>JAMXBC010000006.1:13900902-16309236 GCA_024138005.1 Lumnitzera racemosa
GTACTGACTTATTTTTGCAAATAAAAATATTCCTAAATTACGAATTACGAATTACAATCTCTCAAATCATAGTTGGCAACCATAACAATGCTTCATGCATTACAATTATTAAATTCTAATTTTTCAACTAAATCTTTTTCAAACTTAGTAAAACCTTAATCTTAAGCAAGGGAAAAAGGTACAAATAAATCTCGAATAAATTTTGACTTGAACAATATTATATAAATTTATTATGAAATATTTTTCAAACCTAATATTAAAAAATTATTGTATCAAAAGAAATAAGTTAATAACATACCTTATTTAGGTGGCTTTATGTAATTATTTCTTTTTTTAATTTCAGTAGAGTTAGGCATATTAAATGAGGAAGATGAAGTGAAATATATATATATATATATAATAAAGAAAATACTAAGGAGGGATAGACTAATATGATGATATTAAATTTAGTCTAAGGTTTCTCATTAACTGCATTTTTTTATTTTTTTAAGTCCATAAAAATGAAATGGTGTTCTTTTTTATTTACTAATTTTATTTAATTATTATTATAGAGTAGGTATAAAATACCCTAAAACCTATATCCTATATACTTCACAATATAGGTTTCATAGTGAGTATATGGTATCTTGACTTCATACCCATATTCTATCATGTAAGTATAGGTTACAGGAAATTACTATCCTCAATTTATCCTCAAACATTAAATATCTACTGAGAACCTGTTTGATCGAATAAAGTCCCCATCAAGGGCCATAGAAAATCAATCACCCTCACCAAATGGTAAGATTTGGGAATTAAAACCTTTTATTTCAAGTAAGATTTTTAGGGGGAAGAGATTGAAATTTGACTCTTGACAAATAAGTATAATTGGATCCTCTCATCTCATAGTTTGCGTCATACAAATTGGAGCCTAAAACTAAACCTTAAAAGAATAAGTAGAGTTGGATCCTCTCATACTACAATTTGAGTCCAACAAATTTAATCCTAAAACTAAACCTATCATGTAAGGTTCTAAATAAGAGAAGCACTCTTCTTACGGATCTTAAACCATCCTAAACTTTTCGAGTGACTTGTAGGAAAGGAAAATTGCAGGGGTGGAAGCAATCACTACATAATGAGGTTCCTCTCTCATATTACACAATATACAAATCAAATAAGTTATTATTCATTAAAGGAATGCATGAAATAAACATATGAATGGAACAACTTATATGATCAACTGAAAACTGTATAAGGTTAATAGTATAGTCCCCCTCTATGACCAAGAGTTGGGATGTAATAAACATTAATTCACTATCCACCTTAGGTGCTACTTATCCTTAAATAAGCATAACATTCATGTACCACTTAATGCACGTGAAGATATAAAATAAGGAATGTTGTTGTGTAAAGCATATGCAATTAATCACAACCTTAAGTGACAAATCCGCATTAGCCTCCAATTAAAGGATGACACTTTTCCATACCACTTGATTTCTAGAGGTCGTACCAATGTAACATCGTAGAATATACATCACCCAATAGTCTTTACATATTATCTCATAGTATCAATAGCCTTTAGTTATGTAACACATGATATGGAATCGCATGTGCAGATCTTATTAATTCCCCCATGCATTGTGTTGATTGTGGTTGAACCAATTAGAAAATCTAGACTAGTATAGAGTCTGGGTGAGATATGCTTAGGCTTAGGCTTAAGCTTCATCTCCTACTTCGTGATATTTGCAAAAAGCTCTTAATGGATGTCGCCATAGAGGCCCTCTGACGCTCAAGTTAACAAAGGGGACTAAGAGGAAAAGGGAGTGAGCATTAAGGACTTAAGGGGTAATGCTTGCCCAATATATGTGTAATTTGTATTGATTTTGGAAAAGAGAGGAGAGGAGGAAGGGGGAAGGAGAGAATTTTAAGAGAATTTAGAGGAGAGAGCATTCTGTCTTACTTTACCGCGCTTGGCACCTTTTATGCGAGTCACCTAGACACATGGACATCTTTAGTTTGTTTACATTGGCTGCTAGTAGATAATGCGTTCCATGGTAGAGACTGAGTTGCATTGCGGGTGGTATGTTGTGATCAACCAGACTATCAAATCTGCATCCTAAAGGTTTAACAGTTGTAAGGATTGCCAAGTGTGTTGGCAATACCACGGATGTTAGACATTGATTAATGAATTGTAGTGGGGAGTAAGCGCTAAGGATAAAGGTTGAGTCGAGACACTGAGGAAGGGATCAGTTGACACTTGATAGAGGTTGGGTTGAGCCTTGAGTTTATGCCAAGTGGTTGGTGTATGCCAGCTCGACGATTAAGGCAACTCTACTTAGATAGGACACCATATAGCTCGCTGAGTAGGTTGTAGTATAGGGATGGGCTTGCACCCTTCTTGGGGTAACTAGATGGCTTTGTGAATAGGTGTTAGTATGAGGGATGAAAGTGCTATTTGCTTGCATACACTTTGATTTTTCTTATGATGGGCTTTGCCTATCGGGCCTTGGCCCAGAGAAGAATCGAATATTAACATATTGCTAACTCTTATTTAATACTTAATGAAGGTAAATGTATATATTTATACACATATATACTATGGTGCATTAATATTATAAACACAATAAGGCATAATAATTATAACAAGTAATTGATCTATCTATAGTGTCTAATCAAAATAGTCCTCTAGATGGAGGAGTCTTCAAAATCCATATCACCTATAGAAATTGAACTTGTGAATGCATAGGTATCAAATTTCATAACTAAAATAACTGAACTTAATTGACTAATTTTACTCACTTTTATTTCTCGACTCAAACCTGGCTTTGAATTAGCTTAATTTTCCAACTTTATGAAGTAATTATATATATCTTATAAGTTAAAGGCGGTATGTTAAATCTAGGGTCTATATTACACAATTTGATTTGGACTTGGAATTAGAAGTAAAGTAGGCTTAAATTTAATGTTCACTAGATTATGCTAGAATGTGTTAAAGGATACACAATTATCGTAAATGAAGGTGTAGAAAATGCAGATCTCTTGATTAGTTGCTATTTCATCATAGTTTGCCTGAAGGTAATGTGTGTAACCTAAAGTGAAGTCTGTGCCTGTCCTCCTAAATCTACCTCTCCGCATGCATACATATACCCGTATTTATATGCTTCTTCATGTTGAGTTAATGGTAACATATAAACCATAGATAAATATAAAATATGACTTAATAAAAAGTATAAACTTAAAATTACTTTTACAATGTACGCCATAGACTTATTTCTGTCCGTCGTCATTATTTAACTGATTTATTATCTTTACTTCCTAATATACTCCTGTAGCGTTTTTCAATATACTGAAACTGGAAAATATGAAATATTCTCCCATGGTTATCTTCCTCTTGCTCTCGGTAGGTGTAGGGATCATCATGCAAATATAAATTTCCCATCCCACACTTTCGTCCTGTATGTAACAGAGTAGGGATATATAGGAATATCAAGTGCTTATACTTTGGGATTTGGGTAATTTAACACATAAAGTTTCACTTTTTGCAATTTAGTACATATAGTTTGCAGCAACAACAACAACAGCTCACTAACTAGCTCTATCAGGTACTAAATTATAAAATAAAATTTAAACTTTAAATACTAAATTGTTGAAATCCCAAAATACAGCTAGTGTGTGATTTTCCCCAGAGTTGGTGTAGAAGTGTTTCATTTCAGTAAGTTTCCTGTGATAAAATTATATAATAACACATTCATCGTGTAATGAAAAAGCAGTCATATATTGGTGGGAGCCGGGAGGACCGTGTGACGGAAGAAGTTGCTGTTGGGCCTTGGGCGTGTGGGCTTGGGTTTGGTTTTCGGGCTGGAATCTATTTAGGGTTGGGTTTCTTTTGTAGATTAGGCTTTCGTGGCAATATTTATTTCTTCTTCCTTGTCTCACGTAGGCAGATAGGAATTTTGGTGGGCTGGACTATCGATTAATTTTTGTTGGCCTGTGATTTGTTGATTGAGTTGGCTCGATATTGTAAAATTAGATCATGGAAATATCAAGTGGAGTTGTTTGTAGAGTTAAATTCAATAATTTTCCTTACGTTGAATTAATTCTCTAAGTGTGTCCATATATAAAATACAAGACTTATATTATATTCCGTCGACTTTGAGCGTGTTTGATTCGTCCCCTAAATTTATCTATATAATTATTTCGCATATATATAGTTAAAAAATTTGTTATCCTCCTATTGCTCAACCATGAAATTTCTTTCAATTGCTTTTGATATTTCAATAATTACTTTGTTATTCTAACAAGTCATTTTTATTTTAATACTACAACCGAGTATATATTCGGTAATCTACTCATAAAAAATATGCAGTCATCGCATCATTTCTCTCTTCAAATATTTTGACGTGTATGTGTATATTACATTCATTATATGTACATCTATTATGTATAAATAAATATATTACACATATGTAATATATATTATCATGCTTGTTATTCTTGATCATAAATAATTATATGTATAATCATATAGTTGTAATACAAACTATTGCATTAAAGTATAGAACAATTGTTCATACACAACATGTCAATTATATGCATATATAAGGTAAGTGTGTGGAGGGGTTGCTTTAGCTAACCGAACATCGGCAATTGGTGTGTTGATCAACCTAGAAGGTGTAAGAGGAAGAATGTTATAAGAAAGAGGCATAGGAGAAAGAATGGACAAACTTAATATTTCAAATGCATACATGTAACAGTAGATTAAACTCGATACTTTTTTATCGTTTTTGGATTGTTCTTAATAAAATTGTTTGTTTGATCTTTTTAAAGTAATTTCAACAGAGTTCAAGCATTTGTCTCGAGCTTGGTAATATTTTAAATGAACCAAATAAGAAGAGAAGTCTCTTATTTATAGTGAGTTTAGAGATTAATCTTATCTATTGGATGACTTTAAGATGAATGGTTGAGATTGAAGCTTGTCATTAAATATCTTTTCCTTTAGTCTTTATAGACTTAGATATGGGCTCAAGGCTTATGATAATTTAAAAAAAAAAAACTTATTTTCTCTTTAAATAAGTCTAAGGCATACTTAAATCTTTTTAAGACTCAATAAAGCCAAGTAATGCCCAAATAAGCTCAAAAAGGCTATTTTCTTATCTACTTTTTCCATACGAGATAACCAAGTAAGGTTAAGGGTAGAAAATCCAGTGTAGTAATCCTCATTTGAATCCATTAAGTCAATTTTTTTTAAAACATCTTTGATTAGGCTAATTTTCAAGATTCTATCACTAACCTAAGATATCAATCTATGGTACTAAATTAGGTTAAAAACCCCATTACCAAAACGACCTTCCATAGTAAGTAATATAATTATGGAAGCTTTTAAAAAATAATTTTATCATTGTTATATTATAGTTATAGGTTATACATTAGATAGTATACCAAATACACTTTAGTATTTTACCATTAGTGTCATGAGCTCATATATATATATATATACTTAGATTATGTATATTATATTTTTGAAATGTTATAACATTAAAAAATTAACTATTGCATTTATTAGACTATAGATGTATATATGTATGTGTGTGCCCTATTATATAATAACAAATACAAATATATATTTTTATTAAATTATTTGATCTTTTGAAACCATATTAACATATAGATTTTTATTATTTAATTCTTGCCATAAGGATTTTGGGCCTAATCTAAGCAGTTCCTCAGTTTGTAAAGTGTGAGCTAAGAAGGTGTTGGAGGTTACTTCAACTTAACCATTCTGATACACATGTTAATCTAGGGAGAACATACTACCAATTTTGGAGAAAGATAGCTAAATAATTTTTTGAGCCCCTTTGAGTTATAAATTAATATATAAGAAAAATATGAATATCTATATTAATATAAAATCTTTTATGCCCATTACAATCTATCATTTGCATAACTTATATTTATGTGTTTCAAACTTTCTAATACACTTTTTTTTAAAGGTAATGTCTGAAGGTATTCTAAACTCCGATAGAATTTCAAAGAATAGCTTGATTGTTATTTATAACAGTGACATCAATAAAATGATGCTGCTTCTTATTGTTTATCTACATGAAAGTGACATAAGATTATTATCAATATAAAAGTGGGACAAGGTTTATCCTTTGAGCATTTATTCAAGGGATTCTATCTATGTGCTCACATTATAATGTACATTAGAAATTAATGTTAAGTATACTTTATGACGAGGCATCATGGTATAGATATTGCTATTAAAATTTAATTTAGTATAGATCCATTCATTTGGGAATGTAATTTATCACTATAATTTCGGAATTCCAATAAATTACTTAGAATCATCAAATTATTCATTTCTCTAGGTTATCATTTACTTAGAATAAAATATTTCGCATATAATTAATTTGTTGTTATTATTATTATTATTATTATTTACTTGTGGACTACAGTTTATCGAATACTTAAGTATGAATTTTTAAAGTTTCTAGAAAACCTACAAGGTAGCCCCACAGATACTAATAATTATTCTAAACTTCTTCGCTAAGAAATGTTGAAATTGTGAGGCATCTTATTTCTCCCTTCTCTTGCAGACTTTGTCTTTTATCCTTCATGCGAAATTAAAAGTTCCTTTATGTACCTATTCTTAGAGGCTTCCTTCTTATTTCTCAAATCTTGAAATTTAGTTTTTAGTTCACCATATAAAGCTCCTATTGAATATGTTTTCTTTATTCCTACTCTGTTGAAGTGCCAATTGAACAATTTAGATAGCATCAACATTAGTAATCCTCTTAGGCAAATTGGTCAAATTTATAGGGTTTCATAACATATGCAATTTATAACTTATTTAAAAATATAAAGTTCTTCATCAAGATACTTCTTGAGCAACTAATAAAATTATTGCTAAAGAATTGTTTGCTAGTAGATAGCTAGTCAACAATTCAACTCTATCATTCTTGATAATGGGAAAACTGCATCTTTTTGGCATGACTTTTAAGTTTTAATGAAGAAGTGATCTGGTTAGACATCTCATTTTTGTACCACTAACTGAGCATACATCAACTCTTATCTTTGATTGTTGGAAGGACGGGAATAAATGGTTTGAAGACAGAACTGGTTTCAATATATCGTAGTTGCTAAAACGAAAAAAGGGACCCATTGTTTTATATAGAAATTAAGCTGATAAAAGAATATATTAGCATGAGATTAGATCCCTCTGTCAATGATATAAATAATGCTTTGTTAAATGTTAGTAAGGATGATCAAAATGATTGGAGTTAGGTGTGGAGTTCAAATTTTCCTCCAAAAAGTTAAATTATTTTTATGTAGAGTTTAATATCAAGCTCTCCCAATTTTAACAAGTCCGCAAAGTGGAGGAATCCTATACAAAGTGTGTGCCTTTGGTATGATAGTCTAAATGAGAATACCTCGCATGCTCTCAATGAATGTCAAGGAATTGAGTCTTTAGTTAATCATTGGGAAACTTGCCCAATGGATAATCCATGTGATCCTAATAACTTTCTCAAATGGATTGAGTTCAACCGTTTAAGTAAGAATAGGGATCTATCAAATGTTCAACTACCAAATCTATTTGTTTTAGGAATCATGCTATGGAAAATTTAATCTTATAGGAATCAAAGGATCTTTCAGCTAAATGATTCCCCTCTTGTCTTCACTAAGAAATTAAAGCATTGGCTTATGAATATCAATCATATTACAAGTAAAATAGAATGATGTATAAAGTGGAACTTCTTGACTTAACTTGGAAACCCCCACCAACTAATTAGGTTTAACTTAATACAAACGGCTCGGTCCTTAAATAAACAAATGAAGCTACCATTAGGAGTGTAATAATGGATTTTTAGAGCCAGTGGCTTTTCAGTCTTGCAAGGAAATTCGGCTATTTGGCCATTTTATCTCTAGAAATCTGGGTTATTTATTGGGACATTTCATATTGCTAGCAAATAACTTTCTTTTAGTTGGAATAAATGTAGATTCAAGAATTGTTGTTCTATTATTACAAGATGATTTTAATCAAAGGCTTCCTTCTATAATGTTTTAAATGCTTGCAAGGGAAAGTTACCTCAGCTACATCATTGGAAACTTGAAGCCGTAACAAAGGGAGCCAACTCAGCTGCGAATGCACTTGTAGGATGGATCGTACATGAAGTTGATGAAAATGTGAATGTTATTTGGCCTCCATTATTTTGTTTGAATCTTTTCAAGAAAGACTTTATGGGATGTTGATGTTGCTGAACAGAATAAAAATGGAATGTAATTAGAATTATCAATGAATAGAATAAGGGTGTAATGAAGGGTGAATACATACTACCATGTTCACTTAATTATTCTCTTGATGGAATTGATCAAGGAATAAACAAGAAAAAACCAACAAGTCCAAAATACCCTTTTAAAAATATCAAAATAAAACCACAGCCATGAACAAAATGAAAATTAAGCTTTGTTCTTCTTTTGGATAAATCACAATATAAACAAAAAATAAACAACTTACATCTCTCTCATTTACATAAAATTAGCTTTGTTCTTCTTTGTAAATTACATGGACACAAAGAAAATCAACAAAAGAAAATATATGATGGAAGTAACATCTCCATAGGAACTTGAGCTTTGTTCTTACGTGCAAATTGCAAGATGTATGAGAAAAGTAAATGGACAAAAGATGGAATTACATGAACATGACAAAAGTCATTGAGATTATGGGTAAATTACAATATAAATCCCCATCGAAAATATTTGTGGGTTGAAAAAAAATATATAAAATAAAAAGAACAAAGATGAAACCATAAACAAGAAAATAATAGCCTAAACTCCATGAATTAATTAACAAACCCTAACCTACGCGATTGGGTAAAACTATTAACTTCCTCCATAGTAATCAATTCATCACCACTTACCATTAGATTTGAATTATCGTTGATCACATGGCTAGGTTCCGATGGGGCTTGGTGTAAGCCCTAAAGCCAAGCCAAGTAACCGTAGGGTTGAACTTAGAACCCAAGGTTTAGGGCGATCGGTTAAAGGATCCGATCAAACCCAAATTAGAAACTATTGAGAGGAATATTAGTAAAACTGACCCCGTAAACTTGAATTTAAGAAAATAAGTAATAAAATAGGAGAATATAAAACTTTCAAATTTTAAGCATAATAACTGCTAATTACCGAAAAAGCGAAAAGTGTCATGAAATAACTAAGAAATTACTAGAGATAAATTATATGTGTACTAAAAATTTTAGAATGACCAAAATAATATTTAGTAATGTCCACGTGTATCCTACATGTATTTACGTGTAGATAAAAATACGCGTAATTACTAAAATTGCCCGAAAACTAAGTAAATAATTAAAGAAAAATACAAAATAATTATAAAAAAATCAGAAAACAATCAGAAGAGGATAACTGCAACAAGATCAGGTCGTGGACTGAAAAGAAAAAAATTAACCAATAAGAATTGGACAAACAAAAAGCCTAAAATCAAGGAAATGGGGCAAAATCCCATCAAATTAATGCACATTAATTACTACATTTGTCTATAAATAAGGAAAAAATTCTCAGAAGTCATTTGGCTAGTTTGTGATCTGAAAAAAATCGAAACACAAAAAAATTCGAGAAAAATTCCAGAAAAAAAAAAAGGAAACTGTGCAGATTAGCAAGGTAAACTAAAACCACCACCCACCACCACCCTACAGTAGACCCACCACCTGGACCGGCCGACAACATTGGACCGGGTTTGGACGGCCCAAAAGCTTCGGACCGGTTAGTCATTTATTCACCCGATTTTTGTATAATTTTGTAAAATTATTTATTTTTCCCAGAAAATTATGAAACTTGTTATTATGAGGTTTTATTGTATGTAGATTTAGGGAAAAATATTTATTTAGTTTAATTAGATCTGGAAATATAGGGTCCCTAACAAATTGTTCAAAACCGAGCATTAGTAAACCGGAAAATAAATAGGCTTAGGGATGTAGTTTGGAGTTCAAAATTTTTCTGTAGGATGCTCATTTGATATATAACAGTGCTATGAAGCCATTTTTTTAAAATTAATTTTCGAAATTTTTAAGTTAATTTTTAGCCCTAAAATGATGGTAAAATTGGGTGATTAAGGGTTAATTAAGTGATTAGGATGTTAATTACTGATTTGGATTTTAATTAGAGGTT
The DNA here is from genome assembly GCA_024138005.1 of Lumnitzera racemosa. Classification (NCBI taxonomy): domain Eukaryota; kingdom Viridiplantae; phylum Streptophyta; class Magnoliopsida; order Myrtales; family Combretaceae; genus Lumnitzera; species Lumnitzera racemosa. Next base: position 13,911,064 of record JAMXBC010000006.1, read on the forward strand.
TAAGGAAGTTAATCTCTGCAGTGGAACCTTAATCCTAGCCTTTAGGTACTAAGTATGGTTAATTAGGGCAATTAGGTAAGTAATATAATAAATTAGTAATATGTGAAAATGTAAATTAATAAATCTAAAAAAAAATAAGGTTATTAGATAATATTATAATAGAAATCAGAACAATAATAAATCTGAAATGACATTTAATTTTAAGTAAATATCTAAAAATGTAAGATTTTTACACACCGGAAATAAATCCGATACCTCAATGAAGGTTAGCGTGTACCGAATAGTTTAGGATACAAAAATTACGACCTAATAGGATATTTAAATACCCGAGCATAATGTGATTAATATCACATTGGGATTCGAGCCTAATTACGACTTAGGAATTAAAACTGACATCTAGTTTAGGAGCCGAACCCCGAAATAGAACACAACGAATCATTAATACGTTATAAGTATACATGAGGAAAATGAGTTATATTATGAATTATAATAAGAATCCATAAAATATAAGTACTAGAAGAACCTATTTGTATTATAGGACACCCAGAAACAAATCAGCTCGCAACTAGAAGATCGAGCGATCGAGCAAATTCAAGTAAGTTGGGTTATTGCTTATTGTAATAGAGTACTAGTTTCGTAGTATTCGGAGACTTAGGCTTGTATATGATTGTGATTGTAAATAGTTTGCGCATGTGCTTGATGTATCTGAATTCGTGCTGGAATTTGTACTGTGAATGACTTGGTGACTAATTGAATTGGTATGAACTTGTTGAACACCCTAACTGGCATTTAATCTTAGTCGACCCTAATAACCGAAAATGTCATGCATTGCAACCCGTTAGGGTATCATAGGACTCTCCAACCAAATATCGACCCCTTCGAAAGGGATAGCGCAGGATTGCAAAATGGTCCCTTCTTCATCCTCAGTCGAACTAAATGACAGGAGAGGAGGTCGCGGCAGGGGTGAAGTCAATGGTTCGAAAGTAGTCACGGGAGGAGCGAGGTCTCCATTGCACAAGCCTGGGTTTGGTTGTGAGCTGCTGCATAACATGGAACTCCTCAACCCGAATTGGAACGGGTGAAATTTCTCTGATTTCACAACGGACCGGACTACGTTGTGCGATGACACTTGATTGTTGCATTGCATGAAAATAATTGTTTGATAACCCTGTTTGTGCTTGTATGCATTCATGAGTCTCCAATTCAACTTACTGGGCTTTAGTTGCTCATACCCTTATAGATCCTTTTGCAAGTTCTGATTTGTAATCTCTTCAAGTACTATGCCGCCCTACAATTATCCAGAGGTTAGTCCTTTTGAAGCTAGGGGTATGAGAATCAAGTTATTTAGCAAATGTGTAACTAGACTGACCTTGTAGTTAAAGGTTAAAGACTGTTAGTTATTCTGTAAATTAGTAAACTGCAGTTACTATGTAAAACTTCCTGGGAAGCTCTGTGGACTTATTTATAATTATCTATGTTTTATAGATCTTTGTGATAATTATCATAATTGTAGTATAATTATTACTCGAACTGTTTACTTCAAAGCGAGGAGTTGTCGACGCCTTGTGTAGATTATCTCTATGGTAGGCACTGTGAGGCCAGTTACTATCATAGAATGGTTTACACGGCGGGACTGTTGCGACTTTGCGACTTCGGGGCGTAACACTTGGGATTGCGATTTGAACATGGAGACATGGATGAAGCTAATGACGAAGACATAGAGGAAGAGATGATGCATTGCGATTATGATAGGTAACGATTAAGATGGAGATTGTGATTTGGGTGATGATGGGGGACGAGACAAAGCTTAAGGTTATAAATAAGCTGATTAGCTGATGTTTTGTTTGAGGGTAAGAGGTATAATTGTGAGGTTGGAATCGGGATTCATAGCTTTGGCTTTAGAATTGTCATTTCTTGATTTTTTGGAATCAAGATTCTCAAGAATCTCTATTACAGAGGTTACACACTAGCTAAACAAAGCAATAGAGCTCATGTAAGGAATAAGGAGGAATGGAATCGTCATTCCCCTAAAGTGAACAACCCATTAATGTTTCAACAATACTGTAAAGGAGGAAAACTTTGGTTAGGGATGTAATTCCCATGTTTTGAGAGCCTCGAGCTCTTTTGTTTTTTCCTTTCTTTTTTGTTTCCTTAGCGAGAAACCATTCCTGTTATGAATTTCCAAAGCTTCTTCAAGTTTTGTATACTGAAGCAACAGAAGAAGATGCGGTTATTGTATAGAGTTGAAAAATAATCTCCATTCAATCAAGAGTTTGTTACAAAATCAATTAATATACAGTTGGTAAAGCAATGAAAGAATGACAAGTGGACAAATAAAATTTGTATACGTGTAACTACTAAACTACTCAACAAACAAATAAATATAGTGCTAACAAAGTCAATAAGTTAAAAGCCAAAGTCTATTGCATAATTCTCATTGCACTGCTTGTTGTGTCTACATAATTCTCACATCGCAACCCCTTCCCCCCTTCAAGTTGGAGCCAATTGAAGGCCTAATTTGCCATAAAGAAACTTGGTCTGTTGAGCAGATAAAGATTTTGTAAGGAGATTCGCAACTTGTGATCAAGAAGGCACAAAATGTAGCTAAAGAAAACTAGAACTAATATGGTTGAGTACAAAATGCAAATTAATATCAATGTGCATTGCTTGACCGTGAAGACAAGGATAGTTTGTAATCAATAATGTAGATTTGTTATTGCATGAAAGTGAAATTGGATAAGCGACAGGAACGTGAAGATCGCATAAAATATATGAAGCACAAAGTAACTCATTGGATGCAGCAACAATACTTTGATACTCGACCTCTATTGAAGATGTTGCAACTGTTGTTTGCTTCTTAGTTTTCTAAGAAACAAGTGCACCACCAACAAGAACATAGTAACCAGATATAAACTTTCTTTCACGAAGACTAGAAGCCTAATTAGCATCAGAAAAGCCTTGAAGAGACAAGTTGTTGCTTGACCAATAAAATAAACCTAAAGAACAGGTTCCTTTTAAGTATCTTAGGAGATGCATTACAGCTTTTAAATGAGGTTGCTGAGGAGAAGACAAAAATTGACTAAGTTTATGTACTGTGAATGTAATGTCCGGATGAGTAGGCATAATACAGAGTAGTTTTCCCACTAGGTGCTTATAAAATGAAGGATCAGATAACAAATCACCAGAAACATTATCTAAATGAAGACGAATAAGAAGTGGGAAAGAAGTTGGTTTAGCTCCAGTGAGACCAAAATCATAAAGAACATCTAAAATAAACTTTTTTTGATTAATGAGCAACCTTTGATCAGTACAACAAAACTGCAAACCCAAGAAAAATCATTCCAAGCCAAGATCATTAATGGTAATTCAGCACATAGCTTCTGTTTAATCTCATCTATAAAAGTAGAATTAGAGCCTATGATTAACATATCATCAACATACAACAATATAATCAGAACTCTGACTGAACTATGATGAGAAAACAAAGAGTAATCATGCTTAGATTGGTGAAAACCAAAAGAAACAAAAAAAATTTAGAAATTGCCGGATTCTACTGCCTTGACGCCTGTTTGAGACCATACAAGGACTTCCTAAGATGACAAACTTGATTAGGCAACACCTTATCATAACCTTCTAGAGATAACATATATATATATATATATATCTTTGTCAAGAGAACCTTGCAAAAACACATTATTAAAATCTATCTAAAATAAAGGCTAATGATAAGAAACCGCAACAACAAGAACAATATGTTCACTACCTAGTTTAGAATAGGTGAGAAGGTTTCATGATAATCTGTACCTTTGACTTGAGTAAATCCTTTAGCCACTAGTCATGCTTTATATCGTTCTATAGTGCCATCCAGTTTATACTTAATTTTATAGACCTACTTGCACCCAATAGTTTTCTTATCTTTAGGTAGTGTAGTGAGTTCCTAAGTTTCATTGTCCTCAAATGCATTAATCTCATTTTGCATTGCCATCCTCCATTCTTCATGTTTTGATGCTTCTCAGTAACTACTTAGTTCTTGAGTAATGAACACTTTAGCTAGAGAAGCTATATAACCAATTGGGTAATTGGAAAAGGTAAAGGCATCAAAAAGCGGATATGGGTGTGTCGAATGAGTAGTGAAACAAGTTAAGGGGTTGGTGTTTGTATGGTAAACAAAGTCTTGCAACCATCGAGGAGTTGCTTTAGATCTAATTGACCTGCGTAACACCAACATTTTCTTCTGCAAACAAAGAAGGATGCTGTCCAATAGAAGACTGACCAACTGGATTACTAGATAAATTAGAAATTGTAGAAAACTGTTTTGATGTTTCAACAATAAAAGGAAGCAATTGATCTAAAGATGTGACAACTGATTGATCAGAAGAAGAATGATATGTAAAAGTAGGACTATTAAACAAAACATGATTTTGAGGAATCTTGGATGAAAAACTCGGTGCACCATGATTGTGTTTGTAAGGAAACGTTGACTCAAAGAAGACAACATCCCTGGATACGATTATCTATTTGTTGGATAAATAAAATACTCTATAACCTTTTTGATGATTTGCATATCCTACAAAAACACATTTAACTCCCTTGGGGTCATACTTGTCTCCAGGCTTAGGATGTTTTGCAACAAAACATAAACAACCCATAACACGCAAGTGATCATACTTGGGAGGACTACCAAACAATCTTTCAAGTGGACTTTTGCAATCGAGAATCGCCATTGGCATTTTGTTGATTAAGTATGTAGCCATAAGAACACACTTTCCCAAAAACTCTTTAGGTAAATGTGCTTAGATACATAAGGTTCTAAATGTGTCTAACAAGTGACGATGTTTTCTTTCAACCTTACCATTTTGTTGAGGAGTGTATGAGGTAGTGTGTCGATGAACTATCTTAAGTGAATTAAAGAGAGTTTTGTAAGCAAAAGATATGAACTCATTTCCATCATCAATCCTCACAAACTTGGGTAAATAAGAAAAGTCTTTAGATACATAGACAAAAAAATCTCTAAGAACCGTACACACTTGGCTTTTATGTTGCAACAAGAAAGTCTATGTGGACTTAGAACAATCGTCTACAACAGTTATGAAATATCTTGCCCCTATAATAGATGAAATTCCATAGCCTCCTTTAAACATTCACATGTAACACTTCAAAAGGAATTTTAGAAATGTGATGACTTCTATGGAAAGGTAATCTATGGAATTTAGCTTCTTGACAAACTTCACATACAATTTAAGTAAAGTCATTAGCTTTACACTGATCAAGATGTTGTAATTTTGAAGGAGAAGTATGTCCTAAACACGCATGAAAAAGATGCAAAGGAATTGTGTTTGCAATTTTACAAGAATGAATAGCAGCAGAATGATAATTGGTTGCAGAAGTAATGTGCTCCATATTCTTTTCAACTTACAAGATGTATAGGCCACATAAAGCTTTAGCTGTAGCAACAGGAATTTATTCTTTTGGTCTTAAAAGGTGCATTGAAAAGCATCAAAAGTTACTTATAGATGTTGGTCTTTGGCTATATTGTTTATTGACAGGAGATTATGAGTGAATTGTAGCACAAGAAAAACATAGTGTAGGATAGGTGTTTTATTAAGTATGATTGATCCTGTCTGTGTAACTTGTATAACTTGGCCATCTGGTGGTTTTACATTGATAGGATGTACCAAAGTAGTGAGATCGTGTAATAACAACAAGTATGGGGTCATGTGGTTAGTAGCCCTAGTGTCTATAACCTAAGAATCCATATTATTACTTAGAACACTAAAACAAGTAAAGCAATCAGACAAACCTGCAAAAGAAACATTATTGGCCACAACACCAATACTTTGCTGATTTTGATTCCTTATGATCCTTAGCATTTCACTACATAAATCCTACACAAGTTTCTAGTTTATAAAATTAGTATGATGATAATCTTCTACTGAAAATTTAGTTGTATGATCAAAAGCAGTATCACAAGCTGGCTTAGAAGCACTCGCACTGGTTAAACCACTGCTACTTGTAAAACCTATGTTCTCCCTTGCTGCACTCTGTGAAAATGAATCTCTAAAAGCCATAGCAACACTTGCAACAGCTCGTAGCCCTAAACCTTTCCTTCCTTTAAACCAATCAGGATAACCAACAATTTGAAAACAATTTTCGATAGTATGGCCTTCCAACTTACAATGCTTACATATCAACTTACTCCTATTTTTCTTCTTCCGAAATGAATTCACAAAATTTCTTCCTTTAGCAACAAAAGCAGAACTTTCCACATCAGAAGAAAAAATAGATGAAACTTATCTTTGCTTTTCAATTTGTTGAACTAAGTAAAACGCCTTATTGACTATGGGCAACGGATCCATTGTCAAGATTTGATTCTTCACATTATCATACATTTCATTCAACCCCATTAGAAATTGAAGCAAATGCCTTATGGACTTAAAATTAGTTACTCTTTCAATTAAGTCACAATTGCAATGCTTATAAGAACAATGAGGAAATGGATTCAATTGACACAATTCATCCTAGAACTTTTTGAGCTTACCATAATATGTTCCTACACTCTAATTAGATTGTTTCAAATTACATATTTCATACTCTAATTGAAAAATAAGAGGACCATTCAACCCAACATATTGTTCTGTTATTTCATCCTAAAGCTGCTTAGTCGATTGAGTATAAAGAAAGTTTTGTGATATTTCCATAACCATTGAATTAATCAACCAACAGTGGACCATATAGTTACAACGTTGCCATCTAACTAAGTCCTTAAAATCATCATTAGGATTTTGAATTGTTCCGTCTATGAATCCAATTTTTAATTTTGCACCTAAACCCATCCTGGAAAATCTACTCCAACCTAGGTACTTGTTTCCATTGAAAATCAATGTACCAATACTCATGTTTGGGTTATTAGACACCAAAAGAAAAAAAATTGATCTATAACACCTGAATTACCAGTATCTATTATATTGCTCATATTGCAAATAACGGGATAACAGAATTACCTCAAAACCTGCTCTAATACCATGTGAATTTCTAAAGCTTCTTCAAGTTCTATATACTAAAGCAATAGAAGAAGACGCAGTTGTTGCACAGAGTTGAAAAATAATCTCCATTCAATCAAGAGCTTGTTACAGAATCGATTAACATATAGCTGGTAAAGCAATGGAAGAATGACAAGTGAACAAATAAAATTTGTACACATGTAACTACTAAACTACTCAACAAACAAATAAATATAGAGCTAATAAAGTCAATAAGTTGAAAGCCAAAGTTGGCTACATAATTCTCACTACACTACTTGTTGTGTCTACTTAATTCTCACACCTGTTGTCTGCTGATGTATATTACTATATTGAATATCATCTTTAAAAAATAAATAAATGAATAAATTATTATATGTGTGTAATTTTCTCGAAAAATGCTACTTTTCCATTTGTTGTATATAAAACTAGTCAGGAAAGCAATCATAATAATGATGCCCAAGAAAACTTCAACGTAATAATTATTTATGGTGCAATAATATTCATTTTACTTTTTCTTTGTTTAATTAGTGTAGGAATTAATATTAGACTATGTATTTCCTTAGGTGAGATTATACATTAAATTAATAATGTATCTCAAATTTGTATTGGAAATAAAGAAGATCTGGGTAGCGGAAAATATAATTATGGGATTTTTTTACTTTAGAAAATTCATAATTTACTCTTTATATATTTTACTTAATGAAAGTTGAAGAAGTTTACTAAAAAACTTTAGAATCCTTAGAAATTGGATTAGGCTTTTCCTTTTATTATTAGTAAGTGTATACAAAGAGTTAACGCATGGGAAAGAAGAAAAATAAAACTCTAGAATTTATCATGTCTTAGTAGGCTAAGCTTTCCGTATCCAATGTAAAATCGTTAGCTTTCTCATGTCTTCGTATCATCTTTCTCCTCTTTAGAGACTATCTATCAATTGATAATCTTTAGAGAAAGAGAAAGAGAGCATATTGAGAAGAAGAGAGAAGAATTGATAAGCTTTGAGAATAAGAGAGAAAAATCGATAAGCTTTTGATTCATCATTTTCTTAAATTTTCTTAGGTGTCTTACTCTTATTGTATTCAAGTGTCTAGATATTATTTCCTTTTACTTTGATGGTTAACTATACTTTTATCTTCTCTTGTGTCCATGTAGATGTGTTACTTTCTAAAAGAAGACTTTTATTTTTTGTCTTTATTCAAATGAACCAACAGAACAATGAAACATCAGTATTATTTCCAAATAATTTTTTTTTTCTTTCTCTTCATACACTTCTGATATTTCATCCACAAAATAATGATGTCAAAGTTTCACTCTCCAATTATATGTATGGGTGTGATGATTCAAGTATAAAGGTCACATATGTATTACATGATGAATGTGCTATACGTAACTAAGAGAAATGACTTGACTTAAGTAGTGCTCGTGAGATGATTAAGCGAGGATTAGAAAGGAGGAGGAGGAGGAGTAGGCAATCTTAGGAAAGCTCTAACATAAGGTGTGGTGATGGAGAAGCAAGTAGCATCAAATTCCACTGTTTGTAATTGATGGAGTATATATTTTTAAGGAAATTGAGTGTTTAATTTGTTTGAGTGTGGAATTCAACAGAGCAACTTCGTTTGTTTAGGATTTTTTCTATCAAAATGAGGGAAGGAAACGAGTATTTATAGAAGATAGCGTCAATCTCATCCGTCAGATTATGATAATGATCAATAGTTAGGATTAAACCCTTCTTTTTATGCACCTCAAGTAGACTTCTTTCATGAATGTAGGCCCAATAGCGACCTTATGTTCTTAATATAAGCTAAACTAAGAAAATGTTGGATCAAGTAAATTGATTCAGTAGGTCCTACTCCGAGCCCATCATACCGAATCTCTCTTAACCACCTTGATAATATATGAACCTAACTTTTTAGGTTTTGTTACATTAGTTTAAGGAGTCAATTCCATTTTAATCGGTGTGCTTAAAGCCCATTTTTTTCGGATTTAGCCCTCTATAGTATATATGATGAGAATAGATAAAGAGTTCAAAACATAAGGGGGAGAGATGATAATTTATGCATAAATAATCTCATGGGATCTTACTTTAATATGGACCAAATTAATTGATGTTGGGCTGTATTTCTAATTGTGGGCATTATTTGCCGTTAATTCGTCATATTAATTGATAAGGGACAGTAACTTACTATTGGTTAATATCGTTGGATGGGGATTTTTAATATAAATTAATATGTTTTACTATTATTATGGAGATCTTATAGAAAAAATAAAAGACAATCAACAGATTCCATATATAATTGTCGATAGGTTTGTCCAATAACTGTTAGACACAAAATATTCTTAATACTTAAAGGAAATTTATTTTCCTTTACAAATACGTGAATGATCAAAATTACTAAGGGCTTGCAAAACCAACGTTATAAAAAGTTTATGGAAGCCCAATCAAAGTGAAATAAATTAAAACCAAGCATGTCACCATCTGAAAAGTCCATCAAAGAGTTGTTTGAAGCTTGGAACATCTTCAACACTGAGAACATTTTATTTGTACTGTGAGTCCATGAATGAAGAAATTGATCCAACGTTTCGTTAATGTTTGCACTTCCAATATCACATATGACGCCAACTCACTTTATTGAATACTCAACAAGTCAAAGTAAATTGAAATTTAACAGATGCATCATTTAAAATTCATCTAGGAAAATTTTAAAGTGCTAGATATTTGCAAGAACTTGGAAAAATTCTCTCTCTTACTACGAAGATCCAATAATATCATGCCGCTGATGTTTAACTGCTATACCTGGGCAATGCAACGAGAACGAGAGTAAAATATGACACATTAGAAGGCAAAAGTACCACATTCAACAATGCATGTACCAAATTATTCTATTATTGTAACTCGTCAACAAGCAGAAAACAACAGTTCTATAAATAAGCTGAATGATGAAAGCAACAACTTGATGTCTCATCCATGTTCTATAGTAGCTGGAGAAGTTGATACGATGAAATGCTTAAAAACCCCTAAACTTTGCTAAATGAACTTTTGGTCAGGGGCAAAATATAAATGATTATTTTGGTAATTAGCTTTTTGGTCCAAATTAATGTCATAGACAAGTTTAATGGCTAATGATAGGACTTTGGAAACTAGGATCAATCAAGGATGTTTTAGAAAAGATTTAGCTTGATAAGCTTAGAATAAAAATCATGGGTTCAATTGTCTCATGCATGAGAACTACACTTGAAAAAAGGTTTTTTGGGGAGTTCATTTAGATCTCATGCGGCCTTCATATGCATAAAGTAGGCCTAAATAAGCTTATAAGCTTCTTTAGAGCTTTCTAATGATACATTTAGGCTAAGCCTTTTATCAACTTAAGAAGACTTGGGCCCAATCTTGCCCCAAGCTTAAACCAAATGCCTAAGGATCAATAAGATATAGAGGCTTCAATCTAGATCATCGATCCTTAGGAATCAAGCCAATGGCTCCTAACATTGACTCATCTAGTCTACCATCTTAACTCCATTCAATAATCAGGATCAAGTGCCAAATTATATATATATGAGCATCCTTGTTATTTTAGATCATTCAAAGTATTGGCAAGCTTCGCACAAATGCTACTGTTATGCTAAAATAGCTCCACAAAGGATGAAACATCATAATTCACCAAGAATAACTTAAGAACTATATGTTCAATCTACTAATATAAGCAATCTAAGAATCCAAGTTTGCCAAATCCTTCTCCTATGTCTCTCTTTATGACATCCCTTTACATCTATACTATTCAAATTTCTTAAGGTTCGATCAACACACCTACTGCACTTGATTAACCAACTATAGCAATTCTTATACAACCATATATATATGAGGATCCTCGTTAAGCTAAAAATAACCAATGGCAATGGCCATGCCAACAAATGTTAAAGGACTTTTCTTCAACCGACTTTGCTCAAAAGTTCTTCTCCTTTTTCAGTGTATAGTTTTACTCATTCATATCATTCTTAACCTATAAGTCATTCTAGAAGCATGATAAAAGTCACACCCTAGTACCGCTCCTTATCCTCTTTGAACCTCTTCTCGAAATTGGGTCAAAATAGTCACTAAATCATCCATCTACCGATAGGTAGGGGATCGACTTTAATATCTTTTATAATGTCCTAAGTTAAAAGAAGTTAATAGCCATATCAACAAACAGTAAATGATATTTTTTAACCACTTAACTCATAAGTTTCCAATTAATGTCACTATGTAAGCCTTATAAACTAATATAACTCTTTTCATATAACCCATGTGATACTATAATTACATGGGACATCCCGTCTTCTTACATATTACAAGATAAGTTTTGGTTCCAAAATTTACAAACATACACTATTAAGATACGTATGATAAAATATTGCATCTTACCCACCTTATATCTGTTCATCCCTAAATTGGCCACATAAAAGCCTTATGGTGATTGATTAAGTCTATTTTCACATGATTTGTTTGGGGTATAGGGTAGGGAGGGGGTATTTACTTAATAAAATAATTCTAATTTGAATTGATATCTTGTTCATTAAGTACTGAGTATTTATTTATAATTAGCATACAAATAATGGGCTAAAAATACAGTTATAATTACACTTTAGTCTGATTATCTTACTAAAAATGTTTTTTTGAACTAATATTTAAATTCATTGTAATAAAAATTTCACAATTGGCATAATTGTCATTGAATTTTAAAAAGTTATAGTTGATAGTAACATTTGGTAGTAACTAATAGTGAAAAGCAAATATCATAGCTTGTAGCCAATAATTGTAGTTAATTATCGCAAAAAATGTTAATGGAAAATGGAGTAGAGGATTTTGATTTTAAAAAGAGGAAATCAATTTTGTTATATTTCATTAATATTTTTTGTAGTTGTTGATCAACATTGCTAGTGGTAGTCTAACTATTCACCTTCCACTATCATTTTTACCATAAACCATTAGCATTTACAATCTTGTAAAACTACAATTCAATGATATTTAACAACTATAAAACTTTCATTATAGCAAAATAAAAAAAAATGAAAAAATATTTTATTCAAAGCAAACATACCTTTTAGTGATGAGAGGGTGTAAGGTGAGTAAAGTATGAGCCTCTATCAATAACCTACCTTGTAAGGCATAAATTTTCAAATTCTAAAATCAAAATCCACCCTATAGCACAATAGAATGTACTTGTAAAATTTATAGGGTATAGGGTATCTTGTGGGACCTTTAAATTTTAGCTTTCTTTTTATAAATGTCATGTTTATATGATATCAAAAAAGTAGTTTACATGTGCTATTTTAAATCCTTTATATGCAAAACTTATGAAACTTATAATGAAGTCTATGAAATTAAAAAGGATAATTTATTCTATTTTTACTATTTCAAGTTTATGTAATCTTACTGCTAAGTAAATAGGACTATTTCAAGTTTATGTGAGTAAATAATGGAAAACCCAAAATTGGAAAGGAAAATGGGAAATAATAAGGGAAAGAATAGAAAACATAAAGTGAGAAAGGTGAAATTAGGTTTAACCATTTAGGTTCATTAACTTATGTAATTAGGATACTTTTTTTAATTTTTACTAAAGCATTTGTTGCATGAAAAATATAAAGTTGTAATTTATTGTTCTTCTTAACATAATTTAATAATTTTTTTATGATAAATATAAAGTATTAAAGGTGAAGAAATTTGTGTATATAATTTCATGAGCCAAACTCAAAATTAACTAAATTATATTTAGGCTAATTATTTGGATTAGTCATAGAATCCAAATATTATACCTAATTTTGGGCTGATTTAGAGTTTTGAATTGGTGAGCTCAAGATAAAGTTCGTTGAATTGTTTTGGACATTTTTTAACCTTTCTTTATAAGCTTAGGTATCATTAAGCTCCCCTATATTTAATAGGGCTTCATTATTTTCTTTTTAGCCTATTAGGTTATCAAACCCTAATTAATCTTATCCATTAATAGGATATAAAATTCAATAGATATATTACTTGCTACTCATAAACAAATATATATATGCTATGAGAGGAGGTAGGAAAAAGTAGTACAAATCTCCACTATTACCTGTCATTTGCATCTTAGGCTTGTTGAGATTATTTATCCCTCCTCTTTAATCCCTCTCCACATCATTCTTTTCTTTTGTTCCAATAATCCCTTCCTATTCACATGAAGTGTGCAAACGCATACTGCACATACATAATACTAATAACAAATCCATACATCTACATTTTTAGTAACAAGGGATAATTGCATGACTGATGTCTCCATGAAATGGATTCATTATTAAGGGGTCAAATATCTTGTAAGGTATTGACTTTATTTTGCATATTGACATTGGTAGATATGTAATCTCTTTATTGATACTGCAAATTGATGACTATATATTGATACTTATTTCAATGTAAACTATTGGGGCTAAGATTACATATCTAAGCTCTACATATATGTATATATATTTTGATATCATCCATGGTTTGTTATAGTAAATTGATTTGATACAATGCATATTAATTTTGATAAAAGCCTTCATGATTTTCATGTGCATTACTCTTGATGATGATGACGACTATTAACTATTTTGTCGATGAATTCTAGAAACATAACTCCTCATGCAGTCACCATAAAAATATAGGACAATAAATTGATAGTTTGAATATCATATAAATAAACTCTAGAAATGAGCATTCACAATTTTATTTCCTTTTATGTGCTCAATAATGTGTCTTATTATTGGACATATGGATGAATTATAAGATCATCCTCCCATTATTTTAAAGGGTTTAGGCATGTTTTAAAATTAATTTATAATATCCCATTGATGTTGCTGAATAATTGCACTCTTTAATTTGAATATTATAGTTTCCTACTCCTATCTTCGAGTTATGGTTATCAAAAATCTTTGAAATAATTGGAATTATTTTCATTTGGTAATTTTGTTACTATACAATTGTAGGTTTTGATGCATTTTCTGATGTTTAGAAACTTACAATTTTTTTTATAGCCTTACTTATGTATAAAATTTTGTAAACATAAAACTATATAGATAACCATAATGAAACCATAAAAAGTTATACATAAATGAATACCCAATAATGATCAGGTCTCCTGAATGGCGTAGATTCAACAGATTAGCTAAGGTTTTTCATGATTGTGCATGATTAGATGAATTAGATTAAGTTTGATTCATATAGATTTGCCTAGATCCACTTTATTCTTAAATTAGATTTGATTTATAATCTAGTTTATAATGATGCTTCCACTAATTATGTAAGTTTATCTTCTTTTTTTTAGATTTTTCATACCTAAATTGTGATTTTGAAATTAGAATCCATGAAAAAGAGGGAGAATTTTTCATCCTATATGAATTTTTTACTAATATATTGTTTCTTAATGAATAAGAAATACTTTAATGATGAAATAACAAACTTTATTCATGGAAAGTCCCCAATCTTTTGCCCTTTTAGTTCTATTTAGAAGAAAATTAATTTTCTCTTTCACTCTATCATAAATATATATTTTTTTGTCTTTTGTCTATATAAATATAAATATTTATTAATTAAGCACATTAATATGCCAGATCATGAAAGTCTAGCTAAAAAGTCTTAATTTTTGGTCTACAATTATTGAGCTATAGAAAACAAAATGAAGTTCATTTTTAATTTTAAGATCGATTTAAAATAATTTTATGTTTTTTCCTCCGGTTGTGAAAGATGACATCTGTCACTTATCATCTATAAGGGCTTTTGGACTATTAACTTGATTTCTACAAGTTTTAAAGAATAACTATCTTAAGGGAAAAATCTTTGCAATAATTTAATGATGCATACTCATGCTATTCTTTATTTTTTTTATTAATGATATGATGGATATATATATATATATAAACATATATATAATGGACATCTAATCTTTATGAGGCTTTTATTATTAGATGTATTATGTTTTGTTACTTATCTTATTAGTGCTTCTTTTTAAACATAAACATATAAATTAATATAGTGTTATTTGAATATAATTATCTTAAGTAACTAATAATTTGTGTATAGTTAAGTCAAGTGCAAAAGATTGACTAAAATATATATAATCTTTTTTTTTTTCTCGTTTGAGGAATATACATATGGTATATCATTTTAAATTGTTCAATATTTAACTACATGTTTCTTACTATCAAATATGATCAGTTTTTTTTTTCAAAAAAGAAAAGAAAAAGAAAATTATATTAGTTGTGTGGTCTAAAAATATTCAAATTAGAGACAAATATTCTACTCCATCTACTATTTTGCTTTACTTAATTGTAAATAGTTTTAAAGACGGAAAGGAGCTTTAAGGCTTTTATATATCTCCAATTGTATGGGAAGGTAAGGTTGGTTTCTCGCTTTACTATTGTATAGGAGCAAATGAATTCATTGCTTACAAGTAAAAAAAAAAATGTTTTCAATATCATTGTATATATATACACACATATATATATGTATATTGTAAGAAGTTGAAAAAAAAAATATTCCTCAATCTTCCTTAGATACTTTTTCAGCAAAATCAATAATCAATACATCCATGTAGTTTATAACACTTGTTAATACCATATTTTGAAACAAGATTTTGCAGTTCTTATTTTTAGTGTTATCACACTAATAAAAGCCCATTTATTGCTTTTAAAGACTAAAAGTTTGAAATGATATCTGTTATGTTAAAATGACTATCTATATAAAAAATGTCTACTTCTTTATTAAATATATGTAACTATGTTCAACATGTGTATAACATATAAACGTAAATATACTGAAAATAAAAGACAACTGCTATCATCTTATACTTAGAACACTATGTATACTTGATAAGACAATAGTGGATGATAAACGTACACATCAATAATTGCACTTTTATACTAAAAAAGGACCAATTCTAATTATAACTAGTTAGGCATTAAGAGTTTTTCTTTTTGGTAAAAAAAAAGCAGTTAATTGTCTATTTGATGTTGCAAAAATCAACGTTGACTCATATATTAAGATTGACTTATTATTTCTTTAATGTCATTAATATGAATTAGTTTGTCAACAACAATATTCATTGCAAACTTAACTTATTAAGTTGTTGTTATTACGAATGTATTCATAATTTTTTATATCATGGAATTATTAGATTTACTCAAAATAATTGACATATTGCATCAAAATTCAATAAACATAAGGATACTTATCTATTGCAAATAAATACAATCAAAACAGTAATGTATGCTTGCTTTGATGATACATGGTCTACACTATGACACTCTTATTTTGTAATGATGTACAATTCACATTGTGATGCTTGCTTGTTATGATGATGCATGATCAGTGTTGCAATGCTTGCTTACCGTAACGATACATGATCCAAGCAATGATGCTAACTTGCTGTGACAATGTACGATCCACACTGTGATGTTCGCTTATTACGACTATGCATGGCCAACGTTGTGATACTCACTTGTTGCAACATGTATGATCCGTGCTATGATGCTTGCCTACTACAGCAATGCATTGTCTACGCTACCATAATGCTTAATCTAAGTATTGAAACACTATAATCTTCACACTTTTAGGCTTTAGGACAATGCTTATTGTTTTTACTATCAAGCAGTGAAACCTCCCCCTTGATAAATAGTGCTATGTTATGATAAGTTAGGCACATTATAATACTATTGCTGTCTTATAATGGAGTAATCTCTTTGATTAATATTGATGACTCGAGCAAGTCTTACCATACTAGAGCTACCATTGCTACCTTTTAGAAATCTTTCGGACATATTATACTTCTCAAATAAGTTTCCAATGTCTATCATTTTTTTTATTATTTTCAAGCAATGGAGTAATCCCATTAATACCTACTATGCTCAAGAAATCTTTGATCAATTCTACAAAATTTGTGGCTACTTATTGGTATTTTTTTTTATTCTTACTATTAGATAGTAGTAATTATATTGGTGCGTGACACTAAGAATAGAATGCTCACTACAGCCTATCTTTCAAAATGAAGCAATCTTTTTAACCCCAAACCTAAGCCTCAAACAAATACCTATGGTTGGTCTACTAAAGATACATAAGTGTATATAATATATTATGAAAAAAAATTCTAATGCTTTTATTACTTTATGTGATGTCTGCTTAAGACTATGTTTATTGTGATGGATGTTTGAGTAATAAAATGTTGCTCACTCTTTAAAATCCTAAATCTGGGTATGTTTATTATTAATGTAGCTTCCTCGTCTATATAACTCATTATGTGATTACTTGAGTGCCAAATAATGCTCTTCATAATATACAAAATGTATGATGTTTGTTACATAAAGCACAAGCTTAAAGAAAGCTCCAATACTATGATATTTATTTATTTGACAATATTACTCATTCTCAACTTTGATATGTCTGTACATTTATTATCACATCTCTATACTAAATGCCATTAAGTGGAGGCAAGTTGCTACAATTGGTCTTTAATCGTAGGATATTACTATTCTTAAACAAAAATAACAGTAACAATTATATTGTTGTTTATCTATGACATGACAAGAAAGGATGATATTTTTCAATAATAGATTTACAATTTCTCAGCTTTTGATTGGACATCTTTTGTTATAGAAACATAACACTGTGTAGAATAAATCATTTATTTGAGTTCATTGTTATTATTCTACATGTATAAATGTACTATTACTTGAGCAAGTGACTTGTGTATTGTGTTGTAATGTAGATGCTAATTAATTCACAAGATCAACAATACAATTAAAAAGAGTACGTACAACATATGCATGTAACATATTACATTATAGTTCATTTTTAGCAACATTGGTACACGATATGGCTATCTACTAAATAGTATGTGCATTAAAGTGACAATTTAATATTAAAGGTACTTAATAAGTGTCAAAGAATCCTTTCTTCTTAATCAAGAAAGAATTCTTGGGTAAAGGGAAAAAATTAGATGAAGAAATTTGTATATATAATTTTACGAGTCAAACTTAAAATTAACTAAATCGTATTTAGGCTAACTATTTAGATTAGTGACAGGTAGAGGTGTGCAAAAAAGTTTTGCCCCGCGGATCGATCCGTTTAACCCACTTTTTTAACGAGTTTAGGCTAAGGTTTTTATTTTAGTTTAACCCATTGGCCTAAGTGGTTTGATTTGGCCCGATTCCTTTAATAGATTTATGCATTTGGCTTGTGCACCGACCCGTTTAACCTACTTTTTAAATGGGTCAAGGTCAAGGTTTTTTTACTCGTTTAAAAGCAGGACAAATGAGCCTGGCCTATTTAACTCGCAGGCTAAAGTGGATCGGGTCGGATTGGTTTGTTTAACCTATTTACACATCTCTAGTAACAGGATCCAAATATTATACCTAATTTTGGGATGATTTAAAGAGTTTTGGATTGATAGGCTAGGATAGAGTTCGTTAAAATCATCTTAAACATTTTTTAACTTTTCTCAGTAAGCTTAGGTATTACTAGGCTCCAGTATATTTAATTGAGCTTTATTATTCTCTTTTTAGCCCATTGTGGTTATTAAACCTTAATTAATCTTATCCATTAAAAGAACATAAAATCCAATGGTGATAATTACTTGTTACTCTTTACAAATATATATGTATACCACCTATGAGGGGTAGGAAAAAGTAGTCTAAATCTCCACTATTACCTATCACTCGTATCCTAGTCATATTAAGATTGTCTATCTCGCTTATTTGATCCCTCTCTACATCAATCTTTTTTTTTTTTCTTTTGTTCCAATAATCCCTTTCTATTCACGTGAAATGTGTAAATGCATGTTGTATGTACATCATACTAATAACAAATCCATATATCTACAAATATTATGAAACTTATACCCTTTACAACTAGTGTATAGGGTTTTGAGTAGGTATAAAGTATAAATACCTCGTAACCATACCTTATCCCATTGAAGTAGGTTTCGAAAAATTTATACCTAAAATCTATTATGTGATTTTTAATAACCACTTAAAATTTATTCAATTGAGCTAGATATGTGTAAGTACTTTATACAATAAAGTTAACTACTCATCTTTAAAACCCTTTTAACACCTTTTAAATTAAAAGGTATTTGTAATAAAAGCAGCATATGCAAATTTTTCTGTTGAATCCAGCGTTATTCTAAGGTCACTATTTCGATCTTACATGATGGAAACCTAACAACAAACTCTTGATGTTTTCTGGTTAAAAAAAAAAAAAACCCCGTGTTTTCATTGAGGTTGAATTGTCAACTTTTCTCTCATCAGTTTCTAATAACTATTTTGGGTCAAAAACCCATAAAATAAATATTTTAATAATCTAATGAAGAATGTTGTAATATGAAGACAAGTTGCATTGTGAAGCTTCATTATCACCATACGAAAAGGTTTCAAATGTGCATTTGACAGATTTGTGTAAGATTATTTCAATACCTTGTAGTTTCAGCTTACGCTATAAATGGAAGAATGGCAGTAAAGATCTAGAACTACACTTATTGCAATATAACTCGTAACATAATCGGGATACTAACAATTAGTTTCGGTCAAATATAATATATATATATATATATATATATATAATATATATACACACACATATATACGCATACGGACGATTAGGGTGTGTGACTCTAGTGTATGAGAAAAAAATTATTTATGCGTTAAAAGTATTGTATGTACGGAGGGATTGAAAAGGAAATTCAAATGTCCTCGGGAGAAATTTCACAGAGGGATATAAGACTTGGAAATTTTTAAGATTTTATCGTGAACAAACAGAAACATGTAATTGGAAAAAAAAAAAAAAAAACACGGATCATAATATCAAAATAAACTTCGAGGTCTTACGGACGGATGTTTCTTCGGTGGACATCACCTATCTATACGCATCCTATTAGAGCAAAGCATCATAGACCGAATTTTACACGAACTTGCCATTTTGCTTCGACAGTGTATGTGTCCTCGAGTTTCAACGTTAGAATTTTCATCTTTGAAATTTCGCCACATGAAGACTTCTTCCAAGCAAAAAGTAGACTCGAAAATTCAGTCCAGGGCGGCTCAGGGCAAATATAGCACTCAACTCAGCTCTTACATCTCAGCGTACGATGCTTAACTTGAGTTATAACTGAGACTATACAATTCGTTTCTTCAAGCAATGAAATCGCTGGAACCCACTTTGTTATATAAACATACCATGAACTTAATAATTTTCAATAACACTCGTTACGGCACTCAACTCAATTGTCAATTCTATGATCCAGCTGTTGGAATATCTTTAATTATCTATAGAGAAATGGAGAATAAATCATATGTAGATACAAGATTTATAGTATGTAAATCATGATATATTTATAAAGTTAAAGTAAGATTTATATACCTGGAATTAGAGAGAAATCCTCTTCTAGCAATATTTTTCCGTATAAAATTGAAAAAAGTGTGAGAAAAAGCTGCTTTTTTTCCAATAGAAAATTAAATTAAATTTAAATTGTTTAATGTGAAAATGGTTTTTATATTCTTATCAAATAAAAATGAGGGTCTCTCGTTAGGCAGCAAAGTGAGTAGTCCTATTAATTACGGGCTATTCACATTAAAAGCCGAATTACAATATCTATTTTGACCATATACCATAATAAAATAATAATTCTATAATTGATTTATTAATAATTCAAAAGGATGTATTCTAAATAATTTATTAATACTAATTCACATAATAAAATAATATAACACCAGCATCTATATATGTAAATTTAATCATCTTTCAATAAATTATGTAGATAATAGATCATGAAAAAAGATTATATCATGTACCATATTGGCAATGGAATGCAAAAAGGTATTTCTATATTTAAAAAGAAAAAAAAGAAAAATCATTTCCTTATAATCAATCACCGTGAATACTTTCTACCATCATTTTCGGTATGAACCATTAGTATTTATATAATCTGAAGTATGAACCATTAGTATTTATAATCTCTTCAGATTATATAGTAATATAACGTTTTAACCATAATAAATTTTATTAAGGTTCTTAATATCTAGGTAGCATGAACACCAAAATTTCATAAGGATAGCAACTTTGCCACATAAAGACTTTCAAAGCAAAAGTAGACTCGGAAAAGTCGATCAAGGCAACTACAGCACTTAACTACCTCTCAGCTCAATCATACAATGCTTGGCTTGACATTGACTTGAGATCCGTACACTTACCTTTTAATCTGCATCAGCTAAAATATTACTTCACTGGCCTTAAATCCTGCCACAACTAGTTTATTCCAGCAATGGATTCTTCTTTACCTTTGATTCATCTCATTCTTCTCCTCCTCTTTCTGCTACCAAGCTTTTCCAAAGCTCAAACTCGTGAAGGCAATGTAACCATAGGGTCTTCCATCATAGCAAAAAGTGACAATTCTTCTTGGATTTCTCAATCTGAAGAGTTTGCCTTTGGATTTCGACCACTGGGAAACAACAGAGAACTCTTCTTGCTTTCGATTTGGTACAACAGGATACCGGCGAAAACTATTGTCTGGTATGCAAATGGAGATAAGCCGGCACCTGAAGGGTCCAAAGTGGAGCTAACTTCAGATAAAGGACTGGTCCTTACAACTCCTCAAGGAGATGAGATATGGAAATCTGAGAACATCATCGATGCGGTTTCACAAGGTGCTATGGAAAACACAGGAAACTTTGTTCTTCTAGATGCCAATTCTAATAGTTCATGGGAGAGCTTCAAAAATCCTACAGACACCCTTTTGCCTTCTCAGGTATTGGAAAGGAATGGAGTTCTTTCATCTAAACAATCAGATACCAATTTCTCTAGAGGAAGGTTCCAATTTCGTCTTCAAGGAGACGGAAACCTGGTGATGAACACAATTAACCTTCCAGGAAGCTATGCTAACGAAAATTATTACGAGACCAACACCACCGGAGATTCTGATCCGATGGAAAAAGGCAGAGAATTGGTCTTCAATGAATCCGGTTACCTATACGTCAAGAGAGAGAATGGTCAAACATTTCTTCTCTCTCCGGGTGAGCCACCCTCGGTCACAGACTTATACCTCAGGGCAACACTTGAATTTGATGGAATTTTCGCACTGTACACATATTCCAAGGATTCTAAAGAAGATGAGACATGGAAACTCCTTTGGTCTCGACCTGAAAACATATGCAATGCCCAAGTAGTGTCCCATGGTCTTGGTGTTTGTGGCTATAACAGCATTTGTCAACTTACGGATTATAGGCCAACATGCGTTTGTCCAGAGGGATATACTTCTCTTGATCCTGACGATCACTTTAGCAGTTGCACTCCGAATTTCACACAGAGCTGCCAGGTTGATCAGAGAAACTCATTCCAAGATCGATTAGCTCTTGAAGAGCAGAGCAATGTGAATTGGCCAACATCTGATTACACATTGTTGTGGCCATTCACCGAAGAGCAATGCAAAACTTCATGCTTACAAGACTGCATGTGTGCAGTAGCCATCTATAATGGTAGAGGGCAGTGTTGGAAGAAAAACCTTCCCCTTTCCAATGGACGTACAGACACATCTGTCAACACAAGAGCATTTATGAAGGTTTCCAGGGGTAGTTTACCTCCTCCCAGTGGCCCTGATTTTCCATCCCCTGAACGAAGGAATAAAGATGGTAAAAGTTTGATAACTGTAGACTCGGTTCTTTTCATTACTTCCATGTTCTTCAATTGTCTACTGGTTGCTGCCATCTGTGTGGGGGTTTTTCTCATTTACCGGAGGCACCCTAGGATAACTTCACAGCACGAGACAGTTGTGGAAACAAATTTGCGTTGCTTTACGTATAAGGAGCTCATTCAAGCTACAGATGGATTCATAGAAGAGCTAGGAAGAGGGGCTTTTGGTGTTGTTTATAAGGGGTTGATATCAAACTCACCTGCGGCAATAAAAAAGATATATACCCCAAAGCAGGGCAACGAGAGGGAATTCAAAAATGAATTGAATGTGATTGGCCAGACACATCACAAGAATCTTGTTCGTCTTATAGGATTCTGTGATGAAGGAGAGGAGAGATTATTGGTGTATGAGTTCTTCAGCAATGGCTCGCTATCATGCCTTCTATTCGGTAACGTCAAACCCAGCTGGAAACAAAGGTGTGAAATTGCTAATGGTATTGCTAGAGGACTTTTGTACTTACACGAAGAGTGTAGAACTTCGATCATTCACTGTGACATAAAGCCAGAAAACATACTACTCGATGATTACTACACCGCCAAAATTTCAGATTTTGGATTGGCAAAGCTCTTGCAGATAAACCAAAGTCGCACTCGTACTGCCATCAGAGGAACAAAGGGGTATGTTGCACCAGAATGGTTCAGAAACTCGGCTGTCACAGCAAAAGTAGATGTGTATAGCTTTGGTGTCTTGCTACTTGAGATCGTATGCTGTAGAAAAAATTTGGACTCAACATTCTATGGAAGCGGAGAGGAAGAAGGTATTGTTTTAACCGACTTGGCTTACGATTACTACAAGGAAGGAAGATTAGATTATCTTCTTGAAGGAGACACAGAAGCTCTACATGACATGGATACGTTGAATAAGATGGTGATGATCGCTATTTGGTGTATTCACGAAGAACCTTCAGTAAGGCCCTCGATGAGGAAGATTATACAAATGCTTGAAGGAACTATTGAGGTACCTTCACCACCGTGTCCATTCCTTTTTTCAAGGATAGAAGCAATTAGCTTATAAATAAACATGCTAAGCTAATTTCTGTTGTGGTCTTTGTTGTTTGGGTTCATCTAGCTCCATGTCATACTAGAACTAGATAACTTAGGTTATTTTCTATGGCGTCTTATCCAGCTATGGAAGTGTAGCAATCCGTAGCCATAGCAGCAATAATGAAGAAATAGGTCTATTAGATGGTTTCTTTCCATCCGTGTGATTGTATGCAATTGTCCTGTTGTAGATTGGATTGTTCTCTCTCCTATTCTATCAAGAAATAATATCAGTTTGCATATACATTACTGTCCTCAAGTTCATCAGATAGGATATTGGGTCGATGAATTTCAAATGAAGCTTTAAATTGTCAATGTTAGCACTTCCAATATCATGTTTGAAAACAACTCACTTTACTGAAGATATAAAATGTTCAAGTAAATTTAAATTTAACACAACGATAAATTTTTAGCTCCGAATTTCTACAAGCACTTGGAAAATTTTATCTCTTCCTACAAAGATCCAAACTATTGATATCATGCCACTGATGTTTAATCATTATACCGGGGGCAACAAACGACTACAAGAGCAAAATATTGTACAATAAAAGGCAAAAGTATCGCATTCAACAATCTAGGTGCCAAATCATTTTATTGCAGCTTATTAATGAATAGAAAACAACAGCTCTGTGAATAAATTGAATTATGGAAGCGACAACTTGACGGCTCATGCTCTATAGCAGCTGAAGAAGTTGACTCCATGAAATGCTCAATATGCCTCAAACTTTGTTAAACAACTTTTAATTGAGGGGTAAAATGTAAAGAGCTATTTCGGTACTTGGCTTTAGCCCAATTTAATGTGATGGTACGGTTTTATGGGCTAGTGATAAGATTAGAAAATTGTGCCTGATCTATAGCTTGGGAAGATTGGGATATGGTTTTTTTAATTGATTTTTCCATTTTCAACCTTTCTCGGTTGTCTTGCATCTGAAAACTAAAATGGTCTTATTAAGTCCATTTGGGTGCCGTTTAGCCATAATGGGCCTCATAAGGCTTAAATGAGCTTATGGGCTTATTTTATATAACAAATGAGCTTTTCTAGAATACATTTGAATAAGCTTAAGGAGACCTTTGGATCCCGACTAAGTCCAAGCCTAAGCTCAAAAACCTTTGAATCCATAAAATTTAGGGGCTTCAATCTAGATCATCGATCATCATGAATGGATTCAATGGCTTCCATCAACAACTTATTTTGTTTAACCATCTCAACTTCTTCCAATGATTAACATCAGGGGATAGATTCTACATATATGAGCCTCCTCACCCTCATTTATATCATTTTAAGTATTGACAAGCTTCGTACAAACGTCATCACTTTACTAGAATAACTCCACAAAAGACCAAACATCAACCATGAAGAACAAGTTGAAAATGAATCAAAAGTTACATATTCAATATGTAGTTACATGTGCACAGAGAGAATCCAATCTTGCCTATTAATCTTCTTATGTCTATTTTTACGATATCTCTTCATATGCAATCAATTAAAACTTCTCTAAGTTCGATGGACAAACTTTTGGCATGTAATTGGCTTATTATGGCAACCCCCTATACAACCATATTGTTGAATCTACTAGTCACAAATGTAGGGAAGAATTGATAAGTAGGCCAATTTATGTAAAATATATATATATATATATTATAAAAAAGTGGTAAAAAATTTTATAGATTACACTAAATACTTTATTATTTGCAAGTTTTATACAGTATAAGTTCTAAGGTAATTCCTACATATTATAAGATATGCTATGATTCTAAAGTTTAAGAACATATACTAACAAGATGTTGATGAATAAAGTCTTATATCTTATCTACTTTATACTAGAGATGTGCAAGTGAACTTTGGTTTGCAGATCGGCCTGTTTAATTTGCTTTTTAAATGGATTTGAGTCAAGGTTTTTTGACCTATTTAAAAGCAAGCCAAATTAGCCTAGCCTATTTGACCTATTGGTCAAAGTGAGCTGGTTTGGTTAGCCCGTTTAATATATTTATATCTTTAGCTCTTAGACCGACTTGTTTAACCCCTTTTTAAAAGAGTTAGGAGATATTTTTTTACCGTTTAAAAAACTAGTAAAATGAGCCACACCTTTTTAATCCATTGATCAAAATAGAATGGATCGAGTTAACCCCATTTAATCTACTCGCATACCCATACTTTATAATCCTTCATCCCTAAGATGGCCAGCCATAAGTTTTGAGGTGATTGATTGGGCCAATTTCACATCTTGTGGATCGCAACTGGTGAGTTGTTTAAGGGATAGAGGGAAGAGGGTGGATTTTCTTATTCTTAAGTACCAAGGATTTATTTATAATTAGCATATGAATAATGGCCTAGAAAAACGATTAGAAGTTACACTTTCGTGAGATTATCTTACAATAAATAAAAAAAAATGGTTTCTACATTAATATTTGAATTTATCACTATCGAAACTTTGTGAAAATTATAGCTTTAATCTTAATAGGTCGTAATTATTAGCGACTTTTAACAGTAGCTAATAATGGAAGGAAAATGTCATAGCTAGTGGCAAGCAGTAGTTAATTATTACGAAAAAGATCAATGGAGAATGGAGGAAAGGATTTGATTTTTAAAAAGATGAAATCATTTTTCTTATTTTTTATTAGCATATTTTGTAGTGCCAATCAACGTTATTAGTGGCTGCTACTATTGTTGCCTTCCATCGTCATGTTTGCTACAGCCATTAGCATTTGTAATCTCGTAAAATTATAGGATGATATTTAACAACTAAAATTTTTCATTATTGCAAAATAAAATAAATAAAACCGAAAATACATTTATATGAGGAGTTGTTATATCTAATTAATCATATGTAAGAAATGTGCTGTCTAAAAGAATTCTTGATCTAATGACAAGTATATGAAGAGGTTCGGGAGGAAGAACAGGTGATTTATCTCAAATATGCATTTATTATAAAAGATTACCAGTTTAATCGAATATATATATATATGTTTCTCTTATATATGTATAATATTTCATATCATGTGTACAGACTAATCTATACATAAAAATTAATTATAATTATATTCGATAAATTTCTTTAGTAATAATGGTAATAAAAAAATAGCTATATATACGTTTTAAGTATATTATATATCTTTCTTGCACACAGATATAATTTTATATTCTATTTAAGGTAATCATTGCTTTCAAGAGTTTTTCTATTACCAATATAAATAAGTTTTCATTCTATTTCATAAGGGACAAGATAGTAGATAACACATAAAAATAATTCTTTGCGAGATATAATATTTGATGTTAATAGAAACATATTCCCTAACCTACATAATCTTAATCGCTAATCAGGAGGAGATGAAGGATACTTTTAGGGACTCATAAAATTTTGGGACCTCTAATTAAGCCAATATGTTAATGAAGAAATAAAATCCCTCTTATCTCAGGCCCTGTAATATTAGCTCAAACTTATAACAACAACAACAAGAGCCATGATAATCAAAATAAGCCCAAATAAACGAACAATGATGGCAGAATGGCTACATGTGTACCAAGATAAAATTAACATATAAATAAATAAAATAATACTAATGTGTATATAAATATTGCGGCAAAATAATCACGATAATAAAATGAGGAATCATATGGCAAGGACAGCAGTGCCTTGGTTAATTGATAAACACGTAGCAGTAGGATGGAATTTCACCTAAAAACCGAACTAGGTAAGCTCTTCAGCATAATGAAAGCTCGTTCACGTTGAGTCACGCGATAAAAATCAACATATCATCCCCTTTTCCGTTGTTGGTCATCCTTATCCCGTGAAGGAAAAGCTCCGACGAACTCGACGATTGAGCGAAGACCACCTAGATTGAACTGGTAAGTTTCTTACTCCGTCAGTATATTTCTCACGCTAACCCATGGAGTAAATGACCAGAAATTTTCTTGCTTGTCTCCACCGATTTAGAAGAAAAGAGAAGAAAATCCTAGCCAGTTTTCGTGACTTAAGGAAAAAAGATTTAATAAATAGTACATGTCATATTATATATACATAAATATGGTATATAATTATTAATTATATCAATTATACTTAGACATGTGATAATATTAGTAGCAAATTTTTAGAAAACTACTTATTAGTACATATACTTAGCATGTACTATCCAATAAATCCTTCTTTTGACATAATATAGAAATATGAAAAGATTATTGTTGCCTCAACTCTATTGTTACATAATATGTTATGGCTATTGTCTTATTTTATACTTCAATTTTATCACTTTTAATAATTATATATTTAAAATTTTAATTTTTTTAATTATATATTTAATTAAAAAATTAGTTATTATTATATGTATCTTTATTAATTTTAATTCACTATAATGATCTAATCAATACAGTCAACCAATTGGGTAACCATCTACAGCCTTAGGAGAGCAATACAACCTCAGGAGAGCAATACAACCTCATTAGATTTGTGAGTGACCACCATTAATAATCGATGCGTTATGCAATCCATATTTTTTAAGTGAGCTGTGATCCGGTGTTTACATCAAAAATTGAATTTCTGTTGTTAGAAGCTCTGGCTTGTAAGGTGGGCCGATCCTAAATCTAGGCTATCACATAAGGTGCAAATCCAACTTTGGTTAGATACGTGTACTAGCCGAGAATATACTTAGAGACAAACAAATAAACGTATTATTTGTTTCTCTTAATAACAACATGCTTTAGAATATTAACAAACGAATAAGATAATATTTGGGAATTCGATAAAATATACTTATGCATGCCATCTACAATTTATTAGCGTGTAAAATACTGTCTTGTTGATGATTTCTGAGCCCGAGAACTTCATTAGAGAACATAGGTTACAACATGACATTTTAATGTTCTGACATAATTAACCACAACAACATGAGGACACACTAGGGAAAAAAAATATTTATTTAATAAATATGCTTGAAGCTTTGTGGTAATTAAAAGAAATATTTATTTAAAAATATTTTATAATTATAAAATACAAAGATAAAATAATTGGAGTGTTTAAATAATTTTATAATTGAGCGATAACTTCTACATCTTTCAATTTATAAATAACGAAAAATGTCCGTACATCTCGTTTCAATTTTCAAATTTTGAAATAAAATCGTTGGTACGATTGCAATATTTGAATTATCAAAATTTCATTGCAGTACGATTGCACCAAAATCTGAAATTTTTTTAATGCAAAACGTGCTAATCCATTGAAATTGTTGTCCAAGCGCAAAAAGTTTAAATTGGAGACAACATCTGGAAAAGCAATGGAATATTCTGTCTGTGAACTTTAAGCAAGAGAAAAATCAATGTGAAATCATTGAAAAAGCTATAGAATAATCGGTACGTGAACTTTGAATAAGAGAAAAATCAATGTGAAATCAAAAGTCATAAAAGAAACTGAAAAGCAAAGGTTAATAATCGGGGCCCCGCCGGGGGGTGGGGTGGTGGTGGGGTGACCTTATAGGGTATTAAGTGTTAGAATTTTTTTCTTTTTTTTTTTTAAATCAGGTGAGTTCAATCCACCAATTGAAAAGTCGATTTAAGTTTAATCACACTTTTAAATCAAATCGGTTCACGATTTAAATTTCACGCTACACACCGATTTACGTATAACAAATGGACAGTATGCAAATTTTCTATTGAAGCCACGGGACGCGTTATTCTATGTTGAGTTGACTATTTCAATTTTACATGATTGAGACCCAACAGTCAAGGGGAAAAAAAAAAAAAAAGGAGAAAAAGCAGGAATCCTATTAATAACTAAGTCCTCTTTGAAGTTATGCGGATTTTCATTGCCTTTTTAATATTCTCTAATCCTTCTGGTTTAAAAAAGGAAAAAAAAAAATCCATCGTGTTTTCACCAAGGTGAAATCTGTCACCTTTCTGTCATCAGGTTGTAATAATTATTTTATGGGTAAAAAACTCTCAAAATAAACATTTTAATCTAATAAAGTACGTTCTACTATGAAGGAGAAAGTTGTATTGTCAAGCTTCTTTATTACAATATGAACAGGTTTCACATATTCATATCGCATTTGTATATGCTTCTTTTAATACCTTGGTCCTGATACTTTTGTAGCATAGGCTACAAAAGGAAGAATGACATTTGATTGTAAAGATCTACAACTGTACTTATTGCAATATAACGTGTAACATAATCAAGACACCTAACCAAACTTAACCATGTTTCTTGCTTGAAACAAAAAATATATTAACTGCCCCATACAGGTGATTGATTATAAGTTATGTATGGTATTGGCATTATATTTGATAAATGTGCAGTACGAAAAGATACCTGCGAATGATAATTACGGTGTTTTAGTGATGGATCTTTCTTCCATGGACATGACGTAAATATACCCTATTGGTGCAAAGTATCATGCTATATACATAATAGTTTGGGATGAAAAATAAATGGGTAAATAATATACATCATATATATTATATATATATAAAATATAAATACTAATAAAATATATATAATACGTATAAATTATAGATGATAATTAATTTAAAAACTATTATTTTTATTATTATCGATATCAATATTTTTACTATGACAAGTATGTATAATAGGTGAGGAGTAACATCGGATATATTTTTTTTCTTTTCTACATGTGGACGAGGTTCAAAGTTAAAAGAGTGGAAATTTTGCCGCGTAGAGACTTCCAAGCAAAAAGTAGACTGGAGGAGTTAGTCCGCAGGCAACTATAGAGTTCAGACTTACTCTTAGCACTATCATGCAATGCTTGACTTAAGACTTAAACTCGAGACTCCATACACTAATTGTTCTATCTGCATCAGCTAAAATTATTATTTAATTGCTTCACTGGCTTAAGTCTAGCCACACCTAGCCTTTCTTTAAGCAATGAAGTCTTCTTTATTTTTGGTTTATCTCATTCTCCTATTCTACTTTCTGCTACCGAGTTTTTCCAAACCTCGAACTTATGAAGGCAATGTAACTACAGGATCTTCACTGACAGCAAAAGACGACAACTTTTGGATTTCAACCACTAGTAAACAACAGTGATCTCTTCTTGCTTTCTATTTGGTACAACAAAATACCAGAAAAAACTATTGTCTGGTCTGCAAATGGAGATAAGCCGGTTCCCGAAGGGTCTAAATTGATGCCAACTTCTGATAAAGGATTATTCCTTACAACTCCCCAAGGAGATGAGATATGGAAATCTGAGAACATCATGGGTCCGTTTTCACATGGTGTTATGGAAAACACAGGAAACTTTAGGAAACTAACATGAAAAACCAGATGGACCTTCAACCACGTAAGAAGCTCGATCTTATAGGTTGCTCTTTCAATCTTCAAGATGATGGGAACTGGACAAATGTACATCTGGATCAACCTTCTGTCCTTCTTCTACAATGTTTTAACTTGTTCTAAAAGAAGCTTTATGAGGATCTAAGCTCCAACATTGTACCCTCTAAGTCGACAGTTTCGATTTTCCCATTTCTTCATTCTCTTAGAAGCCTTTTCAAGATATGCCTTCATTACTTCTAAACTCTGCTTCTAGTTTTTAGTGAACAAATAAGCTCTTAGGTATCTCCCAGTACATGGTGTGTCTACTATGTGAGGTAATAGTGGTTGCTAACTCGTAATGTTTTCAATAGGGCTGTTACTGGAGAAAGAGCTCCAATGGATATTGAAATAGAACCGAGTGGTATCTAGTAGGCCAACCTAATTCTTCTGGTTGGTACTGATAAAGTACTGAAGATATTCAACTAACAAACTGTTGAATCTCTATGTCTTCCTTTCACTCTACGGATGGTAGTGGAAGGTCATGCTTAACTCATAACCTAGGAAGTGGGAAAAAACAATCCAAAACTTCCCTATGAACCTGGCATCCCTATCACTCACAATATTTTGGGGTACTCCCCGGAGCTTCGTCACATGCGTGAAGAAAAGTTAGGTTATCTCTTCTACTTTTAAGCTCTTCATCGTAAAAATGAAGGTGACATACTTAGAGAACTTGTTAATAACAAAATTTATGCTCCCCCATTATTGGCAGGAAAGTGATAAAGTCCATGGAAATGCTCTCTTTGATCAAGATGGCACTAAAAATGGCTCTAACAGGCCTCTAATCTTTTGCCTCTCAATTTTGTCTTGCTAGCAAATTAAGCAAGTCTTCGTATAGCTCATCACATCCCCCTTCATATCTACCTAACAATAACGGTGCTTTAACAAGCTTAATATCCTTTGCCAACCAGGGTGTCTAGTATACAAGGTATCATGACACTCTATCATAAGCGCCTTTCTCAAGTTGCTTTCCTTCAAGACATACAACAGGTGCCCCTTTATGTATATGAGGTCACCCCCCACCCAAAATCTACGAGTCTTCCCTTCTTCAACCAATTGCTTAAGATTCTTGGCCAACGGGTCTTGGCCCATATGCTAATTGATTTACTCTTAAATCAAAGTCGAGATTTGACTTACTAACTAGTGCATAATCTACGTTATGGAAGCTAAATTAGCTTTCCTACTCAAAGTGTCTATCAATTGATTAGTTCGCTCGCTCGATACTCAATCTCCATATCAAACTCTGTAAGGAACTCTTGCCATCTAGCTTGATTAGCTGAGACCTTAGGTTAAGTCAACATGTAGCCAGTAATAGAATTGTTTGTCTTCACTAGAAACTTAGATCACAACAAATAGTATTTCCAGGTCCTTAGAGGGTTAACAATTGCAATTAACTTCTTCTCTTGGCTAAGTACCTGTGCTCTGTTTGGTATAACTTCCTACATTCTTATGCCATTGGATGAGCGTCTTACATCAAACTCCACTTAATGCAATGTCTGAGGCATTTATATAGACTTCAAAAGACTTAGAAATGTCAAGAAGTGTAAAGACTAGCTCCTTTGTCACCATACACTTTAACTCATCAAAGGCACTTTGACATTTCTCATCCCATAACCATGCTCAATCTTTCTTCAGCAAATCTATGAGGGGGAAAACTCAATAAGAATATCCTCCAACAAATCTTCTATAGTAATTAGCGAGTCTAAGGAAGGATTGCAACTATGTCATACTCTTAGGCATTGGCCACTGCCCAATTAGCCATATCCATCAGAATCTACCTTCCTCAACTACATGACCCAAAAGTTGATGTGCTTCTAAGTAAGGGCTCATTTTTCATGCTTCACATACAAATGATTCTCTCATAGCTTCTAGAAAACCATCCATAAGTGCTTCACATGATCTTGCAATGTCCCACTATACGTAACAATATTGTTTAGGTAGACAACTACAAATTTGTCCAAATATTCATAGAATAGATTATTCATTAAAGTATAAAATGTCTTAGAAGCATTGGTGAGACCAAAGTGCATCATTAAGAACTCATAAGTGCCATACTAGGTTACACATATTGTCTTAGGCTTATTACCTTCAACAATACAAACCTGATGATACCTTGAGTGTAGATCTAACTTTATAAAGTACTTGGCCCTACTCAATTGATCAAATAAATCAATAATAAGAAGAATTGGATAATGGTTCTTTACTCTCAACTTGTTAAAGCCTGGTAGCCTATAAACCCTAAAGTTAAGCCAAGTGACCGGATGATTGAACTTAGAAATAAGGTTTAGGGCGACCGGTTAAAGGATCCGATCAAACCCAAATTATAAACTATTGAGAGAAATATTAGTAAAAATGATGCCGTAAACTTGAATTTAAGAAAATAAGTAATAAAATAGGAGATTGTAAAATTTTCAAATTTTAAGCATAATAATTGATAATTACCGAAAAGGTGAAAAGTGTAATGTAATAACTAATAAATTACTAAAAATAGATTATATGTATACTAAAAATTTTAGAATGACCAAAATAATAATTAGGAATGTTCACATGTACCCCACATGTATTTACGTGTAGATAAAAATACGCGAAATTACCTAAATTGGCCAAAAACTAAGTAAATAATTAAAGAAAATTATAAATTAATTAGAAAAAAATCAGAAGATGATAGAATAATACAAATCAGGTCGTGGCAGGTCAGGATTTGTAAAATAAAAATTAACCAATTAAAATTAGATAACATAAAAGTCAAAAATAAAGGAAATTGAGCAAAGTCATGTCTAATTAATACATAATAATTACAAAAATCGTCTATAAATAGGGGAAAATTTTCCAAAACTCATTTGGACAATTTACCATTAGAGAAAAATAGGAAACCTAAAAAATTCGAGAGAAAATCCAAAAAAAAAAAAGAAAAGAAAAGGAAACTGTGCAAATTCGAGTAGTAAGCGAAACCCACACCTCACCACCACCTAGGACTGAGCCATCACCACAACCCCACTCTAGACCCACCGTCTAGGCCGGCGACAACCTTGGACCGGGTTTGGACGGCTAGAAAACTTCGAACCGAGTGAGTTCGTTAATTACCCTGATTTTGTATAATTTATTAAAATTATTTATTTTGCCCAAAAAATTATGAAACTTGTTATTCTGAGGTTTTATTATATGTAGATTTAGGACAAAATAGTGATTTAGTTTAATTATGTCTGAAAATATAGGGTTCTTAACAAATTTTTCAAAACCGAGCATCATTAGAACGGAAAATAAATAAGCTTAGGAGTGTAATTTGAACTTCAATTTTTTTTTCTATAGGATACTCATGTGATATAGAACAGTGCTATGAAGCCATTTTTTTAAAATTAATTTTCGAAATTTTTAAGTTAATTTTTAGCTCTAAAATGATGGAAAAATTGGGTGATTTTGGGTTAATTAGGTGATTAAGATATTAATTACTGATTTAGATAATAATTAGATGTTTAGGGATTTTAATCTCTGATGTGGAACCCTAATCCTAGCCTTTGGAGTATTAAGTATGGTTAATTTAGGAAATTAGGTAGTTAATGTAAGAAATTAATAATATGTGAAATTGAAAATTTATAAATCTAAAAAAATTAGAGTTATTTAGATAATATTATAATAGAAATTAGAAAAATAATAAATCTGAAATAACATTTAATTTTAAGTAAATGTCTCAAAATGTAAGATTTTCTCACATCGGAAATAAATCCGATACCTCAATTAGGATTAGCGTGTACCAAATAGTTTAAAATACTGAATTAGGACCTAATAGGATATTTGAATACTCGAGCTTAATGTGATTAATGTCACATTAGGATTCGAGCATATTTAAGGCCTAGGAATCAAAATTAAAATCTAATTTAGGATTCGAACCCCGAAATAGAGTACAACGAATCATTAGTATGTAATAGGTATACACGAAAAAAAAAACGAGTTAAAATATAACTTAGAATATGAATCCATACAATATAAGTACTAAAAAGACCTATTTGTATTATAGGACACCTAGAGACAAATCAACTTGCGACTAAGGGATCGAGCGATCTAACAATTCCAAGTAAGTTGGGTTATTACTTATTGTAATAGAGTACTAGTTTTATGGTACTCGAAGACTTAGGCTTCTATATGATTGTGATTGTAACTAGTTTATGCATATGTTTGATATATCTGAATTTGTGTTAAATTTGTAATGAGTGATTTTGTGATTGATTGAATTGGTATGAAATTGTTTGAACACCCTAAATGAACTTTAATCTTATTCGACCCTAATAACTGAAAATGTCATGTATTACAACCCGTTAGGGGATCATAGGATTCTCCAACCAAATTCCGACCCCTTCGAAAGGGATAGCACAAGATTGCAAAATGTTCCCTTCTTCATCCTTAGTCAAACTAAGTGACAGGAGAAGAGGTCGCGGTGAGGGTGAAGTCAATGGTTCAAAGGTAATCGCGGGAGGAGCGAGGTCTCCATTGCACAAGCCTGGGTTTGGTTATGAGCTGCTGCATAACATGGAAACTCCTCAACCCAGATTGGAGTGAGTAAAATTTCTCTGATTTCACAACGGACCGGACTATATTGTGCAATGACACTTGATTGTTGCATTGCATGAAAATAATTTCTTGATAACCCTGTTTGTGCTTGTATGCATTCATTAGTCTCCAATTCAACTTACTGAGTTGTAGTTGCTCATATCCTTATAGATCCTTTTGCAGGTTCTGATTTCTGAATACTTCAAGTACTATGCCGCCCTACAATTACGTAGAAGTTAGTCCGTTTGAAGCCAGAGGTGTGAGGATCAAGTTACTTAGTATAATGTGTAACTAGAGTGACCTCGTAATTAAGGATGAAAGATTGATAGTTATTATGTAATTTAGTGAACTGTTGTGTTTATGTAAAACTTCCTGAGAAGCTCTATAGACTTATATATTATTATACATGTTTAT
Organism: Lumnitzera racemosa; assembly: GCA_024138005.1. NCBI lineage: Eukaryota > Viridiplantae > Streptophyta > Magnoliopsida > Myrtales > Combretaceae > Lumnitzera > Lumnitzera racemosa. The sequence goes on from JAMXBC010000006.1 coordinate 13,947,108, forward strand.
TAGAAATTTGTACTATTTATCATAATTGTAGTTTAACTTTTAATCGGACTGTTTACTTCAAAGCAAGGAGTCGTCAAAGCCTTGTGTTGATCATGTCTATGGTAGGCACTATGAGGTCAGTTACTATCATAGAATGGTTTACACGGTGGGACTGTTGTGACTTTGCGACTTCGGGGCGTAACAGTTCTCGGTTGGTATCAGAGCGTAGTTTTAGTAGACTCGCTTTGAAGCGTCATACTTTAAAAGAAATAAATATTATAGGAATATTGAGAGTGAGTAATATTAAGTGGGCGATAAAATGTTAGATTAAGTATATAGAAACCTAGGTAAGCATAATGTTTACTATAGTAAATGTTAATTGGTTTGACTATAATTACAGGGTCGAAGGGGGGAACTAATACATAGTTGGATACAGTTCGGATGGAATGGAGACATATTCTCTATTGATTATAGAGTTAGATTATAGCGATTATTGATGGAATTAGCTGATTGGAACATCTTTAGGACAGTTGATGAGATCATTAATAAATTTCATTATCAGATGTGCTATAGTTGAAAGGATGAGTGGGCATAGATGGAAATGAGTTTAGGACCTCAATATAATATATATACTGCCATAGCAGCTTTTGAGCAAAGGTGGTTGGAGACAGAGGGAATTATAACCCTGATGATGCCCTTACGGTATTTTCCCGCTAGGTTGGAAGATGAGAGACCATACCCTGCTAGTATTGCATACATCCCTGCTGACATTCCATACATTCCCAAACAGTACCCACCAGGGATTATTGATTGGTTTCCTCAGTTTCCAGAGCCTGCTGGGGATGGTATAGAGATACCATTGAATCCTAACCCTGAACCTAAACCTGAGTACCGGGACTACCACCAAAAAACCCACCTCTAGTTGAACCCCAAGAGGGTGGAGTTCATGTAGAGGACGACCTTGAGGAGGACCCAGAAGAAGAAGAAGATCCAGAAGAAGACCCAGAGGAAGAGCAAGAGAATGAGGATGAACCTGGGGTAGACTTATATGCCTTAGTTATGCAGGTGATTGCAGACACCGGGATAACTGGAGTAGGAGCTGGTAACACAGTTGAGTCGGATGATGATGATGATGTGCAGGAGATGATCGTGATCCCTGAGACTCCAGAGATAGTATATATAGACTCTGCATCAGATAGTGAGCATGAGGATCATTCTGTATGAGGCCATATAGGTCATGATCCCTTTGATGGAGTAGCTACCACAGATTCAGAGGAGGATTAGCTTAGTTAGATGGCTGACTTGTTTTGGTCGAATAGATCTTTAGATATGATCCAGTAGTAATTTTGATGGAAACTATTTTAGAATCTTTTGATGTATTTTGACTTTTGATGTATCCTTTTGAATTTTGATGTATTTTATAGCTTCTGGATCAAGCTAAGTGTATGCTGTAATTAAGTTTGATGTAGTAAGTTGGTGTAATCTTTTGTCTTGTATAGTTGTAAAGATCGAGTCTGTACTAGATTATGTAAGTAATGATGTAATCGAGTTGTAAATTTGATATATGTATTCGAAAGTTATCGAATTGTATCTTTTGTTTTGAAGTTGTAATGATACTGATGTAAGGTTGAATGAAATATATAGTGGAAGTTAGATTACTAAGTACGTTGACTTCAATAATATTATCATTATTACTATATATGAGTACATATTGTAAGCATTTATTAATGTATAAAAATTCTCTAAACAAAAACACGGATAACTTAGAGAGAGATATGAATGCAGTATTATAAGTTAAACTATTAAGCGATTATGGCTGAAGCTGGAAATGGGAGTAGTAAAGGAGGAACTGAAAGGAATCAAAACCCTCCACCACGAGCACCATCACCATCAAGAGAACAACATAGACAAGATTTACCCCTGCCGCCTCCATAAGAAAATATGCCTATTGGACAAATATTTGCTAGTATGCATACGATGATGAGATAGCAAGGAATGTTGATTCAACATCTTATGATTGGTGGTAATGTGGGAAACAGAAGACCCCAAGAAGTTGAACAACGAATGGAGCGACCTCAAGAGGTAAAAGAACTTCCTGAGTTTATAAAAGCTAACTGTTATTTTGAAGGGGAGATGGGTAGGCCAGATATAGCTGATGATTGGTTAGCCCAAGTTGAACGGAGTTTTGAGGCTTTTAGAGTCTCTAAATCTCAAAAGTTATCTTATGGTACATTTATGTTAAAGTTAGCTGCAAGAGTATGGTGGGACTCAAGAGCAAGACAACTTGGAAATAACATTGATTGGCAACAATTTAAGGAGGAATTCAGGAAAGAGTATTTCCCTTATAGTGTTCAAAATAGAATGGTGCGAGATTTTCTTGAATTGAAGAAGGGAGGTATGAGTGTAACCCAGTATGAGACTGAGTTCAATAGATTGTTACAATATGTACCTGGCTCATATCGAGATAATATTGAGTTGAAGAAAGATTTGTTTCTTACCGGATTTGACCCCACAATATGTTGTAAGTTGTTGGATTATGGTTTCACCACTTACAATGAAGTGGTAGATAAGGCAAGACAACTGGAAGATAATCGCGTAAGGATGTAAGCAAAGTGGAGTCAAAAGATCAATAAAGAATATCGACCTGGTCCATCATTTAAGAGATCATATCCTGGTGCCTCTAGTAGCAGTTCTGGGCAGAAGAGAAGGAGACCAGTAACTCTGGCTAGTAACCCAGCGCAGTTACTACTGAGTTTGAGTTTTTATGACAAAGATGGTAATGTCAAATGCTAGAAGCGTGGTGCAAATCATTTCCCTAGAAATTGTGCTCAGCTTAAGGGGAAATGTTTTATATGTGGAGATCCAAACTATGTGCTGAAGGCATGCCCTAGGACGAAATTAGTAAAGTATAATAAATGTGGTAGAAAAGGCCATTTCTCCAAATACTGTCCACAGTTTGTACAAGGAGCTAAGCGAACAGAAGGTGTTGATAACACCACTGCACCTGCTTGTATCTTTGCTCTAGAGGATATGGAAGTTGAGGAGAATGAAGATTTCTCAGATTTTATGGAGGAATACTACCATGATGATGTCGAGGAGATCATAGGCGTTGAAGAGGAAAATGATGATGGACTTGTAACCAGTACGTACTCAGACTATCTATTGTAATGATAATTCTAAGTGTGAATTAAATTGAAATATTTACATTTTAAGATTTATGAATGCTAGAGTAGTTAGTAACCATAGTATTAGTACATTCCAAGACATGTGCTGATAAATGGATAACCTGCTTTTGTGTTGTTTGATACCGGTGCATCTCATTCCTTTGCAAGTCAAAAATTTGTAAATGAACAAGAGATTAATGTGGTTACTGTTAATATGACTTATAAAGTTAGAACTTCGACTGGGGAGAAAGTAACAACCCAAGAAGTAGTAGTTGATAGTAGAATAAAAATTCAGGAGAAGGAGTATCCTATAAGTCTTGTCATATTACCTTTATAAGGTTATGATGTAATAGTGGGAATAGATTGGTTGTCTAAGGATAAAGCCATTGTGGAGTGTAGAAGTAAAATTATCAATCTTAATGAGGGAAAAACGATATTTCAAGGAAAGGCTGGTGGAAGTAAATTGAATTTATCAGTGATGGAGATATGTAATGAACAAATTGAGACAAAAGTAAAGAGAGATGATTGGAAATTTTGTTGGGTGTTTGCTATTGATATAAAGAAGGAAACACCCATGGTAGCAGACATACGGGTAGTGAATGAGTTTTCAGATGTATTTCCGGAGGATTTACCAGGGTTAGCTCCACCCCGAGAATTGGATTTCACTATAGAATTAGTTCCTGGAAATGAACCTATTTCTAAAGCTCCATATCGGATGTCACCTATGGAACTTCAGGAACTAAAGAAGCAACTTTAGGAGCTATTGGATAAGAAGTTTATTCGACCGAGTGTTTTACTATGGGGAGTACCGGTGTTGTTTGTGAAAAAGAAGGATGGTACTATAAGATTGTGTATAGACTATCGGGAGTTAAATAAGGTTACCATTAAGAATAGGTATCCGTTACCGCGCATTGATGATTTGTTTGACCAACTACAAGGTGCAACTGTGTTTTCTAGAATATATTTAAAATCAGGATATCATCAATTACGAGTTAAGCTGGAAGATGTACATAAGACTGCATTTAGAACTAAATATGGTCATTATGAATTTTTGGTGATGCCATTTGGCTTAACGAATGCTCCGGCTGTATTCATGGACTTGATGAATCGCATATATCAACCATATTTGGATAAGTTTGTTGTGGTGTTTATTGATGATATTTTGATTTATTCAAAAACTAAGATGGAGCATGCAGAGCATTTACGATTGGTATTACAGAAGTTGAGAGAGAATAAATTGTATGTCAAGTTAAGTAAATGTGATTTTTTGTTGGATAGAATTTCTTTTCTAGGTCATATTATATCTGGTGAAGGAATTTCTGTAGACCCTGATAAAGTAAAAGCAGTAATGGATTAGAAGCAACCAACCACAGTGACTGAGATAAGAAGTTTTCTGGGTATGCCTAGATACTATCGACGATTCATAAAGGATTTTTCCAAAATTGCCAAATCGTTGACTCGATTGACTCAGAAGGATGTAAAGTTTGGATGGAGTGAAGATTGTGAAAAGAGTTTTCAGGAGTTGAAGAAAAGACTGGTTATAGCACCAGTATTAACATTACCTGATCCGGATAAGCCTTATAATGTGTACAGTGATGCTTCACGGAATGGATTAGGTTGTGTATTGATGCAGGATAGAAAAGTTGTTACATATGCATCAAGACAATTGAGGCCACATGAGAGGAATTACCCAACTCATGATTTAGAGTTAGCAGCCGTAGTGTTTGCCTTGAAGATTTAGAGACATTATCTTTATGGACAACGGTATGAGATGTACATTGATCATAAGAGTTTGAAGTATTTCTTTACTCAGAAGGAGTTGAATTTAAGGCAAAGAAGGTGGTTGGAATTGATTAAAGATTATGATCTGAATATAAATTACCACCCTGGAAAGGCCAATTTGGTGGCGGATGTATTAAGTTGAAAGAATTATGAACAGCTTACCTTACTGTTAACACCTCAACGTGAATTAGTGCATGAATTTGAGAGGATGCAAATTAGGTTTGATTGGTGTGAACCTAATAGCCAATTGATGAATTGGGAATTGCAACCTACTCTATTAGAGAAAATAAAGCAAAAGCAAGAGGAAGATAAGGGTCTGACGGAGATAAAAGAGAAATTAAGTAACGGACATGACCCTGACTTTAAGGTAGATGATAGAGGTATAATAAAGTTTAAAGGACGAATATGTGTACCACAAGATGCTGACATAAGGAAGCAAATTTTGGATGAAGCACACATTACACGTTATACTATGCACCCGGGAGGAAATAAAATGTACCAAGATCTAAAACTCATGTATTGGTGGAATGGGATGAAGAGAGAAGTGGCACAATATGTATCAGAATACATGATGTACTAACAAGTTAAAGCAGAACACTAAAGACCAGGTGAACTATTACAACCTTTAGAAATACCGTGATGAAAATGTGATCATATTACTATGGATTTTGTAGTAGCATTACCAAGGACTCAAGTCGGATACGATTCCATTTGGATAGTCGTGGATAGACTAACAAAGAGTGCACGTTTCCTACCTTATCGGACGAGTGATTCAATGGAAAAGATGGCTAAGTTATATGTCCGAGAAATAATAAGGCTACATGGTGTTCCTGAGAGTATTGTTTCTAACCGAGATAGTTAGTTTGCATCCAAATTCTGGGAGAGTTTACATAGAACTTTGGGTATAAAGTTGCAGTATGGTACAGCCTATCACCCACAAACAGATGGGCAGTCTGAGCAAACAATTCAAACTCTAGAAGATATGTTACGAGCTTGCATGTTAGATTTTGGAGGTGATTGGGATAAATATTTGCCGTTGATAGAATTTGCCTACAATAATAGTTATCATGTAGCCATACAAATGATACCTTATGACGCATTATATGGGAGGAAGTGCAAATCGCCACTGTATTGGGATCATGAAGAGTATGCCATGATTGGACCAGACATGATCAATCAAACAAGTGAGAAGATTAAGATTGTTTGACAATAGATGAAAAAAGCTCAGGACCGTTATAAGAGTTGGGCTGATTTGAAGAGAAGACCATTAGAGTTTGAAGTTGGTCATCATGTTTATATTAAAATAAGCTCATTCAAAGGACTCAGACAGTTTGGTTCAAAAGGAAAACTGAGCCCACGGTACATTGGTCCATTTAAAGTATTGGAGAAAGTTGGGAATGTATCTTACCGAATAGCTTTACCTCCTAGTTTATCGGGCTATCATAATGTATTCCATGTATCCATGTTAAGAAGATTCATTAAAAACCCGAATGCGATAGTGGAAATAGAACCAGTGGAGTTAACGAGAAATTTTCAACTAGTGAGACAACCGATAAAAATATTGGATAGTCGGCTTCAAAAATTAAGGAATAGAGATATGGAGTACGTAAGGATTCAATGGAATGAAGGTCCAGACTTGGAGATGACTTGGGAACCAAAAGCTACGATGATGGAGCAATATCCATGGCTTTTCTAACTTCCAGGTTAGTAAAAGTATGCAAATTATTATATTAGTCATTTAAGTGCAAATTAGATATACAGAAGTTTTAAGGACAAAACTTTTTTGAAGGGGGGTGGAATTATAAGCCCTAAAGCTAAGCCAAGTGACCATAGAATTGAACTTAGAATACAAGATTTAGGGCAATCGGTTAAAGGATCCGATCAAACCCAAATTATAAACTATTGATAGAAATATTAGTAAAAATAACGCCGTAAACTTGAATTTAAGAAAATAAGTAATAAAATAGGAGATTGTAAAATTTTCAAATTTTAAGCATAATAATTACTAATTACCGAAAAGGCGAAAAGTGTAATTTAATAACTAATAAATTACTAAAGATATATTATATGTATACTAAAAATTTTAGAATGATCAAAATAATAATTAGGATTGTTCACATGTACCCCACATGTATTTACGTGTAGATAAAAATACGCGAAATTACCTAAATTGGTCAAAAACTAAATAAATAATTAAAGAAAATTATAATTTAATTAGAAAAAATAATCAGAAGATGATAGAATGATCCAAATCAAGTCGTGGCAGGTCAGGATCTGTAAAATAAAAATTAACTAATTAAAATTAGACAACACAAAAGTCAAAAATAAAGGAAATTGAGCAAAGTCGTGTCTAATTAATACATAATAATTACAAAAATCGTCTATAAATAGGGGAAAATTTTCCAAAACTCATTTGGACAGTTTAGCATTAGAGAAAAATAGGAAACTTAAAAAATTCAAGAAAAAATCCAAAAAGAAAAAAGAAAAGGAAAGGAAACTGTGCAAATACGGATAGTAAACAAAACACATACCTCACCACTACCTGGGACTGAGCCACTACTACTACCCCACTCTAGACCCATCGTCTAAGCCGGCCGACAACCTTGAACCGGGTTTGGACGGCCAGAAAACTTCGAACCGAGTAAGTCCGTTAATTACCCTGATTTTGTATAATTTATTAAAATTATTTATTTTACCCAGAAAATTATGAAACTTGTTATTCTGAGGTTTTATTATATGTAGATTTAAAGAAAAATAGTGATTTAGTTTAATTACATCTGAAAATATAGGATTCTTAACAAATTGTTCAAAACTGATTATGATTAGAACGGAAAATAAATAGGTTTAGAAATATAGTTTAGAGCTCAATTTTTTTTCTGTAGGAATATAGGATGCTACATGGACATGGACCCAACTAGAACAAAACATTAATAGCATTCATAGTCCGATATTTTGCTCAAGATATGTAGATGAGGATCAAGTTAGAATTTTCCACGGACCTGCTTCACCAGGATAGCAACATTGCCACAAAAAGCCTTCCAAGCAAAGGTAGACTTGGAAAAGTCGGTCAAAACAACCACAGCATTTAACTCACTCTCAGCTCAATCGTACAATGCTTGACTTCATTGACTTGAGATCCGTACACTTACCTCTTAATCTGCATCAGCTAAAAGATTGCTTCACTGGCTTAAGTCCTGCCACAACTAGTTTCTTCCAGCAATGGATTCTTCTTTACCTTTGATTCATCTCATTCTTCTCCTCCTCTTTCTGCTACCAAGCTTTTCCAAAGCTCAAACTCGTGAAGGCATTGTAACCGTAGGGTCTTCCATCATAGCAAAAAGTGACAATTCTTCTTGGGTTTCTCAATCTGAAGAGTTTGCCTTTGGATTTCAACCACTGGGAAACAACAGCGATCTCTTCTTGCTTTCGATTTGGTACAACAGGATACCGGAGAAAACTATTGTGTGGTATGTAAATGAAATTAAGCCAGTACCTGAAGGGACCAAAGTGGAGCTAACTTCAGATAAAGGACTGGTCCTTACAATTCCTCAGGGATATGAGATATGGAAATCTGGGAACATCATGGGTGCGGTTTCACAAGGTGTTATGGAAAACACGGGGAACTTTGTTATTCTAGATGACAGTTCTAATAGTTCATGGGAGAGCTTCAAAAATCCTGCAGACACCATTTTGCCTTCTCAGGTATTGGAAAGGAAAGGAGTCCTTTCATCTAAACAATCAGATACCAATTTCTCTAGAGGAAGGTTCCAATTTCGTCTTCAAGGAGACGGAAACCTGGTGATGAACACAATTAACTTTCCAGGAGGCGAGGCTAATGAAGTTTATTACGTGACCGGCACAACTGGAGATTCTGATTCGACGGAAAAAGGCAGAGAATTGGTCTTCAACGAATCCGGTTACCTGTATGTCTTAAGAGAGAATGGTCAAACACTCTCTCTCTCTCAGAGTAAGCTGCCCTCAATCACAGAAGTCTACCTCAGAGCAACACTTGATCCTGATGGAATTTTCGCTGTATACACATATTCCAAGGTTTCTAAAGCAAAGGAGACATGGCAACCCCTTTGGTCTCTGCCTGGCAATATATGCACCGCCATGCTAGTGTCAGAGGGTCTTGGTGTTTGTGGATATAACAGCATATGTCGACTTGGTACGGATAATAGGCCAACATGCGTTTGTCCAGGGGGGTATACATCTCTTGATCCTAACGATCCGTTTAGCAGTTGCACACCAAATTTCCCATTGAGCTGCCCGGTCGATCAGAGAAACTCATCGCAGGATCTATATACTTTTAACGTGCTGATCAATACGGATTGGCCAACATCTGATTACGCGTTGTTGGAGCCATTCACAGCAGACCAATGCAGTAATTCATGCTTGCAAGACTGTATGTGTGCTGTAGCCATCCATAGAGATGGAGATAAGTGCTGGAAGAAAAAGCTTCCCCTTTCCAATGGACGTATAGACCCATCTCTCAACTCAAAGGCATTTATGAAGGTTGCCAAGGGTGGTTTGCCTCCTCCTAGTAGCCCCGATATTCCATTCCCTGACCGTAGGAAGAAAGATGGTAAGGATTTAATAACTGCGGTATCAGCTCTTTTTATTACTTCCTTGTTTTTCAATGGTCTACTGGTTGTCACCATCTGCGTGGTTTTTTTTCTCATTTACCGGAGGAAAACTAGGAAAACTTCCCATCACGAGACTGTTGTGGAAAAAAATTTGCGTTGCTTTACATATAAGGAGCTCGTACAAGCTACAGATGGATTTAAAGAAGAGCTAGGAAGAGGGGCTTTTGGTGTTGTTTATAAGGGGTTGATATCAAATTCACCTGTAGCAATCAAGAGGTTATACACCCCAAAGCAGAAAAACGAGAAGGAATTCAGAAATGAATTGGATGTGATCGGCCAGACCCATCACAAGAATCTTGTTCGTCTTATCGGATTCTGTGATGAAGGAGAAGATAGGTTATTGGTGTATGAGTTCTTGAGCAATGGCTCACTGGCAGGCTTTGTTTTCGGAAAAGTCAAACCCAGCTGGAAACAAAGATGTCAAATTGCTTCTGATATTGCTAGAGGGCTTTTGTACTTACACGAGGAGTGTAGTACTTCGATCATTCACTGTGACATAAAGCCAGAAAACATACTACTCAATGACTACTACACCGCCAAAATTTCAGATTTCGGATTAGCAAAGCTCTTGCAGTTAAATCAGAGTGGCACTCATACTACCATCAGAGGAACAAAAGGCTATGTTGCACCAGAATGGTTCCGAAACTCGCCTGTCACAGCAAAAGTAGATGTGTATAGCTTCGGTGTCTTGCTACTTGAGATCATATGCTGTAGAAAAAGCTTGGACTCAACATTCTGTGGAAATGGAGAAGAAGAAGGTATTATTTTAACCGACTTGGCTTACGATTTCTACGCAGAAGGAAGGTTAGATGCTCTTCTTGAAGGAGACATAGAAGCTTTACATGACGTGGATACTCTGAATAAGATGATGATGATCGCTATTTGGTGTATCCAAGAAGAACCTTCAGTAAGGCCCTCGATGAGGAAGATTTCACAAATGCTGGATGGAACTCTTGAGGTAGCTTCACCACCGTGTCCATTCCTATTTTCAAGGACAGAAACGATCAGCTTACAGATATAGATGCTAAGCTAACTACATTTATGGCCTTTGTTGTTGGGTTCATCTAGCTCCATGTTATACTAGAACTATATAACTCGGGTTACTTCCTACAGTGTCCTATCCGGCTATGGAACTGCACAAATCCGTATCCATAGCAGAAACAATGAATAAATAGGGTTATTAGATGGTTTGTATGAAATTTTCCTATTGTAGATTGGATTATTCTCTCTCCTATTCTGTCAAGAAATAATATCAAGGTTGCATGTACATGGATTTTATAGGGCAGTATGCTCGTCAGATTCAAGATTTATGCAATTTGGCTCTTACCAGCACAACCCACCCTGTCAGCCCGGCTTTAATGCCTGATCCGGTAAAATAACATAGTTACTTAGAAAGTGAAACCACTCAATAATATGCAAAGTTATATGGAACAATCAAGATTGAAATAAGCACATACTAGTTTGCACAGAGACTAGAGAAACATGCTGCCGTTCGAAAACTAGTTGTGATGCACGACAGGTGTAATCAATGATTGAATGCTACTGCAGCATGTGTATATAAACGCTCAGCCCAAGTTCAATCCATTTTAACAAATCGTGTATATAATGAACACTAACTACTAAACGCATACAATAACTCGTATGAAAAGCATCAGACACTTGCATGGATCGCTCTGACATAATTGAATTAGGAATTCACTCTAATGTCGGAGATTTGGTAAAAGTTAAATCAATCAAACTACCTCGGGGATCAAATTCTGTAGAGATTCCTAGTTCAACCGATTGAAATCAAGTTCGGTTGACCAAATTAAGCGAGGGAAGGAACGTCAAGATACGGTTAAGATTTGTCTCACCAAACTACCTCAGACATGAATTACTCTACACTTTGCCTAGGTCAGTTGACTAAAATAAATTCAGTGGGTTAAATTCTTGGTTATCTGGAATCCACCTAAGTTCTTGTACATTTGATTTAGCAATCGGATTTCATTTATATTTATCCTTAGTTATCCTACTTTTCCAACGTATTCTATATAAACACTTGGTTTGATAAAATTCCTTTACAATCTCATTTTTTATCGGATAAACTCAAACCGATTTTAGTTTAGAATTTACCTTATATCTTATTCCATTTCTAATGTTATTAATATTACGTCCACTATTAAACCTAAGTCAATTATCCTCTAATCTTGACTTGTTGACTTAATTTGCTTTGTTAACCAAATCAACTAGTAATTGCTCTACTCATACCTTAATTAGTCTTTTAAAATCAATTGAACCAAGATAGGATTAACTATAAGAAAATCGAATTAACGAAGAGAAATAGGAATATGAATTAATGACCTCAAGAGAGAGGTTCTTAATCCCACGCTCTAATTTGAATCACAATGATCTTTTAAGAGAAATAGCGTAGGATTTATTTTATTAGGGTTTGGAGGATCCAATGCCCCTCCTCCCCCCCTGTTTTGATTGAAAATTACTCATTTGTTCTTGGTTTTGGTGTAATTTTCCAGGAGACAATACTATAAATTCAACTCGATTTTTCGTGGCACATTTTGTATAAGACATGGTTATGCATATTGTAAAATCTTGTAGAGAATTTTTTATCTTGATGCAAATGAAGATTCTAATTCAAAGATCAAAGAAGTTCAGTTCATATATCAGACAAGAAGAGTGTTGTAGAAAACAAGCAACCAAATTGAATAACTTAAGTACAGTACACTGACTATTTATATACCAAACGCTAAAGCTACTTTGACCCTAACATACAACAAGGAAATTAAAACCAAAAAAAAAAATTGTGTACCAACTATGAGAAAACACGTACCCAACCCACCCATCCCCCTCTTAAAGATGGAGATTCGTGAATATTAATGTACATAATTATATTTTCTATATATAGAGGGTTAAAATGGTTTTTCATTCTTCTTGTATACTTGGGTTACAAAACCTAGTCCTTTCCACAGCCGTTGCTATGTATTGTAAACTAAGACAATAATTTTACATCTATTTGTGCTATTTTCACTGCTCTTCAACCATTCTAGAACCAATGCAGGCTCAGTTTTATCTACAATTATCAATAAACATCACCAATCAAACCCAAAAGAAGAAAATCAACACCAACTCTTTCAAGAAAACCTTTTCATTCTCAATTTCACCACCAAACCATTAACCCCAAAACTGCAATTCCAATTTGCCCATCAAACAACAAAAGAAAAAAAAAATACCCAATTTGTGAAGAAAGTGAATTTACAACTATTTCCGCCATCAAAACCAAATCTGTCAATAATTTAGCCATTTTTTCCCAATTCTCGCAAACATAAGTTAAAAAAAAAAAAAAGAAGAAGAAGAAGGAAAAAAAAAACAATAAAGAAAGTCTAAGCTACTATGAGCTCCTTGGCATAAGAAACCTTCCCTAATGTTATCCCCATTAGGCCTCCACTAAGAGCTCACATCCTCCTCCTCTGAGGTCTGAGGAAATGATGATGATAGCTCTAGAACAAGGGGTCCTGGTCATTCTTCTACTGACGATCAATGCTCTTCCCAAGGTGCTCACATCACTTGCCAAATGTGTGAAGAATTTGGTCACTTCATCCTACAATGTACTCATAGATTCAACAAGTCTCACAAGACAGTGCTCCAATCCTCTGTTACCACATTTATTGGAGACATTCAAGAAGTTGATTGGTATGTACATTTCAGTGCTATGCACCACATGACTCTAGATGTAAGTATTCTCATTGACCTAACTTCCTATACTAATGAGGTCCTAGTAGATAATGGTGCATCACTGCACATATCTCACACTAGTAATTTTTCTCATTCATATAAGTGGTCATGATTTGCGTCTCAAAAATGTCTTTCATGTTCCTTCCTTGACATATAACCTCCTTTCTGTCATCAAGCTATAGCATGATGATAATCGTACAATCAGCTTTAATGAGTCACTCTTTTCCGTTAAAGACTTACAAATAGGTGATGTCCTTCTTCAATACCCAACTAAGAGCTCTCTATGTCGCATCAAGATGTCTTCCATCCACCCCCTTAGGTCTCTTGTTGCAACTGCTATCCCTAAAGAGATCTAACACTCTAGGTTATGTCACCCTTACAATGACGTCCTCATCCAACTTGCTCAACATTGGTACATTCAAGTCAAATCTACATCATCACCCTCTAGTCCCTGTCATTCACGTAGTGTTGGAAAATCCACTCGAATTCCATTTCCAAATCCCTCCCATAAAGCACAGAAACCCTTTGATGTCATCCATTTTGATGTATGGTAATCGCCAACTCAATCAAATTTCGGGTTTTGTTACTATGTTGCTTTCATAGATGATTGTATTCGCTACTCTTGGATTTTTCCACTGCACAATAAAAGTGATGTCTTCTCTCATTTCGGACACTTCAAGTCATTTATTGAAAATTATTTCTCAACTAGCATCAAAGTATTTCACAGTGATGGTGGTGGTGAATTTGTTAATAAGGCACTTACCACATTCTTCCAAAATAACATCATTCATCTTCAACTCTCTTTCCCCTACATTTGACAATAAAATGGGGTTGTTAAACTTAAACACAAGCATATTATTGAGCTAGCTCGTACTATTCACCTACATGCCAATCTTCCTCCTACTTTTTAGGTTGATGTAGCTCTCAATACTGTTTACACCATAAATTGTCTACCCTCAACAACTCTTCAACACGAATCTCCATTTGAGCTTTTCTACAACAAACCTCCTAGCTATCACATACAAATGATTCTCCCATAGCTTGTAGAAAACCATCCATAAGTGCTTCATATGATCTTGTAGTGTCCCGCTATACGTAACAATATTGTCTAGGTAGACGACTACAAATTTGTCCAAATATTCATGGAGTACATTATTCATTAAAGTATAAAATGTCTTAGAAGCATTGGTGAGACCAAAGTGCATCATTAAGAACTCATAAGTGCCATACTAGGTTACATGTATTGTCTTAGGCTTATTACCTTCAGCAATACAAACCTGATGATACCCTAAGCATAGATCTAGCTTTATAAAGTACTTGGCCCTACTTAATTGATTAAATAAATCAGTAATAAGAGGAATTGGATAATGGTTCTTCACTCTCAGCTTGTTAAAGCCCGATAGCCAAAACACAATCTCAAACTCCCATCCTGTTTCTTCTTAAATAAAACAGGAGCCCTGTATGGTACTTTCAAGGGTCAAATGAAGCCTACCTCTAACAACCCATCAAACTACTTCAATTCAGCAAGTTCAAGAGACGAAATTCTGTAAGGACCTATGGCAGGTGATTTAGCACTGGGAATCAACTCAATCTCATGGTCCACTGACCATGTGGGAGATAACTCCTTCAGGAGCTCATCAAGTATTATAGAATTATACTCCTTCCAGACGCTTTCAATTACCCTCGATATCTCAGTCTTTCTCGCTTCCTCTTTCTTTGTAAGGATAGCTAAGGAAGTCAGCTCCTAATGTTTAAGCCCCCTCTTCAATTAAAGTGTTGATAACATCATATCCCTGATATTCTTTTCTTCCTTGCCATGACTGCTTGGCTTATTCCTCTGTATTGACATACAACATAGCTTCTCACCCATAAATAATAAGCAATTTGCTGCAAGCATGGGAGCAACTCTAACTTATCTCAAGAAATCTATCCTAAGGACTATGCTAAAGTCGTTTAGTAGGACAATCGTGAAGTTGAGATTTTCACTCTAATCCCTAATCTTCACCTTCACTCCTCTTACAACTCCTCGGACAAGACAGGCCTTAGAGTTGACTGTTTTAATCTAGCGGTATCTTTAGCAAGCACTAACCCCAATCTTGCTACCTCTAGCACATCGATGAAGTTGTATGTAACATCGGAGTCTACCATCATATTGATACTCTTGCCATTGATTCAACTAGACCTACATCAATTCATTGTCAATCTTAGACTTACGTCACATTGAGGAACTCCTTCCGATAGTCAACAACATGTGTAATGCGCCCATTCAGGGTTATTTCTCACCATCACTCCCCCACTCATCATCTTGGCATATATTCTTTGACTTTCGTGCTTAAGCATTAAGTGCAGCTCTATGTGAACATTCAACCTAAAATTTATCTAAAAGTTTTGAAAATAAATTTTTAAAAAATCTCTTCCTAGCATTGTTTTAAATACTCTAAATAACTTATACAAAAATTTTGAGCTCAAAACTATATTCTTAATATCATTTATTTATAAATCAAATAAAATTTGAGTTTATAGGATTTCCTGAGGGTAGTATATTTCCAAACATAATTTCATCAAACTAAATTTTTTTTCCTAAATTTATATACAAAAATATCTCAAAATACTAAATTTCATAATTTTATAAAATTATTTAATATTTTTAATAAATAAAAAAATTTAGAAGAAAAATTAGACTTACCAACATTGGTTGCTCCGATCACTAAGACCTTGTTAGCCAACTTAAACACTACCATTACCGTCTAGTGGTGGTGATTGTCCACTCTCAAGTGCTCGTCAGTTGTAGGTTCACCTTATATGCCCTATTTTCATACTATTTTTCTATTTTTTTTTTATAAATTTGGTTTTCCTCTCTTCTCATCTTTTCTTTATTTTTCCTGAGTTCCAAATTGACTAAAATGATATTTAAATGGGTTATTCTAAACCTATAGTGAGATTAGGTTTTTACTTTAATTTTTAAGGTGTCGCATGCCTTTTATCTCTTCCTTTTTCACCTTTTATTTGGCCTAATTTAATTGATTGATTTTCTTTCTTCATTCACAATAAGCTATGCCCCATTTCTAGACATTTCCACACTTGTTTTTTTTTTCTTGATTTTTTCTTAATAATTTATGAATTTTCTTTAATTATTTATTATTAATTTAGTATATTTCGAGCATTTTAAATAATTCCGCATATTTTTACCTATACGTAAATATGTATATAGTACAATTAAATACTCCTAAATATTAGTTATATTATTTTATGATTTTTAGTATTTATATAATTTACTTCTATTGAATTATTAGTTATTGAAACTCTTTTTATGCGTTTCCAATAAATAACGAGTAATATACATATAATTCAATATTATAATAATTAGTTATTTTATTATTTATTTTTTAAAATCCAAACTCATGGAATTATTTTTACTAATATTTCTAATTTCGTCGTAAAATTTGGATTTAATCGGACAATTTATTCAATTGCCTTAAACTTTACAGATTGCACACCAAACACCAAATTGCAAGGCTTACACCCAGCATCAATGTTAAAAACTCATGCATATGCTTTCGGATGTCATTACCTTATCAAAGTTCCCTTAACTTCTTTCGAGCATTGTATTTAATATTCTTAGAGAAAAAATGAGCCTACAACTCAACTTATGTATCCATATGTACATTTCTATTTTGAATCTCCTTATACTTAGTGAGCTACTATTACTTAGTATCACCGATCAAGTGTATTACAACCATGATAACTTTTTTTCTCTCATCATTTGTTACCATAGCGGCAAACTATTACTCCATATCAAATAAAAAATCCACCAACAACTTATTATCCCTTATGCCGGTCAATGCCTTAGGTTTGGGCATCTTTCAATGTCCCACGTGAGCAAGAACATGTATGGAGGCAGGGACAGGGGCAGAAATATTCCCCATAACCTAAGTCAAAATAGTTTCTTATACCTTCAACTCTTCAATGGACTCAATTGATTTATGGGTAATACTTTGTTTTCTCAACTCTTCTACTTGAGTACCTAATTGTCGTCTCCCATTATCAATAGTCATATACATTTCCTCTCTAAGCGTTTGCACTGTGACACTGAAATTCTTTGCTATCTTAGCATTTATATCTTGATGATTGGTCTCAACTTCAGCAGTTCTCACCAATAGTGCTACCAAAATCATCCATTCGCTTAATCAATCCCTCAAGAATTTCCTTTAGATTATCTAGCCTCTTGCTCACTTTCTCTTGTCATATCATGGTTATTCCCCTTAGAATAACCTAAACTTTGATACTAACTGTCATGATAAGTGGCTTTCTCTAGCATACAAATGGACCATGAGGCGTTTACTGTCCTGCATCTACAATAGTAAGTAAGCTTAACTCGCATGCAACACTAGCTAACAAAGCTTAAATTTGTAAGCAATATGAATAAGATAAAAAGCCAACAGTAAATATAAAAGACACGAGCAAGAATCATAAAGTGAATAGCATATTTTTATTAATTCCGACCGTATTATAAGGTTATAATGTATGTACACGAGGGTTATATGTATATAACAGGATACCTTAATTCGTGATCAACCAAAGTAGTGCGTAAGAGATCCAATCTAGAAGAATACTTATACCCCTATACAAAGCTTTATGGGCATTTTTGGACCTAATAGAAGGAAACGTATAACTGGTGAAATGGCACCATCACCAAAGTATAAAGTTGCTAATAATAGCAAGGTCCTAACTAAAATGAGAAAAAAAAAAGTCTCCCTTTATATTACAATATATACAAAAGAATAGTCCCCTACTAATATAAGTGCGTTATAAAAATGGAACCTTAACACATGACATGCATATGCTCGTGCTTTCGAATTTTTTTCATGTGCTCGTACCTAACCTACCTAAGCATGAGTTTGCTTGTGTCTGGATCGCATGCCTAAATCTACTTATGACCCTTACCTAATGAGTAAAAGTTTTTTTTTTTTTTTATACATTTTATATAAGATGTGGTTATGCAAATAATATAATTTTGTTCTTTATATATTTGTAAATTTAACCATCTTACAGTAAATTATGCAGATAATAGGTCATGAAAAAATGATTAAATCACATACAACGTAAAAAAAGTATTTATGTTTTTATAAAAGGAAAATCATTTTCCTTATAATCAACCACTACGAACACTTTCTATCATCATTTTTGTTACAAACCATTAGTATTTGTAACTATCTCTTGAGATTATATAGTAATATTTAACAATTATAAAGTTTTAACTGTAATAATTCTTATTAAGGCTATTATATCTAAAAGTAGTATCAACACTTACCTTTCAACCAAATAAATTATCTTTTGATTCCTATCCTCACGATTATAATATGCAGTGGTTGGACAAAGGCGAGAGAAAAGAGAGAGAGAGGAAGAAGAGAGATTGTAACAGAAAGAATCCAGAAAACTCTATTGGAATAAACCCAAAGATAACCCAAAAAGTCCTTTTCAGCATCACAGTCCCCGTAATAGGCGGACCCGAACCCACGGAACGCGTTACTCTTTGTCGACTATTCACGTCTGACGTGAAAGTTACGGTTGCAGAAGCCCAGTTAATTTCCAAGTCCTGTTTGAATAAAACATGTATGTTGCATTGTGAAGGTCCTTTATTAGCATAACAAAAGATTTCACATAATCATATGTGTATTGCTAATTTAGCTAGTAGATAATGGTGCATCACTACACATATCTCACACTAGTAATTTTTCTCATTCATACAAGTGGTCATGATTTGCGTCTCAAAAATGTCCTTCATGTTCCTTCCTTGACATATAACCTCCTCTCTATCATCAAGCTATAGCATGATGATAATCGTACGGTCAGCTTTAATGAGTCACTCTTTTCCGTTAAAGACTTACAAATAGGTGATGTCCTTCTTCAATACCCAACTAGGAGCCCTCTATGTCGCATCAAGATGTCTTCCATCCACCCCCTAGGTCTCTTGTTGCAACTACTGTCCCTAAAGAGATCTAGCACTCTAGGTTATGTCACCCTTACAATGACGTCCTCACCCAACTTGCTCAATGTCGGTACATTCAAGTCAAATCCACATCATCACCCTCTAGTCCCTATCATTTACGTAGTGTTGGAAAATCCACTCGAATTCCATTTCCAAATCCTTCCCATAGAGCACAGAAACCTTTTGATATCATCCATTCTAATGTATAGTAATCGCCAACTCAATCAAATTTAGGGTTTCGTTACTATATTGCTTTCATAAATGATTGTACACGCTGCTCTTGGATTTTTCCACTGCACAATAAAAGTGATGTCTTCTCTCATTTCAGAAACTTCAAGTCATTTATTGAAAATTATTTCTCAACTTGCATCAAAGTATTTCACAGTAATGGTGTTGGTGAATTTATTAATAGGGCGCTTACTACGTTCTTCTAAAATAACATCATTCGTCTTCAACTCTCTCTCTTTCCCCTACATTCCACAACAAAATGGGGTTACGGAACTTAAACACAAACATATTACTGAGCTAGCTCGCACTATTCACCTACATGCCAATCTTCCTCCTACTTTTTAGGTTGATGTAGCTCTCAGTACTGTTTACACCATAAATCGTCTACCCTCAAAAACTTTTCAACACGAATCTCCATTTGAGCTTTTCTACAACAAACCTCCTAATTATCACTTTCTTCATACATTTGCTTTCCAAACATAACACCTCAAGCCCCTGATAAGCTTTCCCTCCACTCTCTTCCTTATTTTTTCATCAGTTACTCAACCTACCATAAAGGCTACCAATACTTAGACCCAACTTCAGGTGAAGTTTATGTCAGTCGACATGTGGTATTCCGTGAATCTATTTTTTCTTACACTACTTTAACACCTTCTTCTAGCCCCCAACCTAAGACTTCTCACTCCTTATCATCAACATATACTCTACACCACCTACTACCTCTATCAACCACCCTTTTATTACTCCCCCACTACTCTCCAACCCTTCAAACCCCTTTGCATCCCATGCTCTCCTCTAACTTCCTCCCTACCATTGGCCCCTACTCTCCCCTCCTCCGCTGCCCTTGCCTGCACCTATCCACCCATCACTCGTATTTATTATCCTACTTGTCTCCGTCCTCCTTCACAAATAAGCTCTACTAAACCTCCCCAACATACTACCCAACCCTCCATCTCATTGATACCATCTAAAACTTATTATACCCTTCACCCTTCTCCATCATCACCTACTAAACCAACTCATCCCCCACTTCTATACTCTAAAACCGATCACACAAAACCTCAAACTATCATCAATCTTAACATGCAAACCTCTGCCTTTGAACCCTACTACTATACTATTGCCCTTCAAGATCTTACTTGGTTGCCACCATAAGAGAAGAGTTTAACTCTCTCCTAAAAAACAAAAGATAGGTATCAAATAAAATACAATGCCCATGGGCGAGCAAAGGGCCATAAAGCACATCTAGTAGCTCAAAGGTTCACTCAAAGAGAAGGTATCAATTACATTGAGACTTTCAAGCTTACTATCAAACCTACCACCATTCACTTTGCTCTCTCTCATGCCATGTCTTCCTAGTAGGAAATCCACCAACTTGATGTCAAAAATGCCTTTCTTCATAGTCATCTCACTAAAGTAGTTTTTATGAAATGACCTCTTATATTTGTTCATCCTCGTTAGCCCAATTATGTCTACGAACTACAAAAGTCTCTGTATAGGATTAAACAAGCTCCATGTGCTTGGTTCCATTACTTCAGTAGCTTTCTCCTTTGCCTTAGTGATTGTCAAAGTAAAGCTGATACCTCAATGTTTAGTCTCTCTAGTAGTTCTGACATCTTTGTTCTTCTTCTTTATGTCAATGACATCATCTTTACTAACAACAGTTCAATGGTTCTACATTATTACATATCGATCCTCTCTAGTAAGTTTGCCATGAAGGATTTAGGAGATTTCCACTTCTTTCTTGGTGTCCATATCTCTTGAACGTATCTCTTGAATTGGTGTCCGTATCTCTTGAACTTCGTAATGCATCTACCTATGCAATCTCAGTTCACTCTTGACTTCTTAAAATGTCATCACATACATCTTTCTAAACCAATCAAAACTCCCCTATCACCTTAAAGTCAACTTAGTGCTCATGGGTTTCCCCTATTACAAAATCTCAAAGCCTATATGAGATAGCTGGTGCATTATAGTTACTTACTATTACCCAACCAGATATCAATTTTAGAGTTAACTAGTTGAGTCAATGCAAGCATCTACCAAATACTAATCACATGTAAGCAACCAAATGAGTCCTCCAATATCTTCGTAGTACTTCATCCATAAGTCTTCCCATTGTAAGTACATCTTGTACCTCATTGAATACCTTTGCAAATGCTAACTAAGCAAGTTATCCAGACACCCATCAATCTACTATAGGATATTCCATCTTTCTTAGGCATAATCTCATCTCTTAGAGATCTAAGAAGTAACCCACAGTCACATGCAACTCTACTGAAGTAGAATACCAAGCTCTTGCTTACGCCGTAGCTAAATCCACCTGGATATATCATCTTACTTGCCAACTTGATCTACCAATTGAGTGTCTTATCATCCTATGCTATGACAATCTTGGTGCTATCTACGTGTCTCAAAACCTTATTTAACATGATCGCACCAAACATGTCGACATTAACTATCAACTTTGCATGGAAAATGGCTATCTCCGATCAAGTTCATCTATGATATATGCCCACTCGCCATCAACGTACAGACATCCTTACCAAGAACTTATCCACCACCACATTTCTTCATCATTGTAGCAATCTCACATTGACTTTAACACCTTGAAATACCACATTTCTTCATCGTTATAGCAATCTCACGTTGACTTTAGCACCCTGAAATTAAAGGAGCATATTAATGTACATAATTATATTTTTCATATGTAGGGTTAAAAGTCTTTCTCACTCTTCTTAAATAGTTCAATTACAAACCCTAGTCATTTCCATATAAATAACCTTGCCATGTATTGTAAACTAAGACAACAATAATATTGTATATTGCATATATTTGTATTCATTAAAGACCCAACTTACCCAATAAACACTTTAACCGAAAACTCACTCAATGCTTTGGTTAAGACATCAGCTAGTCAAAGAGAAGTAGGAACACATGAGGCCTTCAAGAAACCAAAAACAATGTGATCCCTGGTGAAGTGCACATCAATATCTAAGTTTTTGATACGCCCATGAAGGCACAAATTAGCTGCTATTGATAATGCATATTTATTATCACAAAATAAAGAGATAGGAAGCGAAATAGGATCTTTGAGATCTCTCAAAATATAAGATGTCGATAATAATTTCTTCGTTGCCATTATCATGCTGCGATACTCCACTTTAGTTGTGAAAGTAGAACCGCTAATTGTTTCTTGGTTTCCCTTAATATGAGAGCTAAACTAAGAAAAATACAAAATTCAGAAATTGATTTCCCATCTATTGAACAAGTGCTCTAAACAGAATCACAATAGCCTACCAAATTCAGTAAAGTAGTAGCTAAGGAAAAAAGTCACAAAGAAGCTGTCTATTTGAGATTGCATAAAACATAGAATAAAGCTTAAAGATGAGTGGTGCATGGTAATGCTGAAAATTCGCTAAGACAATGTACAAGAAATGCTAGATCAGGCCTTGTCAATGTAAGATAGAGTAACTTGCCAACAATTCATCGATAGAATGAAGGATTATCAATGAGAGTCCCCAAGTTATTATCTAGCTTCAGAGTTCAGACCTAGAGAAAAATTAGTTGGTTTGAAACCTGTCAATCCAGCTTATGAGAAAACATCAAGGATAAACTTCCTTTGGTTAGGCATTGCTCCCAAATCTATGGTACAAATCTTAATTTTACACTTATCCTATTTTAATAAGCGAATATCCATCTGGAGAACACCATAAAGGAATGCATTAATGATGTCTACTCGAAACAATGGCCAATGTTATGAAGTAGCAAAATTCTTATTATACTACTTTTGTTACCGGTATGATAGTCGTCCCCTTCATCTTAGGTATTAACCCTTAGCTACTAATCTCACTTGGTCAAATCTGTTAACTCTTATGTATCATTGGTTTCTAAAGCCTTAAGTTCTTATTACATTGCTTCTATCCATTTTTCATCTTTAATAGCCTCTAAGTAATTACATGGTTCATGAATGGATAAAACATTAGCTAAATAAGGAACATAATTTTTTGGATAATGAATGAAGGTTGAAGGATTAAATAAAGGGTAAGAAATTTGATGTAAAGAAGCTCAAGATGAGTGGGATGAACATAAAAACTTGATATGAGGCAAGTGCACCTATCAGTTTTAATATAACGGATGTGAGTCCGAGTCGATCCCTCAGAGACTTCGAGTACTAATATTAACCCTAGCTTTATTATCTAACCGGAAAATTATGAAAGTTGAATTAATTAAAAATACTAAAATTAACAAACTAACTTAATTATAAGACTTAATTAAGCAAATTAGGAAGCGATAAAATCAAGAACGACTTCAAAAAAGTAATAATGTATTTAGGAATTATTTCCCCTAGAGTTAATCATGTGATCACTTAAAATATATTCAATTCAGTTTCTATATTTCTTGACCAGAGGGATTCACAACTAAAGCTAATACCTTTCTCAAGCATATTAACCCTAATCCTAAATTATTTACCGGAATCTCTTCACTTAGTAATATAATTTAGAATTGCATTAATGTATAATGAATTCCCACACAAACAATCAACTTTCCAGAAGAAACATGTATCTTATCTCTAAGTATACATGTAATTCTCTTCAATTATGCCTAGATCTAATTACACATGCAATTTCTCAATCAACATGCATAATATCATATATTGATGTTCTAGAATTATCAATCCATAATTAAACAACATAATTGAATCAAGAAAAGGTAGAAACTTTATTGAAATTATAATTCAATCCAAGGGTTACATGAAACCCTAGGTTCCATAATCCTAAATACTCAAATTCTAAGCTATCATAATGAATCTAAAAACGAGTTTCATCAATAATATAAAATAAAACATGGAAACCCCTTTTATTGATGAACAATCTCTCTAATCTTGAAGTTGATGTTGTTCCACCTCTTTCTTGATGTTGTTCTTAAGTCTCTTTCTCTTCTCTTGTGTCTCTTCGTTTCTGTAATGTCCCTCATCTCTTTTGAAACCCTAATATGTCCTTTTATAGTGTATCAAAAGGATTCTATTTTCATCACTAGATACAACCTGGGGACATGACCTGAGACATGGTCGTGTCTCAGGTCGTGTCCCTAGGTCGTGTAACTTTCTGCACTTAGGCAAATTTTCTACACAACTTCAAAACTTCATAACTTCTTCGTTTGAACTAGGAATTGAGTGAAACTTGATTCCTTTTCTTCGTTTTCGAGCTTAGAACGCGTTCAAACCTAGAAATCAAAATTTTACTCAATTAAGTATCAATTTCTTTAAAGAAAACCAAAAATGTAAGGAAAATAGTATAAAATCACCCTATGAAATATGTTTAAAATGAGAGTTATCAAATTTCCCCACACTTAAGCATTTGCTTGTCCTCAAGCAAATAAATCAAATCAAAACAAAACTTTCAGGACAATAAACGCTAAACAAAATTTATCACTATTTAAGAAACCGGTGAATGAATACACTTGACCCGTAAAAAAGTAAGAAAATTATTCTCAACTAACTTGCAATAATAAAGTTAACCAATTTCATCTGACCATATTCGAATGCTCCAACAATACTTGATACTAAAGTTCACTAGTTAATTTATGAAAATCAAAGTTTACTCAAGTCATTTAACCAAAGATTCTTAAACTAAAAATTGGATTTAACATCTCGTCACCCGATAAAGAATCATAAAAATTTTGTCCATTTGACTAAAGTGTATACAATTCTCTCTTCCATCTCACCAAGCACCATAATCTAAACAAACACATTTTACATCCACTCTTCCTCTAATCATCCCCCTAGTTCATGCTTTTGTTGAGAGGTCTTTTAAATTTACCTTATTTAAGCACAATTGTGTTGGTAGCGGGAAAGAATCTCGCTCTTCTAACGGACCAAGACCGATCCATATCAACTTATTCCTTATATTGATAGCAACAAAGAACCTTGCTCTTCTGACGAACCAAGGCCGATCCATATCAATTTTTTTTCATTTGAATTAGAATTGGCATTGGGACTCAATCTCGCTCTTCTGACGGATTAAGAGGAATCCTTACCAATTTTTCTATTCATACACTTATTATTACTTTTGACCTCCAATCATTATGATACTTCAGAGGTTTCTCAAAAGAAGAATTTCATTTGTTTGTTTGCTAAAAATTATAGGACTCTTAAAAAATTCTAAGAGAAAAGTATACACAAAAGTAAAATTAAAAATAACCATGACTAACTCTCAACTAGTGATGTTGCTCCAATCTCAAATCTTAAAATCCTAAGTTAAATAACTCGTAACATTGCCTTCCAAAAATTTGACTAATCAATTCTAGTAAAGTATAATAAGATCAATAACAATCAAGATGATACAGTTGATTTGGCTTAATACCAGTTAATCACCTTATTGCAAGTTAACTTAAAAATTAATTGGGTCAAATGTGAATAATTGGTCTCCTAAACAGTAATAAATTCATATATATCCCTTCCCCACACTTAATAATGTACATTGTCCTCAATATACGACTAAGAAAGCACAATAGCAAGATATCAAACAAGGAAAAACATCATAGGGAAAAAGGAAATACATGTATTGAAAAAGAAACTAATACTTCCCTGCCAGTCGAACAGAAGTGCAAAATGAAGAAGCATCATCATTATATATAGCAGAGTTCACAAGCCTTGAACAACAAAAGTCAACACAAAAAATGAAAAACTAAGAAGAGGGATTGGAATCCGTCTCTTCATGTGCCTCATCAAACGATGCCTCAGCCATAGTAGCATCGTCTACGTCATCACCGGTCTCATCATCCTCATCACTTTCGCCAGCCTAATCACGAGGAAGAGAGAGCAAAATTAAGTAGGAAACTTACTTGGAACAAAATGCAGAATGCAAGAATTGTGGAGAGAAAAGGGAGAATAAGAGAGAAATGTTTGATTAAGAGTGTGTGAGAGGATGTATTTAATTTAAATAAAACGGGCGTGTGCAAAAATCGTGTAAGTTTGAGTTGACACGGGTTGGGACACGACCGTGTCCCTTGCCCGTGTAACATTCTGTGTATGTCGTGTAGAGTCTAGTTGGACACGGGCTGGGGACACGATTGTGTCCCACGCCCGTGTAACACTCTGTACACGGGTGGAAAATTCTGGGCGCACACGGGCTGGGGACACGACCATATCCCTCGCCCGTATAACTTTCTGTAGGCACTTGGGAATACTGGGCGCACACGGGCTGGGGACACGATCGTGTCCCTCGCCCGTGTAACTTACTGTGGGTGGGCAGTTTTAAAGGCCTGGATGGACACGGGTTGGGACACAACCGTGTCCCTTGCCCGTGTAACTTTTTTTTTTTTTTTGTAAAGAGAAAGGAAACTTAAAGAAATAAAAATAATAAAACTAAAGAGAAAAATCAACAATTAAAATAAAAGGAAAAGGCTATGATGAAAATAGAAGAAGCCAAAGCAAAGTTAGATCAAGGATGAATTCCCTGAGGAGCGACTTTATACCATCGCCCAGGTAAGTGATATGGAAATTCCTTGGTTTGCAGATATTGCTAATTTTTTAGCTGCTAGGATCATACCGAAGGGACTTCAACACCAACAAAAGAAGAATTCTTTTCTGATGTAAAATATTATTTTTGGGATGATCCTTACCTTTTTAAAGTATGTGCAAATCATGTCATTCGACGGTGTGTACCACACCTCGAAGGTTGGCGAATTTTGAGCCACTGTCATTCGGGCCCCACGGGTAGGCATCATAGTGCCAATAGGACAACTCATAAGGTCCTAGAGGTAGGATTTTATTGGCCTACCCTATTCAAAGATGCCCAGAGATATGTTGAGAGTTGTGATCGTTGCCAACGAGTGGGAAATATATCCTGTAGGGATGAAATGCCACAAAACCCCATCATCGAGGTTAAGGTATTCGATGTGTGGGGAATCGAATTCATGGGCCCTTTTCCGAATTCAAATGGAAACAAATATATCCTAGTAGCCATAGACTATGTCTCTAAGTGGGTGGAAGCTAAAGCCCTACCTACTAATGATGCTAGGGTAGTAAAAAAATTTTTGAAAGGCCTATTTTCTCGATTTGGCACCCCTAGAACAATTATAAGTGATAGGGGAACACACTTTTGCAATGCTCAACTCGACCAAGTATTGAAACGTTATGGCGTTACACATAAGATAGCCACCCCATACCACCCCCAAAGTAGTGGCTAAGTGGAAGTTGCCAATGGCGATCTTAAGCGAATTCTTGAAAAAACTGTAGAGTATCATAGGAAAGATTGGTCAGAAAAGTTGGATGATGCTCTATGGGCATATAGAACCGCCTACAAAACACCACTCGGTACCACACCCTACCGACTTGTATATGGCAAAGCTTGTCATTTGCCGGTAGAGATAGAACATAAGGCTTATTGGGCGATTAAGCGTGCTAATGTTGATCTTAAGCGTGCAAGTTCTCACAGGAAGCTTCAATTGAACGAGCTAGAAGAATGGCGAGCAAATGCATATGAGAACTCCAAATTATACAAAGAAAGGGCCAAAAAGTATCATGATCAGCGCATCAAACAAGGTCAACAATTTAAAGAAGGTGATCATGTTTTTTTGTATAATTCCCGCCTTCGTCTATTCCTAGGTAAGTTAAAATCCAGGTGGTCTGGACCATTTACAATTACCCGAGTTTTCCCGTATGGGACTGTTGAAGTTACACACTCGGAGAAGGGCACATTTAAGGTAAACGGACAACGGTTGAAATTATACTTGAGTCGAAACTTGGAGCATGTTGGCCGAGAGGAGTTTTATCTCCATCCGACGGAACTAACGTGAGAAGACGTATCCGTCGAGCTATCGACGTTAACTAAAGCGCTTTTTGGGAGGCAACCCATGTCTAACTCTATTTATGCTTTAGTTCTTTAAGTTTTCTTCATTTTATTTTCCGTTCAATCTAACTTTGCTTTCCTTCTTTTCTTTTGCTTTCATCTTTTTCGTCATAATTCTTTCCTCTCTTAGCTTTAATTTTTCCTTTTCTCTTTAATTTTATTATTTCTAAGTTTCCTTTATCTATAGATTTAATTAAAAAAAAAAATTTACATGGGCGAGGGACACGGTCGTGTCCCAGCCCGTGTGCACCCAAACAGCAATCCCACTCGGGCACAGAGAGTTATACGGGCGAGGGACAGGGTCATGTCCCCAACCCGTGCGCGCCCAATGAAATCACCCGCCTACAGAGAGTTACACAAGCGTGGGACACGGTCGTGTCCCCAGCCCGTGTGCGCCTAGAAACCCTACCCGCATACAGAGAGTTACACGGGCAAGGGACACAGTCGTGTCCCAGCCTGTATCCATCCAATTTTCACGAACGCATACAGTAAGTTACACGGGCATGAGACATGGTCGTGTCCTAGCCCGTGTCCGACCAGACTCCACATGTCTTGCACCGTAAGTTACACGGGCAAGGGACACGGTCGTATCCCAGCCCGTGTATACCCAAATAACACGGTTTTCACACACGACCGGTTTATTTAAATCACACACCCTCTTACACTCTCACAATCACACATTTCTCTCTTACACTCTATCTCATTCTCCCTCTTCTCTCTACAATCCTTGCATTGTGCATTTTGATCCAAGTAAGTTTTTCCTCCTTAATTTTCCTTTCTTTTCCTTATGATTCAGCAATTGGGTTATATGTATTCCTACTCTTGTGCATTTTTTGTTTCCCTTTGGCCTGCCCATTTCTTTTGATTATTTATAAATGCTATGCATCATTGCTTTGAGTTTGTTAATTTTCTACGCCATAATGCTACCTCATCTTGTTCGGTTTCATTGTGTTCTCTCAATTCCAAATGTTATTGGTTCATTTGCTCGTCATTATTCATTCATGCTAGTTAGGGTTAGCAATGGGAGATAATATGTTTGGGTTATTTAGCATCTTTTCTATGTATGGACGCCTGTTTTTCTTCGTTAATTGTTGTGTAGTGGAATTCGTTGGACGTGTTTGTCATGTATTTCTTTTCCACCACCTCGTTTTCTAGCTGCACTCCATATGTTTGATGAAATGCCCCAATGAGCATTCCTTTCACAATTTTCCCATTGTTATTCCTGTTTTTCTGTTTGCCTCAAACTATGTACGATATGGATGTCCGTGTTTGATTTGGATTGTTGCCTCTTTTCAGGTATTCAAATGGCTAATCGATCTAAGCTTTCCGTTCGCCGGCAATCCAAATTTGTGGCATCCTCTTCTTCACAATCCGGCGCAATTATTGAACCACTAGCGACTCTTCCCCCTCTGGAGCACCCAATGCTCCAATTCAAGGAGGACTACCAAGTACAACGCTATCAATTGCTTCAGTCTAAGCCCTTTAGCGAGACCCTTCGATTGGATTGGGATGTTCTCGCTCAACTAGAGCTCACCACCGAAATGAAGGAGCTCTTGGATGGTACCGTTTGGGAGCCCCTATTATCCTTTGAAGCTCCAGTTTATAAAGAGCTGACCCTGGAATTGTTGTGCACTTATAAGCTGGATAAAGACAGTACTGCTCACATGGGCCCAAACCGCAAATTACACTTCACCTTGAGTGGCCATCCATTCCACATGTCCATCGCTCAACTGGGCCGATATCTTGGTTTATATGCAGAAAGATATACACGGACAGAAGAATTCCAAAGTCTCTCATGTCATTTTCCTCGTGGCGTCACGGCAGGGTCTTTTTGGAATGAGATCACGGTTGGCAATGCCTATAATCCAGCCAGGAGTAAGGCCTCTCAATTAGTCCGGCCTGAATATCGGGTTCTTCACTGGCTATTTTCACACACCTTAACTGGCAGAGGCCTTAGCACCGGGGTGGTATCTAACAAGGATTGCCTCTATCTCTACAGTGTCATCCATAACCACCCCATCAATCTAGCTATTGAAATTGCTGAACTCTTCAACCATCAAGCCACCACTACTCGAAAGAAAGGGCATATTTGCTGTAGCCCTTATATTACACTACTAGTGCAGGATATGAGGACTAAGGTTGTTGCTTGGCCCTCGCTTACTTTCATTAGCCAAGTCACTCCTATGCGCCTAAATTCCTTCCGCCTCATGAACCTCATACCATCAAGACGTCAAGGTCGACGCTCTCGTAGCAGCACATCTAGGGGCCAAACGTCTTCAGCCAGCTTAGACGATAAATTTGATTTGTTGCTGTCTGAGGTTCGTTATATACGAGAGATTATGGATAAACTTCATCTCCGACAGGACCGAATGGAAGAATTTCTTAAAATGAAAGCGTCGGCTACTAATGAAGAGGAAAGTGCGAAAAAGGACGAGGAGGATAAGAGTAGTGATGAAGAGGAGGATGTGGAGGGTGATGAGGAGGAGGCTGGAGAGAGTGATGAGGATGAGGATGAAGAGGATGACGAGGAGGGTGATGACGATGATGATGCTACTATGGCTGAGGCATCATCTGATGAGGAGGCTGAGGAAACGGATTCTGATCACTCTTCTTAGTTCCAAATTTTTTTGTGTTGTCTTTTGTTGATCAAGACTTGTGAACTCCGATATAAATAATGATGATGCTTCTTCATTTTGCACTTCTTCATTTTGCACTTCTTTTCAACTGGCAGGGAAGTATTAGTTTCTTTTCATTACATATGTTTCCTTTTTCCTGTACTGTGTTTTTTTTTTTTTTCGTGCTGCTCTGATTTTTTGTGGTACATTGAGGACAATGTACATTATTAAGTGTGGGGAAGGGATATATATGAATTTATTACAGTTTAGGAGACCAATTATTCACATTTGACCCAATTAATTTTTAAGTTAACTTACAATAGGTGATTAACTGGTATTAAGCCAAATTAACTGTTTCATCTTGATTATTATTGATCTTATGATACTTTACTAGAATTGATTAGTCAAATTTGTGGAAGGCAAAGTTATGAGTTATTTAGCTTAGGACTTTAGGACTTGAGATTAGAGCAACATCACTAGTTGAGAGTTAGTCATGGTTATTTTTAAATTTATTTTTATGTATACCTTTCTCTTAGATATTTTTAAGAGTCCTATAATTTTTAGCAAATAAACAAATGAAATTCTTCTTTTAAGAAACCCCTGAAAAATCACAATGATTGGAGGTCAAAAGTAATAACAAGTGTAAGAATAGAAAAAATTGGTAAGGATTCATCTTGGTCCGTCAGAAAAGCGAGATTGAGTCCCTATGCCAATTCAAATGAAAAAAAAAATTGATATGAATCGGCTTTGGTCCGTCAGAAGAGCAAGGTTCTTTCCCACTATCAATATAAGGAATAAGTTGGTATGGATCGGTCTTGGTCCGTCAGAAGAGCGAGATTCTTTCCCGCTACCAACACAATTGTGCTTAAATAAGGTAGATTTAAAAAGACCTCTCAACAAAAACAAGAACTAGGGGGATGATCAGAGGAAGAGTAGATGTAAAATGTGTTGACTTCTTGTCCTTTGTTACACGTTCCTATCCCGAAATAATGAATTGAGTTCGTATAGGCATTTTAGACGCCACGATTAAGATAGCCCTTTTGGCTATATTTTCTGCTACTCCCCCATTTCATAAAGTATTCTACCGGGTTTAACAACGGCTACCCAATATTCGGGAGATCCCTTACCCGAGCCCATACGTGTTTCCGTAGGTCTTACCGTAACGGGTTTGTCGGGAAATATACGTACCCATATTTTTCCACCACGCCGTACATTTCGTGTCATTGCTCGTCGACCCGCTTCGATTTGTCTCGATGTGATCCAAGCCGGTTCAAGTGCCTGAAGAGCATATTTTCCGAAACAAATACGGTTGCCTCGATAAGATATCCCTTTCATTCTTCCTCGATGTTGAACTTATCAATGGATATAACCCTTTTGGTATGAATAGTTTATCGGTCTGGGCGTGGATGTTCTTATTTGGACATCTTGTTTGGGCTACTGGATTTATGTTCTTAATCTCCTGGCGTGGATATTGGCAGGAATTGATTGAAACTTTAGCATGGGCTCATGAACGCACACCTTTGGCTAATTTGCGAAATATTATTTTCGGAATTAGAATAAGGAATAAACAAACTATGGATAAATCCAAGCGACTCTTTCTTAAATCTAAGCGATCTTTTCGTAGGCGTTTGCCCCCGATCCACTCGGGGGATCGAATTGATTATAGAAACATGAGTTTAATTAGTCGATTTATTAGTGAACAGGGAAAAATATTATCTCGACGGGTAAATAGATTGACCTTAAAACAACAACGGTTAATTACTATTGCTATAAAACAAGCTCGTATTTTATCTTTGTTACCTTTTCTTAATAATGAGAAACAATTTGAAAGAAGCGAGTCGACCTACAAAACTACCGGTCTTAGAACCAGAAATAACTAAAAAAAAAAAAAGACTTACTCCGAAATTGAAACAAAATTCCTATTTGAACTCAAATTGATGTTGTATTGTGTTTGAAAAATTCGTGGTAAAGACAAGATAAAGCTAAACTTGGACCAAAAAACAAAAACCCGTGCCCAAAATAAAATATATATGAATATGATTTTTTTTTTTAGTACGGGTTTTGTCGATAAAAAAAATCAACTGTATTCAAAATGTATTTAAATGGTTTTTTATGGAACGTATTTAAAACGTATTTAATAGGCTAGACCCATGCTTCGAGTTGTTTCATGCCATAAATAAACTCGAACGCTCAAAAAATCGGTTGGTATGTTAGTTATATTATACATAGGAATTTGAATGAAATAGATTAATTAATGGATTAGATTGTATCTCACGCATATACCTTATATATTCTAACATAGAATCTAAAAAAAAATAGCATGTTGTTATATCAAAAATGGGAGGAAAAAAGAATTTTAGTTTATCATGGGTAGGGACACTATTTCTGACATAATAACGTCTATACGAAATGCTGACATGAATAGAAAAGGGACGGTTCGAATAGCATCAACTAACATCACTGAAAACATTGTTAAAATCCTTTTACGAGAAGGTTTTATTGAAAATGTCAGGAAACATCAGGAAAACAACAAATATTTTTTGGTTTTAACCCTACGACATAGAAGGAATAGGAAAGGAACATATAGAACTATTTTAAATTTAAAACGGATCAGTAAACCAGGTCTACGAATCTATTGTAACTATCAACGAATTCCTAGAATTTTAGGCGGGATACGCATTATCAAGAGAAAAAAAACGTTCTTTCTTCCCATTTTATAAAAGCGAACAAAGAAAAATGGATTCCGAAGATGAAATGAAAATTGTCCAATTTTTATCCGATACGATTATGGCTGATCCGAAAGCTAAAAGAATCAGAAAAAATTCCATTGGAATAAAAGAAATCGGTAAAAAAGTTCCTTGCTGGTCATACAAATTGATCGACGTATTAATCAATATTCGATTGATTGGTCTGAGGTTATCGACAAAAAGGATTTGTCTAAGTCACTTCGTTTCATTTTGTCCAAGTTGCTTCTCTTTTTGTCCAAGTTGCTTCTTTTTTTGTCTAACTCACTTCCTTTTTTCTTTGTGAGTTTCGGGAATACCCCCATTCATAGGTCCGAGATCCGCGTCTATGAATTGGTTTTTATTTGTTTCCCCTCTTGACTCATCAACGAGAAAAAAAGTTCTGCTATATTATTAATTGGATCCACATCCTCTATGGGAAACAACCTATAGATAGGAATTGTCCAAGGAAAGACTATCAAATAAGATCTTAGTAGCTCCTGGATGGGGAACTACTCCGTTGATGGGTGTCGCAATGGCTCTATTTGCGGTATTCCTATCTATTATTTTGGAAATTTATAACTCTTCTGTTTTACTGGATGGAATTTCAATGAATTAAACTAGATTCAAATGAACCGCGAATTCTTAGTTTTTCAATACAAGGAAAGCATTTTGGTTTCGGATTTTTCTACCATTAGATAATTTTGGTATTGTTATATTTTTTGTGTTATTGGTAGTTCGATCGTGGAATTTCTTTCTGTACTCCAACACTCCACCTTTGTCATATATTCCATACATCACACTAGATAGATATCATATTCATGGAATACGATTCACTTTCACAATGCCTTGGTGGTGAAATGGTAGACACGCGAGACTCAAAATCTCGTGCTAAAGAGCGTGGAGGTTCGAGTCCTCTTTAAGGCATAATATTGAGAATACTCATTGAATGAGCAATTCAATAAGAGATCTCGGATCGAGTCGATATTGATATCCCGTGAGATCTTGGAATTGGAATAAGTTCGGCAGCGGATCACGAAATCTTGGCGATCTTCTATATCTAATGAATGGAGAAAGACTCATACGTGGTTGTTAATGGAGTTGAAGTTACCAAATTCTGAGGAGTCGGTATCAATTTATGCCTAATTGCTCCACATATAGTTCCTCTAACCGCATTTTCTAAACGAACCAGAGCCAATCCAAATTGATCTTGTAAGAGATCCGCTACAGAACGAATACGCTTATTTTTCAAATGATTCATATCGTCAAGTGTACCCATTCCGAATTTCATTCCAATCAAATGATCCGCAGCTGCCAATATATCTCGCGGTAACAAAAATGTATTGTTCTGAGGTATATCAAGATTCAGTCTACGATTCATATTTTTTCGACAAACCCTTATGGGTTGTATCCGAAGATATGGAAAGGGATGTTTTTATGTCAGCAACAGAAGCCCAAGCTCATGGAATTGTTGATCTTGTAGCGATTGAATAAAAATAGCAGCGATCATATGCAAATACGCAACTTGAGATTTTATCTTCGTAGTATCGGGTTTCATAATATTTTATTCATTTATTATTAAATACAGAAGTAATTCATAATCATTCGGTTAGGATTGATCTAAACCAGCCTATTCAGTATGTATACAATTCTGCATGCCGACTATTAAACAACTTATTAGAAACACAAGACAGCCAATCAGAAATGTCACGAAATCCCCCGCTCTTCGGGGATGTCCTCAGCGCCGAGGAACATGTATATGGTGCTTGGTGAGATGGAAGAGAGAATTGCATACACTTTAGTCAAATAGACAAAATTTTTATGACTCTTTCTCGGTTAGCGAGATGTTAAATCCAATTTTTAGTTTAAGAATCCTTAGTTAAATGTCTTGGGTAAACTTTGATTTTCATAAATTAACTAGTGAACTCTAGTATTAAGTATAATTGGAGCATTCGAATATGGTCAGATGAAATTGGTTGACTTCATTATTGCAAGCTAGTTGAGAATGATTTTCTTACTTTTCTTCGGGTCAAGTGTATTTGTTCACTAGTTTCCTAAATAGTGATAAATTTTGATTAAGTGTTTCTTGTCCTGAAAGTTTTGTTTTGATTTATTTGCTTGAGGACAAGCAAATGCTTAAGTGTGGGGAAATTTGATAACTCTGATTTTAAACATATTTCATATGGTGATTTTATAGTATTTCCCTTACATTTTTTGGTTTTCTTTAAAGAAATTGATACTTAATTGAGTAAAATGTTGATTTCAGGGTTTAAACACGTTCTAGGCTTGAAAACGAAGAAAAGGAATCAAGTTTCACTCAATTCCGAGTTCAAACGAAGAAGTTTTGAAGTTTTGAAGTTGTGTAGAAAATTTGCCTAAGTGCAGAAAGTTACACGACCTGGGGACACGGCCATGTCCCAGGCCGTGTCGGGTGACGAAAACAGAATCTTTGAAATACACATATAAAAGGATATCTTAGGGTTTGAAAAGGGGAGGAGACATTACAGAAACAAGAGACACAAGAGACGAGAGGAGATTTGAGAAGAACATTAATCAAGAAGCAAGAACGACATCGATTTCAAGATTAGAGAGATTGTTCATCAAATCAAGAGGGGTTTTTATGCTTTATTTTACGTTTTTGATGAAACTCGTTTTTAGATTCGTTATGATAGCTTAGAATTAGAGTATTTAGGATTATGGAACCTAGGGTTTCATGTAACCCTTGGATTGAATTATAATTTCAATAAAGTTTCTATTTTTTTTCTTGATTCAATTATGTTCTTTAATTATGGATTGATAATTCTAGAGTGTCAATATATGATATTATGCATGTTAATTGAGAAATTGCATGTGTAATTAGATCTAAGTATAATTGAAGAGAATTACATGTATACTTAGATATAAGATACATGTTTCTTCCGAAAAATTGATTGTTTGTGTGGGAATTCATTACACGTTAATGCAATTCTAAATTATATTACTAAGTGAAGAGATTCCAGTAAATAATTTAGGATTAGAGTTAATATGCTTGAGAAAGACATTAGCTTTAATTGTGAATCCCTCCGGTCAAGGATAATAGAAATTGAATTGGATATATTTTAAAAAGGTTACATGTTAAACACTAGAAGCAATAATTCCTAAATACATTATTGCATACTTGAAGTCGTTCGTAGTTTATTGCTTCCTAATTTGCGTAATTAAGTCTCATAAGTAGTTTAGTTGTTAATTTCAGTATTTTTAATTCATTCAATTTATCACAATTTTTCGGTTAGATAATAAAGCTAAAGTTAATATTAGTACTTGAAGTCTCTGAGGAATCGACTCGAACTCACGTCCACTATATTAAAACGGATAGGTGCGCTTGCCTCACATCAAATTTTTGATTCCAAGTTTGGATTCTCCAATCGGGATAGGTGATCTGCTGTTAGATTCTTGGCTTCTTTTTTATCTTTTATCTCCACATCAAACTCTTACAGCAACAAGATCCACCTAATCAATCTTGGTTTTGCATCCGGCTTTGCTAACAAGTACCTAAGGGCAGAATGATCAGTATAAACAATCACCTTAGATATAAGCAAATAAGAGCGAAATTTATCAAAGGCAAAAACAACGGCTAGCAACTCTTTTTCTGTAGTAGTGTAGTTTTCCTGAGCATTCGTAAGAGTTTTGCTAGCATAGTGAATTGGTTGAAAGTGCTTGTCTCGCCTTTTCCCCAGCACTGCCCCGACTGCGTGATCACTTGCATCACACATAAGCTCAAAGGGGAGAGCCCAATCAGGTACTACCATGATTAGAGCATTGGTAAGTTTCTCTTTAAGGATATTGAAAGCTTTCAAACACTCTTGAGAGAAAACATAAGGCACATCCTTCTCTAAAAGCTTAGTCAAAAGGCGGGCAATTTTCGAGAAATCCTTAATAAATCGCCTGTAAAACCCTGCATGTCCTAGAAAACTTCTTATGGCCTTAACTGAAGTTGGAGATGGGAGTCTTGTAATCGCATCCACTTTGGCAGTATCCACCTCAATTCCTCGATAGGAGATCTTATGGTCCAGCACAATACCTTCTTGTACCATGAAATGGCACTTTTCCTAGTTGAAGACAAGGTTGGTCTCTTCACACCTGGTAAGTACCCTGTCCAAATTTTCCAAACAAAGGTCAAATGAATTGCCAAAAACTGAAAAATCATCCATAAATACCTCCATTATGTCCTCAATCAAATCATCAAAAATAGCTAACATGCATAACCGGAATGTAACTGGTGCATTGCAAAGACCAAAAGGCATTCTGCGATAAGCAAAAGTGCCATAAGGACAAGTGAAAGTGGTCTTTTCTTGATCTTCCGGTGCAATAGGTATCTGAAAATAACCAGATAAGCCATCCAGAAAACAATAAAACATATGTCCAGCTAATCGTTCTATCATTTGATCAATAAAAGGTAAAGGGAAATGGTCTTTTCGTGTAGCATCGTTTAGCTTTCGATAATCGTTACATACACTCCAACCTGTTACCGTTCTCATTGGGATCAATTCATTCTTTTCATTGGGGACTACTATCATCCCACTTTTTTTTTGAACTACTTGCACTGGACTTACCCATGAACTATTAGAGATAGGATATATCATACCTGAATCAAGGAGTTTGATAACTTCCTTTTTGACTACCTCTTTCATGTTTGGATTCAAACGTCTCTGGGGCTGCACAACCGGCTTATAGTTTTCTTCCATTAAAATCTTATGAGTACAAAAGGAAGGATTGATACCTCGAATATCGGATATTTTCCAAGCAATGGCCCTCTTATGCTCCTTGAGTACTTTCAGTAACCTTTCTTTCTGTTCTTTTTCCAAATTGGATGCTATAATTACCGGTAATTTGGAGTCCTTCTCTAAGAAGGCATATTCCAAATAGTCAGGTAATTGTTTTAGCTCCAATACTGGTGGCTCCTCAATCGAAGGTTTTAATTGTGCTTCCTTCCTCTTTTCAATCTCTTCAAATCCTTTCTCCACAGAGATAGGTTTATTTGCCTCCAGTTGGGCTATCACCTCGAATTTGACAGGATCTTCCGAAGTTTCCTCCATGCCTAATTGCAAGCAACTCTCCAACGAATCCTTAAGAAGAACTTCCTGCATATAACTTGAAACAAATGTGTCAGTAACATCAAGAAGGTAACAAGTATTATCCTGATCGACAGACTTTTTCATAGCCTCCAAAATTTTAAACATAATCTCTTCATCTCCGACTCGAAGAATGAGCTTGCCATCACTAACATCAATGATAGCCCTTGCGGTAGCTAAGAATGATCTACCTAGGATAAGGGGCAATTCAAAATCTTCATCCATATCTAATATCACAAAATCAACTGGAAAAATAAATTTACCCACTTGAACTAATACATCCTCAAATATACCTCTAGGGTACGTCACAAATCTATCAACTAATTGCAAGCTCATGCGTGTGGGCTTAGGTTCCCCTAATCCTAGTTTCTTAAAAAATTTATAAGGCATTAAATTGATGCTAGCACCCAAATCAGCTAAGGCTTTGTCAATTAACAGATTACCAATATGACAAAGAATTGTAAAACTTCCTGGGTCTTTGAGTTTCTTGGGCAGCTTGTTTTGCATGATCGCTGAACACTTTTCATCCAAGATGATTGTAGAAAGCTCCTCAAGCTTCCTCTTGTTAGATAACAAATCTTTCAAGAACTTAGCGTACTTCGGCCTCTGTGACAGGGCATCAACAAGAGGTAAGTTAATATGCAGTTGTTTAAAGAGGTCAAGGAACTAACTGAATTGTTGGTCATTGAGATCTTTCTGGAGTCTTTGGGGATATGGGATGGGTGGTTGATATTCCTTCACCTTTGATGGCTCTACATCTGCTGTTGCTTTCGTCCCCTCCTTGCTCTTGCTAGTTTCCACGCTGGATTTCCTCTCAGCATGCAACTCCTTCCCATTACGAAGTATCACTGCCTTGACATGTTCCTTTCGATTGGTTTCTATATTTCCTGGCAACGATCCCTGCGGTCTTTCAGAGATTAGCTTCGCAAGTTGACCAATTTGGTTCTCAAGATTGCGATTTGAAGCCTCTTGATTCCTCAGCGAGGATTCAATGTTGGATAAGCGAGCCTCATTGCCTTGAATATATTTTGTAAGAAGTTCTTCCACACTGGATTTCTTTTCTTGAAGGAGAGGAGGTAGGAATGGTCTTTGAAACCCAGGTGGGCCAAAGTTGGTCTTCTGCTGGCCTTGGTTTTGGTTTCCCCATGAGAAATTGGGGTAATTCCTCCATCCTGGATTGTAAGTGTTGTTGTAGGGGTTATTATGTTGCTTAGGTGGATTTCCTAGATAATCCACCTGTTCCGGTGGTTCTTGTGCTCCATACCCCTGCATACCAAAATCACTTACATCCGATTGCACTTGTTGAGGGCCAACTGAGAGTGCATCAATCTTTTTACTTAATAAGTCCACTTTGGCTGCCAAAGCAGTGGTCAAGTCCACATCATAAATTCCCATAGCCTTTTGTTTGGCTCTAGTGCTTTCCCACTGGTAATTGTTCATCGATATTCCTTCAATTAGGTTTTGTGCTTGCTCAGGTGTCTTTGTGTTCAAAGTACCTCCTACGGATGCATTAATCATCTGTCTAGTGGATAAATTAAGACCATTGTAAAAGGTCTGAATCTGCATCCATAGTGGGAGGCCATGATGGGGGCACAGCCTGAGCAAGTCCTTGAATCTCTCCCAAGTGT
Organism: Lumnitzera racemosa; assembly: GCA_024138005.1. Taxonomy (NCBI): domain Eukaryota; kingdom Viridiplantae; phylum Streptophyta; class Magnoliopsida; order Myrtales; family Combretaceae; genus Lumnitzera; species Lumnitzera racemosa. The sequence goes on from JAMXBC010000006.1 coordinate 13,987,554, forward strand.
CATAAAGAGTCTCCGCTTCCAATTGAGCAAAACATGAAATATCATTCCGAAGTTTAGCGGTCTTTGCAGGTAGGAAATATTTCTCCAAAAATTTCTCTACCAATTCATTCCAAGTTGTGATTGAATTTTGTGGTAGAGAGTTCAACCATTGTTTTGCTCTACCCCTCAAGGAGAAAGGGAATAGCCGCAGTCGGATGGCATCATCCGTGGCTCTGTTGATTTTAAAAGTATCACAAATCTCTAGAAAGCTAGAGATGTGGGCATTGGGATCTTCATCTTGGAGACCGTCAAACTAAACATATTGTTGCACCATTTGTATGATGTTAGGTGCAATTTGGAAGTTGTTAGCCGCGACGGTTGGCCTTGCGATGCTAGAGTCAGCTCCAATAAGTGTAGGCCTTGAATAATCGGACATAGTCCGATTTGCTTCATTCCCGTTGTTAGCCATGTGTGGTGGATCTTCCTGCTCGATGAATTGAGTGTTAGTCTCTTCACCTTCTTCTTTGATTTCAACAATTGAATCATCGTCAATGGTCGCCACACTTTGTCTAGGTCGTGATTTCAAATTTTGAAGGGCAGTTCTCTCAATTTCAGGATCAAGTTCTACCAAATCTTCCGGGTTACTTCTAGTCATGCACTGCAAGGATAAGAAATATAAAATCAATTGCAGCTCTAGCTAATGAAAATAAATAATGAAAACAAAAGAAAAAAAAATGGTTAAAGTAATAAAGCAACTAGTGTTCTTAATATCGAAAATCCCCGGCAACGGCGCCAAAAACTTGATGTAAGGCAAGCGCACCTCTCAGTTTTAATATAGTGGACGTGAGTTCATCCCTCAGAGACTTCGAGTACTAATATTAACTTTAGCTTTATTATCTAACCGAAAAATTGTGATAAATTGAATGAATTAAAAATACTGAAATTAACAACTAAACTACTTATGAGACTTAATTACGCAAATTAGGAAGCAATAAACTACGAACGACTTCAAGTATGCAATAATGTATTTAGGAATTATTTCCCCTAGTGTTTAACATGTAACCTTTTTAAAATATATCCAATTCAATTTCTTTTATCCTTGACCGGAGGGATTCACAATTAAAGCTAATATCTTTCTCAAGCATATTAACCCTAATCTTAAATTATTTACCAGAATCTCTTCACTTAGTAATATAATTTAGAATTGCATTAACGTGTAATGAATTCCCACACAAACAATCAATTTTTCGGAAGAAACATGTATCTTATATCTAAGTATACATGTAATTCTCTTCAATTATGCCTAGATTTAATTACACATGCAATTTCTCAATTAACATGCATAATATCATATATTGACACTCTAGAATTATCAATCCATAATTAAAGAACATAATTGAATCAAGAAAAAAAATAGAAACTTTATTGAAATTATAATTCAATCCAAGGGTTACATGAAACCCTAGGTTCCATAATCCTAAATACTCTAATTCTAAGCTATCATAACGAATCTAAAAACGAGTTTCATCAAAAACGTAAAATAAAGCATAAAAACCCCTCTTGATTTGATAATCTCTCTAATCTTGAAATCAATGTCGTTCTTGCTTCTTGATTAATGTTCTTCTCAAATCTCCTCTCGTCTCTTGTGTCTCTTGTTTCTGAAATGTCTCCTCCCCTTTTCAAACCCTAAGATATCCTTTTATATGTGTATTTCAAAGATTCTGTTTTCGTCACCCGACACGGCCTGGGACATGGCCGTGTCCCCAGGTCGTGTAACTTTCTGCACTTAGGCAAATTTTCTGCACAACTTCAAAACTTCATAACTTCTTCGTTTGAACTCGGAATTGATTGAAACTTGATTCCTTTTCTTTGTTTTCGAGCCTAGAACGTGTTTAAACCCTGAAATCAACATTTTACTCAATTAAGTATCAATTTCTTTAAAGAAAACCAAAAAATGTAAGGGAAATACTATAAAATCACCATATGAAATATGTTTAAAAGCAGAGTTATCAATGAACAAGCAGCATCCTTTTCTAACATTACATGATGAACATCATGCATAAAATCTGAAGGCCACTTTCGTATTTGTTGCATCCTAGAAGATCTATGCAAAGAAGGATCATGATGATCTTTAGAAGCATTAAGAGGAATAATAGAATCATTAACAACAGGAGTAGATGAAGTATCAAAAGATGAAATATAACAATCCTCAACAACATGAATGACAATATCATTAGTCGTATTGTCGAGAGCAAGTATATCAGAAGAATATGTTTGTGAAGGAACTAAGAAAGCAAAAGAACCCATATCATCAATAGGAGTAAAATTTGTATCAAGACTTGAAAATGAGAAATGTCCTGAAACAGGGAATTCATTTGCTGGCAAATTAGTATCAATAAACTTGTAAGGAAAGAGATGTTCATGAAAGATGACATCTCTACTCACAATTATTCTCTTATTGCTCATGTCACACACATGATAACTCTTTTGACCATTCTCATATCCCAAAAAAACCTATTTAAGCCTTCATGAATCAAAGTTGTCCTTATATGGATTATGGTTTCTAACAAAATATAAGCACCCCATTATTTGCAAATGACCATATTTAGGTGGCATGCCAAGGAATTCATGCAGTGTTTTCCAATACAAAGGTTTTATGGGCATTTTGTTGATTTGATGTATAGCTATAAGCAAAGGCTCTCCTAAATAATGTTTAGGTAAAGAAGCATGAAAACGTAAAGCTCTTGCAACTTCTAATAAATGTCCATACTTCCTCTCAACTTTACCATTTTGTTGGGTTATATAGATTATAGGTCTTTGATGAATTATCCTAAAATCATGAAATAAGAATTTAGAGGATCAAGAAGTTTGTTCTAATAAATTTTGGTACCACATGAAAGTGATTTGACACATACTTCAAGATTTGAGAAAGAACAACACCTATTTGTGATTTATGATGAAGTAAGTTTATGTAATATCGGTGTAATCATTAAAAATAGTCAAGAAATAACAAGCACCGATAATGGAAGTAACATAATACAAACCCTAAATATCCAAATGAAAATTTGGAAAGGAAAAGTAAAGTTACTTTCACTTTTAATGAAAGGAAGCTTATGAAACTTAGCTTCTTGACAAGCATTACAAACAAACTTGGACACATCAATGGATTTACAACAATTCAAATGTTTTAATGTTGAAAGGAACTATGTCTCAAACAATTATGAAGTAAATGAACAAAAGAATCTGAAGTATTAGTATCATTCGAACAAGAAAGGATGGAATTAAAAAACAAAGACTGACTAAGATCACTAGAATACAACATCTACCTTTGGATATAAACACATAGAGTTCATTGTAAAATTGAACTTTTGCTACCTGTTTATTCAATTTCTAGTCCTATAAAAAACATCCATTGTGTCAAATGTGAGGATCAATTTTTGTTCTAGGACAAGTTTATGAACAAATAAAAGACTATGAGTATACTGAGATACATAAAGCATATTGTTTTCTATTAATGAGGAAGAGGAAGATAAGGTAGCATATCTAACTCTGTCTATCCTTAATTACCTTCGATTTGGAAGTTTCATTTGAATGGGAAAAGTTAAAATGCATATATCATATCAACAAGAAATGTATGGTGGCATATGATCTGTTGCTCCTATATCTATAATCCAATGACCCAAGTAATTACTTAGAGTATCAAAACATCAAGAATGACTAGAGTCAATACCTGTTAAATGTACAACATTGGCCATAGAAAAAGCCTACATATCTTTTCCTTTCAATATACGCATTAATTCATAACAAGCACTCTCAATTAGCTATTTCTCTAAAGTAACTCCTTTATCATCAGCACGTAGAGTGTGATCAAAGGGTCTATCAAGTCCTCCACCACAACTTATTCTGTTCTCTTTATACCAATCCAATTAATTAGAAACAACTATCAATCAGATGTGCCTCCCCTTTGCAATATCTGCAAATACTTTTATTATTATTAAAACCTCTACACTTCCTTTTATCTCCATGTCCCCTACTGCTCTCAATTTTTGGACTATGAAATGTAGAAGATTCAACTTCAAAACTAAACAAACTAGTAACTTCCTTTTGTTTCTCAATTTGTCAAATAAGATAAAAAGCTCGACAAACTGAGGGAAGGAAAAAATGTTTAACTTCACACATTATCACATACTTCATTAAGTCTCATTAAATATTGCATCAACTTACTATTTGTCTCATATTCCATTATTCTTTCCTTAAGATCACAAGTACAAAGAGACATTCTACCGCATTTACAATTAGGAAGCTATGTAATAATTGAAACTCATCCTAGCATCGTTTCATCTTGTTGTAATACATCGCTACACTCTGGTTATTCTATTTCATATTACAAATCACCAATTGCAATTGAAAAACTACAGGAGCATTGGCTATATTGTATTTCTTTTCACAAATCGTAAGAAGTTTATGAATAAAGAAAATCTCGCTCAAGATTAAAGACAAGGAAATTAAGGACCCGACTCCCTTACCATATAATCAAAATGCATCCATTTTAAATAATTTGGAGAATTTTCTGTTGATGTCCTAATAGTTCCTTCATAAACCCTTCCTAATCCCATATATATCTACTCCAAGCAACATAATTGGTTTCATTAAAAATCAAATTCCCTATGGTCATCCCAAGACCATCCGAGACACTGAAAAATAAAGGATAAGTAATGGAAGATTCATTCATGAAGGTCTAATTGTTCATGATTAAAATGATAAGCGAAGAAAAATTTGAACAATCTCAAATCAAGACTTTGGAAACAATGTAAAGATTGTGTTATCGCTCTAATGCCATGTAAAATCTTGTAGAGAATTTCTAATCTTGATGGGAATAAAGAATTTAATTCAAAGATCTAAGAAGTTTTTTCTATATATTAGAGAAGAAGAAGAATGTTGCAAAAAGCAAGCAACTAAATTAACTAACTTAAGTACAGTACACTCTCTAACTATTATTATATTATATACTAAATGCCAAAGCTACTATGACTCTAACTTACAACTAAGCAAATAAAAAAAACCTTATATACCAATTAAGGAAAGATACATGCCAACAAATAATTCTACACAAATAATAGAATTATGTGCTTTATATACGCATATATTACCTTACAATAGTTCTATAAAATCTCCAAATATATTTAGTACTTGCATGGTCTTTAAGTTTTAAAAGTAGCTCAAAATAAAAAATAAAAAAAAAAAAAAATTAACCCGTGTTTTGAAAACTTTCAAACCAAACTCAAAGGAAAGGGAAAGAAAAGGGTTAGTATTTTTCTTTCCATTTTCGCTTCAAACCATTGGACCCTATTTTATTATGTAAACATACCATAGACCCTTTTTTTTTTTTCAAACAAATGGCCTTGATATTTGACATATATATTATAAATCTAGTAAGAGTAGGCAAAAAAACCAACCAAACCGAACCAATCTATAAACCTAACCAAATCAAACCAAAAATATGGTTTTTCTTATAAGTGGGTTTAGAAAATTCCCAATTCGAACCAAACAAAAAATTTATAGTTGGTTTGGAAGGATAAACCAAACTGATACGTAAAATTGACCCAAAATATTTTATAAGATATATAGTAATATTTTATTTCAATTAAAGAATATCTTTTATTCTAATATAGTACTTAAAATAATTTTTATTTATATTTATTGAAATGTATATGTATTAAACTTTTAATTACCATAATATATAAATTATATATGTACTTTGACTCAAAATTTATACTATATTCTATTTATATAAATGAAATTAAGTATTAATAAACATTTGAAAAACCTTAATTACATGAATATTAATTTCATCAACATTTATTATGATAATACTCATTATATCTAAATCAATTCAATACCTTTTACATGAGATTACATGTTTTGTAAATATCCTTTTCTAAATTAGTAGATATGGGTCAATTCATAAACTAAACTGAAATTTTATGGTTTGAAAAAATTCCCAGTCCAAATCATATAGTTTAGTTCTAAACTATAAAAAATCGAACCGCATTTTTATGGTTTGATTTCATTTAAAGGGAAAATCGAACAAATCTGGTCCATGCCCACCCCTAAATCTAAGTGCAAGGAGGATGCTTTCGGTCTCTTTTTCCAAGTGCTCTTTGATAATAATATTTAATGTCATTTACGAATATTGAAATTTATAAATTGTTATTTCACCAAAGCTATAAATGTCAACTACCTTTCGAAAGTTTTTACCTTTTTTTCAGTGAACTCAAAATATACAAAAGATAAAATAAAGTATAAGAGTCTTCGCAAAACTTAGTATGAATCATCAACTAGGAAATCATTAAAAAAAAAAGGACAAAATGGCCGCTAGAATGGATTCTAAAAAATAAGTCTTCTTGATCAATGAGTCTTGACTTAGCAAGTTGATTAGTAACCACATTAATTTGGGTTTGCAAGAGGAAACAGAGCTAAATTTGCCATGAGTTCATTACACAAAGTCACAATTTGTATGCATAAGTCTTGAGAGAGGTCTCTCTCAATAAAATCAAGGGCTAAGGATGCATCAGTTTCTATTATAATGTTGTTAGCCTTCAAATTAAGAGCAAGTTGTAAGAATTCAAAAATAGCCCAAAGTTGCGCTTCAAGAAGAGAAGCCAGAGCAATCTTTCTAGCAAGATTGGCAATCACTCTTCCATAAGTATCTCTACAGATAACACGAACTTTCTACCTTTTTATTGTCTACTTTTTAATCTATTACTTTTTTTTATTTTTTGCACCATTATTAAGTTTACTTAAATTCTACAATTAATTAATATTGATGATCATCAAATTGAACTATCATATTTACACCTATAAATTGAATGATCATTAAAATTCCTATTACATACATTTCACTCTTATATAAAGATGCAATTTTTATATTCTCTTATTGAAAATTGAGTGATCATTTAAAGTTTGACTTAGGTATAAATAAACCTCTTGATTATTTAAATGTTGCAAACTACTCTTCTAAACTTTGATAAATTGATAAATAACGTCTATAGGTTGAAATAACCTCATAGATTTTGACTTTGATGTGAAGATATCTCATAAACTTATTAAAGTATACTTTCAAACCCTCTAACACTATGTTCGGGATGGAGAAATGAATTGGGAAGGAAAGGAAAGTAGAAGGAAAACATGAATTTCAAGACACTTTCCTTATTTGGAAATGGAAGGAAAGTGGGATAGATAGATTTAAAAGGAAAAGTTTTTCCTAAGGATAGAAAGTTGTTGACGTTCCAATTATACTCACATTTTTTAAAGTATTGTCGTCTTTTTTGGGACAATTTAGTAAATTTAGTAGTTTAAAGTATTTTTAAATGTTTTTTTAAAAAATATTTCTTCCACATTCTCTTCTTCAATCCAAACAAGAACATTTTCTAATTATTTCCTTTCAATTTCCTTCTTCCCTAATTCTTTTCTTCCACTTTTCATCCCTCATAATTCCTTCCTTCTTCCCAAACATAGTGTAAAATTTTGACTATAGTGTAACTTTTTTAAACTAAAAGGAAATATCCTTTTATGTTATTAGTTTATCGAAGTTTAAGAGAGTTAATTGTAACATTTAAAAGTTTAAGGGTAAATATGTATCGAGGTCAAAGTTTAAGGAGTTGTTTAAAATTTTCCCTTTTCTTATTATATGAATTACCTATTAAAAATTTTCCCTTTTCTTATATATATATACATATATATATATGTTGTCACACCCCGAAGCGGCAGAGTCATAATAACCCCGCCGTGTAAACCATCCTTAGATAGAAGTTGGCCTTACAACCACTATCTTAGACCTGATCTACACAAGGCGTCTACAACTAACTCGCTTTGAAGTAAACAGCTTGTAATTTAAATAAATCATTTACCTAAGAAAGTGAGGAAATATATATATACACTATAATTCAATTATTGCAATTAAAGTTTACAATAATTCTCCGTAACATATTTCCTAGTTATACATTATTCAGAAATGAAAAGTAATAAAATATGTGTTGATTCTTCAATGTTTTTTCTCACTCCCCAGGATCCAGCAGTTGCTAGCTTCAGAGTAGTTGTTTATCGCTTCTTAACCAGCACCTGCACGACGCCTATAGGGATGTGAGCAACCACAGCTCAGTAAGTTAGGATGGAGGACTTAAAGCTATACCATAAACACAATAAGGTTTTCAATCAACTTATTAGGTAGAATGCATGTGCAAGCAAATGCCATCACACAACGTTATCCGACCCGTCGTGAGATTAGAGAAATTACGCCCGCTCTAATCCCGATTGAGGAGTTTCCATTAATGCAACAGCTCACGACCAAACCCAGGCTTGTGCAATGGAGACCTCGCTCCTCCCGCGACTACCTTCGAACCACTGACTTCACCCTCGCCGCGACCTCCTCTCCTGTCACTTAGTTTGGCTAAGGATGAAGAAGGGACCATTATGCAATCCTACGCTATCCCTTTCGAAGAGGTTGGTATTTGGCTGGAGAGTCCTAAGTTCCCCTAATGGGTTGCCATGCATGTCCGATTATGATTATTAGTCATATATTTGATTAAGTCCAGTTTAAGGTGATCAATCATTTCATATAAATTCTACAATACATGCCAGAGCAACAAACAGAATCATAGCATCACCCATAATCAAGCACATGCACACATCCAACTATCTAACAAGCACAACCAAGCATAATCTTATGCCTCTAAAATACAACATCATATTAATCCCAACTTACCTCGACTTCTCGCTCACTCACTCGAGGTCCGATTTGCTCAAGCCATCGCCAATCATCCCTATAACACAAACGTGGTTTCATTTTTTTATATAACTATTATAGGTTCATTTTATCTTATAACGCTTATTGTTATGTTTTGTTTAGGGTTTAATATGCCTAATTATCTAGGCCTTAAGTCTTTTACAATTATTCTAGGTTTGGGGTTAAATTCAGGTTCGGTTTCCGCATTGATTTCTAAATTAAGTTCTAGTTCGATTTCTAAGTATTGTTTTATACTCGAATCCTAGAAATTCATTTCAACCCATAATGTGAAATTAATCACATTACTCACCGATCTCCTAAATATTATCATTACCCCTAGTCAGTATTTTATTTCACCTGATACATTTAAATCCGTATTAATATACCGAATTCACTCCTGATGTGAGAAATTTTTTACATTTTTCATATAATTACACAAATTCAAGTTTCCTGTCAAATTTATTGTATATTTTTATTCTTATCATAATATCAATTTTTATTCTAATATTTTCTATTTATTATATTTCTAATAATTATGTATTATCACCTATTATGTATATAATACACATCTAATATTTTTATTACTCTAATTACTATCTCCCAACATCAATTATCATTTCAAAATGTCTAAATTCACCCTAAATCAGATTTTACACCTAATTACCTTAATTTACAAAATTAACTTAAAATGTACTATTTTTCCATATTACTTATTTACTACATAATTAACCTAATAATTGCATCTAACACCCTAAATGCTACAAATATCATACTCCATCAGATTTTAACATCCTAAAACACATACTTATTCACTAAATCAGTAATTAACCATTTAATTACTTAATTAACCTTAAATTATCCATTTTATGCCTCATTTTAGGGCCTAAAAATGATTCAAAAATTTCAAAAATTAATTTTTGAAAACGGGCTTCATAGCACTATTCTATATTATCTAAGTAATCTACACAAAAATTTTGGATTTAAAACTACACTCCTAAGATCATTTATTTCTAAACCGAAACATACTCGGTTTTGCAGGATTTCTTAAGGACCCTATATCACAAGACATATTTTCAACAAAATAATATTTTCGTAAAAACTACAAACAAAAATATTTCAGAATAACAAGTTTCATAATTTTCTAAGAATATTTACTATTTTTTCAAAATCACACAAAATCGGGCTGGAAATCGAACTTACCAATTTGGGTGGCTCCGGCCACCACCGGTGGCCATAGGTGTGTCGACCCACCTGGGCGTTGCCACCACCGTGTGGTGGTAGCGGTGGCCGTCCATTCCCAACTGCCCGTCGAGTCTGGGTTCTCCTTTGTGGCCTTAACTGCACAGTTTTCCTTTTCTTTTTTTTTTCTTTGGTTTTTCTCTCAATTTTCATCTCTCCCTAATTTTCTCTGATTTCTAACTGTCCAAATGAGTTTTTAAATTTTTCTTGCTATTTATAGGGCTTTAGGGAATTTATTGTGCATTAAATTAGATAAGACAATTGTCTTATCCCTTAATTTTTGGCTTTTGTGTTGTTTTAATTTAATTGGCCGATTTTTTCTTATTTTTCCCATCTACCACGACCTATATCTGTATCATTCCTTATTTTTCCTGATTTTTATTTATTTTTCCTTAATTAATTATGAATTTTCTTTAATTATTTAGTATGATTTTAGTACATTACGCGTATTTTAAGTAATTACGCATATTTCTACATGCATGTAAATTCATATATAGTACAAATAAATATTCCTAAATATTATTTAGGTTATTTTATGATTTTTAGTATACATATAATTTATCTCTAACGATTCGTTAATTATCGGAATGCATTTTACGCATTTTCGATAAATAATAAGTTATATACTTAAAATTTGGAATTTTTATATTCTTCTATTTCATTACTTATTTTCTTAAATTCAAACTTACGGAATCATTTTGCTAATATTTCTAACTTTACTTTATAATTTAGGCTTGATCGAGTTTTTCAACTGATCGAAACCTCAAATTGCTAGTTTTGGGGCTTACATATGTACATATCTTAATACTTCATATATTTTACCATTCGTTATTTTACATGAAATGCCTTTTAATATTATTTCACCAAGGATATAAATGTCATTTACTCTTTATATTGGAAATAACTATTTCTTTACATAACATCTTATATTTGTCACCTTTATTACTATGTTTATGATGTAATTATTACTATTAGTTACAATATATACATTTATTATAATATTAGAGCACAATAAGAGATTTGGTATCTTTTTCTTATTGCCTGATTTGTTAATTTAATAAATTAATACTTTGTATAATTTACCATTTATTATTTTATAACATATTCCTTTAATATTATTTTGCTGGGTTATAAATGTCATTAACCCTTCATAATGAAAAAACTGCTTACATATAATATGTTTATATTTGTCACCATTATTACTGTTATTTTCTATAATATTGAAGCGCAAGAGGGTGTCTTTTTCTTATTTCCTGAAATGCCCATTTAATATATTAATACTTCACATAATTTACCATTTCTTATTTTATATTATGTCTTCAATATTATTTTATCGGGGCTATAAATGTCATTTACTATTTACACTAAAAATAACTACTATTATATATTACATCTTTTATATTAGCTATCATTATTACTATTTGCCCAAATCACTCTTTTATAATATTATTATTTCATACTAGGTTTGTCAAATTATTATTCTATTTACTATACAATCAAACCATAATATATGTACATTAATGTATAACCCTTAGAATACTGGGCAAGCAATTAAAGTTAAATATCACAATAATCCAACTTATAGCATATATATAATTTATCAAATATCTCTCCCTCTTTTTCTCTCTCCCATTTACAGTATGTTTGTAATTTGATGAAAATTGCCAATTTGAGAACCACCGATTTGTAAATTGTGTAAGACTCATAATTTCACCCAATAGCTTCAAGTAAATAATTTAGGGCGTTAGTAAAACTAACTTGAATAACCTAAAAATTTACGAATAGACTCAACATATTAGTTGAAGACACCTCTTAGATTCAGATACTAAAAATATAATAAAATAATAACAATATAGCTAAGTTAGTGTAATTTAACTATAATATATAATATTTATCCAAATTACGTAGAATAGACTCCAAAAACTAATAAATATTTAGGGATAAATTATATATATAATAAAAATATTATGTGACATAAAATAATATATAAAGTAATTATGTATACCCCATATGTAATTTTTATATAATAATATATACCCATAATTATCTAAAACACCCAATAAAATACTTATTTAGTAAAACTAAGCAAAGGAAAATAATAAAAAATAAACAAAAATATAGAGAACAACTAGAATGATTTTAACAAATGACATAGAAGGCTTCAAGACAGCTGGTGGTGTGAAGAACAACAAAGTGACACCTAAAAAATGAGTATAAAAAGTGAATTTCTCATTAGAGGAGAAAGGAAAAAAATCATCATTCATTGTCAAAATACTTTGGAAAAATTTAAGAATTATATCATAAGTTTCCCCATACAAAGGAGAGTCTAGGAAAAATATAGTTAGATTTAGAAGGTTGAAGAAGAAAAATTTTGGAAAAAATACAAAATCAGAGTGAGATATTGGGTTATGGAAGGAACGGAGGCCTAAGCTATTACTGAGGACCAATCACAGCCATTACGAGGAGCAGCAACCACCATCTAGACCATTCAACACACTTAGACTAGCCATTGGTAGCCGAAGCTTAGGTTTTCGATGAGGGTCTTACTTTAGTGCAAATTTTGTTAAATTATAAAAAAATATAAATATTGCTTAGAAAATTATACAAAAAATTATTCGTAAGTATTTTCACATGTAGAATACAAGAAAAATATTAGTTTATATTAATTTAGTAGCTATTATATACCTCCTTAAGAAATCGGTGAAATTAGACAATTTTCAATAATGAAATAAATTAGTTTAATAACATAGTTTTGACCATAAAACTTTTGATAAACTTTCCTATACTTTTATTAAATAGCTATGAAAAGATTTTTTGTGAAACTATTTTCGTTATTTTTATGAATTTTTTACCCTTAAATTGTGAATCAAAAGGTAATTTTACGTTCAAATTAATATGTTCTTCTTATTAACCTCACTTAAAATGTGTAGTAAGCTAGTTATTAGAGTAATTTGTTATTTACTAATGTTGTTAAAGTGAATCTTAAGACTAAGAATTACATGTATCTAAGAAAATACCCTTATAAGTGAAGTTGGATAGTTGTAGATTTGAATGGGAGGTTGATGATATGTTAAATGTGAAGTTTTGAGAAGTAATTATGTTGGGGTTTGTTTCATGAAGTCTTAATGAGTTACTATGATTAAAGTTTGGGGTGAAAATGAATAAATCAATAATTTGTATATAATTTGAACTCGGGCAAATGATAACTCAAAGGATTCTATGAATGAGTTTTGCACTAGAATGATATTCAGATGGTGAGTTAAAAGCAAAACCTATAAATAAAATGTAAAAATAAGGGATTCAAATGCTTGGTCAAAGGATAATTTTCTTAAAAACTCTATAGATAACAAAGTCAAAGTGTATCTATGAGGAAATGAAGGCAAATGTTCTACTCGATAATCACTCAAAAGTTCAATTAAAGATAAAAATTCAAAGAGAAGTATAGTTAGGAAGGCTTAGAAGCTAAGTTAGAGAATAAATTCTTAAGGAAGTTGAAGTTAATTAAGCTTAGAGGATATTCTACTAAAAGATTTAAAAGTTGAGTTGACTACATGGTTGGTTCAAAAGGTACATTAGAGGACACTTGAAGTGAAAATATATAAATATGAGTACTTAGAAGTCGTTTCAAAAGGTAATTCGTAGGAAATCTTGGGTAGTTATCAAACTCAGAGAATGATTTAAAGGATAATCCTGTTAAAACCTTAACCAAGATATGACTAAAGGGATGACTTATGGGATAAAAGCTTCCAATTTAGGAACTTTAAGGGTGACTTAACTTAGAATTTAGCTTAGATTTTGTTTGTTGAAAATCTTAACAATTTTCTAACCTCAAAGATTTATGTAGAGGCTAAATCTATTATGAACTTTAATGTCTATATGGTGCAGAGGATATTTCAGAAACTTCTCTGATAAATATTTCAAGGGCATCTTGACTAAAGGAATAACTTGTAAGCCCTAAATATAAGCTTTGTAACCGTAGGATTAGGCTTAATACATAAAGTTTAAAGCAATCGGCTAAAACATCCAAGTAAACCTAAATTATAAATTAAAACTAGAAATATTAGTAAAAATGACCCTATAAGTTTAAATTTAAGAAAATAAGTAATAAAATAAGAAAATATAAAATTTTCAAATTTTAAATATATTATTCGTTATATATCGAAAATGCGGAAAATACATTCCGATAACTAACGATTCGCTAAAAATAATTTATTTGTTACTAAAAATCATAGAATGACCTAAATAATATTTAGGAGTATTTATCTGTACTTCATATGTATTTACGTATAGGTAGAAATACACGAAATTACCTAAATTACTTGAAATTAGCTAGAAAATTGTTCGATAACGAAAGAAAATTATAAAAAAAATTAAGGAAAAATTAGGGAAAAAATCAGGAAGATTAGGAATGATCCAAATCAAGTCATGGCAGCTAAGGGGAAAGAAGAGAAAATTTGATCAATTAAATTGAAGCAAGAGAAAAGACAAAAAAAATTGAAAGAGGATAACCTAGTTTGTCTAATTAATGCATAACAATTGCTTTATAGCCCTATAAATAGCCAAAAAAAAAATCAAAAGACCCTTTGGACAGTAAGAAGATTAGAAAAATTGGAGAGCACCGAAATTAGAGAGAAATTAGGGTTTTAAAAAAAATTTTCCCAAATCTATGTAGTTAAGACAAGTAGGCCAAACCCACACATAACCACCACTTAGGACTAAATCACTACTACCACCCCACTCCAAGCCAATCGCCTAAACTAGCCAATACACCCTAAACTGATATTGGTGGCCGAAAGCTCAAAAACCACTTTGAGTCCCAAATCTCATCCAATTTTGTAAAATTTCTTAAAATTATTAATTCTGCCCAGAAAATTATGAAATTTGTTATTCTAATATTTTATTGTATGTAGATTTAAGGGAAAATATTAATTAAGTTTAATCACGTCTGTAAATATAGAGTTCTTAAGAAATTGAACAAAACTAAGTATATTTAGAATTAGAAATAAATAGGCTTAGGAGTGTAGTTTTGAGTTCAAAATTTTTCTGTAAAATATTTAAGTGATACAGAACAATGCTATGAAGCCATTTTTCTAAAATTAATTTTTGAAAATTTTAAGTAATTTTTTAGCCCTAAAATGATGAGAAAACTGAATAATTTTGGATTAATTAATGATTTAGAAGGTAATTAGATGTTTAAGGATGTTAATCTCTAATGTGGAAACATAATCCTAACATTTGGAGTGTTAATTGCAATAACTATTGGAATTATGTAGTAAATTTAAGTAGTTTGGTAATATATGAAATTAGAATTTTAATAAATATGAAATAATAGGTTAAATTAGATAATATAATAATAATAATATTAGTACATATTAAATTTGGTACAAAAATTGATTTTAGATAATTATACAAAAAATGTAAAATTTTCTCACATCAGAAGTAAATCTGATACACTAATTAGAATTAAAGTGTATCGAATAGGTTAAAATACTGAATTAAGACTTAGTATGATATTAGGATACTCAAGCTTAATATGATTGATTTCACATTAGGGTGGTTCGAAACGTAATTTTAGGGTTACCCGTAGTTGAAACCTAATTAGAGCCTAAACCGAAATCTAATTTGGAAAACGAACCCCAAATTAACATAGAATTTATCATTAGTAAATAATAAGTATATAAGAAGAATTTAATTAAATCATAACCTAAAATATGTATCATCGAAGTATAAGTACTAAAAAGTGTATTTATATTATAGGATACAAGGAAACAAATCAACCTACAACTGATTAAGTGAACGACTGAGGATTTCAAGTAAGTTGGGTTTATTACTTCACCATATATAGAGTACTATTTTAGAGTACTCGAAGAGTTAAGATTGTATATGACTATGATTGTAAGTAATTTTATTCATGTGCTTACGTATCTGACTTCGTATTGGAATCTGTGTTATGATTGATGACTGTTATGACTAAATTAGTGTGAAATTCTCTAAACACCCTAAATTGAACCTAATCATAATCAACCATAATTCCCTAAATTATCATGCATTTCAACCCTTTAGGGGATCATTAGGATTCTCTAACCAAATGCTATTACCTTAAAAAAAATCTTATTAGATCGCAAATTGGTCTTTTCCTCAGCTTTAGCCGAACTAAGTGACAGGAGAAAAAGTCACGGTGAGAATAAAGGCATTATTTCGAAGGATAGTCTTAGGAGGAGCAATGCCTCCATTGCACAAACCTCGGTTTAATTATAAGCTATTGTATAACATGAAAACTCCTCTACCCGGATTAGAGCGGGTAAAATTACTCTGATTTCATAACAGATCGGACTACGTTGTACGATAGCACTTGTTTGTTGCATTTCATGAGAATAATTGCTTGATAAACCTGATTGTGCTTGTATATATTCATGAATCTTCAATTTAACTTACTGAGCTATAGTTGCTCATACCTACATAGATTCTTTTGCAGGTCCTGACTTCTGATTTGCGATGCCGCGATACAATTACCCAGAAGGTAGATTTCTTTTGAAGCTATGGAGAGTAAGAATCCATTGGCAAAAGATTAAGTCTTATTTGAAGTCTTGCTAATATCCTTAGGATAAAGAACTAATATATGATATGTACATTAGTTAACTGTTTTATTATATAAGATCTCCTAAGAATCTTACGATAATGTGAATGTAATTATATGTATATGAGTTAACATTTTACTTTTACTATAAATTTTAGCTAAAAATCTTAGTTGAACTGTTTACTTCAAAGTGAGGAGTCATTGGCGCCTTGTATAGATCGTATCTATGATAGGCACTATAAGCCCTAAAGCCAAGCCAAGTAACCGTAGGATTGAACTTAGAACCCAAGGTTTAGGGCGATCGGTTAAAGGATCCGATCAAATCCAAATTAGAAACTATTGAGAGGAATATTAGTAAACATGACCCTGTAAACTTAAATTTAAGAAAGTAAGTAGTAAAATAGGAGACTATAAAATTTTCAAATTTTAAGCATAATAACTGCTAATTACCGAAAAGACGAAAAGTGTCATGAAATAACTAAGAAATTACTAGAGATAAATTATATGTGTACTAAAAATTTTAGAATGACCAAAATAATATTTAGGAATGTTCACGTGTACCCTACATGTATTTACGTGTAGATAAAAATACGCATAATTGCTAAAATAGGCCGAAAACTAAGTAAATAATTAAAAAAAATACAAAATAATTATAAAAAAAATCAGAAAAAATTAGGATAAGATAACTGCAACAAGGTCAGGTCGTGTACTGAAAAGAAAAAATTAACCAATAAGAATTTGACAAACTAAAAGCCTAAAATTAAGGAAATGGGGCAAAAATCTCATCAAATTAATGCACATTAATTACCACATTTGTCTATAAATAAGGAAAAAATTCTCAGAAGTCATTTGGCTAGTTTATGATCTGAGAAAAATCGAAACACAACAAAAATCGAGAGAAATTCCAGAAAAAAAAAAAAAAAAGAAAACTGTGCAGATTAGCAAGGTGAACTAGAACCACCACCACCACCCTACACTAGACCCACCGCCTGGACCGGCCGACAGCCTTGGACCGGGTTTGGACGGCCAGAAAGCTTCGAACCGGTTAGTCATTTATTCACCCCGATTTTTGTATAATTTTGTAAAATTAGTTATTTTGTCCAGAAAATTATGAAACTTGTTATTCTGAAGTTTTATTGTATGTATATTTAGGGAAAAATATTGGTTTAGTTTAATTAGATCTGGAAATATAGGGTCCCTAACAAATTGTTCAAAACCGAGCATTAGTAAACCGGAAAATAAATAGGCTTAGGGATGTAGTTTGGAGTTCAAAATTTTTCTGTAGGATTCTCATTTGATGTATAACAGTGCTATGAAGCCATTTTTTTAAAATTAATTTTTGAAATTTTTAAGTTAATTTTTAGCCCTAAAACGATGATAAAATTGGGTGATTAAGGGTTAATTAAGTGATTAGGATGTTAATTACTGATTTGGATCTTAATTAGAGGTTTAAGGAAGTTAATCTCTGCAGTGGAACCTTAATCCTAGCCTTTAGGTACTAAGTATGGTTAATTAGGGCAAATAGGTAAATAATATAATAAATTAGTAATATGTGAAAATGTAAATTAATAAATCTAAAAAAAAATAAGGTTATTAGATAATATTATAATTGAAATCAGAAAAATAATAAATCTGAAATAATATTTAATTTTAAGTAAATATCTTAAAATGTAAGATTTTTACACATTGGGAATAAATCCGATACCTCAATTAGGGTTAGCGTGTACCGAATAGTTAGAATACCAAAATTTCGACCTAATAGAATATTTGAATACCCAAACATAATGTGATTAATGTCACATTGGGATTCGAGCCTAATTACGACTTAGGAATTAAAACTAGAATCTAGTTTAGGAACCGAACCCCGAAATAAAATACAACGAATTATTAATACGTTGTAGGTATACATGAGGAAAATGAGTTACGTTATAAATTAGAATAAGAATCCATAAAATATAAGTACTAAAAGAACCTATTTGTATTATAGGACACTCAGGAACAAATCAACTCGCAACTAAAGGATCGAGCGATTGAGCAAATTCAAGTAAGTTGGGTTATTGCTTAATGTAATAGAGTACTAGTTTCGTAGTACTCGGAGACTTAGGCTTGTATATGATTGTGATTGTAAATAGTTTGCGCATGTGCTTGATGTATCTGAATTCGTGCTGGAATTTGTACTGTGAATGACTTTGTGACTGATTGAATTGATATGAACTTGTTGAACACCCTAACCGACATTTAATCTCAGTCGATCCTAATAACCGAAAATGTCATACATTGCAACCCATTAGGGGATTATAGGACTCTCCAACCAAATACCGACCCCTTCGAAAGGGATAGCGCAGGATTGCAAAACGGTCCCTTCTTCATCCTCAGTCGAACTAAGTGACAGGAGAGGAGGTCGCGGCGGGGATGGAGTCAATGGTTCGAAGGTAGTCACGGGAGGAGCAAGGTCTCCATTGCACAAGCCTGGGTTTGGTTGTGAGCTGCTACATAACATGGAACTCCTCAACCCGGATTGGAGCGGGTGAAATTTCTCTGATTTCACGACGGACCGGACTACGTTGTGCGATGACACTTGATTGTTGCATTGCATGAAAATAATTGTTTGATAACTCTGTTTGTGCTTGTATGCATTCATGAGTCTCCAATTCAACTTACTGGGCTTTAGTTGCTCATACCCTTATAGATCCTTTTGCAGGTTCTGATTTGTGAACACTTCAAGTACTATGCCGCCCTATAATTATCCAGAGGTTAGTCTTTTTGAAGCCAGGGGTGTGAGAATCAAGTTATTTCGCAAATGTATAACTAGACTGACCTTGTAGTTAAAGGTTGAAGACTGTTAGTTATTCTGTAAATTAGTAAACTGTAGTTATTATGTAAAACTTCCTGGGGAGCTATGTGGACTTATTTATAATTATCTATGTTTTATAGGACTTTGTGATAATTATCATAATTGTAGTATAATTATTACTCGAACTGTTTACTTCAAAGCGAGGAGTCGTCGACGCCTTGTGTAGATTATCTCTATGGTAGGCACTGTGGGGCCAGTTACTATCATAGAATGGTTTACACGGCGGGACTGTTGCGACTTTGCGACTTCGGGGCGTAACAGGCACTGTGAGGTTAATTCCTGTTATAAGTTGATTTACACAGCTAGACTATTGTAACTTTGCGATTTCAGGGCGTAACATAAATTAGAGGGTATCAAAGGTATATTTCCTTGATGAAATGACTCTAACTCCTTATATTAATGCCAACATAACTTATAAATTTAGTTCTAAATTAACTTAATTTCTAAGGAATGAACAAGTAAATGGTTTTCCATGTCTTATATAGTTACTAACATAATAAATTGACTAAATACATAGAGAATTCTCAAAAGTGGGATAACTGAGCAACCAAGATGGTGAGCAACTAAGTTCTAGGTAAGTGGGATTAGTATTTCACCATACTTTATAGTATTGTTTAAGAATACTTAAAGACCTTAGTATGTGTCTTATTTGTGATTGTAAGTTAGTAACTTGTGTTCGTACAGCGCATGTGCTTAGATATTGTACTACCGTTATGAAGTGTTAGACTTTGTGTATTAATTTCTTTATGGTATTGCATTGATTGAATTATGTGAAATTACTTGATCACCTTAAGAAGTAAAGTAATTCAAACTCGACCTAACTTCTAACCAAACCTGCATCGCAGCCCATTAGAGGAAATAACTAAGATTCTCGAGCCAAACATAGATCATTCAATAAAGATAGCAAAAATAGTCATTTTTCTACTCTTAGTCAAACTAAGTGACAAGAGATGAGATCGCGACATGGTTGAGGACCGTGATTCAAAAGTAATCTCAGGTGAAGTATGTTTCTCCATTGCATGAGCTCCGGTTTAGTTCTGATCTACAAAGTGCACAACGTCAAACTTCTCAAAACCTATATTAGACTGGGCGCAATCTGATCTCATGACAACCGGTCAACGTTATGCGATGCCATTTGTTTGAACACGCATTGCATCTAATTAACCTTGCTTGAAAACCCTAGTTGCTTAATGATAGATTTGTGCTATTGTTTTTGTCCCATTTACTAAGCAAGTTATCACTTATTTTCCAATAACTATTTTGGAGGTTTCCTAGAAGAATCACTAATACCTCTCCAAGTTCTAGAAGACTAAAGAACGGGTTGGCGAATGAAATTCAAGATTGATGGGTTGAATTCTCACATATTTTCAGTTTTACTAACTTATAAGAAAACTAATATAATCTCCATTGGTAACTCTCTAGTTTTCAACTATAGATACTGTTACCATGCTTTGTAAAATTGTGATCTTGTATAAGTCCTTTATTAATCACGTTATTTTCTTAGATTAATTTATTTCTTAGAACTTATTGAACTTGATATTTTGTACTCCAAACGTTTTATAAAGGTTAATCTTCTTAGTCATTTAAGCCACAAGTTTATTTTCTAAAACTATTTTGAAAAGTTAAATCCCGGGTTGATATCTATTAGACTCATAATTAGATGGCTCAAAGCGGGGAAGTAGTAAAAGCTTTGTGTAAGTTATACCGACGTTAGCGGTTAAAGTGGTTAGCTTCTAGCTCAAATTGATTTATATGGTAGGACTGTTACGACTCTCTAGTTTAGAGCATAACAAATTACACATTTTTTAAAGGAATAAAAGTTAAAATTTTATAAGAATTGCAAATATATAATCATCACTCAAATATGCACATGCGAAGCTATTGACATATAGTATATATCAATTTAATATATGCAATAATACTATATATAGTATTCTTTGTTTCATACCATACATATACCACATTACATAATATATTGTATAAATATGATATAAATTTTTTGCGTTGCATGACATGCCATGTATTATAGGTAGATGTATTTATATTTGATCTATAGTCGATATGTGTATTTAATTTTTTATGACAATTTAGTTTTGAATCAACAGCTAATTTCAAATTATTGATCAAAGAATACTATAACTATTTGGATTTGAATGCAAAAGTTTCTCTCTTTTGTCCATATACATATCTATATCTATATTAATAAAACCCCCATACCAACTTGGTCACCTTAGTATATTATTTTTTTCTTTTTATTTTCAAAATATTTTAAGATGGAAGTTACTAAAGTATGATACTAGAAACACCAATTGCACATCAATTTAACCACATTATATTGCGACACCATCCACTCTTCTTCTATACTATACAAAACTACAATTACTCAAACTATTAAAAATCACACTCCCTTACTTTCTAAATAATTTACTATACTCCCTTACTTTCTAAATATTATTAACTATATATTTTTAAGAAAAGATTTTTTTCTTTGTATTTTCAAAATAATCTATATCCAAATTGAATTATTATTTTATTACTTAAATTGATAAATTAAATTAAATTTCTATATCTCTAATGCATGGAATAATTTTAAGAACAAGGTAGCAAAGATTCATTTAGAAAAATGTTTTTGGAATAAGTTTTTCCCCCTAAATATATAGTTTTTTATGTAGTAAGTTGCCCGATCTTTTGTTCGTACAAAGGACAAGCAATGTTTGTGAGGTTAGGCTCTCACTTCATAGTGTGTTTGCTGCTATAAAGAATGTGAGATAGTTGTTCATGTTTTCCTTTCATGTGATTATGCCATAGATGTTTAGAAGCATATTTCTTCATGTTTTGGAATTCTTCATCTTGTAAACATCTCTTCCATATATGTAATGCTAACGCTTAAGAAAAATAGATTTGGCAATGTGATCAAGCATATCAGATATAAGCCTTTGACATTAGGTTAAGAAATAATAGAAACCACAAAAACACCCATAAGCCCCCCAAAATTTTGGTAAACTACATAATAGATGATTTCTTCAATTTGGAGTGGGCTAATCTACTTACTACTTATCATATCAAGTATGAAGGAGACTTAATTTTTCTTCCATCATTAAGCCTCCCAAGAAAAAGAAGATTCTGTCTTGGAAATGCCCTAAAAATGATTATGTTAAGTTCAACGTGGATGGAAGTCTAAGTTATCGCAGAGGTAGAGTTGATGGTATTCTTAGGGATTCTAATGGTAATCTTATCTAGCGCTATGGATCTTCTTCAAACTATGTCTCAATTGATTCTATTGAACCGATGCACTAGTCAACGGCCTTAAATATAGCAAACCATTTAATTTCACAAAAGTATTAATTGAAACAAACTCCAAGATAGTGTCTAAGTGGTTATCAACAACCATTACCAAGTTGCACATATTTTGAATGACATTTCCTAGGCAGAGATTTTCCTTGAGAAATCAAGGGGTCGAACTAGTCACATTTGGAGAGAGATAAATGCAACAATTGGTTAGCTCGCTAAAAGGGCTAGAGAGAGACAATCAAGCTTCCTTTAGATGAATATAATATATCTGGATAAAGAACTTAAGAAGATTCTAACATAGAACTAAATTGGTTAAGGAAAGTTTAAGATTGTAATTTGATAAACTTTGTTTGTAACTCCTTTTTATCCTATAATTTTTTTTTTTGTTTCTAAATTGATTATTATTTTGGGAGTAGTACTCCCTTTATCTTTTTTTCTTTTTTCTTATTATATTGTCTACAAGGATTCGTTGTAAGGAGAGTAATAATCCCTTATTTATAATTTTGCAAGAACCCTCATCCCTCCTCCAACAACTCTACATGGGGTATGCCAAAAAAAAAAAAAAAAAATTGAATTACTTATTTTGCATATACATTACAGGTGCATTATCTATTAATGGTATATTATGCAAATAATGGGCCATTAAAAAAAAGAGTTTATCACATACACAAACATGAAGTCAATATAAGTAACATTGAATTAATTACTACTTTTTTGTTTTTGGTTTTTTTCTTTTTTTTATTTTTTATTTTTTTGAAGCGCCATTGGGAAGACGAAGGGGATATCGGCTCAAAATTTTGTTAATAAATTTTAATAGTACAAGAAATGAGGGAACACAAGGTCTTGTCTCTTCAAATTATAACTTACTTATTCCTTGTTAAATATATTAAATCAAGGAGTACTGCTCTCTTTACAAAATTACCTACATAAAGTAAATGAGTTAGTACTAAGGTGTACAAGTGGGTTAAACCGGCTAATTTGGTCCAACCTACAATAGCTTGTTGGTTAAACAGACCAAATTTATTTGATTCACTTTTTAAACGAGTGAAAAAAAACTCGACCCCATGTTTTTTAAACAAGTTGAGAAACTCATTCTTAAACTATTATTTAAACAATCTAAACGCATTAGCCCATAAGCTAAAGCCCATTTATACACTTAATTACTACTATACCCTTATAATAGAACCTAAAACAATCAACCTAATAAACTATAAACAACTCACCAAAAGGAAACTACCTATTTAATTCTAAGACAATACAAGGATCCTGTAAAAATAAAATTGGATCACCTCTAAAAATTACTACAATTCAAGCAGAAAAAAGTCTAAAACTTCCTAAGTTAATTTTATCTTGAGGTACAATTCTTTTAAACATTTGCTTAAGAGGTGCAATCTCATCAAATCCAAAACTTCTCTGCATAACTCTTATTTGGTAAGCCAATCAGCAGCTGCATCATACTATCTCCACATATGATTGAGCTTGTCTTAAACCTTTTATAGAAACGTCTTTGCCCATGAGATATCTTTCCATATGTTTTACCTCGTAGCTGATGTTGAGAGCCATTTGTAATAATTAAAGGACTCTGTCACAGTCATTACATTTGAAATATTGTAGTGCCCATGCAATTCCAGTCCCTTAATCAATGTTGCGAGTTCAATATACTTGATGGAAGTGTTAGAGGAAGGAAAACCAAAACATCGAATCATATTACGTTTTCCATCCCCCAACAAACTGGTATCCACATTTAGTTTCAGATAACCTAGTTTAGGCCTTAGAACCACCAGTAGAGTCAAAACTATTTTCTTTGGCTTTTTGGCTAGAGGAAGAAATAAATCTTTTATCTCCCCTGATCTGACTCCTCTATAATATGAAAGGCTAGAATCTTAGTTGGCATGCAAGAATTTCTATGTTTTCTGTTGTTTCATTCAGTCCAGACTTGCCAGAGAATCACACAGGAACAAAACTCCTAATACAAGGAAAGAAAGGAAGGGGGAAGGGAAAGAAAAAAGCCCCAACAGAATCAATTTCACAATGCCAAAATTTTATGACATGTTATGCTGATGGAACAACAGGTATAGGTCCAGCCCTAAAATGCAAAGTTTAGATTCCACACCTCAATATGTGATTACAATGTAGAAAGACGTGTTCAGCTCATTTATAACCCTTCAAACAAAAACAAAGACCTGGAGACTATTGCCCTCCCCGAGAGGACTGCACATCCTCAGTAGGAATCAAGGAATGAACAGCACGCCGCATGAGGAAAGAAATTTTTAAGCGAAGAAATTTGTTCCAAACTAATTTAAAAACAAAGTCAGTTTGAGAACTGAGTCCAATTGCATTCCAAGCATTTGAAAAAGTAAACATCTCATTTTGCAATTGTTTCCGTATCGACGAATTGTTTACTTCCTGTTGGATATCAGCACTAAAATCAATGCTTGACTTAAAATAAAAACTGAATGGGAGATTGATGTAAGCACGGCCATAAGTTACATCTACATGTGCTTATTTTATGAAAATTGTTCCTTGGATTGTTTTAGAAATTTATTGTTATCAACTTCTTAGTCGAAGTTATCATTTTAAATTTTAATTTTAAGAGCGCTGTTACTTACAGTTTTTAGCGGCAATTAATAGCGGGAAGTGAATGCCATAGCCGATAGTTAGTAATGACAGTTAATCATAAGAAAAAATGAATAAATAAATACCAATGCAAGTAGAAAAGGATTTCCATTTTTAAAAAGGAAAATTATTTTTCATATTATCTATTAGAATTCTATAATTGCTAGTAGCCATCACTAGTGATTAGTCAGTATCCTCACATTTTATCATCATTTTCTCTACAAACTACTAATATCTGCAATCTCTTAAGAATTAAAAATAATATTTAACAACTATAATATTTTAACTGCAACAGATTAAAAGAATCCAAAAAAACATTTTCTAGAAGCACAAACACACCTAAAGTCCTTTTGAACATTATGGTCCTTGTAAGATGTGGACCATATGCAAATTTTTTATTAAACCCACAAGACAAGTTATCTCTTTGTTGACTATTCAAGTCTTACATGATCGAGTCCCAAAAACTAAGAAAAAACAGATGCAGAAACCCAGTCAATTTCCAAGTCCTGTTTGAAGAAAACATTTGCGAGTATAATATTTGACAAATGTGAGGTTATAATTTAATTTCCTAGTCTTGTTTGATTATAAGCTATACTTTATATAGCCAAAACAAAAATAGGGAAAGAGTTAGGTAATGTACAAGTATAATATTTCACAAATGTATGCTTAATCATAATGAATCATATGTACATGTAAGAGTGATTACGGTGTGTAGCTCTAATATATGAGAAAACCATTTTATTTTTAATACTAATACTATGTATATAAAGTGATATTTATGCTTTAGAAGAACCATTTGAAGGGATTAAATAGAAATTCAGATTTCTTTTAGGAAAAACGTGACAAAGGGATATAGAAGAACTTGGAATAAGATTTTATTTGTTACAACTGATGGAAAAATATTGGGGTTGTGTGGGGGGGTTGGTTTGTTGTTGGAAGGGGTGTGGGGACGAGGTTCACGTTAGAATCTTCATCGCCAGCAAAAGATTCCAAGAGCAAGTAGACCTGAAAAGTCGGTCAAGCCAACTGTGTCATTTGACTAACTCTTAGCTCGGTCAGTCAATGCACAACTTGACTTGAGATTCTATGCAGTTTTTCTTTAATTTGCATCAGCTAAGATTGTATATAATTGCTTTACTGGCTTAAGTCTTGCCACAACTGGTTTCATCAAACGATGAACTCTTCTTTGCCTTTCATTCAACTAGTTTCTTCAAGCAATGAACTCTTCTTTACCTTTGATTCATCTCATTCTCCACTTACTCTTTCTGCTACCAAGTCTTTCCAAAGCTCAAACTAAGGAAGGAAATGTAAATACAGGCTCCTCACTTATAGCAAAAAACGACAACACTTCTTGGATTTCTCCATCTGGAGATTTTGCCTTTGGATTTCGACCGCTAGGAAACAACAATGATCTCTTCTTGCTTTCGATTTGGTACAACAAGATACCAGAAAAAACTATTGTCTGGTTTGCATACAGGGATAAGCCAGCGGTGGCACATGAAGGGTCCAAAGTGAAGATAACTTCTAATGGAGGACTGGTCCTTACCACTCCTCAAGGAGATGAGATATGGAAATCTCAGAACATCATGGCTGCAGTTTCACATGGTGTTATGGAAAACACAGGAAACTTTGTTCTTCTAGATGCCAATTCTAGAAGTTTATGGGAAACCTTCAAAAATCCTACGGACACACTTTTGCCTTCTCAGCTACTTGAAAAGGATGGAGTCCTTTCATCAAAACAATCAGAGACCGATTTCTCTAGGGGAAGGTTTCAGTTTCGTCTTCTAGGAGATGGAAACCTGGTGATGAACACAATAAATCTTCCAGAAAACTTCCCTAATGAAGTTTATTACATGAGTGCCACAACTGGAGATCCTGACACAACGAAAAATGGTAGAGTTTTGGTCTTCAATGAATCCGGTTACTTGTATGTCGAAAGAGAGAATGGCCAATTTTATTATCTCTCGCGGGACCAGCTGCCCTCAATCCGAGAATTCTACCACAGAGCAACACTTGATCTTGATGGCATTTTCGCACTATACACATATCCTAAGGCTTCTAAAGAGAGTGAGACGTGGAGCCTCCTTTGGTCTCTGCCCGAAAACATATGCAACGGCCAACCGGTAACCCACGGTCTTGGTGTTTGTGGATATAACAGCATTTGTGAGCATGGTGCGCCTAATAGGCCAACCTGCGTTTGTCCTCCAGGATATACATTTCTTGATCCTAACGATCGGTTTAGCAGTTGCACACCGAATTTCACTCTAAGCTGCCATGTTGACCAAAGGAACTCATCAGAAGATCTATTTACTCTTGAAGAGTTGATCAATACAGCTTGGCCAACATCCGATTACATATTGTTGAAGCCATTCAGCGAAGATGAATGCAAAACTTCTTGCTTGCAAGACTGTATGTGTGCTGTAGCCACCCATAGAGATGGAGATAGCTGCTGGAAGAAAAAGCTTCCCCTTTCCAATGGACGTATAGACCAATCTATGAACGGAAAGGCATTAGTGAAGGTTCCTAAGGGCACTTTACCTCCTAGTAGCCCCAATTTTCCATCCCCCGAATGGAGGGAGAAAGATGGTAAGAGTTTGATAACTGTAGAATCAATACTTCTCGTTACTTCCATGTTTTTCAATTGTCTACTAGCTGGTGCTGTTTGTGTGGGCTTTTTTCTCATTTACCGGAGGAAACCTAGGAAAATATCCCAGCACGAGAATGTTGTGGAAACAAATTTGCAGTGCTTTACATTTAAGGAGATCATACAAGCTACAGATGGATTCAAAGAAGAGCTAGGAAGAGGGGCCTTTGGTATTGTTTATAAAGGGTTGATATCGAATTCACCTGTGGCAATCAAGAAGTTGTACACCCCAAAGCAGGACAACGAGAAGGAATTCAGAAATGAATTAAATGCGATTGGCCAGACACATCACAGGAATCTTGTTCGTCTTATTGGATTCTGTGATGAAGGAGAGGAGAGGTTGTTAGTGTATGAGTTCTTGAGAAATGGCTCACTAGCAGGCCTTCTATTCAATGAATTGAAACCTAGCTGGAAACAAAGATGTCAAATTGCTTCTGATATTGCTAGAGGACTTTTGTACCTACATGAGGAATGTAGTACATTGATCATTCACTGTGACATAAAGCCAGCAAACATACTACTCAATGACTACTACACTGCCAAAATTTCAGATTTTGGATTAGCAAAGCTCTTGCAGATCAATCAGAGTCGCACTCATACTGCCATCAGAGGAACAAAAGGGTATGTCGCACCAGAATGGTTTAGAAACTCGCCTGTCACAGCAAAAGTAGATGCGTATAGCTTTGGTGTCTTGCTACTTGAGATTGTATGCTGCAGAAAAAGTTTGGACTACACAACCTATCGAAGTGGAGAAGAAGAAGGTGTTATTTTAACCGACTTGGCTTACGATTACTACAAAGAAGGAAGATTAGATGCTCTTCTCGAAGGAGACATGGAAGCTCTGCATGACATGGATACATTGAATAAGATGGTAATGATCGCTATTTGATGTATTCAAGAGGAACCTTCGATGAGGCCCTCAATGAGGAAGATTTCACAAATGCTTGAAGGAATTCTTGAGGTACCTTCACCACCGTGTCCATTCCCATTTTCAAGGACTGAAACGACGAGCTTATAAATAGAGATGCTTAGCTAACTACATCCATGGTCTTCGTTAAGGAGTTCATCTAGCTGCATGTTATACTAGAACTAAATAACTTAGGTCATTCTTTATAGTGTACGATCCTGTTATAGATCTGCACATATCCATAGCCCTAGTAGATATAATGAATAAATAAGGTTTCTAGATGGTCGGTTCTTGGTTGTATACAATTGTCCTATTGTAGACTGGATTGCTCTCTCTCCTATTCTTTCAAGAAATAATATCAGGTTGCGGCTCTATGCTTATCAGATAGGATATTGAGATGAGACAGGTGTTGCTTGTTCGAGATTTATGTAATTTGAATCTATCAGCTTAATCCAACCTTTCAGCCTGAAATTACTGCCTGATTTGGTAAAACATAGTTTCTCTAAATTTGAAATATGTAAATATGGAACAATCAAGATGAAGTATATACTGATTTACATAGATAAATATGTGAGAATTAGTTGTGATGCACAGTGTTCAATGAAAACCGATCTTCTAAGCTCATTGAGAATTGGATTTAGGTATCTGTGACCATCCAAATCGTGTATTGATTTTAGGATTATGTTAATACATCATAATATTCAATGTATATTTTCTAGTGAGAACCAAAATTTATCAACAGACGTAGGAGAAATTAATACAAACTAGAAGCTGTAACGCAAAGGATCAGATTAATCCCTCTAATTTTAAGAAGAGAGATTGTAGCATTCTGGTTGAGGAATTTGGCACTAACAATATTTTACATAGCTTACGATTACATAAATCCACTGTATATATCCTAAACGCGATTAATTACAGAGCTGGAAACATTAAGGATTATTTTTATGCCGGTTACCGGGTAGGATTTGATTTGCTTGGAGAAGCTTTTCACAGAGTAGGCTTTACATTCCTCAATGAGAAACTCTATGATTTGAGATAAATTTGACACTTTTCACATATTTTATTGATTACACAATCTCCTTATACATCACCTAAACAAGATGGAGTTGAGGGGTGAAATATACAATCATTGAAGTCGCTTAAAACAAATTAGGTGGTAATAAAAGTAACTATGTAAATCCATCTTTTTCCTACCTAGTCGAACTCAAAACTGAACATAAAAAATGCTGAAGGAGAGGCAGAGTTGGCATCTCTCCTTCTTTCCAAAACCGAATCAGCTATGTCGATGGATGTTTATTCTGGGTAGGATTCGAATTGCTTGGATGGGCTTTCCTCAAACTAGTCTTCAGGGAGTTCAAAGCACCCTTCACAGCTCCATTAAAAATTAAATTGGTTCCATTGAAAATCAAAATTCCCTATGGTCATCCCAGGACTATCCGATCCACTCAAAAATAAAGGATCAGCAATGGAAGATTCATTCATGACGGTCTGATTGTTCTTGATTCGAATGATAAGCGAAGAAAAATTTGAACTTTCTCAAATCAAGACTTAGGAAACAATGTAAAAATTATGTTGTCGCTTTGATACCATGTATAATCTTGCAGAGAATTTCTGATCTTGATGCGAATGAAGGTTTTAATTCAAAGATCTAGGAAGCTGTATTCGTATATCAGAGAAGAAGAAGAATGATGCAGAAAGCAAACTCAAGTACAGTAAACTCCGACCCTTTAAGCTTCATTTCGTCCGTTTGTTTTTCATCTTATTTATGTCCAATCGATGTCTACTCGAATATTCATGTAGCAACAACGAGATAAATAAATAAACATTAATTAAAATAATTATTTTTAATACATAATATATATTTTCTTTTAAAATACATAAATTTTTATTTTTCAATTCTAATATTTTAATGGCTATTTTCATTATAATTATAAAATAAAAATAAATAATAAAAAAAAACAATGCAAACGAGCCTTTATAAAGCAAACGCAAAGCTATTATGACTCTCACTTACAACTCAGCAAATAAAAAGACCCTCATAAGAAAAGAAACGCGCCATTAAATAATTTCTACGGAAATAATAAAAATATGTGCTTTATACATATCTTGCTTACAATAATTATATAAAATCTTCAAATATATATAGTACTTGGGTGGTTTTTAAGTTTTAAAGCCACCTTAAAATAAAAACCAAACTAACTCTTGTGTTTTGAAAACTTTCAAAACCAAACTCAAAAGGAGGGAAGAAAAGACGGTTGGTATTTTTCTTTTCATTTTCTGTTCGAACCACTGGACCCTATTTTATTATGTTTATGTAAACATACCATGGAATCAATGGTTCTTAATGACAGTGTATGATCTTGCATCTGTCTTTAAAGTTGACCATTATATATATATATATATATATATTATAAATTAGCTAAATGCAAGAGAATACTTTTGGTCTCCTTTTCCAATTACCCTTTATATTAATATTTCATTTCATTTACTAATTATAAAATTTATAAATCGTTATTTCACCAAAGCTATAATTGTCAATTACTTTTCAAAAGCTTGTACCTTTTTCTTCTCTTGATGAACTCAAAATATGTAAAAGATAAAACAGAGTACAAGAGTTTTGCCGAAACTTAGTCCGGCTTGAATACAACATTATCAACTGGGAAATCATTAAAAAAGAAAAAAAAAAAGGACAAAATGTCCCCTGGAGGCGATTCTAGGAAAAATAAGTCTTCTTGATCAGCGAGTCTTTGACTTATCGTGCCAATCAACAACCACATTAACTTCATAGGGGGCTTTGCAAGAGGAAACAGAGTTAACAAGTGTTATAACTGTTTCACGGAAATCTCGCTCACGTCCTGCGATTTACAAATCAAAACGTCTGCCCATTTCTTTCTCACCATGTCCAGCATAAATTGCATGATTGAAGCTCTGTGTAAATCACACCTGATTTTTATGTAGTCGCCAACTAATGTTAATTAAAAAATGGAAAAACAAAATGCAATTTTTAAACGGTATTTAAGGAATTAATTTAACTATGACTGTTTTTGAAGAAATAATTTGTCTACAAGAGGCAAACTCACTTATATATCTCTATATATCTATATCTAAATTAATAAAGCCCCTACACCGACTTGATGCCTTTAGGTTTTTTTTTTTTTTTTAATTCATTTTCAATATATTTTAAGATAGAAGTTACTAAAGTACGAGACTGAAAACATCAATTGCACATCAATTTAACCACATCATATTGCAACATCATCCACGTCATCCATTCTTCTTTTATACTATAGAAAACTAAAATAACTTACCCTATTAAAAATCACACATAAAATAAAAAATTAATTTTTAATGTTGTTATTCTTTTAAACTTTAACCACTCAACTCCTCCACTTCTTACACTCTCTAGCTTTTTAAAGATTATTAACTATATTTTTAAGAAATGATATTTTTCTTGATATTTTCAAAACAATCCACGTCCAAATCAAAATAATTATTTTATTACTTAACTTGATAAATTAACTTAAATTTCTCTATCTCTAGTGCTTGGAATTAATTTAAGAATGAGGTAGAGAAGGTTGATTTACATAAATGTTGTAGGAAAAAATTTATTCCTCTAAAGATATCATTTTTTTTACATGGCGAATTGCTTGATTTTTTATTCCTACAAAGCACAAGCAATATTTGTGGGGTTAGGCTCTCTCTTCATAGTGTGTTTGCTACAACAAAGAATGTGAGAAAGCTGTTCATGTTTTCCTTTCATGTGATTTATGACAAGGATGTTTAGAAGTAGCTTTCTTTGTGTTTTGGAATTCTTCAGGTTCTAAACATCTCTTCCATAAATTTAATGCTAAAGTTTTGGAAAAATAAAGCGGACAATCTGATTAATCATATCAGAATGTTTGCTGCTTGTATAACTCTTTGGCATCTATAGGGTTAAGAAATAGTAAAAAACAAAAAAAAAACTCCCATAGGCTCCCCAAGATTCTCATAAACTGCATAATAGATGATCTCATGAATCTGAGGTAAGCTAATCCACTTGCTGCTTATCAAATCAGGTACGATGGAGACTTATTTTTTCTTCTATCATTAAGCTTCCAAAGAAAAAGAAGGTTCATTCTTTGTCTTGGAAATGTCCAAAAAAAAAAAAAAGATTATGTTAAGTTAAATGTGGATGGAAGTTTAGGCCATGGCAAAGGTAAAGGCAGTGCTACTCTTAGGGATTTTAATGTTATTCTTATCCGATGATGTAGATCTCCTTCAAATTATACTTCAATTGATTCTATTGAACTAACGATACTAGTTAAGGGCCTTGAATATTGCAGGCAATTTAATTTCACCAAAGTATTGATTGAAACATA
The DNA here is from genome assembly GCA_024138005.1 of Lumnitzera racemosa. Classification (NCBI taxonomy): domain Eukaryota; kingdom Viridiplantae; phylum Streptophyta; class Magnoliopsida; order Myrtales; family Combretaceae; genus Lumnitzera; species Lumnitzera racemosa. The sequence continues at coordinate 14,020,804 of JAMXBC010000006.1, forward strand.
TTGCAAGATAGTGTCCAAAGGGTTATCAATGACCATTACCAAGTTGGACATTTGGAAAGATGTTTCTTGGGCAAAGATTTTATTGGAAGAAATTAAGGGTCGAGTCAATCGCATTTGGAGAGAGACAAATGCAGCAGCTGACTAGTTTGTTAAAAAGGTTAGAGAGAGTCAATCAAGCTTCTTTTGAACGAATGCAATATATCTGTACAAAAAGCTTAAGAAGATTTTAACACAAAACTAGACTAATCATGAAAACTTTAAGATTGTAACTAGATAACCTTTGTTTATAACTCTTTTTATCTTGTACTTTTTCCTTTGTATTTCTAAATTTGTTACTATTTTGGGAGTAGTACTCCCTTTATCTTTGTTTTTTCTTACTATATTGTCTACCGGATTTCATTGTTAGGGGAGTAATATTCTCTTATTTATGATTTTGCAATAAACAAGTGCTTTATAACTTTGAGATGTCAAGTTCATGCCCCCCTCTCCAAATTTTTTTTTTTTTAACAACACCCCCTATCCCTTTGTACTTATCTTTTATATTAATTAATTTGGAGCCAAATTATTTACTTTGCACATGCATTGCAAGTGCATTATCCACTAGTGATATATTATGCAAATAATGGGCCATTAAAAAAGGAGTTTATCACATACACAAACATAGTCAATCTATGTAATACTAAATTAATCACCTCTTTTTGTTTGTTTTTTTTTTTTTTTTAGGAAACGCTTGGTGAAGATGAAGGGGATACTAGCTCAAAATTTTATTAATAAAATAAAATTTAATAGTACAAGAAACAAGGGAACATAAGGCCTTATCTCTTCAAATTACAGCTTACTTGTTACTTGTTAAATATTAAATGAGTACTACTCTCCTTATAAAATTGCCTATAGAAAGTAAATGAGTTAGTACTAAGGTATACAAATGGGTGAAGCGAACTATCCTGACCTGACCTACTGTAGTTAGCAAGTTAAACAAGTCGTATTCATCTAACCCACTTTTTAAACAAATCAAAAAAACTCAATCCTAACCTACTTTTGAAATGAGTTAAATGAGCTAGTGTATGAGCCACAAGTATAAGTGAGTTAAACAAACTAACCCAAATTAGCCCACTTCCACCCATAGGTTAAATGAACTAGGTTTATTTAATCTACTTTTTAAACTGATTGAGAAACTCGTTCTTAACCCATTATTCAAACAAGTTAGCCCATGAGCTAAAGCCCATTTATATACCTAATTACTATTATACCCTTTATAATAGAAACCTAGAATAATCAACTTAATAACTTGTAAATAACTCACCAGAAGGGGGAAACACTATCTAATTTAGAGACAATACAAGGGATCTGTAAAAATAAAATTGGAACTCCCCTAAATATTACTACAATTCAAGCAAAAACAAGTCTAAAACTTCCTAAGTGATTTTTATCTTGAGATGCAATTCTTTTAAACATTTGCTTAAGAGGTGCAATCTCATCAAATTCAAAACTTCTTTACATAACCCTTACTTGTTTGGTAAGCCAATCAACAGCTGCATTACACTATCTCCACATATGATTATGCTTGCCTTGAACCTTCTATAGAAATGTCTTTGCCTATGAGATATCTTTCCATATGTTCCACCTGATAGCTAATGTTGAGAGCCATTTGCAATAACTAAGGAGTTTATCTTAATCATTACATTTGAAATGCTGTAGTGCTAATCCAATTCCAATTCCTTAATCAATGTTGTCAGTTTAATATACTTGATGGAAGTGTCAAAGGATGGAAAACCAAAACGATAAATCATATTACCTTTTCCATCCCCCAACAAATTGTTGCCACACTTAGTTTAAGATAGCCTAGTTTATGATATAAATTTCATGGATGAACACACGGGCCCGATATTACACATAACCAAAAGGGTGGGTTCGAGCCACAAGATGACTCGAAAAGTAAATGATAGTCAAAGGTGAGCAGGGTTTCCCATGCACTAAGGATGGATATGATGCCTCACACGAGTTCAGGTCACACTTGATATGATTCACAAGTATGGTAGAAAGTCACTCACCATTAGTCCATGCCTAAATGAGCTAAATAAGAGTAACTCAAGAACACTTAGCTCAAGAGAAAGTAAAAAGTTCAGTGTATTCTCTATATATGATATATCCTATTGCTATTACATTATGCGAGTATTTATAGCATCTAGTTAAGGTAAGTCCTAAATTACAAAAAATTACAAAAATAGATCCCTACTTGCTAAACAAAAAAAGAATAATTTATGGGGGTAAATGAAATTATGCAAAAAGAATGTCTTGTTAGAAAAGACAGTACAGATGTTAGAAAAGAGGACAGCACGCGCGTAATTTTGCTCATTCTATAGTCCCAATAACGTTACAAGCCGTACAAGGGTGTTCCTTGATTAAGCCTAGTCGATGTTGGCAGTTCAAAAGCTTTGATTGCTGGGACTAGACAAAGGTTGGCTTGGAGACAACTCACATTCAGGTCAGCCTTGGATGGTCGACTCATGACAATTGTCAGCTCAATCTCTACAGTATGGAGATAGCTGTTTTCCTGATTTAGTGCTTAGACTAGGATGTAACGAAAGGGTTGGCTCAGCACGTCGGTTAGTTACCTTTGTAGCTTCCTAGATGGTGTAGAGAGCGAAGTAGCTCGGCAGATCGGACTAAGAAAAACACTACTTCTCGGCGCTTAACTCTCCTCAAACAGCTCAATGAACCATCTGAGAAAGCCCTTAAGTTGGGGAGCATGTAATCGGTCCTTAATCCCTATCAATTTAGGCCTTAGAACAACTAGTAGAGTCAAAACTCTTTTCTTTGGCTTTTTAACTAGAGGAAGAAATAAATCTTTATCTTCCCCAATCTAACTCCTCCTCTATAATATGAAATCCGAGAATCTTAGTTGGCTTGCAAGAATTTCTATGTTTTTTATTGTTTCTTTCATTCCAAACATGCTAAATAATCACACAGGAACAAAACTCCTAATATAAGCAAAGAAAGGATGGGGGGAAATAAAAGCACCAACAGAATCAATTTCGTAGTGCTAAAATTTTATCTCATGTTATACTGATAGAACAACAAGTATAGGTCCAACCCTAAAATGCAAAGTTTAGATTCCATCCCTCTATGTGATTACAATGTAGAAAGACATGTTGAGCTTATTTATAGTCCTATAAACAAAACAAAGACCCAAAGACTATTGCCCTACCCCAAGAAGACTACATGTCCTTAATAGGAATAAACAATGTTATCAAACTCGAATTGGCCCCTATGGTCCAACCCGATTTAACCTGATCCCATCATAAAACTGATTTCATCTAACCCTTTTCTAACTCCGGTTGAACCACGATCATGTACATCAATTGTAAAGGTGATGTTTCTATTGTATATTAATAGAGTACACAATACATGTTGTATCTATAGAAGCTATGTATGTACCTAACCCCGATGACACTGTGAAAGGACAATAATACCCCTATCCATTACAAACTATAACAAACATGTACGAAACGATTATACCATAAAACACACCCCTAATCTCATGGTGCTAATGTCAGCATGACATTAGATTGATGATCAAGAAAAGCAGTTGTAAAGAAGCTCTTTGGGAGGATGTCTGCATGCTAATGATGAGTAAGAATGTTCCATAAAAGAATTTGATTAGAGGAAACCATTTCATGTATAAAATGGTAGTTAATATTGACATGTTGGATAAGGTTGCCAGACATATAAACAACTCTAAGATTATCACAACATAAATGGATAGGGCGTTAAATGAGGACTCCTATTTCTCGAGTGAGACGATGGATCCGGGTAGATTCAGCTACAACACATGTAAGAGCATGATATTCTGCTTTAATGGAACTACATGATACAATGGGTTGCTTTTTAGATAACTACAAAATAAGGTTGTATCCAAGATAAATGGCATAGCCTATTGTTGAGTTATGTATATCTAGACAACTTGATAAGGGTCATGGACCAATCATAAGCTTCCGAGCTCAAAGACTTGCTCATATGGTACACTAAGCTATCCAAAAAGAGTTAAACTTTGAAGAACAGTACATTCCCTAGTTCAACCTACCGAGTTACTTTGCTCTCCACCGCATCCAAAAAGCTACCGAGGTGACCAAACCATATGCCAAGCTGCCCTCTCCAAGCACCTTTTCCTAAGGCCAAAGATCAAATCAATATACTGTCGACCTGATACATGCCAAGGTGGAGTTGACACTTGTCCAAAGCCGACCTCTTGAAGCCAACCCGATAATAAGTCACCTTCTGAAATGACCCTTTTTTAGCCCCGAACATCCAAGCCACTGAGCTATCAAGCTGTTGAGCCCAACCTGACCTATTGAAAACCTACGTTACTCGGCCCATAGTGTTATTGAAACCATATAATGGACAACTAACATGCATACTGATTTTCCTAACATCCATATTATCCTTTTCTGTCACCAAATATTCTTTTTGCTTGTTTACAATATTACCCCTATAAATTATTCCTTTTCCTTTACTAGAAGGAATCCTTTTTATAATTTACACTAACCTAAAACTTACCTTAATTAGGTCATATAAATACTCGTGTATTGTAATAGCCACAAGAGTCAATAGAATCGATATTCAGACATTTTTCTTCTTACATGAGCTAAGTATATCTTGCTTACTTTTGACTACTCTTATTTAGCCCATTAAGCGTGGACTAGTAGCGAGTAACCTTCAGCCATACTTATGCATAATATCAAGTGCGATCAGAGCTCATGTAAGGAGTTATTGCGTCATATCCACCGTCAATGTACTAGGACCCTTGCTCATCCTTTGACTACCATTTATCCTTCAAACCGTCTTAAGGTTCGAACCTACCCCCTTAGTTTATAGGATATCGGACATCATGTGTTTATCTATATCGGAGCGTACCATCTTGGTATTAGGGCCTTGGCTACATTTAAAGCTTGTTTCTATTACTTTGTTCACTGAGTAACTTATTATTGATTTCATACGCGTATGTTAGATGTTCCGTGGTTATCATAGGAGTTTGAAAGGTGAGTCGTGTTGAAGAAATTTCCTAATTTGTTTTCCCTTGTTTCTTGTTTGCAAAACAGAGTGTAAGTGCCTGCTTGTCTATCTTATGTAGTTAACATCGCAATAGGAGTGTTAGGTATTGTTCAATTGCTATTATTTATAGTAAGAGCTTTGAGTGGTATTTTAATTGTCAATCTTGTAAGATAGTCAACAATATCCAATTCTAGTACTCAAAGAACTTTAGGTAATTAAGAGAATGGTGCTCAGAATGACCAAGGTCAGCATGGAAGCTTCATACCCTAATCAATAGGAGATTGACTGGACAGACTCACCAACCTAGTTGCTAGTCCAGTGACTATCATAAATGAAAATAAGAAGCAAGCTAGAAATGGTCCATATAGAGGACGTGAACAGTCTGAGAGAGGCCATGGTCAATTTGGTCGAGCTAATGCCCCAATTCAACCACCTCGAGCTGGAGTAGATAAAGTTGTTTGGCATAAGCTAACACTCGAGGAAACTAAAGAAGTAAATGAGGAAGTAAGTGATAAAGCGAAAGAATATTACAAACCTTAGGAGAGGAACGACCGAGTTCCTAGCGTGGAAAGGTTGAGAATGCATATCCTTGGATTTTTTAGTAGTGGTGATGTAGAGAACTACTTAGACTGAATAGATAAGATTGAAAAGCAATTTGAATGCCATGAAGTACATGAAAATGCTAAGGTTAGACTTACTGTATTAGAATTTATTGGTCACCCTCTGGTGGAAGAACATACAAGCCACACGTAGAAGAGAAGGAGAACGTGAAGTCAAGAGTTGGGATTAAATGAAGAGAGTTGATAGGAATCATAGACCGATCACTTGCTCCCGAGCCCAAAGGCTTTCTTAGATGGTTCGACAAGTTGTTTAAGGTGAGTTAAACACTAAAGAGCAGTATTTATCCATGTCTGAACTACAAAGCTACTTTTCTCTCCATACCCTCCAAGAAGCTATCGAGGTGATTACTTGACATGTGGAGCTGACCCCTCTGTAGCACCACAATCCAAGCACCAAATTAAGAAAACAACCATCTCCCCAATGCCAAGCCAATCTGACAATTGTGAAGAGCCAACCAACCAAGGCCGACCCTAATGTGAGTTACCCCTGAACCAATCCCTATCTAGCCCCAACTGTCAGGGTACCGAACTGCTGATGCCAAACAGACCTGATTAATAGACCACCCCTGCTCAGCTCACAATATTGTCAAAATCGCAGACTAAGTAAAATACGCACACACTATCCTTTCTAACATCTACACTGTCCTTTCTAATAAAGGACGTTCTTTTCACACGTTTTCATACTTTCCCTGTAAATTATTCTCCTTTTGCTTAGCAAATAAGGATCCTTTTTTTTTTTTTGTAATTTATATAGCTCAGGGCTTATCCTAACAGGGTATTATAAATATTCACAAAATGTAATAGCTGCATAATCAATACACAGAAGAATACATTGAACTTTTTTACTCTCTCTTGAGCTAAGTGTCCTTCTTACTTACTCTTGAACTACTCTTATTTAGCTCATTCAAACATGGACTAGTGGCGAGTGACCTCTAGCTACACTTATGTATCATATCAAGTGTGACCCGAGCTCGTATGAGACGTTGGTGTGTCATATCCATCGTCAGTGTACGAGAATCCTTGCTTATCCCTTGACTATTATTTACTTTTCAATCCATCTCACGACTTAGACCCATCCCCTTTAGTTACATGTGATATTGGGTCCGTATGTTCATCCACGAATCTGTATCATCTTAGTATCAGAGCCTGGCTTGGTTCAAAACTGGATTCTGCTACTATGTTCTTTGAGTATTCTGTTACTGCACCCCTAAGATAACGGCTTTATTGTTAGCTTTGAAGTTTAGTAGTTAAAAAGTATTTTATACTCTATTTTCTCTTGTTTTCGATACGCCAAAATAAAGTGTGGTTAACTATTTGTTTGTTGTGAAATTGTCATTGTGAAATAACCATCAATGTCAAATTAAAGTGTTCAAAAAACTTTGGGAAACCAAGAAAGTGGTCTCGACATAGCCAAGGATAGGAAGGAAGCTTCTTACCTCAGTCAGTGGGTAGCCGCTTAGATAAGCTTACCGACTTGGTAACTAGTCTGGTGACTATTATCTAAGAAGACAAATGGCAAACTAGGAATAGCCCCACTAGGGAATGCGAGCAGCAAGGACGAGGCAATGGTCAGTTTAGCCTAGTTAATGCCCTAACTCGACCACCCCAAACTAAAGGAGTTGGTAGGGATGTTAGACGAAGGCTAGCACTTAAAGAGATTGAGGAGGAAGCAAAAGGAGATGATGAAGCAGAGGAGTACTACAAGCCTGAGGAAAGAAACGTACGAGCCCCTAGAGTTGAAGGATTGAGGATGTATACTCTAAGTTTCTCTGAAAGTGGTGATGCTAAGGACTACCTAAATTAGGTTGATCAGATTGAAAGGCAGTTTGAATGCTATGAAGTACCTGATAATGCAAAGGTTAGACTTGTTATATTAGAGTTCACTAATTATGCCGCCTTGTAGTAAAAGAACTTGCAAGCCACCAAAAAGAAGGAAAGAGAATGAGAAATTAGGAGTTAAGATAAAATGAAGAGAGTTATGCGAAGAAGATTTATGTCAAGCTATTATCTATAGGATACCTTCAAAAGACTGCAAGAATTGAAACAAGGAGGATCGAGTGTGAACGCTTACGTTAAGGAATTCCAAATGTTAATGTTCCTATGTAAAGTCATGAAGCTAGAAGATCGAATTGTATCTCGATTCGTCAGTGGGTTAAAGTATTAGATTGGAGATGTCCTGGAAACCCTAGACATTAGGACACTTGATGATGCGATCCGAGCTACCCAGAGGTTAGAAAGGTGCCAAATTAGAAGATCTCAACCACCCGTCAACCGTCCCGGTACTAGCCGACCTGTTCCGAGTAGACCTGTACAGACGAAACCAAGCAAAGCCACTAAGACCCAACTTACTCAAACTACCTAAGTAGAGGAGAAGGAACCCCCAAGGAAGTTTGAGAAAGGCTAGAGTTCAAAGAAGAAGACGAATAAGATCAAGTATTTCAAATGCCAAAGATTTAGACACATGGCCACTCAATGTCCGAACAGGAAAACAATGGTGATCCGAGGTGAGGTACCGACCATTGAGGTCGACAGTACTAATAAGGAAGTAAAGGAGTTGAAGAAAGACGAATAGACCGAGTTGTTCAAGGAAGAAGTTATCTATAGTGAGGAAGGCAACTTTATGCCCATTGCTCTAGTGTTAAGGAGGATAATGAGTGTTAGTCCCATACTCGAAGATGAATAAAGAGAAAATCTCTTCCATATTGGATACAAGGTAAATGACTCACTGTGCGCGCTGATCGTTGATAGTGGGAATTGCACCAATGCAACCTCTACATTTATGGTCCAACAGCTAAAATTGCCAACCATGCCCCACCCGAAACCTTACAAGCTTCACTACTTTAGTAACAAGAGAGGCCTATAAGTGAACAAATAGGTGTTTATGCCGATTGCATTGGCAAATATCAAGATGAAGTGCTTTGTGATATGCTACCCATAAGTGCATCCCACATTCTACTTGGGTGACTATAGATGTTTGATCGAGCAATTATATATGACGGAAGGAAGAATACATGCTCTATAGAACACAAAGGCAAAAGCTGAAATTGAGTCCTATGACCACCGAACAGGTGAAGGTCATGCAATCCCAACTGAGTTAAGCCCTGAAGAAGGAGGCTTTGATATTGACCCGAATTGAACTGAAGAGAGAGATGGAGCTCGAAAGGCCAACCTATCTGTTGGTCTGAAGAATTCTGGAGTTAAGTGCTAAGGTAAAAACCTTACTAGAGGAATTTGCCGACCTGTTTTCAAAGGAGCTATCGAAGGGTCTACCTCCAATCCGAGGAGTCAAGCATGCAATCGACTTGCAGCCAAGAACCACACTGCCGAATAAGTCTGCCTATAGGTTGAATCTTGAACAGGCCGCCGAGCTGTAGAGACAAGTTGATGAACTAATGGAGAATGGGTATGTGAGCAAGTCCCTTAGCCCTTGTGCTGTTCTAGCCTTGTTGGGGCAACTGTAGACACCTAATTTTTGCCCTCTTTATCTTTACTTTTTTTTTTTTTTTTCTGAATTGGGTCCCAAATTAGAAAAAAAATATATAAAAATAAAGAAAACCCAAAATTTAGAAATTTAGAAAAAAATAAGAATCATAGAAAAATACAAAAAATTCAAAAATAAGAAAAAGCACAAAAATAAGAAATTTCATAAAGAAACCCTAAAAAGATAAAAAGTTAGAAAATGAAGTTTAAGAGTTTATAAAATTGAAAACATACAAAAAAATATAATCAGATAAATGATTTGAGAAAATAACTTTTTATTAAGATAGTTTTTTTTAATTAGATTTAGAAATTAGGCCATTGAACCTGAGCTTAAATTTAAATCTAGCCTAGGCTAACCAAGTTCATATATGCAATTTAGTTGCATATATAAATAAGGCATAAACCAACGGCCTATTGGTTAAACACATGAACATAACATTAGCATTGAACGTGAGGTCTTGGGTTCGAAGCTTAGCAAAGGCAAGAAGGCCTTCTTCTTCTTATTTTTTGTTTTCAATCACATCAGAGACTACCACATGTTAGAATTTGATTACGCCACATTTCCTGACACATGGCAGGACAGGATTAGACAACATGCTAACGTGGTGCCACATGTCAGCCACATGGCATGCTACGTCAACCGCCACATGTCGTATAATGATACATGGCACGTCGAGGTTATCCGGTACGGCTAATGTAGTGCTACGTCAGCCCATTCTTTCCCACCCCTTCTCTCCTTTCCCCTTTCATTTTCCTCTCTTTCCCTCGTTTTTCTCCAGGTTTCCAGTACTTTCCTCTTTGGACATCCAACTTCAACATGATTTTTGAACCTTTTCTTGTTGCGATTTTGCTAAATCAATGGCGAAATTGCAAACTAGACATAGCCTAGTATGAATCAAGCCCTTTAATACGTCTAAATACAGTCAAAGGAGCATTCAATTTAAGATCTAAAAAAAAAAAAAGTTGTTTTTCTGGGCGTTCTTCATTAATCCGATTTGAGCTTTCCATGTTTTTTAGGAACAATTCGAGTATAAAAGGAGCTTCAAGAAGTTCATACTGACACACACAATCAATCACAAGCAACTCCCAAGCTCTCTCTCTCTTTCTCGACTGTTTCTCTCTTTAACCTGCACTTTCCCTCTTCGATTCTCTCTCTCTACCCTAACCCGAGCCCAACCACTACTACGGCCGAACTCCCCTTAGCTCAGGATCTCCAACCCAACCAGTCTCAACTATCGCTGTAGCCCCTAGCGACTTCCCCGAGCTACCCTTCATCAAACCCTAACTGCCACCCCCTCTCTCCTCGAAACACTACCCTCGACTACCCTAGATACCAACCAACTACACTACGAAGTTCGCTACACCCTAGAACCTAAGTTCTAACCCCTATTGCACCCCCAGCAGTCGCGCCGTTCACCACCCAAACACCATCACCAACCGCTACCTCTAACAACCCTCTAAACCACCACCAATCACCACAGCACTCGACCTACCCCCCCCCCCCAAAAGTCCAATCCAAAACTCACAAATCCGCCCTTACCCCCAAGAAAATCCGATTGAATCGACTTAAATCACACCCTCCAACTGCTGCTGTTGTTGAAGTTAGTAGAGCCCAACCTGACTCGACTGAACAACCCGGATCCAACTCGACCAATCCGACCCACGCATCCAACTATGTCAATCCAAAGCTCTTTTCCTTTTTTTTTGTTTTGTTTTTTTTTTTATTTATTTAATTATTTTTTATTTATGTAAATGTAATAATAAAAAAGGAGGAAAAAGAAAGAAAAAAAAAAGAAGAAAGAAAAAAGAAAAAAGAAAAAGAGAAGAAGAAGAAAAAAGAAAAAAAGTAATTTTATTTTATTTTATTAGTTCAATAAAAATAAATAAGATATAATAAGTGATAAATAAATTAAGTGATGAAATGGGATAAAGAAAAAATAAATAAATAAAGAGGGAAAATAAAATAAGAATAAATATTTGTTTTTATCACTTAGAAAAATTGATTTTCCAGAAAAAAAATATAATAAAAAATAAATCAACCATTTTTCAAATTAGTGCCCTTTTTAGATTTTTCAAAAATAAAAATTTCAATTTAGAACTTTCATTTTTTCGAAATTTTCTCAAATAAACCAAATTGAACTAAGAATGTAAATTTGATATGTTTATAAAACTAAAATCAATTTAACCCACTAAAGTTTTCATTAAAAGAACTACATAAGTTTGATCTCAAATAGTGAGTACGTAGGTACCTACAGGGCGACAGTAAAAAACGAAAAAACCTAATTTCCCTTTTCCTTTAGTTTAGATTGTTTTGTTTATCTAATTAGAGTAATTAAATTAAGTATTGTCTTTTAAAATTAAAAGGTGATTTTTAAGTTTAATTCTAATTTTAGAAAGTCGACCGTACCTGCAAGGGTTTAAAATTCCTAACCCCCAGACCTAAATCTCTGGTTTTCAAAAACTGTTTTACAAAAAATTAGTTTTAATCAATAGACCGGTAGCTAAGTCATAACCAATCCACCTAATTAGTTATAACTTAACTCTTTTTCCCAAGTTCGGTTAGGTAGCAACTCCAACATCTTTTCAAATTGAAAAACAAAAACGGTTTTCTTTAAACCCTAGTCGAAAGCCAATATTAAATGGGTAGGGTTTAATACTGGTCGGTTTAAAGAAGGCCTAATTTTAAAAGAACCGAGAGGGTGAAAATCCAAGCTCGACAATGTCAAAGAAGGATGGTTCTTAGAGAATGTGCATCGATAACCGAGCAATCTATCAAATCACTATCAAGTACAGGTATCATATACTTAGGCTCAATGACATACTAGATGAGTTAAGTGGAGTAAGAATATTCTCCAAGATCGACCTCAAATATGAATACCATCAAATCCGAATGCGTGAAGGTGATGAGTGAAAGACCGCATTCAAGACACAACATGGTTTTATATGAATGGTTTGTAATGCCATTTGGGCTATCCAATGCGCCGGGTACATTTATACACCTGATGAATCATGTACTTCGAGAATTCATGGGGAAATTTGTTGTAGTTTATTTTGACGAAATTTTAGTGTGCAACCCCAACCTGGAGATTCATAAGGAGCATCTCTAAAGAGTCTTCATGAAACTTCAAGCTAAACAACTCTTCCCCAATCTGAAGAAGTGCAACTTTTTTCCAATCCAAGGTAATCTTCTTACGGTTTGTTGTGAGTAGAGGTGGCATCCGAGTCAATGATGAGAAAATAAGAGCAATCGTAGAATGCCCTGAGCCAACCTACTCTACAGATATGAGAAGCTTCCATGGTCTAGCATCATTCTATTGCCGATTCATAAAGGATTTTAGTACGATTGCAACCCCACTTCCTGAACTGTCAAAGAAGAACATTGAATTCAGACGGGGAGAGATAGAGAGAGAGAGAGAGGAGTTTTGAGGACATGAAAGAGAGGTTAACTAAAGCCCCCGTATTAGCTCTGCTGAGCTTTGATAAGGTGTTTGAAGTAGAGTATGATGCATCTGGACTAGGCATAGGAGCTATGTTGACACAAAAAGGCCAACCTATTGCCTACTTCAGCGAGAAATTTCAAGGAGCTGCACTCAACTACTCTATCTATTATAAGGAGTTCTACTCCTTAATCCAAGCCTTGATAGTATGGCAATACTATCTGCTACCCAAGGAATTTGTGATCTATACTAATCATGAATCCTTGAGATATCTAAAGAGCCAATCGAAGTTGTCCTAGAGACAAGCCAAATGGGTCGAGTTCATGGAGGGATTTTCTTATGTCATAAAATACAAGAATGGAAGGAACAACGTATTGGTCAACGCCCTATCGAGATGACATACCCTCCTAATCGAGCTATAAACAAGGCTACTTGTTTTTCAACCATAAAGGAATGATATGCTGAGTACCCACACTTTAGTCCTATCGATGCCCGATGTGAGGAAGGACGAACATTGGATGACTATCATAGGGAAGATGGATACCTATTCAAAAAGAGGAGGTTATGTATCTTGACTTGCTCCATGAGAGAACTACTAGTGCGCGAGGTGCATAGAAGAGGATTAACAGGACATTTTAGCCAATGCTAAACCCTTGAAGTACTGTCTACAAGATTCTTTTAGTCGAGAATGATGAGAAATGTACAGTTCGAGTTGGAAAGGTGTGCAACCTACAGGAAAGCAAAGAGCCAAGTTGAGCAAGGACATTACCTACCATTGCCTATCCCAGCCAAACCATGGTCCAAGATAAGTATGGACTTCATGTTAGGATTGCCAAGGACATCCCGAGGAAAGGACTCCATCATGGTGGTTGTGGATCAGTTTAGTAAGATGGCACATATCATGCCCTGTTTCAAAACTAACAACGCTTCGGCTATCTCTTTTCTTTTCTTACAGGAGGTGATCAAGCTTTACGACATACCTAAACCATTGTTTTGGATCAAGACCCCAGTTCATGAGCCACTTTTAGAGGACACTTTGGAGGCAAATAAGAACTAAGCTATTGTACAATACGTCCTACCATCTACAGATCAATGGACAGACCGAAATTGTCAACCAAACTATGGGAACTTTGTTACAGGTTGCTATCGGACAAAACATGGCCAATTGGGATCTGTGTCTGCTAATCATCAAATTCGCCTACAACAAGATTGCCTACAGTATAACTAGCATATCTCCATTCGAAGTCGCCTATAGATTCAACCCTGAGCTCCCGATAGACCAATCACTCCATCCAAGGCTTGATGACGACCGACTAGCCACAAAAAGAGTCAAGGCCATCGAAGCTATGCACTAGAAGGTTATAGAGCAATTGAGCCAAGCTAATACTAAGCTCGACAAGCGAAGCCAAGGACGGAGAAAGAGAGAATTTCAACCAAATGATTTGGTTTGGATACATCTCAGCAAGGAGCGGTTCTTATACTTAAGGAAGAGCAAGTTGTCTCCTAGAATCAATGAACCTTTCAAAGTGCTTGAAAGATCAATCCTAATGCCTATAGGATTGAATTACCTGAAGGATATGGAGTCTTAGATTCCTTCAGCATTGCCAATCTCCAACCCTACACTCCCAAGGACGAGTAACCTAAAGCCGAACCATATTTGATCCCAAATCTCAAACAATCCGAAGGGGATGAAAAGGATCGTGGACCGATCGCTCACTCCTGACCCCGAGGGCTTTCTCAGATGGTTCGACGAGCTGCCCGAGGTGAGTTAAACACTAAAGAGTAATGTTTATCCTTATCCGAACTGTCGAGCTACTTGACATGTAGAGCTGACCCCTCTACAGCACCCCAGTCCAAGCACCAAATCAGGAAAACAACCATCTCCCCAATGCCAAGGCCAAGCTAACAATTGTGAAGAGCCGACCAGCCGAGGCCAACCATAATGTGAGTTAACCCTAAGCCAGCCTCTGTCCAGCCCCAACCGTCAGGGTACCGAACTACCGACGCCAAACAGACCTAATAAAAGAACCACCCCTACTCAACTTACAATATTATTATAATTGCAAACTGAGTAAAACGTACACGCGCTATCCTTTCTGACAAAAGACATTCTTTTCACATGTTTTTATACTTTCCCTATAAATTATTCTCCTTTTACTTCGCAAATAAGGATCCTCTTTTTTTTTTGTAATTTCTATAAGTTAGGGCTTACCCTAATAAGGTACTATAAATACTCGCAAAATGCCATAGCCACATAATCAATACACAAAAGAATACACTAAATTTTTTTACTCTCTCTTAAGCTAAGTGTCCTTCTTGCTTACTCTTAAGTTACTCATATCTAGCCCATTCAAGCGTAGACTAGTGGTGAGTGACCTCTGACCATATTTGTACGTCATATCAAATATAACCCAAGCTCATGTGAGACGTTGACGTGTCGTATCCATCATCGGTGCACTGGAATCCCTACTCATCCCTCAACTATCCTTTACTTTTCAAGCTATCTCGCAGCTTGGACCTACCCCTTTTGGTTACACGTGATATTAAGTCCGTGTGTTCATCAACCAATCCATATCAAAAGTCATGAGGAGAAGATTTGTTCCGAGCTATTATTTACAAGATGTGTTTAAGAGGTTACAAGAGTTGAGACGAGGTGGATCAAGTGTTGATGCCTACATGAAGGAATTCCAAATGTTGATGAACCGATGTGAAGTTGTTAAGCTTGAAGACCAAACTCTGTCTCAATTCATTAGTGGGTTAAAGTACAAGATTGGAGATATTCTAGAAAACATGGATATTGGGTCACTTAATGATGCTATTTGAGCTTCCCAAAGGATCGAAAGGCATCGAATGGGTAGATTCCAACTTCCTGTTAGCCGACCTACCATTAGCCAACCTGTTCTAAGCAAACCTATACAATTAGAATCAAGTAAGGTTGTTAAGACCCGACCTACTCAAAATACGTAAGTAAAATAAAAGGAGATCGTAAGGAAGTTTAAGAAGCGTTAAAGCTCGGGAAGGAAGACAAATGTGATCAGGTGCTTTAATTATCAAGGATTTGGATACATGGCCGCTTAGTTTCCTAGCAGAAGAACAATGGTGATCCGAAGCGAAATTCCCACCATTGAGATGAACAGTACTGATGAGAAAGTGGAAAGCTCGAAAGAGGCCGAACATACCGAACCATTCGAGGAAGAAGAAGTCATTTATATTAAGGAGGATAATTTTATGCCTACCACCCTAGTATTGAGAAGAACAATGAGTATAAGTCCTATGCCGAAGATGAACAATGAAAGAATTTATTCTACATTAGATGCAAGGTGAATGGGTCATTATATGCAATGATTGTTAACAATGGCAATTTCACCGATGCAACATCTACTTTCATGGTCCAGCAATTAAAGTTACCAACCAAAGCCCATCCCAAACCTTATAAACTACACTGACTTAGTGACAAGGGAGTGTGATACGTCCAGACTAGCCATAGGTGTTGTGCTGATGTAGGAAGGCTGACCTATTACTTACTTCAGTGAGAAGCTTAGAGGAGGTACACTTAATTACTTTGTCTATGATAAAGAGTTTTACTCCGTGATCCAAGCCTTAACTGTATGGCAGTACTATCTACTACCTAAAGAGCTTATGATCTATACTGATCATAAATCTTTAAGATATCTGAAGAGCCAACCTAAGTTGTCTTGAAGGCAAGCCAAATAGGTTAAGTTCATGAAGGGATTTTCATATGTCATGAAGTATAAAAATAGAAAGAACAATGTAGTGGTCGACACCCAATCAAAACAATATTCCCTCCTAATTGAGCTACAGACTAGGTTGCTAAGTTTTTCAATAATAAAAGAATTATATGATGAAGATCTACATTTTAGTCATATCTATGCCAAGTATGAGGAAGGTCGAATACTTAATGATTATTACAGGAAGCATGGATTCTTGTTTAAGAAAAGGAGACTATCGAGCCTGGTTTTTCACCTCTTGGTTCTTTAAAAATTAAGTTTTCTTTAAATCGACCAATATTAAACCCTACCCATTTAATACCGATTCTCGACTAGAGTTTAAAGAAAACCATTCCTTTTTGTTTTGAAAACAATTTTAGAGTCGCTACCAAACCGGAGTTGAAAAAGATAGCTAAGTTATAACCAATTAGGTAGATTGGTTATAACTTAATTACTAATCTAATGATTAAAACCAGTTTTACAAAACAGATTTTGAAACCAGAGAATCTGGGTCCGAGGGTTAAGAATTTTAAACCTTTACGGGTACTATTGACTTTCTAAAATTAGAATTAAATTTAAAAATCACCTTTTAATTTTCAAAGACAAAACTCGATTATTAGTTACTCTAATTGGATAAATGAAGTGATCCAAAATAAAAGAAATAAAAAAAAAAAGGAAAATTACATTTTTTCATTTTTATTGTCGCCCCATAGGTGCCTACATACCCGCTATTCGAAGTCAAACATACATAGTTCTTTTTATGAAAACCTTAGTGGGTTGAGTTGATTTTAATTTTTGAAAATGATCAAGTTTATGTTTTTAGTTCAATTGAGTTTGTTTAAGAAAATCTCAATGAAAGAAGGTCCTAAATTGGATTTTTCCTTTATTTTTGAAAAAATTCTAAAATGCCTTAATTTCGCATATGGATTAATTTATTTTTCTTATTTTGGAAAAAAAAAATTTCTATGTGACAAAACAATCATTTATTCTTATTTTACTTGTTTTTCCTTATTTTTTTTTCTTTATCCTATATATATATATAATATTTACTAAAATAAATAAACTAATAAACTATTCTTTTTCTTTCTTTTTTTCTTCCTTTTCTTTTTCTTTTCTTTTTTCTTTTTCTTTTTTTTTCTTTACGACTTACATGTACATAAATAAATAAAAAACAAGAAAAAAAAATTACAAATCGAAGACAAAATCACAAAGCAAGAATCAAACCAAAGGAGCACGCGGGTTAGCTTATCAGGCGCAGGTCAGTTCTAAGCACAGACCTGGATTGGGTTGGGTCAGATTCGGATCTGCGTTGCCTGTTGAAGAAGAGATAGTAACAGCGTCGGTAAGGGTAGTTCTAATCAATTGGAGCTCCAAATTGACCAGGAAATGGGATTTTCATGATTATCTAATTGGGTTTAGGGGGTAAGTTTGATGCCTTGGCGTTTAGGGGTGTTGGAGGGTGTTCGAGTATGGTGGCCAACAATGGTGTTTGGTCCTTTAGCGTGGTGGCAACTAGGGATGAAGGAGAGGTATAAGTAAGAGTTTTTGATGGCAAAGAGCTTAGTCATGCAGTTAGTTTGGGCGACTAGAGTGGCTGGAGTAGTGGTTCGAAGAGAGAGAAGGGCGGCAGTGGTGTTTAAGAGAGAAAGCTTGAAATTGGATTCGCGTGGATGATTTTGTGTGTTTTTTCCCCCCTCCAATGAGGATCAAGGCTACCAATTTACACTATTCTAAGTCCAAAACAGTTTGGGAAACTCATTAATCCACCTGAAATCGAGTTTTTATGTTAAGGGATTTTCAAGACGATTTCAACGTTAATTTTTAAATTAACCACGATTTTGACTAATTCGTTTGAAGATATTAACTTAAACGAATTCCTCATTCCTAAAAACACATGAATGGAGGGTTCAATCTCTACTTCCAAAGCTTGAATCACGTGAAATAGATTTGGAGCACTATCAATTTTTTCGAAACTTCAATGCAATTTTTGACCCATTAAATGTCTAGATTTAGATGAACTTTGAGAACCAAATTGAAGCAAGCCAAGTGGTCTTCACAGTTTCACTAAATCAATGGTGAAATTGTGAAGAAGAATTTGTGAAAATTGGCCGCAAAACAAGCTCTTCGGGAGAGAAAATGTGAGAAAGGAGAGAAAACTAGGGAAAGTGATGGAAAGTGGAGAAGCCTTAACCAATGAGGACAGGACACGTAGCGAGTGATGGAAAAAAAATGCGCATGAGGCACTCCTATGATTCAAACTTGGGTCTTCTACATGCGCCAATAGCCTCCTTGCCAGTTAAGCTATCTTTTTATCCGTGTCATGTAATGGAGATCAATTTTCCAAATTTGAACTGAATGGCCTGGACCAAAGTTAACTGCCAAACATGATTTAAACCTATCTGATGCCGAATTAAAGGCCATGATCAAATACACACTATGCGCTTTATTTATTTATTTATTTATTTGTCATTATTACTATTATTACAATTAAAAAAAAGGAATTCTACCTTTAAAAAAAAAAAGCACTTTCTGCCTAACAAGATTCGAACTCCAGATTGCTAGCTAATACCTAATGCCGAGTCCATGTGTTTAACCGTTAGGCCGTTAGGCCATTAGCTTGAGTCTTATCCACATGTACAATCAAATTGTACATATGGACTTAGTCGGTGTAGACTAGATTTAAATCTAAACTCAGGTTCAATGACCCAACTTTTAAACTTATTTAAAATTAAAAAATCTACCATATTAAATTGTTATTTTCTAATTTCCCTAAAATCTTCTTTTTTTTCTTCAACTTTTCTATTTTTTGTAATTTTTTCAATTTTCTAAATATTTTTTCCAATTCTTTTTTTTTTTTTGTATTTTTTTCTAAATTCCTTATTATTAAAATTTTTAGGGTTTCCTTTTAGACTTCCTATTTTTGGTATTTTTCCAAATTTCTTATTTTTTTGTACTTTTTCTTATTTTATATTTTTTTATATCTTCTTAAAATTCTTATTTTTCTAAATTTCTTAATTTTTTTGGTTTTTCTTTAATTTCCTCTTTTTTGTGTGTTTTTCCTAATTTAAGGCCGATTCAAAAAAGAAAAATAAAAATAAAGAGAGCAAAAATTAGATGTCTATAGAGACTATGTATCCTGACATGTTCCATAAGAGAGTTATTAGTGCGCAAAGTACATGAAGGAGAATTATCTAGACATTTTGGCCAACATCGAACTCATAACATATTATCTTCAAGATTTTTTGGCCAAAAATGAAGAGGGATGTCCAATCTATGTTAGAAAGGTGCACTACTTGCAGAAAAGCGAAGAGCCGAGCCAAGTAAGGACATTATTTATCACTACCCATCCCAATGAAACCATGGTCCGAGCTAAGTGGACTTTATATTAGGGTTGTCGAGGAAGTTTCGAGAGAAAGACTCCATTACGGTAGTCGTGGATCGATTCAATAAAACGACACACTTCGTGCCTTATTCTAAAACTAACGACACTTCGACTTTCTCTTTTCTTTTCTTATAGGAAATAATCAAACTTCATGGAATACCTAGAATCATTGTTTCATACCAAAACCTAAAGTTTATGAGCTAATTATAGATAATGTTATGGAGATGAATGAGAACCAAGCTATTGTACAACACGTCCTATCATCAACAAATGAATAAACAAACTAAGGTTGTAAATAGGACAGTAGGGACTTTACTCCGGGTTGCCATTGGTTAGAACATAGCCGATTGGGATTTGTGCTTGTCAATCATATAATTCGCCTACAACAGAATTGCCTACCATGTAACAAGCATGTCACCATTTAAGGTTGCCGATGAGTTCAATCCTAACCTCCTAATAGACCAAACACCCCTTCCAAGTCAAGAAGATGACCAGCCCGCTACAAAAAGAGTCAAAGCCATCAAAGCCATACATCAGAAGGTTATAGAACAATTAAGCCAAGCTGCTACCATGTTCGAAAGGCGAAGCTAAGGATGGAAGAATAGAGAATTTCAATCAGGCGATCTAGTTTGGATTCACCTCAGTAAGGAACGGTTTCCATACTTAAAGAAAAGCAAGTTATCTCCCATAGCTAATGAACCATTCAAAGTGCTTGAAAAGGTCGATCCTAATGTCTGCAATATTGAACTACCAGAAGAGTACAAGGTCTTGGACTCCTTCAACATTGCTGACCTTCACCCAGATATTCCTGAAGGCAAGCAACATGAAGTTGAACCAGATTTGAACCTAAATCTCAAATAACTTAGAGGTGATGATAAAGATCACGGACCAACACGTATTCCCGAGCTCAAGGACTTGCTTGTAAGCCCTAAATATAAGTCAAGTTATCGTAGGATCGAACCTAGTGCACAAAGTTTAGGGCGATCAATTAAATGATCCGATCAAGTCTAAATTATAAATTAAAATGAGAAATATTAGTAAAAGTGACCCTACAAGTTTGAATTTAAGAAAATAAAAGAATATAAAATTTTCAAATTTTAAGTGTATTACTTGTTATTTGTCACGTAAAATGCATTTTGATAACTAATAAATCACTAAAGATAGATTATATGTATATTAAAAATCATAAAACGACATAAATAATATTTAGGAGTATTTACTTATACTCCACATGTATTTATGTGTAGGTAAAAATATACGAAATTACCTAAATTGCTCAAAATTTACTAGAAATTTGCTAAATAACTAAAGAAAATTATAAAAAAATAAAGAAAAATCAGAAAAAATTCAAAGAAATGGGGAATGCTCCAAATCAAGTCGTGGCAGTTGAGCAAGGTCAAAAAAAATTGGACCAATTAAAATCAAACAACAAAAAAGGTAAAATGGAAGAGATATGGGCTTTATCTTGTCTTAATTAATGCACAACAATTCTTACATGACCCTATAAATACCAAGAAAACTTTTAGAGCTCATTTGGTCAGTTGGGAGCTAAAAGAAATTAAGAGAATCGAAATTGAGAGGGAAAATTAGGGTTTTAGAAAATTCTTTCCAAATCTGTGCAAATAGGACAAGTAAGTCGAACCTACACACCACCACCGCCACCTCACTCCAAACCTACCGCCTAAACCAGCTGACACACCCGAACCAATGTTGAAAGCCAAAAAGCTCGTGAACTAGGTGAGTCCACATCACCTCCAATTTTGCAAAATTCCTTAAAATTATTAATTATGCCCAGAAAATTATAAAATTTATTATTTTGATATTTTATTGTATGTATATTTAAGGAAAATAGTGATTAAGTTTAATCACGTCTGTAGATATAAGATTCTTAAGAAATTGAACAAAACCGAGCATGTTTATAATTAAAAATAAATAAGCATAGGAGTGTAGTTTGGAGCTCAATTTTTTTCTATAAAATGCTTAAATGATATAAAACAGTACTATAAAGGCATTTTTTTTAAATTAATTTTCAAAAAATTTTAAGTAAATTTTTAGCCCTAAAATGATGAGAAAAATATGAAATTTTGGCTTAATTAAGTGATTAAATGATTAATTACTAATTTAGAAAGTAATTAGATGTTTAAGGATGTTAATCTCTAATGTGGAAACCTAAACCTAGTCTTTAGAGTGTTAATTGCAATTAATATG
Organism: Lumnitzera racemosa; assembly: GCA_024138005.1. Classification (NCBI taxonomy): domain Eukaryota; kingdom Viridiplantae; phylum Streptophyta; class Magnoliopsida; order Myrtales; family Combretaceae; genus Lumnitzera; species Lumnitzera racemosa. Next base: position 14,042,711 of record JAMXBC010000006.1, read on the forward strand.
GGAATTATGTAGTAATTGTGAGAAATTTAATAATATGTGAAGTTGGGATTTTAATAAATATGAAATAATAGGTTAAATTAGATAATATAATAATAATGTCAATACAAAATAAATCTAGTACAAAAATTAATTTTAGGAAATTGGATAAAAAATAAAAGATTTTCTTACATCGAGAGTAAATCCGACACCCTAATTAGGATTAAAGTGTACCAAATAGGTTAGACTACTAAATTAAGACTTAGTATGATTTTTAGAATACTTAAGATTAATGTGATTAATTTCACATTAGCATTCGAACGTATTTAGGATTCCTTGTAGCAGAAACCAATTTAAAACCAAAACTGGAATCTAATTCAAAAACCGAACCCCAAGTTAATCTTTAGTAAAGAATAGGTATATGGACAAGTGAGTTAAATTATAACATAGAATATGTATCATCAAAGTATAAGCACTAAAAAGACGTATTTATATTATAAGATACACGAAGACGAACCAACCTGCAATTAAGTAATTGAGCAACCGAGAATTCCAAGTAAGTTGGGTTTATTACTTCACAATATTTGGAATACTATTTTAGATGTGCTTGTAAGTAGTTTTACGCATGTACTTATGTATTTGACTTTATGATGGAATTTGTGTTGTGATTGATGATTATTATGACTAGATTGGTGTGGAATTATCTGAACACCTTAAATCGAACCTAATCCTAATCGACCCTAATACCCTAAATTGTCATGCATTGCAACCCTTTAGGGGATCATTAGGATTCTCCAACTAAACACCGACACCTTCGAAAAAGATAGCGCTGGATAGCTATTTGGTCTTTTCCTCATCCTTAGCCAAACTAAGTGATAAGAGAAGAAGTCGCGGTAAGGATGAGGGCATTGGCTCGAAGGATAGTTTTAAGAGGAGCAATATCTCCAATGCACAAACTTGGGTTTGGTTGTAAGCTATTGCATAATAAGAAAACTCCTCAACCCGGATTAAAGCAGGTGAAATTACTCTAATTTCACAAACCAAACTATGGTGTATGATGACACTTACTTGTTGCATTGCATGAAAATAATTGCTTAATAATCTTGTGTGTATTTGTATATATTCATGAGTCTCTAATTCAACTTATTGGGCCGTAGTTTCTCATACCCATATAGATCCTTTTGCAGGTCCTGACTTTTTATTACTCTAACTAATATGCTACCCTACAGCTATCCGGAGATTAGTTCTCTTTTGAAGCCTGGGGATGTGAAGATCAATTTGCCTAATAGTTAAGTTATATCTAGAGTCTCATTAGTATCTTTAAGACTGAAAGACTGATAATTGATATGTAAACCAGCTAACTGTTATGTTATGATGTAAAGTTTCCTAAGAATTCTATGAAATGTACATATAATTATATATATTGACGTAAACTTTTTAATTCTTACTGTAACCTTAGCTATATTCTTAATTGAACTATTTATTTCAAAGTGAGAAATCGTTGACACCTTATATAGATCATGTCTATGATAGGCGCTATGAAGCCAGTTACTATCATAGAATGGTTTACACAACGAGATTATTGCGACTCTACAACTTCAAGGCGTAACATTGCTCATATGGCTCGCCAAGCTATCTAAAGAGAGTTGAACTCAGAAGAGTAATGCAATCCCCAATCCGACCTGCCAAGTTACTTTGCTCTCTACCTCATCTAAGAAGCTATCGAGGTGATCGAACCGTATGTATTGCGAAGTATGACCAAGAACAGATAAGGCCGATAGCTAAATGGGTTCAAGCTTGTAGAAAGCTCGAAATGGAAGCAGTAGGGAACGTGTAAGATGATAATTACGAATGAAGAAGTAAGCAAAACCCACAAATAGGTCCAAAGGATATGACACACCAATAGAACTTTTGAAGACTCATGACACAATTCAATTGATGTATGAATCGATCCGATGAGGTTACTCACTACCTAGCCTTGGTAAAGGGTTAGGATAAGAGTGATGCCGAGAGTAAACAGAGTGTTTATGCAAGGAAGAAAACACAAAAGTGTATTAATGATAATCTGTCCGTGACATCTACAATTACAAAGGTATTTATACCCATAAGTTAAGGCAACTCGCCTAAAAAATGTAAGACAAAAAAGGGTATTTCCTAAGAAAGTAATGTACAAAATACAAAAAGGTAAAAATAAATATATAAGGAAAGCAATCATTCGTGCAATGATTCTACACATGATACTGTACACGTAGTGATACTGTATTGATGATGCCATTGGAAGATGTAAACAAAAAGTACAGACAGCTTGCTTGTTCAATCAGGTGTGGCTTGGTCAATCTAGATTCTTTCTCTTAGCATCTCAATAATGTGTAGACAAGTAAGTAATTAGCCAGGCATGTGTGAGAATGAAGATGGGTTGTTGTCTTAGCCTTTCACTTCTCGACACATAACATGCAAGAAATAGGTAGTCACTTTGCTCGGTAGGCAAAAGGGGTCGGCAAAGAGATAATCGACCTTTGCATGAGTCGACTAAAATAGGAGGATTTGTCTTACTAGTCCCTCTAGTCCTCTAGTTTAGCTACAAGTCAATGGTCCGATAGCCTGATACCCATCATTCCCTCCGGGTTATTTTAGATTTGGGATCAAATCCAAATGGTCTTCGTTCAGCTCTCCATTAGGGTGATACAAACTAAGGTTGGCAACATTGAAGGCATCAGAAACCCCATAGTCCTCGGGCAACTCCAATCAGTAGGCATTGTCATTGATTTTCTAGAAGATTCTAAAAGGTCCTTCAGCTCTTGCAGATAATTTGTTCCTCCTCTTATTCGAGAACCGTTCCTTACTAAGGTGCAACCATACCAAGTCTCTTGGCTAAAATTGTTTAGCTGTCCTACTCTTGGCCTTCTCCTGCATTCTTCTAGCAGATTGGTCGATATACCAAGTGACTTTATCATAAATATGCTAGAGGGATTGTCCTCTAGCCGAGGCGTCAAGGTGCTCTTGCGCGGGTGCAGGTACAAGGATGTGGTCGAGGGGTAACTTAGGATTAAAACCATGGACTACTTCGAATGGAGTCTACTTACTGGTGACATGCACTGTTCGATTGTAAGCGAACTCAACCACTGACAAGCAGACGTCCCAATCAGCCAAGTTCTTGCCCACTACAGCTTGAAGCAATGATCCCAAAGTCCGATTGAACACCTCTATTTAGCCATCAGTTTAGAGCTGACAAGAAGTATTGAATAGTAGTTTGGTCCTCATCTAACGCCACAAGGTTCTCTATAAATGGCTCAAGAACTTCGGATCTCTATCGAAAACTACACTTCTTAGCACGCTGTGTATCCGCATAATCTCCTTCAAGAAAAGAAAAGCAATAGCCAAAGCATCGTTAGTTTTGGAGCAAGGCATGAAGTGTGCCATTTTGCTAAACCAATCCACGATGACCATTATAAAATCTTTGCTTTAAGTAGTTTGTAGTAATCCAAGAATAAAGTCCATACTCAATTCAGTTTACAACTTCGTCGGGATAGGCAAAGGCATTGCTTTCCTTCACTTAACATAGCACTGAGCCTTCTTTTACACAGCACAGCTTTCGACAACTTGATGTACATCTCTCCTCATTCTTGGATGAAAGAATCGACCATTCAACAGTTCACAAGTCCTTATTTTTCCAAAATGTCTGGAGAGTCCTCCACTATGGGCTTTCCTGATTATTAGTTCTCGCAGTGAACAAGTGGGCACGCATAATTTTCCACCTTGAAATAAATAACCATCCTCCACATGACACTCATCTACCGTCCTTTGATGAACACATCTCATGATTATGGGTCCAAAGTGTGGATCCTCAGAATACTGCTCTTTAATACTTGTAAACCCAAACAGCTTAGCTTATAGTTCTATTAAAAGTGCATGTCTCTCCTTGAAAGACATCTGCAACTACATTACTATTTCCCTACTTGTATGTAATCACAAAATTGAATCCTTTAAGGAATTCAACCCATCTCACCTGCCACTTTGATAACTTCGTCTGACTTCGAAGGCACCTCAACGATCTATGGTTAATATATATGACAAATTTTCTATACAGTAAATAGTGTTGTAGTGCTCGGATCAATGCCAAGAGTTCCTTGTCATACACAAAGTAATTCAACTATGGTCCTCTGAGCTTCTCATTGTAGAAGGCAATTGGTCGCCCTTCCTACATTAAGACAACACCTATTCTAATGCTTAATGCATCATATTCCAGCTCAAATATTTTCTCAAAGTTAAGTAGAACCAACACCAAGGTGGAGGTCAATCTTTCTTTTACCTGGGCAAAGCTTTTCACCTGCCTTTCTCCCTATTAGAAGTCAATGTTTTGTTTTGTTAACTCAATAAGTGGTGTGGTGAGGGTACTGAAATTCTTGATGAATCATCTATGAAACGAAGCCAGTCCATGGAAACCTCTCCATCAGCACAAGTAATAGGAGTCGGCCACTCTACAATTACTCGGATCTTTTCATCATCCATTCATAAGCCTCCTCTACTAACTACATAGCCTAAGAATACCACTTCTTCCTGGCAAAAGCAACACTTCTTAAGATTACCGAATAATGTCTTAGCATGGAGAGTATCCAGAATGGTTCAGAGGTGTTCATAGTGACTCAACATGTCAACACTGTAAACCAAGATATTGTCAAAGTACACCACAATATACTTCCCGATCAAATGTCTCAATATATGATTCATTAGTCTCATGAAAGTGCTCAGGGCATTCAACAAGCCGAGAGGCACATCCATCCATTCAAATAATCCATGTCAAGTCTTGAACACGTTTTCTATTTGTCTCTCGGCTTCATGCAAATCTGATGGTAGCCAAACTTAAGATCAATCTTCCTAAAAATGTTGGCTCTACTCAATTCATCCAGCATATCTTCCAACCTAGGGATAGGATACCTATACTTAATAGTAATGTTATTCACAACGCAGTTATCTACACACATACGCCAAGTTTTATCCTTCTTCGACATTAGAAGAGCTAGTACAGTACAACAGCTGAAGCTTTCCCTCATAAATCCTCTCTCTAGCAACTCATTAACTTGTCATTAGAACTCAACATCTTATTCAAGTTTCATCTAATAAGCTGGCTTCTTCGACAATACGACACCGAGTACCAAGTCAATGCAGTACTCAATGCCTCAAGTTAGGGGTAACCCCTCAAGTAACTGTTCTGGGAATAGATCGGCATATTCATCCAACAACTCTTTGATTTCCTAGGGTAGTTCACCCCGCTCCTTCATTTCTAGTAAGCACCTGACCAACATGAAGGTCGGCTCATTAGCATTGATGGCCTCTCGGAGCTCAGCTCTACTTATCACCATAGCCTTCTTCAATCAGCAAGCAAGTTTTGTCTACAACTTGTTAATTTCTCTAGACAACATCAGGTTCGGTGTAATCTTCCGTTCATCCTTTTCGAACATGTACGTGTTCTTGTAGCCATCATGGATAACTCTTTTATCAAATAGCTACAGTTTACCGAGTAATACATAGGAAGCACACATGGGCAATACGTTACAGAGAATCTGGTCTAAGTAATTCCCTATAATGATCGACAATAATATTTGCCGAGTAACATGTAATGCTCCTTTCTCACTCAACCAGTGCAGCTTGTATGGCTTTAGATGTGCAACAATCGACAACTTCAATTTTGAAACAAGTTTGGTTAATGCCACATTAGTGCAACTTCCACTATCCATAATAACAGCACACACCTAATCATTTACCTTACAAGTGATAAGGAAAAAATTCTCTCTCTGCTCCTCCTCTCGTGAGGGTTCTATGTTCATAGTGCATCGAAACCATGAGTAACTTATCCAAGTCCTCAACAAATACGTCCTCTACAATCAGCTCTTTATCGGCAGGGACCTCCTCCTCCTTGGGTTCCTCATCTATACCGTCTACTTCTAGGTTCGGGACATCTCCCTTGATGACCATTATCTTGCAGTTCAGGCGCTAAGCAATCATATGTTCGAACCCTTAGCACTTGAAGCACTTGATCTAACTCATCTTCCTACCAAACCCTTACCCCTTCTCATAAATTCAGGTTAGCACTTCACCATCAGTTGGCTCAAACATCAATCTTTTAACTCAACTCGATACTCGATTAAGTTGGGTGACTTGCTTATCCGAGTCGGCTAATCGACATCTTAGCCATTAGTTGGCTCCTCCTTTGCCATTCTACTCGATACGCAATCTTGACAGCTTCATCCATTGTATCAAATCATTGGAGCTCCACAATGTCCAGTAATGAATCTTAAGACCATTTAGGCTAGGGGTTCCTTGACTTCGCAACAAATCATAAGTATTTGAAATTCTTGAACATACTCATCAACAGTTCAACCTCCTTATCTTAGCTCCTAAAGCCAAGTGAAAGTATCTTAAAGATAAGTTTCAAGAGAACTCAACAGCCTTCTTGTCTCCTCATCTTGAGCCAAGCATTGATCTCTTGGTAGCCCTTCATCTTCTCATAGCCTGAAAATTCTTCAACCATATGGCGGCATATCTGGAGAACTCAACAACAGTAGTTCTCACTTTCTTGTAATCCTTATAATGATAATGATAAAAAACATGCTCTACCTTCTCTTCCCACTCCAAAATATTCATCAGTATTCCCAAATCCATTAAAGCTTAGAATCCAAAGCTTCACATGATCAGATGCTTTGGGGACTCGTACGCACTCTTCTTCGAAATACTCTTGCTCGTCCTCTTCATCAAGCTTAGAATCCTTCGCCTTACTCGTCCACTTACTCCTCCACCTCAAATTAGTCAACCTAGGTTCTGAACTTTAACAGGTTGGGCAGCTTGTAGGGTGTTTTGTGCGGCCTCAGTCAGTTGGCAAGACAACGCATGCACATCTTGGGTCAAATCCATCAAAAGGTTAGCCACTTCATCAAGTCTCTCGTCAATGCTCCTGGGTGTTCCTTAAGACTGTCGTCTATGGTAGATAACTCCACTATTGCCATCCCTTATACCAACATTCACACTTGAGTCTGTCATTTTCTCTACAAATTCAAATTTCAAACAAACACTTCAGGAAATTAACAGCTAGCAAACACAACAACTAAGATGAATACAGTAACTTACTCCGTTTCACATACGTATAACAGAGTATAATAGAACTTCTAAAAGAACCAACTACAGCTCTCATGAAACCTCCGCTCTGATACCAAGATGTTGCAAATCGTGACCAAGAATAGATAAGGTAAGTCGCTAAATGGGTCCAAGCTTGCAAAAATCTCGAAATGGAAGTGGTAGGGAACGTATGGGATGATAATTACAAAGGAGGAAGCAAGAAAAACCCATGAACAGCTCGAGAGGATATGAAGCACCAATAGAACTTTTGAAGACTCACAACACAATTCGATATGACGTACAAATCGCTCTGGTGAAGTTATTCGCCACCTAACCTTGCTCAAGGGTTAGAATAAGAGTGATACCGAGAGTAAACAGAGTATTTATACAAGGAAGAAAACATAAAAGGGTATTAATGATGATCTGTCCGTGACAACTATAATTACAAGGGTATTTATACCCATAAGTTAGGGCAACTTGCCCAAAAAGGAAAAGACAAAAAGGGATATTTCCTAAGAAAATAATGTACAAGATATAAAAGGGTAAAAATGAATTTATAAGGAAAGTAATCATTCGTACAACAAATTGCACACATGATACTATACACATGATGATACTGTATTAGTGATGCCGTTGGGAGATGTAAACAAAAAGTACGAACAACTTGCTTATCCGAGTAAGGGGTGGCTTAATTAGTCCAGATTCTTTCTCTCGACAAGGGTGTGGCTAAGTAAGTAATTGGCTAGGCATGTGTGAGAATGAAGATGGGCTATTGTCTCGACCTTCTACTTCTCGGCACATAACATGCGAGAAATAAGCAGTCACTCGGCTTGGCAGGTAGAATGGTTCAACAAAGAGATACTGCCACGCCTCGAAGCAGCAGAGTCGTAACGGTCCCGTCATGCAAACCATTCTAGGATAGAAGATAACCTTACAACTGTTATCTTATACCTGATCTATACAAAGCGTCCACGACTAATCCACTTTGTAATAAACAATTCATAATTAAATAAATTATTTAATTAAGGTATGAAAATATATATATATATATATATATACACACTAAGATTCAAGTATTGCAAATAATGTTTACAGGGTTTCATTGTCCTATACTTCCTAAATAATACATTATTTGAAAATGAAATATTCTAAATAAAAGCTAAGACCTTAAAGATATATCTATTCTTCAGATGTATTTCCCCACTCTTGAGGATCCAACGGTTATTAGCTTCAAGGTAAATGAAAGTCACTTCTTTGCTAGCATCTGCAATAACGTTTATAGGGATGAGACCAATCACAGCTCAATAAGTTAGGATAGAGACTTAAAACTATACAGCAAACACAAACAAGGTTATCAACCAAATTATTAGGTGCAATGCATGTTCAAGCAAATGCCATCACATGATGTTGTCCAATCCGTCATGAGATTAGAGAAATTATACCCATTTTAATTCGGGTTGAGAAGTTTTCATTAATGCAACAGCTCACAACCAAACCTAAACTTGTGTAATGGAGACACTACTCCTCCCGTGACTACCTTCGAACCATTGACTTCACTCTTACCGCGACCTCCTCACATGTCACTTAGTTCGACTAAGGATAAAGAAGGGACCAATTATGCTATCCAATGCTATCATTTTCAAAGGAGTCGGTATTTGACTGGAGAATCTTAATGTTTTCCTAATTGGTTACTATACAAGTCCAGTTTAAATTTACGAGTCAAATATTTAGTTAAATCCGATTTAAGGTATTCAATCAATTCAAACAAATCACACAAACAAGCCTAAGCAACAAATCAGTAATCATATCAGTAGCTCAAAACAAGTACATGCGCATAAGCAACTATCTAACAAGTACAATTTCATACAATTTCAAGACTCTAAGTACTACAAATTAGTACTTCAAAATACAACAACATATTAATCCTAACTTACCTAGATTCCTCGCTTGCTCACTCGAGATGTAACTCATATTGGCCATCGCTAAAAATCCCTATAATACAAATATTGTTTCAGTTTTCTGTATAATTGCGATAGATTAGTTTTCTCTTATAGCGCTTATTGTTATCTTTTGTTTAGGGTTTAATATACCTATTTATTCAAGTTTTTTAGTCTTTTACAATAATTCTTAATTTTGATTTAAATTCTAATTCAGTTTTCTAATCAGTTTCTAAATTAGATTTTTAACTCAATGTTCAATTATAGATTTTATACATAAACCTTAGGAAATCATTCCAACCCATAATATGAAATTAATCACATTATTTTCAAGTATCATAAATATCATTTTTAGTTTCTAACCAATATTCTAGTCTATGTGGTATATTCTAATCCTGATTTAACTATCAAATTTACTCCCAATATGAGAAAATTTTATATTTTTCATATAAATATATAAATTGATATTTAATATCAGATTTATTTTATATTAATATTATTCGTCATAATATTTTCTATTCATAAATGTTCTATATTTACATATTATGTATTATTACATAATTCACTCTTAAATCAGAAATTATATCTAATAAACCATAAATTAGAAGATTAACTTAAAATATACCATTTACCTATATATTTAGTACATATTTTGTATAATACATACAACTAATGCCTCAAACTCCAATAAAGTTACGAAAAATATATCATAATCAGTAAATCATGGTTGTTATATTATAGTCATGAAAAGTACTATGATAGTTTAATATATATTATTTTTCAGTACACTGATTTTAGGTCCGATTTTGCTAAAAATTAGCTTAAATTAGGTAAATGACCAAATAAAATTATAAGATTCAAACTACATATTTCCAAAATCATAAATAAGCTTTAGAAGTCATTACAAATCAGATTCATTAAGAAATAATTAAAAACCTATTATTTCTTTCATTTGAAAAACAGGGTAGATTTAATAAAATAATTTTAATAAATACCAAACGTGTATTTTATCAAAAATTATTTTTATTTAAATTAAATATATCATATAAGAAATATTTACACCAAAAATTAGCTCAAAATAACATTTTTTACTATTTTTTTAAATTCATACAAAATTTGTCGAAATCAAACTTGTTCTTAAAGAACCTATATAATCACTTCTAATTTTAAAAATATGATTTCATATTCTAATTCTACATACAAAAATGCCTAGAAAAACCAAACTTCATAATTTTCCATATATATTTTATATTTTTACTAAATTAAACAAATTAAAAAGGGAAATCGGAACTCACCAATCGACAAGCTTTTAGCCAACAGCGGTAGCTCCACCATTATCTATAGCTCTAAAAATGGGGTCTACTATCTGGTGGTGGTAGCCGTTCCTCTCCAGGTGGTCGTCGAGTGTGGGTTCCGTTTATAAACCTTAATTACGCTATAATTTGTTAATTTTAAGTAAAATTGTTTTCTCTCCTCTCCCTAATTTTTTCTAATGCTAAACTGATCAAATGAAGTTTTGGAAGTATTTTTCTGAATTTATAGTTGATTTTGGATAAATTAGTGGTTTATTTGGTGCCAAATGTCCCATTTACTTTTCCTTTTTCACATTTTAAGTAGCCTAATCCTATTTGTTGAATCTCTATCTTCCATTTCCATCTTGCCACGCCTATTCTCTAGATAATTCCATATTTTTATTTAATTTTTTATGAATTTTATTTAATTATTTGGTTTTATTTTAGCATATTTCAGGAATTTTAGGGTAATTTCTCATATTTTAACCTACACGTAAATATATATATGGTACAAATAAATATTTCTAAATATTTTTTATGTTATTTTATGATTTTTAGTGCACATATAATTTATTTTTATCAATTCGTTAGTTATCGAAATTCATTCTAAACATTTTCGATAAATAATTAACAATTTTCATAAAATTCAATATTATATTAATTAATTATTATAAACACCTAATTTTTGCACTTCTGTAGTCCTAATTTTTTATTTTTTACGAAAAGGGTCCTAATTCAAAAATAGAATAATAATAATAATAATAATTAAAATTAAAAAATTAATAAAAGATAAAAATAATAAAAATTAATAAATGATGAAAATACCAATAAAATAAGAAAATAAAATATTATAAAGATTTTATAGATTTTTAGGAAGTAACTTATATTAGGGATAAATAATTTTAGTTTTAGTTTAGTTCAAATAAGTATTTTAGGAAGTTATGTGATTTAAATACAATTCAGTTGTATTAAAAAACAAGACACAAGCCAATGGTCTAATGGATAGACATTAAAGTATTGGATTGAATTTAATTTAATTTAAGATTTTAGGTTCGAATCTCACTACATACTTAGGTCTGAATTCATATCGATACAAAAAATTTGATTTGATACGATTTATTTCATCTTTATAAAGACATGTCACACCAACGACGAAAAAGAAGACAGCAGTATAACTTCATTTAGCCGTAACCAATCCATTACGACATTATTGCACATGAACAACGCAACGGTAGACCCCGGAAGCACCATCCTCGTTCACTGACTGCCGGCGGCCTACACCGCAAATCTTCATCTACGATCAGCGATGCAACACTCAACAAACAGCGAGTTGAACAGCGGTCAATAGCATCTAACATAGCACAGACTGACCACTACACCTTACACAATACACGAATAGCAGCAGTGGCACAACTTCAGCTAACTCCAACAGCAGCATCCACGCTCGCATTGACGAACCCAGCCATCACCATCAATCGAACCAAACCCCAACCTGATCTCGTCCCTAACTTCATCCGCCCATCACCACAACATCCAACGCCATAGACCTCAACCCCAACGACACCAATTCACACATATGCACAACATAAATAGATACGACCCATACTCCCAACGTCCAAACAATTCTCGTGCCGAGCATTGATCAGCCCATAACTGCAGTACACAAATTGGCAACAAGCAGCAATCCCCAACCACACACAATGACACACGCCCATTTGCTTGCAGCTGCGCACACACTATCGAAGTCCCCACCACTCACTGCGACAGCCGAACTGCATAACAATAGCACCGACTGCCTGACGATCACCAAGCCACGTCCACAACAAAGTGCCTCAAGCCACGTCCAACACTGCTGTACGGTCATAACACACCCACGCACACTGTTTATCATCCCAGCAACAGTAACTGCAGTGATCGGACTCTATGACCCAGCAGCACTTCATCGCAACAATTCCAGTTACGGCAGCAGTCACGACAGCAGCTTCGTTCTCTCTTGCTCACCACACCACGTTCAGTATAGCAACACGATCGCAACGATACTGATCTCTACGATCAGCCGATGTCCTAAAGTCCACAAACATCGACTGCAATAGCCTCACCCACTATCACATACACTCAACACAGCAGCACCCAACTGAATAACATCCCTGTGTACAACGTCACTCCATGGGACCCAACCACAACAACTCACACGATTTCCTCTCTCACCACGATATTGCAACACCTAGCCCCACAATCAGCTGACCCTCTCTCTCTTGCGTTATGCCTAACACGGTCCCATTGGCTATTCTCCTTCTTCATTACCCTTAACTCAATCTCCATTCATCAACAGCTACGCCACATCCTTCTTGACACTCAACTCACCGCAACCTAACACCGCCACCACCTCCAACTTTGAAAACCAACACAGATGCCAACCATTTGCTGTAGCATTGAATTTACCCCCCATATGTCCAATACAAAACTTATGATTCCAATTTTTCCCTTTCGTTTTGGTGTATTAAACAGCTTGCACGAAGTCGACTTTTGCTGTTTTTCTTCTTCTCCACCTTACAAGAACTATGACCTACTTAGAGCTCCATCAACTCGAACCCAGATTCGCACACAATGGAGCTCCGACTTAAACTTAATCAGACGTCCTTGACCCACGCCTAGCTCCCATCAGGTGCAATTCTTGCTTAGTTTTGATTTTATTTATTTATTTATTTATTTATTTATTTATTTATTATTATTATTATTATTATTATTATTATTATTATTATTATTATTATTATTATTATTATTATTATTATTATTATTATTATTATTATTATTATTATGTTTTAATTCCATAGTTATTTAACATAATATGTAATATATGAATATATTAATTTTAGGAGTTTTTTAGGTAGTATATTATATGATTTTATTAATTTAGTTAGATAAATAGTTGCTAATAATAAAATTTAGGTGTATATATATATATATATATATATATATCCATATGTGTTAGCTTAGGATTTTTTTAGGATTAGTTTTTTTTTAGAAATCCTTACATAAAAAAATCTTTTTTAGAAATAAAAATTAACAAAAAGAAACTTTTTATAAAAAGATTATAGCGTCTTAGAAAGTCTTTTGATCACTCACGAGTTAGGACCCCTTATATTTTGTTTGAATGAGTTGAATCGGTAATAACATAAACTCGGTCGATTTTTTTTTTTAAAATTAAAATCAATCAACACACTAAATTCAAAAGAACTACGATCGTCTGATCCCAGCTAACAGGTACGTAAGTACCTTCGGGGTGACTATAAAATATATAAAAACTTAAGTCCTTTTTTCTTTTGATTTGATTTATTTATTTATTTGTTTGTTTTTCAAATATTATAATTAAAAGAATAATCTTAATTTCGGTAAGTAGATAATGGTACACGTTAGGGTTTAATAAGTTAGCCCCCGAACTCGGAACCTTCTATTTCTTTATTCAAATTAGAATTAAGACCGGTAGCTAAATCGTAATCAATCCACCCAATTGATTACGATTTCTTTTCTTCTTCCTAACTTCGGTCGAGTGGCAACTCCAAAACTTTTTTTTTTCTAAATAAAAAACTAGAATTTTCCAATTTCTTTAGTCAATAATTAATATTAAATGGGTTAGGGTTTAGTATTAATAAAAAAATGGGGAAATTAATTTTAAATAGAAACTGAAAAATCAGGCTCGATAATTATTTTATTACTTATTTTCCTAAATACAAACTTACAAGATCACTTTTATTAATAACCCTAGTTTCATCATAAAATTTAGGCTGAATTGGATAATTTGTTCGATCACCTTAAATTCAATAAACAATACTCCAAGTAGCTAATTGCGGGGCTTACAAATACTTGGCCTCTGTATGAATGGGCTAAAACAAGAGGATTCGTCTTGCCAGTCCCTCTAATCCTCAAGCTAGACCGCAAGTCAATGGTCCAATAGCCTAATCCCCATTAGTGTGCCAGGCTGACCTTTCTATAACAACTCTACCCAAGGCTAGATTTGAATCAATATACTGCCAACCTGATGCATGCCTAAGTTGAGCTAACACCTATCCGAAACCGACCTCCCAAGGCTGGCCCTACAATAAGTCACCTTTTGAAACCACCCTTTTTCAGACCCAAACATTCGAGCTACTGAATTGTCAAACTACCAAGCCTAACCTAACCTATTAAAACCTACTCTGCCGCGCTGATTTTCCTGACATCCGTACTATCCTCTTTTGTTACTAAATATTCTTTTTGCTTGCTTACAACATTACCCCTATAAATTATTCATTCTTCTTTACTAGTTGGAATCCTTTTTGTATTTTACACTAACCTAAAACTTTGATAAGAATCAAGCTACTAGACTACTGACCCGTAACCGAACCTGAGGACTATAAGGATTAGCAACACGAATCCTCTTGTTCCAGCCAACCCCTACCGAGGCCGAGTATTTCCTTACTAAGTCACCCTTCATACCAAGTTGAATAACTGTCCATCTCTTTATATTGCGCCAAATATAGCTAGAAGGGGGAATTCAGATTACCTTTAATACACTTTTATGTTTTCTTCCTTGCAAAAATCCTTTGTTTACTCTTGACATCACTCTTATCTTAACCCTTAAGCAAAGCTCAATGGCGAGTAACATCATCGGACCAATTCGTGCATCATATCAAATTATACCGTAAGTCTTCGAAAGTTCCATTGGTGCATCACATCCTCTAGAGTTGTTCATGGGTTTTACTTACTTCTTCATTCATAATTATCATTCCGTACGTTCCCCACCACTTCCATTTCGACCTTTCTATAAGCTCAAAGCCATCCAGCAACCAGCTTTATCTGTTCTTAATCACAATTCACAGCAGAACTTACCCTAATTGGGTCAAATGAATACTCATGCATTGTCATAGCTCCAAGAGTCAATAGAATCAACATTCAGACGTTTTTCTTCTTACTTGAGCTAAACATATCTTGCTTACTCTCCGTAAACATCTAATTTTTACTCCCCCCACCCTTATTTTTCAATTTAGGTTATAGGGTCCTAAATTAGAAAACTTCAAAAAATGGAAAATTAAAGAAAAACCCCCCAAAATGAAGAAATTTAGAAAAATAGGAGTTCTAGGAAAACTTAGAAAAAATAAGAAAAAGCGCAAAAGATAGGAAATTTAGAAAAAAAAAATACAAAATTCGAAAAATTCGAAAAATTCGAAAAATTTTGAAATGTCACAAAATTGAAAAAAAATAAAAGATTTTAAAAAATAACATTTTGTTAGAGTATATTTTTTATTTTAATTTAGGTTTAGAAGTTGACCGTTGAACCTGGGCTTAGATTTAAATCTAACCTGGGCTGACCGAGTCCATTTGTGCAATTAAATTGCACATATGGACAAGGCACAGGCCAACGGCCTAACAGTTAAATATATGGACATAGCACTAGCATTGAGCATGAGGTCTTAGGTTCGAAACTTAGTAAAGATAAGGAGGCTTTTTTTCTTATTTTTTGGTTTTCAATCAAATTAGGGGACTACCACGTGTCAGGATCTGATTGCACCACGTGTCCTAACACGTGGCATCCTCGAATTTGATGGCCCTGCTGACATGGCACCACGTAGCATCCACATGGTACGCAAGGTTAGCTAGCATGGCTAATGTGGTGCCACCTCAGCCCACTTTTCCCTCCCCATCTTTCCTTTTCCCTTCGTTTTCCTCTCTTTCCCTTCTCTTTCCCTCTCCTTCCTTCATTTTCCCTAAATTTTCAGCACTTTCCTCTTCGAACTGCCTACTTCAACACGGATTTTAAGCCCTTTCTTGCTGCAATTTCACCAAATCAGTAATGAAATTGCAAACTAGACATGGCTTAGTATTAATAGTGATCAAGAACACGTCCAGATTCATGCATTAACTCAGTCAAACCAAGCTCCAAAAAGTTGGAAAAAACTTAAATTTCAATTTTTCTCAATTAACTCTAATTTGAACTTTCCATATTTCTGGGTTAATCTCAAGTATATAAAAGGTGTCGAGGGTGATCATGAAAAAAACACAACCATTCTCGAGCTTCGAATTCAACTCCTAAGCTTTCTCTCTCTCGCGCCATTCTCTTTTTATCTCTACTAATCTCTTTCTCTTCGATTCTTTCTCTTCGATTCTCTCTCTTTTCTCTAACCCGAGCTAACCCACCACTTTAGGGAGACTACCTACGACTTAGGCTCCCCAACCCAGCTACCCTCAACCTCTGCCGTGAGCCCTAGAAGTGACTTCCAACAACCTCCATTAAACCTTAGCCACCGTTATCTCTCTCTCTCCTCGAACCACCACTCTAGCCGCTCCAATAACCTAAACTAACCACCCAAACGAGCTCCTCGTCACCCAAAACTCCTACCCACACCTCTCCTTCACCCCTAGTTGCCACTACGCCGAAGGAAAAAACACCACCATCAGCTACCATACTTGAACACCTTCTAAAATGCCCCGAAACGCCAAGGCATCAAACCTACCCTACCATACCTTCCCCCCCAAAACCTAATTAGAAAATCCCATTTCCCAGTTAATTTGGAGCTCCAACCAATCAAAACCACCTCTGCCGACGCTGCTG
The DNA here is from genome assembly GCA_024138005.1 of Lumnitzera racemosa. Classification (NCBI taxonomy): domain Eukaryota; kingdom Viridiplantae; phylum Streptophyta; class Magnoliopsida; order Myrtales; family Combretaceae; genus Lumnitzera; species Lumnitzera racemosa. The sequence goes on from JAMXBC010000006.1 coordinate 14,059,615, forward strand.
CTGTAGAAGCCTAACCTAAATCTAGTGAAGCAGACCCGACCTGATCTGACTCAACTTGTCCGACCTGTCCATCCGAAGTTTTTTTTTTATATATTTTATTTGTCGTTTTATTTTGTTTTATTTAAATGTAATAGAAAATAATAATAATAGAAAGGAAAGAGAAAAGGAAGAGAAGAAAAGAAAAAAAAAAGGGAAAAAGAGAAAAAAAAAGAGTAATTTGGTTTTATTTTATTTTATTAGTTTAAATAAGTAAGATATAATAAGTGATAAGTGATAAATAAATTAAGTGATAAAATAATAAATAAATAAATAAAAATAATATAAAAATAAAAATAAATAAGTAAATAAAAAGATTATTATTTCTTTTTATCACTTAGAAAAATTGATTTTGTAAAAATAAATAGACCTCTCTCCAAATTAGAACCATTTTAGAGTTTTTAAAAATTAAAAAAGCGATTAAGACATTTTTAGGAATTTCCTTCAACAAATCAAAACTAAATAAAACGTAAACTCGATTGTTTTCAAATTAAAACAAAACTAATCTACTAAAGTTTTACAAAAAAGAACTACGTACGTCTGATCCCGAATAGCAAGCACGTCCATACATAAATATGGAGCGACTTAAAATGTGGAAGTTTTATTTTTTTCCCATTTTTAGATATTTATGTGAATTGATGAATTTAGTCACATGTATTATAATTAGCTGTTTTATAAATTAAAAAGAGTATATTTGAAAAGCGAAGTTAAAATCGAAAAGTTAAAAAGTGATACCTATTTAAGGTTTAATAAATTAGCCCCCGAACCTAAATCTCTGATTTTCAAAAAAAATCCGATTTACAAATTGATTTTTTTTTTTTCAATCGATAAACCGGTAACTAAGTTATGACCAATCCACCCAATTGTTTATAACTTAATCCTTTTTCCTGACTCCAATCGAATGGCAACTCCAATCGCTTTTTAAATTGAAAAAATGGTTTTCTTTAAACCCTAGTCAAAGATCAGTATTAAACCGGTAAAGTTTAGTACTGATCGGTTTAGAGAAGACCTAATTTTATAAAAAGAACCGAGGAGTGAAAAACCAGGCTCGACACTCTCGACTACTCTTATCTAACCCACTATGTGTAGACTAGTGGTGAGTTACCTCCGACTACACTTATACGTAATATCAAGTGCGACCAAAGCTCGTGTGAGGTGTTGGTGCATCATATCCACCATCGATAGGCGAAGACCCTTGCTCATCCTTTGACTACCATTTATCCTTCAAAACATCCCAAGGTTTGGACCTACCCCCTTAGTTCATGCGATACCAGATGTTACATATTCATCCATGTTAGACCATATCACAACTAGCCCAGTCAACATCAGCAAAGGTAGTCAACAATATGCGTATGAATAGAAGACCCATCGATGGTGTGCCTCGTAGATATCGAAGAACACATTTTACTACCAACATGTGGTTTATGTTGGGGCGATGCATGTACTGGCTCAACTAATTAACCGTAAAGTTGATGTCTAGTCAGGTAATTGTAAGGTATTTAGTGCATCGACAATTTCATGATAAGAAGTAGGGTTGGAGAGAAGGGAAAAACTATAGGCATTAAGATGAATCTGAAGAAAAAGGAGGGTTGTTACGGGTTTAGATAAGTGCATATAGTGTCATTTGAGAAGGTCCTAAAGAAATTGAGAATGATACAAGTAGAGACCCTGAGTTATGCGAGTAACACGAATGCTAAGGAAGAAGTGGAGGGCGCCAAGATCTTTCATGGAAAATGTCACGCCCTAAACTAGAGAGCCATAACAGACCCACCGTATAAACCAACCTACGCTAAAAGCTAACCACCTTAGCTACTAACGTAAGTATAGCCTATACAAGGTGTTCATCACTCTATTGCTTGGAAGTTCCCCTTTCAATATCTAGTATGAGTTAACCTATGGTGTAAATTTTAAAAATAAATTCTAAAAAAAAATTTTTACAACTAAAATTTCACTAAAATCCACAAGTTTATAGAGCATAGAATAAATTTTATTAACTGAAAACTATGAGTGACTTGAGGAGACCCTATTAGTTTTCTTACAAGTTAATACAATCAATAAACTGAATAGAAATCCAGTCGAGTAAATCTTAAATCTCACTCCCCGATCCCATTCTCTGGCTTTTTGGTGAGTCTACTAAGGAAACCTACAAAAAAACTATAAAGGAATAAGAGATAACTTGCTCAGTAAGTGAGACGAAGACAATAACACATATCTGACATCAAGCAACTAGGGTTTTCAAGCAATTTGATTAGATGCAATGCATGATCAAGAAAATACCATCGCACGACATTAACCAGTCATTGTGAGATTAGAGAAATTGTACTCACTCTAATCTAGGTTTTGAGAAGTTTAATGTCGTGCACTCGCAAATTTGGTCACCAAACCGAGGCTTGTACAATGGAAAACATGCTCTTCCCGAAACTACTTTTGAACCATTGACCCCAACCTAGCCGTAACCCCCTCTCATGTCAATTAGTTTGACTCAGGGTGAGGAAAGGACAACTTTTGCTATCCTCAACGAAAGCGTCCATGTTTAACCCATACTTCCTAATCATTATCCCTAGTGAGTTACAATGTAAGTCCAATTAGTAGTTAATCCAAGTTTGTATTAGATTACTTTTGAGGTAATCAAGCAAATTCAAACAGTCCAAAACATATAATATCATGAAGTAATCAACACATCAATCCAGCACATAAATAGCACCACGGTATTCAAGTACACACACTGCATGTACACAAGCAACTAACTTACAAGCACAAGCAACTAACTTATAACCACAAACAAGATATATACTAAGGTCTCCAAGTGTTCTTAAACAATACTTCAAAGTGTAATGAAACACTGAACCCGCTTACTCAAATCCTAATGCTCATTCTCCTCATGCGTCGTTCTCGTCTCGTCTCGTCTCGTCTCGTCTTTCTTTATTATCCCTAAAATTTACATGACGTATTTAGTTTATGTCCAATATATAACATATGTATTCATTGCGAACATTTAAGTACATTTCTAATTGTGTTAGGTAAGTTTTTCTAAGGTGTTTATTAAATATTAGTAAAATAGAATATCTTCTGACCAAGGTTCTAACTTGGTACAAATTACTATCCAGTAATTTCTAATCCATGTTCTAACTTCAATAAATTCTAAGAGAGTATAATGAAGTGACTTTCTGATATACTCTTCGACTTCCAATGATCCAATATTCAGTACCAACTATCTTCAAACTTCTAATTGCTCTTACATTTTGCATCTTCCATCAAACTACCTTCTAACTAAGGTTCTAACCTAGTCCTGTGATATGGGCTATTATCCAAGTGACTTTTGACTCATGTTCTGACTCTAATAAAGGTATAGAATTCATATACAAATTAGTAGCTAATCTACTGTCGAACTTCGAATATGGTCATGGATATCCAATACCAAACGACATTCTAAAGAAGTTTCTGACCCTCAGTCCAAAGTTAGATTCTTATTTAGAAAGTTCTTGACTTACAGCTTGTCTCAAGAAATAGGATAGAATCCAAATATAAACCACTCTTAGGTACAGATTCCATTTTCTTAGTGTATTCAATATATTCACACCATAGACTTTCTGACTTACTTTCTAACACAATTTCTAACTTTGCCGCTACTAGTGCATCCAACTACTTCATATAAAATTCAACTTACCCTAAGTTACAAAGTGTTAATAAATCTGCAAATGCAGAAAACAGCAATTTAATACTGCCATCATTTATACATTTTTCTCTTACGCCTTCACTTAATACAACTCATCAGATCTTTCACACTTAAACTCCTAAACCACTAAATACACACCTCAAATTGAAAATCAATATCTTAAAGCTCCTATACACCTACTTATAGTTACTGCATGTTGGCTAATATAGATTGAAGCATGTTTTTATAAAAACCCAACTTAGCTCTTTTTAAGAAAACCAACTTCCAGCGCACTATCTTGTAGAAAACAAATTTTCCCCACAATATAACTACCAAACTTTGAAAATCCATTCACATATCATTAAAGTTCAACATCTTAAGAGATTAACCACAAAACTTAAAGTCGAAACCACATGGATTAGTCTTTTAAAAACCCAATCAAAAATTGTTACGCGAGACATTTTTCTTAAGGACCCCATATCTACACTCTAAACTTTGAAAATTTGATTGAATATTTGAATTCTCCATGCAAAAATACGTAGAGAAACCAAATTTCAAAATTTTTAGAGTTCATTTGCCATTTTTTTTCCAAATTTTTATTAAAATCAAGGAAACTAAGTACTCACCAGGAATGCAAAGATCTAGCCACCACTAAGGGAAGGGGGTTTATTGGCCAACTATGGTGTGGTGCATTCCTTCAGGCACCACCCTCCTTCCACTTCCAGATTTTGAGAATCCTTGGGTACTCCATAACCTTTTATTTTTTCCCTTTTATGTTTCTAAGTTTCCTTTCTCCCCTTCTCTTTCATTCTCTCTCTTACAAGATTTTTTTTTCAAACTCCAAATGGGTAAAAGTTTCATCCAGAAGTGCAAGGTACATTTGATATCATCTTAGGAGGTGTTTTTTTTTTTATTTCTTTCTATTGATCCTTCACTAACATATGTTTGTAAATTGTACTGTGTATCAAAAAGTTGAGTTTTCACAATTCCTTATACACTCTTCCGTTTGCCACACACAACAACATGTGTGCTTGCTTATCTAGAAATTTTTTATAATTTTTCACATATTTACTTAATGAATTTTATTCAATTTCGGGCATTTTCAATAAATACGAGTACATATATTTACATATTAATTATATCCGATGTATATACGTGTCCTTCATATGTTATTTTATGTAGAATATTAATTATATTACACCTATAATTTATTTCTAAGTCTTCCTTGTTTTTTGAGACCTAATTTGCACATTACCGATAATATAATAATATAGTAAATTTATACGATTTTGGCTATATTTCTAATATATTATTATATTTTTAAATTATGAGCTCACGAAAACTCCTCAACTAATATCACAAAACCCTTCATAAGCTTCTAACTTACTCAAGTTACTTTCCCGAATGCCCTAAATTGGCTACTGAACCTAATCGCGACAATATGAGTCTCACAGCAAACTAATGTAAGATGACAAAGATACAATGATTGAGAATTGTAGGACTACTACCAATGAAAATAATGTCATCTACATAGAGAAGAAGAACCAGTATGTCTAAGTCTTGGGAGAGGATTAACATGGATGTGTCAGCTTTGCTTTGATGGAAGCCTAAGGTGAGAAGGAAGCTACCAAAGCAATGGAACCGGGTACAAGAAGATTGTTTAAGACCATAAAAGGACTTCTGTAATTTACGAACATGGTAAGGGTAACAAGGATAAAAAAAAAAAAACCTAAAGGTTGTTTCATAAAGGCTGTCTCAGTGAGATGACCATAAAGGAAGGCGTTTTTGACATCAAGTTGGCAAATTTCCCCTTAGGAGGAGATAGCATGAAAAAGAATAAATTAGATGGTGCTTGGTTTGATAACAGGATTGAATGTCTCTATGTAGTCAATGCCTTCTCACTGAGTGAACCCTTAAGCTACAAGGTGAGCTTTATGACACTTAACTTATCTCTCAACATTATATTTGGTGCGAAAGTTCTATATACTGCCAACAACATTTGATGAGACTGTGAAGGGACAAAGATCTAAGTGTTGTTCTTGAGAAGAGTGTTACACTCTTCCCTCATGGAAGCTGTCCAAGTAAGACCAAGGAGAGTGACAATATAGTGGCGAGGCTTGGAAGCAAAGGAATGGGTATGGAGGTTGAGAATGGTATGAGGTTTAGTGCTACCAGTTTTAGAACGTATGAGCATATGATTGCAGACACCTAATTTTTGCAACACCCACCCCTTACCTCCCTTTTTTATTTTTCAAATTAAGTTGTAGGGCCCTAAATTAGAAAAAAGTTCAAAAAAATAGAAAATTAAAGAAAACCCCAAAAAATGAAGAAATTTATAAAAAATAGGAATTCTAGAAAAAATACAAGAAAATGGAAAAAGTCAGAAATTTGAAAAGTTACACAAAAATTAAAAAAATAGGGAATTTAGAAAATAATAAATTTTTTAGGTTGTTTAGATAGAATAGGATTTTAATTTAAATAAATTTAAATAAAGAACCATTGGACTTAAGCTTAAATTTAAATCTAACTTAGGCCAACCTAGTTCATATGTACAATATAATTGCACATATAGATAAAGTATAAGCCAATAGTCTAATGGTAAAGCATTTAGACTAAAGCATTGGATTTGGTTTAAAGTTAGGGGTTTAAAACTTACTAGAGCTATAAAAGTTGGTTTTTTATCTTTTTCTCTTAAACTCTATGTGTAGCCACATGTTAGGCCATCATTGGGCTACATATTTGAAATTAGCACGTGACACATTGTGATTCGCTTGGACAACGCACATTCTCCCTCCCCAATTTTTTCTCCCCTTTCTTTATTCTTTTCCCTTTTTATCAAATCACACAAACACAAATGGAGGGTAATTCATTTTAAAAGAAAAAGAGGGGAATTCATTTCGGACACACACGCACACAAGGGGACATTCAAAACAGTAAGAGAAGGGATTAGATTTAAAAAGAAATACAAACACAGAGAAGGGACCCACCACACAGACAGAGCCTCTCTCTCTCTTTACTGTCTCTCCCCCTTACTCTCGGCCGTCTCTCTCTCATCTCATACTGCACCCACTCTCAAACCACCCTTTTCACACATTCTACTGTGCTACCAATACCATCTCTCTCGGCCTCCTCCCATTCACACAACCAGCCCACAGCTACACGATCCCCATCCTCGCCCACTGTCCAAGCTATTGCCACATACGACCCTCTCTCTTCCTCGGTTGTCACCAACCCGAACACCAAACCCAATCCAACCTACTTCATCTCTCTCTCTCTCTCTCACCAGACACACGACCCTCTCTCTCGGCTGAAACCACATACATACCGACCTCCTCAACCTCTCTCTCAACCAATCGAAACGCCCTTACACTCACAAACCCTCGCTCCACTGCATGACTAACTCACCATATACCCTCAACCCCTACTCCAGCTACTACGCGCAATACATACCATTACACAACATACACAAAACCTATAGCTTGTTGACATACCAACTCATCCCCGCATGACTTACAGCCACTCCACCGCATAGCGCACGTACACCACCCCATATGTACACACTAGCCAAACCTACACACGGACTAGCAAACACCAACCTAAATCCACTCTCACACATACACGATGCCAAACCCCCCTGTCACAAAACCCCAACTCAAACCATGCGCCACCACCGTGACCACCACCAAACGGCCCAAACGCAGTGGCATTGAAAATGCCCCCTAAAGTCCAATACCTAACTCACAAAACCACTTTCACCCACTCAAAATGCGCCTCGAAGCAGCCTCCACCACACTGTTCTAGTTACTGGACGCGACCTGGATTCAACTCAGTTTGAACCGACCTGACCCGTGGAGCTCCGATCTGACCCGCGACCCGTATCTAAACCCGCACTCCAGATCCGACCCGCGCTGCTTTAGGTCCGGCCGTATTGTTGTTATTTTATTTATTTATTTATTGTATTTTAATTCATTATTGTAGTTTTTTATAATAAAAAGAGAGAGAAAATTAAGAAAAAAAAAGAAAACTGAAAAAGAAGAAAAGAAAAAGGAAAAAAAATAAGACAAAGAAGAAGAAGTCTTTTATTTTTATTTTTATATTTCAACCAAAAAATAATAATAACAAGATAGAGTAATAAATAAATAATAATAAACAAATAAAAGAATAATAAAATCATTTTTATCACTTAGAAAATTGAATTTTCAAAAATAAATAAAAATAAGTGAATCCTTTCAAAATTAGTACATTTTAGATTTTCCAAAAATAAACCAATTTAGGACCCTTAGAAAATTTTCTTTAAATGAACTCAAAACAAGTAAAACACGTAAATCCGGCTATTTTCCCAAAATTAAAATTAAATCAACATGCTATATTTTTAGTAAACGAACTACAGAAATCTGATCTCAAATAACGAGTACATAGGTACCCGTACACAGGTACATAGACACCTGTATATAGGTACATAAGCACTCGGGGCAACTTAAAATATGGAAAGTTTTATTTTTTCCATTTTTAGATATTTATATAAATTAATCAATTTAATCGCGTGTATTATAATTAGCTGTTTTTAGAAATTAAAAAGGTATATTTGAAAAGTAAAATTAAATTCGAAAAGTTAAAAGTGGTACCCGTTTAAGGTTTAATAAATTAGCCTTCGAATCCAGATCTCTAGTTTTCAAAAAGCCGTATTTATAAATTGATTTTTTAATCGATAGACCGATAGCTAAGTTATAACCAATCCATCCAATTGGTTATAACCTAACCCCTTTTTTCCGACTCCGGTTGGGTAGTGACTCTAAATCTTTTCAAGTTGAAAAAAAATGATTTTCTTTAAACCTTAGTCGAGGATCGGTATTAAACGAATAGGGTTTAGTACTGATTGGTTTAAAGAAGACTTAATTTCATAAAAGAACTGAGAGGGTAAAAAAATAGAGAAAGGTATAGTGATGTCAAAAGTAGGATGGCAGGGGGTAGTCATAGTGTTAAAAGGATGAAAAGAGACAAAGTTACTGTAGGGAAAAACTAATTCATGAAAGATGACTTATGACTAATGTAAACCAGACCTAAGGTGAGGTCAAAACAGCAATTGCCTTTATGTTGGGCAGAATAGCCAATGAAAACATTAGGTGTAGAGTGAGGGATTAGCTTATTTAGGGTTGAAGGGTCATGTTGGGAAAACAAAGACACCTAAAAGTGCAAAGAAATTAATAGTCAAGAGGCATGTTATAAAGTAGGTCAAAGGGGGATTTGTGGCTAAGGGTTGTTGTAGGTAAACGGTTAATGGTATATACAGCAGTGAGTGTAGCATCAACCAAGAATGCAAACAAAAGATTAGTATGTAAGCAAATAGTACATACTTGCTCGCTCAGTGATGTGGTGATGTTTACATTTGGTGACCCCATTTTGTTGATGGATATAGTGACAAGAGAGTTGGAGGCATACGCCAATATCATGTAAGAAGGAAGCTGTTTAGAGCCTTATTAACAAACTCGCCACCACAATCACTATGAAAAGTTGTAATATGATTTGAGAAGTAGTTTTCAACAAGAGGTTTGAAATGCTTAGAATGAGATAACACTTCACTTTTATTATGCATTAGAAAGATCTAAGAGTATCGAGTACAATCGTCAAGAAAGAGTATGTCACGCCTCGAAGCCATAGAATCGTAACAGTCCCGCCATGCAAACCATTTCAAGATAAAAGTTTACCTACAATCACTATCTTATATCTGATTTACACACGTCCACGACTAACCTGCTTTGAAGTGAATGGGTCACAAATTAAATATTTTATTTACTTCAAGAGTATAATCAATCCTCAGTTCTATATCTTCACTTCCCAGGATCCACTAGTTGCTAGCTTCAAGGTAATTATGATGTCGCTTCTAAGCTAGCGCCTGCAATAACATCTATAGGGATGTGAGCAACCAACTACTCAGTAAGTTGAGACAAAGACATAAGACTATACATCAAGCACGAGCAACATTATCAATCAATTATTTAAACGTAATACAACAGACAAATGCCATTGCACGACGTTTTCCAATCCATCATGCAATTAAAGAAATTACACCCACTCTAATTTGGGTTGAGGAGTTTAATGCACATTTCAACAGCTCACAACTAACCTAATCTTATGCAATTAAGACACCGCTCCTCTCATGATTAACTTTGAACCACTACCTTCACCCTTGCCACAACCTCTTCTCTTATTACTTAGTTCAACTAAGGATAAAAAAGGGACCATTATGTTATCCAACGCTATCCCTTTTAAAAGGGTTGGTATTTAGCTAGAGAACCCTAACGTTTCCCTTAGTGGGTTGCAGTGCATGTCCGACTTAGATTTACAAGTCATATATTTAATTAAGTCCAATTAAAGGTATTCAATCAGTTTATACAAAACAAACAGTTACAATCTAAAGTATAAAGCCAGAATCATACAATCAAACCTAAAAACACACACACATAGGCATACGCACAATCAAACTATCTAACAAATACAACTAAGTATAATCTCAAACCTCTAAGTACTATAAAACAGTACTCCAAAATACAATACCGTATTGATCCGAAACTAACCTAAGATCCTTGATTTGCTCACTAAACTTACTGTAGGGTCAATTCGTCGCTACTTGTCCCTATAATATAATTACTCTTTTAGTATTTATACCCTTATGATATATAATCTTCAAATTATAATTTTACCCAATTGTCCAAATTTTATGTTACTTATAACTATATTCATCCTAAGCTAGTTTCTAAATCAGTTCTTGAATTAGGTTTTGATTTAGCTACTGGTTACAATTTTTTATCTGTAAACCTTAGGAATACCTTAAGAATTCCTTTCAAACTAATATGTGAAATTCACTTAACTATATTTGGGTATCCTAAGCTCCTATTTAATTCATAACCAGTATTCTAGTATATACGGTACATTTTATTCCTAATTTAACTATCGAATTTACTCCCGATGTGAGAATAACCTATTTTCTCACATAATTATCTAAATACATATTTCATATCAGATTTATATGATGTTTTTAATATTATAATATTATTGATTTAACCTAATATTTCCTACTTAATGAATTTCCTATATATACATATTATACATTATTATATAATCTATACTTAAAACATATATCAAACATCCCTAACATTACCAATATCATCTTTCATCACCAAATAATATATTCAAATGGCTAATTACACCCTAAATCAAAATTTATATGACAATTATAAAGCAATACTTATAACTATGGAAACAAGATTACAAGAAAATATTGAACACAGGAAAAAAAAATTAAATCTTCAAATCTCTTTTTCTTCTTCTTCTTCTTTCTTTTCTTTTCTTTTCTTTTTTTTTTTCTCCTTTTCTTCCTTTCTTTCTTCTCTTCATCTATTTCTTTCTCTCTTTTCTTTCCTCTCTTTCTATCTCTCCTTTTCTCTTTCTCTCTTCCTAATTCTTCGCTTGTCTCTTTTCTCTCCATATAGCTTAAAGCCATATTTATAATAAATTTTCACCGCCTTATAAGGTGGTTGCATATACATTATTTTTTTTTTATTTTTGTTAGTCTAATTTTATGTGACCTTTGAAGGATAATTTTATCATGATTTATTATTTATAAATTTTCATAATATACTTAAAAAATAATATAACATTATATTATAAACATATCTAAAATTTTTGTTTCTAGAATAAGTAAATTTAATCTAATAAACTTTCCGTTATAATCTATATTTGTTTTATTTCAACTTATTTTTGAAATCAGACCTTATAAGATTATTTCTTATAACTTTTTGAATAACTCATATTACTATTTAGTCTTATTCAAAACTAATTTTCATTGGTCCTACATTCCAAGATAAAACCCTAATTACACTTTTCTTTAATATATGACATATATATATAGGTTCTATTAATTATTTGGAATTTATTAATATACATCTTATATATAAGTTCACTCACTAATATTAATTATTAAGATTACATAATTGATTTCAAAAGATTTATCATAAGCTATATTTAAAATTGTGAAACTTTACAATATAATAATTAGACTTGATAAACTTAATAATTAGACTTGATAAACTTAATAATTCTAACATAATCATACATATGCGAGCTTAATTTGATATATTAAAGCTATACGGTAATTTTTTTAATTTTTATTACTTAATCATGAATGTCAACTTAATTCTAAAAACGTTGATATAAATCATAATTTTTAAATTGTGTCTCAAGCACTAAACTTTTCATTTTATTTCTTATTAATTTATATAATTGCATATGATTTATCTCTAACGATTCATTAATTATTAGAACTCGTTTTATACGTTTCCAATAAATAATGAGTAATATATGTATAACTTAATAATTTAGTATTTAATTATTTTATTTTCTTAATTCTAAACTTACAGGGTCATTTCTACTAATATTTTTAACTTCGTTGTAAATTTCAAGCTCATTTGGATAATGTACACGATCGCCCTAAATTCTACGAACTATCTCCGAATCAACCAATTGTGAATTAATTACCAGTTTTTGTAGGGTCTCATAAAGTACATAATAACAAAACCTTAAATTTGATGTAATTAGCATTTGCCATACATCAGAATGAATCAAATCTTAAGACTTCTATGCTCTATGAGATGATTGTAAGAATGAGAGACGTATAGAATTTCCTTGGTAACAGGAATGACAAGGACTGGTAAAGGTTGAGGAAGACTTGACTCAAATGTGATGCCATTGAGCCAACTTATTTAGGACATCGTAATGGGGTGACATAGGAAAAAGTGCCAAACTTCTTAAGGGATAGCTGATGCAATGAAGGACTGAGAAGATTAACAAAAGACAAGCAAATGGGGTAGAGAAGGCTGCTAATCGGATGTTGAAGGAGGATCTCACTTGCCGTAGAGTCCTTAATAGAAAAACATGAATCATTAAAACTGATATTACAATTATTATCACAACATAATCTAAGGATATAAAAGATTATGAGTAAGATCGAGGACATGTAAAACGTTTTTGAGGTGTAAGGTTTAAGCATTTGTGCGAATGGTGAGATTTCCTGTGTAGCCTATGGGTAAAGATGCACTGTTACCTACAATGACCTCCTTGAATCAAACATAAGGGGTTAAGCCAGAAAGTATACATGCATCTGATGTCATGAAGTGCATAGCACTAGAAGCTGAGTACCAGACAGCATCCTATGATTCTCTAAGGGACAAAGTAGTAAATGACTATAGTACATCCACATAACTTTCATTGAACCTGTGATAGTACTGGAGGGTTGTATGGTTGGGTTTATCACAAATCCAATAGATGACTTTAGAAGTGTATGAGGAGTGGGAGGCAACATCATGTAGCGGTAATGGATGGTGACTTAAGGGGCGTTCGTTGAAGGTAGAGTAGCATTGGTGTGACCGTTGGGATGAACTAAGCGTAGCTTTAGAACTATGACCTCGCCCCCTAGCTTTTGTGCAACCACAGCGATGACCCCAAACCCTAAAGTTGGATGAAGTCGATTGAGTGATGAGAGATGTAAGTACTAGTGCAATAGGGTCATCTGACTTATAACATTTAAGCCATTATTCTTAACTTATTAGCTTTGCACGACCCTGCTCAAACGTGAGAAGGATGGGAAAATAGGTGAGAGTGGTGATTAATACGTCATATGCATGAGGTAGATTGCGAAAAGCAGAAGTTATAAGATCTATGGAGCTAAAGGGTTTACTGATGAATGTGAATTAATCTATAATGGCTTTTAGCTCATGTAGATAATCCGATATAGAAGTATGTTGGAAGCAAAGAGCTTAAAGTCACTGTTTCAACTCCATTTCACTAGCCATGGAGTTTTTAAGAATTGCTCTTAAGAGAAGTCTAAATGTCAAATGGAGCAAGAAGATAATGGATCTCCATGAGGACTTCAGTAGAGACAATGGCTAAAAGTGAGGCTCAAACCATGTGTTTAGTCCATAGCCAATGGATATACTTAGGATTTGATATAAACAATACACTGGATAGTGAGGGAATTTCATAAGGTAGTGCTAAGATTATGCCATTCACATATTTGTACAAGTCCATAAAGATAAGAAAGGAAGTCGTGAGAAAAGAATAAGGCTGATAGTTGTCAAAGGTTAGCTTAATAGTGACAACATTAGAGATGCTATTTGATATTAGAGAGAGCAAGAAGGGGAAATGTTTAGGGTTCTAAGATAGGGTAGTAGAGATGTAGCTTAACGTGTAGGAGTGGAGTGATGGATCAACCAGGAGAAGGAGGGGTAGAAGTTGGTTATGTGGTTAGTAGGGTAATGTATCGAGTCATAGATGGTGATTTGGGCATGGACAGGGAGATTTGGGCTTTAACAGGTGGATAGAAACTAAGGTTGGAGTAGCTAAGGTTAGTTTTATGGACTTGGAGGGTGCTATCAGTAATGGGGTTGATTACAGTTGGTACAGGTGAGGTGGTAGCGATGTTCTAGGTCGTAAGGCTAGAGGTGGCTCAAGAGGTGGGGGGCAAACTAGATGTGACGGTGATTAGAGGTTATAGGTAGTCCATTGTGGCGACAATGATGTTTATTTCAGTTGATGATGGTAGCCAATGATTTGGAGAGGTGGCGGTCAATGGCGACTAAAAAAAAAAAAAGAATTAAGGTTTTCTCCTCTCATTTTTTTTTTTTTAAGTAGATCTGATACCATGTACATCAATAGTAAAAATGATGTTTGTATTGTATATTGATAGAGTGTACAATACATGTATTTATAGAAGCTGTGTATGTACCTAACCCTGGCAACACTATGAAAGGACAATAATACCCCTATGTATTACAAACTATAACAAATATGTATGAAACAATAACACTATAATAGATCAAACCTGATTTCATCGTTTTAACATTTAACCCTTTCATGTGTCTAAATCAACTATGTAGATCAGTTTGATAACATTGAGAACAAAGGAATGAAAGCTCACCACATGAAAAAAGAAATTTTTAAGTGAAGAAATTTGCTCCAAATTAATTTAAAAACAAAGAAAGGTTGAGAACTGTGTCTAATTGCACTCGAAGCAGTTGAAAAAGTAAACATCTCATTTTGCAATTGTTTCCGAATTGATAAATCGTTTACGTCTTGTTGCCATTAACATTAAAATAAATGCTTGACTTAAGATAAAAAACCGAACGGGAGGGTGATGTAAGCACGGTCATAAGTTACATCTAGGTGTGGTTATTTCATGAAAATCTTTCCTTGGATTGTTTTATAAATTTATTGTTATCAAATTCGTAGTCAAAGTTATCATCTTAAATTTTAATGCTAATAGTTGGTAAGGATAGTTAATCATCGCAGAAAATACCAATGCAATGTAGAAAATGATTTCCATTTTTAAAAAAGAGATTATTTTCCATATTTTCTATTAGAATTCTATGGTTGCCGGTCATCATCGCTTGTGATTAATCACTATCATTACCTTTTATTATCGTTTTCACGACAAAGTACTAGCACCAACAATCTCTTAAGATTTTTAAATAATATTTAACAACTATAATATTTTAATTGTAACATATTAAAAGAATCCAAAAAAACATATTCTAAAAGCACAAACACACCTAAAGTCCTTTTGAACATTACGGTCCTTGCAAGATGTGGACCATAAGCAAATTTTTTATTGAAACCACAAGACAAGTTATTTCTATGTTGACTATTCAAGTCTCACACGATTGAGTCCCAACAACCAAGAAAAAAACAGATGCAGAAACCCAGTCAATTTACAAATCGTGTTTGAAGAAAACATTTGCGAGTATAATATTTGACAAATGTGAGCTTATGATTTAATTTCCAAGTCCTCTTTTATTATGGGCTATACTTCATGCAGCCAAAATAAAAATAGGAAAAGGGTTAGTTTATGTACAAGTGTAATATTTCACAAATGTGAGCTTAGTCATAATGACTCATATGGAGAGTATATGTACGAGTAATTAAGGTGTGTAACTTTAATATATGAGAAAAGAACATTTTAATTTTAACACAGACATATATAGATATAGTAACATTTATGTTTTAGAAGAACCAAATGAAAGGATTGAAAGGAAATTCAAATTTCTTTTAGGAGAAAGTGGACAAAAGCATATAGGACTTGGAAAGCTTAATATATGATATGATTTGCACACGTTATATTTATATGCCATTAGTGTATAACATGTAATGTGTAATATCCATCAAATCTTTTCCAACAATACTAAAATAAACAACAAAGTCTTATGAACCGATCTTTCATCCATAGACTTTGCCTGCATAGACCCTACTAGAGCAAAGCATCTATAGTATGCGTACTCCTCATATTCTGCTTATAGACACTCAATTTTTGTTTCATTTTATTTTTTCAATAAGGTAAAGGGTCCTAAATTAAGGAAAATGAAAAAAAAAATTAGAAAAATAAAATAAAATAACCCAAAAAATAAGAAATTTAGAAAAATACAAAAAAAAAGTAGAAAATTTAAGAAAACTAAAATATCAAGAAAATTAAAGAAAGCCAAAAAATAAGAAATTTAAAAAGATACAAAAAAAAAAGAAGATTTAAGAAAATCCAAAAAAAAAGAAAGAAATTTATAAAAAATAACAAAAATATAAAATTTTGAAAAATATAAAAAATAGAAGATTTAGAAAATAATAAATCTTTTAGATAGTTTAGTAGAGTTTAATTTTTAATTTAGATAAAATTAAAAAAAAAAAGAGTTATTAGCCCTAGACTTAGATTTAAATCTAACCTAAGTTGATCTAGTCTATATGTGTAATTTGAATAAGGAAAAACCAACAGCTTATCTAAATAAGCGCTCGGACTTAATATTGCATATGATTTGGAGATCTTGGCTTCAATTCATAAAAGGTGCAAAATACATTTTTTATTTTCTTTTCTCACTTCATCAACATATCATCGCCACATCACGCACTACATCATCGTCGCATCATTTACCAACTCATTTCTAAGTGTGGTAAACACAATCCTACATGTGTTAGACACACTCTAATACACTCTTACAAGTTCGCCCAACCCAAATATGGAAGAAAATCATATTATATTTAATATTTTCTATCATTAACTTGACCATGATACCTATAAGTAAGCGATTTCATTCTATTACAACCCATCAACTCATCACTCACAATCACTTAAATCCATTCACAATGCCACTCTCTCTCTTTACATGATCCCTTTTTCTAGGATTTATGCGAACTCCAGCTTTATCTAACTCTACTTTGGTTTTTATTTATGTTTTGTTCTCCGTATTTTTTTTTCTTTGTTTTTTATTTATTTTTGTAACATCATACTTTTTCTTTTTCTCTTTTTGTTGTTGTTATTATAATTGTATTCTATTTGCAATTATAAAAAGAAAAAAAAAAAGAGAAGAAAAATAAAAGAAGGAAAAAAAAAAAGAAAAGGTCCAATTTGGTTAGTTTACTTATTTTTATGTTTTAGTTAGAAATATACAATAAAAAATAAAAGTAAAAAATAATAATAATGAAAAATAAAAATGTCCTCTCACTTAGAAAAATCCTTTTATCAATAACATAAATAAACTCTTTAGGCATGTTTTCCATAACTCAAATATCTTTTATATAATTCAAATATCTTTTTCATGATTTAAGCTTCTTTTCTATATTTAGACACTTTTTCCTTGGTTTAGGCTTCTTTTCTACAATTAAGCATGCTAACCATGGCAATTACATATTTTATGGAAAGTTGCATTTAGGTATTTTAAGTTTTTTTAAAAAGTTTTATCACCTAAAAATTTTTTTTTCTAAGTAAATAAAAATAAATGAACCTTTTTTCAAAAATTAGGATATTTTAGAATTTTCCCAAAAAATAAAATCACTAAATTAGGACCATTTTCTCTTCGATGTTTTTCTTAATTAAAGAAATGACTAAAAGACATAAACTTGGCCACTTTCCAAATTTAAAATCAATCAACCCGCTAAAATTTTTGGAAATGAACTACGGAAGTCTAATTTCAAATAGCGAGTACATAAGCACCCATACATACGAGACAACTTAAAATAGAAAAAAAAAATTATTTTTCCCCTTTAATAGATAATTCTTTAAATTCTTTTTTCTTTTAAATGAGTTATAACTTGTGAATAATCATTATTAGAAGAGTATTTGAAAAGAAAAATTAAATTCGAAAAGTTAAAAAGGTGGTACATATTTAGAATTTAAAAATTAGCCTTCGGATTCAGATCTTCAGTTTTCAAAAATCGTTTTATAAAATTAGTTTATCATTAGATCAATAGCTAAATTATAACTAATTCACCCAATTGACTATAACTTAACTCTTTTTCCCGACTCTTATCGAATGGCGACTCCAAAGCTTTTTCAAAAAAGAAATGATATTCTTTAAACCCTAATCGAGGGTTAATATTAAACAAGTAGGAACGAATAGGGTTTAATATTGATCGATTTAAAGAAAACTAATTTATAAAAACCAAGATAAAAAAATCAGATTTGATAGCTTAGCAATGCCATTAGGGACATCAAGAAAACTAACCACTTAAAATACTTTCCGAAATTAAATTTTCCTTTCAAAATACCCATGTTATTTATCTATTTATTTGTTTATTGTTGCATATACTTTGCTTTGATTGCCATAGTTATTTTGCATACAACATGCATTAAGACATAGGGGATCATTTGTTACATGAAAGATGGTAAATGTTGTTATACCCAGGCCATCTTAGGACCCTAAGAGAGGGGCCATTGTGTAGGCTCCAGGTGTAGTGGTATAACCACTATTCAGGGTTGATTAGGTTACCCCATTAAGCTTATTGTAACCAATGAAAGTGTTTTTTAAAAACAAATGAGGTCGTAAAGCTAAAGGACCTTTTAGAACCCACCCTAAATGTAGATACTCCCCTTCAAGCTTGAGTTAATACACTACTCCTAAGAATTGCAACCTTACTATTGTTTGAAAGATTTAGAAATATAATCAATCATTTCTAAAGCAAAAATATCAAACCAAATGATAGGGTTACAACTTAAGGAGTAATGAACTAACCCAAACGATTCTAGCATATGCATATTTCCACAATTGTTTTATTGATGAATAATTCTCATCCATATCTAAGTTTAATAATAATGGCAAGTAACCAATAAGAGAATAATCAAAGAGACAATACGCTGCTAGATGCCCTAGGAATCCATAAGCAGTTGCTACAAGCTAAGGTTACGTACTGGAAGTAAAGGGCTAAACGCGCTGAGGCCTCTAACCAAGCCTTGTTAGCTTAGGTTGAAAAAAGCAAAAAGACCGTGGATTGGGCTTTAGAGATGCTAAACAAGATTAAAGCCCAATTGCAAGAGTTAGATTAGAAACTTTAGATATAGTTAAAAGAGTTTGAATATATTTTAAGTTTCATTGTTAGGCTCCCTTCTATTCGTTCTCTATACTCTGATCTTTTCAAAATAATAATTTTTCTCTTTAGTCTATCGCTCTTTAGTCTATCGTTCTTTATTCTTTCCTTCCTTGTAGATAGTCCTTCAATAGAACTTACCTAACCATTTATTCTCTCTCACTCGAGGAAATATAAGTAAATATCACAAACTTGTAACTAGAACCCAAAAAGAAAAAAAATTGCCATCTTTATTTGGATTTTTTCGATTTCTATAAACTAAAGCTTTATCTTTATTTCTCACTAAAAAAAAAGTCGCTAATTGGTAAGGAATTCTTCCAATCAGGTTCACATGGTTGATGATAAAATCGCCTCTTTAAAAAAGATGATACATCAAATGGCCCAACAGTGGCAAATCCTATTCTCGATAATCACTACTCTCCAAATATCTCAAGATTCAAACTTGGAAAGGAGACTCTCGAATCTAGAAAAAAAAGGTAGCCATGATACGAAAGAGCATTACAAACCTAGAAATGGCAATAGGCCCAATACTTAGAAAATTTCAACACCCGACATTCAATATTGATCAAATATTGATAATCCCAAAAAATGAAGGAGGCCCAAGAAGAAAAGAGTCAAGGAAGAGTGAGAAAAAACAAGCCTAAGGGACTCAAAGGAAACAGTTCACTCAACTAAAGATCTCAATGACCTAAATCTTTCATTGTCTAAAGGAAACAAGGATTATAGCTTGTGAAGGCCCTAATCCAAATTACAGACCATACAGCTTTGACCTAGAAGCATGATGTGATTATCATATAAGTCGGAAGGGGCACGCTACTAAAAAATGCTAGAGATTGAAAAACAAGATTCAAGACCTGATTGATGCAAAAGTCATTCAGCTAGAGCTACAATAAGTCAATCCTTCTTAAAGTTATGGGGGTAGTTCAACTAAGACGCCTAAAACTCCATTTCTTTTTAATATACCAATGCCTTCTGATAAGCTCATAGGTTGTCTTAAGTAGTCGGATGCCTGAATGGAGGAAGTTAAGGTAGGGGAAAAAAAGAATCAAGTTGTTTTCAAAAAAGTCTATTTTTTTAATAGCTTTGTAACAACTGGAATAATATAACCTTATTGCCTTTTCAATTAAATTATCACAGTATTATTAACATCGGGGTGAATAAATCCCTCCTAAGGAAGTGGTAATTCACTTTTAAAAGGTTTTAAAATGAAAGGAGGCGAACTTCATCCTACACATTAACCTCTAAAAAATAATTAAAAAAATTTAAGAGTTGAGCAACATCGAAGTGAGGACATTTCAGGCTATTTCCTTAAAGGAAGTTGATTTTGAATTTGATACACGAATTAAAGTGAAGTTAGGCATTCGTTTTCAAATTCCAAAAACACAACTATCCATTGTTAAACCCATTGGACCAATTTGAAGAACTTTCAAATTTGAACCCTATCAAAAACTACCCCACAATGGGTCAATTCAAAGGAAAGAAGAATAAAATTACTTTATGTTTACCTCAGTAACGTTAATTTAAAAACGAATTTTATTTCTAATAAGTTATCTTTCTTTGATATGAAAAAAAGACCAATTCTTTTCCAAACACCTCAAGCCTACAAATGCCTTACCCGATCTCATATGCTCGGAATCCATGAGTCAGGATTTTAAATCTCTCAAAGGCAAAGACTCAACAATATGAATATTCACTTTCTAGGACGAAGAAAAAGAGAAGAGTAAGAAATGATGGGGGGAAAATGATAAATAAAGAAAGAAGGGGGGCAATAAAAAAAAGAGAGAGAGAGAGAGAGAGGAAAATAAGAAAAATAATGAAAAAAAAAAACAAGAGCTTGAAAATCGGAATTTGTGTATAAAATGAAAAGGCCCCAACTGAAAAGAGCTTAAAGGCACATAATTAAAGCCCAAACATTGTCAAAGTCTTTATGCCCATTCCAAATCTCATGAGCCTTACAAGACACAAAGCCCTTTCATACATCCTTTGCCACAAACACAAAACTTTCCTACCCACAATACCACTCTTACTTAATAAAGCTCTTTTAATCTTAAAAGATAATTTATCTTTAATAAAAATTATTTTTAAAACTAGGGCAAGCATGCTTCTTATTTTTCCCAAAAGGTACTTGACTTGTATACCTGGATTGAATAAGTAAATCTTTTAAATAGACCTTTTCATTAGTCCTTTTTGGAAAACTTTTGACCAAAAGCCTAAATTCACAACGATTGAACCAAAGAAAACCTAATGAATTGATCAAAACGTATCGTATGTAAAATGGACTATAATTTTGGTAAATAGTCAAGAGTATAATCTAGACCGATAGTTTGCAAGGAAGTCCTTTTTTATTAAACTAGTCATGAGTTATCTTTTTCTTGAAAATAGGGATGTTTGGAATCACAAGACCCCATTAAGTAGATCAACATCACGATCAAGGAGAACATAAGAGGCCCCATGTGATTATCAATGAAGGGTTCTTTACCTGTTAGCAAACTTTAAAGAGAGAGAGAGAGAAAGTAAAGGCTTGTTACAAATCTTTTATCCAAATTCATATCGGTCTAAGTGGCCAAGTTTTCAATCCATGACACCTAATTTCAAAAAGTTAGCCATAATTGTCTAGGTTATTCTCACTCTTCCCAAATGAAGGAAAGTATCCCTAATGTTTTTTTTTTTTTATGTAAATGGTTTTCACCAAAGGATTGACCTATAAATACTTTTCGAATCAAGTAGTTTTTCGAATAAGTTTAATTTCCTCACTTCGCATCTTTTACTATCATTAAAGCTAACTCTTAAAGCAATGACCCCTCTTTTAAGGTGAGCTAGATCTTAAAGCACTATCCCATCTTCTATCCATTAAACTCTCTTCAAGGTCTTAGCGAACCCGTAAGGCACTTCCCTTCGTCAATTCCTCTTAGTGAGCTTGTAAGGTGCTTCCCTTCATTAATTCCTTACGTGAGCCCATAAGCCACTTCCCTTCATCAATTCCTCTTAGCAAGCCCATAAAGTACTTTCCTTCATCAATTCTTCTTAACAAGCTCGTAGGGCACTTCTCTTCATCAATTCTTTTTAGCAAACCTATAAGAGAGCTTCTTCTAAAGTCAATTTAGGGCTATTAGTCCCTGAGAGATGCACCTACTTAGGTTAGTGAGCCTAGAAAAGCACGACCAAGTTTTCCAAATCGATTCTAGCTCAAGGTTACTAGTCCCCAAGAGACGTTCACACCTAGATTAGTAAGCCTAAAAAGGCACAACCAGGTTTTCCAAATCGATTGTAGCTTAGG
Source organism: Lumnitzera racemosa (assembly GCA_024138005.1). Taxonomy (NCBI): domain Eukaryota; kingdom Viridiplantae; phylum Streptophyta; class Magnoliopsida; order Myrtales; family Combretaceae; genus Lumnitzera; species Lumnitzera racemosa. Next base: position 14,081,979 of record JAMXBC010000006.1, read on the forward strand.
GTTGCTAGTCTTCAAAAGACGCGCCTGCCTAGGTTAGTGAGTCTAGAAAGACATGACCAGGTTTTCCAAATCAATTCTAACTTAAGGTTGCTAGTCCCCTAAAGACGCGCTCACCAAGGTTAGTGATCCCAGAAAGGCACAACCAGGTTTTCCAAATTGATTTCAGCTTAAAGATGCTAGTCTTCAAGAGACACACTCACCTAAGTTAGTGAGCCCAGAAGGGCACAACTACGTTTTCCAAATCGATTCTAGCTTAGGATTGCTAGTCCTCAAAAGACACTCCCGCCTAGGTTAATAAGCCCAAAAGGGCACAACTAAGTTTTCCAAATCGACTGTAGCTTAGGGTTGCTAATCTTTAAGAAATGCGTCTACCTAGATTAGTAAGCCTAGAAAGGCACGACGAAGTTTTCTAAATCAATCTAATTTAAGGTTGCTAGTCCTCTAAAGACACGCCTGCCTAGGTTAGTGATCGTAGAAAGGCACAACCAAGTTTTCTAAATCGATTCTAGTTTGAGGTTGCTAATCCCCGAAAGACGTACCTGCCTAAGCAAGTGAGCTCAAAAGAGCACGACCAGATTTTTCAAATCAACTTTAACTTAGGGCTGCTAGTCCCCGAGAGATGCACTCGCCTAGGTTAGTGAGTCTAGAAGGGTACGACTAAGTTTTCCAAATCGATTCTAGCTTAGGATTGCTAGTCCCCAAGAAACACTCCCACGTAGGTTAGTGAGCCCAAGAAGAGTAAAACTAGGTTGTTCAAATTGATTCTAACTTAAGATTACTAATTCCCAAGATACACTCCCACCTAGGTTAATTAGCCTAGAAAGGCACGACCAGGTTTCATTTCTTCTTTTCAGCCTTAGAGCACCTCCTCTCTCTTTAACCTTTTCACCAAATCACCAGCGAATCAAGTTTAAGATAACTAGCTATTTGTTGCACTTCTTAAGTCAAAGTCACCTCTCAAGCAAAAATAGTCTCTTTTGTCTCTGTGATAAAATTTTATTCAAACTTCATCGCAAAGAGGAGCAACTGTAAATACCCAATTTTTGCCTCATTTTATTTTTTTAATAAGGTAAAAGGGTCCTAAAATAGGGAAAAATGAAAAAAATAAGAAAAAAATAAGAAATTTAGAAAAATACAAAAAATAGAAAATTTAAGAAAACTAAAATATTAAGAAAATTAAAGAAAGCCAAAAAATAAGAAATTTAGAAAAATACAAAAAAAAAATAGAAAATTTAAGAAAAGAAAAAAAGAAAAAGAAAGAAATTTAGGAAAAATCACAAAAATGTAAAATTTTCAAAAATACAAAAAAAATAAAAGATTCAAAAAATAATAAATCTTTTAGATAGTTTAATAAAATATAATTTTTAATTTAGATAAAATTTAAAAAAAAAAAAAGTCATTGAGATTGAGCTTAAATTTGAATCTAGCCCAAGTTAACCTAGTCTATACATGCAATTTGAATAAGGAAAAACCAACAACTCATCTGGATAAATATTCAGACTTAATGTTGCATATGGCTTGGAGATTCTAGGTTCAATCATGGAAGATGTAAATGCATCATTTATTTTCTTTTCTTACTTCATTGTCATGTAATCACCACATCGTTTACCAATTCACTTCTAAGTATGGTAAGCACACTCGTATACATATTAGACATACTCCTACATGGCAACTTTGTATTTAGCATAACATTTTGTCGAGATTCGCCCAATCTAAACATGGAAAAAAATTGTATTACATTTAATATTTTTTATCCTTAACTCGACCGTAACACCTATAAATAGAGGATTTCATTTCACTACAACCATCAACTCAATATTCGCATTCACCTAAATCCAATCACAATGCTACTCTCCCTCTCTACACGGCCCCTTTTTCTAGGATTCGTGCGAACTTTAGTTTAGTCTAGCTCTATTTTCGTTTTGATTTGTGTTTTATTCTCCGTATTTTGTTTTCTTTGTTTTTATTTATTTTTGTAATATCATACTTTTTCTTTCTTTGTTATTGTTGTTGTTATTGTTATTGTTATGATTGTATTCTATTTGCAATTATAAAAAGAAAATAAAAACTAAAAAAAAAAAGAAGAAAAATAAAAAAAAGGAAAAGGCCTAGTTTGTTTGGTTTACTTATTTTTATATTTTAGTCGGAAACATACAATAAAAAATAAAAATAATAATAATGAAAAATAAAGATGTACTCTCACTTTAAAAAATCCTTTTTTCAATTACATAAATAAACTCTTTAGGCATATTTTCCATAATTCAAACATTTTTTCCATGATTCAAATATCTTTTCCATATTTAGGTTTCTTTTCTATAATTAAGCATATTAACTATAGTAATTACATATTTTATAGAAAGTTGCATTTAGATATTTTAAAATTTTTCTAAAAATTTTTATCACGAAGAATTTTTTTTTTCCAAATAAATTAACCTTTTTCCAAAAATTAGAATATTGTAGAATTTTTCTAAAAAATAAAATCACCAAATTAAGACCATTTTCTCTTATGTGTTTTTTTTAAATTAAATGAAATGAAATGACTAAGAGACAAACTCGACCACTTTTCAAATTTAAAATCAATCAATTAACTCGCTAAAATTTTCGAAAATGAATTATAAAAGTCTAATCCCAAATAGTAAGTACATAAACACACATATGTATGAAGCGACTTAAAATAGGTAAAAATTTTATTTTTCCCCTTTAGTAGATAATTCTTTTTTTCTTTTTGTAAATGAGTCATGGCTTATAAATAATCATTATTAGAAGGATATTTGAAAAATAAAACTAAATTCAGAAAGTTAAAAGGTAGTACCTGTTTAGGGTTTAAAAATTTGCTACCAGGTTCAGATCTTCAGTTTTCAAAAACCATTTCATAAAATTAATTTTATCATTAGATCAATAACTAAATTATAACCAATCTATCCAATTGATTATCCAATTGAATGGCGATTTGAAAGCGTTTTCAAAATATAAATAAAAAAAAAACTGATTTTTTTTAAACCCTAATCAAAGGTCAATATTAAACGGATAATATTTAATATTGATCAATTTAAAGAAAACTAATTTACAAAAATCAATAAAAAAAAAAAACCAAGCGCAACACTGCTATAACTAGAGGTACACACAAATGAGGTGCAAGTTAGAATTTTCGCTGGACCTGCAAGTAAGGATAGAAAATTTGCCACATAAAGATTCCCAAGCAAAGTTAGACCAAAAAAGTCATTCAATGCAACTATGGCATTTAACAAACTATTAGCTCAATCATTTAATACTTCACTTGACTTGACTTGAGATTCTATACAACTACTTTTTAATCTGCATCAGCTTAAATGGTGATTTCATTGCATCACTGTCTTAAGTCTTTCCACAACTAGTTTCTTCAAGTAATGAACGCTTCTTTACCTTCGATTTATCTCATTCTCCTCTCTCTTTCTGCTACCAAGTCTTTCCAAAGCTCAAACTCATGAAGGCAATCTAACTACAGGATCTTCACTTATAGCAGAAAATGACAACTCTTCTTGGATTTCTCTATCTGGAGATTTTGCCTTTGGATTTCAACCACTACGAAACAACAATGATCTCTTCTTGCTTTCGATTTGGTATAACAAGATACCAGAAAAAACTATTGTCTGGTTTGCATATAGAGAAAAGCCGGCAGTGGCACCTAAAGGGTCCAAACTGGAGCTAACTTCCGACAAAGGACTGGTCCTTGAAACTCCTCAAGGAGATGAGATATGGAAATCTCAGAACATCATGGCTGCAGTTTCACATGGTGTTATGGAAAACACAGGAAACTTTGTTCTTCTAGATGCCAATTCTAGAAGTTTATGGGAAACCTTCCAAAATCCTACAGATACCCTTTTGCCTTCCCAGATACTTGAAAAGGATGGAGTTCTTTCATCGAAACAATCAGAGACCGATTTCTCTAGAGGAAGGTTTCAATTTCGTCTTCTAGGAGATGGAAACCTGGTGATGAACACAATAAATCTTCCAGGAAACTTCCCTAATGAAGTTTATTACATGAGTGCCACAACTGGAGATCCTGACACAACGAAAAATGGTAGAGTTTTGGTCTTCAATGAATCCGGTTACTTGTATGTCGAAAGAGAGAATGGGCAATTTTATTATCTCTCGCGGGTCCAGCTGCCCTCAATCAGAGAATTCTACCACAGAGCAACACTTGACCCTGATGGAATTTTCGCACTATACACATATCCTAAGGCTTCTAAAGAGAATGAGACATGGAGCCTCCTTTGGTCTCTGCCTGAAAACATATGCACCGCCCAAAAAGTAACCCGAGGTCTTGGTGTTTGTGGATATAACAGCATTTGTGAGCTTGGTGAAAATAATAGGCCAACCTGCGTTTGTCCTGGAGGATACACTTTTCTTGATCCTAATGATCGGTTTAGCAGTTGCACACCAGATTTCACCCTAAGCTGCCAGGTTGATCAAAGAAACTCATCACAAGATCTGTTTACTGTTATAGATCTGATCGATACAGATTGGCCAACATCTGATTACACATTGTTGGAGCCATTCAATGAAGACCAATGCAGAACTTCATGCTTGCAAGACTGCATGTGTGCTGTAGCCGTCCACAGATGGGGAGATAAGTGCTGGAAGAAAAAGCTTCCCCTTTCCAATGGACGTATAGACCGATCTATCAACGGAAAGGCATTTGTGAAGGTTCCCAAGGGTAGTTTACCTCCTAGTAGCCCCGATTTTCCATTCCTTGAACCTAGGGAAAAAGATGGTAAGAGTTTGATAACTGTAGAATCAGTTCTTTTGATTACTTCCATATTTTTCAATTGTCTACTGGTTGCTGCCATCTGTGTGGGGCTCTTTCTCATTTACCGGAGGAAGCCTGGTAAAATTTCCCCTCACGAGAAAGTTGTGGAAACGAATTTGCATTGCTTTACGTTTAAGGAGCTCATGCAAGCTACAGATGGATTCAAAGAAGAGCTAGGAAGAGGAGCTTTTGGTGTTGTTTATAAAGGGTTGATAATGAATTCACCTGTGGCAATCAAGAAGTTGTACGCCCCAAAGCAGGACAACGAGAGGGAATTCAGAAATGAATTAAATGCGATTGGCCAGACACATCACAGGAATCTTGTTCATCTTATTGGATTCTGTGATGAAGGACAAGAGAGGTTGTTAGTGTATGAGTTCTTGAGCAATGGCTCACTAGCAGGCCTTCTATTCAGTGAATTTAAACCCAGCTGGAAACAAAGATGTCAAATTGCTTCTGATATTGCTAGAGGACTTTTGTACCTACATGAGGAATGTAGTACCTTGATCATTCACTGCGACATAAAGCCAAAAAACATACTGCTCAATGACTACTACACTGCCAAAATTTCAGATTTTGGATTAGCAAAGCTCTTACAGTTAAATCAGAGTCGCACTCATACTGCCATCAGAGGTACAAAAGGGTATGTCGCACCAGAATGGTTTAGAAACTCGCCTGTCACAGCAAAAGTAGATGTGTATAGCTTCGGTGTCTTGCTACTTGAGATTGTATGCTGTAGAAAAAGTTTGGACTACAAAACCTATGGAAGTGGAGAAGAAGAAGGTGTTATTTTAACGGACTTAGCTTACGATTACTACAAAGAAGGAAGATTAGATGCTCTTCTCGAAGGAGACATGGAAGCTCTGCATGACATGGATACGTTGACTAAGATGGTAACGATCGCTATTTGGTGTATTCAAGAGGAACCTTCAATGAGGCCCTCAATGAGGAGGATTTCACAAATGCTTGAAGGAATTCTTGAGGTACCTTTGCCACCGTGTCCATTCCCATTTTCAAGGACCGAAACGACCAGCCTGTAAATAGAGATTCTTAGCTAACTACATCCATGGTCTTCGTTAAGGAGTTCATCTAGCTGCATGTTATACTGGAACTAAATATCTTAGGTTTGTTATTTTTTATAGTGTACTATCCTGCTATGGAACTGCACTTAAACGTATCCATAGTAGATTATAATGAGTAAATAGGGTTTCTAGATGGCTGGTTCTTACCCTAGTGATTGCATACAATTGTCCTATTGTAGACTGGATTGTTCTCTCTCCAATTCTTTCAAGAAATAATGTCAGGTTGCATATACATGGATTTTACAGGGGTCTATGCTCATCAGATAGTACACTGAGATGAGATGAGCGTCATTTGTTCGAGATTTATGTAATTTGAATCTACCAGCTTAATCCACCCTTTCAGCCTGAAATTAATGCCTAACTTGGTAAAATATAGTTACTCAAAATGTGAAATACATAATAATACGCACAAAACTAGACTTATATGGAACAATCAGGATGAAGTATATACTGATTTACATGGAGAAATATGCTGCCACTTGACTATTAGTTGTGATGCACGGTGTACAATGAAAACTGATCTGCTAAGCTCATTGACAATTGGATTTTGGCATCTGTAATTATCCGAATCATGTATTAATTCTAGACTTATGCTAATACTTCATATTATTCAATGTATATATTCTAGTAACTGGTGAGAACCAAAATTTATCAACAGGCATTCCAGAAATCAATACAAACAAGAAACCGCAACACAAAGGATCAGATTAATCCCTCTATTTTTAAGAAGAGAGATTGTAGCATTCTGGTTGGGGAATTTGGAACTAACGATATTTTACATGACTCATGATAAAGCATCCACTGTATATATCCTAAACGCAATTAATTACAGAGCTTGACACATTAAGGATTTTTTTTATTCTGGGTACCGGGTAGGATTTGATTTGCTTGGAGAAGCTTTTCACAAAGTAGGCTTCAAGATTAACGTTGCAAGAGCCATGAGTGTAACTTCTATTGGAACCCTTTGCTTTATATTGACATACCAACCCAGGGACAATGACAACCCGGTGATATAAGGTAATCTTATTAGCTTATATGTTTGCATATTTCGCATATGTCTCTAAATCCTCCCTGCCAGGATGAACTTTCACACTTACACATATTCTGTGTGTTCTTCCGAAAATGATAAATGGAGCCTCCTTTTCTCCCCTGCTTGAAAGCATATGCATCACCATGCATGTGTCAGCAGGTCTTATGACAGTATGTAAACCAAATTCCCCTAAAAGTTTGGCCTATAACGGTCCTGTAGAGCATACATTTCTAAATTTGAATGATCCATACATCAGATGCAGATCAATTTTTACATTTCACATGACGATCTATGAAATGCACTTCAAGATTTATCTATTCATTCTTGAAGAGCTTATTGATACATGGTGATCAAAATCTGATTTTATAGTGATGAAGATGTTTGAGGAAGATGAATGCTGAAATTACTGCTTGCATGACTAGTATGTGTCCTTTAGCCACCCAATATAGCAGTAGCTGCTTCAAGAAAAAAAATCCCCATACCGATAGCAAGGCATTTTTAGTTCCCAAGGGAACCTACAAATACAACTAGTCCCCAATACCCAACCTTCAGACAAAGGGAGAAAGATTTCAAGACTTCGGTCATTTATGCTGTTTTTCTTTTTTTTCCCCCATTTTTACGCTAGGAAACTCAGGAAGACTAACTACCACGAGAATGTAATGGAAGCAAGGTTGCAGTGCTTTACTTATAGCTCATATAAGCCACAGATGGGTTCAGAGGAAGGACGAGGAATAGGGCCCCTTTATATTGTTTATAAATGGGGTGATATCAACCTCACTTATTGCAGTCAAGAAGTTGAACACAGAGCAGGAAACGAAGAAGAAAGTGAGAAATGAAGTAAATGCGAGTGGCCCAACACATGACAAGAATCCAGTTCATCTTATCGCATTCTGTGATGGAGGACAAGAGAAATTGTTAATGTGTGTGTTCTTAAGCAATGGCTCACTATCAGACATTTCCTTCGGTAACCTCAAGCCCAGCTGGAAACATAACATGTACCAATTAACCAGCACCACACTGCTGAAATTTCTGAATCTTGGATTGGCAAAGCTTCTGCAGCTAAATGAGAAATCACACTTGTACCGCCATCAAAGGTAGAAAAGTGCACGTTGCACCTGAACAATTTAGGAACTTGTGGGTCACAATAGAAGTAGATGTGTATAGCTTCGGCATCTTACTACTTGTGATTGTATCTCGCAGAAAAACTTTGGACCAATCCATGGACATGAAATAGAGGATCCAAATAAGCGTTTTTTATTCAAAATTCACTTAATTTGAGTCAACAGACACAATCAATCATTTAACTTTTAGCTAAAGCCTGATCTGTTAGAAACACAACATGCTGGGAGTCGCATCATGCAGAGCAATATACTTCTATCATAAAATTAAAATTAATTCTTAAAGAATAAAAAAGAACCTTAAAAGCTATCCCTTCCAGATTAAAAAAGAACCTTAAAAGCTATCCCTTCCAGATCATGAAGAGGCAAAATTTAGACCGGATATGTTGATGCATGGCAATGATGCACGATGCTGATCTGCTAGACTTTCTGAACATATAAACTTCTGGCATTTTTATCCACCGAGATCATAGATCTTGGAGTTTACGCATGTACTTTATACATCTGTGCTTTATATGTTCAGTCCATACGCAAAGGTTCCCAACAATGGCTGGGGAGGAAAAGTCCAGAGTAGGATAAATTGAAGAAGAGAAACATAAATAATCATGTCAAGCTACATTCCTCAATTTTAAGCAAAGAAATTCTATAATTCGGGATAAATTTGACACTTTTTACATATTTTATTGATATACTCTTTCTACTTATAGATTAACTAAATAAGACGCATTCGGGGGTGAAATGTACAATTATTTAGGTCGCTTAAAACAAATTAGGCGGTAATAAAAGGAACTATGTAAATACTTCTTTTCCTACCTAGTCGAACTCAAAACTGAGCATCAAAAATGCTGAAAGAGAGGCAGGGTCGGCATCTCTCCTTCATTCCGAAACCAAATCAGCTATGTTGAGGATGTTTATTCTGGGTAGGATTTGAATTGCTTGGAGGGGCTCTCCTCAAACTAGTCTTCAGGGAGTTTAAAGCATCCTTCACAGCCCCACTCAACCTATTTAAGAAAGCAAAAGCATGAGCTTTTGATGCTCGATTCAGCATTCTTCTTGGCTGCTGATATTTTCGTCTCAAAGGAACTTCTGCATCTTCAGGAAGGGAAAGAAGATAGCACATACCAAAGAGAACTAGAAACAAAGTGAATCCAATGAGCAAAACCCTGAGGCAGTTTTTCATGATGGTGTTGATATCAAAGAAGAAATAACAAAAAAGAAGCTTCAGAATTCGCGATCAAAGCGAAAGAAGATTCAGTGATGTGCAAGCTAGGTATATCAATGTGCTCTAAACTGAGCAGAGGTCAATCCCTATATAGATCTCACCCTAAAGGGAAAAGGTAACACTCTTTCATTTTTTATTACTTATAGTAGCCTCATGGGTCAAAAGAAGGAATGTGGTAGGGTAAGCAAGATGGATCACACTTATACCTAACCCATCAGATGCAGAGATAAAGAAAAAGCCAACAAGAGAGGGTCCAAAAATGACGAGTAAATACAGAAGCATGCAAAAGATTATTTCAGACTTAAAACGCTGAATCAAACTTGTGTAAAACCTTATAAACATTTCCTTGCTAGATAGAATGCTCAGGGCAGATAAGACCAAAAGTACTGTATTGTTCCTTCCTACGTTAGAACCTGGAAGAAACTGATCATGTGATGACAGATTAATTATTGGTTTCTTTTCCCTGACGATTCCTGGCAACCTGAGATGTTAAACAACTTTTCTCATGTGACTAATCACATGATTCTCAATCAGTATCCTTATTTTCTGTATGCTAAATATCTATACCATTGGACCAACCACTTGGTTTTGTCACTCTAGTTTAAGTCAAACAATTACAGCTAATACTTGCTGGGGATTAACCTTCTACCAAATTTAGCCTCCCCCTTTAACAGTCTGTAACTTTTCCAGCTTCAAATAAATTTGCAGCTTTACAGTTAACCGATCTATATCTATACATTCTCATTACAACTGTACATCGAGTCACGCAGATCATAAATTAACTGTGCACCTTAAAACTACTTATCTTTGTAAAAGATTACGATGTTTACGGTCTAAGTTCCAATATTAAAAGCTCAAAAAGAAGATCCAATTCACAAATTTTGGAAATTTCCATCGGAAAATGTCTGTGCCACTGAACAATTGTAGTGATAAGACGAAGACACGGAGTGATGCAGGTAAAAATAAAAAATAAAAAAATAAAACACCTACATATACTCTGGAGAAAGTATAAAATCGCTGAGGAGATTAGTGTGGTTAAAGATTCAGACAGTATTCTCTCGGAGGGCCTAGCATTATTCATTTAAATACTATGGGACCATAGAAATTTTCAGATTTACCAAGAGAATACTTTTTACTGGGTGTTTGGTAGACATAGCATAGCTGGCTTGTCAGCCTTGAAGAGGGATGTGAATATATGTGAGGTGCACTTTTAGTTAGGCATATTCTTAAACGATTGCTTTTCTTGTGTTCACATAGGATCCCAAAACGTCTTTTAACACGCAGAAAAGTCCCCACCGCCAAGCTACACAACACCCATCTTAAAGAATCAAGCAAAAACCCATCCTGGAATCAGTGTGCTAATGAAGATCAAAGACGCTGGGTATGGAGAAAAACTCCAACACTCAGAAGTGACTGAGGAGATGGTTGCCTGGGAATGCAGAATGAGTTGCAGTATGTCGCATCTTATCATTGATCATTTTGTTCCGTTACAACACAATCAATCAAATGAAAAGGAGAAAGCAATCGAGCATACCACCTTTCGTTGATTTTGATCAAAAATTTGAATCATATATTACATACTAAATGGATTATCCGCATCAACCTTTGGGATGGAACTAAGTGACCACTTAGTTCCACCACTTGATGAAGTTAATGAAACTACACCTGATGGCATGATACTTCGACTACTTAATGAAGTTATCAAAGGAAACCTCAGTTACACGGACTGGATTGCTGTTCGAGGCTAACAATTTACAGAAGGGAATAAATGACCATTAAAGCATGATTAAACGTGATCTGAAGATCTATAATATAGAGTTACTACACTTCAGCTGACCACTTCCCTGGCCCTTCCAAAATCATCTGCTAGCAGATTCTCTAACTAATGCAGGTTCAAGAACTTCACAGTGCAATTTTGCCTTTCATGGAAAGCATTCCTCTTAGACACTCAGCCATTCATCAGCACCATGGATTTTGCAATATGCAAAAGTGGATCAATCAGGTCTAATTGAGAAAGAAACAATGAATCGATTACACATTTAGATTCATAAATTGAAGACTAAGTAGCTGGAGGGTGGTCTGCAACTACCTTGTTTCCCCATCATCAAACAACAACATAGATTTGTCTTTCCAAATAACACTGCTATAGCCAAACTGTCTCAAGAAACTAGAAACTAATTGTTCTTCAATTACTTCTTCATGAGGCAGTTCTAAATTTGTTTCCCTCCTCAATGATGTAACTTCTTTATCACTAATCCCACAAGGAACAATATGTTTAAAGTAGGTCAAATCAGGGTCGATGTTAAATGCCAACCCATGAGAGGTAATCCCACCTGCAATGCGGACCCCAATAGCACCAATCTTTCTGTCACAGACCCAGACCCCTGTCTCACCAGATTTTCCTGGACAAGCTTTTACACCATAGAGGGATGCCAATTCAATCATGGTTAACTCTAGCTTTTCAACGTACTTCCTAGCACCAATTCCAATATCCCGAAGAGATATAATTGGGTATAATACAGCTTGATGTGGACCGTGAAATGTAATGTCACCCCCTCTCTGAGTATAGTAAAGTTTAGCACCAATACATTCAAGATCAGACTGTGGAATTAATAAGTTGTAATCAGTCCGCCTTTTCCCAAGAGTATATGTAGGGGTGTGTTGCAAGGATAACAAAGTGTCTGGTATTATACCATTCTTTCTATTAGCAGCCAGTCTTTCCTGCAGTTTCAGTGCTTTCAAATAGTCAACCACGCCTAATTTCCAAACCTCGAGGTTCTTTACAATTTTCATACCTAAAAAAGAGCAAGGAAAATGGCTTTATATCCGTATCTATGATGATCTACCTGAAAATTACATGGCACTAATATTTTTCATAAAGGGTGAGTCCTTAGTTATTCCTCACATTGACAAAAATAGTCAACGACACAGTCAGATATTTAAAGGACATAACTACAAATTGAAAGCTGCAATGCATCAAACTTCAGTCAATATCAATGGGAATTAATCTTTACATCATCGGGATAAAAGTATACAAAAATGTTTTGTTTTGTGGAAAATGTTTTCGGGATTCTTTTCAACATTTTTTACAATTAAAACTTTACAACTCAAAAGATTGCATATATGGTGGCTTTTAGTGATAAGTGATAATGTAAGACAACACGGCAGCCAACCTTTGGTAGTGATAGTTAACATCCATGGAAAATACCAATCGAATATGAGGATGATGATTTTCTTTATATAAAAGCAAAAATTATTTTCCCCATATCACATGTGCATTCTTCATAATGGTTATCCACTAGTACAAGCCATCAGCTGTCACCCTCACCTATCACCATCACTTATTGCTGAAAGTGGCTACTAATTGCAGCATCTTGAAATCATTACGATAATATTTAACGAAAGCCTAGCTAGCAACAAATATCAAAAATTCAGAAGAAGTTCATCCACAGAACAAACAAATGCAAACATGAGTTAAGTTACCATGACTAATACTAGATAGATTACAACTATTAAGAGTGGTGTCCAATAAGTGAACCAATCATCCAATTGAAGTTCATTGTAATAGAAAGGACTTTGCCATACTCCAAGACTTGGTTGAAATAGATATGTGGCCAAGAATGGCATTAGCTAAAGCATTCAACAACACGTATAATGTCAAAATCACTATATGAACTGAACTTTGAGTGTTTTTTCAATTTTATACTTGGAAGTTACCAGGTGTTTTATTAATTGAACTTTTAACTGTCAAAATTATTATTTTACCTACACTTGTATTCTTATCACCAATCATCATTTGCCATGTCATCTTTTAAGGATTCTTAATAGTAAATTTAATAAAAGTTAATTGGCTCTTCACATTTAGCAACTTCAAACTTCGGTGTAGAATTTCACTAAGTAAAAGTTTATGGTATTTATCTAGCTCAAAATTTATTACTGAGAAAACACGTGAAATTCAACTAATGCCTTTAGCATTATCACTTACAATAACTTAATCAGCTAATCTAATTTCAAAAATCAAATTCTAGTGGACAAAGCAACCTAGATTTGAATCTCGAATTCATGACTATTATACTCAGCAATGCTTAACGGAAAAATAGAGAAAAATTCATCCTGTAACTTATAAGATGGGATGTGCATTTAATCAAACAACTGTAAAGCAAATGGGTAAAGAGCCAAAAACCCAAATACGCGCTTACTGGCAGAAGACGGATTTGTCCAGAAGATGATTGATAACTCCGCTAAGAGTGCAAATGCAAGATACCCAGCATGGTGGGATCTAAGAAATTCTATTTAGAGTGACTGCCCGATGACGAGGAGGAAAGTGGATGACAAGTATCCTTATCCGAGGTTGTCATCTGAAACTAGCGATGAGAAGATTTAGGTCAAGGAAAATGGCCGATGAACATAAAAGAAATGGAATGAAGTATTGCGGTCTGGAAAAAAAAAATAATAGTAATGGAAAAATGAAAATATACCGGCGCATCTTTAAAAAACTAACTAATGTATTAATGATTGTATTTAAAATTATTATTAAAAATGGTTAAAATATAATATATTTATAATGTATATTTATAAAATTTAATAATTTTATTAGATAATCCAAATTATGTAAAATTTAATAATTTTATTATGACAAAATTATAATTATTGTCTAATTTTACAATAAATTTGGAGAGAGAAAGATGGAGTGGACTCAATAAATCATGTCATTTCTATTTATCCATAAGTGGGAAAGTATTAGGAAAAATTAATAGAAGAAAAGAGAAGAGTTAATAAAAAAAAGAAATTTAATAACTTGAAAAATATATCTTTACTAAATTAATCGGAGTTTATATAAATGTTGGTTTTGTTACTATATATTATTAGATAGAAAGTAAATAAATAATTTTAAGTTTGAAGTGAGAGTGGTAGTTATTTAAATCTCTTCAACTTTTAATAATATCGATAATAATAATAACTTTTTTCACACACATATATTTTTTATTTTATCTTTCATTGAAGTGCTTCCCCACAATATTTTAGGAAAAGGGATATACAAGTACTCTTCGTTTTTTTTTATTCCCCCATAAATGTAGATGCATCTAATTTATACTTATTCAATTGTATCAAAGTAATAATAAATCTGACTTGAGACAAAGTTGAAGTTTGATTTGATGAAACTTGTTTAACATTGTATCCTAATTGAAAATGACAACACCTGAAATATAAATATGACTAAAACCTAGGGCAAAGGAAATTAGTATAGTGACTTAAACAAAATAGAAAGATAAAGATATAGCCATAAAAAAAAAAATTCTCGAAAACATACTATATAAAATAAAATAGTATCTTAAAAAAGGATTTTCGAGCATTTAAGACATGATTTCAGCCTCACACTTAATAGCAGCTCTCTTATTTTCCTTTCATCCTAAAGTTACATTATCGGTAGTAGAAAAAAAATATCACAAATAATAAGAAAAACACTTCGACCATGCTCCAAATATTCAACATCAACGAAAAGGTCCTCAACCATACATTCGGTATACACATGCCTGCCCAGACTCCAAACTCATTAGCCATAACAATAACTGTGAAAACTCTAATAAATACAGTTATAATCCCTCAACAACTCATGGGCAATCCATTGCACATGCTCCCAGTTCCTAAACAACAACAAATATCAACCAACAAGTAAAACAAGTGAAGATGTAACTCCCGAAAATTTTAGGAGATATTAAGAAAAGAAAATCTGCTATCGATTTTAATTCCACAATAAAGAAATATTTAAAACTCTTAAAATAAAGATAAAAACTTTCGAACAAAATATATAATAATAACAATAAAAGATAATAACTAGAGATAATAAACTAATAAAAAACTAGATTAATTATAAATAAATTTCAACTACAGGATCACAATATTTTAGATCACCTTCTATTTCTTATTGTGATGCAATTGGGTAACATTCTACATGCGATCCAATCGTTCAAGCTAAGCCTATCAACATCACTAGCTCACCCGCTTCCCCTGCCCAAGACTGTAGTTTGCACAACCCAAGTCCAATTTTTTCTAACTAAAGGCCACTCCCATGTAGTTAGTTTAACCAAGCGCCCCAACTAAGCAAACTAGAAAATCATTCGGCAAATCCTGAGTGATCACTTTAGTGCCAACGATGTGTACTTTGTTGTTCGAAAAATATACACAAAGATCAACCAAGTAAAGCTTGTCTTAGGTAAAAGTCTGCTCAAGAAACACTGTGATCTTTCTCCATGATCGTCGTGATAACCATTTTCAAAGAATGAAGAAACAAAAACAAGAGGATCGCTGTTCTTCACCTTGAGCTACGTCGACAAGCCCTTTCCAACAGTTACCTCATATCACTTTCTTCCCTCGTATTTTTCTCTCTCTTCCATACATTGGCTGTTCCTTCCATAAGTCCGAACTAGAAACAGAGCACCAACTTCAATAGCAATCTTCCCTTGTGAACAAGCGTTTCTCCAACAACGAAACTCTAAGGTAAGCTGTAATTGCTAGCTTTAAACTCACTCGTGCGAGTTAAAAGCAATTCGCTTACGTAATCTCTTTATTTTCATTTCCGTTTTCATGGCTGCGGATATACTCGTTGGAGTGCCACAAACAAAACCGATGAACTCCATTTTGTCGACGTAAAGTTCCTAGGACTCCCATATTTAACTCGATAACATGAACGGAAGACCAAGGTAAGCTTCGACTCTTAGTTCAGATTTGTTCGCAATTCCTTAACCAAAGAAACCGACCATGACCTCCCTTTTCATGTCATCTCCTAATCATGCAAGGAAAACGCAAGAAGGAACTCTTATGAATACAGCCGCGTCTCGCTTCGGAGTTGGACTGACCATATTTCGCGCATTCTCTAGCTGCTGTAAGTTAGACTGCCTTGTGTTCATCCGTGAGTGTCGGTGAGGAAGAAGACGAGGATATGGATATCTTGTGGTTTTTTTGTTTTTTTAACTAAACATAAGTTTCACACATTGGAAACTTAAGATTGGCTAAGACCGGTAGTGGGCAATTCAATATTTTGAAAAGAGGAAGAATATATATAAAGAAAAAAAGAAAAGGAAAAAAAAAAAAGGAATAATAGTCAAGATGGAACAAAAGATAGATGTAATAGGCATTTATTTATTTAATAATAATTATAATAATAACAATAATAATAATAATAGGTAGAATGCAAGACAACATTACGTGGTCAAACTTATAATTACTTTGTCGAAGATAGGAAAAGTATTAACGCGAGCTACTACATGTATGGACTGCGGGAGTTAAGACAACAAAGAAATAGTATGAATTTTTTTTTTTTTTTTCCTTCTAACCGTGAGCTGTTGGGAAGAAATCCTAAAAAGCTAATAGAAAAAAAAAAAAAAAAAAAGTGATGGAAGTTAGGAAGTTTCAGTATCCTTGACCAAAGAAGATTATAAGGGAAACAGATCTTGTAATGTATTATCCCATGATGGAAATTATTGCAAAAATATGGGAGAGGATGATGACAGTAATGTATATTTTCTACCCTATTCGTTTATATATATATATATATATAGGTATACATGTATATGTATATGTATATGTATATACATAGTATATTCTAGTCTAATAAACATTTCTACGCAATCAAATATATCAATAATCGGGAGGGGCAGACAAAAATATAAGTGTAATGGCAATAATGATTAAAACAATGGTAAGATTAAGGCACCCGAAAATATATATATCACCGGCTATTAGTAGCAGTTAAATTAGAATATGGGTAATTATAGGAAAACCAACTGGTAAAATTTAAATCATATTTTTTATTATATTTATAACATTCTTTTTTATATATTGATAATAGGTGATATTGATTTTGACATTTATTATCCAAAGGATTACTATGATTAGTAACTTCCATGGATAAGTGAATACTCTCGACAACCAAATTAATTGTGCTTATAGTTTAGTTTCATTAATATTATAATATTTGAAATGGAAAATGCATGAGGGTTATTTTGGAAACTTACATGTGATTGTACTTGTGTGTTTTGATATGCCACGAAATATAATATCTATACAAATAGAATTGGTTGTTACATCATGAAATGCATATATTTATAGTGTGGAGTGTCGATGAACTTGTTTGGTCACCAAATAAATTGAAGTAACAAATATCAAAACTAAAAATAAATCAAACATACATTACACGATTGTATAAAGAAGATTGTTAGTATCACGTAAGAGCATAGAGAGGCTATATAAAGGTGATATTTCATCTAATGTAACCTCATCTCTACATCTAGAAAATATCACATATCAAGGAATACCGTCCTTGCCTTACAAACGTTTAGTGTTATCTACACTTTCTAGCATATATACAATATCATATCAATATTTTAATATTAATTAAAAACTCACTTTAGTTAAATTCTTGGTATTTTATTATACAATTAATAAAATATTGGAGTGAGAGTGATTTAACTCAAAGTGGTGGCACTTAAAGCTGACATGTCGGTACTTATTCCCCAATCCCTAATCACTAGAGGGCACAAATCCAAGCTATACACAATTTCTAGATAATTGTATATATTGTTGCAATCATATTCTTGTTTATGCATCATGAGAGATATCTTACTAAATGGTTGACATTTACACTCTTATAGATCTATTTTATTGTGGGCACCCTACTGGCTAAATCCGAGGAGTTTGTATACCCAAGTGAGAATGGTGGGAGTTAGTAAAGAATGGTTGAAATCGTAGAACCTAGTGATTATTATAAATATATTTATCTCCAAGTTAAATGAGTTATAGTATTGTAAGTTATATTCAGACTTATAGAACCATAAGTGAGGAAGTCAATATGATTCAAGACATTATGATGTTATATTTAGATTCTGAAATTAAATATTATGTTCTGTTTATTATTATTTATCGCGTTGTATATGTCTCGATGCTTATTAGAATTGACATGACTAATTGGAGTAACCTATTAAAACTCCCAAGCAATGATCATGAGTTTCTATATAAATCTAACATCTTAGTCTAACTCATTTAGTCTATATAAATGCAAGAAATCATGTAAAAGTAATGATGAGTACAAAGGAGAAAAACAAAACAAAATCTAACATCTCCACCGTCGTGCAAAAGTCCGCAATACAAGTTAAGGCCGGACCATCTTATCCATATCCAATTGCGTTGACCTATGTTCATCCTAACGTTTACGTGGTGGCATACAGAGAGGAGTTACATTCATCGGAATCTGATCAATCTCAAACTGCACGAGCCCTTCCCCTATGTCGTCTCTATAAGCTTTAGGTCACCTCTTCTGCAAAGCACGAAGAATCTAAATGTAAGCACTTCAGCTCTTCCTTAGCATGTTTCTAACATTATTGATAGCGGTGAGATAGACGCGACTCCTAATACTTAGATGCAAAGCGAACAGGAGACACGTGAGGCGAGTACGCGTCTGCAACCTCTCTTTAATCTTTTCTCCACCTTCACCCTTACGGCGTCCTCCCTAAGATGGTTAGAACTCAAGCCAAGGAGCTTGAAGCTAAATTTAATGATTTATTAGCAAAACCATGAGCGCTATTGAAATTTACTTAGAGATGACTTAAGAATCAAGTGGAAGACCATTTAATATCATATTTGCATACTTAGAAGACAATGAATCAAGCCAAGATGAAGGCTAAACTAAGCTAAGATAGGAATAGCATCAACCTTATAGAGTAACTCAAACCACTATAGGCAGTCAATTGAGAGTGGTCGATTGGAAGCGACCAAGCAACCCTAAGTGATCGATTGCATTCAAATCTTTAGGATGTATTTTCTTTTCTTTTTTTATTATTTTTAGGTAAATTAGATTCCTAATTTAGAATTATTATAATGGGCTTACTAAAAAAGCTCGGCTCAATCACTTAAAAAAATTTCTAACACACTAACAAAACCCCCTCTTAAATCTTCCTTAGTACATAAACAAGTATGTCTCTTTCTCTCTCTTCCCTAACTCTCTCTTGCATGTTCTTTACTTTTCAAAATTAAGGTTTCAAAAATAACCCAAATCAATGACTCCTTTTACATTATAAAACTGATACTATGTAAATCTTAAGTAGAGCTATCTATTGATAATACTTTTATGAAGTTTGATGAAAAAACCAAGCTTAATGTGTTTGTGTTTTGCGAAGTAATATAATAACTACAAAAAAATGAAAGCTATTATGAATTTTCAAGTTGCTAAAGATCTCCAAGAAATCACAAAGTAAAATCACAAAACAAGGATTGGTATCCCTTTTCTTTTTTTTAGTTCCTATTTATAGTCTTGTACTTAGATCTATTATATTTATATCAGATATGTTATGAATCTGTTAAGATTTGTTATTATTGATTTACAAATGTAACAATTAGCTACTTTTATTACAATTTGTATAATATTATTTCAAACATTGTAATCTTCTAAGTACTTTAGTCTTCTTTCACCTCTTCTCATTACTATAGTTGTATATATTTATTCGATTATAACATATTAAACTCTAACTTTTGTGAGCCTATGAATAGGCTGTATTTAAAAAAGAAAAATCATGAATTAAAATCTTTACTTTAATCAAATTATTAGTCAAAATCATTATAGCCTAATAACATCACTATTTATTTCCCATTGAGATAAATCAGTGTTTGAATTTCAGTCCCTCAATAGTTAAGAAAAAAGAATTATGAAACTTATTAGGAAGTTTTGTTGTCTCGTTCATCCTTTACACCAAGATTCTTGGTTAGCATAATTTAATGGATCAAGGTCCTTATAACAAGGTTCTTGAATTTGCATGATCTACAGATCAAGATGAATATGTTCAATTACTAAGGTTCGAAGGATGCCTGGCCTCAAGGTTAAGTTCAACATATACCTCTATTTCTAATTTAATTTTTTCATTGGATTAAAGTCCGTTTGACTCCTTTTTTTTAGCGTTCTTAGATTCAGCATAACAATTAAACATCGGTCTGTTAATATAAAAAATGGCATATGTACAGCTAGAATTAATTAACGGACTTTTCTCTTTTGACAAGGCAAAATTTTGGAATATCAATAAAATTTAGAATGAAAGCGCAACGGAAGAGGAAAGAAAAGGAAAAAAAATTAAATAAAAAAGAAAAAAAAAAAAGAAAGGGTTAACAATTATATAGAACTGGCCCCCAATCAACGGGGTCACGGGCCGATCCCAGTTTGCCTCTCCGTGTGGGAGGCGTGGTGCTGCATCCCGATGCTTCCGGTCGGTTTGAGACCACAAGCAGGATCTGCATCGAAAATCTTTATTTTAATCTGCAATTCAATTCTAAAATTTAAAACTATAGAAACATTCACGGTTGTGCTTTTTTCACCAACTCGTGTATTTTGTTTGTCAATACAGGCGTAGGAATTCCTCATCCCGTTTATACTAATATCCAAATGAAACATGGACTAAGCTGGGAGATACCTCACCATCAAGTCCGATACTGCTACAGTCCAACATCCTCATCGCCACTAGAGAGTTCCTCAGCACCGAGAGGCAGAGCATGGACGGAAGGAAAGATGGTATAAAAGTATACAGCTCTCGACCATTAATTCAAATGTATGACATATCAATATCCTGCCTGTAAGACCAAAAAAGTTGTGCTTCAACTACAGTAGTTGTATATACAACAGGTATTTGGCTATCTCTGATCCTCCTCGTGCAGGAAATGAGGCTGTCTGGACGCAAACTTTCATCATACTAGCTAACAGGTCAAGCCACTCATGAAGAGCACGAGAGCATGCAAACACCAGGTCGATAAGCCCAAGCTGGGGGCAGGCGAGCATATTTCTCCATGCCAGGTTGATCATCATATGGTCTTTCCATCAGTTTCAACAACCTTCGAACCTCACTAAAGTCACCTTGTTCAGCTGCGTCAATTGCACTCTGACAAAGATAGTTTCGCAGTACATATTTGGGATTCACAGAATCCATAGCAGTTTTTCTCTCCTCATCTGAAACTCCACTATTTGTCAGCTGTTGAAACAGTTAACGATTGTGTAAGTGCATCAATACAAAGCAGCATGATTTAGTAAGTGTTCTCAAATCTACATCCCTATAAACTATGCCATGCATTAACATAAAAATGGTACCCTTTCATGCCCACAAATAACCAAACGAGAGTTCAAAGCAATCAGAAACTAATTTCCACTATTGCAGCATTACAATGTTTTGTCCCTTATCTTTTGTTTGGTGGCCAGGAATAAAACTCTAAATGAAATAAAACATTACTAGACCAAACCTATTCCCCTAAAGTTGACATTTAGGAACGGAACTGCTCATTCCTAGAGAAATCAACATTTCGGTCAGGGTTGAAGTCACCTTGGTCTTAAAGCCCAGCGTGTATTTCTACTTCAGCACTTTTACCACTAAAATAATTGAGCAAAAAAGTTAATCTCCACCTCCACTTCTAATCTTTTTTTTCACCATCATATTTATCATTTATGTCGTGTCATTTCCTCCAATTATCTGCCGTATTTGTGTTGTACCTCCTTAATTTCCTCTCTTTTTTTTTTGGCTTCCTTCTGGGAACCAGGTCTCTATTAAAACCTTTTCGCTTTATATCCTTGCACCTGCACCTCAAAGTTTCCACCGCAAGAAGTTTCTTTTACCTTTTCCATGCATTTTGTATTTCTTCTGTTTCTTACCGATTCAACTTTACATTTCACATTCAAAAATATAACCACGTCTAATTGTTGAACCCACCTATCGTCAATAATGTACTTCTTTTTTTATCAACATTTTGTTTTTCACAGAGCATACATAGTGAAAATGATAATATTATAGTTCTGTGACATAAGAACCTGATGGAAAACCGACTAGTTTTGTTTTTATAATTTAGGGCAGGTGAATCTCCATTTACCAATGTAAAGTGATATATGACAAAAATTGAATAAACCATTTATCCTGCAATACTTCATGAAATATCACTCATCGCAGGTTCATTACATACATACATATATACATACATGTGCATGTGTGTATCTCAACAAAATAAAAGAAGATTCCACCTCATTAGCAGACTTCAATCATCTATTGTACAACCAACATACAGCAATAATAGGCAGACAAGAAATAAGATGCTAACTGAAAGTCGGTGGATATATTTACCTCCTGTATGTAGGATTTAACCCAAGCAATCCACGCATCCTTTCGCTCCTTTCCAATATCCAATAGAACAGCCTTCAGTGGAATAAGCAACTGGTCTTCTGGACTATTAGGATCAGCTTTGATATTTGAAAGTGTCCGGAAAAAATTTGTGTAATCAACTTTATCAACAGCCATATTACTAAGAAGTTTGCTGATCAATTGTTTATTGTACTTAGGAAGGCCAAGTTTTTTAGTCATTATAGCTTGGTAACCATCCATAAATTTGGTTCCATATCTGCCAAACAAAAGAAATCAGGATTAACAACAAAAAGTAGACTAAGCAGTCACTAAGAAGAAAAGCATGAGAGAGAGATGTACCTCTCCATGACATAGTTAGCCTCCTTATCATTTATCAACTCAGCAGCAGAAAGAGTAGTTGTGAATTGTGCAATATTCCACAAACCAATATCAGGCTGATTCGCAAAACAGTACCTTCTTCCAGGAAGATCTGTGGTATTAGGGGTGAAACTTGGATCAAAGGCATCTAGGAATCCGAATGGACCATAATCAATGGTCAAACCCAAAATACTCATATTGTCTGTGTTCAATACACCATGAGTAAAGCCAACTCCTTGCCACTTGGCAATCAATGAAGCAGTACGTTCAGCAACCTCCACAGCCCAGGCTGACACCAACACCATAACAGAGCAATTCATCATTAGCATTTTTGTCATAAAAGGAAGAGGTCAAGGTTCAACAGAAGCTGTCCACATATTGATTAATTTATCAGGTTTTAATATGATAAACCACAAGAAAGGTCCATTCTCAAAGTATACAACAGCAACAAAGGCCAGGCCAATAAAAAAACAGAATGGATGGTACATGCACAGAGACATCATAACCTAGCATTCAATGAGAACCAATGAGAGAAAAAAAATTAAGAAAAAAAAGCAAAAAACAAAAAGATAGCAGCAACTAATTGATGGCCATTTTTGAATAATATAAAACAAACATTACCCTGCTTCTATATTGTCCTACAGAAGGGAAGGCCTTTCTCTTTCTTGATTTGTGGAGGAGAGTATTAGCTATTAAAAATCGCCCCACATTTTTGTTGGCTAGGATGATGCCGTCAAGGGTTTGGTAGAGTTTTCTGGTAATAATGCTAACCAATGCCTTCATTAGAAACTAGCTTCTGGGGCTACAGTTCTTTAGATGAATAGGAACGGTAGGAGAGTTAAAAACCAATCTGCAGTTTCTAAGTCTATGGCGAGGAAGGTTATGGCATCAGTGTCCTCTCTCTACTTAGCTTTTATTTACCTCAACTGTTGTATCTAGCCTAAATCCAGTCTTTTGTTTGTATCCTCTGAAAGGGTGTCAATCTATGCAGGTAATCCATAGTTGCATAGTACAATACCCATCAAAGTTTTTCTTGTATCTCCCTCTGTACAAATTTTACTCTTGCAAAATTACTTATCAAAGGTGGTCAAGGTGGTCTCTAACTTTCCAATATAGAGATTTAAAGCTTAAAATCATGAAAATGTTCGCATTAACCATATTTTAACATAGTTATTCTCTCGCCATTCAAACGGGGACAAAACACAAGCCAACTTTATTCTTACCGGCAGCTAAACACTCGAATCTTTGAAAATCTAATCCATGCAGAATTTAATACATTTACTAAAAAGAATAAAGTCCTGTCTCTTATCCATCACATATTAATCAATATCACCACTTGCTAAGTGCCATTAACTATTTTAACTTGGAGTTAATAATTCTTCATAATTGGAAAGTATTCTTGAAGGTCAAACCTCAGAAATCGACCAAAATATTACTGTTGCAATCTGTTCCCATAAGAAGTTAAAATATAAGTCGATTGGTATATGACGGTATAAGTTCAAAGAAACTTTCAAATATGTACTAAGACAATCATAACAAAGTTTTGGCCACATTACTAGTGTCAGTGAAAATAGTGATACCTGCATACTTGTTAGAAGTGAGATCCACAACTTCCTGATCATCAACACCAGTGCTGAATGATAAACTCTCACTTCTGCTCATATTTTCAATGTGAGGAAAGTGGTGCTTAATGGCATAGTCAGCCAAAGCCTTCACAAGATGCATATCCTCTTTCCCTCTTGAAGCATGTATCTGATACGAGCCAAAACGCAAGAAAGATTGAGCAACTCTGCAAGCAATAGCACCAGGTTCTTCCTTTGGATTGCCACTGCATGACAAAATCAGAAAAATTTATATTCCATCTTAATGGATCCAAGATCAATGCACATTTGAAGAAGCCATATCCAATTTAAATTCATCTTCCAACAAAGCTATTTAATTCCATATGACTTAAAATCCAACCTACCATAGGGTCCACAATAAATTACTTTCAACATCAAATCTAGAAAAATTAAATGCCCTACTTGAGGATATACAAATTGAACCAGTTTATGCACACAGATAGCAATAGAGCAATTCTCTTTGAGGCATGCAGCATAGACACAACAAGGATTAAGCTGCACTTACTCATAGAACATGTCTCGAGTTACTAATTTCCCTGTTGTCACAAGACAAAGGGCACGAGTGGTAGGAATTCCCAGAAAATGCATTGCCTCACTGCAAAGGAACTCCCTAATGCTACTACGCAAAACAGCAAAGCCATCTGCAAATCTACTGTATGGGGTTTTCCCAGCACCTTTAAGCTGCAACTCCCACCTTTCACCCCTGGAATTTAGAAGCTCTCCAAGAGTTATGGCTCTTCCATCGCCCAACTGACCAGCCCACATCCCAAATTGATGCCCTCCATAGCATTGAGCATAAGGTAACCTGTGAATGGGAATGTCAAACAGAGTGGAAGTAAACGAGTGTGTAGAGTTAATGGTCCTATTGATAACAGAGAGAACTTACCCTCCCACTAAAGGGTTAGCCCCAGAAAAGAGAAGTGGAAAATCTGGTCTTTCAAATCTGAAACCCGGAAACAAATCTAGTCAGTCTGATACGGACTCGCATATGGTGGTGATGTTTAATTAAATGTTTTATGACAAAAGTGACTTGAAACAAGAAACACCATAGCAGAATTTGCTTGCAGTCATCAGTCAGCATCAAATTCAGCATTTGCACATCACGAATCAAACTTAAGCAAAAAATTTTAACATGATTGAAAGAAAGAGGTCAACCTTCTACCTAAGCTATTACAAGCTTTCTAAACTCCATTATCATGAACAGAAAATAAGTTCTAAGCAAGATGCTTCTTTGTATCAAGCAAATTTTGCCATTTGGACAATGACTCATTACCTATAACTTAAAGAGCAGAATTTTAAATGTCCATCGTAACTACAGAAAAATATAACATACAAGTTCAATTGTTTATTGCAAGCACTTCACTTAAGCAAACAATGAAATACCAAAGGAAAAACAGCAATATTACAAAAATAAAATAAAATAATTAACTTAATAGTTCAAAATAAGTACCTTTTCATTGGAAGACCATTTCAGCCCTTTACTAAACAGGTCAGCCTATTTAATCAGTACGCATTTTGCATGAAAGGAGTACCCATTTCAGCCATATTTAATCTGACCCTATACAGCATACTAAAATGAATAATCTGTTGAAAGTTTTATTGCCAGCACTTAATGCATTCATCAAATACTCTCAATCAACCGATGACCATAAGAACAACTAGATTAATATCTTCTTTAGAACATGCTTCTAAAGCTTATTTGATAGGTTCTTTCATACAGTATAAGAAATTATAGATAATTATATATGAAGACCATAGAAAAGAAAGAAAACTGAAATACTCACTCCTCTAGTTCCAAGTCAAGCAACTCAGCCACCGACTCTGACCAAGCAACCAGCTGAGGATCCTCTACTTCTGCAGAAGGAGAAACTTTTGAATAGCAAGCATGCAACACCTGCATTTTTGAAAAAACTACCAGACTAAGGTGAAATAGCCAAAGTAGCAGGTGGACAAACTTTGTCCATTCTTTGAGGTTCAGTACTCTTCAACTCTTAGTTTTACCACACCAGAATATATGAAAGCTTAAATATGTAGGCATGTAAAAGTTGGCAACCATCTCCCTCTTTACATGAAAAGGATACATCCATGACAAGAAAGATTCAGTTGCAAAAAACAATAACATCACATCTGTAACAATGTCAGGACCAAGAATCAGTGACGTGAAAATACCATACCCTTCCCTTTGCCCAGAGTCCATAAAGAACCCATCAACTCTCAAAACTCATACAGGCACAGCCAAGCAATGCTTTCCAAGTTCAATAAACCATTTTTTACTTCATTTTGAAAGAGATACAGTTCACTTCAAGAAAAGATCGATAATCAGACCAATCCAAAAACAAAGATCCATAACAGCAGTTTTACACTCAGGAAAAACCCCCCACACACGCAGCATAGATGCAATATCCTCATATCATGAAATCTCATTACAAAACGCCACCAAGGCAATAAATTAAACCTAAATGCACATCAAATATGAGATCCAGCTCAAGTGCAGCATGAATACACAGTTTTGTTCATTGGTGAACATAACACAAAAGGACAGAACAGTTCATAGAAAGTAACAATTTTTACTACTATTAAACCAACTTCAATCAACACCCTGCTATATCTCTATATAACCAATTATGGAAGCTCCATGCTTGGTCTATAAACACACGCATGTCCTACTAGCCTGAACTCATCATCTAGATGGTGCAAACTGGACTCCCCATCCAGTAAACCATGGCATGTAATTGGCAAAAATACATACAAACACTGCCAATTACATATCAAAAAGGCTATAAATTATCAAATTTCTAAAAAATAATATCAACGGCTAGCAATCCGAGGCATTGATCTAGCAGTGAAGGACCACGAACTAACACAACAAACCACAGCAAGATGTACTTAACGGGCACACGGCTTAGTTGTTCCTGAAACTTAGATTTGCGGTCCAATCAACATCAAAATTCAACGATTACTTTCTTTATTTCCCTTCTCTCTCAAAAATTACAAATTCCCAAAACCAAACTATTTCTCTTATTCGGCCGACCAAACCCCAACTACTGAACTAACCATCTGAATGGACGACAATAAAATCACTGGAAACAAAAGAAAAAATGGAGAAAGAAAAGCCAAAAGGATAAAGAATTAAGGAACGGAGAGAAGTCCGAACCTCTCGAGGAAACGTGTCGGTTCTCGGATCTCCAGGCAACTCACGGACAAAGGAGTGGTCCCAATTAAGATCTTCAAGCTTCAATCTTTTACTGTCCAAGCTCTGGTTCTTAAGATCCCGCGTGACGGATTCGACGGAGGCGGTGGTGACGGAGGAATCCGGCGACGGAGATGTTGACTCCATGGTGGTGCGACTAGAGAGGCATGCAGTGAGGGAAGAGGAAGAAGGTTGAAGAAGGGGGTTTAGGGATTTAGAGGGCTGGAAAAAGAAACGAGTAGCCGGAAATGGAGATACCTTGAAGCGGAGAGGGGAGGAGAGAGAGAAAGAGCGGGGTGTTGATTTGAGAGAAAAGTGGGAAAGAGAAAGAAGAAACATTTGAGTTGCTGTACTCTTTAGGCTTTAGGCCTATTTGTTGTTGTTGGAGTGAGGTTTTTATGTTTTTTTTTTTTTTTTAACTAAAACGAGAGCGTCGTGTTTGGTTAAAATTTGACGTTGGAGGTTGAAGAAGAGGGGACTTAGAAAAAGAAAGCGGCTTGGTTTGTAGCCTTTCAGTTGGGTTGGAGAAGCAATGTGAAGGGTGTGGTGTGGAGTGAAATGTGAAGATTGATCAGCCTTCAGCCTATTTGCCTCGCCGGATATTGCTGCATGCATTTTTCAATGAAATTTATTGATTATTCACCCAAACTTATTTCTGATTTTTTTTAAGGTAATTTTCTGAAACCATTAACATCCTGTTTGCATTATCTTTTTTTTTTCTTTTATTATTTGCATATGTTTTCTATCTAATCTAGCATTTTAGAAAGCTATCTTATTAACATCTTTATCTTATATGTTATTATTTCATAATTATAATAAAGATAACAATTGAAATATGAGAATTAGAAAATGAAAATTCATTTTTTTTTATAGAAAAAAGTTTAAAACATATACTTTATTGATTGGAATAGTATATTTTAATTAGTACTTCATAAAATTAAATAAAGGAAAGAGTAAATAAATTCAATATTTTAAAGACTTGTTATATATTTAATTTTACAATAGGGCTATATAGGTATTTACGTTTGTATCTTTTTAGCGTCCTTTTTCTTATTAGATACAATAATTGAATATATGTAAAAAAATACACCAAAAAAATGGAATAATGACAAACGAATTCGATCCCTAAATTTTCAACCCATATTAATATCTCGATATCTGGTAAAGTCTACCTTTGTTCTAGTATAGAAAATGTCGTGAAACTTTCAATTGTTGGTTTGCGCCATTTTAAAGAGAACCGGCCTCCTCTTATTGTTTTTATTTCTTATTATCATATACTGACACCTAGGTTACACAATGAAGTGAGAAAAGAAAGTAATAGAACCTGGCTTGATTGTTAGTGTTAATTTTATCATTTTAGGATGAGACGGGATCGTGACATTGGTTTCGCAATGATGAAATATTGAGATGGAATCTAATTTAAAAAAAAAATGACTTGATAACTATAAGCCTTAAAATCCTAATTATAACAATCATACGTAAATTTGAAGCTTTTGGAAAAATTCTTTTGATTAAATTTAAATTTTGTAACAAGGGCATGAAAATTAGTATAATCAACTTAGTAAATTATAATTTTGAAAATGCAGTAACAATATACTGGTTTTTACTATAAACTTAAACCATTTGGAATAACAAATTATTTACCGAGAGCTCTACCTTTGAGCTTCAAAATACAATAACAAATTTGAGACAAATAATTTAACATTAAAGTTAATAATATGATATAAAATATATATATGCCCACTAAATATATCTTGTTCATACTAGATATATGTAAGAGTTAACATAAAACCCCACAATTTGGATTAATTGCACCCCTAACACTAAAATTTATCAAAAATTTGCAATAACATCAGGCAAATCAAATACCCATTGTAAGCCCTACAATAAAGTATTCAGAGTTAATATGTAAATTTAGTATAATCGAATAAGTTGACTAATCAAACACAAATTTTATAATGAAATTAGAAATATTAATAAAAGTAACTACACGAGTTTGAATTTAGGAAAATAAATAATTAAATATTATAATACTGAATTATATATATTATCTATTATTTATTGGAAACGTATAAAACGAGTTCCGATAACCAACGAATCGATATAAATAATTTATATATATATATTAAAAATTATAAAATAACATAAATAATACTTAGGAATATTTATTTGTACCATATATGTATTTACGTGTAGGTAAAAATATCCAAAATTACTTAAAATATCTAAATATGCTAAATAATCCTAAATAATTAAGGAAAAATTTTTAAAAATCAAGAAAAATGTGAAAAAAATGTAGAATTGTCCAGAAATAAGGCGTAGCATGCTGGAGATGTAGGTTTGATAATTAACCAATCAAAATAACCCAAATAGAAAGCAAAAAAGAAGAAGATAAAGGACAAAT
This sequence comes from Lumnitzera racemosa, assembly GCA_024138005.1. Lineage (NCBI taxonomy): Eukaryota > Viridiplantae > Streptophyta > Magnoliopsida > Myrtales > Combretaceae > Lumnitzera > Lumnitzera racemosa. The sequence continues at coordinate 14,111,950 of JAMXBC010000006.1, forward strand.
GGCATAAAGAAAATTCCCCAACTCATCAAAACAACCCTATAAATTCAAAAAGCCTCATTTAGAATTCGCTTTAATCTATTAGGAAGCTAGAAAAATTAGAGAGAGACTAGAAAAAAGGAAAGTAAGAAATTATAAAAAAAAAATTAGTAAAAATAGTATGCAATTAGAGCTTTAGGAAGAAAACTAAACTCGACTACCACCTAGAGCTAGACTACCACCACTAGACAACTAGACCACCTCCTAAAGCTGCCGACATTGGTGAGCCGCTGCTAGTAACTAGAGGCTGGAGGCCAGAGTCCATTCAAATAATGAGTCCAATTTACCTAATCGATTTTGTTTAATTTACTAAATATATTTGGAAAATTATGAAATTTAGTATTATGATATACTTTTGTATGTAGATTTATCGAAACATTTTAATTTGATAAAATTAGGTCCTAAGATATACAGTGCTTAAGAAATTCCTAAACTCGAGTTAGCTTTCAATTTAGGTTTAAATAACTTTAATGATATAATTTTGACTTCAAAATTTTTGTATAGGCTATTTAGAATATTTATGATGGTGCTATTAAAAGATTTTATGAAAATTTATTTTCTAAAATTTTATTTAATTTTTAGGTCTTAAAATTATAGATAAAATGATATATTTTAAATTACTTTTGTGATTTAGAGTTAATTTGGTATAAAAATTGATTTAACATGTAATTAGGTATCTTGGCATGTTATTTGCTAATGTAGGATAATATTTATGATGTTTTAGGTATTACATGTAAGTATTGTGTATATTATGTAGTAATTATGTAAGTAATATGAAAAATTGGAAATTAAATGAATAGAAAATATTAGGTAAAAATCAATGGTATTATAATATTAGGAATATATTAAAAATCTAATTTAAAATATGAATTCAGAAAATTATGTAAAAAATGTAAGTTATACTTACATCTAGAGCAAATTCAGTAGTTAAATTGGGAATAGGATGTACTATACTGATCAAAATATAGGTTAAGGACTAGATAAGAGATTTGGGATACCCAAGTGTAATGTAAGTAATTTCACATATTAGTTTGGAAGGAATTCTTAAGGTTTATATATGAAACCCTTAATTCAAAATCGAATTAAAACCTAAATCAAAAATTGATTCAAGAACCAAATCAGAAACTAACCTAAAATAAATCAGTAATAAATAATATATATAACTTAAATAATCAAGTAAAAATTATAATTTAAAACTTATATGTCATAAGAATATAAATACTAAAAGAGTATTTATATTATAGGACAAGTGGCAACAAGTTGAACCTTCAACAGGTTGAGTGAGCAAATCAAGGATTTCAGGTAAGTTAAGATCAATACATTACTGTTTTTTTTAATATTATATTAAAATATTCGAAGGCTTAAGATCATGTTGTTTGTGCTTGTAAGTAGATGTTTGTATGCATACTTATGTGTCTTTGATTATTAAATTATATTCCGATACTTTATTGTGTTAAATTGTTGTCAATGGTATAGAGTGAAATTTCAAAATCATCTTAAACTGAGTTTAATCGTATATAACCAAATACCTTAATTAGACATACATTATAACCCTTTAGGAGATAATTAAAATTCTTCAACAAAATACCGATACCTTCAAAAGGAATAGCACTAGATAGCAAAATGATCCATTCTTCATTTTTAGTCAAACTAAGTAATAGAAAAAGAGATCGCAGTAAAGATGAGGGCAATGGTTCAGAAACTAGTCATGAAAGGAGCTATGCCTCCATTACACAAGTTTTATCATAAACTATTGCATAATTATAGAAACTCTTCAATTCAAATTAGAACGGGTGAAATTTCTTTAATTTCACAATAAACCGAACTATGCCGTATGATGGCATTTGCATAATGCATTGATTTAATTTTAATTGTTTAAAAAACACCAAGTTTATGTTTGTTTTGCAATCTTATGTCTCCATCTTGATTTACTAAATCGGTGGTTACCATAGCCTTATAGATTTTCTTATAAGTAACAATTAATATGCCGCGTTATAATTATCTAAAGGTTAGTACTCTTTTGAAGAACTTTAAAGAGAGTGAGAATAAACTGGAAGATCAATAGTAACTTGAGAGTTTTGTTAGTGACTCATAGATAAGAAAGAGAGTAATCATGTAATATTTAGTATGTTTTAGACTATTTTATTATGTAAATATATATATGTGCCTTAAAGTTTATAATCCTATATGTAATTTTATCATTAATCTTATATAACTGTTTACTTCAAAGCGAGGAGTCATGAACGCCCTGTGTAAATCGTATTTACGATAATGATTATAAAGTCAATTGTTATCATAGATCAGTTTACATAGCGAAACTATTATAACTTCACTACTTCAGGTTATAATACTTACCATGGCAATCCATAACATAAATTCAAATGAGATTTGTTGATAGGAAATTTTAAACATAAACATATCTATTTAGGTCATGGGTCGACCTATTCCAACCCTTAACTGACTTGTTTGAGGCTCTAGGAATAGGTGATCGAGCACTTCTTAGGTGATCGATCTCTTCCTAACTCAAACCCATCCATTAGAATCCTATACAATCTCCTCCCAAACAACATCTGACCTCCAATAAGACAAATTCTCAACCTAAGAACCTGACTGAAGGTAAGAACTCAGTACCTATGAAGGATTCATGCTAGGAAAAGAAAGTTAAACTAGTGAATCATCCTCAAGATCCGTAGATATGTATAGATGCATCTTTTAAATCTAATAGGATACACTTTCCTCTCTAAGAAGATTAATCATAACCCCCATCGATGAGATATCCATATACACATACACTTTTACTCTCTTACCATCATGTTGTTTATCTCTTACACTTATTTAACTTAAGTATCGAAGTGATTACGCTAAACAACACCTAAACACTAGTCACTGTATTGCATTTTGCAAGGCTAGGCACATATACACTCTAAAGCCTAAATCTTTCTCTTACCCTACCGGTAAATTCTATAAATGACAAGATTAAGTTGCTAACGACACATCATACTTACAATTTAACTAGGTGGAGTATAAAGAGATTACATCATTAAGGACCAAGGAAATTCCTACCACCTCTTCCTAGAATAAATTAGCCATAATGCATTGTATTTTAACTCAGATAGCCAAAAATTTATTGGGAAAATCTAGTGGAATAAGCTAGAAATTTGGAAAATTAAAAGAAAAAAATAAGGGACCTATATGTTTTAACTGCTTCAACCCTTAAACCAAGACTCGCTATTAAACCCCACCAACCCCAGTAAAGTAACCAATGCCAGTTAGATCGACAACCTCCCGACAACCAATGGTTACCAAAGCTACAATAACTGATAGACCCTATTTTCCTTTTAATTTTGCTGTAATTTCTAAAAATATTAAATCAATGAGATTAACTACTAGAAATTGTATTCCTAGGTTAGCTTACGTCAAGTTTCATGTGGTATTTTTATCTTGATGAAATTTGCAAGTTTTATGTTGCTTACTTAATGACATGTTCTATTCTTGTCATTTATATATTTAACTTTTAATTTCTAAGAGACATTGGTTCATGCCCATGATCCTTACTATGTCTAGCTTACATAAATATAATTAGTTTTTGAAGGATAACACATTCATTGTTAGATTTTTAGTTCAAAAACTGCTAAATCTAGAAATAATCAAAATAAATTGAATTTCATGAAATTAATTAGCGAATTTGTGATATTATGATACCTGGATGGTGTTGTAATGAAATAATGTGATGTCGGTATTGATTTTATGCATAAATGTAACTATTTGCTTAATTAGTTGCAGTTTAAAGGTAAAAATGTAAATTTACATATGTAAAAAATAATCACTTTTGGATTGAATGAGTTGCACTATGAATTCTATTTTTTTTTTAGTTTGAAATTTTTGTAGAACCATAACTCGTGGAATTTATTATGAAATTTCCAAATATAATAGCTTATTTTACTATTTAGGACCAAATTTTATTAATATTTGATTTAGATATGCTAATGAGCTAATGTTTTATGCTATTTGTATTCTATTCATACCTATAAGTAAGCTATTTTTTGATAAATCTTAGAGTATTATAAGCCCATGTTATGATATATACTCATTACGAGTAAGATAAATGGGTATATCTTATAATTTTATCAAACTTTAGTGAAATTTGTTCACAATATACTTTGTTATGCAATAATAAATAAATGTAATATTACTTGTGGTATGAATTAAATCATATACTTGGAATAAATGTATCTTTTAAAATGTACTTCTATAAAGATAACCCATATTATATATCGTTGCACTAATATGAACCCAACAATACTAATTTTACTAAATCTGGATAACTATATAATAAAACGATTATTTTTGATACCATTATAGAATATATATCCTACAATGAACTTTTAGAAATCAAAATGTGATTTGAACAATAAAATTTATGTTTCGATACAATCAAAATAATATTCTATGTCATGCTCCGAAACAGTGAAATCGTAATAATACTGCCCTATAAACTATTATAAGATAGAAACTAATTTTACAGTTGCTACTATAAACCTAGTTCATATGAGGTGTACGCAACTCTATTACTTTGAAGTATCAAGTTCAATACTTTCTTGATAGAAACCTGTGGAACAATTTTTTGAAATAACTGATAAGCAAACTTGTAGTATAACTTTTCAGAAGAGTACACGTAAAACCAATAGGTACACATTATTCAGTATACAAACCAAAAGATTGAAAAAAAGTGAGTCCCTTAAGAAAACTTAGGTAGTTTCATTAACAATTAGAAAAAGTTAATAATAAGAACAAAATTCAGTCGAATTCTTCTTGATCCTTGCTCCTCAACCCCGTTTGCTTAAGTTCTAGTTTTGGTGCGATACTTGTAGTTTTATTGTGAACTTGCAAACAAACTATAGGAGAATGAGCCATAACTTACTTAGTAAGTGGGACGAGGAAAAAAATATACATTTAGTACATCATAAATAGAGTTTTCAACCAAATTAGTTAGATACGATGTATATATAAGCAAATGTCTTCGCACGACACTATCCTATTTATTGTAAGATTAGTGAAATTGCATCCGCTCTAATCCAAGTTGAAGGGTTTGACGCCACGCACTCACAAATTGGAACCATATCGGGACGTGTGCAATAAAGAACACCCTCTTTCCATGACTACCTTCAAACCACGCCCCTCTAACCTTATTATAATTTCCTCTCGTATCACTTGGTTCGACTAAAATAGAAAAAATATTATTTCAGCTATTTTCATCTAAGAGGGTCCATATTTGGCTAAATAATTATAGTCATTACCCCTAATGAGTTGCGATGCATATTAGGTTAGACATTAGGTCGAGTTTAAGTTAGATCATTTTTAGGATAATCAAACAATTTCAAACAAATCAATTGAAGTAATAATCACAAAACAACATCACATAGAGCTAATTTTTTCCAGTATCATGCCATTATTCAAGTACATGCCTTACATACATTCAAATAACTAAATTATAATCGCAAGCCAAAAACATACAAAAGCCTCCAAGTATTCTCAAATAATACTCCAAAATGTTATAAAGTATTAACCTCGCTTACCAGGCTTCCTAGCCAGTCGTTCCCAAAAGTCTTTAGTAAGGTTACAAATTTAGCCTTAATGCAAAATAAAGTGAAAAATTAAAATATAGTACTTATATGAGACCTACTTAGTTTATTAGACTTACTCCCTTCAATTTGGCCTAATTCAAGCATAGATACTTATTATGTAACATCATTGCAATTTAACTTTACATTTGAAATTTATACAATATTGGTTTCTAGTGTTATTTAAAAAGTTTCTATCTTTTCAAAAAAACTTTTACTTTAGAAACTTGTACTTTTTTATTAAAAATTATATATACTCAAAGTTTACAAAAATAATTATATTAAATTTGTAAAGATATAAAGTTCAATTTTAATAGTTTTAATAAATGATTATCGCTAGAAATCCACTCTTTTTGATAATCTGTATTAATAATATATAAGCCTTACAACTATCAACATTTTAAGTTTAAAATTTGAAAATAATGAAATAATACTAATAAAATACTCTATTAAGGAAAAAAAAGAGATTACGGATATATCTCTTATATAACTATTAAATATCAATTAAAAGACGATATTTATAATTATAAAAACGAAGTTACCTGAAAATAGTAAATATCGAAAAAATCAAATCTTCTAATCTTGTTTTCTTCTTCTTCTTTTCTTTTCTCTTTTCTTCTTTTTCTTCTCATTATATCTATATATATATATTATTATCTCCATCAATAAGGCTAGATTTAGAAATAGAAAATATAGATAATATTCTAATAATAGAACATGAAGAAGAATTTATAGATGAATATGATAAATTATTAGGATGTGGAGATATAGATGAAGAAAACTTTGAAGAAGAATATCAAGTAGAAAAAATTAAGAAATGAACGCAAGAAGAATTAGAAGACGAACTTAGAAAGCAAGAATTTGAAATGGTAGAATCAAACTTATCAAATGAAAAAAATGTTAGACAAATATAAAGAGAAAGATGATGAAATTAGTATGACCAAATCAATTGTTAGTATAATAAGTAGCAAAGTAGACAAAAAATTCATGAAACATAGTAATGCAAGTAACATAACAGTTTTAGTCCCATAAGTTTATAGTTCGAGTAATGTACTAAGAGCACAATACACAGTTTATGGTATACAAATGAAAAATAAATATATTAGTAAAGCTAAAAGTTTTAATTTTACACAGGATCCTAAAAAGAATATAGATGATGGTAAAATGTTAAATCTTTCAACTCACGATCCTCAATTGTAGCTGGAAAAAATAGCTAAGTGAAAAAACTTAGTAGTACAAGATTATCTTAGACCAGGTTTTTATTATACAATAGATGAAATGTTTAGATATTTAAAACGTATTTATATCTAATTGATAAAGTAACACAGGAAAGGTATAAGGAACAATTTCCCAAGAAATTTCAAGAACTTAGAAGTTATTGAGCAAATCCATATATTTTTATAAATATAATAGAAGAATTATTAATAAGTATGAGTCCAAATAAAAGAGTAATAGCACAACAGCAAGATAGCATTAGAAAGTTAGAAGATTGGATGAATATTATATTTCTTTTTAAGATATTCTTGTTATTATTATTATTATTATGATACAAAATTAACTAGATGTTTCTTTAATAAAGTAATTATACAAAAACTAATGCTAAAATTACTAGGCCCTTTAGGCAAAGAAATAAAAGAAAAATGGGATAGTAAAATGAAAATGTCAGAAGATAACCGTGTATATAATATAGCTGTAGCCATAAGATTTATTGTAAATAGATTGGCAAATAAACGCACATTCGTGCAAATTCAAAAATAATTGAAAGGCAATTATTCTTTTTGTAAAAATATACATATACCTCAACAATATGGACATAGACAAAGGAAATGCATGCCTAAAAGAGATAGTAGAAATAAAAGAAAAATAAAAAAAATATTATCTTAGAAAAACATTAGCAAGGGAACCATTTCTTGATAAAAATATACATGTTAAAAAATTTAATGAGAATATAAATTATAAAAATAAGATAACATGCCATACTTCTAGAGAAACAAGACATTTATGTAACAACTATACAAAAAGAAATTATTTACGTAATAAAAATTCAATTTTGGTAGAATGTATAAATAAAAACTTAGTAGAAATAGACAATGACATAAGCAAAACAAAATCTATTTATAGTATAATAAGTTATGAAAATCAAGTAAAAAATTCAAATAATGATGAAGACAGTATAAATGAATTCATATAATCAATTTCAAAGGTTAATTTAAAACAAGAAATTTTTTAATATATAGATAATAGTTTAAAATGGCAACATGATTGCCAAAATAATAAAGGCAATTTTAACAAACCTTGTGCATATTGTAAAAAGTATCTTAGTATGAATTTGAGATACTAATGTTGGTCTTATTATATAGAATACTGTAAATTTTGTCTAGTAAGGATAGGAGTAGAAATCCAGAAAAGTAATATAAAAACTAGATAGTCTAATAGAAATCGTTAAGATGAAGTAATTGAGAGATCAATAGAAAGAAAGTTAAGAATTTTAGAAACAAAGCTAGATAGATTATATCCTGGAGATATAACATTTCTATTATTTTCAAAAAATTTCCTAATATTCCAACTTTCTTCTACCAATGTTTTTGGACTATATTCTATTGGTTTTATTAGTCTTATACTTTACTTTTCATGCTTTCTATAATTCCATTAATATTTATCTTAAATTTTGTACTTACATTATTTACTAATTTTCCTATAAACCTATTTGTAATATTAGATTATTATTACTTACCATATCAAATCCTTTAGTTTGTACACCTATTTTTATGCATTGGGCAAAATCTTTTAAGGACATTAAAAAATATGGGAAAACATAAAATATGCCTTTATTGTATGTTTACTTCTATAGCAGATAAGATCCCTTTTCTAAGATCTTATCATCTTTTGTTTGCTAATACAACTAAGACTTTAGTTTTTAATCTTTTTCTACCTAATCCTTTAATGCTTATGAGTATTAATCTTAAATGTACCAACTTATAATTAGCTGTGATTAATTGGTTATAAGTTTGCCTAGCTAGTAAAGGAATAGTAAAAGGTCGATTTATTACTAATGCTTCCTCTTCCCTATTTATTCTAATTATATCTATAGTTTTTTCAAACTCTCCTATTGTATATACTACTCTTGAATTTAATAAATCAATTCCTTATTTATTAAAACTTGTTATGTCTCTATCTACATCTATTATATCTTCTAAAACTACTACTTTTCTATTACTGGTATTGTTTAGAAATGTTAATGGTCATAGGTAACTTAGTTTCCTTTTTCTTCCATACTTCCTATATTAACATTTTATAGTTTTTTAGTTATTAATTCTAAACCTTTAGAATACTCCACATTTTCTTTAATTAAATTTTGTATTCAACAATGTAATCTAATAACTAAAGTTATCAAAGTAGAAAATATAGACAATATTCTAATAGTAGAACATGAAGAAGAATTTTTAGATGAATATGAGAAATTATTAAAATATAAATATATTATAGATGAAGAAAGTGATGAAGAAGATTTTGAAGAAGAATATAAAGTAAAAAAATTAAGAAATGGACAAAGGAAGAATGAGAAAAAGAACTTTTCCTTAAACATCTTATAAGCTTGGGTTAATTGCTCATTCATTATTTCTTTTGCTTGAATTTGTTCATTTAAGCTTGCTCCTATTTTCATACTTATTTTACAATGTCTATAAAACTGCAAAGAATGTATAATATCCTTACTATATGAGAGTAACTTTCTAAATAATTGGCAGCTGTAAGGTATCTTTGTTGCTAAGAAGTTTTCTGTTCACACCTAGCCTCTCTTTTTATAGATGATGTAAATGCATTTTGTCTAACTATAAGTTCTATATAATACGTGTGATCTATGCACCATCTAGTAAAATTAAATGTACTTTCTAAAGTTATGAAATCTTTAAACAAAGAATTAGGAAAATCTTGGGTTACTTTTCGAACTTCACTTCAAAATTTGTAGATTCCATTCTATTTACTATTATATGCTACATAATAATTATATCTACCGGTTTCCTGTTTTGATTAAAATAATGTATTAATGCATTTATACTCCTAAGTTTTTGTTGTGGACTTGATGCTACCTATAAATTATTTACTATAATACCTTCTACTTCACTTATTTCTGTATTATTTGACTTTCTAAAGTTTAAACTAGATCTAAAAGGAAAGACTTCAAGCCTTATTAATCCAATCTAAACCTCTTCCATGCCTGCAAAATTAGGTTAAACAATTGCTTAAAAAATCAACTATACTATTATCATTTCTTTTAATAATCCATTATTAATTATTCCATCCAAGAATAATTAATTTTTTACCTTTACTAACATATAAATCGTTCATATCCAAAAATTCTTTTTCTTTGATAGTCCATATACAATTTTTCAAAGTAAAAAATTATAAACTATAATTTTTGAATTTGTAAGATGCTTAGATTTGATTGGTACAATACATATTGAGTCTATTTTAGCTCCACTGGAGCATAGACAGTTATTAATTATACCTAGTAAACATTACACACACACGTATATATTAATAAATACAATATGACCAACTAAGTAGAAAGTTTAGACAGTATGGATAACGAAGATTCTTATTTATATTGTATAGAGTAATTTATAAAACAACTTCAAAAACAAAGAAGTTATATTTTTTTTTGAAAAAAAAATTCTTTAATGAATAAAATCCATACATTTTTTAGGGAGAAACTTCTATTTCCAAGATATTCACCCAAGTATTTACTCTGTACAAAGTAAATACTAATTTTACTAAATTTGGATAACTATATAATAAAATAATATATTATAATACCATTATAGAAAATATCATTCTACAATGACCTTTTCAAAGTCAAAATGTGATTTAACCAATAAAATCTATATTTTAATACAATAGAAATGATATTCTATAAGTATATTTAACTATATATATATATATAAATATCTACTAACTTAATATAAACTATATAATGTAACATAATAACCATTTATTAACTATACCATTTCCTCTACATATATTTAGACCTTTTTATATGCATATATAATGTTAGACTTACTTTACTATAAGTTGGTGTAAAAAGGAATATTCTATTTATTTGTTATATTTTTTTATCATATAGAATATATTAATTTTACCATAGAAACATATATAAGTAAACATTGTACCTATAGCGAGTTCAATAATATGATATGCAAAAAGAAAAACTAAATGCACAACAATTACTTAATTAGTTAGTCAAATGAAGAGAAAAAAATAAATAGAAACACAAGGAAAAAAGAAAAGAAAAGAAAAGCACATTGAATGTGATATCCATTAGAAAAACCATCAACACCATAATTGTTAATGTGGTCAAGGATATTATTGTTTTCGGAATTAGAAATCCAAACTTAAGTACATGATGCCGTGGAATCAAAAGATAGCCCTTCGTGAACAAGAGTAATAGGTGAGAGAGTATATCACAAGGAAAAGAGAGAAATTATAGGGAAGAATAAGGGGTGAGGGGAAATTTAAGTAAATTAACAAATTTATCTATTTTATATATTGTTTAAATTTTAAAACATTACTTTAATGTTGGTTTTTTTCTTAAATGATATTAAATTTAGGTTAAATAGGTAATTTTATGGATGAGATATTAAATGGCGATTACATAATACTTTGGGGCTTAAATAACGGATATAAACATCAAAACTTTAGGATAAAAATGTCAAGGCAAACTAGATTTTACAACATTTAATGATAATATATAAATAGGGTAATAAAATAAGTGGAAGTGTTTCGTAATATTTACGAAAATTGAATTTGAGTTTTAGTATATAGGATTTCAAAGCAACTCATTAGCACAAGTAATCATTTTCCAAGAAAGTTGGATAAATGCTTTCTAGCATTTTAGAGATTGCGATCTATACTCACTCCTAGTTATAAGTAGTTGATAGTTTGTATATCTTTTTCTTGTGGTTGATTACTAAAATGCTGAAATGATAATAAAGCTATACCCATTATTGTGCTGCTAAATAATTACTTGTATTTCTAAATAATTAGCATAGCAATGTATGTATTTTTATTTGTTATAACATTATAATTCATAATTATTGAAGTTATAAGTTAATTAGCCCATTTTTACCATCTCGTCGTATTACAAAACTCACTATTCAATTTTTAGTCATAAGAATTGTATTATGATTAAGATATATCTTTAAATAAACTAAATTGTCTATGCCATTTATTATTTTGAGAAACAAACTTTACAATACTACTTCTATTAAATTTTGTATCCTCAAACGTAAGGTTCAGGAGAACATAAAATATGTTGTCCAAAGAGATTAGTAGCTCATAATGCGTGAATATACATAAAGTTTGCTTGTTTATGTAAATAGAAGTAATAGAATTACTAAATAAATGAATATATGCCATTCTTCTATTATGATACAAATACTTATTTAATAAAATAAATATATATTACATATTATAATTACGGTTCTTTTATTTTATAAAATTCAACATTGTGCAACAAAAGTTACAGGGAATTGCTTCAAGTTGTTGAACAAAGGTTGTAACCACTCTATTATAACCATACTTTGTATAGGAGACATAACTCTTGGATACACAATTAGAATAAATGACTTATTAATGTTTAAAAGATATTGGTAAGGGAAAAAACTATTAATAATGAAGATGAAAATATAAATGACTAAGGGGAACTGTTAATGGAAAAGTATAGCTTATAAACACAAAAAAACTGCGAATGATAAAAGGATTAACTATGAAGATGTACTAGGTACAAAAACTTTTAAAGTTATATATAGTAGATGTATATGGTGTATCCATGATGCATATGTAAAAATCAAATATGGTATAATATTCAAATTTTACACATGATCGATGATTAATGGAAAAAATTATATAGCCCTTAAAATACAATAAAAGAATATACGACTTCAGTAATACATACGAATATATATATTTTAAAATATGTTTGAAATATATTAATCACATTCAATTCAGTTAATCCAAAAGAAAAAATTATTATGTACCAAAAAACAATGAATGAGATATTGATTAATGGATATAGCACATGACATTATAAAACTTTTCGGTATGAACTCATACTCTAAAGTAAACTGGTGCAATGACTTAACGAATCAAATTTCTCTTTTTTCTTTTTCCATTTATATTACAACCAGCATTGGAAATGTAAAGAATTAAAATGAAAAATATATAATGTTATCGAATAGGAAAAGAAGCAATAATTAAGGAAAACTACCATAAGGTTAAAGTGAACAGGGTGTACGCTTGACTATGTATGTATCATTTGTAAAATGTTTTGTATTAGAACATTTTACGTGTGCATGTATATACATATATTTATATACATTACACGTTATTGTTGTGCTATGGTATATAACTAACTCATGTATTCATAATACAAAAATAAAATTTTATACCAGTCTCAATATCACCAATATCACAATGATTAGTGCCAAATGCTATATAATATCATTTTTATACTATTCACTCTCTTATATTGTATACTAAATATCCACACTACTTAAAATATTCAAATTAAGATCTCTTATTTTGAGAAGATAACCATTGAAACTATATAATAATATATATATAAACCTAATCTTATTAGAAATACAATCACAAAGGTACTGAAATCACATTATCTATTTAATGTAAATTTATTTATTTTTTTTATCTTTTAAGAAATAAAAAGGAAAAGGATTAGAAAAGGGTATTTTCGTATGGCTCTTAATAAATCGAGTAAATAATATATAGAGTAAGAGAGTGTAAGAAATAGAGAAAGACACTCGGGGTTCAAAAAATTAGATCAGAGGATGTTACGCCCCGAAATGCAGAGTCGCAACAATCCCTCCATATAAACCATTCTATGATAGTAACTGGCTTCACAGTACCTACCATAGACATAATCTACACAAGGTATCGACGACTCCTCGCTTTGAAGTAAACAGTCTAATAAGGTAAAGTTCACAAATTTTAAATAAACCTATATAATTATATGTAAAGTCCACAAAACTTCCTTGGAAATTCTACATATACACAACATTTCACTAATTTACATAATAATTATCGGTCTTTCATCCTCAAACTACGAAGGACATTATCGCTACACATCACTACTGAGTAAATTGCTCCTCATACTCCTGGCTTCAAAAGGACTAACCTCTAAATAATTGTAAGACGGTATAGTACTTGAAGTGTTCAAAGATCAGGACCTGCAAAAGGATCTATAGAGGTATGAGCAATTACAGCTCAGTAAGTTGAATTGGAGACTCATGAATGCATACAAATACAAACAAGATTATCAAGCAATTATTTTCATGCAATGCAACAATCAAGTGTCATTGCATAACGTAGTCCGGTCCGTTGCGAAATCAGAGAAATTTCACCCGCTGTAATTCGGGTTGAGGAGTTTCCATGTTATACAGCAGCTCACAACCAAACCTAGGCTTGTGCAATGGAGACTTCGCTCCTCCCGCGACTACCTTCAAACCATTGACTTCAACCTCGCCGTAACCTCCTCTCCTGTTGCTTAGTTCGACTAAGGATAAAGAAGAGACCATTTTGCAATCCCGCGCTATCCCTTTCAAAAGGGTCGATATTTGGTTGGAGAATCCTACAATCCCCTAACAGGTTGCAATGCATGACATTTTTGGTTATTAAAGCCAAATAAGATTAAATTTCATTTAAGGTGTTCAAACAATTTCACACCAATTCAATCAATCACAAAATCACTCACATTACAAATTCAGCACGCATTTAGATACATCAAACACATACGTAGACTATTTACAATTACAACCATATACAATCCTAAGTTTCCGAGTACCATAAAATAACACTCTAATATAATAAGTAATAACCCAACTTACTTAGAGTTTCTTAATCACCCGATCACTCGATTATAAGCCGATCTGTCTCTGGATATCTTATAATACAAATAGGTCTTTTAAGTTCTTATACTTTAATGATTCATATTCTAAGTTATGATTTAGCTTTTATTTACTAATGATTCATTTTACCCTATTTCAAGGTTCAGTTCTTGAATCAGATTCTAGTTTTGATTCTGAAATCTTAAATATGCTCGAATCCTAATGTGAAATTAATCACATTAAGCTCGAGTATTCTAATATCCTATTGGGTCTAAATTTAGGATTCTAAACTATTTGATACACGCTAATCCTAATTGGGGTACCGGATTTATTCTTGATGTGAGAAAATCTTACACTTTTTTTTATACAATTACTTAAAATTAAATTTTATTTCAGATTTATTATATTCTGATTTCTATTATTATATTATCTAATTAAACCTAATTTTTTTATAATATTCCTAATTTTCTATAATTAGCACATAATACCTTCATTACTAATACTTAACACTCCAAAGACTCTGATTAGGTTTTCACATCGGAGATTATCATTCATAAACATCTAATTACTATCTAAATCAATAATTAGTGTTTTAATCACTTAATTAACCCAAAATTACCTAATTTTTCCATCAATTTAGGGCTAAAAATTAACTTAAAATTTTTGAAAATTAATTTAATAAAAATGGCTTCATACCACTATTTTATATCCCTTAGGCATTCCACAGAAAAAATTTGAGTCATACTCGATTTTCCTTAATTTGTTAAGAACCCTATATTCTCAGACGTGATTAAACTAAATCACTATTTTTCCCTAAATATACATACAATAAAACCTTAGAATAACAAGTTTCATAATTTTTTGAGCAAAATAACTAATTTTAAGAAATTATACAAAATCAAAACAAATAAGAGACTTACCCGATTCGATGGCCTTTGGCCTTCCAACACCGATCCAGGTGTGTCGGCCGGTCCAGGTGGTGGGTCTGGCGTGGGGTGGTGGTGGTGGCTCAGTCCCAAATGATGGTGGTGGTGGTGGCGGTGGCGGTGGCGGTGGCTCAATCCCAGATGGTGGTGCTGCACAATTTTCTTTTTCTTTTTTTTTTCTCTAGTTTCTCCTTTGAATTTTCGAGTCTCTCTATTTTTGTCAAATTCCTAACTATCCAAAGGAGTTCTCTAAATTTTTTTCCTATTTATAGATATTTTTGGTAATTAATATGCATTAATTAGACATGATATTGCCCAATTTCCTTGATTTTTGGCTTTTGTGTTGCTTGATTTTAATTGGATAATTTTTCTTCTTTTATTCTTGACTTGCCACGACCAGATTTGCATCATTCCATACCCTTCTAATTTTTCTTAATTAATTTAATAATTTTCTTTAATTAATTTAATAATACTAAGTTTTTGGCCAACTTAAGAAATTTCGAATTTTTTTACCTATACAAAAACACATGTGGGGTACATGTGAACATTCCTAATTATTATTTAGGTCATTCTATGATTTTTAGTATGCATGTAATCTATCTCTAGTAATTTATTAGTTATTAGATTACACTTTTCGCCTTTTCGATAATTAACAATTATTATACTTAAAATTTGAAAATTTTGTAGTCTCCTATTTTATTACTTATTTTCTTAAATTCAAGTTTACAGAGTCATTTTTACTAATATTTCTCTCCATAGTTTATAATTCGGGTCTAATCGGATTCTTTAACCAATCGCCTTAAACCTTGTATTTTAAGTTCAATCCTACGGTCTCTTGGCTTAACTTTAGGGCTTATAAAGGATATAAGAAAAGTGGAGTCAAACAAACTTATATAAATATAGATAGATTTTGGCTTAATATAATTGAAAAAAGATTGATAGATATATATATGATAGAACATATGTATATATAGAATATATTTTCAGAAGCTAGAGTAAATAATATGGAGAGAAAATAACGGAGAAAAAGAAACATAAATGGGATTTTAAGAACTTTATTAGAACTACATATTTAGAGTGTTGAGTTTAGTAGCTTAATATATAAGATAAGATAAGAAGATAAGAATAATGGATATTGATATGGAGACATATACATATATATATAGAGAGAGAGAGAGATATAAATAAATATTTTTAAGGAAAAGAGATTTTATGACTTAGGAAGAGTAGAATCAAATAGCTACCGCTGGTTTAATAGAATAGATTAAAAACAAAGATTAGCTATCTAGCAAAACTCTTTAACGATACATGCTGTTATTTCTTTAAACATTTATCATAAATATTTTGTAATGAATACATTTTATTTTTATCTCGATCTTTTCTTCTTATATAGTCATTTTTCTAATTTTGAGTAAATATTCTCTTTGTTTAATCAACCATTTCTAATAAAAAAAATTTATCACTAGTGATATTATTTATTCTTTTACATGAACATACTTTTTGAGAATAACAATTTGAATCTTTACTAATTAAAGTATCAGAGTTGCTTTTAATTTCTTGAATACAATCATAATCTTCTTTACTCAATATATAATCTTTAGAATTACTATCATTTATTATTTTAAGTATTTCATCTTTAACTTTTTCTTCTAAATTTAGATTATTAATTTTCTTTAACTTTGAACACTTAAAAGCAATGTCTTTGTATGTGATAATTGTAACATTTTATTTCCTTTTAAAAAATTTTATTTTTTGGTTTATAATTTCTATATTTTTAATTTATTTTTATCGTTTTTTCTTTGATTTTTTATGTTTTTAATTTTTAATTTTACTTTTGATGAAAGGGCTTGAATTTTTTCAAACCCATAATGATAACAAAATTATCTTAATACTTTTTTAAGATTAGCTTTCTCTTTCTTTATTTTTTATTTGAGTTTTAAATCATTACATAAACTTAGACCTTCTAAATTAACAATATTAGTACTTTCTCTAAACAATATGTTTGAGTAATAAGAAGTAATACAATATTCTCTTGAAATATGTTATTAAACTTTATTTGTAAATAACTTTAGAAGTTCAGCTAAGAAAGTTTCTTTCCAAAAACTTTCATTACAATTTTATTTTGAGAAAACCTTAACAAGAAAAACATCTTTATACCATATAAAATCATTTAGAGTGGGATCTCCTATAAAATGTTTGGTGATGGCATAAATTAGAGTTGGAATAGTATCTTCCATTGAGACCGGTACATTATTGATTATTAAATCCTTTTTTAATTAAGTATATATTGTTTTTTTTTTGTTTTCTTTAAGATAATTTCCTCATCATTCTTTTAGCATTCCCATTAATCTAGATACTAGAATTCTTACTATTTGATGATTAGTATTATTTTGCTATTTAAATGAATTTGATGCAATGATCATTTGATTAAATATATTAAAACTTGATTGTTTTGCCATTCTGTCTATGTTCCATTCATAAATACCTTCTCTAGAATAACTAACTAAATTTATATATGGTTTTTTTTTTTTTATACAAAGTATCTAGAGGAGAGGGTGATTTGAAGTTATCCTCACCCTTTGACGATTATTGATTTTATTGATGCTAAATTTTTGAGAAAATTGTTCTAATAACTCTTATATTTCTTGATTAATGGTATTAATTACATACTTATTCATTGTTTCCAATTTACTTAATCTATTTGAAATTTATCATAATAATTTATCACTTATTTAAAACTTAAATTTTGAATATCTAGAATGATCATTGATGGATAAATAGGTTTTGTGTTTTTTGAGGATGAACTTTTTTCTTTGATTACATACTTTCATTTGTTTTGTTTATCAATTAGCATATTTTCAATTCTATCGGTCTTTTGATCAAGAGTATAAATTACCTGATTTATGTAATTATTTTGAGCTCTTATATTATTTAAATTTAAATTTTCTCCTTTCGCTTTCTTAAATGGAGAAACTTTTATTAACTCATATTGAATTTTAATTTCTACTTTTGGAAGTGGAGGATGGGTTCCCATGACAAGACCTTTTTGCATCTCAAACTTTTAAGTTGATTTGTTTAAAATTTCAAATTATGTCTTACTTGGACCAATATTTTATTTAAGCCATTTGAAAAAAAGGTTCATTTCTTCACAATCTAGTTTCCATATTATAATACCACATTACTCTTATTAAATAAGTTTCTTCTTTAGTATATTTGTTAAAATATTTTAACCTTTTTTTTTTATTTTCTTCCAACAAAAAATCTTCTCTTAAAATATCTTTCTTATTTTTTAAGAGCTCTTCTAAGTTTATCATATTCAATTTATTAGTTTCAGAATAAATTGGAGAGTTGGGTTGATAAACAGGTTCAGGAACCTGAGATTGAAAGTCCACACCCTTCAGCTTAACTAATTCGTCATCTAACCCAGGGACCTCTGGTTCTCTTTCTTGAGTTTAACCCTTTTGAACATGGGGTATTTGATCTATATTTAATCTATTAAGGCAATCTTATATCCTGGGAACAAAGAGTCTCCTGTTTGTCATCTTTAGAAATTGAATTTTAATGCTTCCATTATCAAGTTGTTAAGTAAGGAAAGGTCTTAGTTGAGAAATACTAAGCCTTGGAGGAAGCGCTTATTCTATGGTCCATTCTTTTGGAAGTGAAACCCCTTCCCAACTTTACTTCTTAAGAGATCATTAATCGTTTGTTCAAGTTAAAGAATATTTTGAAAAGAAATTATCTAAAAAATTGTTTCCAGTAGAGAATGAAATTTCCAAAAACTTCACAAAAAAAGCCTCATTTGAAATAGTGAAAAGATATTTTCTAAAAAATTTTCATTTCTATCCTTGTGATCTAAAGAAAAACTATGTCTTCAACAATTATTTGAAACAACCCTTTATTTGTTTCAGGCAAATTTACACAGTGGTTCATAGTTTACTCAATGTTTTCTAAATTTTATAATAAGGTTAGATGATGCAAAATCTTTAGATAGTTTGGTGTTACATATTTAATCTCAAAACCATAACTTTGTTGAAGGAACGAAAACTATGGCTCATATTTTTAGAATATACTATAAATGTATGAGTTCAAATATATCTTCTAAAGCCAAGAAGATTTCTCCAAATGGAGAAACTATTCTTCTAAAAGCAAATATCGAAATTCTTTAATATATACTCTTAAGAAATTAAGTTGGGTGCTTCAATTAAGGCTTAGTATTTCTCAATAAAGACATTTCTTTACTCGATGACTTAATAATGGAAGCATTAGAATTTATTTCCAAAGAACACAGATAGGAGACCCATAAACTTATGATGTGCAAATAACCCTTGTAAACTTTAACTTATATACGGATGTATCTCTTAAACTTTCCAATATTGCAAATCGCTTATCTAAACTTTGGTAAATTAGCAACATAAAGGAATTTCCCTTTTTTAGCTAAAAAATCACACTATAATAAAAGTTTAAGGTGCTTTAAAGTATATTTTGATAAGTTCAAGTGACGTTTTCATAGCAAAGTCAAAGTTTATGGGTTATTTATATCATACGGGATTATTTACCAATTTATCAAAGTTTAAAAATTTAAGAGGTACTTTAGTCAAAGTTTAGGAAATTATTTATATTCTTCCACATTTTCTAGTACACGTAAGACAATAAAAGAATCTCAACAAGCTTTAATATTATCAACTAGGGAGATATGCATATGCAATGACAGTGTTAAATAAAAAGTATTTGAATTAACAACAATGAATACAAACTGAATATAGAGTAATCCTTTCATGTTGTTTGTCTTATAGGAAAGAAATTAATACTAGTAAATGTTTCACTTATGATATATGTGCAAATTTAATAGCATCAAATAAGAGATATTAAATGTGAAACAATGACCTTGTTAATCACTTGCAAGATTAATAAAGGAATTAGCTTTATTAACCATTAATTAAGTTAATGTCTAAAAAGGAAGAGATAGAAAGAGGTTACTTTTATTGGCCAATTACTATTATACTACAGTTTATGAGAATTGAGGAATGGAACCTATTCTATGTAGTTGGAGGATACATGGGTCCTAATGGTCTTGCTAAAGGAGGTTAATTGCTAAGCTTTTGTTTCGTGTTCTTGTTTTTAGTAGTAATTAATTTAAAAGTATGAAACTTATTATATCATAATAAATAACCTTGATCCTAAATCAAGGCACGGGTTTGACCTACCTTAGACCCAAACCTTGTGGGTCACAATTCTTAAAATCTGTAATTGTAACTAGCCTGTACAAGCTGATGGACCTTCTAATTCACAGGGCGATTTAGTGGTTTCTAAACTCATGAACTATGAACTTTAACCTTCTTCTTTTTTCTATTTAGTTTGTCATTTAAAAAATAACAGAAAAATTGCCCTTTGCTTGTTATTTTTTTGAGAAATAAATAACAATAATTTTGTTTTGAAAATAAATATATTTTTGAAGACGATTATGTTACAAATTTGTCCCCATAAAACTAACTAACAAAAACTTATTTCATTTGATAAAGGGTACAAATTATAAGGTACATCATACATGGACTTTGTATAAAATTAAAATTACTCTACATAATATAGTTTTTAAAATTAAAAAAGGTGTACATCATAATGAATAAGGCAATTATACTGCCTTGATAGAATTGTTTGGAAAGCATAAACATTGGGGAAAAAAATTTCAAATTTTAAGGTCACCCTTATAGGTGCCTATATATCCTCTATTCGAAATCAAACTTTAAAATACTTTAATATGTCTATCATTTTTATTTTGGAAAAAAAATAAAAGACAAGTTTACATGATTAGCTAAATTATTGGTAAAGAAAAAAAAAATCTTAGAAAGTGATCAGGTTTGCTCACCTAACTTTTTGAAAATGGCAAAGGTAGTATTCTAATTTTAAAAATAATTGGTTTATTTTCTTTAATTATGAATATTTTTTCTAAGAGTAAAAAATTTTTGAAATAAAATTCAAAGCATTTAATCACTTTCACTTCATTAGTACTTGGGTATATATCCAACCATGCTTTAATCCCTGCATTGAAATTGCTGAAGTATTCATCATTATTTGTTGGATGTCCTACATGTTTCTTGATTGCGCCTTTTTGCCTTTACCTAATTTTCAACGCATGCAAGGGCTCCAACTGTTACTGCCGATAGCGATACTCTCCAATCATCTAAAATTAGTTTAGCTATGCTGAAAGCTTGTTCAATAGTAATCGTTAATATTGGAGCTACGATAATTTATAACACCATTTGAGAAAAGATTGGAAATGTTCTTGTACGCCTCTTCCACCGGTTGAGAATATTGAAGTCTAGGATGTGAATGCTCTCACCAAACTTAAAAGTTGTGTTAAGTTTCATTAGGGCTCGCTAAAACCTCTTTTTCTTTTAAACCTATGCAATAGTAGACAAATCGTAATAGGCGAATCGCTGCTATTACCCATCTAGGAGGTAGTAGGGGTGATGAACTTATTGGAACTTAATCACCGTAAACGTATGAAAAAAGTTGAAACAACTTATTTGATGTCTAGTTTGTCTATCAAAGGACACTATCCATAGAAAACTATATAGGAATCTTGCATTTAGGAGAACATATCGACATACTTACAGTAATAACCAAGATAATCATATAGACCTTTGATTTCAGTGTGAGAGTTCAATACAGTAATAAGGAGATAAATATTAAGAATGTCTCTATAGTAAGCCAACCATTTAACATACATATTGTTAATAAGTTCCTATAAGATTAGATCATAATGCGCATTCACCATAGTGGCTAATATGTTTATAGCTTCCATAACAAATAAATGAGAGCTAGTTAGTAAACCTGTGAAAATGTTCTAGTACAATCATAAAATAATTTTAATATAACAAGTAACTTGGTGCAAAGATCCAAATCATTTAGGTGCAATAGAACTTCTTAGATATGTTGCATTGCAAGATGGTATAGATCATCTTTGAAAGGGACAGTAGTCTGGATTTGCTTATAGGCTGAGCTCCACCTACGTTGTACATCTCTTTTGAATCTTTTGGATTGTTTTCACTGGTTTGTAAAATTTTATCAAATTCTTGTGAACCATTAGTTTATCAAAATTTGATTAATAACCTGTTTGATGAGACATGTTTTGAAATCTAAACATGCCAAGTCATCCTTATACATAGGTTCAGTACATGACATGCATAGGAAATGTAAAAGAATGTGCCTTCGAGCATAGCTGGCAAAGCTATTGCAAAATAGTTATCAATGCCATGTTAGCAGTAGCATTACCAAATCCAACTAAGAATATATTTCTATCCAACTTATATTCTTTTAGTATAGTGCTTAGAACAACATAAACATTTTGTGCCTTATGGTGCTCATTAAATTTTCTTAATGTAATCGACATTTTTCTGTAACTACCACTTTTCATTCGTGTAGTGACAGATAACTCTTATGTATACGTTGTCATTTCATCTATCTATCTATATGTTCAAATAGATGGAAACTTATGTGTAAACCACACTTAACATATTTATAAGTTGTTGGAGACACTTAATTTTTGTCCCCTCCAGTCCTAATTTTTAGTTTTTTTTTTTAAATAAGGTCCTAACTAATAAATAATAAAAAGATAAAAATAATAAAAATTGACAAATGATGAAAATATCAAAAAATGAGAAAGAAAAAAATTATAAAGATTTTTTAGGAAGTAAATTATTTTAGGGATAAATAGTTTTAGTTTTAACTTAGTTCAAATAATTATTTTAAAGAGTCACGTGTTTTAAGTATAATTTAATTGTACTAAAAATTAAGGTATATGTTAATAGCCTAATAGATAAGTATTGGAGTATTTGATATAAAGTTAGTTTGAGTCATGGGCCCAAGTCTCGCTAAGGACTTATGTTAATTTTATTTTTTACAAAAAGCGAGTTAAACAATCAGGATTGTATCTAATCAAATCTTTTTTGTTTGAATTTGAATCGTTAGAGAATATTCTATTTAGTTTCATTTTATTAAATTGGATATAAATTAATATAAATAATTCGAATTTAGTTTAATTTTTATCAAATTAAATACAATAAATACGATTTGGTTTGGTTTTATAAATACATATACGTCCATAAACAAAAGAACCAAGCCAAACTTCAAACTAAGAATAACCTAAACACATCATCCCCGCTCTCCTTTCGACAGCACACCACGCTACCATCTCCCCACCGATCAGCCACATACGAACTCGAAGTAGGATAGCACCTTCTACAAATCTTGCCGCATGCTGCACAATACAACTTCACTCCATTGCTTGTACTGACCACACAGTCTCAGCACTCCAAACTCCACATAATAGCCCACGCCACTGCATACGCAAGCAACACACTATTCACGATCAGCAGCTCTACACAGTAGCAAGTCCGGTACACCACTGCACTTCATGAGTTATGTAACATAAAACACACTACGAACAACAGCACTTCACCACTCACGTCCAGCGCTCCACTAACCAGACGTCAACCAGCGACACACACATGGCCACTCACCACATCCAAACATCCAACTTGACGACCTCCCTCTCATCCGTAAACCCAGCCCTTGACTGTAACCAACATTCCATAGTTACAGCCCACATTTGTAGTACATACAGCTACCGAGCTGCCTATCCTCTTTGAACCCCAACAATTGTCATCAATCTCCATACCACTGACGATCATCAGGGCAGCACGACCATCTACAATTTGTCCCATCTACGCTACTGCTGAACACAATCACACATGCTAGACAATGCTTACGACTTTATCGGTTAGGGATGTAACATTCTGCGGCTAAACATGCTTGAAGACCGTATACGAGCAGTCGTGCAGCACTATAGACGAAACACACGCAGCGATAATCTCCACTGTAGTACCGGAACGCGACTCCTTGACGCGAAACCTTGCAACTCCGGTACACACACGCAATACTCCAGTCACTACCGTAGACACGCTCAGGTTCAGTCGTGTTTGGTTTCTTTCAATTTTTTTTATATTATTATATTATTTGATAGTATATATAGGTCTGTGTATATAATAAGTTATTTTTTTTAATATTAGTTTTCTAATAGTGTGTAGATTAGATAATGATTTAATAATAGCTACGTGGATATAAATATATATGTGTTAGTTTAAAAACCGTTAAGATTAGTTTTTATTATACATACATTATTATATTAGTATAGGGGTTTCGGTAGTAGTTCTTATATAAGCGTATTATATGGATTATTTTATTTTTTGTAGATAGTTATATATTAGTTTAGAGGTTATTAGGATTGGTTATTTTTTTAAGATTCGGTCTTGTTGAAAAATTCATCACGTAATGAGTCGGTTTCTTTTTTAAATAAAAATTAATAAAAACCTTTTTTAAAAAATAGGATCTTTAGAGTATTTTTTCTTATAAAACAACAACATTCAAGAGTTGGGATCCTCTTAGATTATTTTTTTAAAATAAATTAAATTGATTAAATACGTAAACTCAGCCGGTTTTCAAAAAAATTAAAATCAACCAACACATTAGGGATTTTCAGAAAGAATTACGATTGTCTGATCCCGGTTAACGGGTACGTAGGCACTTTCGGGGCAGCAATAAAATCTTAAAAAATTTAGTTTTTTTTCTTTTGATATTTTTTCTTTCTTTAAAAATATTATAATTAGAAGAATAATCCTAATTTCGGTAAATAAATAGTGGTATCAGTTAAGGTTTAATAGGTTAGCCCTCGAATTCGAAATTCTTTAGTTTTTCAATTAAATTAAAATAAAAAACCAGTAGCCAAATCGTAATCAATCCACCCAATTGATTACGGTTTCTTTTCTTTTATTAACTTCAATTGGGTGGTGACTACAATTTTTTTTTTTAATAAAAAACCTGTTACTCCTTGAAGTCACAGAGTCACAACAGTCTTGCCGTGTAAACCATTCTATGATAGTAACTGTTCTCATGGTACCTACCATAGACATGATCTACGCAAGGCGTTGACGACTTCTCTCTTTGAAGTAAACAGTCCAATTAAATGTTTAACTAAAATTATAGTAATTATCATAAAATTTTAATCAACATACATAATTATATGTAAAGTCCACAAAACTACCTAAGGAACTCTACATAAACATAATGGTTCACTAATTTACATAACGACTATTAGTCTTTCATTTTTAAACTATAAAGGACACTCCAGCTATATATTTACTGCTAAGCTCAGGCTTCAAAAGAACTAACCTCTGGATAATTGTAAGGCGGCATAATACTTGAATTATTCAGAAATCAGGATCTATACGGATATGAGCAATTACAGCTTATAAGTTTAATTGGAGACTCATAAATGTATACAAACATAAATAAGATTATCAAGCAATTATTTTCGTGTAATGCAACAAGCAAGTGTCATCATACAACATAATCCGATTCGTTGCGAAATTAGAGAAATTTCACTCGCTCTAATCCAAGTTAAGAAGTTTTCATGTTATGCAACAACTTACAACAAAACCCAGGTTTGTGCAATGGAGACATTACTCCTCCTAAAACTATCCTTCGAACCAATGCCCTCATCCTCACCGCGATATCTTCTCCTGTCACTTAGTTCTATTAAGGATGAGAAAAAGACCAATTACTATCCAATGCTATCTTTATCAAAGGTATCGATATTTGGTTAGAGAATCCTAATGATCCCTTAATGGGTTGCAATGCATGATAATTTAGGTAATTAGAATCAAATAAGATTAAATTTCATTTAGAGTGTTCAAACAATTTCACACCAATACAGTCATAACAAAAAATCAATTACATTACAAATTTTAGCACAAACTCAGATACATCAAACACATGCATAAACTACTTATAATCACAACCATACACAATCTTAAGTCTTCGAGTACCATAAAATAGTACTCTAATATAGTAAGTACTAACCTAACTTACTTGGAATTCTCATTCGCCCGATCACTTAATTGTAAGCCGATTCGTCTCTGGATATTCTATAATACAAATAGATCTTTTTAGTACTTATACTTTAATGATTCATATTCTAAGTTATAATTTAACTCATTTCTCCATGTATACCTATTATTTACTAATGATTCATTCTACCTTATTTTGGGGTTCGGTTTCTAAATTAGATTCTAGTTTTGATTTTGGAATCTTAAATATGCTTGAATCCTAATGTGAAATTAATTACATTAAGCTTGAATATTCTAATATTATATTGGGTCATAATTTAGTGTTCTAAATTATTCGATACACGCTAATCCTAATTGAGGTACCGGATTTATTCCCGATATAAGAAAATCTTACATTTTTTATATAATTACCTAAAATTATTTTTTTTAATTTATTATGTACTAATTTTTATTATTAATTTATTTAAATAAACCTAATTTTTCATATTTATTAAATTTCCAATTCTACATATTCCTAATTTCTTACAATTACCACATAATTCCTTCATTAATTACACTTAACACTCTAAAAGTTAGGATTAGGTTTCTACATCAGAGATTAACATCCCTAACCATCTAATTACTATCTAAATAAGTAATTAATGACTTAATCACTTAATTAACCCAAAATTACCCAATTTTTCTATCATTTTAGGGGTAAAAATTTGAAAATTAAATTTTCAAAAATGGCTTCATAACACTATCTTATATCACTTAAGCATTGAAAAAATTTGAGCTATAAACTACACTTTTAAGTTTATTTATTTCTAGTTCTAATCATGCTTGGTTTTGCTTAATTTATTAAGAACCTATATTTTCAGACGTGATTAAACTTAATCACTATTTTCCCCTAAATTTTCATACAATAAAA
Organism: Lumnitzera racemosa; assembly: GCA_024138005.1. Classification (NCBI taxonomy): domain Eukaryota; kingdom Viridiplantae; phylum Streptophyta; class Magnoliopsida; order Myrtales; family Combretaceae; genus Lumnitzera; species Lumnitzera racemosa. Next base: position 14,139,244 of record JAMXBC010000006.1, read on the forward strand.
CCTAAGAATAATTTCATAATTTTCAAGGCAAAATAAATAGTTTTAAGAAATTATACAAAATCGGAATAGATGAGAGACTCACCCGGTTCAATGACTTTTAGGCTTCCAACATCAGTCCAGGTGTGTTGGCCGATCCAAGTGGTAGGTTTGGAGTGGGGTGGTGGTGGTGGCTCGATCCTAGGTGGTGGTGGTGTGTAGGTTTGGTTTACTAACCTCTACTGTACAGATTTTTTTTATTTTTTTCTAACTCTAATTTTTCTCTTCCAATTTCGATGCTCTTTATTTTTTTCTGACTTCTAACTGTCTAAAGAAGTTTTATAATTTTTTTCCCTATTTATAGAGCTTTGTAGTAACATTTAATTGGATAAGACATTGTGCATTTAATTGGACAAGACATTACCTAAATCTCTTAATTTTTGCCTTTTGTATTGCTTAATTTTGATAGGTTAATTTTTCTTCTTCACTTCCTGACTTACCACAACCAAATCTACATCATTCCTTATTCCTCTTTTTTTTTCTTAATTAATTACTAATTTTCTTTAATTAATTAATAAGTTTTTAGATAATTTAAGTAATTTCGCATATTTTTATCTACATATAAATACATGTGGGGTACATGTGAACATTCTTAATTATTATTTAGGTCATTCTATGATTTTTAATATACACATAATTTATCTCTAGTAATTTATTAGTTATTATATTATATTTTTTGCCTTTTCGATAATTAACAATTATTATACTTAAAATTTGAAAATTTTAATATCTCTTATTTTATTACTTATTTTTTTAAACTTTAAGTTTACGGGATCGTTTTTACTAATATTTATATCTATAGTTTATAATTTAGGTTAGATTGGATTCTTTAACCAATTGTCTTTAACCGATTGCCCTAAACTTTATATTCTAAATTCAATTCTACTGTCATTTGGCTTAACTTTAAGGCTTACAAAATCGGAATTTCCCAACTTCTTTAATTGAGAATTAATATTAAATGGACTTAGATTTAGTATTAATCAGAAAATGGAAAATGAAATTAAAATAGAAAACTGAAAATTCAAACTCAACAGTTGTCCCTTGCTACTTTGGTAAATATGAATATTTGTTTTACCCAATGAAGAAAATAGCTGAGTATTGGGATTCAAACAATCTTATTCGCAGTGCATAAGAAGTAGATTACTGCCTGCTTTTAAGAAAAGATGCATACCAACTATTATTTTGTACAAACCTTCCTTTTACTTTTCCTTAGAGAGTCGAAACCATGTGGATCTTTGCGAGGTAGATGGCCTTGTTATTTGTTGTTATGTTGTAGTCACCTAGCTAGAACTCCTCCCATCGAGGTATTGTTTGCTTTGGCATGGGTTGTCACACAATTTTGTTCTTTGGTGTAGCAACTTCCTAGGAGATTACCCATCTTGAGATTGACTCAGCCCAAGTATGCACAACTTCGAAATTTCAATGTGCTTTCACTATTACACCAAAAGGCATCTCAATAATTTAAAGTTTTGTCATTTAACATGTAAGGGATATTATAATTCATCCCCTTTACAGAATTGACGTCTTTGTCAGTTTTGTTATACAAGTTTAGGACCACTATCAAGTAAGTACTTACTCTTTCGACTAGTAAAGTACTCTAATATCACTTGTGATGACTTGGTTGGAACTCCTCCCATAAATGTATTGTCTACTTTAGTATGAAATATCATATGGTCTTATCCCTTAGTGTAGCGACTTCTTAGGAGGTCATCCGTTTTGGGATAAACACAGCACGAGCATGCTTAATACAGTAACTTATTAATCTAAACTTACTTGAAATCCTTAATTCGCTCACTTAATTCACTGTTCCGTGTATTATATAATATAAATATTCTTTTAGTATTTGTACCCTATGACATATAGGCTTAAATTGTGATTTTTTTCTTGATTATTCAAGTATAGATATATTACTTACTATAAATCTATTTTAAGCTAAATTCTAATTCAGTTTTTGAATCCTTTTTTTATTAAGGTTCTAATTCAGTTTTTTTATTATAGATGTTATATGTGAACTCTAGGAACTAGTTCTAAACTATTATGTGAAATTAATCATATTATACTTAGATATCTTAAATCTTGTATTTAGTCCTTAGTATTATAGTCCATATGATACCCCTTAATTTTAATTTAACTACTGAATTTATTTATGACGTAAGAAATATTTGCATTTTTCATATATTTTCCTAAATTTATATTTCATATTGGATTTATTATATATTATTATTATTATCATATTATCAATTTTAAACAAATATTTTTCTACTCATTAATTTTCTACATTTATATATTACACATTAATACTTAATATGTACATAATTTGTGCATCTAACATTCCCAACATTTCAAATATTATCTCTCATTACCAACTAATATCTCAAAATTTCTAAATTCATTCTAAATCAGAATTTATACCAATTAACCATAAATTACAAAATTAGCTTAATTATTTACTTTTACTCATTATTCATTTCTTAATCTGCATAATACATACAAATAACACCTCAAACTCCACAAATATAATCCTACATCAGAAATTTACATCTAAGGATATCTAATTATACAGTAAATTAGAATTTTCAATAAATTAACTTTAAATTGCAAATTTAAGCCCATTAATTGCCTTTTATGCATGACTTTAGGACCTAAAAATTAAGTAAAAATTTAGGAAATTAAATGTAAGAAAAATTTTTCATAGCCCTATAATATATATCATAAATAGTTAGCACAAAAATTTTGAAGTCAAAACTATACTATTAAGGTCATTTAAATTAGTATCGAAAACTAATTCGAGTTTAGGGATTTCTTAATTATTATATATTTCAAGACCTAATTTTAACAAAACAACGTTTTTCCTAAAACCTACGTAAATTTTTTTTTTAAAATACTAGTTTTTCATAATTGTTTGCTACTTTTAATAAATTAAACAAAATTAGACTAGGATTTAGAACTCACTAAAGTTGTTGTATTTGGCTAATATGGCCTTGTTAGTAGATATGGGCATTGTCTCCACCGTATAGTGATGGTGGCTGTAAACTCCCAAGTTGTCGTTTGTCATAGGTTCCCTTCATTACCCCTAATTACACTATATTTTTCTAATTTTTCTTAAAATTGGTTTCTCTCATTTTCTCACATCTCCTTATTTTTTATTGACTTTCTAATTATCTAAATTAAGTTTTGATAGAGGTCTTCTGATTTTCATAGAAGGGTTTAGATTTTCTTTTGATTTTGGATTGCTAAGTGTCCTTATCTTTTTCTTTTTTTTTTTTTAATTTTCTAGTTGGTTAATTTTTATTGATTGAATTCCGCTCTCCATTTCCAATTTGCCATGCCCTATTTTTAGACTATTCCATATTTTTTTCAATATTTTTCTTGATTTCTTAATAATTTTTATGAATTTCACGAGTTATTTAGTGTTATTTTAAGTAATTTCACTTAATTTTGCCTACATGTAAATATATATAATATAAATAAATACTCCTAAATATTATTTATATTATTTTATGATTTTTAATATGTATATAATTTATCTCAATCGATTCATTAGTTATCGGAACTCATTTTACGTGTTTCCAATAAATAACATATAATATACAGATAATTCATTATTATAATATTTAATTATTTTATTATTTATTTTCCTAAATCCAAACTCATGAGATTACATTTACTAATAACCCTAAATTTTATGTATCCAATCCCGAATACTTAATTGCATGGCTAATAATCACTCAATCTTATGTGAAGTTGTGAAAATCGTACTTTTGCTCATTGTTCTCTATGAGGACACTAGTTGACTTGTCGCCTTACCTTTATTGATGCAAATTTTTGTCAAAAATGCTATGAAAAAAAAAACTTTGCCATATTCTAAAAACGAAACGAAAGTTGCTTACGATTTTTCTTTTTTTACGATATTGTGTGTCATAATCTAATATAAGCTGGAGATATGAAAGTAAATAAATGTAGGATATTATTATATTGGAGAAGATGTTGAAACATGTTAGTAGAAGAGCTTAACAAATCAGAAAAAAAAAATGTGAGCCATGGGCATGTTATAAAATGCAAATAGTAAGATGATAAAAAATTTTGTGTGTTCCATAAATGTAAACCCTTTTATTTATACTATGAGTGTTAACGTTCACGTGAAATTTTTTGTTTAAATTTGACTCTCTAATTTAAAATTTAATTCACATGTTTCATTCATTGCCGTTTAAATTCATCTAAGTTTTGGTTTGAGCAACGTAGTCTTTATTTTTTAAATCGTTTACTTCACTCAACTCACCATTATCTTTTGCCTTTCATCAATTCATTACTAACTACTTAACTTTTGTCATTTCTTTCGATTTCCCCCGGCTCTCTCCCTTTGATTATTACAATTTGTAAGAGTTTGAATGTGAAGCCTCATAAAAATTGGTGATCAACTCATGATTGGTTGATTTAGAAATGGTCTGTACAATTTAAGATGATCGCGTAAATTATCCAATTAAGCTCGAATTTTACAAAGAAGTTATAAATATTAATAAAAGTGATTCCGTGACTTTTGATTTAGGAAAATAAATAATTAAATATTATAATGCTAAGTTATATATATTAATTATTATTTATCGGAAACACGTAAAACAAGTTTCAATAATTAACGAAGCACTACAAATAAATTATATATACACTAAAAATTATAAAATAACATAAATAATATTTATTTTTATTGTATATGTAAGTAAGTATAGGTAAAAATACCCGAAATTACCTAAAATACTTAAAATATGTTAAAAAAATCATAAATTAATTAATAAAAATAAGTAAAATATCAAGAAAAATATGCAAAAGCATAGAAATGTTTGAAGATTAGGCGTGGCAAGTTAGAAATGGAAGATGGAAATTCAATAAATAGGGTTAGGTCAAATAGAAAGTAAAAAGGATAAGGAAAGGGGATACTTAGTAAGTGGAAAATGAAAGAAAAAACTTAAACATCACTATAAATTCAGAAACCCTCTTCCATAATTCATTTTGATCAGATGAGAGTTCAGAAAAATTAGAGAGAGGTTAAGGTGAGATGAGAAAGTATTTTTACAATAAATTAACAAAATAGCATACGATTAAGGCATATAAGGAGAATGTACGTCCAACTACTACTTAGGAAGGAATGACTACCGTCACCTAACTATTACCCTACTGCCAAGGGCTGCCGACATAGTGGGAGCCACCACTGGTGGCTAGAAGCTATTCATTTAAGTGAGTCTAATTTCCTAACAATTTTGTTCAATTTATTAAAAATATCAAATAAATGTAGGAAATTGGTATTTTAAGATATTTTTCTATATAGATTTAGGAAAAAAAATGTTAATTTGATAAAATTAGGACCCGAGATATATTGTCCATCATAAATCACTAAACCCGAGTTAATTTATGCTATTGATTTAAATAACCTTAATGATATAGTTTGGGCCTAAAATTTTTATATGTACTGTGTTGGGTATAGATTGAATTGCTATGAAGAGTTTTTTTTTTAACTTAATTTTTATACTTTAAAATCATAAATAAAAAGTAATTTTAAAATTGTGATTTAATATGAAACTAGTGAAAAATTCTGATTTAAGATATATCGAAGCATCTTAAAATGTTGGTTGATGATGAGAGATATTAATTGTAGTGTTAGGGGTGTTAGATAAGAGTATTATGTGCAATTATGCAGTAATAGATAATATGTGAAGTTGAAAAATTAAATGAATGGGATATATTAGGTTAAATTAATAATATTATAATATTAGGAGAATAATATAAATCTAATTTGGAATGTAAATTTAGGAAATTATGTGAAAAATGTAAGTTAGTCTCACATTATGATCAAATTCGACAATTAAATTAAGAATGGAGAGTATCGTACAGCCTAAAATACCGGGTAAGAGTTAAATCGAAGATTGATGATACCTAAGTATAGTTAGATAAATTTCATATATTAGTTCGGAAGTAGTTTGTACGGTTTACGAATAAAAAACAAGTTGAATTAAAACTTAATTCAATAACTAATTCAAAAACTAGTTTGGTTATAGATAATATAAAACTTGAACAATTGAGTAAAATTATAATTTTAAACTAAAACTAGTGATTCAAAGCTCATATATATATATATATTGTATAAATATTAAAATAATATTTATAATATAAGAGCGAGCAATAACGATCTAATCCTGTATTAAACTTGAGTAAACAAATTGGAGACTTCAAGTAAGTTTAAGATCAATACATTATTATATTTCGAAATAATATTTTATAGTACTCAAGAGCTCAAGAGTATATTTAGTTGTATTTGTTGGATAGCTTGATTGTACGTATGCTTATGTATATGTGTTTTTAGATTTAATTGTGTGATTCTAATTTAATGCTCTAAACTGCAATTGTTTGTCTTGCTTAGAATGATTGAACACTTTAAATTGGACTTAATTAAATATACAATTTGTAAATTTAAATTGAATATACATTGTAACTCATTTGGAGAAATGTTTAGGATTCTCCAACTAAATACTGATACTTTTGAAAAACATAGCATTAAAGTATAATAGTATTTTCTTGATCCATAATTGAACTAAGTGACAAAAGAGGAGGATGCGACACAAGTAAAGGCAGTGGTTCAAACGTAGTCACCAGAGGAGCGGTGTCTCCATAGTATAAACCTGAGTTTGGTTGTAAACTGTTGAAATATGTGCTAAACTCCTTAATCCGGATTAAAGCAGGTGTAATTTTTTTAAATTCACGATTAACTTAATAATATTGTGCAATGGTATTTATTTGCTACATTGCATTAAAATAACTAGTTAATACCCTTGTTTGTGCTTGATGTGTAGTTTTAAATTTCTGTTTTAACTTCCTAAGTGATTGGTTACTTACATTCCTATATATGTTATTGTAAACACTAACTATGAAGCGGCATTATAACTACCCTAAAACTAGTTATGACTGGATCTAAGGGAGTGAGAATATAAAAATGATGATCAATTACATTTCAAAGGTTTTAGTTCTTATTTTTTAATCTTCTAATATCAATTTTATGTATTATTTAAGCAAAATAAGATTAGCTTACTAAATTGTGCAAATATTACTTAGAATATTTAATTTATAGTATGTATTTGTCATCTTTTTATAAGTAAATAATATGTTTAATTTGTAAACTGTTTACTTCAAATCGGATCGGTCGTAGATATCTTATATAAATCAAGTCTAAGATAGTAACTATAAGATTATCCTTTCTCCTATAATGATTTGCACAATAGAAATATTATGATTTTGTTACTTTAGAGCACAACATTGAATGTGTTGAATCTAAGCAACCTACTTTTGTTCATACTCCATAGCATGCATCTAGGTGTTGCTTTGGTATGCGTATGATGATATTAGTGTGAATTGCGAATGGTGACAAAGGAAAGATGCATTGTCATGTCACCTACTTTTATCTATACTTGTCATGTATGTGTGCAAATTTTGCTTTTGGTTTTGTTGTATGATATTTTCAGGCTGTATTTGTAATTAAAAAAATGATAGCTCAATCGGTACAGTTGAAGCGAGTCAAAACATGTTGGTTATTTGTTGGTCAGAGTTGTTGACTTATGTGGACCCTACCAAACCGACGGGTCCTTTAATTAGTACCAACTTGTGTAGATGGGTTATGATCTAGGTTTGGAACCATCAAGTTGTTTCCGATCTGGTTCATGGTGCTAACTCGGATCGTACCTTAGTCTACCTTGATCTTTATCCATATTTTCAACAATCATGCAATGTTTATTTCTTACTTTTAGTCAAAGATCATAAAATTGAACGACAATCAATTAGTGATGGTTTGTAAAAAGTATATAAAAATGACTTTTAAAAATTCCTTTACGATGGAGTTAGAATCGCCGCTTAAATAAATTGATTCTTAATCAGGGCAATGGATAAAATACAGTAAAGGCACAAACTCTATATATTTCTCATCAAAGCTTGATAACGTTTGAAGGTAATTTAATTAAAAAATGACAAATGTGATGAGTAAAAAATTATAGTTAAATTTTGTTACTAATTGTTCAATTAATAAAAGGACACATGTGGAAAAGAGTATACTTGATGCCTTCAAAGGTTTATAAATGGCCTTTAATATTGAAGAAAATGAGAAAACATAAAATAACATTAACTGCATAGAATGTATTGGATAGAATAAAGCAAAATGGTACATATAATGTTAAGTAAAATATAATAAAGAATAACGCTTATCTTGATACAAGAACGTCTTGAGATGGAAGAAAGAATGCGAAAGATGCTACTTACCTGGTATATATTCTTTGCCAGGTAAGTATTAACACTGTAACCAATCGAAAAATAGAATCCATATCTGCGAAACTACAGAGGGAAAAAAGAAAAGGATGAAATTGAGACAAAACCCAAGAAATATATTATAAGTAGATATTTTATACAGAACGAAGAAATCTATTCTTACCAACTATGAAAGAAAATTCATGCATTTGTGAATTATAAAATCCTGTCCAGCTATGTACTTCTCCGCAATATTTTACTGGTCACTACTTAAGGCACCTTGTAAACGACCTATGATCAAAAGCAAAGATAAAATCATAAAATCAATATTCCAAAGGAATTCAACACAAACCCTAACTAAGGGGAAAAAAAAAATAAAAGAAGAAGTTAATATTAACCTACAACAACATGCCAAGTGTCGATTCGACGTTAATGAGAGACAGAGAATACTGATTTATCAACTTAGGTACGTGGTGACTAATATTCACCGCATTCGTTTGAACTCTGCTATTCCGAGCGCTCCAACCATGGCCAGCACCTTTGCGATCAACACTCTTTTTTCTTTTTCTTCTGTTTCCTCACCATCAGCTTGTCTTCCATTGACATTCCCTGCTTATTAATTTATAATAACGAAAACGAGGAAAAACCAACTTCACAAAATTTAATATTTTTTAAAAAAATTAGTAAAATTTAGTTACTATCTGTTATTTCTTAATTCTTATTGGTAGTTGGCTAACGCCTATACATACTAGACCTGCAAAACAATGCATAGTAAAGAAACATCGAGAGGTTGTTCGGCATGGCCACTTTGGTATTTAAGTTAGCAATAAGCTTTTTGTGTATCAAATACTGAGTACGTAGGCTTAGAATATAGAGTTTTGTAAAGGAGGTTACTATTAGGTAGATGTTTGGTATTTATAAGGGAGTAAAACCGGCCGTTGGAGATCAGTTGACGGAAGAGATATTCTCCTATAAATATGGGAGAGTAGAGCTGTTGTATCCAATGTGTCTTTAATATTTAGAACGTAGTTGTTTTATCTTTATCTTATAATTTGTAACCGTTACAGTTCTTCATAAGCCCGAACCACTAAGGGTTAGGCTTGAAACCTACAGAGGTGAGCCTAGGCAAGGCTTGGCGGATCTGGTCGGGCCTGAAAGGTCCCTGCTCAAAGTGCCTTGTCAACACTTGCCCTGTTCCACCACCCCCCCCCCCACAAAGTCTCATTGCCAAGGAAGAGACAAGGTAATAGTCTTAGGCAATTGGTCCCTGCCTAAAGGTCCTTAAAGTGATGGATGATCTGAGGTAAGAAGGCTCAAAGTGGTGAGCCGTCTTAGGCAATGGTCTGCTGGTTTGAAAGTGTTCAAGGCTAAGCTAGTAAGGGTGCTAAGATGCTTTAATGCTACAAATTGGTCTACTTAAACAGGGCTTAATAGAGATCGAGCGAACATAGGTGCATCATGTTTTCGTAATGTCAACCAAGTGCAGATCGGATGGGCCCTGAAGAAGCTTCCTATTAAAGGGACTTTCAAAATGCAACTTTTGCTAGCTTGTATTCCATGCATGAAATGCAAAGCGACTGATATCAGGTAAGTGCACTTATCAGTTTTAATATAATGGATGTGAGTCCGAGTTGATCCCTCAGAGACTTTGAGTACTAATATCAACCTTAGCTTTATTATCTAACCGGAATATTATGAAAGTTTGAATTAATTAAAAATATTAAAATTAACAAACTAACCTAATTATAAGACTTGATTAAGCAATTTAGAAAGCGATAAAACTAAGAACGACTTCAAGAAAGTAATAACGTATTTAGGAATTTTTTCCCCTAGTGTTTAACATGTGACCGCTTAAAATATATTCAATTCAATTTCTATTATTCTTAACCGGAAGGATTCACAACTAAAGTTAATATCTTTCTCAAGCATATTAACCCTAATCCTAAATTATTTATCGGAATCTCTTCACTTAGTAATATAACTTAAAATTGCATTAATGTATAATGAATTCTCCCACAAATAATTAACTTTCTGGAAGAAACATGTATCTTATCTCTAAGTATACATGTAATTCTCTCCAATTATGTAAAGATCTAATTACACATGTAATTTCTCAATCAACATGTATAATATCATATATTGATATTCTAGAAATATCAATTAACAATTAAACGACATAATTGAATCAATCAAAGATAGAAACTTTATTGAGAATTATAAATCAACCCAAGAGTCATATGAAACCCTATGTTCCATAATCCTAAATACACGAATCCTAAGCTATCATAATGAAACTAAAAACAAGTTCCATTAAAAACATAAAATAAAACATGAAAAATCCCTTTGATTGATGAAAAATCTCTCCGATCTTGAAGTCGGTGTTGTTTTCTCCTTTTTCTTCTCCTTCTCCTCAAGTCTCTTCTCTTCTCTTCTCTAATGTCTCATATCTCTTGTGAAAACCTAATATGTCTTTTTATACTGTATTATAAGGTTTTCGTTTTTTTTACCAGACACGACCTGGGACATGACCGTGTCCCTAGGTCGTGTAACTTTTTACACCTGGCCAATTTCCCTGCATGGACATATCCTGGGGACATGGTCATGTCCCGGACTATGTAACTTCAGAACTTCTTCGTTTGAACTCTAAATTGAGTGAAACTTGATTCCTTTTTTTCGCTTTCGATTCAAGAACGCGTTCAAACCTTGAAATCAAAATTTTACTCAATTAAGTATCAATTTCTTTATAAAAAACAAAAATATAAGGGAAATACAATAAAATCACCATGTGAAATATGTTTAAAATTAGAGTTATCAGCGACAAGTGTCGTGTTGTAGCAAACTAGCGTGTAACTACATGCTTTTTTCCCTTTTTAAAGGTGGTCGTCTAATCGAAATGCTTTCCACATGTCTACTGAGCAGTTTTCCAAGGGATTCTTGTTTATACGTACCCCTATAATCGCCTACATGGCTTCTTAGGTGATTTTTCTATAAATAGGAGGATTACAAAGAGAAAACACTTTTTTGCAATTTTTTTGCTCAGTTGTCATAATTTCTATGTTCGTATTCGAACTCTTAAACCTTCTTCAGAAACTTCAATTTTCCTTTTCAACAATCATAATCATGTCTACCAATAGGGATTAGACTAATTCTTCTTTACTAGAACTTACCTCCAGTTCAGATTCTACGAGCGTAAGAGGGTGAAGTGTCGTTACTGGCATAACTCGACCAACCTACGAGGATAGCCGTAAAAGCGTTCGATAGGGCCAGAATCATCAATGTCATTCCTAAAGATGTATATGTGGATAATCCCTTACCCCTCACTAAGGATTTATTTAACGTTCCTGGTACGGGGAAGGGGCTTGATGGACATATTTGCAAAAGTAAGGATTTTACCCTCAGTTGGGTTATCAGCAACTTACTCGTGGGAATGATACTCGAGTGGCATATTAGGTTGCCGAGTAAAGACGAACGATTGGCCTTGCTATTGGGGAGGCGCTTCACGATTTTCAAGAAATACTTGGAGTTTGGGCAGTGCCTCACCCCATGTCATTTTGAGAGGGAGTTTTCTGATTACTACCATTACAGCACATTATAGATTCCTTCTAATAGGTAGAGGTTGTTGAAGGCATTCCAGGCGCTCTACGAATACCTGGTGATAAGGGCTACTTTCGAGCTGTTCTACTACTTCTACATGTGGAAGAGTGTTAGGGGATAGCCTTACCTCCAGTTACGATCGAGAAAGAAACTGTTTTGCAGCCTTATTGACTCGGTCAAAAGCTTATAGGATGAATACGTGGTGGTGGAATTGCTCAAAGAGGCTGCCTTCTAGATTTGGTGGATTGGAATGGTCCGTACTAGAGATGAGAAGAGGTTGGGTCCGAGCGATGTCGAGGCTGTCAAGGAGATCGCCTTCATGGAGCTGAGAGGTGGACAGGAGATCAACACTGCGGAGATCGTAGAAAGGTCTTTCTGGCACCCAATCTTCGAGCTCTTTCCCAGTATGAAGAAAGCTGTAGCGGAAAAGTAAGTTGAAGGTACTAGTTCATTCCTACATGCCTGTTAATTGTATTAATGTTTGGGTACTTTGTCCTACGCCTATAGGATAGGTGGATTTCTTTAGTCGTGTTAGTCACGGCGGTATTTTACAAATGATAGTGGTAGTTTCCTTTGATTCGTCCTTATTTTCTTTTTCTAACCTTTTAATGGGTCTTCCTATAGGCAAGAACTTAGCTTCGAGGGTGTCTCATATGTTTATAGATGAGGTACCGAACCCCCAAGATAGAGAAGAAGAGGGCCTAGGGAAAGATCCTGTGGTCGAAATGGGAAGTCCGTGCTAGCAACCTGACGCTATGCTACCGGACTTTCAGTTACCAGGCTTCAATGGGGTCTTATACCCTTGGTGATCGGGCTATGCCAAAGAGGATCTCCTAAGAGGGTACGGATGACCCCATATAAATCGCAGGCCACTTGAGTACCCTAATGCGACAGGTAAGTTTTCTATGCTATTGTAGTGTTGTATTTTAGCGCCTGGTACTAACTTATACATTCTATTTTCATCTTGCAATACCATGGCCAAGTGCTCCTTAAGTTATGCAAGTCCCATGCCGCCCAGAAAGAGGTAACTAGATTGCAAGAGGAGTTGCATTGGCTGAAGATGTGCTTGTTAGAAGCAGAGACTTCTAGTAGAAGGTACTTAAGAAAGTTTGCTGAAGCTAACAAGTGTCTCCGCCGCTCAGTTGTGTAGGTGGCAAGGTTTTAGCCAAGGCTCAAGCATGCAAAGCAGGAGAAGAGCAAAGTAGATAGGGATGCCCAGAGGGTTATGAAACTAAAGGCTTGGCTCGAGAATGAGCAAAAGACGAAAGCTCGTCTCTCGTAACGATTGGAGGAAGAGGGCACAACTATGGCCCGAGTCAAAAAAGAGAACGTTGAATTGAAGGCTTCCATGGCCAAGTTGAAAGTCGAGTTAGCAATGAAGGCGTCCGAATGTGAAGGTGTTAGGGCCACATTATAAGCCCTAAAGTTAAGTCAAGTGATCATAGGATTGAACTTAGAACACAAAGTTTAGGGCGATTGGTTAAACGATCCGATCAAACCCAAATTATAAACTATGAAGAGAAATATTAGTAAAAATGATTTCCTAAACTTGAATTTAAGAAAATAAAGAATAAAATAGGAAACTATAAAATTTTCAAATTTTAAGTATAATAATTATTAATTAAAGAAAAAGCGAAAAGTGTAATCCAATAACTAATAAATTACTAGAAATAGATTATATGTATACTAAAAATCATAGAACGACCTAAAGAATAATTAGGAATGTTCACATATACCTCACATGTATTTACCTGCAGATAAAAATACGCGAAATTATTTAAATTGGCCAAAAACTTAGTAAATAATTAAAGAAAATTATTAATTAATTGAGGAAAAATAAGAAAAAAATCAAAGGGATAAGGAATGATGAATATTTGGTTGTGGCAAGTCAGGAGCTAAAGAAGAAAAATTAGCCAATTAGAATTAAGTAATATAAAAGCTAAAAATTAAGGGATTTGGACAATGTCTTATCTCATTTAATGCATATTAATTATCACCAAGCTCTATAAATAGGGAAAAAAATTCGGACAGTTAGGAATCAGAGAAAAATAGAGAGCTTAAAAAATTCAAGAGAAAAACCAGAAAAAAAGAAAAGAAAAGAAAAGGAAAGGAAAACTGTGCAATTAGGGTTAGTGATCCAAACCCACACACCACCACCATCTGGGACCGAGCCACCACCACCACCCCACTCCAGACCCACTACCTAGGCCAGCTAATACACTTGGACCAGAGTTGGATGGCCAAAAGGCATCGAACCGGGTGAGTCCCTTATCTGCTCCGGTTTTGTATAATTTCTTGAAATTAGTTATTTTGTCCAAAAAATTATGAAACTTATTATTCTGAGGTTTTATTGTATGTATATTTAGGGAAAAATAATGATTTAGTTTAATCATGTCTAAAAATATAGGGTTCTTAACAAATTAAGCAAAACCGAACATGATTAGAACTAGAAATAAATAGGTTTAAGAGTGTAGTTTGGAGCTCAAATTTTTTCTGTAGAATGCTTAAGTGATATAGAATAGTGCTATGAAGCCATTTTTTTTAAATTAATTTTCAAAATTTTTAAGTTAAATTTTAGCCCTAAAATGATGGAAAAATTGGGTAATTTTGGGTTAATTAGGCGATTAAGACACTAATTACTGATTTACATAATAATTAGAGGGTTAGAGATGTTAATCTCTGATGTGGAAACCTAATCTTAGCCTTTAGAGTGTTAAGTGTAAGTAATGAAAGAATTATGTGCTAATTATAGAAAATTAGGAATATTATAAAAAATTAGGTTTAATTAGATAATATAATAATAGAAATCAAGATATAATAAATCTGAAATAAAATTTAATTTTAGGTAATTGTATAAAATTTTTTTTAGATTTTCTCACATCGGAAATAAATCCAGTACCCCAATTAGGATTAGCGTGTACTAAATAGTTTAGAATGCTAAATTAAGATCTAATAGGATATTAGAATACTCGAGCTTAATGTGATTAATTTCACATTAAGATTCGAGCATATTTAAGATTTGAGAATCAAAACTAGAATCTAACTTAGGAACCAAACCTCGAAATAGGGTAGAATGAATCATTAGTAAATAATGGGTATACATGGGAAAAATAAGCTAAATTGTAACTTAGAATGTGAATCATTAAAGTATAAGAACTAAAAAGACCTATTTGTATTATAGGATATCTAGAGACAAATCAGCTTATAATCGAGTGATCAGGCGACTAAGAAACTCCAAGTAAGTTGGGTTATTACTTACTGTATTAGAGTGCTATTTTATGGTACTCGGAGATTATAAATAGTCTACGCATATGTTTGATGTATCTGAATGCGTGCTGAAATTTGTAATGTAATTGTTTAAATTGGTGTGAAATTATTTGAATACCTTAAATGAAATTTAATCTTATTCGACTTTAATAACAAAAAATGTCATGCATTGTAACCCGTTAAGGGATCATAAGATTCTCCAAACAAATACCGACTCCTTCGAAAGGGATATCGCAGTATTGCATAATGGTCCCTTCTTCATCCTTAGTCGAACTAAGTGACAGGAGAGTAGATCGCAGCGAGGGTGAAGTCAATGGTTTGAAGGCAGTCGCAGGTGGAGCGAGGTCTCCATTGCAGAAGCCTGGATTTGGTTGTGAGTTGTTGCATAACATGGAAACTACTTAACTAGGATTAAAGCGAGTTAAATTTCTCTTATTTTGCAATAGACCGAACTACGTTGTGTGATGATACTTGATTGTTGTATTGCATTAAAATAATTGCTTGATAATCTTATTTGTGTTTGTATACTGTCATAAGTCTCCAATTCAACTTGCTGAGCTGTAGTTACTCATATCCCTATAGATCCTTTTGTAGGTCCTGATTTCTGAATACTTCAAGTATTATACCGTTTTACAATTATCCAGAGGTTAGTTCTTTTGAAGCCAAGGGTGTGAGGATCAATTTACTTAGTATTGATGCGTAGCGAGAATGTCCTTTGTAGTTTGAGGATGAAAGACTGATAATTATTATGTAACTCAGTGAACTGTTGTATATATGTAGAATTTCCCGGGAAGTTTTGTGGACTTTGCATATAATTATATATGTTTATTCAAAATTTGTGAAATTTACCATAATTGTAGTTAAACATTTAATTGGACTATTTACTTCAAAGCGAGGGGTCATCAACGCCTTGTGTAGATCATGTCTATGGTAGGTACTGTGAAGCCAGTTACTATCATAGAATGGTTTACATGGCGGGATTGTTGCGACTTTGCAATTTCGAGGCGTAACACATGTTGCTCGAGTTGGTCGACTTGAAGGCCACTATGGAGCAGCAAGTCAAGGCGCTGTAAGGTAAGGTTTTGTAGATGGAAGAGATCATCTCCAAGATGGAGAAGGGGGAGGTCCTTAGTGATGTTATCGCGAGGAAGGCGATTGCCGACTATAAGGCCATTGAGGAGTGGTTAGAGGAATTGGAGGTCCTGTCTACCGATTCCACCCACTTCACCAAAAGAGAAATCCTTTCCCATTATCCAGATCTGAACTTAAGCTTCCTCGATTTTCTAGACTCCCCCAAGTTCATTGAGAAGATGGATGCCCTGGTTAGAGGGGATGGTGCTTCTACATTCGGCTTCGCTTTGGCAATTCAGCAGGAGGATGCCTTAGATGCCGTCCCTAGGGAAGATCTGCCCACGCGGGGGTGGGGGGCCTGCTACTCCTGATTCGCATGTTTCGTGCTCTCCTGCGGCTCAAGGCCTACCGGCTAAAGTGTTTGTAGATCAACGCTTAAAGTAGATTGATGCCTTAGATTTTCAAAGTTACTCGAGCTAGTTGATCCTAGGTGGTAGCAGGGTTCTGTAATTTTATTTTATTTTTTTGGGCCAGGATGCTAGCCTTTGCTCTGCAAATAAAGTATAGAATAAATAAATGAAGTTTTTCATGTCTTTCATTATTCTCTTTGTAAGCTTTGTAGAGCTTTGGTCAAGATTTTATTTAAGGAGTTCCTTTATGTAAGGGGCATTTCCCCTTGCTGAGTTTACCCTAAGGGGGTTAGATTGGTGGCATTCCGATCTGCTCAGTTGGTGGGAGTTCCTCTGCAAGGGGGTTTTCCCTTGTCAAGGTTACCCTAAGGGGGTTAAGTCGATAGCATTTCGACCTGTTTGGTTAGTGGGAGTTCTTCTGTGCAAGGGGTATTTCCACTTGCCCAAGTTACCCTAAAGGGGTTAGGTCAATGGCGTTCCGACCTGCCCAACTCATAGGAGTTTCTTTGTATAAGGGGTGTTTCCCTTGTAGAGGTTATACTAAAGGGGTCAGGTCGGTGGCGTTCTGACCTATCCGACATGTGGGAGTTCCTCTGTGCAAAGGGTATTTCCCCTTGCTAAGGTTACTTTAAGGAGGTCAGGTTAGTGACGTTCCAACCAGCCCGAGTAACTATTCATGTGCCTTTTTGAAAGGCTGGCAAGGTGACTGAAACAAAAGGAGAGAGAGAGAAGTACGCAATCAATTAAGAGCTTTTTATTTTGACTCGAATTGAAAATAAAATAGTACATGATGAAATTTTAATCAAAGTAGAAGCATAGATTGTCAGCATTCCACGTGCGCAAGATAAGCTCGTTATCCAATCTTTCTAGCCTGTATGCTCCATTACCTAGTTTCTCCCTGACTTTGACTCGGTCTTCCCAATTAGGGGCCAGCTTACCCTAGCCTTCTCATGAACCAATGGTCTTCAATTTTCGGCACACTAGGTCACTAACCTAGAATTTCTTGTATCAAACCTTCTAATCATAATATTGGGAAACCCTATGTTGGTATGCAGTAACCCGAGTAGTAGCGAGGTCTCTGATTTCCTCAATTATATCAACGCTTGCCTGTAGCAATGAGTCGTTCAGGGTAACGTCAAAACTTCGAGTCTGGATATTGGGGAGTTCAAGTTCAATAGGGAGGACAGCCTCCGATTCGAAAGCCAAAAGGAAAGGAGTCTTACCTATTGAAGTACGTTGTACGGTCCTGTATCCCCATAAGATATTAGGCAGCTCACTGGCTTAAGCCCCATGAGATCGGTCTATGCGCTTCTTAAGGCTATTTAAGATGATCCGATTGGTCGCCTCTACTTATCCATTTGATTGGGGGTGGGTGATTGAGGTGAAGTGCGCGATGATATGGTACTTGGCGTAAAACTCTGTGAACTTGGGGTTATCAAATTATCGACTATTGTCCGTAATTAGTGCATAGGGGACTCCAAACAAAGAGAGAATGTTGTTTTAGACAAATGTCTCTATACTTTTCTTTGTGATTCTGGCCACGGCTTCGGCCTCTACCCACTTTGTAAAGTAGTCTATGGTAACAATTATGAACTGCTGTCCTCATGATGCTTTCGGGAAGGTGTCGAGGATATCGATCCCCCATTAGGTGAACAACTGTGGACTTATTAAGGGTTAGAGCGCAATGCTGGGTACATGATTGATTAGGGTATACTTTTGGCACTACGAATACTTTTGGGCTATAGCATTTGCATCTTACCTTATGGTAGGCCAATAATATCTGAGTTGTAGCACCCGAAGGTATAGGGCTTGGGACTGGATATGATTGTTGTACACTCTGGCATGCAGCTCTTCCATGATGCACAACCCTTCCCTTTCTCAGAGATACTAAAGTAAGGGGAGGTTGATTCCCCTGTAGTATAAGATACTGTCAATTAAAATATAATTGGTGGTATAACACCGAAGCTTCTTCAACTTTGTCCTGTCCTCTAGCAACGTTCCCTCCTCTAAGTAGCTTTGGATTGGATCTATCTAGCTCAGCTCTAGTATTACTATGGTCAGTTCTAGAACTTCAGCCAGGCTTGGAGCTATGCTTTTTTCCAATAGGTACTTTATGAAGATCTTACTGTCCTTCATCTTGGGCTTCTGTATGCTAGTGGAAGCTAGCTTTGATAGCTAGTCAGCTGCTGAATTTCCATTCAAGGGATTTTCTCAATGTCCCAAGAGGGAGCCTTTTCGCCTTCTCCAATTACCTAGCTATGGTGTTGTCCCTGGCCTCATATTCACCTTGAACTTACTATACAATGAGTATGGAGTCCAAGAATATCCGCAGTTGCTTAGCCCTGATCTCTTTGGCCAGCTTTAGGTCGGTGATGAGCGCCTCATATACGAATTCATTGTTGTTGGAATGGAACCCGAACTTGAGGGTGTAACAAATGGTAACCTTATGTGAACTGGTTAACACAAGGCCTGTACCTCTACCTCCTGTTGTAGATGATCCATCGACATGGAGAGTCCAGACCGGTTTGTTGTCGCCTAGAGGTCTTTCTTCCTTAGTATATTCTACTACAAAGTTGGCCAGGACCCGAACCTTATAAGCCGTTCGTGGCTAGTATTGGATTCCGTACGCGCTCAGTTCCATTACGTACTTCATCATCTGTTTAGATGCATCAGGTTTTTGTGGTATGATGCACAATGGTTAGTCCGTGAGTTCGATCACCTGGTGCGCTTGGAAGTAAGGCGCTAGTTATCTAGTAGTAATGATGACAGCCAGCGCAAATTTTTCTGCCTAAGTGTACCTGACCTCAGGCCTATGAAGTATGTAGCTGACATAATATACCGACATGTGTTCTCTTCTGTTTGCTCTGACCAGCACGAAGGAGAGGGCCCTATCGCTTATGGCTAGGTAAAAAAATAGATCCTCCCTAGGATAGGCTTAGAGAGGACTGGTGGACGAGCAAGGAAGTTTTGAAGTTACTGAAAGGTAGTGGCGCACTCCGAAGTCCATTCAAAACCCTTGGGATTTTTTAGGATTTTAAAGAACTTAGTGCATCTATCAATGCTCTTTGAAATGAATCTGTTCAGGGTAGCCACCATGCTAGTAAGATTTTGTATGTCTCGGATTAATGTTAGGGGCTTCATTCCCCTAATGGCCATGATCTTCTCGAGGTTAGCCTCGATACCTCTTTGGATAACTAGAAATCCGAGGAACTTGCCAAAACCTACATCGAAAACGCACTTTTGGGGGTTTAGCTTCATATCATACGTGCACATTTGGTCGAAGGCTTCTTGAAGATCCTTAACATGATTGACCGGTTTCTAACTCTTAACGATCATGTCATCGATGTCACGTTCCGAAGCGGCAGAGTCATAACAGTCCCGTTGTGTAAACCATTCTAAGATAGAAGTTGGCTTTACAACCGATATCTTAGACCTGATCTATACAAGGTGTCAACGACTAACTCGCATTGAAGTAAACAGTTTGTAATTTAAATAAACCATTTACCTAAAAAAATGAGAAAATATATCTATACACTTTAATTTAGTTATTACAATTAACGTTTATAATGTTTCACCATAATATATTTCCTAGTTATTATATTATTCAAAAATGAAAAATTCTAAAATAAAAGCTTAGACCTTAAAAATATATGTTTGTTCTTCAAATGTTTTTCCTCACTCCCCAAGATCTAACGGTTGCTAACTTTAGAGTAATTGTAAGTCGCTTCTTAGACAGCACCTGCACGACGTCTATAGGGATGTAAGCAACCACAGCTCAGTAAGTTAGGATGGAGCACTTAAAACTATACCATAAACACAAACAAGGTTATCAACCAAATCATTTGGTGTAATTCATGTTTAAGCAAATGCCATCACACGACGTTGACCGGCCCGTCGTGAGATTAAAGAAATTGTGCCCGCTTTAATCCGGGTTGAGGAGTTGCTGTTAATGCAATAGCTCACGATCAAATCTAGGTTTGTATAATAGAGACAACGCTCCTCCCATGACTACCTTCGAACCATTGACCTCACCTTTGCCGTGACTTCTTCTCTTATCACTTAGTTCGACTAAGGATGAAAAAGGGACCATTATGCAATCCTGCACTATCCCTTTTGAAGAGGTTGGTATTTGGCCGGATAATCCTAAATTTCCCTTAATAGGTTGCTATGCAGGTCCGATTATGATTACAGGTCGTATATTTGATTAGGTCCAGTTTAAGGTGATTAATACAAATCATACAACAAGCCAGAACAACAAACAGATCATAGCATCACTCATAATCAAGCACATACACACAACTAACTATCTAACAAGCATAACCAAGTATAATCTTAAGCCTCCAAAATATAGCAACGTATTAATTCCAATTTACCTGGACTCTTCGCTCACTCACTCGACGTCCAACTCGCTCAGACCATCGCCGATCATCCGAATAACATAAACGTGGTTTCAGTTTTTCATTTAACTATTATAGATTGGTTTTATCCTATAACACTTATTGTTATTTTTTGTTTAGGGTTTAATATGTCCAATTATCTAGGTTCTCATATCTTTTACAATTATTCTGGGTTTGGGGTCAGGTTCGAGTTTAATTTTCACATTGATTTCTAAATTTGGTTCTAGTTCAATTTCTAAGTACTGTTTAATACCCGAACTTCAGAGACTTGTTTTAACTTATAATGTGAAATTAATCACCTTACTTCCAGATATCCCAAATACCATAGCTACCCTTTGTCGGTATTTTATTATACTCGGTACACTTAAATCCTTAATAGTGTACCGAATTTACTCCTAATGTAAGAAATTTTTACATTTTTCATATAATTACATAAATTAAAGATTTCTACCAGATTTATTATATCCCTATTATTTATATGATATCAATTTTTATTCTAATATCTTTTATTTATTATATTTCCAATAATTATATATTATGTATTATTACCTATTATGTATATAATACATATCTAATATTTCTAACACTCCAATTACCATCTCCTAACATCAATTATCATTTCAAAATGTATAAATTCATCCTAAATCAAATTTTACACCTAATTACCCTAAATTACCAAATTAACTTAAAATGTATCATTTTTCTCTATTACTTATTTATTACATAATTAGCCTAATAATTATATCTAACACCTTAAATGCTAAAAGTATCATATTTCATCATATTTCAACATCCTAAAACATATAATTATTCACTAAATCAGTAATTAACCATTTAATTACTTAATTAACCTTAAATTACTCATTTTATGCCTCATTTTAAGGCCTAAAAATTATCTAAAAATTTCAAAAATTAATTTTTGAAAACGGGCTTCATAGCACTATTCTATATCATCAATTAGTCTACAAAAAAATTTTGAGCTCAAAACTATATTCATAAGGTCATTTATTTCTAAACCGAAACATACTCGGTTTTGTATGATTTCTTAAGGAACATATATCACGGGATATATTTTCATCAAAATAATATTTTTCCTAAAAATTACATATAAAAATATTCTATAATAATAAAATTCGTAATTTTCTAAGAATATTTACTATTTTTATAAAATTACACAAAATTGGGTTGAAAATCGAACTCACTTATTTGGGTGGCTCCGGCCACCGTCGGTGGCCATGGGTGTATCGACCCACCTTGGCACTGCTACCATTGTATGGTGGTGGTGGCTATTCACTCCTAACTACTCGTTGGGTCTAGGTTCTCCTTAAAAACTCCAACTGCACAGATTTTTGCTAAATTTTTGTAAAACCTTAATTTTCTCTCAATTTCGCCTCTCTCTAATTTTCTAGGGTTTCAAATTGATCAAATGAGTTTCTAAAAAATTTAAGGTATTTATAGAGCTTTATGGAAATTATTATGCATTAAATTGATTTGACAATTGCCGTATCTCTTCTTCTTTTTTACTTTCTATTTGGCTAAATTAATTGGTCAATTTTAGTCTTTAATTTTTAGATTGGCACGCCCCACTTTTAGACTTTTCCTCAATTTTCTATATTTTTCTTGATTTTTTCTTAATTAATTATGAATTTTTTTAATTATTTAGTATTATTTTAGCACGTTTCACGTAATTTAAGTAATTATGTATATTTTTATTTACATATAAATTCATATATAGTATAAATAAATATCCCGAAATATTATTTAGGTCATTTTATGATTTTTAGTATGCATATAATTTATCTTTAGCAATTCGTTAATTATTGGAATGCATTTTACGATTTTTGATAAATAACGGGTTATATACTTAAAATTTGGAATTTTTATATTCTTTTATTTTATTGCTTATTTTCTTAAATTCGAACTTACGGGATCATTTTACTAATATTTCTATTTTTACTTATAATTTAGGCTCAATCGAATTTTTCAGCCTATCGGAACCCTAATGACTAGTTGTGGGGCTTACAATCGACGTACACCTCCATATTGCACACGATCTAGGTCTTGAACAATTTCGTCACCATCCGTTGGTATGTTACCTCGGCGTTTTTCAGTTCGAATAGCATTACAGTATAGTAGTACATGTCGTAGTTGGTGATGAAGGAGGTATAGACCTAGTCATTCGGGTTTATTTTGATTTGGTTGTATCTCGAGAAGGCATCCATAAAGCTCAGGAGGGTGTGTTCTGACATAAAATCAACAAGCTGGTCGATTTTGGGGAGGAGGAAACAATGTTTAGGATAGGCTTTATTGAGAGCAATATAATTAACACACATGCACTACTTCCCATTCTTCTTTTTTACTAATACTACGTTTATCGGCTACGTTGGGTACTTTTCCTCCCTTACAAAATCGGCTTTGAACAGCTTTTATAATTCCTCTTCGATTGCAGCTTGTCGTTTTAGGGAGAAATGCCTCTTTTTTTGTTTGATAGGCCGAGCTATACTGTCGATGTTGAGGCTATAAGTTACTAGGTCGGAGGAGATTCCGGGCATGTCGGGCATTGACCAGGTGAACCTATCCAAATTTGCTTGTAGGAAGGCAATGATTTCGTCCCTCAGTTTGGTTGGGGTCTTAATCCCACCTTTTGTTGTTAAGTCGAGAGAATCGCTGATCTAGATATCTTCAGTTTTTTCTTGGGGCTCACCCCTCTTACCCAGTTTCTCTTGCAGGCCCATCTCTAGGGTGAAGACACCATCGCCTTTGGTCACCCTAACATATAGCTCTCGTCAGAGCTTCTGATCGTACCTACATACTCCCGTAGGTGTTAGGAATTCGGCCTTTAGATATAAGGAGGATGTAATCATCCTAAATGCGTTTAGGCTTGGTTTTCCCAAGAGCACATTATATGGGGAGGGATAATCAACGACGATGAACTCTACGGGCCATTGTGCCATGTAGTCGTCATCGCCAAGTTCTATGTCCAGCATGACGATGCCCTTGGCTTGGACTGTGTTGCCGTTGAAGTTGATTAGATTGTAGTGGTACGACTTCATCTTTACCAATAGCTTCTTCCTTATCTTGTCATATGTGTGGAGGTAGAGTATATCGGTGGAGCTGCTAGTGTCTAACATGATTTTCAATACCTCAAATTTTGAGATCCTAGCCTTAATCACCAGAGCATCTTGGTGAAGAGTGTCGACCCCTTCAAGGTCGGCGTCAGAGAAGGAGATGGAAGTGTCTAACTTCTGTCTTTTCTCCCTAACTACCAGTATCTCTGATTGAGCATTAACCAAGTTGCTAGTGCTCAACTGGTTCCTAGGGTATAGGCCCCCCATAATTACATTTATGACGCTATTGGGGGCGTGATTATTGCGACGATCGTTATTTTGCTCCGCTTGGGCGTCTTCTATCCGTCGCCTTCAAGGTGCCTTATCAGTGTCATCGTCAGTTCGGTCATCGTTCCGCTGATGTGCTACGTATTTATTAATGAAGCCGCGTTGAATGGCGTATTCAACGACATTCTTCAACTAAAAGCACTCTTCAATTGTATAGCCGTGATCGTCGTAAAACTGACAATATTTGTTGGAGTTCCGGCTATTGAGGTTTCCTTACATTTTTTGTGGACTCTGCAACAAGTTTTGGTGCTTCATTTCCGAATAGATCTAGGTTATAGGTCTATTCAGATGCGTGTACTAGCTGTAAATGGGAGGGGGGAGAAGGTCGAGCTTTGCTTGGCATTTCTTCTTCTTAAAGCTTTCCCCTTCTAGCTTACTTAGCATCCTTCTACCGAGGCAATCTTTAATGGACAATTTCTCCTTGTCCTGCTTTCCGCTCGACCTTTTTTCGATTAGCATCGAGCCTAGCATAAATGTTGTCTTCCAAAGCCCAGAAGTCGACTAGGGTCTTTGGCTTGATCTTCACAAGTGATTGAAAGAAATCTCCTGGGGGTCTGATGTCGAGCTGTACAGCATGGACAGTGACTCCCTCATCTTGATGAGGGATCTTGATCACAGCGTTATTGAACCGGGCTATGTAGTCGCGTAAAGACTTACCCTCACCTTGCCTTACCAAGTACAAGGACGATGTGTCCTTAGACAAGGACTTATTAGCCTTGAAATTGAGGCCGAACTTCCTGGCCAGCTCATTAAAGGAGCTGATAAAATTGTTGGGGAGGTGGTTAAACTACGTCCGTACTGCCTTCCTCAGTGTGCTCGGAAAGGCCTTGCATAGTATGGTATCTCAATGATTGTGAAGGTTCATGAAGGTGCGGAAGTGGAGGAGATGATCATCGAGGTCGCCCGTGCTATCGTACTGGTCTAGGGACGGAAGTTCGCTGTTAGGGGACAGTACTCCGTCCTAGACACCCTTGGTGAATAGGGTCTTGTTGCTGGTGATCAGCCTGGTGTCGCTAGCAAGATTGCTCCCCTGCTACTCAAAGAGCTGCCTTACCATCGCATGTAGCTCATTTAGGTCGGTGTCATTCCTTGAGTAAGGTCGTCGTGCACTTGAATGAGCTTGAACTCTCTGCGAATCGACTTTGTGCTCATTACCAGCTTAAGTTCAATCACGGGTAGCTGCAGACCTTATTGGCTACTGTCGCAACAACGGATTAGGTTGTTGATTGCTTCCATTTTGCAGCTATTATTGGATGTTGTCCCGTTTAGTGTGGGCATCTAAAGCTTCGGGGTGGTAAGTTTGTTTGTTACGACACTCTGCTTCTTCTAGGTGAGCTTAGAGCTCCTTGTTCTACTTAGCATACTGTTCAACCAGGTTCTCCATGTGCTCTAGGTATTCCTCCAACACAGCTCTTGGGAAGGGCTGATTGCCTCTAGGTTGTTTGTTCAACAATTGTTGATTTTCTTACTCATTGCGCTGAGATATGATGTAGAAAGGATTTTGGGTATAGGAATTCTCTTTCCTACAGAGTGTGCTAAATGTCATTCCTTAGTTCTTGTTAGTAGTTGGTTAAGGTCTATATGTACTGGGCTTGCAAAATAATACACAGTGAAGAGATGCCGGGGGGTTATTCAGCGTAGTTACTCTGATGCTTAAGTCAACAATAAGTTTTTTGTGTATCGAATATCGAGTGCATAGGCTTAGAATGCAGAGTTTTGTAGAAGGGGTTACCATTGGGTAGATGTCTGGTATTTATAGTGGAGTGAAGCCGTTGGAGATCAATTGACGGGAGATATCTTCTTCCATAAGTGTAGGATAGTGAATTTGTTGTATCTGATGTGTCTATAATATTTAGGATGTGGCTGTTTTATCTTTATCTTATAATTTGTAGTCGTTATAGTTTTTCATGGGCCTAAGCTACTAAGGGCTAAGCTTGAGACCTACAGAAGTGAGACTAGCGAGGCAAGACTTGGCTTAGTGGATCTAGTTGGGCCTGAGAGGTCCCTGCCCAAAGTGGCCTGTCAACACTATCTATGAAATCCAATTGAACAAATTACAATGAAAATTGAAAATGATGAAAATATTTTGTAAATCGTACAACGAACAAATTTATTTATAGTTTACAATAACTTATCGAGGGAGGATTTTTATTAATATTTACGGCTCGTTCACTTTATGGAATATAATGAGAGGGAATGAAATTGGAATTTCGTGAAAAATGAAATAAGAGCGTAATACATATTACTTTGTTTAGTTAGATTTAAAAGCAATTTAAGAATATACATGTGATATAACTTTAATGACTAAATTATTTTTGGTTAATTTTTTTTTAACTAATCATAAAGTAATAGGAGGTGATGGTTGTTAAAGCGATGGCAATGATAATAGTGGTAGCAACGATAATAGTGTTGTTAGTGATTGTGATTGGTGGTGGTGATGGCGGTGATGGCGGTAGCTATGGTGGTGGTGGCGGTACTGGTGGCTGTAGCAGCAACGGTAGTTGTAATTGGTGGTAATGGTGATGACGACAGTAGTAATGATGGTGGTAATGATAACGGTGAGAAATCGTGATTTTTTGGTTGAATTAACGAATTCTTATTATTTAATTTCAAGTAATATGGATTCCTAAGAAATCACTATTTCATGATAAAAAAATTAAGTGAATATTGTAATAAGGAATAAAGAATAAGGAAGGAACGAGATTTCAATTTGCCCCAAATGAACGGGCCGTTAGTGAGTTGTAGAGACAAAAAAGTAGTGGAAGAAGAGAGGTCAAAAAGAGAAAGGGAATAGAAGAGAGTATGTAGTTACTTTATGAGATTGAGTTCTATATGCTTAGCGATTTTCCAAAATTGTCGCTATTTCCAATTTCATTTACCTACCATTAAAATTAACAAAAAAGAATGGTGACAAATCAGATTATGATATCTCATACATAAGTATCTTATATGAATTAGAGAAGTTTAAGATATTAGTTTATAAAATTATAATAATAAATATTTTATCAACATAAAATCATAATTTTAGGGCCAAATGATTAGTGGTCTTATTTGTAGTTATTAACTTGATTTATTCACTGTTTTTAGTTTG
Source organism: Lumnitzera racemosa (assembly GCA_024138005.1). Classification (NCBI taxonomy): domain Eukaryota; kingdom Viridiplantae; phylum Streptophyta; class Magnoliopsida; order Myrtales; family Combretaceae; genus Lumnitzera; species Lumnitzera racemosa. The sequence continues at coordinate 14,166,782 of JAMXBC010000006.1, forward strand.
AATGTTACATAATCAAACTATAAATTGACAATATTTTATAGTATTAGGGGTAAGTTTAATTAAGGAATTAAATTTTTTAAAATATTAATTTTTTATTTAAATTACTTATAAAATATTAATTCTTTATTTAAATTTTACAATTTCCTAATTCAACTTTTCTCAAATATTTATCTCCGTCATAATTTTCCCGTAAAGTAAGTAAAGACAAGGTTTAAGCCCTTCAATATTGCGGATAAGAATAAGACATAGAAAAACTCCACGGGGCGATGCAAGTCAATGCCATTCCCCCGTCCCAATCCACCCCTTATACGATGATTTGGACGGACAAATTTAAATCAGACGGCTGGTAAAATAATAATAAAAAAAGAAAAATTGATCTCGGGACCAAAATCAATCATTAACCAAAAAACACTAGGGCGCCACAAAACCCAGTTCAAGTCCGTGTCTACTCCCTTTCCTTCTCCATCTTGTCAGCCTTCAAAATTCCACTCTCTCTCGCACACACCCTACTCAGGAGACAAGATCACTTCACTGATTCCGTAGTTCCAATCGGCACTTCCTTTGCGCAATCCTCATCTCACCATAACCTCTATTTGCACTGAAGACAACCCACTTTCTCTTCAAGGACACCTAGCACCAATTGGTTCATTCACCTTCATCCTCACTCTCACTCTTCCTGTACCATTCTGTTGAGTTCGAAGGAAATTCAATTTATAAGTGAAGTTTTAGTTAGGGTTATTGGGGTGATCCCGATGCGTGTTTTGGAGGATTTTTGGGTTTTCCAATCCAATTGTTTTTTTTTTGAAGAAGTTCGCTTAGGTTGAAGTTAAAATTAGGGTTTTCCTGGTGTGTGGAGCGTGTTTTAGTTTGAAGAAGTAAAGATGGATTATGGTTTGTCTGATAGTAGTGGTAAGTTCGTTGATATCGCACCTTTTTTTTTTTTTTGTTGCTGTGGTTTCTAGGGTTTTGTGCTAGCTTAGGACAGTATAAAGATATTTGTTTTTAGATTTATTTGCTTATTTGGGTGTTAGGGTTTTGTTAAATTCCTTTGGGAAAGTTGTGTTTGGGTTTTGTGGATGAATAGAGCTTTTTAGAGCAAATTCTACTTGTTATGCCGAGATGGTTTTGTTATTGTCCAATTAAAATTGTAGTAAAAAGAACTTGTGCTTTTAGTAGTAGATTACTTTTTGGTTACATGTTTTCATTAGTATGAGTTCGATGTACTGTCAATTTAACATAATATGAGAATATTATTGGTGCTTCCACTTATATTGTAGTTCGCCATGATGGAGTTAGTAAACTATGACACAAAACCATGTCTATATCCTACTGGTTTATTTATGTAATGGAGTTTTTATGATGCTTATGCTAGTAGTCTCTTTAAAGAAGGTGGTGGTTTATGCTGAAGTGAGAATTATTTATTCACATTTTTGAAAAAACAAGTTGATTACTTGGTAATGGTTGTACGTTTTCAAGAGATCTTTTTGTTCAAGCAACATAAAGTCTGGGTGAGTTATGAGATAGTGTTCAAATCTGGAGTGGTCAACTGGTTTCCTGCTTAAATAACTTTGAAGTGGAGAACCTGCTTTATATGGAAAGGATTCTGCTTTTTTGGGCAAGTTGGAGCTGTTGTTATGTGAAAAAAATTGCATTTGTTTGGTTGCATTAAACTTTATGTCATGGTCAGCTAACCATTGTAGGATGAAGTGATGGCATGATGATGTAACTTAATAACTTTCTAATGATGGCATCATGCATTATATGGCAAACTTAAGCTAGAGCAGAAGAAAACTCTGAGGAACTAACCTTATTGAATTTATGAGACACATAACCTCAGATACAGCTGGGTTTTAGTGGAACTAGATCATATTAGCCTGTCCTTGTTTTAGATACAAGTTTTTTTTTTTATGTTTGGCTAATGGAATGGAATAGGTAAGGTATTAGGACGGCCACTTGGTGGGAATAGGATATGGAAAAAACTTATTACTATTGCCTGTTTTGGTTGTAGAAATAACTTGCAAAATGATTTATCCCAAAAATGTCCCAAAAGTCCCTGCTTTGTGTAAATTCAAAACCTAGACACTGCTTGCTATTCTTCCAAGGAAGATAAAGTGAGGACTGGAGGGACAGGCAAAGGAATGGGTAGAAGAACATGAGCTTTAGGCACCATTTCTTAAGAGGGTGATCTTTTGCAGCCATTGCCAGTGACCGGTGTTCATGATGAAGATGAAGCTCAATTGGAATTTTGTGAACTAATTGCTAAAAGCAGATGAAGCTACTTGCTGGCTTTCATCTCTTCTTTCAACTGGCTGACAGGGATGATGTTCTCTTAGTACTTGGTTGCCAAATAAGATAATACCATCTTAATATTTTTGACAACTGTGTTCCAGGGAGATATTCTTCCCTTCCTTTTTGCCTGAAGTTGGTATTCCTACTTGCAAAACAAGAATTTCATTAACAAAGTTCATTGTATTTTTTGGTCAGTCATTTAATTCAGAAGGAATATGAAGGATATTTCGTGAATAAAATTTTTATATGAATAGGAATAGGCAAGGAATAGCTATTCCTTGAGTACTACCAAAGCATAGCTATTCTGGAAATAATGGAACAGAATGTTTTGCGGTAGAGCCACTCTGTGCTGATTGTGCAACCAAAAGTTAAACAGGTAATGTTTCTGGACGTGCTGAACCGCTATCCTGTAATTTCCAACTAAATATAACATTAATGTGGTCATTAGTCTTGGCTGCACACTGTTAAGTAGGAAACTAACCGCATGATGTGACTGATGCTGGCTATGTGATGCAGACAGAAACAAGCACTTTTATATACTGCAGCTGTAGCAGAACAAATGCACTTGCTGATGATTGTTATTTCAATAACTGCAGGGACAGATGATGATCTCCCTCCATCCCATCAAAATAGGTTTCAGCGGGGTGGCCGAGCTGCTGTCAACCCCCGTTCCAATATGGGCAGTGCTGTTCCATTGCCGAGTGTTCACGGTGATATGGAAACGCAGATCCACCTCATCGAGCAGGAAGCATATTGTTCAGTCCTGAGGGCGTTCAAAGCTCAATCAGATGCAATTACCTGGGTATATGTCATGCCTGCCTATTCTTGTATATTTTCTTTTCTTTGCAGTATAGCGAGCTTGCTTAGCAGCAGTTTTATTTCTTGTGTACTTTTTTCCAGGATAAGGAAAGTTTAATTACTGAACTTAGAAAAGAGCTGAGAGTATCAGATGAGGAACATAGAGAGCTTTTATCAAGGGTCAATGCTGATGACATGATTCGTAGAATAAGGTTCAACTCCAGGGTGATGCTATTAAATGAATTATGAGTTCATTACATCTTGCTTGGCAGGAAAAAATATATATATACCTTCTATTTACTCTGTTGTGGATTTGATATAGCAAGGACTTGGTAGCATTCTTTAGTTTCTTTTTGGTAACTTTTCTTCATATTATGACTTAGGGAGTGGAGAAAGGCAACTGGACTCCAACCAGGCATGCGTAGTACATCTCAGCCTGTTCATGATCTGGAACCAAGTCCCACTATTTCTGCGTCTCATAAGAAACCAAAAACATCACATTCTGTGGCTTCTTTATCCATGGGTGCACCATCGCCTGCACTGCATCCACCCATGCAGTCATCTTCAGGAGCATTAAGGCGAGGTCCTCCCCCTGGAGCCAGAATCAAGAAGCCAAAATCAGTAAGTTTAACTTGCTTTGCTCCATGGATTTATGACAACTTGTTGCTTCCTTTCTACTTTTCTTGACAATTTTGCTGCCTGCTGGATCCTTGATCCATGCAGTACCCTTCTGCAGGTCTTACTGGAAGGCCCCAGGCAGCTAATCATGCTGCTGCTGGTGCATTTGGGACAAACGAGCCTGTTGAGGCAGCAACTTATGATCTACTTATTGGAAAGAAAGTTTGGACAAGGTGGCCTGAGGACAAGAGCTTCTACGAGGCTGTTATAACCGAGTATAATGCTGCTGAGGTAATATTATTAAGAGTTGTGATGTATCTATGAATTTGCCGGGGTTAATTCTTATTTTTGAATAATGATAGGGAGGCTACCGCTTGGATTACACTGATGGAACATGGGAAGTTGTCAATCTCAAAGAGGTAAGCTCTCCTCATCCATGGTCCATTTATGAGAGTTATTTACTCTTAAGAGGATAATGTGTGAATGAGCAATCTTATGTAGTTTTCATTTTTTCCATGTGAAAAGCCTCTTGGAGAAGAATTTACTTGAGAAGAATCTGACCAAATTTGCTTCCTCATTGATGCTAACACTGTAAGGTTTTGGAAGAAATGAATCTTATCTTTGATTCATTGCCCGTTTATAAGTTGGAATGTTGTCCACTACTGTATTGGGTCTCCACTGCCTGCTTTAGCAAGGAGTTGAGGTCATGGGAATATCTTCTAAATAAAATGTTGAAGTCAAATCTTCATTTAGTATATTAGTTACCTGGTATGTTAGGAAAATAAGCTTTTGGAAGGTTTTTATTTTTATTTTTTGTTTTTTGTTTTGTTTTTTGCATGTATCTTAAGGGTAGTTCCAGTTGTTACCATTTGAGAGAAAAGTTTTACTATGCATGCATCTATAGGCACCTCATAGAGACATGCAGGAGTAGAATGCTGTTGAAGAGGTCCTTAGGACACGGTTGTGTCCATTGCATTCTCTCTAAAAGTTATTCTATTCTGTTCAATGAAAATATCTTCCATTTCATATAGGAAGAACACAACGAATTAGAGCTTCTTATCTGTTATCTGATTTCTTTTTGGGGTAAGTTATACACTGTTATTATTGTGCTTTGTGCTGCATCCTTATTTGAAATATTGCAGGGCATATACAACTTACCACTATTGTTATAAAATTATATATATAAAAAAATCATTGTAGTAGTAACCCCAAAAGAACCAAAGACAGCCATTCATATTTTATAAGCAAATTCAGTTTTCAGAATTAACGAGGAGATTAACTGCCTCACTATTCTTCTTACACAACACAATCAATCACCCTAAGACCATGCTTTTTAAGGTGTTCACTTTTGTTAAGTTTCTTTGACAATAAATGTGGTCCACATGAAGAACCACCTAGAGCAGGAAGAAATCAATTATGCCAAATCATAGTCTGATATAATTGTTGACAGCCACCTACATTTCCCATCCAACACATCTTATATACCAATTCATTGAAGCACCTCATTTAATATTGTCCTGATTCCCAAGCCGTACCTGTGTTAGGAGGAAAGAAAATACTTTGCAACCCACTAAATGAATCTTCCCACAACTCTCTGTCACTGATAGAAAGCTCTTTGCTTTGATTCTTTCAGCTTATGCTTCTCAGCAGAAGCCTCTCTTGTCTATTCATCTCAGCTATCATTTTTTAACTATAGGATCTTTGATGGTGAATGGATCTCTTATTCTCTTCAATGCTTTGTAAGTGCATAATAGAGAAATTCAATAGCTTTTAAAATGGGGAATGAGCTCTATGAAGTGGAATCATTTTAGACGATGTTCTGCGCTTGAACTTCATCCTAGCCTTGGTGACATTGTTGTTATATTTCTTATGGCATCATCTTGCTTATCTCCATAAGATTGAATAAACAAATAATCAGAAAATCAAAAGTTTCTTGCCTTATTCATCATTTTCTTTAGAAAAAAAGGATTTGACTTCAAGAGAACGTATGGTGCAGGCTTAAAATTAGAGGGAAGTCTTTGCTTGCTTTCCCTAGCATCTTATTTACATGTTTTGAAAATAATAGTAGTAAGTCATTTCTTTTCTTGAATTTATCTTCAATGAAGGAGGGAGGATGATTTCCTTGTAATTACCAGAAAACAAAAGAAAATGATTTGTCATCTCCTCTATATTTCGTCAAATTCAATCATAAAAGAGGAATTATTCGTATGGATTGTTTTTCTGTTGCATAAGGTAGTGTAGTTAGTGTTCCACTTAAATGATATTACTTAAATGATATTCATTAAGGAGGATCATAGATATGGATCTGAGAGGCCTAGAAAGTGTGCATATCCTTATGGCAGGTTATGGAAGCAAGCGGTAGTTTGAAATTTCATGAATCCGAGAAAAGAGGAATGCAAATATGAGCCCCAAAATTGGTTGTGCCAAAATTACTTTTGAGAGGATGTAGCAAGGGACACTTATAACTGAGTAATATGGATGTTTATTTCTAGATCGTATCAACTATCAATGGACAGATTATTGAGTTTATGGTTTGTGATGAAGTTATGATCTTCAGGACAACATAGGAGAATATCTTCAAATTTTGAGCTTTAGAAAAGTTAAGCTTGTGTAATTCAATGACAGGAACATACTTCTCTTGGTTGCTATTGATAATTTGAGCTTCTTTATACCAAAAGTAACTCTCTCTTCATGTAGCTCTATTTCTTGTGAAACAAAGCTTAAAAATTGCCTTATGATGCATGGGATTTTCCTTCTTGGAAGCTAGATCTTGCTTACTGTTTACAATTTATGTATGCCTCCATGTTTTGTGTTAATTACCCATAAAATATTTTTGAAGATATCTGAACAGTGTATCTATTGTATCATCTGTGATGTTCATTACAATAACAGTCCCCTAAGATGTCTTCTGAGATACTCACAATTGTAAAGATTGTTAACAATATCACCAGTGACACTCATAATCCTAACAATTTCTCTGAAGAGATGCATAATAATATTCTGGAGATTAAAAAACAAAATGGATGCTTATTTTTTCCTGAATTCAGTCCCCAACATGCTGTGTAGAAAGTGATAACGGGTAAATGATTTTCCCTTTCTTTTTTTTTTTTTGGGTCAGATGCTTATCCTTGTTGATATTGGGAAAATATTGTCTTTGTTATAGGTACCTTTTTTATGGCCTTGTTTAATTGCACTCCCTTCATGCATAAGAAATTTGAAGTGTGCTCATTCATTTTCAATGGTAGATTCCTCCTGAAGATATTCGATGGGAAGGTGAGGATCCAGGAGTGTCTCGCAGAGGCAGTCGGCCCGGTCCAGGTCGTGGAGTTAAGAAATCCATGACCCGTGGTGGTGGTGTTTCTGGCTTTAGCAGCAGAGGTCGAGGGACCCCGAAATTTCAAACCAAGAAGGATATTTCTCTAAACCAGAATGGCATGGGAAAGAAGGCATTGGGTGATATTAAATTGCTTCATACAGATACACTTGTTAAGGAGGTAGGGGTGTGTCTCTGACAGATCACAACCACCTTGGTATTGTTTCTTTTTGCATAATTCATAATGTTTATTTTCTTTTTCAGGTTGAAGAATTATTTGGTGCTGCCCATCCTGATCCAGTGGAAATTGAGGAAGTAGACAAAGTGCTGAAGGTGAGAGCTGATTATCTCTTACATAACCTTCTTGTGGTTCTTTTTTTGCCCTTGATTGATAGTCTATGAAATGCAGGATCATGAGGAAGCACTGGTTGAAGCGATTGCTAGACTGGAACATGCATCTGATGGAGAAAGCGGTGATCATTAAGCACTATCTTATATACCATAAATGTTTAGATCTAGGCTCTGTTTTTCTTGACACTACATAATGGATTATGGATGCTCAACCTTCAGTCCCATACTGATGCTTTTATAAGATTTGTTCACTATGTCAAAGGAAGAGTCCTTTTCATTTTTTTCTTTGCCATGCCTTTTAACAGTTTTTACCATCTGTTAAATCTTCTTGTATTTGGAAGAGTCCTCTTCATTTTTCTTCTGTTTCCTTTTCCTTTTGCAGGTGGCCAAGAACACTGGTTCCCCCATGGTCAATCAATGCAAAAAAGAGCAGGCTAGAGCAGAATATACCCCCTATTAGAAGGTAGAGTAGTTGAATGGTCCAAACTTTGACTAGCAAGAGGTGGCCTAAGGCTGCACGAATTCGCCTTGTTACCAGGGGAAAGTGTGATGACTTGTAACTGTTTAGGAGTCACAGCAGTTCATGGTTCTGTGAAATATTGTACGTTGATCTAACAGCATGCACATGTGATTATTTACCATATCTTTTAGGCTGGCTTGTATATGGTTTGCTGATTTTTTTTCTATATTCACAATGTAGCCTAACCCAGAAAAATTCTGTAAATGATTGCATGGTAACTAGTCGGTTTTGTGATCTCTCTCTCTCTCTCTCTCTCTCTACATATATATGTGTGTGTGCATGGGCGCACGCATGCATGCTTGTGTGAAAAGCATTTTATGCATTTAATGCACTAGTTTAGCTTAGTGGGGTAAGTAGGTTTACAGTTTGCTGGCAATGTCAATGGCTGGTGGGTCGTTTTTAATTCACAGTGTCATAGCTAGCATGCAATGGCAGACAAACTGTTGTATTATTGATGTATATCAAGTTTGAAATTGATATTGACCTAAGCAACTTTGCATGGTTGATTCAAGTGCCTCAACATCCTGTGGAACGTCTCCTTGATAGAAGCTTGGCATATAATCAACAGGAGAAGTGCACCTGGGTAATAAATATAATGGTTTTGCTTAATTTGAAAAACAAAGAGAATGCATGATACTGTCTGAGGGCCATAGAGACCCTGCACTGAAGATTTGTGATTTTCAGTGCCATGCAATGGCTTATGATGGTGGTCAGTAAGATGACATCGAAGAGCCTCTCCTGGGGTGAGAGAGAACGTGTTCTCTACTGAGCACCACAAGGATACAGCAATTGAAAGCATATACCTCGGAAAATGGGCAGGGGCAGGGTTATACCATTTGTTCTGAGGTAATGTTGCCTTGGATGACATGCTAATTTCTAATTAGAGTGGCTTATGATGTTTTGTTGGAAATGCTTAGATGATAGATGGTGCATGTAATTGACTTTGTACTTTAAACTCTTGTTTTGTTTTTATGCTGTGGTCTTTAGGCTCTATTTTTTGTGAACTTCAAATTTTAAGGGAACATGTCATTTTTATAGGCGCAAGTGTTTTGGACTGCCTTTCTGGACTCTGTAAGATTTGATTTCTTTGGTCTGTTTCGAGTAGTTTCTTATTTAAATTCTAGCTTATCTGAATTTAGAAAAAATTATGTATTCAAAGTTGAATATACTAGTGTACACAATAATGGTATTCAATGCCGTACCTTATGAGTTCCACAGTACAGTAGTGGCCCAGGATTTTTCATCCTACTTGGATTTAAGGTGATCCTAGATTCTGTGATCAAATACCATTCTTTGGTTTCATAGTGCTTTATTTCCAGTTGACTGAGACAAAACCAGGTGATGGAAAACTAGAGTACTAGTGGAAATTCTCGCTATATTTACTCCTATAGCCATTTGAAAACGATGAACTGGACAGTTCTATTGATGATATTGTTAAAAACTCCCCTGATCGGAGATTTCCTTTTGTGTTGTGCATAGATAATAAGATTTCCCGCTGAGCCATGGAGGTAGTTAGGACTTGGAATATACTTTCTTATCTGACCTTGTTGGTTTTGTTGGTAGTTTTTAAGGTTGTCATAGAAAGTACTTTCTTTTATTGTTTACCTGTCTTTGACTTTGCAACGCAATCTATTACTTATCATCATATTCATGGACTTTTGATACCATTTATCGTTGATTTAGTACCTGTTGAGGATATGTGTTATCAATGCTTTTCCAAAATTTGTGAAATTCGAATTTCTTAAAATTAATTATGAAGCATGTCGAACCGATGGTTCAGCAGAAAAGTCGCGTTTTGAGTTATAATGTCAAAATGCAGATTTTGATTTAATTTGATTTTGATTAGGTGAACAAAGAACTGGAGTTTCTTGGGGGTCGAGGCACGTATATACATTTGATAAGTGGAATGATATGCACTAGCAAAAATGCGATGATGTATCCTACGGGTTCCAATTTCAAAATTTTTGACATGTATCTATGTTTAATTTCTGAACGTAGAACGTAGATTAATGTTATACTTTATATAGGGATGCCTTATTAAAGAATGCGATTAATAATTTAATAATATTGTTGACTGGGCCCCTTTGGTAGGGACCTCTCAAGCTTGGTCAGACCTATCAAGCCTTGCCATCCTCCATAGACCTCGGTTCTAAACTTAAACGTTTTAGGCCCATGAAGCACTGTAATAGCCATAATCTATGAGATAAGGATAAAGCGATCATATCTTGAATATCAGAAACATGTTGGGTATGACAGTTCCATTCTTTTACATTTTTGCGAGAAGATCTCTTCCCCCCAATTGATTTTTAATTGTCGGCTCTCCTTTGTTATAAATACCTACAAACTTTGCATTTTAAGCCTACGTATTACGTATTCTATTCCATTAAAAACCCATTGTTAATTTAAGTATTGGAGTGGCTATATTGGACAACCTCCTAGTGTCTTTTTACTGTGTATTATTTTATAGGGTTAGTACATGCAGACCTTAATCGATTACTGGTAAGAACTGATAAATGACATTTAGTACCATCTGTGAGAAAAAGAATCCTTACACCCGAAATCTGAAACATACCAAACTCATAACTTACATTAAGCCTTTTTACATCATGTCTCAATGCGAGGAATAATGAAATCAACAGTTGGTGAACAACCAACTTGGGAGCAACTAGCCCCTCCCAAGAGCTGTGCTGGAAGAATACTTGGAGTACATGGAGTGCTTGGCTGAGTAGCATATTGAGCAAAACAGGGAGCTCTACGCTTGCCTGGGCTAGGCAGAGTATCGTAGCATATAAACTCACTACCTCGAAGCCTCAGATGCTCACACTAAGCGGGACAACATCCAATAACAACAATAGAATGGAAGGAATTAGTAACTCGATCCGCTGTTATGCCAGTTGCTAGCAAAGTCTGTGGCTACCCGCAATTGAGCTTTGGCTGGCAATGAGCAGGAAGCTGACTTGTGGGGAGTTCAAGCTCATTCAGTCGCACGATGAGCTCACCCGTTGGATGACGTAGACTTGAATGAGCTCTGTACAATAATAAGGCAATTCTCTAAGCAGTAGGGGAGCAAGCCTGCTCGCGATATTGGCCCAATCGCCAACAATAAGACCCCCTTCACTAAGGATATCTAGGACAAAGTGTTGCCTTCAATGGCAAACTTCCATCCCTGGACCAGTATGATGATACGAGTGACCCCGACGACCATCTTTTCCACTTTTTTCCCCTCATGAACCTTTATAGTTATGGGAATCCTATAATATGCAAGGCCTTCCCGAGCACGCTAAGGAAGGTAGTACAAACATGGTTTAATCACCTCCTTAACAATTTAATCAGCTCATGCAATGAGTTAGTCAGGAAGTTCAGCCTCCATTTCAGGGTTAGTAAACCCTCGTTACATAAAACTACGATTGTAACAGTATACCCTGTTCAGATTTATTTAAAAGAACTTAATCATCATGAGTAACCCTACGTCACGTGGAGCTACAGTTGTAATCGTGTACCTTATTTTGATTTGTTTAGAGGAGTAGAGCTCTTATCACCTATGAAAGGGGAAATTGAAAAAAAAAATCAAGACTAAGAAAAAAAAAAGAAAATAAAAGGAAAAGAAAGTAGAGGCCAATAGACTTACAATGAAAATGCATCGTAAAGATATGTATATTTATATAGGTAATATGTTGGAATTATGAAAATAGAGCTCAAAGGATTTAAAATAGAGAATAAAGATTTAGAGTTTAGATTTGATGGATTCAAGTAATATATACTGAGATATACTTGATTTCAACTAAAGTAAAATCATGGTGACAAGATTTGGAAGAAAAAGATAGATAGATAGATAGATAGATAGATAGATAGATACATACATACATACATACATACATACATACATATATATTCAATGAGGATCAACTTAAAATAAAAAATAAAAATCATGCTTTTTGACGATGGAAATAAACAAAATGTTAGAAGATTACAACCTTAGGAACCAATCCTCGCAAAGCAAATTATGTTGCTCTTTGTTTAGTAGCAAACTTGGAAATTTTTAAATGATAAACCAAAAAAAGAAAAGAAAAAAAGGAGATGAGAAAGGGGAGAGCATGAATTTGGGTGAATATACCCTTTGTTTCAACTAGAAAAAAGAAAAAAAAAATCAATAAGAAAGGGAGGAATTTGGCTTTGGTGGATGATACCGCTATTGTCTATGACCTACCAAAGAATAGCATGAGACATTTTAGTAATAATCACAGCAACAGAGGAAAAGAGAAGAAAGACTTAGAGGCTTACCTATCTTTCCATGTACAACGAGCCAAGATGTGATAGGGAAAAAGAAAGGTTATCACATGATATTTATAAGCCAACTATTAGAGATTTGATAAGGGATGAATAAATTTATTGATGCTTGAAATGATTTAGTTATAAGATATGATAAATTTGTATCTATAAGAAAGATTTGAAGTAATAAATTGAAGATTTGAAAGCGATGCAAGCTGATCTCATTGATTGTGGATATATCTACAACTATAGAAGAAGATGTAGCAATGGTGCAAGTTAAGGACAACAAAAAAGTTAATTGATTAGAAAGTTTGTTGATGAATGTATATTTATGGCAAAGGTAAAAGAGCTTAAAAGACGAAGCTTGGAGATTTAAGTTCAAGATTTGATGAAGCCAAACATACTGATAATATTTGAATTGATCTAATTGCGAGATATGATAAGAGTTGAAAAGATATTATGATACTTGAGTTGGTTTATCTATAAGATTCGATAGAGTTTAATATACTTGTGGAAGATCTAAAAGATTGAATGGAGATTCAGGGTAGATTTGAGCCTTATTTGTCAACTGCAAATTTGAGCAAAGAAGATTCAAGAGGTTTGTCTATCTTGGAAGCATGTTTTGGACCCTATGCAAAATAATTGCGTAGTTTGCACAATGTAGAGTTTGAACTTCGGTCTTTTAGCTTGGCTTGTGGATGGAGTTTGAACCACTGTCAAACGTGTACATTCAAGATACCGAGTTTACTCATTCTCCTTCCTATGTCTCTTCTTAACAACATCCTTCACGTGTCATCAGCTTAAGACGTCTCTTAGGTCGACTAGCAACTAAAACATTCATTGTACGTGATTAACTAGTTACAACAACCCCATTATACACTTTCTTCCAACTTAATTTCAATAATCATTTATCAATTGAATATGGAATTGTTGACTAAATCAAATTTCAACTTGATTGCTTTTTGGGAGATTGCTTATTATTAAATAGATAGATAGATATAATATATATCCCATACATTTCAATGTCCAAAAATTTCAAAATACGGATTCACTACATGATAAAAACGCTTATTTTGCAACCCAACAATACCTTTTGAAGAAATTAAACATGAAAAGCATTTTTTAATGTAACTCTTTACTTTTTATTTTTTCCCATAATAAAGAGATTATTTCTTAATAACAATCAACATCATACAACAGGTTTAGAGCATAGATGGACTAATTACATGATTAGATGACAAATAATTAATAAGATTTAAGGGAATTTTATCTCAATAATACATGCACAAACATTTGTCATCTTAAGATACAACACAATCAGAATTAACATTTGCTTTCCTTTTAATAGAAGTAAACAAGCAAAAATCAAATAATGACCTAAAATTTGGAAATGTTTAGAATAAGATTCGCAATAGCCATGGATTTTCCTAGATTTTAACATTAGTGCTACCCCTAATCTACCCAAGTGTTGGCATCCTCTCTTTAAATGACATATCTTCCTACCAATAAACTCTACCATACCTATGAACCCTAACCTCCCATCCTTAAATTCAAAAAAAAAAAAAATCCTTATTAGAAATAAAGTAAATACCTTTTAAAGTTTTCGTTCAAAGTGGTTTTGACTTATTGATTATTCCTCATAAAAGTTCACCTAACAAAGCATCATTAAATGTTTCGAGGGTGCTAAATCTTGGCCCACCTCTGCATTCAAAATAGACAACCAACTCCATCTTCTCCATTGAATACTACCCTTAGCTTGACCATCTCCTAACTCTAACTTTGCAGTCAATGCTAACAACTTCATAGGAAACTTAAAAATGAACATCAAATATGTTGGACTATTACATGCAATAGATTGACAACAACATCTTTTTATTTCCTTCAATTGTAATACTCAAGAAACAAAAAGGGAGTAATTAAATAATAAAAGTCATAATAAAATAAAAGACAATTAAGTTTTGAGCAAATGGTATTAAGGTCTTAAGCTGTGGTTTAATGAAGGGTATCATCGGAATAGCAAAGAGATCTTGATTTAATCTTAACTTAGTTAGTGTACAAATTGACTCATTGTGCACTATAGGATAAGACTCTCTTCCTATAAACTCAGAAAACCTTCAAGGTAAGGGGGAATTCTGTTGTTATTCTTTTTATTAAAGTGGGGAAATTTTAGATTAATGTGAAAGAATTTTTATGTTGATCTTTTAGGATTCTACGTAGTCTGTTAAGAAAAAAACAAGAAATCCTAAAGGATCGTCGAAATTAAGGTATGCATCTTGTGTTCTGTAGAATCTCTATTATCCTTATTCTTTTAATAAGTCTAGAAGATGTTTGTTAGTTAAATAATGTAGTGATAGAATTTATTTGATAGTGTTGATTTGAAATAAGAGTTAGAGATATGAAAGTTAAGTGGTGTTGTTGATGGGATTATGTTGTGGATTGAGTTTTTATAAATTAAAGGGTGTTCTTAACCCATGTATTGAGGTGTTGGAGGATAAAATAGGTTTAGAAAGGTTTTGGGAAAAAGAGGAAATTTTTTTTTTGAGTGGTAGGTTACATGACTAAAAGATACGATCTTGTCCCTTATAGTAGGCAATGTGGGCTAGTAAATCAGAAAGTTATACGACAGAAAAATACGACCGTATCCATTGCAATAGTGAAGTGTAACTCAGTAAGTTACATGGTCAAAAAGATACAATCGTGTCCCTAACTGTATCATAAGCTTTGCTCCTTTAAGTCGAGTTTGTCTTCTCTTTTTTTTTTTTGTTTATTCTTTTGTTACCTCTAAAGTAAACCTCTTTAATATATCATTAAGTGAATTTAAGGAGATTTAAATGGTTTAAAAGTGAGTTTTAGCTAAGAGACATCGTTTATTCAATATTTAAAGAAGTTTAATAAGTATTTATTATTTCTAAGATTTAAAGTTAGGCTTGATTCATTGGTAACGGATATTATAGAAGGGAAGCTATGGAGAATGCATATTACAATTGCCAGTAGGAAAACAAGTCTGTCGCTAAGTATGAGGCGGAGTTAAATCGCTTAAGCTTGTTCTTTTCAGAAGTTATTCCATTTGATGACTGATCATAAGCCCATCATTTCCTAAGAGGGTTAGAGGCAGACTTACAATATGAAGTAAGTTCTTTTCAACCGACAGCTTATGCAAATGTTATGGAGAGAGCTAAATGGTTAGATTAGTGCATGAGAAGAAGAGAAGAGCAGAGCAAAAGTCCCATAGAGCAAGCATGGTTCTTGGTAAGAGACTAGGGCCAAGTGTCGCTTGAGCTAGGGTAAGAGACCTATGTACCCAGTGCTACCAGTTAGACATATGGCCATTCTAGTTAGGCCTTTCCAGCCTAGGCCGACTTATCCATTCTTACCTCTACCTTTATCCCCTGTGATAGCCCCAATATAGAGGTGTTCATGATGTATGGGGTCTTATGAGTTGAGCTAATGCAGTTGGTCTGAAGGGGCTTGTTTCTCTTATGGTAAGGTCAAGCATTCAAGTAGAACATGTAATGAGAAATCCCTCTTATAAATCTTTTGCAAAATTTGCAAGCAGATAAGCTATAAAACAGCTGATCATGGGATCAGCTGTTAGACCTCAAGGGCCAAGACAGAGATCTCCAGCCTGAGTGTTTGCCCTTCAACAGCAACAACACCAAGAGTATACTAAACAAGACGCCATGGCAAGTATGATCTTAATACACTCTGCTAGTGCTTTTGTGCTGTTTGACACAGGTGCCACATATTCATGCTTATTTGATGTGTTTATGCGTGCATGTGACTTAAAACCTAAATCGTTTTGTGAAACCTTAAGTATTGATACTGCTTTGCGAGTGGGGGTAGTGCTAAATCGAATTTGTAGAGAAGTATGCATAGAAGTTCGAGGTCAATTGTTACTTATAGATTTATGAGTTTTAGACATGACAAATTTTGATGTAATACTTAGAATGAACTGCTTATCCAGGTATCATGCCACCATAACTTGCCATAACATGGTGGTATATTTTGATCCTTTAGGAGAAGAGCGATTCTTCTCAAAGTTAGAAGTTTAAAGGCCAATAAGTATCCCTTCATATGAATTATGGGGTAAGGGTAGGTTAGCTGTCATGATTGTAGAGATAAGGGACGATAAGAAAATTGAAGAAGTTCCAGTAGTGAGTGCGTTTATAGAGGTGTTTTCGGATGACTTACCTAGTTTACCATTAGCCAGAGAGATTGAGTTCAATATCGATTTAGAATTAGGTACAAAGCTGATTTTAAAGTTTGCATATAGAATGGCACTAATGGAATTGGTGAAATCAAAAACTCAGTTAGGAGAATTACAAGAGAAAGACTTCATTAGGCTTAGCATGTCGCCATGGGGAGCACCCATGCTTTTTGTTAAAAAAAAAAAAGGATGGAAGCATGAGATTGTATATAGATTATAGAGAGTTGAATAAAGTGAGTATAAAGAACAAGTATCCTCTTCCCAAAATTAATGACTTGTTCGACTAGTTGCAAGGAGCTTAGGTATTCTGTAAAATGAGAGCAGGATACCATCAATTACGAATCAAATAAGAGGATATTTAGAAGACAACATTTGAAACTTGTTGCCGTTTGGCTTCACAAATGCACCGAAAGTATTCATGGATTTAATGAATAAGGTCTTTTGAGATTACTTAGATAAGTTTGCAGTTGTCTTTATAGATGACATCTTAATAAATTCTAAAAGTCAAGAAGAGCATGAAGAGCATTTGAGAATTGTGTTGAACAGGTTACAGATGGAGAAATTATATGCTAAATTCAAGAAGTGTGAGTTTTGGCTTGAGCAAGTGTTTTTTCTCGGGCATATTGTAAATATAGAGGGTATTTCCATTAACCCAGAAAAAGTGAAAGCAGTGGAGGATTGACCAAGACCTTAGATGATTACTGAAATTAGAAGTTTTCTTGGGTTGGTAGGTCATTATAGATAATTTGTCGAAGGTTTTTCTAAGATAGCAACATCTCTTATTAGATTGACTCGGAAGGGAGTAAAGTTTATCTGGGATGATAAGTGTGAGGCAAGTTTTGTGAAATTGAAAGAGAAATTGGTGACGGCCCCAATATTGGCATTGCCCTAGAGTAGCAAGGAATATGTTATTTATACCGATGCTTCTAGTTAGGGATTAGGAGGTGTCTTAATACAAGAAGGGAGAGTAATTGTTTATGCATCCCAATAATTGGAACCGTATGAAAAGAATTATCCTACTCATGACTTCAAGTTAGCAGCAGTTGTCTTAGCCTTGAAACTTTGGAGACGTTACTTATATGGGGAAAGGTGTCAAGTGTTTACGGATATAAAAGTTTGAAGTACACTTTTATGCAAAAGGAGCTGAATTTGAGATAGAAGAAGTAGTTGGACTTAATTAAAGACTAAAGTATATATTCAGTATCATCCAAGTAAGGCTAATGTGGTGGTAGACGTTCTTAGTAGGAATAGACAAGGTAACATAACAACATTGATCACATCACATAAACCTTTACTAGAAGACATGCGTTGATTAGAGTTGGCAATAGTGATGTAATAGATAGAGGCTAGACTGGCAAATTTGCATATTTAACCGAATCTTATGGATAGAATAAAATTTACACAATTTGAGGATGTGGGTATTCAAGAAACCAAGAGTAAAGTAGAACAAGGTAAAGTGACTGAATTTAATAGTAATGCCGAAAGTATCTTGAGGTATTGGAATAGATTATGTGTGCCAAACCAAGAAGAGTTAAAGCAAGAAATCTTGGGAGAAGCTCATTACTCTGAGTATTCTATTCATCTTAGGAGCACCGAGATATAGAAGGACTTAAAGAAGCATTACTAATGGAATAACATGAAGCAAGAAATTGTAGAGTATGTCTTCAAGTGTGCCACATGTTAGATGGTAAAGATCGAACATAAGAGGTTAGTTGATGAATTGTAACCTTTGCCTACACCATAGTGGAAATGGGAGCATATGACCATGGATTTTGTCACGCATCTTCCTAGAACTAAGGAAAAGCATGATAAGGTATGGATAATAGTGGATTAGCTAATGAAAACAACTCACTTTATTCCTAAAGGGTTGAATTACAGATTAGGAAGGCAAGCAAAGTTATATGTACAAGAGATAGTAAGACTGGATGGGATTCCGATCACAGTAACTTCTAATAGAGATATATGATTCATAAGCAGGTTCTGGAAAAGTTTGCAAAAGTCTTTAGGTACTGAAATACAGTTTAGTACAATATTCCTTCCTCAGACTGATGGATAATCTGAGTGAACAATACATATATTAGAGGATACATTATAAGCTTATGTTTTAGACTTTGGTGGCAGTTGGAGCGAGCATTTCCCTTTAGTCGAGTTTACTTACAACAATTGCTATCGGGCAACTATACAAATGGCTTCATATGAAGTTTTATATGGAAAAAAGTGTAGATTACCTGTTCATTGGGATGAGGTAGGAGAAAGGCAGCTTTTGGAGCTAGAGTTGATGTAAGAGATAGTAGAGAAGGTTAGAATTATTAGGAAGAAAATGCAAATAGCACATAGTCGCTAGAAAAGTTACGTAGACAAGGGGCAATGACCTTTAGAATTTTAGGTTGGGGATAAAGTACTACTAAAAGTTTCTCTACCTAAAGGAATTAGCAAGTTCAGGCTGAAAGGGAAGCTGATTCCAAGATATGTAGGACCGTATGTAGTACAGGACAAGATTGGCAAGATGGCTTACAGGTTGATTTTATCCCCAAGTTTAGAAGGAGTTAATGTTGTCTTTCATGTTTCAATGTTGAGGAAGTTTATGGAAAATCTTAAGCTAGAGTCAAAACAACCACTTATATAGATTGTTTGATTGGAGTTACAACCTCATCTAACCTCAAAGGAACGACTTGTAAGGATTGTGGATACTAAGAATCAAATACTGAGAAGAAGGATAATCCCTTATGTCAAGGTGTGGTGGTCAAATGAACCTGAACGAGAAGCTACTTGGGAATTAGAGGAAGAGATAAGAAAAAAGTATTTCGAACCGTTCCAAGAATCAGGTAATTTTCAAGAACAAAAGTCTTTTAGGAGAGGGGGGGGGGGGGTGGGTGGGTGGGTGGATGGAATGTAATACCAAAGAAAAAAAAAGTGAGTAATTAAATAATAAAAGTCATAATAAAATAAAAAAGTAATTAAGTTTTGAGTAAAAGGTAGTAAGGTCTTAAACCATGGTTGAATGAAGTGTATTAACGGAATTGTAAGGAGATCTTAACCTAACTAGTGTACAAATTGACTCATTATGTACTATATGATAGAACTCTCCTCTTGTAAACTCTAGAAACCATTAAGATAAGGGAGAACTCTACTGTTTTGCTTTTTATTAAAGAGAAAAAATTGTGACTTAATGTGAGATTTCTTTTTATGGTAGAGTAATAGTAGCCACACGAAGAAGGGAAATATAAAGTTTATGCAATCTTAAAAGAATATTGGTAAGTGAAGATTCAATTTATGAAATTCGAGATTTCTTTATGGAGGTTAAAAATTATTATGTTGTTCTTTTAGGATTTAGCGTAGTCCATTAAAAAAAAAAGACAAGAAACCTTAAAGAATCGCCAAAATAAAGATATGTATCTTGTGTTCTGTAGAATCTTTATTATCCTTATTCTTTTAACAAGTTTAGGAGATATTTGTTAGTTAAATAATGTGGTGATAGAATTTATTTGAAATAAGAGTTAGAGGTGTAAAAGTTGAGTGATGTTGTTGATGGGATTATGTTGTGGACTTGAGTTTTCTATAAATTAAAGAGTGTTTTTGATCTATGTGAACGGGTCGTGAAGACTACAATAATGTGGTGTGTGTTTGCCTTAAAAACAAATATAATTAAATGAATTGTGTGATTTACTTATTTTAAATTTCTATGGATATAAGTATATATCATTTGATTACACGCATGTAGTTGTATGTTATGTATGGGGTTTCGTCTCTCCATGTTATTTCTTTTTCCTAGTTACAAATCAGAATGATGTTTATGAAGATTATAGTTACGGAGAATATGCTAGTTATGAGAATGCTCGAGTTGAAGATTGGAATGATAGTTATTATTATTTGGATGTCGGTTTTGGAGACTATTATTGTGAGAATAGCCAATAGTCTTAATAGCAGTAATAAGGATTGAAATGAAAATTGTGTTTAAGACTTATTCTATTTTTAAATTTTTATTCTTACTAGTTGTTTGATTTTATTTCCGTTATTTCCATTATGAAAAATAAAAAAAAGTTCTTTAATTTTATTGGTACCTGTGAAGTATGAACCATGGGGTTTGAATTTTATGAAATGAGAGTTTTTTTTTTTAATATCAATATTGGTGGTTATAAATGTCAAGTTTCAAATATTTATTGTGATTTCTAGAGCTTGATGTGTTATTAAAGAATTAGGAATATATGGGGGTCTGTGACGTTCTAAGTTTTGAGATATTACCTTACAAAGCTTGCGAGCTACCAGTTATTTAACAGTTGCTAGTGCGGGAACTTTAGATCTTCCTTAACTTTAGATCTTCCTTAACTTATATCTCCTGGATGACTTTCACTAAGGATGTTGAGACTATCATTGTGCACTTCCTTTTGAAGCAGTTGGAGTATTTCCAGCGAAAAATATAGCTTATTTGTGGATAGTAATAACTTGACTTGATATTTGACAATAATCCAAAACAATATTTCACATCCTTATTAAGTTCAACCAATTAACTTCTAAGGTTATTTTCCTTTTTTTTTTTGTAAGTTATTCTTTTAAGATGTAGCCACAAATAATTAACAATGTTGTCAAAATTAGATTAGAAGGTTAACTCTGGAATAATAATGGATTAAAGGTTGAGAGGGTCGAATTGGAGTTGAACCATGATCCAATTAGAATTGATAAAAATATTAGAATATAATTCATATTATTTATAAATTAATAAAAATTATTTACATCCTTAGAAATTAAATGTTGCGAACTTTTCACCGTTTGTTTTTTTATTTTATCTATCTACATTTATCTTTTCAACAAATCGATATATTTTCTAAAAAATATAAGAGAAAATAATATATTCAAGCCCCGGAAAAACTAGATATATTTTTATAAGAATTGGATTGAACCGATTGAGTTTAATGGATCAAACTAGAGTTATTGTCTATGAAGGCTAAAGGGATGACTTAAATTGGTTTTATAGAGGGATCAGATAAAATCGGACTGGATTAGGTGGGTCAATCCGGATCTGACAATACTGATAATTAATAATTTATATTATAAGAATATACAAAATGGATGATATTATAAAGATGTTATAAGATATTTAAAAATTTTAAATAATTTCAAGTATTAAATTTGTAACTATAGCTAAAGTAGTTTAGAGAATCCATTTGTGGCAATTAACTTAAAAAGAGATCTGATTAATACATTTTTCATTTAAACTTGTTTAAGTTAGCACACTTAAAAAAATTTCTAATAGTTCTATCGTAAGCTTTCATCGTATTCATTTTAACGGCAGAAAGGGGTTCATGCGTTTTCTTTCTTTCTTTCTTTTTTTTTTTTTCTCGTATTTATTTGTTTATTTATTTTTTCCGGCTTGAGATAATGAAAAACTTCACGACTATATTACATTGGGTCAAATGGTTTGGAGTAGAAAAACTTTGATATGGGGCAAGGGGCTCACAACACTATTCTTAAATAAAATTTGGGCCTGAAAAATAGATTTTATCACATCAACAAACAAGATACAGGAGATTTTGTCAGGTCAACATTAAGCCCTGAAGTAACCTTTATTTAATCAAACCCCTAAAATTTCAAAACATTAAATGAAGCGTAATATTGCTAATGATGAAATTTTAAAGGAAAAAAGAAAACCTAACAGTTTTTTTTTTTTTAAAACATGTTGGAAGTTTTTTAATATTTATTCTTTTAGTGGTTCATTTAAGTCTTTTAGTAATATATTTCATGATTTGTAACCACAAAGACCACACATTCATTTGGTACAGTTGCATGGATATAGATTTTAAAACATAAAAAGTTCAGTTGAAATTAGAAGGTACATAAATGATAAATGTTATGATTAAATTTGAGTATATAACACGTTTTATTTGTCACTAGTAGACAACAAACTTGTATGTAAGAATGTGGATAATTATTTAGTGAAATTATATAGTAAATTAGCAATGAAAAGAATTATATAAAACTTATTCTTTATGTGACATTTAATAACAATAATAGACAAGTGATTTCAAACAAGGACCCTAAAATAACTCTCTTTATCCTGGTCTCAGATTTTAATAGGAAAAAAATATATATATATATATAAATATCTATCAAACGTGAATTGAGATATAAATAGTTTATATAGTTAACTTAGTACTTATCATATATACATTTAGATTGAGTTAGTTTAGATTTTTCTTTTTTCAACTACTATATATATATGGCTCTCTTATTCATAGAGGAAGAATAAAACTAGAATTGTACCGTTGAAAATTAGAATTATATATTACTCAATTTCTTTTTGGCCAAAATATATTACTTGATTTCAAATTGGTAAAATGATATCAAAATTAGAAAAACTAGTTGTTGTAAAACTAGTTTTAAACACCTCTTTAACCTATCCTTACATCCAACTGAAAAATTAAGTTTATTCAACTAATTTGATCTGGTTTTTATAAGACTTAATTAGATTTTTAAAGTTGAAATATATAGTTATTCTATTTTATGTTTTTACAAGAAAATATAGTAGTTTACTATAAAAATAATTTTTTTTTTTTGCCAAGACTATAAAAATAAACTTAGACCTAAGGAAATCCAAGAGTAAAATGTAATAAATTCTTAACTTAAATCTTGAAAAGGTAAATAATTAAAAACCGTGACATGGGAGCGCCATTACCAAAATAGAGCGGGTTCTCTCTGTCAAAAAGTAAAAAACCCCAACATTATTTACTTAGCGCTATTTCTCTTTACAAAAATAAAGGGAAAAAAAATACGGCAATATAAAATTATAATTCAAATTACAAATCAAAATCCAAAACCCCTCCAATCACAAGTGCACACACACGCACTCTCTCTCTCTCTTTCTCTCCTCTTTCAATCCCTAGAAAGTAAAAACCCTACAAACCGATTAGCGATTTCTGGGGTTTGCTATTCCCGATATATTCGGAGGATGAGAACGGTCAAGAGAGAGGCTACTGCAAACAGCGGTCGCGGGAGAGCTAGCACCACCGTCGACGGTGCCGAAGCCGTTCAGCGATTCGTGGAAGTGAAGCGGGAAAGCGTGAGGCGGAACAACCGAAGGGAAGAGGTCAGAGCTGAGTCGACTCAGCCGAGTCAGCAGGATGATACTTCGAGAAGAGTCCTTCGCTCTAAGTATCTGGCAGTAAAAAATCGGATTAATGGTGACTAAGAAAAAAAAAAGAAAGATAATTCCATCTCTCTGTTCATAGAATTAGGCATTATGGTTCATGATTTTAATACATCGAGTATTGTGTGTTTTGCAGATTCAAGAAATGATTTGTTGAGAGCAAATTTGGATGAATTCAATTCAATTATAACGGAAGTTGAGAACTTGCACGAACTGGGTATATTTCCTCTTTAATGCTGCGCTGAAAGTGAACAAAGAATTTAACTTTTTCGGTGAATGTCTGTAAATCCGTTTTACCGGCTGGAGTCGGGCTTGTAGGAAGTTTTCTTATCGTGTGTTATTATTCTGGAGTTATTTTAATATTTTCTTTCGTCAAGCTTAGTCGTCTATTCTATCAGTTAAAAGCTTTAAATTTGATGATTGTGTTAAGGGCATATTTGACTGATTTCTTGTGTGGAATTATTGTGCCGTTTCTGCTATATTGGCAAGTGTTAAATGTTTGTTGTGGTGGAGGTATTGAAATTTAATGACTTTGTAGTTGAGGTTGTCAGAGGACTAAAAAAGGACAATTGTTTAGTTTACCAAAATGCACAACTTTGTTTTAATATCTTGATACCTGTTATAAGCCATCGAATAAAAGAAATGTTTGTATATGCGGAGTGAGATTACCTATCTTAACCAACAAAAAAAAAAAAAAGGAATATGCGGAAGCAAATTTTAAATAGTGATAGATGTTATAAAGTGTGGTCTTGGAGCGAAGGCTGAACTTTGGCACGATTTGTGGAGAGAAGTTGACATAGTTGTTGGTGCAGACAATTTCTTTCTTTCTTTTGTTTTGGTTACATTTGAATTTGTGGGAAAGGTTCTCGTTAGTTCTATCAAGCTGACTGCATTACATTCCTCTGTAAAATTAACTTGTTGATAACATTGGCAGCATAACTGGATTTTTCTTGGTTTTGTTCTTCTTTTTGCATTTCCAGTTCAGAGGCCCAGAGAGCAGGTAGCAGATGCTGAAGCATTGTTGGACATCACGAATACATTTGTTAGCTCTGTTAAGTCACACTCCAGTGATGGGATAACTCCATCAGATTTCATTACCTCTTTACTAAAGGACTTTGGTCAGCATGGAATAGCATCAAGCTCAGCAGATAATGACCAAATGTCTGTGCTCTGGAGAGATCTTGGTCTTGCTGTTTCACCCATTTTCAAGAAATGCTATGGGTGCTGCACTATGTGAGTATAATTTCCCCACCTTTCTTTTCAAGTATTCTATTAAATTTTGCAGAAATGCTGTGAATGGTTGTTCTTTTTCGGTGACACCCTTGTTTATGGTTCTATTTTGTTACTTCTTATAGGCTTGGACCAATGAATACCCAGGTAAAAGAAAGGAAGGTTGCAGTCCATAGAAAACGCACAAGGCCAACTGAAAGTGCTCGGCCGGAAGAGGTAATCTTGTCAATCGTGTTGAACCTTTGTTAACCTGCTGTTTGTGTTTGTCAAACAATGCTCAGCAACAGCTGTCATTTGCCTTGCTAAGTATGAATGTTTTTTTTATCCAAGAACCTCTTGGAATTTGATGGTCACTCATTTTATGCTTTTCATCTTCCAGGTCATACTTCTGTCTCCACTTAAGATTGTCTCTGTTTTACTTTTGCTATAATCTCGTTTGTCGTGTGCTTCATTGTTTTCTCCTTTTTTTTTTGGGGTTAAATATAATGTGTGTCATACTTATGAAACCCATTTTGATATATTTTTTTCCTGGTAGTGTAAAATTATTAGTTTTTTTTTATAATTTCATTTTATGGACTTTCCTTTAGAAAATATTTTGGACATTGGTTAGTTGCGTAATATATTTTAAGCTTATGTTTCTCTTGCTGTTCTCATAAGCAGCCTAAACGTGTTTTGGGATCAATATTAATTCAGGTATATGTATCATTTGTTACAGCTTGATGATGTTGGAACAGAAGACAAGACAGATACTGATAAGAACATGGCAATAATGTTTGGGATACTGAGGAGAAATAGAAGTGTTAGACTAGAAAATTTAATACTGAATCGGAAGTCTTTTGCACAAACTGTTGAGAATCTATTTGCCCTGTCTTTCCTAGTCAAGGATGGCCGGGCTGAAGTTGCTGTGGATGATAAGGGCACTCACCTTGTTTGTATGTTTCCTTCACATTCCTTTCCAGCACTTTGAAATTTTCAATTCTCTTTAAGCTTAATTGCCCTTTTTCATTTTCAGCTCCAAAGAATGCTCCTGCAGCAAATGCAATTATATCTCGGGAAGTTTCCTACAGTCATTTTGTCTTCAGATTTGATTTCATGGACTGGAAGGTATGGATCCTGAGTTTATATGGTGGAACTGAAGTCCTCCCTGGGGATGTGGTTTTCTTGTTGGTGGCATTACATGCATTTGCAAATACTTTTAAAGTTTAAAATGGGGAAATAAGTGCTGTGGACATTTAACAATAACTTTTCTTGGTATTCTTGGCCTGTTCATGTGAATGATAAATTGCTGGTCAGCTCACAGATTTCTTCAAAAAACTGAATTAGATCTGTGACTGAGCATCCTTAGGAGATCAAAAGAAAAATATTTATCATACTTGCCTTCGAGATGCCATTTTTCTTTTATTGGGGGACCAGATGTTATGATGCATTCCAGAAGAGCCTCTTATGCTGATGGATTTTATTGTTTCTTGCAATTTTCAGTTGATGTTGGATATGGTACCTAGTGGACAGGAATTGATGCCAAACAGAGATCCTTGTATTAACTTGTCTGGTTCTCAAGCGGATCCAGTATCATCTAATTCTGAACCTGCGTTGGCCAAAACACCAATTAGGAAACTGACAAGGAATCGTGGTTTGGTCATACAGGAAGAAACAGTGGTTGAAGATTCGCCAGAAATCGATGATGAAGCTTCCACTAGAGATGCAGCCATAAGGAAATGCAAGCGGAAGCTTCATTAAACTGAAGTTCTTTTTAAGCTTTATCATGTAAAGATCTTCGTTGGATGCCATATTGTTGCAGAAACCTGAGATATGTACATATAAATTGGTGCTTTATTGTGATTGGATGGGGGCATGCCCCTGTAATTTTAGGCCACTTGGTTTTGTTGTAGGGATGATTATTATAGTTTTAACTCTGGAATCTAGATTAGAAATGATTTTAACTATGTACCCTTATCTTATGGAGACTGTAATTAGGTCTTAGGTCAGAATAGGTCATGACTTGTATCAGTGAGGGCTGGCTAGTTGGTTGGTTGGGGTTTCTTTCTGAACATTTTTTATAGGTATTGTTGCTATTTATCTAATCTAATCTTGGATGAGACCACCTTGGAGTGTGACTAAGTGCTTCATTTTAGAATTCAAATGATTCTGAAGCTATTTGCTATCTTTAATTATTATCAGAATTGTCATCAGCGGATCTGCCTCAAGCTGCTGCTTGAATCCTCCATGGTGCTTTTGATGTTTCTTAGCTAATCGATTTATCTGGACCATTACCCTATATTGTTAGCTTGTTAGCTCTTCCGTCTTCACGTATGTGTAATTGTTATGTCATGGAGCTGATTTTCCAGTGGCTGTTTCAGAGACGTTAAATGCTGAGGGAGCCCGAATCTATTGTTTGGCCTTTCTATTGGCAGTGAATATATTGTTAATTCTGGAATCTGAAAAAATTCAGTATTTCCTTGATAAGAAAGTGCTCCCCAGCAAGCATCAATGTCATCAAACAGTTCTCTGATTGATTTACCCGTCTTATGTTATCACCCTTTTTCCATAGCATGTATAATCGGAGAAAGAAAGCAATAGTCTGAGCCGTTACATTTATCTGTCTTGCAGCTGTTATGTTGTATTTTATTTTGTTCATGTGTTTATGAAATCGTGTCTTGTGTAGGCAAGAGTAAGTGTTAGTAAAGGCTGTTGCGTTGCAGCCAAAGGCGTTGGTCAGTGGGGAATTATGCGGTTAGTGGCGATGCAGATTTGGTGAATGAGTACATGTTTGGTCAGTAAGTGCAGATATGGTCAGTTAGTGTGGATTGTGTGTGTAGTGCTTGGAGTGAGTTTAGGAGTTACCATGAAAATAGAGAACTGGGATGTGTTTGTAATTGCCAGTTTATACTTTAAAATGCAGAAAATGAACGAAAGAAACAAGTCCATTTTTTCCCAAAAATTTCAGAACTTAAAAGTATACCACTCCTGTAAAATTTTATTGTAAGCCTTCAGTAAAGTAGCTTCAACTTGAATTATCTATCTTACTAAATTATCCTTGTTCAAGACCTGCCATGGACCTCTTCATATAGTACAAGGGTCGTCGGATGCGTTGTAATAATTGTAAGTTCCTAAAATTGAGTTTAGGGTTAAATGTAAGCTTTCAAAATTGAGTTTAGGACAATCGAGCTCAGATTTAGGGCTTTTAGGGTAATTTATTCAATTGAGTCCAAACTTTGTGACTAGAATGAAAAAGCTAGTCGAGATATTACAGTGAAGTTAGATTTTAGTAATAATGACTCGAAATCCCAATTTTACCCTTAGAAATTGGAAGATTTAATAAAGCACTAAAATGTTGAGAACTCCTAAAATTGAACTTAGATTGCAACGAGAACTTAGAGATAAGTTAATTGAACTATAAAATGAGATAATGTAGTATAATTTACTATAAAAAAATACACTTAATTTTTTATTATACTCGGTACAAATAATAATTATACTCGTAAATTAACTTAAAATTGAGTAATTATATATATATTGTGTTGAATTCATGAAATTAACCTTAAAATGTATCCTAAAAATAAAAGATATGCTAGAAACTTAATTATATGAGTAAAGTTATATATTTCACATGTTATTTACAAAGGGTATAAACTTATAAATTAATTAAATAATTAATTTTAACATATAATATCTATATTTAAGTAATTATTTAATAAAATAAAAAGAAAAATTAATTAAATAACAATGAGATTGCTGGAAGGAGGCGTGGCAGGACAAAAGAAAAGTGAGGTGCTGATTCAAAAGTAAACTTTTAATATTTAGACACTTCATGCTTAAATAAAAGTGAAAGCAAAAGGAAAAAAAAAAAATAAAGAAAAATCATAGGCGGTGAAAGAGCTCCATAAAAAATTTCCCAGCAGCAGAATAACAACATTTGACAGTTTGGAACCAAAAACAACAGAAAGAAAAATCAAGAAAAAATCGTAGAAAAAAAAAGGAAGAAGAGAAAAGCAGAACAATTACGGAGCAAGGCTAGTTCTTAGGGTTCCCTTTGATCTGCTGTTACGCCACTCCACCACCAAGGAGTACCCCCACCCACCACCCCACGGCCACCGGAGCATCCAAGAACAGCAAGGTCAAATTCTTGCTCTGTTTTTCAATAATTTTTAAAAATTAGTAAATCCGCCTAGAAAATTATGAAAAAAATTGTACTTAGGTTATTTTAAACATGATTTCATGTGATATTTTTATTTTTGAAAAATTCGTAATATTTAATATACTTTATTAAGAAATCTACTGTTCATCCGAATATATATTTATGAAATAAATGTACTATATGATGTTGTTTCTAGCTGAAAATTTTTGTGTAGGATGTACATGATATATAGGTAATTGCTACGTAGCCCGAATTTTGATTTGAATAATTTAAATATTTATTGAATTTTTAGACCTGAAATTAGCTCGAAAATAGGCTGAAGTTATAAATTTAATAGGAAATTATGAAATTAATTGATGAAATGGATATGTACTAATCTATTATGAATAGTAATAGTAATGAGTGAGATTGAAATTAATTAGATGCTAAAAGAATTATAATTGGATGATTTATCAAATTTAGGGGTAAAATCGTCAATATGAAAATATAGGCAATAGGTCGGAAACTTGAAACCAAGTGATAAATGAATTCCCTATATTTTTAAAAGTCCATAGAAATTTTCGGGGAATTATTTGGTAACCCGAACTATTTATTACGAATTTATCAAGTAAAATAGCTTAAATTACAAGTTGGGGTATAATTGTAATATTAATAGGCTAAAATGAATTAACCAAAAGCTATATAAAGGATTGCTGATCAGATGGGATTAATGGAAATTTTTATTATAATTATTAATAATTTAATTCAATATATAGTAATAACATGACTGTATATTATGAAAATAATATATATATATATATATATAACCATTATAGATTAAACCCTAATGTTTTCGTAATTATTACGAAAACTAAATTTGGACCTTTTGTGTAATTAGGACCTTCCAAAGACGGTTGACAATTCAAGTCAGCAAGAGCGAACATCTAAACAAGTAAGTTGGGATGGTAGCTTCGTCGCTGTTTGGATACTATTTAAAAGTATCCGGAGACCCAAGAGTACTTCTGGTTGTGTTTGTAGTTAGATGATTATGCGCATGCTATGTATGTGAATGATACTCTATTATGACAGGAGTTCAACTCTTTGGTGTGCTGTTTTGCATATTTGCATGGATTCTGTATTGTGTGAACTTGTTGGTCACCCCCTGATTAACACTAACGGTTATTCGACTAAAGTGTAAATGGTCATGCATAATCATCCGTTAGGGGAAACGAATAAGAGTGTTAGGCCAAATACCGACTTCCTTCGATGAGGAAAGCTGAAATGGTCCTTTCTCCACCCTTAGTCGAACTAAGTGATAGGCGAGGAGGTCGCGGCAAGGTTGGGGGCCGTGGTTCGAAGGCGGTCATGGGAGGGCGGTGTTTCCCATTGCACAAGCCCGGGTTTGGTCTGACTTGAGTTGCGATGAAACTCCTCAATCTGGGTTGGAGCGGATGAAATTTCTCTAACCTCACAGTGGATCGGTTAACACTGTGCGATGTTTTTATTTGAGTGATTGCATTGCATTTCATCATAATTATTAACCTTATTTGTGACTGTAAAGTACTCTTCTGACTCCGCCCCACTTACTGAGCCAGTTGTGCTCACACCCCCTACAGACTCTTTTGCAGGTGCTGAATGAAGGCAAAGATGTTCAGGTACCACCGTTCTCAGGTTAGTGTGCTTCTGTGTGGGAAAGTGAGGATCGAGGAATTTAACTGAACCTGAGTTTTTGTCTTGTCTTTAAGTTTTGAAGAAAACTAAATGGAAATTCCCTGGGAGTCCACTAGTTTTCTAACTTATTGTATATAAATCGTAAACCTGTGGTTTTTAATAAACTCTAATTGTAAACTTTACCCTTGGATGCAAAATGTTTGTATAATTACTGTTGTGGTACTAAACAGCAGATTGTATAGAAAAAGTATTTTGTATAAGCTCTACCACAGGTTTGGATATTAACAGATGACAGAACAGACGTTTCAAGCTGGTTGAGTTGTACGCCTTGTGTAAACTGCGTCTACGATAGCAGCTGTGAGGTCAGCTTCTATCTTAGATTAGTTTACACGGCGGGACTGTTATGACTCTTCTTATTCGGGGCGTGACAGTTCTGAGTTGGTATCAGAGCATGGTTCTAAAAAGAACCAAGCTTTGAAGCGTCTAATTAAAATGAGTAGACAATAGGATCACTGAGCGTGGGATTGATAATGAATTTGAAAGACTTAGATTATAAGATATATATATATATATATATATGTAAAACAGGGTTATGAACTGACTTTAACTTGTCCTTTCAGATTCGAAAAACTGGTTTGTTACATGCATGGTTGAACTTTGAATGGGAAGGGGATGAAACTCCTATTGAATATAGGATTCGGATGCAGAATCTGTTGTTAGATTTGGCTGACTGGAAGTTGTTTTACACTGTTGATGAGATTCTTGATAATTATAAGCATGGAATGTCCTATAGCATGCAAGATGATTGGAGAATAATGAGGGATGAGTTAGGGCCAGCGTGTAATGAGTATACTGCTATTGCTGCTTATGAGAAGAAATATTTTCAAGAAAATGGAGTTTTATCAGTGAGAATTCCTATACTGTATTTTCCAGCTCTAGTGGAGGCTGGTAGGGACTATCCCCCAGGTTTTGATCAGATACCCCCAGGTGTTCTACATATTCTTAGGAACTATCCTCCTGGTTGTTACACCCCGAAATCGCAAAGTCGCAACAGTCCCGCCGTGTAAACCATTCTATGATAGTAACTGGCCTTTACAGTGCCTACCATAGAGATAATCTACACAAGGTGTCGACGACTCCTCGCTTTGAAGTAAACAGTTCGATTAATAATTATCACAAAGTTCTATAAAACATAGATAATTATAAATAAGTCTACAGAGCTTCCTAGGAAGTTTTACACAAACACGATAGTTTACTAGATTACATAATAGCTATTAGTCTTTCCTTCCTAATTACATGGTCATTCTAGTCACACATTATATTAAGTAACTTGATCCTCACACCCCTGGCTTCAAGCGGACTAACCTCTGGATAATTGTAAGGCGGCATAGTACTTGTAGTGTTCACAAATTAGAACCTGCAAAAGGATCTATAAGGGTATGAGCAACTAAAGCCCAGTAAGTTGAATTGGAGACTCATGAATTCATACAAGCACAAACAGGGTTATCAAACAATTATTTTCATGCAATGCAACAATCAAGTATCATCGCACAACGTAGTTCGGTCCGTTGTGAAATCAGAGAAATTTCACTCGCTCCAATCCGAGTTGAGGAGTTCCATGTTATGCAGCAGTTCACCACCAAACCCAGGCTTGTGCAATGGAGACCTCGCTCCTCTCGTGACTACCTTCGAACCATTGACTTCACCTCCGCCGCGACCTCCTCTCCTGTCACTTAGTTCGACTGAGGATGAAGAAGGGACCATTTTGCAATCCTGCGCTATCCCTTTCGAAGGGGTCGGTATTTGGTTGGAGAGTCCTATGATCCCCTAACGGGTTGTAATGCATGACATTTTCGGTTATTAGGGTCGACTGAGATTAAATGCCGGTTAGGGTGTTCAACAAGTTCATACCAATTCAATCAGTCACAAAATCATTCACAGTACAATTTCCATCACAAATTCAGATACATCAAGCACATGCGCAAACTATTTACAATCGCAATCATATACAAGCCTAAGTCTCTGAGTACTACAAAACTAGTACTCTATTACAATAAGCAATAACCCAACTTACTTGAATTTGCTCGATCGCTTGATCCTCTAGTTGCGAGTTGATTTGTTTCTGCGTGTCCTATAATACAAATAGGTTCTTTTAGTACTTTTATTTTATGGATTCTTATTCTAATTCATAATATAACTCATTTTCTTCATGTATACCTATAACGTATTAATGATTCGTTGTGTTCTATTTCGGGGTTAGGCTCCTAAACTAGATTCTAGTTTTAAGTCCTAAGTCGTAATTAAGCTCGAATCCCAATGTGATATTAATCACATTATGCTCGGGTATTCAAATATCCTATTGGGTCGTAATTTTTGTATTCTAAACTATTCGGTACACGCTAACCCTAATTGAGGTATCGGATTTATTCCCGCTGTGTAAAAATCTTACATTTTGAGATATTTACTTAAAATTAAATTTCATTTCAAATTTATTATTTTTCTGATTTCTATTATAATATTATCTAATAACCTTATTTTTTTAGATTTATTAATTTACATTTTCACATATTACTAATTTATTATATTACTTACCTAATTGCCCTAATTAACCATACTTAGTACCTAAAGGCTAGGATTAAGGTTCTACTGCAGAGATTAAATTCCCTAAACCTCTAATTAAGATCCAAATCAGTAATTAACTTCCTAATCACTTAATTAACCCTAAATCACCCAATTTTACCATCATTTTAGGGCTAAAAATTAACTTAAAAATTTCAAAAATTAATTTTAAAAAAATGGCTTCATAGCACTGTTATACATCATATGAGCATCCTACAGAAAAATTTTGAACTCCAAACTACATCCCTAAGCCTATTTATTTTCCGGTTTACTAATGCTCGGTTTTGAACAATTTGTTAGGGACCCTATATTTCCAGACATAATTAAACTAAATCAATATTTTTCCCTAAATCTACATACAATAAAACCTCATAATAATAAGTTTCATAATTTTCTGAGCAAAATAAATAATTTTACAAAATTATACAAAAATCGGGTGAATAAATGACTAACCGGTTCGAAGCTTTCGGGCCGTCCAAACCCGGTCCAATGTTGTTAGCCGGTCCAGGCGGTGGGTCTACTGTAGGGTGGTGGTGGTGGTTCGGTCCCAGGTGGTGGTGGTTCGGTTCCAGGTGGTGGTGAGTGGTGGGTTTAGCTTACTTGCCTAATCTGCACAGTTTTCCTTTTTTTTTTTTAATTTTTCTGGATTTTCTCTCGATTTTTTCGATGTTTTGATTTTTTTCAGATCTTAAACAGACCAAAGGACTTCTGGAATTTTTTCCCCTATTTATAAACAATTGTAGAATTTAATGTGCATTAATTTTATGAGATTTTGCTCATTTCCCTAAGTTTTTGGCTTTTAGGTTGTCCAAATTTGATTGGTTAATTTTTCTTTTTCTGATTTGAAGCTGCTACGACTTGATCTTACTTCATCTTATCCTCTTCTGATTTTTTTCTAATTTTTTTATAATTATTTTATAATTTTCTATAATTATTTTATAATTTTCTTTAATTATTTTATAATTTTCTTTGGCCAATTTAGGTAATTACGCATATTTTTATCTACACGTAAATACATGTGGTGTACACGTGAACATTCCTAATTATTATTTTGGTCATTCTAAAATTTTTAGTATACATATAATCTATTTCTAGTAATTTATTAGTTATTTCATGACACTTTTCGCATTTTCGGTAATTAATAACTATTATACTTAAAATTTGAAAATTTTATAGTCTCCTATTTTATTACTTATTTTCTTAAATTCAAGTTTACGGGGTCAGTTTACTAATATTCCTCTCAATAGTTTATAATTTGGGTTTGATCGGATCCTTTAACCGATCGTCCTAAACCTTAGGTTCTAAGTTCAACCCTACCGTTACTTGGCTTGGCTTTAGGGCTTACACTGGTGTAGTTGACTGGTTTCCCAGATACCCCCTGGATGAAGCAGAGGGTATAGAAGTACCACTGCAGCCTCAAGAGCCTGAACCCCCTGTGATGCCACCCGAGAACTCACCTCAAGAAGCTCAGCCTAATGTAGGAGTGAATAATGATGATAATTATGATCCTGAGGAGGATCCAGAGGAAGAGGAAGCACAGGATAGTGGTAGTGAAGTGCACGAGGTAGTGGTTATACCAGATACTCCTGTAGTGATATAGGTTAGTTCAGGATCTGATGAAACTGGTATGGAAGATTGGTTTCCCCTAGAAGATGTAGCAACTCCAGATAGTGGTAGTAACTGAAAGATATGATGTTGGTAAGTAGAAAAGTCTAGGGCTTTTGATATCACTTAATCTAGAAGTTTGATGTATTTAGG
Source organism: Lumnitzera racemosa (assembly GCA_024138005.1). NCBI lineage: Eukaryota > Viridiplantae > Streptophyta > Magnoliopsida > Myrtales > Combretaceae > Lumnitzera > Lumnitzera racemosa. The sequence continues at coordinate 14,201,680 of JAMXBC010000006.1, forward strand.
TTCCCTTAGCAATTTTGTTGTGTTTTTGACTTTTCGAATGTAATTGATGTATTTCCGGATGTTGCGACTACTAGATATATAAATGATGTAAATGGATAATCAGATCTATAATCTGATGTTGTAAGAAAAGTAATGTGATCTTTTGAATATAAAGTATCGATTATCTTATGATTATTGTAAAAGTGCATGGCTTTATTGATTTATATTTGTATGAGACATTGCTATGAGAATAATATAATGCTACATGTAAAATGTGATGAGCCTTATATGCAGGTATAGGTGTAATATATAAATATATTGTTGCTTATACAGGAATGGAATATACAGGTCTTTTGTGATGAAGATTTTTAATAAGGAAACCTATAGTTAAATATTATTGATGTAGAGTATAGTTAAATTATATGTAAATATGAACTGATTAAGCCAAATATTGACTTTGGGTACACATATTGTGAGTGCAGGATTAATAAGTAGTAGATTGTGAATCTGATTATGGCAGAGGAATCAAATAGAAAGGGAAATGGGAATAATCAACCTGCAGCAGAAGTATCATCTCTTAACCCTCCTAATCCACCAGAACCACCAAGAAATGACATATCACCAGAACCACCAAGAAATGACATATCACCTGCTCTGAACATGATGGACCTAACTCAGTTTGGACAAATGATGGCCAATATGAACACCATGATTCAACAGCAAGGAGCTTTAATCCAACATTTGATCATAGGAGGAAATATGATGAACCAAAGACCAGTAGAGGCTAAACCTAGAGTAAATCGACCTCAAGATATAAGTCAACTTCTCGAGTTTATAAAATCAAATTGGTATTTCAAAGGTGAAATGGGCAAGGTTGCTTTAGCTGATGATTGGTTGGCTCAGATTGAGCGCAGTTTTGAGACATATAGGATTCCTGAAAATCAAAAAGTCTCTTATGGTACCTTCTTGTTAAAGATAGGAGCACGAGTTTGGTGGGATTCGATAGCACGAACCATGCCAGGCCTTATTATGTGGCAAACATTTCGAGAGGCATTCATGAGTCAATATTTCCCTGTCAGTATGCAAAATCAAATGACTCGACAGTTAATGGAAATAAAGAAAGGGCCTATGAGTGTAGCACAATATGAGAATGAGTTTAACAGACTGCTGCAGTATGTGCCTGAATCATACAGAGACTATTAAGTGTTAAGGAAGGATCTTTTTCTTAATGGATTTGATGTTACGATGCGATGTAAGTTGATGGATTATGGATTCACCACTTATCATCAGATCGTGGATAAGGCACGTGAACTGGAGAATAATCGACTGGCCATGCAAGGTGAATGGAGTAAGAAATTGAGAAGGGTTAATCAATACAAGCGTGTTTTCAAGAGAACATTTCCAAATGCAAATAATAACTCAAACCAGAGAGGGAAGAAGTTAGCTGCAGTAACTAGTGGCCCTGCTTCAAACAAGACTGGATTTAGTTTTTATGATGAATCTGGAAACGTGAAATGTTGGAAATGTGGAGCTCAACATTTCCCTAGGCAATGTACTCAGCTAAAAGGCAAGTGTTATTTGTGTGGTGATCCGAGTCATATATCAATAGAGTGTCCAAAGGTGAAAGCGGTTAAATGCTTTAAGTGTGGAATGAAAGGACATTTCTCTAGGTATTGTGGTCATACCGGACAAAAGAAATCCAGAGGAGCAGAGACAGCTGCTGTTCCAGCACGGGTGTTTGCAATCGAAGGGATAGAAGAGGATATTGAGGACTTTGATGAATGGATGGAAGAGTACTTTTATGATGGTTCGGATGATGAAATGAAGATTAATGGAACTAATCAAGGTTTAGTAACAGGTATGTAAAACTAACTTGTAATTTTTCTTATTATAATTTGATTGTGTGCATAATTGTGGATAGTGTTAAAAAACTATGGGAAGATATGATTTGAATATAGTACTTAAGAGATAGACAATTATAACACTAGTAATTATTTCAGGAAATGTACTTATAAATGGACGAACTGCATATGCGTTGTTTGATACTGGAGCATCACATTCATTTAGTAGTCGGGAGTTTGTATTGAGAAATGGGGTAAAGACAAGTGAAGTCAAATCCACATATAGGATAAAAACACCTACGCGAGAACAAATGTTAACACGAGAAATAATAGATGATGGACAATTGCAGATCCAAGGACAAGAATTCCTAATAAGACTCATAGTATTACCGATTAAGGGATATGATATCATTGTGGGAATAGATTGGTTGTCCAAGCAAAGAGCAAAAGTGGATTGTCAAAATAAAAAACATAATCTTAGATGAAGGTAAAATCATATTTCAAGGAAAAACAGGTGAACGAAGTCTAAGATTATCAGTGATAGAAGTAAGCGAAATTACTGAGGAATGTTAATTGTATTGGATATTTACCATTGAAGGAAAAAGGGAAAATCCAAAAATATCATAAATACCAGTAGTGAATGAGTTTTCTGATATTTTTCCCGAAGAATTACTTGGATTGGCACCACAGCGAGAGTTAGACTTTTCTATAGAATTGGTGCCAGGAACTGAACCAATATCAAAAGCTCCATACCGAATGTCGCCGATGGAACTTCAAGAATTGAAGAAGCAACTTCAAGAGCTATTGGACAAAGGATTTATACGACCCAGTGTATCTCCTTGGGGAGCGCCAGTGTTGTTCGTGAAAAAGAAGGATGGAACCATGAGGTTATGTATTGATTATCTAGAAATAAATAAGGTGACTGTTAAGAATAAATATCCATTACCCAGGATTGATGACTTGTTTGATCAACTGCATGGTGCCACTGTATTTTCAAGAATTGATTTAAGATCTGGGTATCATCAGTTACGAATTAAGTTGGAGGATACATCAAAAACAGCTTTCAGAACCAGATATGGGCACTACGAGTTTTTAGTAATGCCTTTTGGTTTAACGAATGCACCAGCTGTGTTTATGGATTTGATGAATCGAATTTATCAACCTTTCTTGGATAAGTTTGTTGTGGTATTCATTGATGATATTTTGATTTATTCCAAGACTAAAGAGGATCATGTAGATCATCTACGTTTAGCCTTGAAAAAGTTGAGGGACAATCAATTGTATGCTAAGTTGGGTAAATGTGAATTCTGGCTGGATAGGATATCGTTTTTGGGACACATTGTGTCAGGCGAAGGAATTTCAGTTGATTCTGAGAAAGTTAAAGCAGTAGCTGAATGGAAACAGCCAACTACTATAACGGAAATAAGGAGTTTTCTCGGAATGGCAGGATATTATAGGCGATTTATAAAAGACTTCTCAAAAATCGCTAAGCCTGTGACTCGACTGACACAAAAAGATGTTAAATTTGAGTGGAATGATGAATGTGAACAAAGTTTCCAGGAATTGAAACATCGATTGATTTCTGCGCCAATACTTATCTTACCAGATCCAAGTAAATCTTATTGTGTATATAGTGATGCTTCCAAAAGTGGACTAGGATGTGTATTGATGCAGGATAGAAAAGTGGTCGCTTATGCATCCCGACAGTTGAGGCCTCATGAGAAGAACTATCCGACTTATGATTTGGAACTAGCAGCTGTAGTGTTTGCTTTGAAGATCTGGAGACATTATTTATACGGGCAACATTGTGAGATATATACAGGTCATAAAAGTTTGAAATATTTCTTCACTCAGAAAGAGCTGAACTTAAGACAACGACGTTGGTTGGAACTAATCAAGGATTATGATTTGACCATCAACTATCACCCTAGCAAAGCCAATGTTGTAGCAGATGCATTGAGTTGCAAGAACTACAAACAAGTGGCCTCATTACTCACTACGTAGCAAGAATTGATCAAAGAATTTGAAAAGATGGAAATTGAGTTCAGATGGCATGAAACTAAAACACAATTGATGAATTTAGTAGTACAACCAACCTTGATCGAAAGAATTAAGCTGCAACAAGGGAAGGATCAAAATTGAAAGAAATTAAGGAAAAGTTGAATACAGGTGATGTACCCGACTTTAAACTTGATGTTGAAGATGTGATGAGATATAAGGATAGAATCTGCGTGCCTAGTGATTCAAAATTGAAGAATGAAATAATGATTGAGGCACATGATACAGGTTATACCTTACATCCCGGTGGAAATAAGATGTATCGTGATTTGAAATCATTGTTTTGATGGAAAGGCATGAAAAAGGATGTAGCACAATATGTGGCTGGATGCAATACATGCCAACAAGTGAAAGCAGAACATCAGAGGCCTAGTGGTTTGTTGTAACCATTAGAAATACCTCAATGGAAATGGGATCATATTACAATGGATTTTGTAATTGGACTTCCGAAGACTAAATCAGGTCATGATTCAATTTGGGTTGTTGTAGATAGGTTAACGAAGTGTGCTCACTTCTTATCTTATCGAATTGGTGATTCAATAGAAAAGTTGGCACGACTATATATTAAAGAGATTGTTAGACTACATGGTGTGCCAATAAGCATTGTGTCGGATAGAGACAGCCGATTTGTATCAAAGTTTTTGGAAAGTTTACATCGATCTTTAGGAACTAAACTACAGTTTAGTACAGCCTATCACCCACAAACTGATGGACAGTCAGAAAGAGTTATTCAAATACTCTAAGATATGTTAAGAGGGTGTATTTTGGATTTCAAAGGCGATTAGAATCGGTATTTACCATTAGTGGAATTTGCTTATAATAATAATTATCAAGCAACGATTCAGATGGCACCGTATGAACTTTATATGGAAGGAAATGTCGATCACCACTGTATTGGGAAAATGATGAATATGCAATGATAGGACCTGATATGATTGGTCAAATGAATGATAAAGTTAAGATAATACGACAAAGGATGAAAGCAGCGCAAGATCGATACAAAAGTTGGGTTGATTTGAAGAGAAAATTTATAGAATTTACTCCAGGAGATCATGTATATATAAAGATAAGTCCATTCAAGGGATTTAAGCGTTTCGGTACAACAGGAAAGTTAAGCCCCCGATATATCGGACCTTTCGAGGTTTTGGAAAGAATTGGAAACGTTGCATACCGAATTGCTTTACCCCCAAGTTTAGCCGGATATCATGACGTATTCCATGTTACGAAAATTCGTGAAGAATCCAGATGCTGTCATGGAATTGAAACCAGTGGATTTACAAGAAGACTATACTGTTGAGGAAAAACCGATCAAAATCTTAGAGAACCGAATTCAGAAGTTACGAAATCGGGAAGTAGAGTATGTGAAAGTTCAATGGGGTAGCGGTCCAACAGCAGAACTAACTTGGGAACCGAAGTTGGCAATGCAGAATCGTTACCCAACAATCTTCAAAGAACGAAGTAAGTCATAAAGTTTTTATTAGCAGATAAATAGTTATCGCATTTAGATTTAAAGTTTTGAGGACAAAACTCTTTTAAGAGAGGTGGAAATGTAAGCTCCCAAAATTGAGTTTGGGACAATCGAGCTCAGATTTAGGGCTTTTAGGGTAACTTATCCAATTGAGTCCAAACTTTGTGACTAAAATGAAAAAGCTAGTCGAGATATTACAGTGAAGTTAGATTTTAGTAATAATGACCCGAAATCCCAATTTTGCCCTTAGAAATTGGAAGATTTAATAAAGCACTAAAATGTTGAGAACTCTTAAAATTGAACTTAGATTGCAACGAGAACTTAGAGATAAGTTAATTAAGCTATAAAATGAGATAATGTAGTATAATTTACTATAAAAAAATACACGTAATTTTTTATTATACTCAGTACAAATAATAATTATACTCGTAAATTAACTTAAAATTGAGTAATTATATATATATTGTGTTGAATTCATGAAATTAACCTTAGAATGTATCCTAAAAATAAAAGATATGCTAGAAACTTAATTATATGAGGAAAGTTATATATTTCACATGTTATTTACAAAGGGTATAAACTTGTAAATTAATTAAATAATTAATTTTAACATATAATATCTATATTTAAGTAATTATTTAATAAAATAAAAATAAAAATTAATTAAATAACAATGAGATTGCTGGAAGGAGGCATGGCAGGACAAAAAGAAAAGTGAGGTGCTGATTCAAAAGTAAACTTTTAACATTTAGACACCTCATGCTTAAATAAAAGTGAAAGCAAAAGGAAAAAAAAAATAAAGAAAAATCATAGGCGGTGAAAGAGCTCCATAAAAATTTTCCCAGCAGCAGAATAACAACATTTGACAGTTTGGAACCAAAAACAACAGAAAGAAAAATCAAGAAAAAATCGTAGAAAAAAAAAGGAAGAAGAGAAAAACAGAACAATTACGGAGCAAGGCTAGTTCTTAGGGTTCCCTTTGATCTGCTGTTACGCCACTCCACCACCAAGGAGTACCCCCACCCACTCCACCACCAAGGAGTACCCCCACCCACCACCCCACAGCCACCGGAGCACCCAAGAACAGCAAGGTCAAATTCTTGCTCTGTTTTTCAATAATTTTTAAAAATTAGTAAATCCGCCTAGAAAATTATGAAAAAAATTTTACTTAGGTTATTTTAAACATGCTTTCATGTGATATTTTTATTTTTGAAAAATTCGTAATATTTAATATACTTTATTAAGAAATCTACTGTTCATCCGAATATATATTTATGAAATAAATGTACTATATGATGTTGTTTCTAGCTGAAAATTTTTGTGTAGGATGTACATGATATATAGGTAATTGCTACGTAGCCCGAATTTTGATTTGAATAATTTAAATATTTATTGAATTTTTAGGCCTGAAATTAGCTCGAAAATAGGCTGAAGTTACAAATTTAATAGGAAATTATGAAATTAATTGATGAAATGGATATGTACTAATCTATTATGAATAGTAATAGTAATGAGTGAGATTGAAATTAATTAGATGCTAAAAGAATTATAATTGGATGATTTATCAAATTTAGGGGTAAAATCGTCAATATGAAAATATAGGCAATAGGTCGGAAACTTGAAACCAAGTGATAACTGAATTCCCTATATTTTTAAAAGTCCATAGAAATTTTTGGGGAATTATTTGGTAACCCGAATTATTTATTACGAATTTATCAAGTAAAATAGCTTAAATTACAAGTTGGGGTATAATTGTAATATTAATAGGCTAAAATGAATTAACCAAAAGCTATATAAAGGATTGCTGATCAGATGGGATTAATGAAAATTTTTATTATAATTATTAATAATTTAATTCAATATATAGTAATAACATGACTGTAAATTATGAAAATAATATATATATATATATAACCATTATAGATTAAACCCTAATGTTTTCGTAATTATTACGAAAACTAAATTTGGACCTTTTGTGTAATTAGGACCTTCCAAAGACGGTTGACAATTCAAGTCAGCAAGAGCGAACATCTAAACAAGTAAGTTGGGATGGTAGCTTCGCCGCTGTTTGGATACTATTTAAAAGTATCCGGAGACCCAAGAGTACTTCTGGTTGTGTTTGTAGTTAGATGATTATGCGCATGCTATGTATGTGAATGATACTCTGTTGTGACAGGAGTTCAACTCCTTGGTGTGCTGTTCTGCATATTTGCATGGATTCTGTATTGTGTGAACTTGTTGGTCACCCCTGATTAACACTAACGGTTATTCGACTAAAGTGTAAATGGTCATGCATAATCATCCGTTAGGGGAAACGAATAAGAGTGTTAGGCCAAATACCGACTTCCTTCGATGAGGATAGCTGAAATGGTCCTTTCCCCACCCTTAGTCGAACTAAGTGATAGGCGAGGAGGTCGCGGCAAGGTTGGGGGCCGTGGTTCGAAGGCGGTCATGGGAGGGCGGTGTTTCCCATTGCACAAGCCCGGGTTTGGTCTGACTTGAGTCGCGATGAAACTCCTCCATCCGGGTTGGAGCGGATGAAATTTCTCTAACCTCACAGTGGACCGGTTAACACTGTGCGATGTTTTCATTTGAGTGATTGCATTGCATTTCATCATAGTTATTAACCTTATTTGTGACTGTAAAGTACTCTTTTGACTCCGCCCCACTTATTGAGCCAGTTGTGCTCACACCCCCTACAGACTTTTTTGCAGGTGTTGAGTGAAGGCAAAGATGTTCAGGTACCATCGTTCTCAGGTTAGTGTGCTGCTGTGTGGGAAAGTGAGGATCGATGAATTTAACTGAACCTGAGTTTTTGTCTTGTCTTTAAGTTTTGAAGAAAACTAAATGGGAATTCCCTGGGAGCCCACTAGTTTTCTAACTTATTGTATATAAATCGTAAACCTGTGGTTTTTAATAAACTCTGATTGTAAACTTTACCCTTGGATGTGAAATGTTTGTATAATTACTGTTGTGGTACTAAACAGCAGATTGTATAGAAAAAGTATTTTGTATAAGCTCTACCACAGGTTTGGATATTAACAGATGACAGAACAGACGTTTCAAGCTGGTTGAGTTGTACGCCTTGTGTAAACTGCGTCTACGATAGCAGCTGTGAGGTCAGCTTCTATCTTAGATTAGTTTACACGGCGGGACTGTTATGACTCTTCTTATTCGGGGCGTGACAATAATAATATCCCTTGAGTTAAACCAAAAGGGTCAAGTTGAAAAATTGGGTCTTTGGTTTTAAAAATATCCTTAGGGTTCTATAAGGGGGTAAAATGGCCAACACATTGATAGGCTTGGAATTTACAGTTTTATGAGAATTTTCTAAGTTTCGATTGATGAAAATTGTTGAGGTGTAAACTTGTGGTAGAATCACAAGTAAAATCACTAAAATTGGTACAATTGCACGTTTATGATTGATTTTATTGACTCTCCATCCAGTCTTGATGTGGTTTAATGGGATACAAAAACTAAGGAAGCAATAAGGATTCATGAGATTGGTAATGTTGGAAATGAAGCACTAATGAGTATTTCAAAAGTTTTGATATTAGAAGATATGGATACAATTGATAGTGCCAATGACAGTATTGATATGATGATGATAATGACAGCAATAATGATGATTGTGATGATAGAGATAGTGATAGTCTTGATGATAAAAAGTGATATGCTAAGGAAGCCAATAAGATGATCCTTAATAGAGTAGCATAATCCAAGTACATAATACATGAAATTTAAGGTTTTTTAACAGAAGAAAAATTTGTATTTTTACGGATTTTTGCGTTTATAGCGGTGAATAAAATAAAAATTATGGATAATTACTAATTAGCTTAAATCTAATTAGTAATTGAATTTAGGGGGAAGGGGTGGGGGTTGGAGGTGTGGGTGGGGTGGGTTACGCTTTTATAATTGCATAACTCATGATTATGGACATATAGTAAAGAATTAAAAGAAGAACAAATGTTAGTCATGGTAATTTAATCAATATGGATTGTCACGATCAAGAAGATTGATTGATAGGATAAGTGTATGAGAAATTGCTCTAATAATAAAATGGTGATTCCATATGAAAAAGAGACTAATTGATATGTCTACTAAATTAAGGCTTTTATACATGTTTATGAATGAAACCTTTAAAAGATTATATAAAAGGAAATACATTAAGTAAATTAAACATTGCAAACAAAGGAAAAAAAATTAATTAAATTGGTGAGCTAGTTGACTGCTAGCTAGTTGACTGCCATATTTTGATTGGTGTTTTGTGATCTATTTTCTTTGTATAACCAATTGGTATCACTCCAAATCTCTAGGGTATCCTTGAATATCCACGGTTAGCTTAGTCTTAGACTCTGTTCCTTATCATCTCCTTAGGTTGATGAAGATTCAACATTGATCCTAAATGTTTCTTTTGCTTACGAAATGATTTTGGAGCAAATAAGCTGGGTTTGGCTTGGCTTTTGCTTGCCTCAGTAGCTGGATATCTCCTCACTTCACCTAGCTTCATTGTTAAAAATACAATATGCTTCTTGTCTTTTCTAAAGTACAATTGTTCTCAAATATATCATATACAATTCTCTTATCAAAATACTAAGGTCTCTTAACTGGTATGTTAGCAACATTCATTAGCACCATATCATAAACAATCTCATCCACATCTTTACCACTTGATAAGGATACTTGTACCTCTTTATTGACATGGATAGTCCCCTCTTCACCAAACCAATGTAGATTATGTTGTTTAGGTACACCATAGTCTTCAACTCCTAAGGTATGAACAAAAATAGTAGATGCTAAGTTAGTATATGTTATGTCCCGAAGTTATAAAATCGTAACAGTTCTGCCGTATAAACCAACCTATGATAGTAACTGACTTTACAGTGCCTATTATAGATATGATCTATATAAGGTGTCTATGACTCTTTATTTTAAAGTAAATTACTCAATTTAGAATTTAGCTAAAATTTATAATTAAAGTTAAAACCTTAAGTCGTATATATATATACATTTACATGATTGTAGAATTCCTAAGAAATTTTACATATTACAACGGTCTACTAAATTACATATCATATATCAGTTCATAATCCTAAAGATATTAACAAGATCTCAGAAACTTATTTATACAACTGGTTAATCCTTACTCCTCGATAGTTTTAGAAAGAAACTAATCTCCGAATAATTGTATTGTGGCATATTAGCCGGAAGTCAGAACCTACAAGGGAATTTATATGGGTATGAGTAATCACAACTTAGTAAGTTAAGTTAGGGACTTATGAAAGTATAACAAACATAAACAGGGTTATTAAGCAAATAATTATATGCAATGCAACAAGTAAATGTCATCACATAACGTAGTTTGGTTTGTTGTGAAATCAGAGTAATTTTGCTTATTTTAATCTAGGTTGACAAGTTTTTGTTAGTGCAATAGTTTACAACCAAATTCAGGTTTGTGCAATAGAGGCATTGCTTCCCTCAAGACTATCCTTTGAACTAAGGCCCTCATCCTTATCGTGACTTTCTTTTTTTTTTTTTTTATTTAGTTCGGCTAAGGATAAGGAATAGACTATTATGCTATCTAGCGTTATCTTTTTCGAAGGTATTGGTGTTTGATTAGAGAATCTTAATGGTCTCCTAAAGGGTTGCAATGCATGTCTAATTAGGGTATTTAGGTCGGTTATGATTAAGTATGGTCTAGGGTGACGAAACAATTTCATACTATTCATTTACGTCAATCACCAAATACAATACAAAATTTAGTACGAAATCAGATACTCACGCACATGCGTATATAACTACTTGCAACACAGTCAAATATAGTCCTAAATCTCTAAGTACTCTAAAATAGTACTTTAAAATATGATGAAGTATTAAACTCAACTAACTTAAAATCCTTAGGTAGTTCGCTCACTTAACTTGTCGTAGGTCTCCTCTTCGTGTTTTAGTACTTAGATCTTTATGATATATTTATATATTTTGGGTTATGATTTAATTCAACTTTTCATATGTACATATACATTACTGATTCATCTCAAGTTATTTTAGGATTCGGTTTTCAAATCCAATTTCGATTCAAGTTCTAGATTAGTTCTAACTACTAGTATTATACGTAAATTCTAAAAATGTATTCTAAACCTCTTATGAAATTAATCATATCGTGCTCGAGTATCCTAAATATTACGTTTGGTTCTAAATCAATAATCTAGTCTATTCTATACATTCAAATATTTATTAGTGTATTGAAGTTACTCCCTATGTGAGAAAATTTTATATTTTTTCTATAATTACTTAAATTTAAGTTTTATACTAGATTTAATATGTATTAATATTATTACTATATTATTCATTTTAACCTAATATTTTATATTTACCATAATTCAAATTCCATATATTATCAAAATTATCATATTAATTACATAATAGCCCTAATAATCACATCTAACTCCCTAATTACCACCATTGTCATACCACATTAGATATGAACATCTTAAAATCTCTGATTATATATTAAATTTGTAATTATTCAATTAATCATTAATTAACCTAAAAAATCCCTAATTATATACATATTTTAAAGACCTAAAAATCACTTAAAATTTTTGAAATTTAATTTTTGAAAAAAGGGTTTCATAACACTGTTCTGTATTACTTAAGTAGTCTACACAAAAAAAATCGAGCACAAAGAAATAGAGCTCAAAACTACACTCGTAAAACTATTTAATTTTAAATTGAAATATGCTCGGTTTCTTAAGAACTCTATATTTCCAGATGTAATTAAATTTAACAAATATTTTTTCTAAATCTACATACGATAAAACATCAGAATAATAAAATTCATAATTTTTTAGATAAAATTAGTAATTTTAATAATTTACACAAAATTGACTAAAATTTGGACTCACTTGACTGTTGGACTTTTGGCTATTAGTGATGGTCTAAGGGGTATCTATCAGTGATTTTTTGTAATTTTTTGAAAAATCCTAATTTTCTCCTTTTTTTCGATTCACTCTAATTTTCTAAGGTCCTAAACCAAATGAGCTTCTAGCGGAGTTTGACTATTTATAGATGTTACGTCTCGAACATGAGGAGTCATAACAGTTCCGCCATGTAAACTAACTTAAGATAGAAACTAACCTAAGATAGAAATTAACCTCACAGCTACTATCGTAAATATAGTTCACACAAGGCATATACGACTCATCCAACTTGAAACATCTATTCTGATATCTGTTAATAAGCAAACTTGTGGTAGAGCTTTATGAATTACTTGTTTAATACAACCTATTGTCTCATAACACAACAGTATTAACATAAACGTCTTATATTTAGAGTTATAATTTACAATTAGAGTTTATCAAAAAGCTACAGGTTTGCAGACTATTTACATAAGTTAGGAAACTAGTGAGCGTTTTAGGGAATTTCCAATTAGTTTCCTTAAAATTCAACAGAAAAAACAAAAGAAAGGTTAAAAGCTCAAGTTTAGTTGATTCTTCGTTTCTCACTTTTCTAATCAACAGCATATTAATTTGGGAAAAGTGGTATTGGAATATTTTGACCTCACTCAACACCTGCAAAAGAGTTTATAGGGATGTGAGCACAATTAGCTCAATAAGTGGGATGGAATGTGGAGAGTACCGTATAATCAAAAGTAAAGTTATTAATTATGATAAAATACAATGTAATCAATTGAATGAAATATCGTATAATGTTATCCGGTTTATTGTGAGGTTAGAGAAATTATATTTGCTCCAACCCAGATTGAAGAGTTTTATTGCGACTCAAATCAGATCAAACCTCGGCTTGTGTAATGGAGAACACCCTTCTCCTACGACCACCTTCGAACTATGGCCCCTACCCTTACCGTAACCTCGTCACCTGTCACTTAGTTTGACTAAAGATGGGGAAAGGATTATTTTAACTATCTTCATCAAAGGAAATCGATATTTAGCCTGACACTCTTAATTGTTTCTCTTAATAGGTATTATGCATGTCTAGTTTCATTTTAGTTAAATAGGCGTTAGTTTTAATCGGGGGTGGCCAAATAAGTTTGTACAGTATAGAAATAATGCAAACATGCAAAACAATATATCAAGGAGTTCAACTCCTGTCACAACTAAGTATCATATACACACACGGTATGCGTACGGTCAACTAATTATAAATATAGCTAGAAGTACTCTTGGGTCTTTGGATACTTTAAAATAGTATCCTAATAAGTGATGACGCCACAATCTTAACTTACTTATTTAGATGCTCACTACTGCTAACTTGAGTTGTTAATCGCCTTTGTATTGGAAGATCCTATTTACATAAAAGACCCAAATTCAGTTTTTGTAGTAATTACGAAAACACTAGGGTTCGATCTAAAATAGTTATATAAATTATTTTTATAATATATATATTGATACTATACGTTATATATACTATTATGTATTATATATCGTTTCGATCATATTAAAACGCATTTTTAATTTATTAAATCATGTTTTAATTCCTGTAAGGTTACCAAAATACGTACATTCTAGAATATGATGCAGTATAGGTTATATTGCCTAAGATTGTTTGATTTTAATAAAATTAGTATCGTTGAGTTCGTACAGACCTAACGACATGTTTTACGAGACTTATTTCTAAATACGACTTTTAACGGATAGTTCGAGTTTTTAATACATTTATACGTAACTATATGAATATTACCGTATTATACGTAATTTACGTTATTAAATTATATTTTACCTAATTTGTCTATATAACATTGCAATATGGGTATTATTTAACCCTAATATACTTAAAGTGTATCCCGATAAAAAAATATCAGTAAAAATAATAAGAATACTTATTTAATCCAAATTGATTAGCAATCACGTACATAGTTTTTATTTAACTATTTAATTCATTCTAACGTATTATTATTAAAAATACGTCCCGATTTGTAATTTAAGTTATTTTATTAGGTAAATTTGTAATAAATAGTTTGAGTTACCAAATAATTCTCCGAAAATTTTTATAGACTCCTAAAAATATGGGAAATTCAGTTATCACTTGATTTCAAGTTTCCGACCTATTGCTTATATATTCGTAGTAACGATTTTACCCCTAAATTATCCTAAATTACTCGATTATGATTCTTTTTATACCAAATTAATTTCAATCTTACCTAATATTATTATTATTCACTAGAGATTAGTATATGTCTACTTCATCAATTAATTTCACAATTTCAACCTATTTTCGAGCTATTTTCAAGCAAAAAAATGTAATAAATATTAAAAATATTCAAATCAAAATTCGGGATATATAGAAATTATCTATATGTCATACACATTCTATACAAAAAATTTTAGTTAGAAACAATATCATTCAGTATATTTATTTTATGATTCTAAATTCAGATGAACAGTATATTTCATAGGAAAGAATATTAAATATTACAAATTTTTCAAAAATAAAAATATCACATAAAGCATGTTCAAAATAACATAAGTACAATTTTTCTCATAATTTTTGGGTAGATTTGATATTTTTTACGAATTATTGAAAAATAGGGCAATAATTTGACTTGGCCGTTTTTTGTGGCTCTGGCAGCCGTTGGGTGGTAGGAATGTGTTGGACGGCTTAGATACGGCGTGGACTAGTGGCGTATGGTTAGGCTTGTTGTTAGGTGGTTGTTTAGTACGGTGGTGGCACGGTGGGTTCCCCTGTTTTTGTGTAGTTTTCTTAAATTGTTTTATCTTCCAGATTTTTTTTTCTCTCAATTCTTAGTTCCTAATTGCTAGAATATTGTTAGTTTGCTAAGGGTTTAGTAAATATAGGGCTTTTCCACCGCCTAGAATTTTTTTTCAATTTTTTTCTCTCCATAATTGATGTAGGAGGTATCTTATATAGGTTCATTTGCTTTTGAATTAGTAATTATTTGTCTCCAAGGCGTACTACAGTGATTTTCCGGGATTTCTAGCTGCAAATTAAGTTATTAAGGTAGGGTTTTCAATTATTTTAGTATTTTAGGTGTATTTTATTAACATTTAGTTATTTAGTAATATAAGAGTATATATACCATGTGTATATATTACGTGTAATATATAACTATACTTATATAATTAAATTGCTAACATATTTTTGATCTGTAGGATATGTTCTCTTAATTAATTTTATGAATTCAATGCAATATATATATATATATAATTACGTAAATTAGAGTTAATTTACGGATATAATTATTATTTATATCGGGTATATTCATAAAAATACGCATATATTCATATAGTAAATTATACCATATTATCTCATTTTATGGCTTAATTAACTCATCTCAAAGTTCTTGTCGTAATCTGAGTTCAATTTTAAGGATTCAGAGTATTTTAGTATTATATTGAATAATCCTACTTTTAAGAGCAAAATTGGGATTTTGAGTCATTATTTCTAAAATTCAACTTTACTTTGTTACTTTGTCTAACTTTTTTCTATCTTAATCATAAAGTTTGGACTTAATCGGTTAACTTTTTCTAAAAGCCCTAAATCTATACTCGGTTGTTTTAAACTCAATTTTAGGGGCTCATAATAGAGCTCTTGAAGAATTTTGGTACATTAATTATAGTTGCCGTTTACTTTACCCTCTTCCAATTTAACTTTTTAAGTGTGTTAATTTAATTGACCAATTTTTTTCTTTCTTCCTTGACTTGTCATGACCCAAATTTGGATCATGACTCACTTCTCTAGCTTTTTTTCTGATTTTTTCATAATTTTATTTAATTATTTAGCATTTTTCTAGCACTTTAGGTAATTTCCCGTATTTTTACATATACGTAAATACATATAAAGTACAAGTAAATACTCTTAAATATTATTTATATTATTCTATGTTTTTTAGTTTAGCAACTTATTAGTTATTATAATTCATTTTACGCATTTTCGATAAATAACAGGTAGTATACTTAAAATTGATATTATAATTTTCTATTATTTTATTACTTATTTTCCTAAATTCAATCTTAGGGATCACTTTTACTAATATTTCTAGTTTTATTTTATATTTTAGGCTTAATTGGATCTTTTAGCCGATTGCCTTAAACTTTACATATTAAATCTGATTCTATAGTTATAGAGCTTATTGTACAGTTTCCCCATTAATAACCAAAATCATGACTTATGGTAGGCACTTTATTTTGAAAAACATTCCACTTTAATTAGTCTTTAGATAATGGGTTAACAATTATATCGTGTCAAATCACCATAGACAGAGCTTTGCCTTTTTACCCAAGTGTCTCCTCATCAAATGCCTTCATCTTGGTCTCTATCTTAGCTATCTAGTCCTCCGCTTCTTTCTCAATATCTACCTTAAGCTATAGGACTCCAACTCTAGAAACAATCACCCTTTGGTTAGAAAATTGAGAACTTATATGCTAAATTTCAAGTATTTGGTTTCATTGGCCCACTTCCTAGTCTATCCTTAATTGAACACCTATACATGAGGATTATGAGGTGATCTTAATATACTTTTACCTCCCTATCACAATCCTCAACCTTCCTATCATCTCTGCCTATCTCTTTGTGCACAGCTTTCAAGATCCTCTAGTTTTGAAGCAATAGTAAATGACTTGACTTTTTCCCTCTAATGTTGTCCTAAACTTTCTCTAGAATCTCATATTTCTGTACTACAACTCAACATTCAATAATATTAGTAATCTTATACCTTAAGCATGTAATATTCGGCTCTATTCTTTTGCTCAATTACTACGTACTTGATGAGCAACATTTTAAACTTTTTTATAGTTTTCAATACTCATGTTATCTTGCCTCAACACTTGTAACTTCATAAACATCTTCTACTTGAAATAATTATGGACAAATATTTTCTGTATGAGATGTTTCATGAGTTGCCTAAGTCTTCACTTCTCCTTGCCTCAACCTTTAAAGCTTGAAATTTTCTACCATAATCTTGCATACCTTGTGAATTCTAATGAAGTTAATCGTATCTTAGTGTGATCATCATGATAAAGGATAAGCGAGAACCATTTTTACCTTATATTCCCATAGTGCTGCTCTAAGTACCCTTTTGATGAAACACACTACTAGCAAATGTTATTTTAATCATCTCAAGATCCTATTGGCTTGATTTCTATTTCCTCCCCTTTTAGCATCGGCTCCTTCCTTCAGTTTTCATGATTTCTCCTCCCTTTACCTTAGCCTTTCTAGGTTTTCAAGAGCCTTGCATGCAAATCTTAGCTCTATACGATTGCTCTAAAGGAGCGGTAACCATACTCATTTGCTCCTCTAAAGTAGATGATCTTCTCTTAGAGCTTCCACCATATCCTCGAGGACTATTATTATTAACACTTGTAGTAGATATCTTAATCAACCCAATAACGGTCGTAGCATAATTTAGATAATATATTAACCACAATTATCAACATTCATCAATATAACTAAATCCTGATTCAACACCTTCAATTCTAAATTTTTAATTAAGAAATTAACGAGATAAGACTTACAAATGGAAAGTGTTAAACCATGTTTTATGATATTAAAGTATGATATGTCACGTCCCTAAAGGCTTATAGTCATTATTATATTATATCACAATTGACAAAAGCTCTAATAAAATGGTTTAGAAGTAAATTGCTTACGTTGTTGAAAAAAAGGTTAAGATTCGGTAGACTAATCTTAAGTTCATAAAGTGTCGACCGACCGTAGGTCTCAGTCTCGCCCATTAACATGACAAAGTTATAAGTGACCTGCTTTGCAAAAGTTATAATCTAAACATAAATCTAAAGATTTCTCATCTACTTCATGTGTCCCGTGCACTTCCTTCTAGTAGGGAATACATAGTTGGTAGCTGCATTAACTCCTTGACTATCCATTGCTAAAATTAATAGAAAACCTTCGCCAATCCAGATTTTATCCAAATGTTAGTTTCTTGGTGAAAACTAGATCAGTTTGTGTTGTGGCCACCTGGTTAACTCAAAGCACCAGACTTGAATTCACTCTCCAATACGGAATATAGCCATCAATTCATTGGAAGTATTTTTAACGCTATTTTAAATAGTATTTGATTATAAAGATTTGAACGAAATAGAAAAAACTGAATAAGATAAATATAAAGAGGATAAAACAATATAAATTTATTATATCATATTTAATTTATATAGTATTAGATATAAAATTTATATTAAAAAATTAATTATTTATATTATAAATAAATAATTTTTTATAATATTTAATAAAAATAATATTTATGAACTTACATATATGAATATTTTTTATTTTTATCCAATAAATTTTATTTTTATATTATGATTTAAAGATGATAAAATTTAGATATTTTATCTAGCACACCAATTCAATTTTTATTCAATTACAAAACAAATTTACAAACTAAATATGAAATTAAATTTTTTATCCAATCTAATATTATAAAAACTGTATAACGAAATGCTATCTTAATCTACTCTCCATATCCAATCAAGAACACAGCTGACACAAGGAGATTCTCTTCCGATAAACCATGTTGTATCCTATACGGGAAAGTTGATTAGTTGGTCAATAAGCAGTTTGGCTTTGACTAAAGAAAATGCCAGAAAACAAGGGGGAAATGCAGGGGCTGATCTTTACTTGAACACGGGTGCTCCCTCATGACTGTCCAGATTTAGAACTTCTTGCCTATGTTGAGCTGCAACATAAGGGAAATTAAGCTAATTTACAATGCAACGAAGCACATGAGATATCCAAAGCGTGAACTTGGGATGACTGATAATATCTTACGGGAAAGCAGATAAACTGGGAGTACAATACCGATAGTTGGATCTTTTGAAACTAAATAACACCATTGCAAAACTAGATAATAAGAAAATTACAAGGAATCAGACTCTTTCACACCGACGTTTACTGCCACAAGCACCAGAAGTTGAAAGGCCTGAGTGAATCCGACTGACTAACAAGTTGAAAGAAGTCAATGTTACAGCAGATAATCACATATCTTAAGGAATTTCTATAAAAAAGAAAGCAAAAAGGTCTCTCTAATAAAATGAAATACTGAGCCGCTCTCAAGGGGGTACCAGTAAGGATGCAAAAGAAACTATCTGATAGAACCTCAAGGTCAGACGTTGGACATTTTGCCCAAGTCAGCCTTAATGCCTGTCCTTTGTAATATTAAGATCAGCAAATATTGGACTGTCAATTCCTACTGCCATAGCATTTAGGCCATTATCAACATAAATTACTGTTCCAGTGATGGCAGAGGCCAATGGTGATGCCAAGAAGGCTGCAGTGTTTCCTACTTCATCTGTTATATGCACAGATCATCAGTGGATAAGCAGTAAAGCATACTGCAATGAATGTCTGAAGCACAATAAATTTCAAAGATCACCTGCACATAGATCTTTTTGCAAAGGGGCATTTGCCAATGAATATTCGATCATCATATCAATGAATCCAATTGCTTTGGCAGCTCGGCTTCTCAGAGGTCCTATGATGCAAAGTATGTATCTTAAAACAACTTCAAGGGTATACAATACATGAAGATTTGTGAAATAATCACTAGGGATGGTAAATATGCAGCTAGAATCCATCATATGATCAATATGGTAGAATGCTAAGAAGAGCCAACAAGAGTTGCATGATTCAACCTGGTGAATATAATGGCAAAAGGGGGGAAAAATGCTGGTATAGTAATGTTATAAGATAGTCAGGAGTAAAGCATGCTGTTAAGATCACGAGGATGCAACACCAGTGCTAATAGCCTAAAACACATAAAATTAATCACAGGAGAACAAATTTGTGGCCCAAATCTTTCTGCCCAAAGTTTTGGCTGATTCTATTTTGCTAAAGGTTGACAAGCTCAAATAACATGAAGAGGGTAAGAAAAGATACCTGCAGATATAGTGTTGACTCTTATTTTGTTTTTCCTCCCAGCTTCAAAAGCAAGCACCTGATGAAAGAAAGTATATGATGATGAAGTAGCCATACACCACATTTATGAACGCTGAAAAAAGTGGAAATGATAAAGTACTCGTGTATCGCTTTCTAAAGCAGCTTTAGCAGAACTCATTCCCCCACCATATCTGTAAACAAATTTTAAAACCTGTGTAAGTGGATAGTTGAGGAAAAACATAGAGGGCCCATATTTTTGGGATTTAAGTTACCCTGGAATTATTCTCTCAGAAGCAATGTATGTCAGAGATATTGAAGAACCTCCTGCAAAACAACCATGGATGTTAGAAATATGTCCTGTCCGTACGGTACTAGAAATTGCAAGAAGATGAGCAATCTAATATTAAACCCTGCCTGGGTTCATTATTGGAATAAAATGTTTGAGCAGTGAAACATAAGAATAACTTGATGCAGATATTGCAGCTAGGTATCCCCTCCTTGATGTCTCGAGTAGAGGCTTAGCAACCTGCAAAAGAAATTTGCAATTTGTCGAAAAGCAACACTAGTGATTAGCAGAACAAAGTAACTATCCATACCTCAGGTCCATTAGCCAGGGAGTGAACGAGAATATCAATGTTGCCAAAGTCCTCTTTTACCGATTCTGCAACTTCCTAAGAATATTTAGATAGTTAACATATCACCAATGGATGCAAGTTGAAACCAAAAAAATTATCAATATTACAACCATGTCAGAAGATTTATCTTAATTGCCAAACCCATAATAGTGGTCAAAGAGAACGTCGATCAACTTAGCTAGACCATTAATATATTTTTAGGAAAGAAATGAATACAATGTCTTCTTTGCAATATTACAGTATCATTTTTGACAGGCCACTTTCCGTCTTATGTAATTCAACTCTTTCTACTGAATAGAATAAAAGTAAACATTTATTGTGTCACAAGAATACAACGAAGCATTTTCAATTCTGTTGGTAGAAAAAGTATCAAGCTAATTTCAAGCAAAAGCATGGGGTCACCCACCTGAAGGTTGTGTGCATTCAGTTGTTTTACTGTTTCAGATCATGATTTATAGATGGTACGGATGTTGGATGTCATGCTTTCTAATTGGGGAACCAAACATCAGTAAACCGCAATGGAAGCTTGAGTTTCTGAGGTTTCTATTTCCTTGTATATTGTTTAGTTGATTATGTGTTGAGTGACAGGACAAATTTCAGGATCAGTATTCAGTAGAGCACTTGAATTTATCCTTAGTTTCAACCTCCACCTCATGGATGTATCCGTTAGCCTTCAAGGCAAATGCGATGATTATCTGCCACCTCTTCTTTTTATTTTATCTTTTTAATCCCATTAGGATTTTTGATCATCCAACCTGGATGCACCCTCACTGTAATTGCTGAATTTATGAATTTAAACAATGACAATGACCCCTTAAGACTTTAATTGACAGGTCAGATATAACTAGGGAGACTCTGGAGATGTAGTTTTATCTCTAGTTCAAGACATATGATAAGATAGAGGAGCAGGTGCATACCTGGACAGTCCATTTGTCAGATCCTGCATATCGTTTGTTTGCTTTAACCTGCAAAAATACAAAATTGTGACATGCTTGTAAAGCTTTAATTATTTGTTACCACATTAACTAAGGACCCTAAGTATGTATGCTCTTCCATACGTCTTCAGGTACATCCTCAGGGTTATCATATACTGCATCTAGTGGATATATTTTGGCAATCTCCATCAGAGAACCATCTGGCAACCTGCAAGATTACTAACTAGTCATGTTTTGCTCATCATGTATAGAAACATGCTCCTTACAGGAATCTAATTAAAGCATCTTACACACGTGATTCATCGAATTTTCCACGACGTAAGCTGGTTTGGAAGATATTTAATGCCTACTAAAGAAAGAATCAGTCAATCAAAGTATTCTAAGCCCCATAATAAATGCTTATGCTAGAAATTGGGCATCAAAAATAAATGTTCACTAATTTACACACCGGAACCCATGTACCAAGGAGAATCTGAGCCCCTGCTGCTGCAAGAGATTTTGCTATTGCCCAACCAAATCCATTATCATCAGCCACACCGGCTATAAATGCCTTCTTACCTAAACAAAAGAAGGGCATATATTTAAGTAGATACACAGCCTAACTGGCATGAAAACAAACTAAGGACAAGAGCAAAAGCATTGCATGTAAGAAAGCATTTTCAATGAAGTAATAAAATCCATAACACGTTTCAATGCCCTCTTGACTGCATTTTGTCTTATTAATATATGTTATTGCAACTAAAGTGAAAGTAGTAAATGAAAATTTGCCATTTCACGCATAATTTAATGTACAGGACATTAAAGATTTGAGATGGGAACTAAGAAGCAAACATGAACCCTGGGTGCGGTAATTCATTTAATAAACAACTCCTACATAAAGTCTAAAAGCCTAACAGGTGCAAGCACAAGATAAAAAGGAAACAAAGAGAGACAGTTACCTCTAAGATCAATATGCAAACCTGATGCCATCTTGCCTTCACTAGCTACAGACATTGCCTTTGTTGAGCTCCTAAAATATCTCAGAGAGGATGGCAGAGACGTTTTCTGTAGAGGTGGCTGAGATGCAATATGAGAGCAGCTTGCAAACTTGGTCCATGATGCATATTTAGTGTCAAGACCCAAGATTCTTGCACCAACTTTGAGAGCATGTCTTGAACAGAACATGCATGGCCTTGCAATGGCTAGTTGAAGTCCTGAGGTGGTTGTTACCGCCATCTTCAAAAGATTCTAAGTAGTAAACTGGAAAGCTTATATAAGTTCACAACATACAAGAAAGTAGGAAATGTATTATTTATCCAAAAAAAGTATAAAATGTACAAAATCCCTTTTGACTGAATCAACAGGCATCATCTACAGATTGAGGCACTAAGTAAACTGCAAATTTCTGTTGTTTCTCACCAAAAAAAAGAAAGAAAAATTCTATAAACTTTCTAAGTACAGTGCTATACCTGCATCATTACAATGCAGCTATTAAACCTCTTGTTAGTTGCATATTATGGTATAGAGCATCTTTCTTATGTTTCTGTTATCATCAATTCAACTTTTTTTCCCATAGAAAACTATTATTTACTCCTGAGATAACATAGTGCGAATTCAAATTAATGAAGGAATGCACTTGTTCCACAGAATATAATTTTTGAACTATTCTTTTGTAATATTTGGCACAATCTAACAATACAGTACTTGACTATCAGTCTATTACTGTAGTAATCATGATTATTTGCATTCAATGGCAATTTCTAGTGATTGGGGCACTGAAAATCTACAATGAAAGGTTTTAACGAGGGCAGAAAATTTTGATGGGAAACTGAGTATAATGATATTTTCTTTTTAAAGCTCCAAAATTTTCAGTAATATATTTTATTACAGTTAAGCACCATAACTGAATTCAGCCACTAGTGTCTGCTCATTCCACAGCCACAAATTATGCCAGCTCCTTACAATGCTAAGATAAATTTAAAGATTAGATTATGACGAATGATAATAATATATTCAGAAAGGACATCGTGCTTCTTTTGCCGAGGCATTTTCAGGCAAGGACATCATGCTTCAAGTAAGCTCAATGTTTGAAATTAGGGAAAAGTTTGTCACCATCTGATCCTTAAGGCATATCCCACTAATAATCTGGAATCTTTCTATCCTCAATCAAAGTGTTAAAAACAGAACCCTAACCATCACAAGAAAAAATTTCCCTTTTCTTCTTCATTGCTTGATTACAAGAACAACTCATGAATTCCAAATTGAAACATAACTATTCTGCAATGTCCATTTCAGTATCAAGCGAAGCATGAACACATGCAAAACAAACAACGAAATGCGAAACATATAGACGGGAAATTATAATTAATAGTACGAACAGTAAAACGTAGATTTAGGAGAGTAAATCTCAAGTTTGAAGTTAAAATTACCTGTATAAAATTGAGAACTAGGGTTTGGAGAGGGGGCTGAATTCAGGGTTTTAGAATTGCGGTTTGCAGTACGTACTCACAGACACGGTAGTGATGGAGGAAGTGTTGTTTCGTTGCTATTCTGGCCGTTTCTTTTTCTTAGCGGACGGGCGACGATAAGACTCTATGCTTGTTCAAATTAAAAAATGAAAAGAAAAAAGAAACTACCGGAATAAGATCGCTGGTATAATGTTTGGTGATGTAAAAAATTCGATGAAAATTTAATATTTTATTAATCCTAATCAAATGGCTATATATAAGTATATCACCATGGCCTTAAATTATTCTTTTCCTCCTCAAAGGCCTGATTCACGAATAACAAATGTTTGATCTTCTACATAATCTAGAAGTTAGAGATAAAAATACTTGGATCAAGTTTGGTTAAAATAAATAAAAGAAGAAATTTTGTGTCTATATGTATTAGGAGTCCAATTAAGTTTTTTTTTTTCTTTTTTTCTTTTAAGATAACATTTGATCAATAGAATTAAATAGTATATGGAGAATTTGATAACATAGTATAAAAAGAACATCACAGTACAACTGTTGTACCATGTTTGTTTGATGTGTAAAGTACGGAGAAAACATAACTGGTATTATATTATGCCTATATTGTATAGTGTTCAATATTGTAATTCTAGAACTTGGCTTAGAGTTGTTTTTGAAAATTTAAAGATATATTTATTTTGTATTATATGAAATAGATTATTATATTATTAAATATATAGTGTAAAATTTTTAACTTTTATCTACCACTTCAAGGCTCTTGTGATATCTCATAGTTAAATATTTCATATGAAATATGAAAAGATTGTAGTATTAATTTATAATGTCATGGTAGTAAATATTTTGCCTATATAAAATTACAACATTTAGTCTAAATTGTTGAGAGTTGCCTGTTATTTATTGCTTTTGGCTTGGGATATTATAAATGTTATCAAAATTGATTCCTTACTAGTAGATGGGTGATTTAAGTCCGGCTCTAATTCACATAAAAGGTTGGATGAAAATAAGAAGTGTCATTAAGGTGTGACTCTTTGCATATTTCTAGGATAACATATAGATAGAGGGTGACTCGAATCATATATTATAAAGGGAGAATATTTGTCTAATTATAAAATCTTGTGATGTGAATGTCGAGTGTTTGGGAGAAGGATGAGGGAGATTGTAATGTCCATAGTTAAGTATCTTAAATGGAATGTGAGGGGTTATGATATTAGTTTATAGGATTTTTTTATGGTCTCCTTACTTCTTTTTTTTTATGGGACTTATGCTATCATCATTCTCACTATTAATTTGTACTCATTCAAATCCAAACTATTGAATAAACTTTGAATTCAATAGTTAAGATTTTAAAATATAGAAATGAACGGTGGGATGAAAGACAAGATCAATCCCGTTAAAATAGTAGATGGGATCGAAAAATCTCCCTAGTTTATAAAGCTATATTAGTTAATATACCTTATCAATATAAGGTCATAACTTTTTGACCAAGTGATTAAAATAGGCCTATCAATATTTCTTATCTTAATTTTTCATAGCTTTTGACTTGAGATATTATAGCTATTTTGTTCAATAACTTTGATAAAAATGTAAACTAAATAATAAAATAAAAAATTTGTTTAGTATTGTATCATATCATAAAGATATGACGACTGAACGATATCTAAAATTGTATAATAGCATTTTTCGAAAGATCATGATATTAACATTGTCTTTATTCTTAGGAAGACGTTGACATTGTCTTAGTTCCCTAAAATTTACCTCCAATTTTTCTAGCATAGGGCTAGTAATTTGGGATTTAGACATGATGGATTCAGACATGGCACGATATGATTTAAATGGGTTAGTATATGAAAAAATTTGATACAAAAAACAAATAGGTCAAATATGTTTAAATACAGTTAAATTTGTGTTTGGATTCGGGTCGAGCTATCAAACTCAGATACAAGACACAGGATGTGGTATCTATTCTTTTATATTTTCATTTTATTATACAAATTATTTCTTTCTAAGTTAGAGATTTCAATTAAGGATATGGATATTTTTAGTTATATATATATTTTGATATTGTAGTTTAAATGGGTAAAAAATTATAAACTCATGTGTTGATTTTTTTATTGTTTCCCTTAAAAATTCAATAAATATTATGATAAATTTTAAAACTAATATTGTTAATAATACTAATATTCATCTAAGTCATAATTATACTTAATTTAATAATGTTATATAATATCAATTTAATAATGTTATATACTGTTTTTACTGTATTATAGTTTAAGTAGGCAAAAAATTGAGAACGCATGTATAGATTCTTTAACTTTCTTCCTTAAAATTCAACAAACAATATGATAAAATTAGAAATCATCATTGGTAGCAATATTAATATCCATTTAATCCATAGTTTTACTTAATTTAATGATATTATATAATTTAAAATTTTGGATTTTTTATATTTGGTAAGATTTTGCTTTCTTAAATACTTTTGTTTGGTTTGTAAATTTTTATTAAGTACGAAGGTTTGATGTATTTTTTTTATAAAATTTAAATATTATTATCGTTCTTTTTTACTTTTTTATCTATAAATATTTTATAGATTTAATTATAACTTTTCAATTTATAAATAATACTAAACTTAAGATAAACGAAGTATGACATGATAGCACGAATTGTCAGTCCTAATATAAACAAATCTAATCTAAACATGAGGCATGATAGATTACAGGTTAGGTTTTTCAAATACGAACTCGTTTAATCATAAAAATGAGATATAACACGATAATATGAATTACTAGCTTTAGTCTAACGATTTCCATTCATAAATTTAAGAGCGTAAAAACTTCACTTGCGAGGAGATAGGATTCATTCACTTGCATTCCTACTAACACTATAAAAAGTTTGGTCTTAACGCTCTTACTACAGTTATATAGACCATTGTTTAGTATTGTAATGCATAATAGCTAATGGGATAAAATAAAAATGCAAGAAGATTTACATAATTATTTTAATCCTTGGTTGAAATAAAAACCAAATGCCTTTCATTTTTGGAAAAATCATTCATGACGGCATACTCATGAGACTTTTTACCACCTAGATATAAGAGGAAAGGTAAAGAATATGAGTGTACACCATGCATAAATTCTACCACGGAATTAAGCGGGACTTGGAGCATTCACAACGCGGGAGTCTTCTCACGTATTCCAAGACCAAGTAACTCCTTTCATCGTTAGAGCGCGTTGCTTATCATATTCATGTTGCTCTATACAGCAACGTTAAAAGTTGTTTTTTCTTTTTTCTTTTTTTTCCTTTTTATCAATTCTGATTGGTTGTGTAATTTTATTACAAAAATTTAAAAAAAAAATAACAAGAAATTTTGTGAAGGAATTGAGGAATAAACTGATGAGTTTCTTAATAAAAGAGTTGCTAATGTGGCAACTAAGAATACGGGATGAGTTTGTTAAGAATGTAGATGGTGTTATTCTTAGAGCATGTATATCAACGATTCCTTGCCATGCGTTCTGAAGGAAGCAACCCACTTTTTGGGTTTCTATGCGAAACAAAAGTAAGTTGCTTTGACAAGCAACGCATAAAGCAAGTGTTTTTTTTTTTTTTTTCTTTTTTCAATTTCTGATTTGCTAAAATAGTTGTCATTGGACCTATAAAAACTTAAAATATTGTTAAGAAACTTTATTTAAGGAATTTAGAGATAAAATTGAGAGGTTTTATAGAAACGAGAGTTCTTTCAAATGTTGATATAGCACATATGAAATTGAAATGAGTTTCTTAGAGTATCCTCATCAATAATAAACATATTTAAAATCTTAAGATACCACATCAACAACTTAAGGATATCTTTTTCTAAGAATCTCCTAATTTTATTTGTAAGATTCTTATACAAATGTTCTAAACATTTATTAATATTATTTACGAGATTCATGGTACAAACTAAATAACTTTCAATGGAGAAGGACCTTCATATGGGGTTCTTTGCTTTAGGAACCCATACTAAGGAGCTTAATGAGGAATGCTCTTAGCATTGTACATGGTTTAAGATTGTACATCAAGGAGGTTGTCTCGTTTTTTTCTTTCTTTCTATTTTTTTTTCTTTTAAAACTTGGGCTAAAATGGTTATGTAATGGTAACTATAGTCAAATATATGATTTGAGTAAATGGAAAATTAAAGCTGCTTTTTTTTTTTTTTTTTTTTTTTGCAAGAGGTGGTCTCTAGGCTTTAGGATTCTCTTTGATCATATATATTTGTTCATCTTGGTGTCTAATTTCCTCTATAGGAATTTATCTTTTGTTGTTAGAAAGAATTTTGTCATTAGAAATCATGCTCAGATGCCATGTTATGTTTTATCACACCTTTTATTTGCTAATGAATGATTGTTTTTCTTGGAAACTTCTATTATTGTTTTGAAGATCATTACTATTCGCCTTTGAGGCAAAATTTCTAACTTTCACATTGTTATTATGTTCTTTTATAAGCAAAAATTGCCCTGAGATCAATCACAAGTGTTTTGAGTAGCTTCTAAGGTCTTTCAAAAATCGAAGCCCTTTGGTTATAATGGTTAAAAAAGCAGCATTATAAAGCTTTTAAGGATGGTGCAACATCCACTCTCATAAACTAAGGAAGTAGATTTCAAAGCAATAGCTAATATAATGTTGATCATATTTTTAAAAAGGTGGTTTACCAAAGCAATTGAAACTTATGTATTCATTGGAAATTTGCAATTCCAAAGTTTCAAGGAGTTTCGGGCTTTCAAGGAGTTGGATGAATATTTTCAATTCGTTTCTTTTAATAAGCTTGGCTACTAGAAATCTTAATGCTTATTATTTCCTAATTGCTCTTTCTTAGGAGCTTAGTGTAGTTCAGAAATCTTTGGGATGGCAAAGTCTCATGAAGGGTTTAGATATTGCAAAAAAGGGAGCTAGTTTTTCAAGTAACATCTTATTGTGAATGCTTATATTGGTGTGAGAGGATGATACCCATGTTATTAGGTTGTGATTGGGTGAACCCTACTTGGTTTGGTTGTTTTTGCTTGAAGAAAAATGTTGTTAACTTAAATCATTAATGAGGTCAAGATCCAAGTCAACAACCGATGATTTAGCTGGAAGGGTTGAATATTCGTGTGTAAATGGGTTAAGACAAAGGATAACTAGATGAAGCTAGCAAGACACTAGGGTTGACCATCCTTTCCATGTTCAAGGTCGATTAGCCATTTAATAAGCAAGATCAACCAACCATACTATGGTCCAGATCAACCATCCTTTATTATTTCGGATAGTTTTGCATCTTCTTGCATTTCTTTTCTAGTTGTTTAATTCCTATATATGTTTTATTCGCTATTACATAAAATAAATGGTTAGAAAAAAAAAAAAAACATCGCTTGCCACAAATTTAAAATTTGGAAATAAAACTGCACCAATCAAGCACCAGCACTAAAAACCTCCAAAACCAACCCAATTATATAACTTTTTTCATGTTTAATTTCATAACCATGTTGTCCCCACTCATCGTCTTTTGGAAAAAATGAACCAAACCTTGTGCTAATAAAATATAGTAATATTTTACAAATATAAATTCGCTTAAAATTCAGCTTGTGAAACGGATTTAAAACACCACACAGAAACCTTGATCGAGCTGGGAAGCGAAGCTCTGGGCCGTAATAATTATTTATATAATTTTTTAATTATATTACTATAAAATTCGTTTCCTATTAAGTTTCATTATTGTTACGTTAGGGTTTAAGACGATTTCTCAATCTACCTCGCGTGCGACATGCATCTAAACTTATAAACGTTTGTCTCATGCAAAAACGTGGACGTAGTTTTCACTATAGGTGACGCAAATATTCCCAAATGTTGACCAAGAAACAGTCCTTCATGGATCATGGGCACATCTGTTAGAACGCAATAATTGATTATCATTTATACGGCAATGCTTACAAGATAGGAGAAGAATAGTGCGCGCCGGTCCACACACACATATACATATATATATATATATATTGATGTACAAATATTAATCATGTTTTTCTTTTAACTATAATATGAATACAAGTCTTTCAGTAAGATGAATTGGGTTTGATTTATTTTTTTCTTAAAGTTGTAATATAAGTTAGCAAAAAAGGGAAATACTAATCATATATATATGGTAATATACTGTGATGGTTATCACTTTTAGGTGTTTCAATATAACCGATACTTATATATTATGTGTAAATATATATATTTAATTATACTAATATATTATATGTTTTGATAAATAATAATAAAATTTTAATACCTTAACATATCATAAATATTATTGACATTTAGTTATTTCAACACGGAATATTAATACGGATAAGTTTTTTATGTTTCTCATGATACGGGAAAAATGTGGATCATATAGTGTTAACCGTTTTTGCAGATTTATGGCTATTAACAAAAAGTACGGTGCCCGCCACTATCAAATGCAGCCAAATCGGCTTTTTTTTTTTTTTTTCTTGGTAACACGTCATGCTTTGTTGTTCGCCATATTCTTGTCCTTAACAGTCTTATGACTTGAAAGTATTCTTTATAAGTTTGTCGGTGACGAGAGTGATAATACGACAAAAAAATGAGAAAAAAAGGGATGGTTTTTGAATATTAATTGATCATCTTATACTGTCATCGTCTTTTAATCTTTTCCCAGTAACTGTTGTAATGTGCCATAAAGCAGCCTGGTACTGGTGTCTCTGGATCTGACCTAATTCTATTGTTGAGTACTTAATTAACTTGTGACAATCATCTCATGTGGTAGTGGTCAGGAGGCGTTGTTTATTCATAAAAAAATTGTTTAGTTTTCCAGGACCATGGAGAATTAGGAACATATCAGATGTAAGAGTGTGGGAACAAAACAAACTTTTGCTAACCCTGAATTCCAAAGGAAGAAACTTAGATTTATGAAACATAGATAACCTTAGACTCTCGTCTTGATGCTACACATAGCTAATGCTTATGGAAGCAAACAAGTAATTAATTAATTAATTAATTTATTGACACCTACTGATGGGAATCCAAATTGCCAAGATCAATCTATCAATTTTAAATCCCATTAGAGCCAACCACTACGACACTATCTAAGAAATTGTGAATATAATTCAATGGACTTATTTGCAAGTTAGCCAGGAACATTGAAGCTAATTTTGAAATGACTTTAGACTCAAGTTAGAGCTCAATAAAACAACATTTATATTTACATAGAAATTGAAAACTTAGGCCAAGGGAAAGTTAGGTCAACTTAGGTTGAAAAAGGTCGACTTAATTCAACAAGGTTGATTTGGTGAAGTAGAACAATCCAAGTGTTCTTGACAATTGAATTCAAGTTAAAAAAACAGGAGGCATTTGATCTTGGGTCAACCAAGGTAGACCTAAGCAACGATTCGAACCGATCCTGAATTGTCGGTTCATGGATCAATGTTACGTTGAACTGAGATAAGCCCATGAACCGATGGTTTAAGGTCGATTTAAGTAGCCCGCTGGTTTAAGGGCCGTGTTCAAAGGCCTTGAACTATTTTTTTCCCCTCTCCTAAGCATTTACATTATTTTTTTTCTTCTCGCCTTACCGATTCTTCAATTATTTTTTTCCTTCGATTCGTCCATAAAATATACATTAAAAATGGAAAGAAAATAAAATACAAAATAGTCTCTTACAGTATGAATATCTAATGTTCTAATTTGATCAAATAGAATGAAGTGGTTGAAGAAAAAATATTTTTTATAGTATTTTATAATCGCCCAGAAGTTGCCTACATATCCCCTAATTGGAATTAGACTGCCGTAGTTTGGTTTAAATTTTTAAAAAACCTTTAGTTTGTTGATCAATTTTATATTTTCAGAAAAGCATCAAAGTGTACGTAACTATCTAAGTTAATTTTTTTGAATAAAAATAATTTTAATCGATCATAATTTGGGAAAACTTAATGCAATATTAGCACTTTTGAGAAAATCATGCTATTTAGTTTTTTTTTTGGATAATTAAAAGAAAAAGATTTTTCTACGTGATAAATTTTTTTCGTAAAGAATGAAAAGAAAACTTACTATGTATCATCTTGAAGTAATTATTCATATTGAGTGGAATCTGCGGGTGAGCTTGGGCTTCCATTAAATTGGTTCCAATCACTAAAGTAATCATCTTCCTCGCATATGGTTCTTATCGTCTGGTATGGTTCTTATTGTCTCCTCGCTTGATGTCCCACACGATTCTCGTCGTCTATAGCTCGCCTTACACCAATCTTTTAAATAAGCATTTTCCTTATCATTGACAATAGATAAGGAAGCTCGGCGTTTTTCGACGATCAGGCCTGCTGTACAAAACGCTTGCTCAATGATGACTGTTGAAGCCAGAGTAGCGAGTACTTCAAGGGCGATATGAGATAGCGGTGGGTAGTCTCTTCTATGTCTTTGTTACCACTTTAAAATATTGAAGTTCTTGATAGAGATATTTTCCAAAAACTTGAGCTTTGTATTAGTGTAGTGCTGCATCTTAGATATTGGATTATCAAACCGTTGCCTCTTCAATTTTTACACTAGTAACTGCACATCCATAAAAGAGTAATGTTGTTCCTTGGTGGTGGCAAAGGAGAGACCGATGACTGGCTACCGTACTGACTTTGATAACAGTTGAGCATCTCCTTTATGTTGGCTGTCGTTACCGACACTTCTTGTTATACTTCCAAGCTGTATATGTCTTGAGAATCCGTTATATCTTAAATGTAACCATAATAAGTTTTCAAATATATTAGTAATAATTCTAATTTACAATGAAGGTCTAGAATAGTTGCTACGAGATAAATATGGGAAATTTCTTTATAATAAGTTAACCACTTCAACGTCATATTGTATACGCATGTGTGCAGGTTTGAGTCCTTATGAGCCTGAATTAATATGCTAAGTATACTGACAGTTGATATAACAAATGAATAAACACTGGACCTGTAAACTTGTAAAAAAGTCTTGGTAGCATAATGAAAAACTTTAAGTAATTGGATGCAAATATCTCAGTTACTAGGAAAAATATTAACTCCCTGCATGTTGGACATTGCGAAATTACATAGAAGTTCGCTGTAAGGAATCGTGCTATGCAACAACTCATAAGTCAAGTTCCAGTGCTGTTGCACATCTATCTTAAACTTCCGAGGTCTCTTCTTATGCTCCATGTACAAGTTCCTCCACTTTTTGTGAAGGGATGGCTTATCCGTTATTGTTTTGATGATGTTCTCAATTGAAGTTATATTGTTGCGCAAAGCTGCAATGCCATTTTTGACACACAAGTTAAAAATATGACATGTACAATGTATGTGGAAAAAAATTCCCTCTAACGTTGGTTGATTGTAATTTTGTAAATTAGATATTGATGCAGTATTAACAGTTGCATTATCAAAACCAATAGAAAATTTTTTTCTCACTAATCCGTATTCATTTAGGATTTCTTTAATAATTTTATAAATTTTTTGCGATGTGTGTTGATCGTTAAATACCCTTAAAGCCAATAATTATTTATTAAGTTGCCAATTATCATCTGCTTAGTGAATAGTAACCTTACATAAGAATTATTACGAAAAGGATCCGTTTATATGTCTACACATATGGACACATGTGTATTGAGGGAAGAAAACTTACTTGCGAGCTCCTTCTTACCTTTGTGGTAAAGCTCTTGTGTGGCTTAAGTTATCATTCTATAGCTAAGCTATCGCGAGCTGGGGTCAAATGTCTCCAGCTCGTATCGATTTTACCACTCTGATGCACCCGTGTTGAATGAGAGATGCATGTTTGCTAGGTACTATACTAGGTTATATTTATGTCTTTCTTCATTATATCTCATTAGCATTTGTCTGGATGAACCACCGCTTCAGGAAATCTGTTGCTGCGTTTTATCTATTCTTACCTCCCCGAAATGCTTCAACTTTAAGCGTCTATTAAGGGTACTATATCCCTCTCCCGTTTTCTACAAGTAATTTGTGTTGTAGAATGCCCTTGAGTTCTCCCTTTCATCTGTACCTTTATGAAAATGAGTAGTAAAAATATTAGACTTACCGGGTTTAGGGGGCTTACTTGAGTCGGATGGTCTCGAACTGCTAGGCCCACATTGTCTCATATGTTACTCTTTTGTTTTAGGAATAATTTTTATGTCATCCTCCTTATCTTTGAACATGCTTACGGGGTAACTCATCTGTAGGGGTTTAAATTCTGCGGGTCATATAGGGATGCTCATACGAGGAGGTTCGAATCTAACATGACGTTTAGGGATACTCATGCGTGAAGGTTTGAAACCGGAAGGTAGCATGTCCTGGTAACTCATACATCGATGTTCAACATCAAAGCTAGGAAGTGGTGTGTCTCGATTATTCGTGTGATGAGGTTCTATATCGAAGCTTGGAGGTGATGTAAATTCTTCTTCTACGTTCTCAATCATATTGTGTGTCCTTTGCTCATTCAAGTCGTAATCGTTATTCGAGTACGCTTAAATTCCCTCAAACTGTAGTGGTGTAGATAATGTATTAGAAATTGTAACGCTCTTATCCTTATTTTTACCACCAAATGATGAACCATGTTTTCAATGGAAAGATAAGGTGCACAAATCATTTCATTAAGGCAAATATTTATGAGTGAAAGACAAAAATAATATGTTAGAGAAACTAAAGCGTAAATTATATGGTAGGTATGTGCATGTCAGCGTTATTTGCTAATACAAATTATTCTGTGTAGTAGAGTGGAGAATTATGCACAGAAATCTGTGATTAGTAGAAGGAAATATTTTAACAGTGTTTTGCAACTGAAAAAAATTTGAAGATAGAAGGGTTGCAGTTATAGAGATTTAATTAGTTTATAGAATAAGTGTTGCTATTAGGCTTAAAGTTGCCATTTATAAAGACTAAGAAATGTGTAAATGTGTGGTTTGAATTTTGAAATTTAAAATTTTAAGCGGTTCAGAGCTGCAAATTTTAAAATTTGAACTGTGAATTTAAATTTTTCAGCACACGTGCCAAAAATAAAATTTATAGATATGGGATACCAAACAGGAGATAGGGGTCTAGGGGTAGGGGGTGGGGTGGGTAGTGGGGGTTGGTCTTTTTGATCGGCCAAATTTTATTTTATTTTATATAATGAGGTGATCCTTAAACCATTGGGTCCGGTAGTTCTACTTAAGCGAACCGTTTGGGCCCTAAAAGCTCGACCGTTCGACTTGGCTAGTAATGGGCCAGGTTAGGTCGGTTTACAGTTCAGAACCGGCCCTTACCCAGGTTTAAACTATGGTAGCCTAGTTTAACTACTCTAGAGCTACTAGGGTAGTCAATTGATTAAGACTTTTAAGGGTATCATTTGTCCAAGATCTGTTACCTTTTATTGCTTGTTTTTACATTTTGTTTAGCTTCTTTTGTTAGTTATGAAGGTTAAATTAAGCTCATAAATATGGATTCCTTTTAATTCGTAAACAAATTCTAAATATGGAACTTTTTTTTGAGAGATTAAAAAACTTCTATACCAAGGTTTTTCGATTGCTTAATTAATGGGTTGAGGTCTTTTTTATTTCAATTATACCACAGTTCTTAGAATATTTGCCAACTTATCATGTTTAATATATAGTTATATACTTGTCTTTCTAAGATGGTTTTCTTAATGAGTTAAGGTCTTGTGCTTGTTCTTAGTGCTCTTAGGCCTTATAATCACCAATCATAGATTTTATCATGAAGATCAAGTTATTCTTAGTTCGTATTGAAATTGGCAAATCAACTAATCATATCCCAATTTCAATTCGTTCATATCATCTAATAATTCATTCATATTATTTTGCTTTTATTCTTATTTCATCATTCTTTCTTGTCACGAGAGAGAGGAGAGAGGGCGTGGAAGAGAATTCGAAAATAATACATTGAAAAAGATAAATTGGATGAAAGAAAAAAGAGAGAATGGAAGCATCAAAATCATAAGAAACAATTATATGCAAAATTATAGCAATTTGATATTGTCTTTTTCACATCACACCATCATCCTTCTTATATGTTCATCTTAGAGCCTTAAATGTTTCTTTCTTAATTACCTATTAACATTCTTGACTTGTTTGAAATATCACTATAAAATTCAAAGTTAAGTGAATTAAATAAGATAGGTAGAGATTAGATTGAGTTTGATAGTTCAATAAAGAATTAAAAAAACAATATAAGAGAGTCATAAAAGGTAGGGGTGTGTAAGACCATGCGAGAGAGAAAAGCCATATTGTAAGTGTGAGACACAAATGATGGGTGTCATTAAATTTGAGTGGGAATACATGAGTAAAATTGTGAGGATTATTTTTCTTGTTTTCATAATTTTGCTGAATGTCTTAAAAGGGTGGTAGCATGGAAGTAAAGAAGGTAGATCTTGCTATGGAGATGATTCTGTAGAGCATGGGGCGTATGAATGCTAGGATGGAGAAAAAAGATGCTGCACGAGAGCAATCACAACAAAGTTATGACAACTAGAGAAAGAAGCCATAAATTCCCTATGATGATTCTGGAGATGATGATGGGAAAGATATAGATGTTGATGAACCAAAATACTTGTTGTGGATAGGGATTAGCATGGAGATGGTAAGCCGAAGGATGTTGTGATTGAGTTGATCAAGATCTAAGAAGTATTAAGATGAAAATTGAGTAGGAATTTATCTAGATGCATATTTTGAGTGGCAAAGGAAAAAAAAAAATGGAGCTTGTCTTTGATTACCATAATAACTCTTAGAAGAAAAGGGGCAAAATTAGCACTTATTGAATTTACTGGAAATCAAATTTTCATGTTTATCATTCAAATAGATAAATATTACGTAAATACTAACTATATACAAAATTTATATAAATATTAATGCTATATCTCATGTTGGAAATTGAGACACAATTTTATGTGAATGTCTTAATGTCTCATGCTTGAAGTGAAAGACTTTCTTATAAAATTAGTGTTTCATTTATACCATGAGACAACATTGGTATTTGGATAAATTTTTTTAATCTAATTTATATTCATGTATTTCTTTTTATAACAAAGGTAAACAAGTATCTCTAGTATTAGAGAAATTTTTATGTTTATCATATAAATTTCTCTCTATTAGAGAAAATTTTATCTAATAGTAAAATACATAGGAAATAAATGGTGTTTCGTATTTGAAGTAAGACATTCATATAAAATTAGTATCTTATTTCCAACATAAGATATAAAATTGGTATTTATGTATTTTTTTATCTAATTTATATAGATGTAATTTATTTTATTACAATAGTAGATATACATCTCTTCCAAATTTACTAACTAAGCTATTATCTTGTAGGATCAGCTTGTGACTAGTACTAGGAAGAACTATAAGAGACCTATATTATTAAGGACTATACGAAAAGTTGTAGAGTCACACATAAGTAAGGCTGGTAATTTGTGTTATCGTATCGTCTTTCGTGTTTGTATCTAAACGGGTTTGTGTCCTAAAATCCAAACCTGTGACATGATTGGTTTATTAATTGTGTCTAAAAACGTAAACTCGTAACCTGACCTATTTAATAAGCATGTCTCGTGTTTGAGTTTGAACCCATTCATTGATTAAAAAGTTATATAAAAGTCTATAAGATACTTGCAAATGCAAAAGAAAAATAGACAATAATAATATTTAAATTCTATAAATACAATTGTCATAGGGTCTTAGTCTTAGTACTTAACATAAAATTATAACTCAAATAAAAGTTTTAAATAAATAAAATCTTATCAAATTACAAGAAATCCTAAAATTTAACTACTTAACATTGCTTAATTAGGTGGAACAATTGCCTGAAGGGATGCTATTAGTAGGGTAGATTTCTAAATTCACCATATTCTCCGTTAGATCTTCAATGGAGAAGATCAAATAATTTACGTATAAAAAAAATCATATCAATAAAATATATTATGTCGAAATTTTTAACATAATAATTTAAATTTACTACCTTTTTCTCTATAGAGCCAATCCTTTATACATAAAAGAGCTTCTATAATATTTTGCTTCAACAAGTTGTGATGTTGATTAAGGATGCGATCTTTAATGCTAAATGTGGATTCTGAAGCTACCGTAGATATTGGTATGCTTAAGACATTATGTATCGTTCTTGCAACTTGAGGATATCGAAACCAATTGGTTTTCTAATAACTCAATATGTCTAATTCATCCATTTTATGCCTCTCCTCATCCAAATATAACTCTAATTTAGATTTGGTGACACCCCTAAGGGTTTGCATGCTTTTAAATGATCGAAATTCCTAAATAAGGTAAAAAATACGTGCATAAAATAAAATGAAATTAATTTCTAAAGTATAAAAATAATATACAATCATAAAAAATAAAGTTACCTAGAAGTCATTGCCCCATTCATCATTCATATAATCCTTGGTTTTTGATTTACTACTATCAACATCTTGATTTGAAGTTGTAGCATCTTTTTGCACATATTCACCAAAAAGAGACAATAAAGCTCTTTTGACTTTTCTAAACTCATTCAAGTCATCACCATAAAGTCTTTGGTAACTTTACTCAACAAAAACAAGTTTATATCATAGTTCTAATATAATAGCAATTACCAAAACCAAACTTAACTCAGGCTAGGGTTTTTCAAATTTTGTAAACATCTTGATCGCCATGTCTCTCAAATATACTTCATCTTTATTCATATTATTTGTCAATGCTCGATATGCCTTAAAAATTGAAGGAAAGTACAAGTTGGTAGTAAGATACTTTGTTTTAGAAAATTTGCAAATAATATCATAAAAAACTTCAAAAACTTGCTCATTTTCTCAATCTTGTCCTATTTTTCCAAAGAAGGACAATGTTTGTACTTTGAGTCACATAACTCAAAGTGCCAAAATGTACTTTTGTAATACAGTGCATTCTTACGCAGGAGGTATGTTGAATTCCATGTAGTTGGAACATCTTGTCTTAGACCTTTGTCTTTAGATAAAGACAACAAACTCACACATTCAGCGAACTTTACTTTTCTCACTTGAGACCCTTTCACATACTTTATACTTTTTCTTACCTTATCAACAGCACCATCAATCTCTTTTAAACCCTCCTGAACGATCAAATTGAGAATGTGTACACAACATCTAATATGAAAATAAAAACATAATGCCAAGATTCCACTTCGCATATTAATTGTGTCTTCAATAAAGTTATAAAAGGATCATTGGATGAAGCATCATCTAAAGTTATGCAAAATAATTTACTTTTTACCCCCCCAATTAGTTAGTAAAGTCATTGCTTTCTCAATTAATGCAACACTTGTAAGTGGAGGTGGCATAAAACTCAAAATCCTCTTTTGTAAGACTTAATTTTTATCAATGAAATGTAGTAACAAATATATATCCATCAATAGCTATTGATGTTCACAAATCAGAAGTTAAAGAAATTCTACCAAGACAATTTATAAGCATGTGTTTAATTCTAGATCTTTCCCTCTTGAAAATCTTCATCAAATTAGCCTTTAAAGTATTCCTAAATACATGCATAACATTCCCATTTAAGTATTCAAACAATGCCTTAACTCCACCATACTACATAAACGAAAGGGGTAGTTCATGTTTAACAATTGTAGTGACTAACAATTCATGAAATTTCTCAGGATTAAACTTAGTAAAATTAAGTTTCATGTCTGCAGACAATAGCATTTGACCAATGTCTCTAGTATTACGTTTAGGATATTTTTTCACATGCCTCCTTAAGTTTCTAGTATTATAATTACTATCACGTCTTATCTTGGTTCTACGTGGCATGCATGTAACTTTTGTAATGATTGATCCATTCGATTGCTTATCAAATGAACGAGTGAAAACATCTATACTAGAGAAGTAAGCTTTCTTTGTTGTTTTGAATTAGTAGTTGAAGTTGACCCTTCAACTTCAACCATATCATCTTCTTCATCTACTCCCAAGACTTCCATTTCATCGAGGTCCATTGAGTCTTCTAAAAGTGAATTTATTTGCATGTTGAACAAAATTCTTAGGTGAATTCATTTCTAATATATGCCTTCTTTTTCTAATATTAGAAAATATCTATAAAAAACAAAAAAGAAAGAAGGAAAATCAATATTATTTTCAAATTTGAATAATACTAAAACAAACATGGATCGATTTTTTATGATGGAAATCCATTAATTAAGTGGTAATGATCACTATAGTTTTATTAAGGTATATATATACTAACACGTTCCATTTCCCATTACCAAATGTACTTGCAACGAGTCTCAAGCCTAACAAAAGTATTTTGATAGAAGATTCTCTTGAGATGCTTTTAGGGTCCAGCGGATTGATAGGAGAATGGCCTCATTGTGCTAATTTAATACTCGTTATATACTGGATTTCATATTTTAATGGATTAATAATCAAAATTAGGATCTCACATCAATCCTTCTATCATATTGTGTTATATACTAGATTGCATATTTTAATGGATTAATAATAACTGCAGATGTAAGAAATACAATTATTAAGCAATTTCAATGCCTCTTTATTTAATAATTTCATTCAAACAACCAAACATAATATTACTAGACTAAAGAGTGTAGGGTATATGTTTTGACTCTGAGGGGGGCCTAGTAGAACTGTATAAAATTTTCATATCAGGTATGCACCTATGATGCAAAAATTGCTTTGGAGGTTAGAGATTTGAAGACTCTAAATGATTAGTCACTAAGGTTTTCGATTTTTAATTAATTAACATACTATAAAATATAAATGACTATGGATATCTGATATTCCACTCCACAGTCCATCAGAACTATAGAGAATCGGTATTCCCTACCAAATACTAAGATAAGATAGAACAACTTGATAATTTACTAGAAATACTATATTATACATAATTCTATTATATAAATATTTTCTACATAAATTGTTTCTATACCAACTATATACGTTTTAATCAGATTTAAATTATCAAAGATATCTTCGATTTGTACTTTACTCTCAAGATTTTTCCTAAATTCTTACTTAAAGGAACCTACAAAAGAAACTACAGGAGAATGAGCAAATCATGGCTCAGTGAGTTCATTCTTCATCACCATCGTTTAAGCAAGTTATCAAACATTATAAGCGTACATGTAATCTATTTAAAAGCGAAATGAATGTATAGACAGTGAATGCAAGCAATACATTCATAAGAGTCCAGAACTATGGAAGGTGTAGATTTACATCATTTATATGTCAATTATCCCCTGTACTACTTGTACGGAGCACTTCACTTTAACAGCATGAGGTTGCTTGGGGGCACTGTCCCTTTAAACGACACTTGATTATTACCCTAGTTGAGAAACAACAATCAATATAGGTAGATTCTAATGAAGGCCATCCATCGAATATATCTAAGGTCCTTCGAGTACACAAAGCAAGTCCTCTCGCTGTCAAAATATATTTAAGGTCCCATGAGCACAAATATGTGAGTTCGCAATTAATTAGATATATTATGTAAACTTTATCTTAATGATAAAAATATTATTCACGGG
This sequence comes from Lumnitzera racemosa, assembly GCA_024138005.1. Lineage (NCBI taxonomy): Eukaryota > Viridiplantae > Streptophyta > Magnoliopsida > Myrtales > Combretaceae > Lumnitzera > Lumnitzera racemosa. Next base: position 14,243,421 of record JAMXBC010000006.1, read on the forward strand.
TACTATGGGCCCTCATATAAATCATACAAAATATATTTAAGATTGGAAAAACATTTTCCAAAAAATACTTTTATAAAAAATCTGCAAGGCTAGCATTCTTTATTAATATATCAATTGGGTCATAGATATGCGAGAAATATAATTGGTTATTTTAGTCGAATAGTTATATTTACAATTTAAGTAAGTGATCACACAAATGACAATACAGAAAGTAATCGGTCATTCAACAAATATCAAGTAACATACAGCATCAAGCAGTAAGTAAATAATAGATCATTAGAACTCTTTTACCTTGGTTAATACTCATTCTCCTAACCTTTGGAATTCCCAAAATTTGATAATTTAGTACCTAAAAGATAATAAAATGTATAAGTATTCGAGAAACTAGGTTTCTTAATTACTAAATATCTATTATAATTTGTCTAGTCTCTCAATACAAGCCAAGCATGATATAAACATGGTTTAAGTTAAACTTTTACTTATTTTTCTCAGATTATTTCGAATTTTTAGTCGCACATAACTTTTTTGTTTTAACTCCAATTTTTATGAACTTATAGTTGATTTTTATCATTTTCAAACATACTTTTGCATAGCGAGGTTCCTTTTGGACATTGCAACCTACATCTTCCATTATGGTGTATTACAAACTTTATTATTTTAACTTAAATAATTATGAATTATCATTTTAAGCTTTTCTTATATATTTATGATTTAATAGATATCTAAAATTTATATTTTTGAGTTTTCTTATTTTTAAGTCTATTTTATAACAATTTACTTATTTTTCTATTTTTAAGGTTTAATACTTATTTAATTCACTTTTTTATTACTTTAATAATTTCTTAATTAATTAATTAATTATTTTATTATTATTTTTAATTGAAAATTTAATTAAAATTTATTAAGAGCTGACGTGGTAGTACACAAGTATTCCATATGTCACTTTCATGAATTTTTTATATTTTTTAATTTTATTTCTATTTTATACTTTACTTAATAATTATTGAATTATAATTATTATTATATTTTATTAAAATTTGCAAATTAATCCATTTTCCTTTTTCTTTAAGACTCACAGCACACTTACTTATATATATCATTTTATTTAATAATTTAATATTTTTGTATATTACACATATACTATCTAAGTATATACATATACTTATGCATAATATACTACTAATATATGTATTTTTATACATATACATATATAATTAGGTTTTCTCAATTTATTTATACATATATACATATTTAATTTTATGATATACCCCTAAATACACTATAAGTATGATACGTATATACATATACAATATTTATATATATAATATACTTATATTTTTGTACTTTATATCTACATACCTAACCAGCCCTATATACATACATATATATATAATGAAAATAAATAATATACATACTATATACATGTATATATGTACATATACACAAATCCCTTTATACCAAATACTTATATAATCAATTATAATATATATGTATACATAAATATACTTAAGTATTTATATACATATATGAACATATGTAAATGATATAATACTAACAATTCATAAATTCCAATACATGTATAAGTGGTTTGATTAAAAGAATAGAAATTACAATTTGAACTATATTACATATACCCAAAATACATATATCTCTATAAAATACATACCTACATACATAACAAGGGTACATGTAAATTAACAAAATAATAATAATAATAATAATAATAATAATAATAATAATAATAATAATAATAATAATAATAATAATAATAATAATAATAATAATAATAATAATATATAATAATACTTAACTATTCTTCTGATACTTGAAGATTAGTTAATCCTAAAGCTTTTCTTCTTCTTCTTACTTCACTTACTCCTGGAAGAAAAGGAAATAATCAAAAGAAAGAAAAAAAAAAAAAAGGAAAGGGGTTTACTGTTTGTAAAAAAAAAAAAAAGAAATTGTGTTTTGCTTTGTATGGAATAAGAAAATTGGGAGAAGAATTGGACGTAAGCAGTAGATGTAGGAGAAGAGAAATGGAAAGGTGAAAAGTAAAAAGTAAAAAAAAAAATAAATAAATGATCAAAGATAATGATTAAAACCTTATACTAATCCTTTAATCTCTACCGCTTATTATGCACATGGGCTACTGTTTATCCAGCAAGAAGTAGAAAACACGTGGAAAAGAAAAGAAAAAATATAAGGAAGGAAAAGAAAAAAGAAAAAGGAAAAAGGGAGAAAGAAATAATTAAAAATCAAAATTTCAAATATAAAATTGTAAAATTATATGTTTAATAATAATTATGAAATAATATTTGAAGTTTTAAAAAAAAAATTATTAATTAAATTGTTATCTATTGCTTTTATAATATTTAGGAATTATCTTAATGCGTTTGTTAACAATTTTACGTGATTACGCGTATTGATCAATAATTATATTCATTTAGAGTTTTATTACTGTTGAGGGGTAAATTTATTCATTTTATAAGCTTAAATTATAGTTTTAAAGTTTTTGTTAAATTTAAATTCAATCTCAAGTATTTACGCGTATATAGGATTCAAGGTTTTTGTACGTAATTAAGGTTTCGATTAAATTTTTTTTAAGGTTTTTTTTCTTTCGTATAATGTTTGAGTATAAAATTTTAATTAGTTTTAAAATTATTAACTTCATTCACTTAAGATAATTATTTATAATATTTAAATTGACTTGATACCTAAAAATTAAATTTACGGATTTACACTATAGTTATTAGAAAACAGTACCCCAAAAATAGAGACATTCAAAAAATTTTGGGGGCTATAGCATAATGATCACTGGGACCCAACAATATTGATCTTGATTGACATATCCGTAGAAATGAAAAGCACTTAAGTGTAACATATTTGATTATGTAGATAGGTTCAAATTCTATCACATGGAATTACACGTGGTTGTTTTAAACAATAGTGTCTATGGAAATTGGAATTGTGTCACGTACCTAGAAGTATCATAATGTACAAGAAAGCTAAGTGGTAATCTATGAAGCACAGGGATGAAAAAAAAAAAGTAAAAGAGAAAAAAAATTACAGCTACAATGAAGCACGGGAACATAATAAAGTAGAAAAAATCACCACCTGGAACTTGATGTGTTTAGAGCTGGTAAGCTTCGATTGTAAAGACTAAAGTGTAAAGATGAGCTTTGCGGTTGCGGCTGATGTTCCGTGGACGAAGGGAAGATAAAAAGCTAATTAGGAAACCCTAGTTATTAAAAATGCATATATTTGATTATGTTATGTGTGAAGGTGGACCTTCGACTGGACCTTTTTGCATTGTTCTTGGAAATGAAAGAAATATATAACACATGACTTGATTAATAATAAGTTGGTTTATGGATCAAATTCGTAACCTATTTATGAGATTTGTTTAATAAATTGGTTTATGGATAAATTCGTAACCTATTTATGAGATTTGTTTAATAAATGGGTTCGTAAATAAGTTTAAGATATAAATTTGAATCCATACACATATATAAACTTATTTAGATTGATTTAATCCGTTTGTATTTAATGTTGATTTTTTTTTATATCTAAACCCATCTAAATTGTGTCGTGTCATTTTCAGGTTTGATAGATGAAGTTCTAAATTGCTATCCCTACACATAAGGATGGGGAGAAGTATAATAAGGTAATGATAAATCTTAAACCCATACTCGTCTTTTAAGGTATTTTCGTTAAAATGGAATATGGCACATAGATTTACAATGGCCGAATATGAGACACGTGATAGCTATTGGCTAGTGGCTCATTTGCGAAACAAAACACGCCTCAAGCCAGCACAACTAGCTCGAATTAATGATTTAATAACTTCATATATTTTTCTTTAAATAGTAAATCTATAAAGCTCAACCATTAAGATATATATTAAAATTTTATTAATATTTACTTACTATTTATTTATTTACGTGGTATATTAATTCCGTGGTCATGACCTTGAGACCTATGCACACTTCCATGATCAATTAAGCTACTTGTATGGGTAAATACATTTATATTGTTTTTCACTTTATTAGTCTTTTTTTTTTCTTATGTTCATTTTCTTTTCTAAAAATTTATTCTTTTGTTTTTTTTTTCTTTATTTTTTCATCTTATAGGCTTTTCATTTTGTGATTTTTCTTGCCCTTTTCATTTTTTCTCTATTTATTTTGAATATTGACTTAAAAAGAACTTGAACTAAAACCAATAGAAGAGGGAAAAAAAATAAAGTGTCTACATCCTTTAATTTTTATTCTGCACCATACACAGTGTTAATACCTTCCTAATTTATCACTCTAATATCCTACCTTCCAAACATGAGATTTTCCTCCTCCCCGCCAATAATCTACCCCCCACAATATTCTATGCGTCCATTTATATATATATATAACTCCATTCAAGCACCTCTAAAACAACTTTGAAGTTAATTTTAATTATTGAATATCAATGCGATCCAACAATATTGATATAGCTAGATTTTATAAATACTAAAAACCGCTTCTCAATTGAGATGTCAAGAAATAAAAAAAAAAAAAAAAATTCATTGTACTATCAGATTGTTATCACAAAAGATTAATTGGATTCAAAGCGAATGATGTAGCATTTTTCTTCAACAATAGTTGTTGATGTTATTGAGATTTTTCATCTATTATGCCTGTGTTTGATGTGCCCTTTGTGTCGTCATTCTAAGTTATTCATTTTTTCTTAATCGCTCTTTATGTATATAACATGAGATACACGCTGAACACATCACTCAACCATCGTGACCTTGATGTATTAAAATTTAAAAAGATGTTACCCCGATATTTGATAAATGTCATGGATTCAAATCTGTTATCACGACAATTTTGATATGCCCTGCGACTCCAAATTGCTCCCATCCACCTTTCTGTCACAGTACTTATGAACGCGGAGCACTGTCTTAGAAAAGAACTAAGAATTCCTTGGCTAATGACAGTCGAGCTGTCAACCTCCTAAATTCGGTCATCATCTTTTCATGAGAATGGCCCTTCAAAATTTGAATAAATATATATTTACTTAGCCAAAATACACAGAAGAAAATACATCTCCACTCACCATCAAAAAGATAAGTTGATTATGACCGCTTTCGGTGACGGTGAATGTGGCATATCCTACAATGGTTCGAGATCCTTATAAGTCATTTTGGCAATCTCCATTATATAAATAAAATTTTTCTACTTTTTGAACTAATGACATCTTTATTTTCTTTGCGTCCAATCAATATACAGTCATGTATTAAAAATAATTAATAATATAGGTTCAGATGATACCGAAGAACGTAAGTCATATATTTTTTTCAATTCTAAAAGGTACTTGTGAACTAATGATATTTTTATTTTTATTTTTATTGCATCCGATGAATATGCTGTAGTATATAAAGAATATTTAATGCAAGTGCAAATTTAAGATAATATTTAGGGAAATGAATCATATATATATATGTATATTTTTTTTTTCCAATTCTGAAAGGGTGTTAAATATGATATTAGATATCAAGAACAGAGAAATGCACGATGTGAAAAATTATGGGTTCAAATTAGATATGTCTTGGCAAATCCAAGGAACACATGACCAATTACCAGTTATCTGCGAGACAGCTTATGATAAGGTGACCCTACATATTTTTTTTGCTATCTACTCCTCTACTGATAATGTGAGTGAGTGAGACACTACGGGCTTTTTGAAGCCTTGACTTCGGGATTTGAAATGTCGGATCAGATGTAATGTAATATGCGCCGGTCCTTATCACAATTCACACCCATCCTTTTTATCTTATGTCGACAAATTCTAATGGATAGGAAAAATTTGACCATTTACCACACGTTTAATTTCTAAGCGCTGGTTAAGATTCGTTTTTTAATTTTTATCTATTTTTAAAATATATATTTAGTCTATTCTAAACCATTTAATTTATGTATATTGTAATATTTTATTTTTAATTTTGAGAGAAATACGAAACTCTATATAAAACATCAATGTTAATCTTCCAAGTTGTAATCCATGTTTAGTTATTTGCAATTTAGTATTTTTCATTTAGAGATGAACATGATTATATATTTAAAATAAACCAAAAGGTAATCTTAAATGGAAATAATATAAAGTACTGCATTATAAAAATAAATTACATATTCAATAATAAAATTATATTTATATTATTAAAAGCAGAAAGGCCTTAAGTAGCTACTATCAATAAAATTATTATTTAGACTCGAATTTAAAATTATATAATGAAAAAATCAACACTAAAAATACTATAAATATATTATACTATGAGTAAATTTAATATTCTTCGTAATTTCTTATTTCCTTTCTTTCTCCATTTTTATGATAGCTTAAATCATGGCCACCCTCACATCCTATATATAATCCACACAACTTTCAATTTTCATGTAAATTTAAAATCATAGATATTTATAGTTACTTAAAACTTTCTTATTTATCTATTATTTATTATATTAAGCAAAAATACTTGTTTGTAAGCATTGATAAGACTCTTTGGACATGAATCTCTTAGACCTAAGTCGACTTGACTGGGCTTATGGTCTAGGTTGTGCCCTTCTACACCTAGCCTATCCTCACAGTTGGCCTCAACTTAATCCTATTATACGACCTACTCAACCATATCGATCACCAATGGCTAGAAGATTATAGATAAGGTTAACGACCAAGTTAATAACTACCTCCTATATTTGCGAATCATGTCGGACATTATAATTTTACTACCCAATACTTATGGACGTAACTTTTGCTTGCTAACTCTTCTATAATTACTAGCTTCACTCTTTTATAAATGTAAGACTATTACTCAATGGTAAATTGTTTGATACTTCGCATACTAAAATCTATCTTTGCATTTGAGTACTCTTATTCTCCTAACACACCAATGTAACTTAAGCATCGAAGTGGTTATGCCGGATAATACCTTAATGCCCCTCACTATTTTTTATTTTGTAAGTTTACATAGCCCTGTGCTTAATTAAATTTCTACTGGCCAAAACCCAGACGTAAAGCCCAATCTTAGCCGAATTTTTACGGACTAAAACCTAGAGATGACATTTAACATCGTTTATAGGAACCTAATCAATTTCTTACTCAAATACACACTAAACACTTACCTAAACACCATCCACGATTGATAGTATGTCTCGTATTGACAATCTTGATAACAACCAGTTGGTGGATAACTAACCTGCCAACAATCAACCCCTAGTTAAGAGGGAGATGCTTGAATAATGTTTAGAGTGCATGGAGTGCTTACTTGAGGAGTTTGCAGCTCAAAACAAGGTGTGCTACACTTGCTTGGATGATGTCGAAAGGCATAGTAGGCAGGGCCATCAACTGGAAGCATTCGATGCTTGTACTGAGCATAACTAACAGCAACAACAATAGAGTAATAGGGATCAATTGCTTAATCCTCCAGTACAAGAACAAGTGCGGTCTATGGCCACTTGCGACTGTACTCTTATTGGCAATGAGCAGGTGGTCGAATCTTATGGAATACAGGAACACTCTGCAGTATGTGAAGCTCATTCGTTAGAAAATGAACCGGTATGACGTAATTGATGATCTTGATTATTACCTCTTCTACTTCTGCACCTTCATGAACCTTTATAGTCTTGAGGATGCCATTCTGTGCAAAGCTTTCCCAAGTATATTAAGGAAAGCAGCTTGAATGTGGTTTAACCACTTGCTTGAGAACTCCACTTATTCGAGAACTCCATCAGCTCATTTGATGAGTTGGTACAGAGTTTAAGCCTCTACTTTAAGGCCAGCAAGTTATCCTTCTACTTGACAAGGTAAAGTGAATGGGAAACTTTGTGCAAATATATGGTTTGGTTGACCAATGCTATGGTCGAGATTCCTCAATTGGATGAATAAGGTAGGAGATTTCTTCAATTTGCTTGCGAAGAGTAAGTTGAAGGCCTTAGCCAAATTTTGGAATAAGGCTCAGAAATACAGAGACCAAGAGGACAACATTCGTGTTAGGTACGATGCCAATCGAGAGAGGTTAAGTGGAAAAAAGGACAAGAAAAGATTATCCATAAAAGATCACCTTAGTAGTAGGGCATTGAGTAAATTTCAGGAGGAAGGCTTAGGTAGTAAGAAGCGCCGAGTCGAGCATAACTCACTTGCCCTTCTCATTTCACACAGCATACCCTTTGGAACTGACCAATTGCGCAGGTCTTTACCAAGGAGCGGAATAGAGGTTTGTTGCAAAAGCCTCTTAAGGTAAAGGGGAATCCCAATCGTCGAAACTGGGATAAGTATTGTTAGTTCCATGATGACCACGACCACATTACGGAGGAGTGCTTTCAGCTAAAGAACATAATCGAATATGTTGTTTAGCAGGGCTTCTTCGATGAGTATGTAACCTAGTAGAGGAACGATAATTGTTTTGATGATGACGAAGATAGGGCACTTCGAAGGCAATGAATTGAAGGCACCCGAGTTGAGTAGAAAGAAGATCACTGCTATGATTGAGCCCTTAATGATTGAGCTCCTAATGGCGTAATCAACATAATCATTGGGGGCCTACACCTAGGGAGCCAGCTGAGCTCTAACAACTTGGTTAATGCCTTGCTCGAGGTATTAGCTGTTAGAGAAAAAAGGAAAAAGGTTGACACTTTAATCTCTTTTTTCGATAAGAACTTAGAGGGGGTATGTAAGCCTTATAACCAGTCACTTAGGGTTCTGATTGACTGAAAGATCTGATCGAGTCTAAATTATAAATAAAGGTAGAAATATTAATAAAAATGATCCTGTAAGTTCGAATTTAAGAAAATAAGTAATAAAATAAAAGAATATAAAATTTTCAAATTTTAAATATATAACTCGTTATTTATCGAAAATACGTAAAATATATTTCGATAATTAACTAATCGTTAATTATATGTATATTAAAAATCATAGAATGACCTAAATAATATTTAAGAATATTTATTTGTACTATATATGAATTTACATGTAGGTAGAAATACGCATAATTACTTAAAATACGCGAAATGAGCTAAAATAATACTAAATAATTAAAAAAATTCATAATTAATTAAGGAAAAATAAAGAAAAATTAGAAAAAATAAGGAATGATCTAGATTTGGGTCGTGGCAGTTGGGGAAAATAAGAAAAAAATTAGCCAATTAAATTAGAACAACATAAAAGGTAAATTGGAAGAAGTTAAGGTAGTTGTCAAATCAATTTAATGCATAATAATTTTCTTGATGCTCTATAAATAGCAAGAAAATTTTGGAAGCTCATTTGGTCAGTTTGAAAAGTGAGAAAAATAGAGAGAGGCGAAATTGAGAGTAAATTAGGGTTTTAGAAAAAATCACAAAAAATTGGTGTATTTGAAGCTTCTAAGGAGAACCTAGACCCGACGAGCAGTTGAGAGTGGACAGCATAACCACTACACGGTGGTGGCAGTGCCCAGGTAGGTTGATACACCCATGGCCACTGATGGTGGCTAGAGCTACCTAAATCGGTGAGTTTGATTTCCAGCTCGATCTTGTGTAATTATGTAAAAATAATAAATATTTTTAGAAAATTATGAATTTTGTTATTCTAAAATATTTTTTATGTAGTTTATAGGAAAAATATTATTTTGATGAAAATATGTTCCGCGATATGTGATCCTTAAGAAATCATGCAAAACCGAGTATGTTTTGGTTTAGAAATAAATGACCTTAGGAGTGTAGTTTTGAGCCCAAAATTTTTGTATAGATTACTTAGATGATATAGAATAGTGATATGAAGCCTATTTTCAAAAATTAATTTTCAAAATTTTATATAATTTTTAGGCCTTAAAATGAGGCATAAAATGGGTAATTTAGGGTTAATTAAGTAATTAAATAGTTAATTACTGATTTAGTGAATTATTATATGTTTTAGGATGTTGACATCTGATGAATTATGATATTTGTAGCATTTAGGGTGTTAGACGTAATTATTAAGTTAATTATGTACTAAATAAGTAATAGGAAAAAATAGTAAATTTTAAGTTAATTTTGTAAATTAGGGTAATTAGGTGTAAAATCTGATTTATGATGAATTTAGACATTTTGAAATGATAATTGATGTTGGGAGATGGTAATTAGAGTGATAAAAATATTAGATATGTATTATTTACATAATAAGTAATAGTACATAATATACAATTATTAGAAATATAATAAATAGAAGATATTAGAATAAAAATTGATATTATGATAATAATAAAAATATACAATAAATCTGATAGGAAACTTAAATTAGGGTAATTATATGAAAAATGTAAGATTTTTTCATAACGGGGGTGAATTTGATGATTAAACTAGAATCTGGGTGTACCGCACTGACTAGAACACTAGTTAGAGATTAAAAATGATATTTAGGATATCTGAAGATAATGCGATTAATTTCACACTATGGGTCAGAATGATTTCTTAGAGTATACATATAAGTCTTTAACAAAAAATTGAGTTAAAAAACTAATTTAAAAATCGATGTGAAAATTGAAACAAAACTTAACACGATTCAAGGAGAATTGTAAAAGACTTAAGACCTAGATTATTAGGTATGTTGAACCCTAAACAAAAGATAACAATAAGCATTACAGGATTAAACCAACTTATAAAAGTTATATGAAAAACTGAAACCATGTTTGTGTTATAGGGATGATCGGCGATGGCCCGAACAAGTTGGACCTTGAGTGAGCAAGCAAGCAAAAAGTCCAGGTAAGTTGGGATTAATACGTTGCTATATTTTGGAGGTTTGAGATTATACTTGGTTGTACTTATTAGATAGTTGGGTGTGTACATGTGCTTGATTATGAGTAATGCTATGATTTTGTTTATTGTTTTGGCTTGTATTGTATGATTTGTATGAAATGATTGATCGCTCTAAACTGGACCTAATCAAATATACGACCTGTAATCATAATCGGACCTGTAATCATAATCGAACCTATATGACAACTCATTAGGGGAAACTTAGGATTCTCGGGCCAAATACTGACCCCTTCAAAAGGGATATCGCAGGATTGCATAATGGTCCCTTCTTCATCCTTAGTTGAACTAAGTGACATGAGAGGAGGTCGTGGCGAGGGTGAAGTTAATGGTTCGAAGGTAGTCGCGGGAGGAGCAGTGTCTCCAATACACAAGATTGGGTTTGATTGTGAGCTGTTGCATTAATGGTAACTCCTCAACTTGTATTAGAGCGGGCGTAATTTCTCTAATCTCATGATGGGCCAGATAACGTCGTGCGATGACATTTGCTTGAACATGCACTGCACCTAATAAGTTGGTTGATAACCTTGTTATGTTTATGGTATAGTTTTAAGTCCTCCATCCTAACTTACTAAGCTGTGGTTGCTCACATCCCTATAAACATTGTGTAGGTACTGGCTAAGAAGTGGCTTACAACTACTCTAAAGCTAGCAATTACTAGATCGTAGCGAGTGAGGAAAACATTTAAAGAACAAACATATATTTTTAAGGTCTAAGCTTTTATTTTAGAATTTTTCATTTTTGAATAATGTAATAATTAGGAAATATATTACGGTGAAACATTGTAAACGTTAATTGTAATAACTAAATTATAGTGTATATATATATATTTTCTTACTTTCTTAGGTAAATAATTTATTTAAATTACAAATTGTTTCCTTCAAAGCAGGTTATTCGTGGACGCTTTATGTAGATTAGGTCTAGGATAACGGTTTTAAGGCTAACTTCTATCTTAGAATGGTTTACATGGCGGGGCTGTTATGACTCTGTCGCTTCGGGGCATGATAAGATAGAGACCGCCTAATAAGACTCCTTTGTTATCGGGGCAAGAATTACAAATTTTGAGGTCCTCAAGATTATGATGGATACCGGTAGCTCCATTAACATCCTCTTCCTTCATATGTACGAGAGGATGAGTAGCAAGTTACTCGTTAAAATGAAGCCCTACCACTTAATCTCATTGGCTTCAATAGGGGAACTATTTGAGCCAAGGGAATCATCAACCTTGATATGGAGCTTAGTGATGATGACCACTTTGCATGACAACCAATAGAGTTCGTCGTAGTTGACTGCTCATTCCTCTACAATGCTCTTTTAAGATGACTAAGCTTGAATGCTTTTGGAGTCATTACTTTATCCTTACATTTGAAGGCTAAGTTCCACCCCTCCATTGGGATAGGAATTTGTAGGTGCGACTAAAAGCTCTCTCGAGAGTTCTATGTTAGGGCTATTAGACTAAATGGTATCTTTGCTTTAGAGACTGGCTTGTAGGAGAAGCCGATTGAGAGAGACAAGCCGAGTGAAAAGACAAAAGAGGTTTAGATCGACGCCTTTTCGACCAGACCATTAAGGTTTGGATCGAGACCTCTTCTAAGGTGAAGGAACAAATAATTGCCCTCCTACAAGCTAATTCAGATAAATTTGCCTATTTAGAGTTAGACATGCCTAGAATCTCCCTTGACTTGAGAACCTACAGCCTTAACATAAACTCCAGCATACGGCTTGTCAAATAGAAGAAGAGTCATTTTGTACTCAAAAGGTTGGCCTCAATAGAGGAAGAAGTGCAAAAGCTACTTAAGGATGACTTTATTAGAGATGAAAAGTATTCGACTTGGTTGGCAAACATAGTGTTAGTCAAGAAGAAGTTAAGGAAGTAGCATATGTGTGTCATTTACACTAACCTCAACAAAGCTTGCCTAAAATACTCCTTTACTCTCCTTAGGATCGATTAGTTGGTTGAATCTATATTAGGGCACGCCCTGCTTAGCTTTATAGATGCCTTCTTGAGCTATAATTAGATCAAGATGAACTTAAAAGATGAAGTCCATACTTCTTTTGTCATTGACTTTGGCACATATTGCTACATGGTCATGTCCTTCAACCTCAATAATGTCGGGGCAACATATTATTGTATGATGACAAAGTTGTTCAAGCCCTAACTCGACTGAACATAGAGGTATATGTCGATGACATGATAGTCAAGAGTAAACAGCTCAGCGACCTTATGAAGGATCTATAGGAAGCCTTTGACTAGATGAGAAAGTACGACATGGAGATGAACCCTCAAAAGTACATATTCAGGGTTGGCTTTAGTAAATTCCTAGACTTCCTAGTCACTTAGAGATGAATCGAGGCCAATCTTAAGAAGAGATAGGTCATTAAGGACATGAAGCCCGCTTTCTTAGTTAGAGACGTATAGAAGCTCACCAGCATGGTGGCCATGTTGAGCAGCTTTGTCTCTAACAGCATAGATAGATGTGTTAAGTTCTTTAAAATCATTAAGAATCCAAAGGGTTTTGAATGGACTCCTTAGTGTGTGGCAAAGTAGTTGTAGGACTTCCTTGCATACCCTATAATCCTCTTTAAGCCTGTCCCTAGGGAGGACTTATATTATGCCTGGTTGTTAGTGACCGGATGCTCTCCCTTGTATTAGTTAGAGTAGAAGGGACAAAGCATATACTTGTATATTATGTCAGTCACATACTCTAGGGGCTTGAGGTTAGGTCCACCAGGGTAGAGAAATTTGCTTTGGTCATCGTCATCTTGGCATGTTGGCTTAGGCCTTACTTCCAGGCATACCAAATTATTGTGCTTATCGATCTGCCACTACGTATACTATTTTAGAAGCTTGACACGTCTGGATGGATGGTGAAGTATACGATGGAGCTGAGTAAGTATGGAATCTAGTATCAATCTTAGACAGCCTATAGGGCACAAGTGCTGGTCGACTTCATGGTTGAATATGTAGAAGAGGAGGAAGCATCACTAGGAGATGACAAACCGGTATAGACTCTCCATATTAATGGATCATTCATCTCAGGTAATAGAGATGTAGGTCTGGTGCTAATTGAACTGCACAAGATCATTGTTTGTTATGCCCTCGAGTTCGGATTTGACATCAGTAATAACGAATTCGAATACGAGGCATTGATAGTTAGTCTTAAGCTAGCAAACGAGGTCAGCATTGAGCACCTACAAGTTTTCTCGAATTTGATGCTTATCATCCAGCAAGTTTGAGGTGAATATGAGGCTAGGGATGACACCATAGCAAGATATTTGGAGAAAGCAAGAAGTCTCTTAGTTGAGTTTTCTTCATGGACCATCACAAAGATCCCTTGAATTGAAAACTGAGTAGCAGATTAGCCGTCTGAGCTTGCTTCTATAAGGATATGGAAGCTCAAGGTGAAGGAGGAAAAGATATTTATATAGTACTTGCAAGAGAAGTACATAACTCTGGGATCGGTCGAGGTCATAAAACTTATAGCAACACAATCAGAGCTAAGCTGGTTATACCCCATTTGGAGTTACTTAGAGTAGGGCACGTTCCTAAAAGATACGAAAGAGGCAAAGAAGCCAAGATAGCATGCCAATAACTACATATTGGTCAACAGCGTCTTATACCATAAGGAAGTCAATCTTCTTCTACTTAGATGCCTTTGAGTAGATGAGGACCTGTATATCATGGAAGAGCTGTACATTGGAGTGTGTAGCAATTACATCCAATCCCAAGCCCTTTTTGTTTGGGCTCTATGGCTCGGATATTATTGGCTTACCATGAGATAGGATGCTAAGGTTGTCACCTAGAAGTACAACTAATGCTAGAAGCATACACTAATCAATTATGCCCCTAACAACAATCTCCACCCCCTAGCAACGATCTTTAGCCTTTGACCAGTTTGTAGGTGTTGGCCCAATGGGGCATCGACATTCTCGACGCCTTCCCTAAGGCCTCGAGAGGTCTGCATTCATTATTGTGGTTGTCAATTACTTTACTAAGTGGGTTGAGGGTAAGGCCATGGCCAAGATCATTGAGAGGAGTATTGAGTCATTTGTTCAGAATAATATCCTCTCTAGATTTAGGGTCCCCTATACCTTCATCATAGATAATTGGCATTAGTTTGACAACCCCAAGTTTAGAGGATTTTACGCCAAGCACCACTTCATGATACACTTCACATCGGTTGCCTACTCTCAGATGAATGGTCAAGTTGAAGTAGCTAATTGGGTTGTCCTTGAGAGCTTGAAGAAGAGAGTGGATTGAGCTTAGGGTGCCTGGGCAAATAAGTTGCCCAATATCTTATGGAGATACATGATCACTTACTGCATCTCTACAAGTGAACCCCTTTTCACTTGACATTCGAGTTGGAGGTAGTCCTCCCTATTGAGCTAGACTTTCTTAACATCCAGACTCAAAGTTTCAATGTGATGTTGAATGAATCTCTACTACAGGCCAGCCTTGACACCATAAAAGAAACTAAACACTTTGTTATTGCTTAGGTAACTGCTTACTAGCATTGAGTTGGTAAACATTATGATTAGAAGGTCAGATATAAGGAATTTAAGGTCGGTGACTTGGTCTGCTAAAAGCTAAAGGCCATAAGCTTATGAGAAGGACAAGGTAAATTGCCCCCCAACTGAGAAGACCTAGATAGAGTAAAAGAGAGCTTGGGGAATGGAGCATGTAGATTGGAAAGATTAAATGTCAAGCTCATCACATGCACTTAGAACGTTGCTAACCTTTGGCCTTATTTTGACTAATGTACAATTTCCTTGTAATCTTTTTATGAATATTAATAAAAGTTCTATCCCTCACAAATATTGTCTACATTTTTACTTTTTTTATCTCCTTTACTTTCATACTAAGTTTGTGCCCTCAAAGGGTGAATGGACCCATTACATGAGTAGGTTGGAACACGACTGACCTGACCCCCTTGAGTAACTTTAGTAAGGGGAAACACCCTTTGCACAATTAAGGAACTCTTATTACTTAGGCAAGTTGGAAAGCTATTGACCTGACCTTTTAAGGTAGCTTCATCAAGGGAAAATACCCCATGTACAACTGAGGAACTCCCATTACTTGAGCTAGTCGGAATGCCATAGACCTAACCTCCTCGAATAGCCTTAACAAGGGGAAATAACCCTTGTACAACTAAGGAAGTCCCATTACTTGGGCAGGTTAGAATGCCATTGACTTGACCCTTTTCGGTAACCTTAATAAGGGTAGCCTTAGTAAGGAGAGATACCCTTTGCATAATTGAGGAACTTTGACTATCTGAGCAGGTTGAAACGTGACCGACCTAACCCCTTCAGTTAACTTCGCATCAAACCCTACCCCCAAATTAGTTCTATGGTTGGGCAGCTGAGCACAATCGCATAGATGACTAAGTGCTAAGCTATGTTATCGAACGAAACATAATACATCAAACAAAGAAGTATTTATAGAACTTAAAGAACGAAAGCAAAATGTTTTAAGTCCATTAATAAAGGAGGCATTTATAGGCTTAAGGTTGGCATTCCGACTTGCTTTAAAGTGTCTGTTGCTTAAGTATGTGAAAATATAAATAAATACACAAAAAAGGGAAGGGAGATAACTATTTATTTTGGATTAGCGAACTTTGGAAGCTTAGAAAAGTCTAACTCTTCGATTGATTCATAGGGTTAATATCCTCATGGTCCTTTCTCTTGAGATGACTGGCCTTGGGCTGTAGAGGGAATGGTTAAGATCTACTAGCTTGGGTTAGTAGGAGGATCACCTTGACCTTAATAGTCCTAGGAAGCACTCTTGGGAGTAATCTTCTGCTGAGTTGATGGGACAGAAGTGGATGGGGTAGTATCTTAACCAACATTGGCAGTAGAAGGGGCACCTTAGATCGAGTCAACAGCTTGGTCAACATCTCTTCCTATTGCTTAGGCCGCCTTCTTCTCTTGATGAGTTGGAGTGTTTAGCCAGCCTAAAAAGTTGAGGTTGAGCTTGGGATGATGGGAAAGGACCTCGTTTCAGATGGTTCGAGCACATTGATTAGAGAGGTCCTTTAGCTCCTTCAATTACTGGTTCGTCTTGTAGAAATCCTTGATGGCCTTGTCAATAGTAGCTTCATTGAGCACTTGCCTGGTCTCCAATTTAGAGATGATCTCATTCATCTCAAAGGTTTCTTTTTGGAGCTCATGGACTTTTTACACCAACCTAACCTTTTGACCAACCGGCTTTAATGATGTTGATTTAGTATTATCATACTCAAATGCCTTTATCATCGGTTCGATCTTTAGCTTAGAGATTGACACCCTCAACTCAGTATTTTCATTTTTAAGCTCTTCCTTAGCCTTCCTCTCCTCGTCTAGCTTTTGAAAGAGTTGAGCTTTGGTTTATTGCTTGTCTTCTAGCTAAGTCTTGAGTTCGCCGGCCCACTTGGCTGTCTTCTCAGCATTGGCCTGACCCTCTTTTGCCTCTTACAACTTTGCATTAAGCATAGTCATCAGCCCATAAGAGTAGCGTAAGTGACGGTTAGCTTTACTAAAATTTTCACAAAATTTGCTAGAGGGAGACTGGTGTGAACCGTGACCAAGAACAGATAAGGCTGGTCGTTTGATTGGTATGAGTTTATAGAAAGCTTGAAAGAAAGTAATCGGGTGTATGTGTAAAGTACAAATGCGAATTAAAAGAGTAAGCAAATTCATGAACAGCTCTAGAGGATATGACGTACCAATGGACCTTTTGAGGACTCATGGCAAATTGATATGACGCATGAATCGGACCGGTGAGCTTACTCGCTACTTAAACTTGCTCAAGTGTTAGGATAAGAGTGATACCGAGAATAAACATAGTGTTTAATCAAGGAAGAAAACACAAAAGTGTATTAATAGTAATCTCAATTCTCCTACTCCAGCTACAAGTACAAGGGTATTTATACCCATAAGTTAGGACAACTTGCCCAAAAGAGAAAAGACAAAAAAGGAATTTCTTAAGGAAGTAATATACAAGATACAAAAAGGAAATGAATATACAAAGAAAACAATCATTGGAGCAACGGATTCTATACATGATACCGTATACTTAGCAATGCTACATTGGTAAGGCTGTTGGAAGATGCGAATAAAAAGTACGGATAGCTTGCTTGTCCTAGCAGGGATGGATTAGTCAGTCTGAAGTCTCTCTCTTGGCATCTTGACTAGGGTAATGCCGAGTAAGCATTTGGTCAGGCATGAATGCGAGTGAAGATTGGTAGTTATCTCGACCTTCTACTTCTTGGCATACAACTTGCGAGAAATATGCAGTCATTTGGCTCGACAAGTAGAATGACTCGACAAGGAAGTATCCGGTCTTGGCAGGAGTCGGCTGGAATAGGAGGATTCATGTTGCCAGTCCCTCCAGTCTTCGGGCATGGCTACGAGTCAATGGTCTAGTAGCCTAATTTTCATCATTCCTCTAGCTTTTTTTTTTTTTTTATTTGGGATCAAATTCGAATGGCCTTCGTTTAACTCTCCGTCAAGGTGATACAGACTGAGGTCGGCAATGTTGAGGGCGTCAAAAACCCCATAGTCTTCAGGAAACTCCAATCTGAAGGCATTATCATTTATCTTTTGGATGATTCTGAAAGGTCCTTCAGCTCTTACAGATCTCTTGTTCAAGAGCCATTCCTTGCTAAGGTGCAGCCATACTAAGTCTCCTAGTTGGAATTGTTTAGCCATCTTACCCTTGGTCTCCTCTCGCATTCTTTTAGCAGCTTGCTCGATGTGGCGAGTGACTTTGTCATAGATGTATTGAAGAGATTGTGTTCTAGCCTTTGCGTCAAGGTCCTCTTATGCGGGTATAGGTACAGGGGTGTGATCAAGGGGCAACTCAGGATTGAAACCATAGACTACTTCGAAGGGAGTCTGCTTAGTGGTGTCATGTACCATGCAGTTGTAAGTGAACTTAATCATTGGCAAGCAGACGTGCCAATCAACCAAGTTCTTTCCTACTGCAACTCGAAGTAGTGATCCTAAAGTGCGATTCACCACCTTTGTTTGGCCATCTGTTTGGGGGTGATAAGAAACATTAAATAGTAGTTTGGTCTTAATCCGATACATAAAGTCCTTGAGAAGTTGCTCAAAAACTTTAGATCCCTGTTGGAGACTACACTTTTTGGTACATCATGTAACCACATAATCTCTTGCAAGAAAAGAGAAGTAATAGCTGAAGCATTGTTAGTTTTTTAGCAGGGTATGAAGTGTGCCATTTTGTTGAATCGATCTATGATGGCTATTATAGAATCTTTGCCTTAGGTAGTTCGTAGTAGTCCGAAAAAAAAGTCTATGCTCAATTCGGTCCATGATTTCGTTGAAGCAGGTAAAGGTATTGTTCTCCCTTACTTGGCTCGGCACTTAGCCCTCTTGCACATAGTACAGCTTTCGACAACTCGGTGCACATCTCTCTTCATTTTCGGCCAGAAGGAGCGACTATTCAATAATTTACAGGTCCTTTTTTCTCCAAAATGTCTGGAGAGTCCTTCATTATGGGCTTCCCTAATCAATAGCTCTCGTAGTGAACAGGTCAGCACATACAATTTTCTACCTTGGAACAAGTAATCATCCTCTACATGATACTCATCTACTATCCTTCCATCAGCGTATCGCGTGATTATGGGTCCAAAGTATGGATCCTCAAAATATTACTTTTTGATACATGTAAACCCAAACAGTCTAGTTTGCAGTTTGGTTAAAAGCGCATGTTTCCTTGAAAGAACATCTGCAACTACGTTGTTCTTTCCCTGCTTGTATTTAATCACAAAGTTGAATCCTTCAAGAAATTCAACTTTTCTCGTCTGCCAATTCGATAACTTGGTTTGACTTTATAGGTACTTTAGTGACTTATGGTCAATATATATGACAAACGTTCTCAATAGTAAATAGTGCTGCCATACATGCAGTGCTCTGATAAGTGCCAAGAGCTCCTTATCATACACAGAGTAATTCAATTGTGGTCCTCTGAGCATCTCATTGTAGAAGGCAATTGGTTGTCCTTCTTTCATTAGGATAGTGCTTATTCTAATGCCTGAAGCGTCACATTCCAGCTTAAATATTTTTCTTGAAGTCATATAGGACAAACATCGGAGTGGAGGTTAATTTTTCTTTATCTTGACAAAGCTCCTCTTCTTCTTTTCTCCTCATTGGAAGTCGGTGTTTTTCTTCGTTAGCTCAGTAAGTAGTGCGGTGAGGGTACTGAAATTCTTGATGAATCGTTTATGGAATGAAGCTAGTCCATGGAAACTTCCCATGTTGGCACAAGTAATAGAAGTCAACTATTCTACAATTGTTCGGATCTTTTCGTCATCCATTCGTAAGCCTCCTTTAATGACTACTGTTGAGCCTGGTTTTTCACCCTTCTGGTTCTTTTATAGTATTAAGTCTTTTTTAAGTCAATCAGTACTAAACTCTACCCGTTTAATACTAATCCTTAATTAGATTTTAAAGAAAACCATTTTTTCAATTTAAAAAGGGTTTGGAGTCGCCACCCGACCGGAGTCGGGAAAAAAGGTTAAGTTATAACAAATTGAGTGGATTGACTATAACTTAGCTATCGGTTTATCGATAAAAAAAAAACCAATTTGTCAAACGGCTTTTTTGAAAACTAGAGATTTAGGTTCGGGGGCTAATTTATTAAATTCTAAATGAGTATCACTTTTTAACTTTATGAATTTAACTTCGCTTTTGAAATATACCTTTTTTAATTTGTAAAAAAATCTAATTATGATGAATACGACTAAATTGATTAATTTACATAAATATCTAAAAAAGAAAAAAATAAAACTTTCTATATTTTAAGTCGCCCCATACTTATGTACAGGTGTTTACGTACTTGTTATTCATGATCAGACGTATGTAGTTCTTTTTTGTAAAACTTTAGCGGATTGTTTTTGTTTTAATTTTAAAAAAAATCGAGTTTACGTTTTATTCAGTTTTGATTTGTTGAAGGAAATTCCTAAAAATGTCTTAATCGGTTTTTAATTTTTGGAAACTTTAAAATGATCCTAATTTGGAAAGAGATTTATTTATTTTCATTTATTTTTAGAAAATCAATTTTTCTAAGTGACAAAAACAAATAATAATCTTTTTATTTACCTATTTATTTTTCTATTTTCATATTCTATTTATTTCTTCTTTTTTGTTTTTTTAATCACTTAATTTATTTATTGCTTATTACTTATTATATCTTACTTATTTAATAAAATAAAATAAAATAAAACTAAATTACTTTTTTCATTCTTTTCCACCTTTTTTTATTCTTCTTTTCTTTAAATTATTATTATTTTCTATTACATTTAAATAAAACAAATAAACAAAATAAAAAAATAAAAAAAAAACTCTGGATAGATTCGGATGCATGGGTCGGACCTAGGTGAATCGGATGAGTTGGGTCTAATCGGGTTGGGTTGGCTCTACTGGATCCTATAAGCCCCAAAGTTAAGCCAATTGACCGTAGGATTGAACTTAAAACTTAAGTTTTGGACGATCAGCTAAGGAATCCGATCAAATCCCAAATTATAAATTATTGAGAAAAATATTAATAAAAATAACCCCGTAAACTTGAATTTAAGAAAATAAGTAATAAAATAAAAGACTATAAAAATTTCAAATTTTAAGTATATAACGCATCATTTATCGAAAATGCATAAAATGCATTTCGATAATTTATGAATCGTTAGAGATAAATTATATGTATACTAAAAATCATAAAATGACCTAAATAATATTTATGAATACTTATTTGTACTATATATGAATTTACATGTACGTATAAATACGCGTAATTACATAAAATACGCGAAATGTGCTAAAATAATACTAAATACTTAAAGAAAATTCATAATTAATTAAGAAAAAATAAAGAAAAATCATGAATGATCCAGAATTTGGTCGTGACAGCTGGGAAAAATAAGAAAAAATTCGGCCAATTAAATTAAGACAACAGAAAAGCCAAAAATTAAGGGATAAGGCAATTGTCTTGTCCCATTTAATGCACAATAAATCCCCTAAATCCCTATAAATAGCAGGAAAAATCACAGAGCTCATTTGGGTAGTTTGGAAAGTAAGAAAAATAGAGAGAGGCGAAAATTGAGAGAAAAATTCGAGTTAAAAAAAAATAAAAAAAATTGTGCAGTTAGGGCTTTTAAAGGGAACCCCCACCAGACGAGCAGCTGGAAGTGGACAGCCACCACCACTACACGGTGGTGGTAGTACCTAAGCTGGCTGACAAAGCCACGGCGGCTGGCGGTGGCCAGAGCCACCCGGATCGGTGAGTTTGATTTCCTACCCAATTCTTTTGTAATTTTGTAAAAATAGTAAATATTATTAGAAAAATATGAATTTTGTTATTCTGAGATCTTTTTGTATGTAGTTTGTAGGAAAAAATATTATTTTGATGAAAACATGCCCCGTAATATATGGTCCCTAAGAAATCATGCAAAACCAAGCATGTTTCGGTTTAGAAATAAATGACCTTAGGAGTGTAGTTTCAAGTCCAAAATTTTTGTGTATATTACTTAGATGATATAGAACAATGCTATGAAGCCCGTTTTCAAAAATTAATTTTCTAAATTTTTAAATAATTTTTAGGCCCTAAAATGAGGCATAAAATGAGTAATTTAAGGTTAATTAAGTAATTAAATTATTAATTACTAACTTAGTGAATAAGTAGATGTTTTAAGATGTTGAAATCTGATGGAGAATGATACTTGTAGCATTTAGGGTGTTAGATGTAATTATTAGGTTAATTATGTAGTAAATAAGTAATATGGAAAAATAGTACATTTTAAGTTAATTTTGCAAATTGGTAATTAGGAGCAAAATATGATTTAGGATGAATTTAGACATTTTGAATTGATAATTGATATTTAGAGATGATAATTAGAGTGATATAAATATTAGAAGTGTAATATATATATAAAAGGTATTTATGCATAAAAGGTATTAATACATAATAGGTAATTATTGGAAATATAATAAATAGGAAATATTATAATAAAAATTGATATTGTGATAATAATAAAAATATATAATAAATCTGATAGGAAATTTGAATTTATGTAATTATATGAAAAATATAAAAATTTCTCACATTAGGAGTGAATTCGGTACACTAATAAGGATATAAGTGTACCGGGTGAAATAAAATACTGACTAGGGGTAATGATGGTATTTTAGGAGATCGGGAAATAATGTGATTAATTTCACATTATGGGTTGAAACGAATTTCTAGGGTTAAAATATAAAACGCTACTTAGAAAATCGAACTAGAACCTAATTTAAAAATCGATGCAGAAATCAAACCTGAACCTAATCCTAAACCTAGAATAATTGTAAAAAACTTAAGACCTAGATAATTAGGTATCTTAAACCCTAAATAAAATATAACAATAAGCGTTATAGGATAAAACGAACCTATAATAGTTATATGAAAAACTGAAACCACGTTTGTGTTATAGGGATGATTAGCGATGGCCTGAGCAAATCGGACCTCGAGTGAGTGAGCAAGGAGTCGAGGTAAGTTGGGATTAATACGATGCTGTATTTTGGAGGCTTAAGATTATGCTTGGTTGTGCTTGTTAGATAGTTGAATGTGTGCATGTGCTTGATTATGGGTGATGCTATGATTCTGTTTGTTGTTCTGGCATATATTGTATGAATTGTATGAAAGGATTGATTGCCCTAAACTGGACTTAACCAAATATATCACCAGTAATCATAATCGGACATGCATGGCAACCCGTTAGGGGAACTTAGGACTCTCCGGCCAAATATTGACCCCTTCGGAAGGGATAGCGTAGGATTGCAAAATGGTCCCTTCTTCATCCTCAGTCGAACTAAGTAATAGGAGAGGAGGTCGCGGCGAGGGTGAAGACAGTGGTTCGAAGGTAGTCGCGGGAGGAGCAAGGTCTCCATTACACAAGCCTGGTGATATGAGGCAAGCGCACCTATCAGTTTTAATATAGCGGATGTGAGTCCGAGTCGATCTCTCAGAGATTTTGAATACTAATATTAACTTTAGCTTTATTATCTAACCGAAAAATTGTGTCGAGTTGAATGAATTAAAAATACTGAAATTAATAAACTAAACTAATTATGAGACTTAACTAAGCAAATTAGAAAGCAATAAACTACGAACGACTTCAAGTATGCAATAATGTATTTAGGAATTATTTCCCTTAGTGTTTAACATGTAACCTTTTTAAAATATATCCAATTCAATTTCTATTATTCTTGATCGGAGGGATTCACAATTAAAGCTAATATCTTTCTCAAGCATATTAACCCTAATCCTAAATTATTTACTGGAATCTCTTCACTTAGTAATATAATTTAGAATTGCATTAGCGTATAATGAATTCTCATGCAAACAATCAACTTTCCAGAAGAAACATGTATCTTATCTCTAAGTATACATGTAATTCTCTTCAATTATGCCTAGATCTAATTATACATGCAATTTCTCAATTAACATGCATAATATCATATATTGACACTCTAGAATTATCAATCCATAATTAACGACATAATTGAATCAAGAAAAGGTAGAAATTTTATTGAAATTATAATTCAATCCAAGAATCACATGAAACCCTAGGTTCCATAATTCTAAATACTCAAATTCTAAGCTACCATAATGAATCTAAAAACGAGTTTCATCAAAAACTTAAAATAAAGCATAAAAACCCCTCTTGATTTGATGAACAATCTCTTTATTCTTGAAATCGATGTCGTTTTTGCTTCTTGATTAATGTTCTTCTCCAACCTCCTCTCTTCTCTTGTATCTCTTGTTTCTGTAATGTCTCTCCCATGTCTTTTGAAACCCTAATATGTCTTTTTATAGTGTATTAAAAAGATTTTGTTTTCGTCACCCGACATGGCCTGGGACATGACCGTGTCCCTAGGTCGTGTAACTTTCTGCACTTAGGCAAATTTCCTGCATAACTTCAAAAAATCATAACTTCTTCATTTGAACTCGGAATTGAGTGAAACTTGATTCCTTTTCTTCGTTTTCGAGCCTAGAACGCGTTTAAACCCTGAAATCAACATTTTACTCAATTAAGTATCAATTTCTTTAAAGAAAACAAAAAATGTGCGGAAAATACTATAAAATCACCCTATGAAATATGCTTAAAATTAGAGTTATCACCTGGGTTTGGTCGTGAGCTGTTGCATGAATGGAAACTCCTCAACTCGGATTAGAGTGGGCGCAATTTCTCTAATCTCAGGACGGGCCGGATAACGTCGTGTGATGGCATTTGCTTGCACATGGATTGCCTCTAATAAGTGATTGAAAACCTTGTTGTATATATGGTATAGTTTTAAGTCCTCCATCCTAACTTACTGAGCTGTGGTTGCTCACATCCCTATAGACGTCGTGCAGGTGCTGGCTAAGAAGCGGCAACAACTACTCTGAAGCTAGCAACTGCTGGATCTTGGGGAGTGAGGAAAAATATTGAAGAATAAACACATAATTTTAAGGTCTAAGTTTTCATTTTAGAAGTATTTTTCATTTCCGAATGATTTAATAACTAGGGAATATACTATAGAGGAATATTGTAAACTTTAACTACAATAACTGAATTATAACATATATATATAATTCCTCACTTTTATAGGTAAATGATTTATTTAAAATACAAACTGTCTACTTCAAAGCGGATTAATTGTGGACGCCTTGTGTAGATCAAGTCTAGGATAGCGGTTGTAAGGCCAACTTCTATCTTAGGATGGTTTACACGGCAGGGCTGTTACGATTCTGCCGCTTCGGGGCGTGATAGATCCGAGTCGAGCTTCCATAGCAGCAGTATTGCAGAAGTGGTTCCGATCGGTTGGAGCTCCAAATTGATTAGGAAATGGGATTTTTGTGATTTTCTAATTAAGTTTAGGGGGGGTAGGTTTGATGCCTTGGCGTTTGGTGGTGGTTGAGAGGGTCGTCGAAGGTGATGGTTAGTGTTGGAGCTTGGGTAGCGTTAAAGGGAGTTACTGGTTGTAAATGGTCAATTGGGGTAGGGTTTTTAGAGTATAGGGAGCTCAATCGTAGGAGTAGTTTAGGTCGAAGGTAACTAAAAAGTGGTGGTTCAAAGGGGATGAGCTTCGGTGGTTAGGGTTTAAGGGTGGCAGTTTGGTTGAGCGGCTAGGGGCTACGGTAGCGGTTGAGGGAGGTTGTATTTGAGAGCTGATGGAGTGAGGGTCACGACCATGGTGGTGGTCGAGCTTAGAGTTTGCTAGAGAGAGAAACCTCAGAAGAGAGAGATTGGTAGAGAGAGGAAGTGATCAGAAATGGATATAGAGAGTATGGGAGTTGATTTTGTTGGGTGTGTGTCCTCGTGTGTACTCCTTGAAGCTCCTTTTATACTTGAATTGTTCCCAGAAAATAAGGAAAGCTCAGATCGGATTAATGAAGAATGCCTAGGAAAATAGCTTTTTTCCAATTTTTGGAGCTCAAATCGAATGCTCCTTTGACTGTATTTAAATGTGTTTTTTATACCGATTCACAATAGGTTATGTCTATTCTGCAATTTCGCTATTGATTTGGTGAAATTGCAATGAGAAAGGGCTTAAAAATCATGTTGAAGTGGGTGGTCCAAAGTGGAAATCGCTGGAAATCTGGAGAAAGTCGAGGGAAAGAGAGAAAAACGAAGGGAAAAGGAAGGAAGGAAAGACAAAAGTGGGCTGACATAGCATTGACGTGGCACTATTAGATCTTAACACGCAGTAGTCCTTGATGTGATTGAAAACCAAAAAATAAGAAAAAGGCCTCCTTACCTTTGTTAAGTTTTGAACCCAAGACCTCATGTTCAATGTTAGTGCTATGTTCATATACATAACCGTCAGGCCATCGACCTATACCTTATTTATATGTGTAATTAAATTGCACATATGGACTTGGTTAACTTAAGTTAGATTTAAATCTAAGCCTAGGTTCAATGGCCCAGTTTCTATGCTTAAATTAAAATTAAAAATCTAATCTAACAAAATGTTATTTTCTAAAATTTTTTATTTTTCAAATTTTTGTGACTTTTCAAAATTTTTATGTACTTTTCCAAATTTTTCCATTTTTTGTATTTTTTTTTTCTAAATCTCCTATCTTTTGTGCTTTTTCCTATTTTTCTAAATTTTTCTAGATTCATATTTTTCTAAATTTCTTCATTTTTTTGGGCGTTCTTTAATTTTCTATTTTTTTTTTGAACTTTTCTTAATTTAGGACCCTATAACATAATTTGAAAAATAAAAAGGAGGGTAAAAATTAAGTATCTATAATTACGTAGCCTAAGAATACCACTTCCTCTAGGTAAAATCAACACTTCTTCAAGTTATCAAATAATCTCTCGGCACGAAGGATGTTTAATACGGCACATAGATGTTCACAATGACTCGACATATGAGCACTGTATGTCATGGTCCTAAGCAGCAGCGTTGTAACAGTTCTACCGTGCAAACTATTCTAAGATAGAACTTGGCCTTATAGCCACTATCCTAGACTTGATCTACATAGGCTATTTAATTAAACGTTATTATAATTAACGTTTACAGCGTTTCACTATAATATATTTCCTAGTTAATACATTATTCAGAAATGAAAAATTCTAAAATAAGAGCTTAAATCTTAAAAATATATGTTTGTTCTTCAAGTATTTTTCCTCATTCTCTAAGATTCAGCAGTTGTTAGTTTTAAGGTAGTTGTAAGCCGCTTTTTAGCCAACATCTACAACGACGTTTATAGGGATGTGAGTAACCTCAGCTTAGTAAGTTGGGACAGAGAACTTAAACTATATCACAAACACAAATAAGGTTATCAACCAAATTATTAGATGTAATACATATTTAAGCAAATGCCATCGCACGACGTTGTTCGACTCGTCGTGAGATTAAAGAAATTGTATTTGCTCTGATCCTGGTTAAGGAGTTGCTGTTAATGCAATGGCTCACGACCAAACCCAAGCTTGTGTAATGAAGATACTGCTCCTTCCGCGACTACCTTCGAACAATTGACTTTACTCTTATCGTGACTTCCTTACTTGTTACTTAGTTCGACTAAGGACGAAGAAGGGACCCATTATGCTATCCAGCACTATCCCTTTCAAAGGGGTCGGTATTTGGATGCAAAATTCTAGGTTTCCCCTAATGAGTTGCTATATAGGTCCGATTTATGGTTACGAGTCATATATTTGTTAAGTCTAGTTTAGGGTGATTAATCATTTCATACAATACAAGCCAAAACAACAACAAAATCATAGCATCACTCATAATTAAGCACATGCACATAGCCAACTATCTAATAAGTACAACCAAGAATGATCTCAAGCTTATAAAATATAGCAACGTATTAATCCCAACTTACCTAAATTCTTCACTCACTCATTCAAGGTTCGACTCGTTCAAGCCATCGCCGATCATCCCTATAATACAAATGTGGTTTCAGTTTTTCATATAACTATTATAGGTTGGTTTTATCCTATAACGTTTATTGTTATCTTTTGTTTAGGGTTTAATATACCTAATTAGTTAGGTTTTTTAGTCTTTTACAATCTTTCTTAAATCATGTTAAGTTTTGTTTCAGTTTTCGTACCAATTTCTAAATTAGGCTTTTGTCTGAATTTTTTGTTAGAGATTTATATGTACGCCTTAAGAAATCATTCCGACCCATAATGTTATCTTCGGATATCCTAAATATTGTTTTTAGTCTCTAACTAGTGTTCTAGTCTGTGTGATACATTTGAATCTTAATTTAATTATCAAATTCACTCTTGTTATGAGAAAATCTTACATTTTTCATATAATTACCCTAATTTCAGTTTTCCATTAGATTTATTATATACTCTTAGTATTATCATAATATCAATTCTAACCAATATTTTCCTAATTATTAATTTCTCATAATTACATATTACACATTATCACCTGATGTGTACAAAATGTACATATCTAATATTCCCATTACTTTAAATTTCATCTCCCAATATCAAATAACATTCTAAATATCTAAATTCATCTTAAATCAGATTTTGAACCTAATTACTCTAACTTACAAATTAACTTAAAGTTTACTATTTTTCCTTATTACTTATTTACTACATAATTGCCCTAATAATTACATCTAACACCCTAAATGCTATAAGTATCATATTTTATTAAATGTTAATGTCCTAAAACATATAATTATGTACTAAATCAGTAATTAATCATTTAATTACTTAATTAGCTCTAAATCACCCATTTTAAGCATCATTTTAAGGCCTAAAATTATCTGAAAATTTTAAAAATTAATTTTTGAAAAAGGGCTTCATGGCACAATTCTATATCACCTAAATAATCTATAAAAAAATTTTAGGTTCAAAACTACACTCCTAAAATCATTTATTTCTAATTCAAACAAAGCTTGAGTTTATATGGTTTCTTAAGGACAGTAGATCATGGAACATATTTTCATCAAAATAATATTTTTCCTAAAAACTAAATACAAATTTTTTTTAGAATAACAAGTTTCATAATTTTCTAACTAATTTTGATATTTTTAAAAATTTAAGAAAAATCAGGACTCACCAGAATTGGTGGCTTTGGTTACCGATGTCAGCCCATTTGGGTGCTACTACTACCGTGTGGTAGTGGTGGCCATCTACTCCTAGCTGTTCATCGGGTCTGGGTTCTCCTTTGAAGCTTTAACTGTATAGGGTTTTTGTAATTTTTTATAAAACCCTAATTTCCTTTTAATTTCACCTCTCTCTAATTTTCTAAACTTCTAGACAACCAAAATGAGCTTCTAAAAAATTTGAGGTATTTATAGAGGTCTTGAGGAATTATTGTGTGTTAAATTGATTTTACAATTACCTCTTCTCTTCTTTTTTTTTTTTACTTTTTATTTGTTATAATTTGATTGGTTGCTTTTATTTCTTCAATTCCAGATTGTCACGCCTCAATTCTAGATTTGTCCTCATTTTTCTTGAATTTTTCTTAATTAATTATGAATTTTCTTTAATTATTTGGTATTATTTTAGCACATTTTGCGTATTTTAAGTAATTACGCATATTTCTACTTATATCTAAATTCATATATAGTACAAATAAATATTCATAAATATTATTTATGTTATTTTATGATTTTTAGTGTGCATATAATTTATCATTAGTGATTCATTAATTATTATAATGCATTTTACGTATTTTCGATAAATAATGAGTAATATAATGAAAATTTGAAATTTTTACATTTTTTATTTTATTACTTATTTTCTTAAATTTAAACTTACGGGACTATTTTTACGAATATTTCTAACTTTACTTTATAATTTAGGTTCGATCGGATCCTTTTCGCTGATCGTCCTACATTGATCGAACCTAAATCTTACGAACCAAACTTTGAATAACTAATTGTGGGTCTTACACTGTATACAAGGATGTTGTTGAAATAAACCACGATACACTTCCTAATCAGATGTCGTAACACGTAGTTCATCAGACATATGAAAGTACTCGAGGCATTTGATGAGCCAAATGGCATGACTATCCACTCATAGAGTCCGTGCCGATTTTAAACATAGTTTTCCATTCATCTCCCAGCCTCATGTGGATTTAATGGTAGCTAGACTTTAGATCAATCTTACTGAATACCTTAGCTCTACGCAGTTCATTCAGCATGTCCTAGGAATGGGATACTTATATTTGATTGTGATCTTGCTTACAGCTTAGTTATCCACATACATTCGTCAGGTCTTATCCTTTTTCTATATAAGAAGCGTCGGCACAATGTAAGGGCTGAGACTTTCTTGGACATAACCTTTTTCTAGCAACTCATTGACTTGACGTTGAAGCTTAAAAGCCTACTTAGGATTTTTTCTAGCAACTCATTGACTTGGGTCTGTCATTTTCTTTATTGATTCAAAGTTCAAATAAATACTCTCGCAAACTAGAAAATCAACAGCAAGCAAACACAACAATTAAGATGAATATAGTAACTTGCTTTGTTTTATTCACACAAGACAGAGTATGAACAGAACTTTCAAAAAACCAACAACTTAAGCAAAACCTCGGTTTTAATACCAAGATGGTGTAAACTGTGACAAAAAACAGACAAGGTTAGCTACTGGATGGGTTTAAGCTTGCAGAAAGCTCAAAAGAAAGTAATGGGGTGTATGTGTAAAGGACAAATAAAAAAAAAAAGTAAGCAAACCCACGAACAGTTCCAGAGGATATGATGTACCAATGGAACTTTCGAAGACTCACGGTATAATTCAATATGACGTACAAATTAGACTAGTAAGGTTACTCACTACTTAGCCTTACTCAAGGGTTAAGATAAGAGTGATATTGAGAATAAACAAAGTGTTTACATAAACAAGAAAACATAGACGTGTATTAATGGTAATCTCAATTCTCCTCCTCCAGTTACAAGTACAGGGGTATTTATACCTATAAGTTAGGACAACTTCCCCAAAAGAGAAAAGACAAAAAGGGCATTTCTTAAGGAAGTAATGTATAAGATACAAAAGAGAAATGAATATATAAGGAAAACAATCATTGGTGCAATAGATTCTACATATGATACTGTATACTTAGTGATGCTACATTGGTGAGACTGTTGGAAGATGCGAATAAAAAGTATGGACAGCTTACTTGTCTGAGCAGGTGTGGCTTAGTTAGTTTGGAGTCTCCCTTTCAACATCTCAGTTAGGGTGATGCTGAGTAAGTACTTGGTCAGGCATGAATGTAAGTGAAGATTGTTAGTTATCTCGGCCTTCTACTTCTTGGCATACAATATGTGAGAAATAAGCAATCATTCGACTCGATAAGCAGAATGACTTAGTAAGGAAGTACTCAGTCTCGACAAGAGTCGGTTGGAATAGGAGGATTCGTGTTACCAATCCTTTTAGTCCTGAAGCTCGGTTATGGGTCAGTGGTCTGGTAGCCTGATTCTTATTGAGGACTCTACCTCCCTTTGGTCCATTTATGTGCTAAACATCGCCTTACGAAGTCCCTTTACCTCATTAAGAAACGTGTTGTAGTTACTAAGTTGGAGCAGTACCTGACCATGGTATTACAAAGAAATATACAAACTGTGACCAAAGTAGTTTCAACAACGAAAGATATCAATTTAAAGAGATGAAAACTTATTTTCCTAATGAGCAAGCTCAAGCAACTTACCATCTCCATGAGAGCATCCCTTTCCATCCTTGACATGTCTTTAAGGATGGCCTAATTACCGGGGGTACACGATCCCATCGAGGCCTAGAACAGAGACCTTGGTGGCGTAATGTAAATAGTTGATACGATTCTCCCAGTTTGGCCTTAGGAGCTTCCCCTTGGCCTTCTTGGTCTAAAATTCGCTCCCTTCGAAGGCGTAACTCCTCATTTTGAGACTTGTATAGTACATCCTTAAATGAATCTGGCATTATCCTTAGAAACCAAAACTTGTTTAAGACTTCATAAAAGATATCCCTGAGGTCATTAGCGCACTTGTACGGATGACTAGAGGGCCAGTTGTATACGTTCGATCGGCTAATAAGCCCCTTCCCTTTCTTCATCTTCTTCGTCTCAAGAGCCTTATCCTTGGCAATTTTAGGGGCCTTTCTCTTTTGCTTAGTTGCCTCAGCTGGGGCACTAGCCTTAGCCACCCTTTCCTCACCCCTGTTAAATGAGGTAAGCATCACCATAGAGGTGGGGGCATGATCGATAAATGGAAAGACCGTGCTCATTGGTTTAATAACCAGCAGCTCCATGATGGGACCAGTAAGAGGAATCTTCTAAAGTAGAGTAGTTAGCTTGGTCCTATTCGTCTTCTTTGCCCTTGACATTAGCGCCACAGCTTTACCCTTGGGGATAGTAGTCATGGTCAGCAGTTGTGCTATGTTAGGATGTTTCTTTAACAACTTGGTTGCCTATAGATGGGGTGTCACGCCCCGAACAAGAAGAGTCATAACAGTCCCGCCGTGTAAACTAATCTAAGATAAAAGCTGACCTCACAGCTGCTATCGTAGATGCAGTTTATACAAGGCGTACAACTCAACCAGCTTGAAACGTCTGTTCTTTTATCTGTTAATATCCAAACTTGTGGTAGAGCTTATACAAAATACTTGTTCTATACAATCTGCTGTTTAGTACCACAATAGTAATTATACAAACATTTCACATCCAAGGGTAAAGTTTACAATCAGAGTTTATTAAAAACTACAGGTTTACGATTTATATACAATAAGTTAGAAAACTAGTGGGCTCTTAGGGAATTCCCATTTAGTTTTCTTCAAAACTTAAAGACAAGACAAAAGCTCAGGTTTAGTTAAATTCCTCGATCCTCACTTTCCCACACAGCAGCACACTAACCTGAGAACGGTGGTACCTGAACATCTTTACCTTCACTCAGCACCTGCAAAAGAGTCTGTAGGGGTGTGAGTACAACTAGCTCAGTAAGTGGGGCGGAGTCAGAAGAGTACTTTACAGTCACAAATAAGGTTAATATTTATGATGAAATGCAATGCAATTACTCAAATGAAAACATCGCACAGTGTTAACCGATCCACTGTGAGGTTAGAGAAATTTCATCCGCTCCAACCCGGATTGAGGAGTTTCATTGCGACTCAAGTCAGACCAAACCTGGGCTTGTGCAATGGGGAACACCCCCCTCCCATGACCGCCTTCAAACTACGGCCCCCAACCTTGCCGCAACCTCCTCATCTATCACTTAGTTCGACTAAGGGTGGGGAAAGGACTATTTCAGCTATCCTCATCGAAGGAAGTCGGTATTTGGCCTAACACTCTTATTCGTTTCCCCTAACGGGTGATTATGCATGACCAATTACACTTTAGTCGAGTAACCGTTAGTGTTAACCAGGGGGTGACCAACAAGTTCACACAATACAGAATCCATGCAAATATGCAGAACAACACACCAAGGAGTTGAACTCCTGTCACAACAGAGTATCATTCACATACATAGCATGTGCATAATCATCTAACTACAAACACAACCAGAAGTACTCTTGGGTCTCCGGATACTTTTAAATAGTACCCAAACAGCGGCGAAGCTACCATCACAACTTACTTGTTTAGATGTTCGCTCTTGCTGACTTGAATTGTCAACCGTCTTTGGAAGATCCTAATTACACAAAAGGTCCAAATTTAGTTTTCGTAATAATTACGAAAACATTAGGGTTTAATCTATAATGGTTATATATATATTATTTTTATAATATACAATCATGTTATTACTATATATTGAATTAAATTATTAATAATTATAATAAAAATTTCTATTATTCCCATCTGATCAGCAATCCTTTATATAGCTTTTGGTTAATTCATTTTAGCCTATTAATATTACAATTATATCCCAACTTGTAATTTAAGCTATTTTACTTGATAAATTCATAATAAATAGTTCGGGTTACCAAATAATTCCCCGAAAATTTCTATGGACTTCTAAAAATATAGGGAATTTAGTTATCACTTGGTTTCAAGTTTCCGACTTATTGCCTATATTTTCATATTGACGATTTTACCCCTAAATTTGATAAATTATCCAATTATAATTCTTTTAACATCCAATTAATTTTAATTTGACTCATTACTATTACTATTCATAATAGATCAGTACATATCCATTTCATCAATTAATTTCATAATTTCCTATTAAATTTATAATTTCAGCCTATTTTCGAGCTAATTTCAAGCCTAAAAATTCAATAAATATTTAAATTATTCAAATCAAAATTCGAGCTACGTAGCAATTACCTATATATCATATACATCCTACCTAAAACTTTTCAGCTAGAAACAACATCATATAGTACATTTATTTCATAAATATATATTCGGATGAACAGTAGATTTCTTAATAAAGTATATTAAATATTACGAATTTTGCAAAAATAAAAATATCGCATGAAAGCATGTCTAAAATAACCTAAGCGTAATTTTTTTCATAATTTTTTGGGCGAATTTACTAATTTTTAAAAATTATTGAAAAAAAGAGCAAGAATTTGACCTTGCTGTTCTTGGGTGCTCCGGTGGCCGTGGGGTGGTGGGTGGTTGTCGGACGGCTGACACGGTGGGTGGACCGTGTGGGGTTGGCTGGGTTTCACAGTAGATCTAGTCTAGGTTAGGATTCTACACTTTCACGTAATTTCCCCTGTTTTTTCTAAATTTCTTTTTATTTTCTACAAATTTTTCTAATTTTTTCTCTTTACTGTTTTTGGTTCCAAATTGCTAAACATTGTCATTCTGCTGCTAGGATAATTTTTATGGAGCTCTTTCACCGCCTATGATTTTTCTTTATTTTTTTCTTTTGTTGTTTTTTTTTTTTTTTAATTTAAGGAAGCATGAGGTGTCATTTTGTTGATGAATTGCTTTTTGAATCAGCAATTCAAATGTCTCTTCTCCTGCCACGCCTCCTTCCAGTAATCTCAATGTATTTAATTAATTTTTCTTTTTTCCTTTATTAAATAATTACTTAAATATAGATATTATGTTAAAATTAATTATTTAATTAATATACAAGGTTATATCCTATGTAAATAACATGCGAAATATATAACTTTACTCATATAATTAAGTTTCTAGCATATCTTTTATTTTTAGGATATGTTCTAAAGTCAATTTCATGAATTTAACACAATAAATATATAATTACACAATTTTGGGTTAATTTACGGGTATAATTATTATTTGTACCGGGTATACTAAAAAATTACGTGTATTTTTTTATAGTAAATTATCCTACATTATCTCATTTATAGCTCAATTAACTTATCTCTAAGTTCTCGTTGCAATCTAAGTTCAATTTTAGGAGTTCTGAACATTTTAGGGCTTTAGTAAATATTCCAATTTCCAAGGGCAAAATTGGGATTTTGGGTCATTATTACAAAAATCTAACTTCACTGTAATATCTCGACTAACTTTTTCATTCTAGTCACAAAGTTTGGGCTCAATTGGATAAGTTACCCTAAAAGCCCTAAATCTGAGCTCGGTTGTCCTAAACTCAATTTTGGGAGCTTACATGGGGTATCTCCTTCTCCAATTTCTTGCTTGCAAAGAAACAAACATAGTTAGTATGAGGATAAATTCAACATGATCATTTACCAACTTCGCCATGACCAGCGTAAACAAAGAGGATCCCTCCCTTCTCCCTAAGAGGACGTCGGATGAAGCATAGTTCTACACACTCACATTAGCATGATAGAAGAAGCTATTCGTGAAAAACAAACGTGTGCCTTCCATCCATTTCTTTACCACAATCTTCTTTACGTTGGGAAAGAGTTTGAAGATTGGATACCTAAAGTATCTATTCATTGCCTCCGCGGCATTTATCTATTTACCATGTCTCATGGCCATGAAAGCCTTTATCTCCTTTGTATCCTTGGCACTACTGGCCCCAAGCTCTTTCTAGCCTCTAGTTTAGATCAAGGTGGTCCATCATATCTAGAAGTCTACTTGATTTGGCAGCTCTATGTTGAGTTTTATTTCAATTTTTTCTTAATTTAACCTATACTAAGTTTAATCCGCTTAATATAGATTATTCGATATTAAATTAAGGAAAAATATTTTTCTTTTAAAAAAATATTTAAAAAAATAATTTAGAGTTGCTAATTAGTAAAACTAATGAAAAATAATTAGTCTACGGATTTTCTAAAAAAATAATTTTTCAGAAAAATTAACTAGATAATTTGAATTCAGAGGCTAACCTATTAAAACTAAGTTAAAAATAAAAAAAAACTATTGGGTATTTATTTTTATAATTTTTCTAAAGATATCAAAACATGCAAAAATGTACAAAATGCAATTAAAATGAATTTTTAATTATTTTTATTATCAATTTTCCCTAAAAAAAAAAAACAAATAAAAAGAAAAAGTTTTCATTTTGTATTATGGTTGTCCCGAAGGTATCTAAATATCTATTAATTAGAATCAAACCAATGTAATCCTGTTTTTTAGAAAAGTTTTAGTGAGTTGATTTTTTTTTTTAATTTGAACCAGATTTACGTTCTTTAATATTTATTATTTATTAACAAAATACTAAAAGATTTAACTTTATTCCCAATTAAAAAAAAAACCTAAAAGCACTAATTTTTGAAAATAATCCAAATTAAGATTTTTTTTATTTTACGAAAACTAACTAAGCGACAAAATTCTATTTTTTTTTTATAGAAAAAAATTTCCTAATATGCTTAGTTTGTTAAAAAATGTAACATTTCATAAAAATGTAATTTTATGCAACTTTGGTGAAAAAGACATGCAAGTTTAAAAAAAAAAAAGGAAATTTTTCTAATAGAAAATGTGAATTTTATAAAACATGCGATTTAAACCCTTAATATGTAATTTATGCCCAAAATGCAATTTTTATGACAAAGATATAATTTTATTTTGAATATGCAATTTTATCTTAAAACACTAAAAATACGATTTTTAATAAATATGCATAGAAAATAAATAAAACCAATCATCAGCATGAGACCTATAAAAAGAAAAATATTAGTGTGACTACATATATAAAAATACCCTAAAGACACTAATATTAATAATATGCACTCATTGAGAAAGGAAAAAAAAAATCAATAAAATGATAAAAACTAACAGCTAAAAAAAAAAAAAACTAAGACCAAATAAACGCAGGCATGGATCGGGTTGGGTATAAGAGATCTGAATTAAGTTTTATACGAATACAGGATCTTTTTTAAAAAATATTACGGAAAAGGCTAGTTTTTTCTTTTTTAAAAATACAAATATGGTATATTGAAGACATATCAAGTAAATGCATTTTTAGTTACTTTTTTTTTTTTACAATGAAGGCGTATGCAGTAGATGTACCTTCAATATAATTTATTATAACTGAATGTACATGCATTGAATACGCTTTCAGTATGTCAGCTATATATACCATAATCCGAGTGGCCATAACTCATTATTGCTTATATTAGTTTTTGAAATTTCTAAAACACAGAGAAAACTCGAGAAAAACCTATAGTTAAAATATTGGACCATATCTTTATGTAAGTATACGTCTGAAACAGGTAACAATTTATAACTTACAGGCATGTTATTTATTTATTTTATTAATAATCAACATTATGCAATTTTTATTTTTAGAAAAAAATTTGTTACGTTATTACGTAGATTTCGTACTTATAGATGTACCTAAGTTGTATAAGTTATTAATATTTCATAAAAATTTATTTTATGTTGTATAAATTTAAGATTGTTTTATATTACGGTAGATAAGTTATATGAATGTGGGTAGGAATAGTGTTGAAATGTAAGTGGAAATTGTTGTGTGTATATATAATTTTTTTTGGCTTTTTTTATTGTATTGAGTCGAATTAGAAAATTAAAGCTAGGTAATTGTGTTGACAACGTAGCTTATCGAGATAATTAAGTGCGTTTGTTAAGTAATTGCTCGATGTATAGATGAAATTTATAATGTCATCTCTGAATATTCGATTCATTGTGGTATTATTAGGGTAGAAATGATAGATTATGTGAAAGTTATTGTCTATGTGAACGGAAATATAGTGATGGATAGTTGAGGGCTGGAGTATGATAGGGAGCCCGTTAAGAAGTTGAAAATTAGGAAGGATTTGAACTTCTCTCATTTCAGTCGAAGAATTTGTGTGTGTTGAACTCATGCATAGGCATTCCTTTTTTCCCAAGATATTGGAGTTGTCTACAAGTTAATAGCCATTAGAGATGATGAAGATTTTGAGAATTTTATGGAGATGATAGAGTCTTTTAGGGAATGAAGTAATCAAAAAGTGTACACAAGACACATTAGGGAATCAAATGCTCGGAATGAGTATGAAATACATGAGTCAGACAATCTAACTCTTCCGAATCCTAATATGCATTCAACAATGATCAGTGTGGAGCAAATAAATGTAGATCAATCAAATGAACCGTACATGGATTTCTTTGAGTACGGGCACGTGAATATCATTGAAGAGTCGTTTGACGAAGCATTAGGTCCTATTATTGAACATGAAGAGTCTTATGATTCAAATGTAAAGAGAATGCACATGGATATAAATGTTGATGATAGGGAGAACGTGGTAGATGTGGATGGTGATGAGGATGATGGGGATCGTAATGAAGATGATGTTGGCCTCGAAGATGACTACATTGAAGATTTGGAAGAGGCCCGAGTGAGACCATATGTTGGTGGGAGTAGTATGTCACTCCGGCCACTTTGTGACGACGGCCCTAGTAGGCCATACCATTAAACTGGTGAAGTATTGTCAAGTAGGCAATTTGAAGACTTTTTGCAAATAAATGAACCTGTTGACAGGCTTATTAGAGATCATGTCCCATTTTACAACAACCAGTACGATGGTAGCGGCAATACAATATTCGAGAGAGATGTTAATGAAATGTGTAGTAACATTATCAGCTCTAATGACTTGAGCATTGGTATGCGTTTCAATATGAAGAAGGATCTCAAAAATGCAGTTAAGTCATTCTATACAATAAATTGAATTATATGCTGTTTACTGTAGAAAGAAAGAATAGGGTTATAAGTGGAGGCTACGGGCTTATTTGAAGAAAGTAGAGGGTCTTTTCAAAATAACAATTTTAGAGGGTTCACATACTTATGTGAACTTGATGATGAGCTAGGATTATCCTCAGCTTGACAACAACATAATGGCTATACTATTCATTAATAGTGTAAGGAGCAACCCTGATATTAAGACACCTAATCTTGCAGCTAATGTGTAAACTATGTATGGGTATACAATAAGCAATAGAAGGGTTTTTAAGGCAAAGCGAAAGGCTGTTGAGATGATATATAGTAATTGGAAAAGTTGTATAATGAGTTGTCAAGACTATTAAATGCAATGAAGTTAACTAACTCGAGGATACAAGTGGATTAGGGCTGGAGTAGTTCACTAAAGCAAGGTTAGCCTTAGTTCAAGTGGGTTTTCTGGACATTTGGGCCATGTATTAAAACCTTCAAATACTATCGACCTATTGTATGTGTCGATGGCACATTCTTATATGGAAAGTACGGGTATAAGTTACTGGTAGCTTGTACCATGGATGGGGACAATTCAATTGTTCCATTGGCATTTGTTCTTATTGATACAGAATTGGCAGAAACTTGGGGGTGGTTCCTACGGAAGTTTAAAGTGCATGTAGTCGGCTAAAAGGGGGAAACCTTATGACTTGTATCCGATAGGGTATCCAGTATTGACTCTGTGTATCAGGAGCCATTAGTAGACTAGCAGCTATTGTTTGCAGTTTGGAAATATTATTTGTAGTACGTTGCTAGTAACTTCAACAAGGTTCACAAAAACCAGTTTTGCAAGAAACTTGTATGGTTTGCAGGTGTTTAGGCATAACAAAGGAAATTCGAATGTTTTATGCAGAAGTTGGCCTCGGTTAAGGAGGACGGTCTTACGTGGTTCGACAATGTTGATTTGGACAGCTGGACTCTCGCATGTGATGAATGTTACCGTTTTGGATACATGACATTAAACATTGTCGAGAGTTATAACTTCATTTTGAAATCAGTACGTACATTACCTATTACTGCATTAGTGAAGAAGATATTTTACAACTGTGTGGCCTATTGGGAGGAGAGGCATAAGGATGCGAAGGACGCATTTGATTCTAACAAGACCTACACTAATTACGCTGTAAAGATGTATGAAACTTAGAGGGGGTAGGCAAGTACACATAGAGTCATTTCATTTAGCTTATAGAATGATATTTTTGAGGTTTTAACTGGTAGTCGAATGATAACGACATGATGGAGGAGAAGGGATACATATAGTTGACTTTAAGGGTCGCACTTACACTTGTTAAAAGAGGCAAATATATAAATCCCTTGCTTCCATACATGTGTTGTTGTAGCGAATATGAGGGTGGACAACAAATTGGTAATGGGGTCATGATATAAGTGGGCAAACCAGATAGATTGTTACCGAACTCATTTATATTCGATTGGTGACGAGTTGAATTGGTTACAAGTTAGCTTTCCTTATCTTTACCTAAATATTGACTTACTACGAAAAAAAGGTAAACATAGGCATAAGTGATATCACATGGAGATGGACATTCGTGAGTGGTCCGACAAAACTAGATGCAGCATATGTGGGTGGGAAGGATATAATTGAAAGAGGTGTCCGGATATTAATATGGCTAGTACATATTCCCTTTTTTATCTAAGCATTATATTGTAATACATGCATAAGTATAATGATTGATAATTTTTTTTTTTAATTTTTTGTCTACTAAACATGTTTGTATGTGTTTGTAGGATAGATGGAGTCGGGATCGATTGATCTATGTGTACTTGTGAGGCAGGCTAGTCACCGTTCATAAGCTATCTAGGAGGGTACGATGAGTAATGTTATCATCATTTCTAATCAATTCCTTTATTAAAAAGCTGTTATTTGCTAACTTAATGAATGTTTATTTAGGAGGCGGTGTATGCAGTACGAGTACACTGCAGTGAGATGTCATTACATAAGGATGAGCGAGATATCCTTATACATCCTAAGGTAGAGCCTTACATACGGGAGGTTGGTTTCTAGGGAGTTGCATAGCTCTCATTTATTATGTTGGATTTGCATTTGATTACGACATTCGTCGAGAGATGGAGGCCCGAGACACATACGTTCCACCTACCCATTAGAGAGGTGATAGTTACATTATAGGATGTTGAGGTCTAGGCAGGACTTCTAGTTGAGGGATTTGCGGTGATGGGCTAGATAGAGACTAATGATGAGGAGAGCAAGGGTGATGTAGGGGAGAGACTACTAGGTATGATGCCTGCTTATAGGAGAGATGCTTGCTTATCTCTAACGTGGTTATGAGAGCACTTTCGGATACTTTCCTGTAGGGCTGACGGCAAGATGGTACGACAGTATGCACATACTTACATACTCAGCTTGATGGGAGGATTTATATTTGCAGATAAATCCTCCAGCCTTATTCATTTGATGCTCTTGCTATTGTTGGAGGGCTTCTTAGTAGTTGGGCAGTTTAGTTGGGGGATTGCTTACTTCGCATGGTTGTACCAACAGTTGTGCTCTACTTTGTTATCCAATGCGTATGAGTTAGGAGAGGCCGTGATTCTACTGCAGGTTTGGGCTTAGGATAGATTCCCACATATTGCCCCCTTTAGTTGATATAGGTTTATTATCAATGAGGATAGGCCATTGGTGGCTAGATGAGGGTAGTGCAGGACACGACTTAGCATCCGATGCATGTCGTAGATGCGTATCACACTGCTTTTGACATGTAAATGATGCAGTAGGTATGATATTATAAGTTATCCTTTCTTTTGTTCTTTTCTTGGCTATAAGTGATAACCATCGTTTTCTGACTGGTTGTTTATTTTTATTTTCTTTTTCTTCTACCCTTTAGTATATTTAGGAGCCTTATACAAAGGAGTTGCTGTAATTGTTGCCTCACTTCTGTATTGTCGAGCGACATATTTAGATTGTCCAGGTACCACTCATATGTTTCCACATCATTAAGTACTGTTTTCTAGACCGTGTTGTTCGGCAACTTAGTAGATATCAATATGTTCCACAAGAGGTGAGCAACTCGGAGCAACTCCGCCAACTGGACCTTTGAGGAAGGACTGATGTTGACTGGATCAACATAATCAACATAGACTCTTTCTACATCTAAGCTTGAGGATAGAGACACGGATTCCTAATACACATATAGGGTCCTTGAGAGGTTAATGAGTGCTATTGGCCATGGTATAGACAGACCACCTGGTGTTATATTACATACCATGGAGCTATCATCGGTCGATTGGTACGTATATCTAAAATCGTCAGTTATTTTATTTTTTACTTGTTTATACTTGCTATCATATGTACCGATATTTGTTTTCTGTACTTATTTTAGGTGGACTTTCTAAGGAGTGTTAGACTGGTACTTGACTATTTTACAATGCTTAGTATTGCAGATGGGGCACTTGACTTCGTTGAGTAGTACAATGGCCTTATCCGCTACCCATAGCAATAAAGTATACATGAGTCACCTCATGGGGACTACGGCGGGGATTAGGGACCACTAGTTGATGAGGAGATGCTAGCTCCTCATGCATCACCTAGGGGTCAAGGGGTATGTCGTTAGGAAGACCTCGGTGAAGATATTTCACCATGTTCCTGTCATTTCGTAGACCTAAGGCATATCAGTAGGGGATATATCACATACCTTGGGTCAGGTGTTGCCTCCACTTTAGGAGCCAAATCTAACTCTAAGGCTAGATTTAGCTCATATATGACTCTTAAGTTCTAGTAACATCTTAATCTTTGCACTTCACCAACTCCTTAAAAGCGACGTTCCACCCCCATACAGTAATCCAAGGGTAAGGACGTCACTTAGTTGTATCTGGGCCATCTAGCTGACCCAGTTCCTCTTAAGGAACTTAAGCTCAATGATCCACCACCTGAGCCTACTTAGACACGTGTTAGACGAGACCGTTTACTTCTTTCCCGTACCTTGATGACCTTTACATGGCGTAGGCGTCAGTAGATATGTTTATTTTATTATTTTTGTTTTCTCCTTTATTTTTCTGTTGTATTGATGTTGTCATTGACTGATTACAAATTTTATTTATATATTGATATT
Organism: Lumnitzera racemosa; assembly: GCA_024138005.1. Lineage (NCBI taxonomy): Eukaryota > Viridiplantae > Streptophyta > Magnoliopsida > Myrtales > Combretaceae > Lumnitzera > Lumnitzera racemosa. The sequence goes on from JAMXBC010000006.1 coordinate 14,286,791, forward strand.
CAAAATATAATTCACTTTTCATCATATATTGCAATTCAATGCATTGTTGATCTATCATAATTTCATAATTTGCAATTATTTTTTCTTCTATTCGACTTGTTTGGTCATTGGATAATCATCCTATGTGCTTATTTCTTCCTTACTTACTATATTTGTTGAGGTGTTCTACCAATTGTGATTTTATGTAATTGATTATTGTATTAAACTTTCCATTTATTGTGTGAGTTAATGGTTAGAAGAACATTACTTTATCATTTCTGCCAGGGGGGAAATTAGTAGGTTAAATGGAAATTGAACTGAAGGAGCATCAACTGGATGTGTCTTCAGTTCAAATTGTGGTACTGAAGGCACATCTATTGTATGTGCATTCAATATATATGCGCCTTCAACTTCAATGTAAATATTTATATTGAAGGCGTAATCACTTTATGCGCCTTCAATTCAATTTTTACTAAAGTAGCCTACTGAAAGTGCATGCAATGAATTAGCCTATTGAAGGCACATGTAATGAATGGGCCTTCAATGTAAAAAACATAAATAACTGAAGGTGCATTACTTGATGCGCTTTTATTATACCATATTCGTATTTTTTTTAAATTAGACCTTTTTTGTAATATTTTTCGAAAAAGAACCCGTATTTGTATAAAACTTAATCCGGATTAGGTCTTGCTTGAAGAACATCATGGGGGCTAATGTGACTTGCTTCAAGCTCTTGCAATCACTTGCTTAAGTGGGAGGCTAAAGATTTATTAGAATGTTATTATCAACAGTGGCCTTAATACTACTGCCTCGAACTATAACAATTATTTAGGTGGTGTTTGATGAGGAGCAGTAGTGGAGCTTTGGGTTTAGCTGGTGGTTACACTTGAGTTGCATGTACATAGTTGCAGTACGTTGTTTACGTGAGGGATGAGTATCAAGTGTTATTGGTTCAGTGGTGTTAGGAGTGCGTATGAGTGTGTCAGGCGATGTGACTCTATTTATGTTGGGTTGATGTTGGAGCTCATGGCATTGGGTTTACTGTGGTGTGTAGGGTATTGTATTGTTTACTATCGTAGTTTGTGGGTTGTGAGTAATTAGTTGTGTGTGGAAGCTGGGCTTACTGTAGTTATGGAAGTTTGCGTGGTGTGTTCGTGTATAAGTATATAGAGTTTTGGGCAGTCGCTGTGTATGTTGTTGGCTATTGCAAGAGAGGTTGGGAGTTGGTTTAGTGTCAGTTGGTCTTGGTGGCTGTTATTGGATGGTAGTTAGGGCGTAGGGAAGAGATAGTCCAGCTTTTGAAGGCCGATGTGTGGGTTGTTGGAGATGGTTGTTTGTGTGAGTATAGTTCTGGGTTTTGGGTCAGTGGATTTTGATTCTAAGTATGGGTGATAAAGGGTAGTCGATGGAGTGCTGGTAATAGGGGGTTGTTGTATGGTGTAGGTTTGTTGGGGTTTAGGTTATTGGCATGGTTTAGTTGTTAATGAAAGTTGCTATTGCAGTCGTATTGTGTCAAGGATGGTGGTTGTGGCAGGGGGATAGGATTGGAATCTGGGATAACTGTTGTAGTTGCTATAATGTGCACTAGGGCATGTTGAGGATGTTAAGTTTATGTCGAGACTGATGATCTATTGAGCATCTTTTAGCTTATTCTTATAAGCTTCCTATTTGAATCTTATTGTGAGCCTTAGATAAAGATTTAGCAAATATAAACAAAGCTTGAGTTGATTTGGGTTTGTTAAATCTTTTATTTAAAGTTATTATGATTTTTAAGTTTTGATAATAACTTCTTAGATCAAGATTAATTTCAATACAAAAATACCTAAGATTTGATAAAATTTCGTACTAGATTGGTTTCTAGAACTTATCTAACTTCCCTCTCTTTTTGTTTGTTTCTTAAGAAAACTTTAGAGAAGAAAAGGCCTATCATGTGATAGGTATGTGACTTAGGCAAAAGTAAAAAAAATGAAAATGCATCTAAATGCATTGCATAGGACTTGAACCCCTAACCTATTAAAACTAAACCTTAAGCCTTAGCTAACTCCTTTGAGCTTATTTTCTCGTTATTGTCTTACACATAAACAAAACTTAAGCAATCTTTTTTAAGCCCATAAATTTCAGCCTTCAAACTTAAGCCCAATTCTTTTTAAAATAATCCGAGCTTAGAATATTCATGCTAAATGTTTTTTTTTAACACCACTTTTAAATTTAATAAATTTTGAGTTTATTTTTAATTAATGTAGTTAAAAATTACTTATGATTCAAATGTTATAATGAACAAAAGCCCACTTACATGAATTTAATATTTTTACCAAACTATTCTCAAGATATATTTTCCCCAATGAAATCTAATTTTTTAAAGACTTGGAACTTACTAAATTACATGTATATTTTTAAACTTTACTTGACCTGACCCCAAATGATTCACAAACTTGGCTTGGATTCTTAATACTTTGAATTTTTTATTTTTCAATTTTTTTTTGGTTTTTTACAATTTTTTTGATTTTTTTATAAATCTGGCCCAAAAACTATAAATAACAAGTGACAAAAATTAGGTGTCTACACTCTACCATTAGGAACCCGTCTTGCCAGCCTTTACTAGAATTCGCTAGACCTCAAACAACTTCTTCCTTAGACAGTTTTGGAGGTATGGCTATACACTCATACTCTTCTACGTGTAGAAATGGTTGAAAAGTTTTGAAGTAGTCCTTATCACTAGGTATTCACATATACCTTACAACGCCATCAACACCCTCTAACCATTGGGAAGGACTTTAATTGGATTGTATTGGTGGAAATTGAAGAGTTCATTCTTGAACTCACTTAAGGGGATGCGTTGCCTATACTCTAGACACTTTTCAAACATTATAAAGTGACTCCTTGTTAGTAAGGACACCCTCTTTTCCCTTATTGGCGGTTGTACTGCCTAGCTCAAAGTTAGTCTAACCATGAAGTTCGCTAGGACCTAATTAATGATAGAAGGCTTACTTTTATTGATCTAACCACTAAGACCCTTATCCGTTTCAAGTACGGTGTATAGATCCATGGACTCGAGAAAGGGATTGTACACATAAACATCTCTTAAGATGGCACCAATAAGCCTTGTCTTGTTTATTACCTCAACCGCCATTCTTAAATCATCATCCAACTGTATCAGCGATGAGGCTTTGTCCTCTCCTCCGTAGGGAAGGTCACTCCTTGTGGCTTTGGAGTCTGTCATTAGGTTGTATTTTGATGCATTAGAAGGCATCTCATTTGTCTTTGCTCCATTGTTAGTTGACATTATGATGTTTAAGAAGTAAAGAGGTGTGAAAAGCTTTAAAGAAAGTTGATGAAAAGAAAGAATAAGGTTGCTCAGATTACAACAAGAAAGTGAGAGAAGTTGTGAAAGAGTAATTTGTTCAACTAATTATGGTATTGATAGGCCGATTGCTTTGGAAAGTGAATTAACGGTTATAGAGATTTGTACAAGCACAAATCTTCTAAAACATTGTGACACAGACATGTGGGGATGGTTTTGATTGGATGGTTTCATTCAAAAGATGAAACGCATACAATTGCACATAAGTTTGTAGAGACTAGACACCTATCGTATCACATTAATTATGCCATGAATATGTGCTATAAAGTAAGAATTCAAAAAGTTACTTTCACAAAAAGTTTTCCAGAGACCCCTTCAACTTCTATGTTATCCAGAAAACTTCTTTGACACTTTAACAACACTACGCCTTGGCATGGATAGATTGTTGCCATTCAGATTATGGTTATCTTAGCTCGCTTTGGCAAGCCCAGGTCGTTCAACGCGTTTACATAGTCAACACCTTCACTCTATACCCTTACTACCTGAAGTAGCCTACCTATTGAACTTTCACTTTGGCCTAGAGTGCCTAGCTTAACCCATTGAGTATTCACTTTGGATCATCTCACTACCCGGTCTCTTACATTATCAACCTGAATCTTCTCTTGTTTCTCCTCTACCTTGACCAAATGAAGAGCCAACTATTCGGTATCCCTTGACAAGGAGGACAAACCTCTTATATCTCACTTCAGGGCTAGAGTACCCACTTTGGCCTAAGGTGGCAACTTGCTCAGGTTGGTCACTTTTACTTGACCCCTATATCACTCGACTCATATGCCTTGGCCTTGGCCTTTTGTTAACACAGACTCCAGCCACTACTACATCGGCATGACAGCATCATCGCAAGTCACCTGGCTAGTATGAATATCTGTGGACTAGATCGATCACACGCTGAGAAAAACCATTTTACCCCTCTCTTTGTCTTCACAATAGCAATGAGACTACCATGGGGGAAGGGGGAGAGAGCAAGTGTTGATCGAGCTTTTTTAACATAGGCTCTTTAAGCCTAGGTGGACCTGACCGGGCTTTTGGTCTATGTCATGCCCCTCTACACCCAACCTTCTCATCTTCATGGCTGGCCTCAGGTTAGGCCCATTATACGGTCTACTTAATTACAGTAGCCACCAATAGCTAGAAGATAACGACCAAGTTAACAATTGCCTCATACATTTGCGGACCATGTTGGACATTGTAACTCTACTATCTAATATTTGCAAACTTAGCTTTTGTTCAGTAACTACTCTCCAATTGCTGACTTTACTTTTTTTATAAATATAAAACCATTATCCAACGATAAACTACTTGATACATTATATACTAGATCCTATCTTTGTATTTGAGTAATTTTACTCTCTTCACACATTAATCTAACTTAAGTATCAGAGTGATAATGTTAGATAATACCTTAGCGCCTCTCACCGTTTTTTATTTTGTAGGCTCACATAGTTACGTGAAGCCCAATCTCAACCAAATCCCTACTAGCCAAAACCTAGAGATGACAACAAGATTTTTTTTTTAATAAATTTTTCGTAATAATTGATACCAAATACAACCAAATTATCAATTAATAAACACACCCATTCTTTATTTAAAAGAAAAAAGAAAAGAAATTATTTTTATAAATATTTCTATATGTAATTAATTTATTTTCTTTTTTCCCAATAAATTATTTTACTTAATCATTTATTATTTTTTGACATTAATAACACGAATGGGATGTCTGTTAGCATAAAAAAATACCAAAACCTTCTTTGATATTGATAATTGACATAAGATAATATTAATTATTTTTCCCCAAGACATAAGGTTATTACTTTGGAGCACAACTTTTCCACCAAAAAGTTTGTTTTCTTTGTGAAAGTAAATGTGGGGATGAATCTTTGAAACAATACAAATCCCTAAAAAAGAACCGAGTTTGTAGCATGCAGTTACGTGGACGCAATGCTAACGTATGTGGATGCTCAAAACCTTGTAGAATTTCAACGAGGAAAAGTTTCCCTCCACTTTTGTGGGGGAGGTGATTTTCGTTTAAGGAAAGTCACATACATAGGAATAGACATAAATATGGCAGAACAAATTGGTTAATTCATTACATGACAAATGACAATCCGTTTTCCAATTAATAATGCAAAAGAAAAAAAAAAAGAAGATGGCTAAATTTTAATTTTGAGTTCTTCGTTTGAATTTTAGTTTAATTTTTTAATTTTTAATTTTTTATTTTTCCCAACTAGTATTATTAATATAATTTGGGATGGGGGATTCTATCCACTAGAAGACCAATATTTATGCATTGATCTATATGGGTAAAATTTAGTTTAATGTTGGGAGTTGTTTATGTTTGCGCACAATTTGGTGGCATAAATTTAAGACTCTCATTTAAATTTTTATAGAGATGGATGCCATTATTATTTGGTAAAGAAAGAGAAGTGTAATGTTACTAAAAGTGGCGAGAAAATTGCACACAGTAGTCTCTTTAATGTTTATTTACGATGAAAAACCCTTCTCAACTTGTACTAAATGGTTTCTTAGTAATACAGATATATTAATTTATTGCTTTTAACATAAGAAAAAAGCTGATATAAAGTTAACTGACTGCATCTTGAAAATTGGAAAATATGTTTATCTTTCTTAACAGTAAATTTGTATTCGTGTGCTCTTATATAACAAAATCATAAAGAATATAAATCAAATTTAAAACGTAATCTATCTAAAATTTATTGTTTTCACTGGCGGTATAGTTTGTTGAGATGCGCTTCCTATTATCTAGGAAGTCAAGATTTTCTTTGAAAAAATAAATATAATTATAGTCATACATAATACGTGGCATGACGTCTAAATGAATGTCTTTTTCAGTTATAAGAGCCAAACTACAGCAAGGGTTCGGTCAGGGTTTTCACTTTTCAGACAAATTAATAGGAAAAATAAAAAGGGGAGTGATATTAAGGACTGATTATCAATATCATTTCAATTTGTTGATCAGTGTATGGGAAGATCCAAGGTTACTGTCGTTTTCATATCAACACATTGCTTGAAAAGACTCATCAGACTAAGTGATCTACAGAGAGGAAAGACCCCGATTGTGGCAGACATTACCTAAAGAAAAAATATCCACTTGTTTGTTTCATTGTTTGAAAGCACTCCTTCATGCATGGTGCCATAAAGTCTAGTCCTCGGAGTTTCCTATATAAAGAAGCACTCGGGTTGTATGCTCTGCAACATTCCCAGTAAGCTATTTATAGGTTAGTCTCCTTTTTAGGGTTTCACGTTTCTTTTCTAAGGAATATTAGATATATGGCTAAAACGGAAAACTTTTACACAATTTTTATATACTTATCTCTTGGTTAATCGTGACATTGTTCTTAAAAATGTGAAAGGTTTTCTATTTTCTTTTTCTTCTTCTTCCTTCGTTACTACCTTTTTTTAATATATGTGTAACTGTGCCTATATGCCTACATTCACACGTACAAAGAAATCCTGAAATTTCTCGTACAGATGATTCGTTATTTTCTCTTTTTATTTCTGAGTTTTCACCAAATATGTCATCCGTGTTAACCATTGCATACATTAATATGGTATGATCAGACATACACACACACACGCACATATATATATATATATATATATATTTTCTTTTGCTGTTAGAACTTTGGAGAGGGGAAACCGGTTTTCTTACTGTTAGGTGACAACTTGCCTCGGCGATCATATGGTGCTTATAATAGTGCGAAGTTCAGTGTGATTTATTAAGGATGTCTCCACCGGCAACATTTTACTTGTAAATGCGAATTTATGTAACTGGACCTGCACTGTCCCATGCATTCACGTATCGTATGACAGAATCACTTCATACTGGTCTGCGTTTATTTCCTCTCATTAGTAATTTGTTTCTATGCAGAAGACTAAAGAAAACCTTAGAACTCTTCTATCATGGAGCCCCCAGTCAACTTCACCAAAGAGAAAGAAGCAGTCCACAAGGTTAGAACTAGTTATTGTTTCTTATTATCTGCAATAGGAAAATCAAATACTAACATTTTTCTGATTAGCATTGCAAAACTCGACGCTCACTTAAATGTTTAAATTTAAGTGGATTCCGTTAACGTATGCTTCGAAGCACTTTGGAAGAATCTTAAAAAAAAAAATTTGCTATACTTTCCAAGGTGGATTACACTTTTTACTAAAAAATGAATGTATCCAAAGTTTGTTTATTTGACATGTAAAAAGGAAATTATGATGCATACATTAGTCTAATTAAACTTTGGCTACTACCTGTGCAGTCAGGAGGAGAAAATGCTTTCTCTAGTGAAGCAACAGATTTGATGGTGACCACGGATTACAAACACAAAGAGCAAAAGATAATTAAAAAGAACACGGGAGGGTGGAAATGGACGAGTCTCCTACTAGGTAATTATAGTAGATCCTAATCTCTCAGTTTTCTTAATTTTTCATCAATAAAAGTTGCTTCAATATCACCAAGTTATTAATGACAATTTCTGAAAAGCTCGATTAAAAAGATACAGAAAAAACATCCATACACAGAAGAATAAACAGTCCAATTCAAGTAACATGTTTGACTTACAGTTTGCTTTTTGGTGCTCCAGTTCTAATCAATTGCCATATTGGTGTTCAGTGAATCAGGGACTTGCAACGCTAGCATTCTTTGGAGTTGGAGTGAACTTGGTGTTGTTTTTAACCAGAGTACTCGACGAGGAAAACGCTACTGCAGCCAACAGTGTGAGCAAGTGGACTGGAACAGTCTATCTTTGCTCTCTGATTGGCGCTTTCTTGAGTGATTCATATTGGGGTCGTTACTTGACCTGCACAGTCTTTCAGCTGATTCTTGTCCTGGTAATTCACCATGCATTACCTGAAGGGACATTCTTGAATTGCTTCATTGCATTCATAGTTAATTTTTTGTTCAGGAGATCTCATTCGGAACAAAATTGTACTATTTGAACCCTTACATGTAAAAGCTGCAGAGGTCCAGACAGCAAAAATTTTCTCCTTCTGTTTATGGTGCACTTGCCAGGGGCTGTTTGTGCTCTCAATCCTCTCCCGTTCATCCAAAAATGCCTTAGCTGTCTTTCTCATTCAGTGCACATTTATAAATTTCGCATAAAGAGCATAAAAGTTGCCATTGCACAATCAATTCACATATCCTGTTAAAGGCTGCTTAAGTTTGTAACTTTAGGTGATGAACTGATTTGTGTGCACCAGCGTAACCTAACTGATTTTTCATGTTTGCCTAGGGCTTGGCGCTGTTATCAGTATCTTCTGGTGTATTTTTGATCAAACCCGATGGTTGTGGTGATGGAACCCTAAGCTGTATGCCCAATTCCTCCGTTGGTGTAGGCCTCTTCTATATAGCAATATACTTAGTGGCCTTTGGATATGGAGGCCACCAACCTACAATAGCCACGTTTGGGGCAGACCAGTTCGACGAGGCAAATGCAAAAGAAAGCAGTTCAAAAGCGGCCTTCTTTTCCTATTTCTACTTTGCACTAAATGTTGGGTCATTGTTCTCAAACACCATCTTGGTGTACTATGAGAATTCTGGTGGTTGGACATTGGGGTTCTTGATCTCCACTGGCTCTGCAGTTGTTGCCCTGCTGTCATTTCTTGCAGGAACGGATAAGTATCGCTATATACAGCCATCTGGCAACCCGCTGCCACGTCTTGCTCAGGTTTTCCTAGCTGCAGCTAGAAAATGGGATGTTCCTCCAGCTAAAGAAGGGGACCTTTATGAGTTGGAAGGATCAGAATCCGCAATCAAAGGAAGCAGGAAGATTCTTCACAGCATTGAGTTTGAGTTAGTTCATATATTTATAATCCCTAAAATTCAATAGTATTTACTGTTTCTTTCAAAATAATTTTTAACATTCGTTTAACAAATTTTAATCTGAACTTGAAAGAGGAAACTAATTGAAAAAGAACAAGCTTTTATCCATTCTTATCCTTCAGAGCAAGGCTGGGTACTGTTTTTGTTGGTAGCCTGAACTTGTTTCTTTAGGAAGTCAAACAAGAATGTAATAACTTGAATTGAAAACCTACATGGTTTGGTTAAGATGTCAAATTCATTAGAGAGGAAGGTCCTTGTTGATTGATGATTATAAAGCTGCACCAAATCTAATAGAGCTATGGATTTCGATTGAATTGCTATAGGTTTAAAGTTTAACATCATATGAAGACAGGATGTTACAGTTAAATCCATATTTACTCAATTCCCACTTTTTAAAATGTTACACTTAATGGGATTCAATCAAAATCTCAATTCACAAATTTGGAAATTGTTAACTAGTAAATATGAAACTCACATTAGAGAAGCTAATAGGACTAATAAAATGGTTGAGGATCTAAAATTCAATGGTCTTAAGTTCAAGTAGTCTTGTTAATTTCACGTGATGGGTTGTACTCTTTTTCTCAACCCAAATGCAAGGAGAATGTCAAAAAGTATGCAGGCTATAAGTTTAAACTTTTATATAAAATTGGTTGTAATATTATTTTTTATAGAAAGATCCATAGAGTTTTGTTGATTTTGTCAAGTAACTTGATATTGTAACTAGCACTAAACCGATTCTCCTAAAACTGGACAGGTTCTTGGATAAAGCAGCAACGATTACAGAGAATGACATACATGGTCCAAAGAATCCGTGGCGGCTATGTACTGTGACTCAAGTTGAAGAAGCAAAATGCGTCATGAAAATGTTGCCTGTTTGGTTATGTACAATTATCTATTCAGTTATCTTCACACAAATGGCTTCCCTCTTTGTGGAGCAGGGAGATGTAATGGATACCAAAATAGGAAACTTTCACATTCCTGCTGCAAGCATGTCTGCATTTGACATTTGCAGTGTCCTCATTACCACTGGCATTTACCGCCATATCCTCATACCAGTATTCAGAGGATTAAGTGGCAACCAAAAGGGATTAACCGAACTTCAAAGAATGGGAACTGGATTGGTCATTGGCACGTTAGCAATGGTTGCAGCTGGAGTCACAGAAATCCAAAGACTCAAGCATGTTGTGCCTGGAGAAAAGGCTAGCTCTTTGAGCATACTATGGCAGATTCCACAATATGTTCTAGTTGGAGCATCAGAAGTTTTCATGTATGTGGGGCAACTGGAGTTCTTCAATGGACAGGCACCGGATGGCATAAAGAGCTTTGGAAGTTCTCTTTGTATGGCTTCCATTTCTCTTGGCAACTATGTCAGCACACTGCTTGTTAACGTGGTAATGGGGATCACAGCTAGAGGAAACAACCCGGGTTGGATCCCAGATGACCTTAATGCTGGACACATGGACAGATTTTACTTCCTAGTAGCAGCCCTAGCAGCTATTGATTTCGTGATCTACTTGTTTTGTGCTAAGTGGTACAAGAGCATCAACCTTGAGGGCAGTGACATCGAAACTGGATTGGAAAGGAAAGGTGTTCAAGGGTCTGACATATATGATTTAAGTAACCTCAGTGTTCATATCTCGTGAAACCCGCCTTGATCGGCATTACATGGGATGAAGCGGAGTATTTTTTCATCCAAATCATGTCAAGAACTTCTGAGATTTAATTCTGGTTTGGAGCGAAGAAGGATGGAATGATTGGCGCAGCTTCTCTGCTTCTGTGCATCAAGTGTAGATTTGGTGACTATTTTTGTGTACCCTTAATAAAGGATGCTTGTTTTGAGAAACAGTAGGACCATTTCTACTTGCTACCTTGAAAGATATAGAGATGAAGTTGAATCAATTTCATTCAAATCATTCCTGTCATTAATGTTGTTGGTTAAATTTCCATGTTTTGTGCTTGAATTGATTAGTCCAATTTCCATGTTCTATACACATATGGTATGTAAATACCAATAAAATATTAACACATATATGATGTATGTATATCATAGATTGTAATTGATTTGAAAACTATCATTTCCATTATTATTCTACAGGCAATGCCAAGATCTTGTGAAATAAATCTAGTTCTCAAAGAAAACCTACTTTCCTTCATGTACTGAATTCATATAGCTCCCACATCAATTTTCAAATGGGAGCTTCTTAGCTTCAATCATAGTTGAGCATTTCCAAGTATTTTTGAGTTACATACATTTTAGTTTGTCATAAGAGATTTTAACTTCACATTTTCCTGGAGTTGATCCCAGAAATAGAGTCATGCCTATTCTGTAGTCTCTCTTTTTTACTATTACTTATACATATACTATAATACCAAGTTTTCTTTTTTTTTTATTTGTATTAGCTTATGGGATTTCCCACGCTTGTCTCTCTCTCCCACTCTTATCTCTCTCTCTTTTTAAACTATATTTCAAGATATATTTCTAAATACAACTTTTATTTATAGTTTGTTAGTGTTTTGAGTTTTTACTTTGATATTTTTGTATTCTGACATTTGCTTTAATACTTATATATCATTTAGGAGTTTTTTTGCATTTTTATCGATCTTTTAAAAAAAAATTATACAAATATAAAATATATAATAAAATTACATCAATATTGTTGCAAAATTGCATGTTATAAATCCAATTTTGTGATATTATTCAAATGTTGTATTTTATAATTGCGACATTCATTTTGTCACAATTCATTTTGCAGCAAAAAATGTACCGTCGTAATTTTGTCACAATTGTAAAATTTGACATTAAAGTGCAATTTTGTTGAATTTTATAATTGTGACATTTGTTTTGTTGTAATTGATTTTGTAGCAAAAATGTATCATTGTAATTTTGCTATAATATACTTATGTTGCAATTGTAAAATGCGACATTAATATATTGCAAAATCGCATATAAGAGATGCGATTTTATGATGGTATACCTATGTTGTAATTGTAAGATGCAACATTTTTTATACTGTGACAAAATTGCATCTACTTTGTATAATTTGTATTCTTGTAATTTTTTTTAAAAGATTGGTAAACATGTATTACGCCTACCATTAGGACATTGTTTATCATATTTTTTTTTTAATATTCCCTACTGTTGTTATTATTATTACTAATTTTTTTTTGTTAATTTATTTTTTATTCCATCTAGTGTAGAATTTTTTGAGGATTGGTGCTTATCATTACTTTTATGCATGATTTCCATGTAGTGTAGTTTTGGAAAATTGTGAAAAGATTATTATTATTATTATAATAGCTATCAACATTTCCTGGTAAACCAAAATAAAAAAAAGTTAAAAACAAATGCACCTCCTAGTGCACAACATCCAATAATGAATTTCGTATGCAGTGTTACCTCTATACTGGAAGGCATAAGCTAATTAGGCTAAGTAAAAATAAAGACATGCTTATATCTAACAGGGAAGGGGTGTAAGGATACAACAATACAATAACAACAACAATAGAGTGAAAACTATATAATAAACTATATTGGTGAACTGGAATCCTAGCTACAAAACATCCTAATCTTAGCATGAGATATTGGATGATGTACTTAACTAAGGGATCTCTAGCCAATTAAAGAAGGTTGGATAGGCTCTAACAATAGGAGGTAGAACTATCTCGATAATATGTAATGTTAAAGGAGTAAAAAACACAAAAATCATATGCTCCTTTGAGCACTTATCATAGTGAAAATACTTAGGAAGTAGGAAAAAATAGTAGCAATCAATTATAAAATGAAACCTAGAAATACAATGATGATTCTCCACCCTTTGACATGTACGCACTTTAGGTTGCATCAATAATTCATATCTTTGGCAGCAAACAATCGCCAAATGTAATCACAAGCGTATCTAGATCACAAAAACAAAAAAAGAAAAAAGATTATAATATGAATTGTTGTCCTCGAGAAAAAAAATTCATATGTATTTGTATTACTACATAGCAATAAATCATATATTTTTAAATATTATGATTATTAATATCTTAAAGCCTAATCTCTTTTCTTTTATTATGATTTGCTCTTTCTAATTTGTTTTGATTTCATTCAAGACTATTTTTTTATTGTACAGTAAGACAGCTGAGAAATGTGCGTGTGTGTGAAAATTCACCTTTTTTACTTTACATTTTGAATTAATTTTATTTTGTTGGTAGCCTAGGTTAACCATGGATCTAAATACTAAAAAACTTCAAGAATTTGGATTTGTTACTCATGACTTTACAATTGAAGCACAAAAGGTGATCGAGGGCTTAAACAACAGGATAATATTTTTTCTTTATTCTTTTTTTGTTACAATAATGTTCTTATAGCCTTAGAATTTGCTAATGATGGTTTTTGTTTTGCTAGTCATGTAATATGTTCATACTAGACATCTGAGGATAATTGGATAGTGTCTTTTTGTGAATTCCTAGGTATACAAAAATGAAATTCTTCCTAGTGTTTTGACTATGGCTATTTGAGAAATAATTTAGCTAGAACCTCTAGTGATTTAGTGATAATGTATCTAGAAATAACATCATATTATGATAGATATTTCTTCTTTATTGTTATTATTATCATCATTATCATAATATAAATAACATTTATATATTTATATGTAATAAAAATTTATACATAACAAACTACTTTTATATATAGAAATAAATATTGTATACATATAACTTATAATCTATATACATGTGTTTTATATATACATATGCATACAATTGCCACTAGTTTAGCATTGGGAAAATTTGATGTTTCATAAAATAACATCTACAAATGGTACATCTCAATATAGAGCACTAGAAATATTGCATTAGCTGCTTTTTCTCTCCCGTTAAATTTATCTTGAATTTTAACCTACACACTTTGATCTTCAAAAAGCTACACATGTTACTAATTTTCATATTATGTTCTTTTGTCCATAGAGGTTATACTAATTTAATAAAAACTAAAATCTTGCATGTTATTGTGCCATACTTGTATTAGCCTTCATTTTAGGTTAACCTACAAATAATTATGGGGAAATTGCATAAAACTTCTCTAAACTTTGACTCAAGTATGGATTGCCCCCTTAAACTTTTAAAGTGTGCCTTTTGGTTCCTAAACTTTTGTAAATTAGGAAACAACTCTATAAGTTGAGGATAACTCCTTCAAAATTTGATTTTGATGTGTAAATACCCTTAAAACTATGTGGCGTTTAGGAGGTATTTACATACCAAAATCAAAGTTTATGAAGTATTTATATATCGAAATCAAAGTTTAAGGGCTGTTCATACACAAAAATCAAAGTTTAAGGAGGTTATGAGGGTTATTTGCCAATTTATGAAAGTTTAGGAGTTCAAAAACCACACTTTAAAAATTTAGGAAGGAAATTTGCACTTGAGTTAAAGTTTAGGAGAGTTTTATACATTTTCCCCGATAATTATTCTACATTCAAACCGATCCTTCATACATCATTTGTTTCCTTATATAGTCTTCTTAGATTATGACAAAGAGAGTGTTGCGACCTATAGAACAAATTCAATTGACATTTATTTTAAATCAAATATGAAATAGAGAATCTTTTTCTAATATTAGAATATTTAATCATCTTTTTTTTTTAGTTAAATTAAGATTTGAAGCTAAACTTTGTGCATATCTTTAATTTGTTCCCTATACTGGTTGAAAAGTCTTCCTTTCTTATTAAAAAAGAATTCATCAATTTGTCTTAATTATAAAATTCAAGTGATTTCTTATCTTCAAATCAAACACACATTATGCCATATTATCATATCTTCTCATTGCAAAATATGAAAGAATCACTATATACAATATGAGTTTGTGCATTCAAGTACATTAGAAATATAATAAGCTTTTTACACAAGTGCCAACTAGAAAAGAAGACATTGTAAAGCTTACTGGTTTTTTGGGATAGCCTTTAACGTAAATTTGGTTCTCTTTTGCAAGAACTTATAGAGAAACTTATTTCCTGTCTTCCCATGGGCAACAGAAGAACAGAAATAACAAGTGAACTGAATCTTGAGGAAGAAAGAAAACCTAAGAAGAAGTGGAAAAAGACATTGGAGAATAAATACCTCATTTTCTCCCTCCCTAGGTTTTTTAAAAAATGTTAAAATACGAAAAAATGCAAAAAAAAAATGAAAAAATGAAGAAAATCCATAAAAAATTTGAAAAATAAGGGAAAAAAAAATAAAAAAATAAGAAAAATAGAAAAAAAAAACCTAAAAATCCAAAAAATTGAAAAATCATAAAAAGTATGGCACTATGGTCCATTTAGATCAATTTAGGGAAGAAATAATTTTTCAAGGTCAAAAATGGTTTTTAAAGTCAAAATAAATATATGAGAT
Organism: Lumnitzera racemosa; assembly: GCA_024138005.1. Taxonomy (NCBI): domain Eukaryota; kingdom Viridiplantae; phylum Streptophyta; class Magnoliopsida; order Myrtales; family Combretaceae; genus Lumnitzera; species Lumnitzera racemosa. The sequence continues at coordinate 14,302,336 of JAMXBC010000006.1, forward strand.
TTGATTGAATTAAGAATTCTAAGTAAAAATAAACATTTATTGAAAACCAATTTTTGTGGCCGGTTTGAACTACCATTTTAAAAAATATTTTGAAAATTTAATTTTTCAAGAGTTAATTGCCTTAAACTAGGCCTCAATCGGAATAAAAATGAGTATTTCATGGTCATTTGAAGTTTTCAAATTAAAACTAAATGTAGGTAAAAATCAGATTCCTAATGTGCTCAAATTAAAAATGTTAAAAATATTTTGAGTATATGTTTATTAAATATTACATTTTGTCAAAAGGCATGGAGTGTTTTTTACAAAGTTGAACGTTTAGTTAGGTTTTATTTTGAGTGTTTATTAAAAAAAAGGAAAAAGAAATAGGACAAGAAACAACAAGCAATTAATAGGGAAAGGAAAAAAGGGAAAGAGAAAAAGAAAGAATAGAGAAAAAAAAGAAGTAGATGAGAGGTGTGGTGGCCATATATGCCACTACATGTCGAGGCTGGGGGTGCTAAGTAGTGCCCATATTAAGGTGCCATGTGGCACAGTGAGGTTACGCTACGTAGTGCCTAGTTGACTGGGTTAAACCTCACTTTTCTCTCTTGCTTCTCTCGTGAAGAACATAATGTACAGTGGGTTTTGTATTTTATTTTAAGAAACTATCTTGATTTTTTATATTTGATTTTATGCATTATTTATTAAGTAAAAAATTTGAAAAAAAAAAATGAAAATGAAAGCTTGAGAAGTCTTCTTTTTGAGAAAGTGCATTTTTTGAAACATTGTTCAGAAAATTGAGAGAAATAAAACTATCAAATTCGGATGTTAACTAATTACCCATTTATGACACCATGGACAAATAATTTGAAATAAACCATTAAAAAACTGGAAACCACGTCCTTTATGAGATAAATGAACATTAATTCATCCAAATTTTCCATAAAATTGTGATCAATTTGAGCAAAAAAAAGGAAGAAATTCGAAAAACGAACACGGATGCCATTAATGAATGAAGATTGAATTTTTCTTTGAAGCGAAAGTTTTTTAGGGAGGAATCACAACTTAACACTATAAATTAGCATTTCCTTCACGCATTCAAAACATCATATTCGTTAGAAATTAATTACAAATTCACAATATGCTTGTTTCTCTCTCTGGATGCTTGTAAGTTGAAAACTAATTCTCTTTCTTAGATTTCTCTCATTATAGAGAAAATCAATTGGAGAAAATTTTTGTGAACATCCTATTCATGGTTATGAACAAAGCCCTGGCTTTGATTTCATTCAATTTCATGGGAATTTGATCAATTTTGAGGAGAAAAACTAAAAAAATTGTTTTGAAGTCGTTGTACATTGGGTTGTTCTTTTTTGGAAAAATCAAAAGGGGAAAGCTTGGATTTTCCAGAAATTGATTTGGGACTTATGAAGTTCGACAACTTAGAAGTGCAATGCCATTGGCCACGCCCTAAGAACCAATCAGAAACCACCTGAACCTGCTAATTTTCTTTCGTTTTGTAGGTATGTCTTCAATCCTTTCTTATGATTTTCAAACTTGTTCATAAAAAAAATAATTGAAAATAAAAAAAAATGTTGAGCACGTTTTGATCTTATTTTGATGTGTTTCCATGTATCTAATATGTTTACAATAATTACTTTTGTATGGTTATGTTGATTAATAAATTAGTAACATGTCATGTAGGTTTTAATTATGTTATGCTAATCACTTACGTACTATATTTTAATTAGTGTATTAGCATTTTGTTAATAGGTTTTATTAATATGTCCTTATTTATTTTTGCATGTTAGTTATAATAATATGGTTAAATGTTTTGTGACATGATTGATTATGTTATTAGTGATTGGACTTTAATAATGTTTTCAAATAAAGATAAACTTCTGATAGTAATCAGGCTATCGAGCTTTTAACTCACAGTCGAGCCCGAGGATTAAAGCACTTAGCAAGGCGGATTCTCCTGTTTCAACTGACTCTTGCTGAGGCTAAGTACTTCTCTACCGGGGCTGAGTACTTCTTTGCTGAGTCACTCTTTATACCGATTCGAATGATTGCCCATCTCTTTGTAGTACGGCGAGTTGTAGATTATTCACTCGGGCTTGAGTCGACCAATGACTTAGCATCTCCTTTGTCGAGAAGCCGAGATATAGAGACTTTAGATTGACTAAGCCACCTTTGTTTGGATAAGTAAGCTGATTGTACTTTTTTTTTTCTGTATCTTCCAACGACATCACAAATACAACATGGCCATGTGTATAGAATCATGCGTAGAATTCGTTACACCAACGATTGTTTTTCTTAAATATTTATTTTTACCTTTTTGTATCTTATATATTACTTCCTTAGGAAATATCCTTTTTGCCTTTTCTCTTTTAAGCATTTTATCTTAAATTCTCGGGTATAAATACCCCTTATACTTGTAGTTGTCATCATTAGAGATTGAACATTATTACACCGTACTTATAGTGTCATATCGAGTTATGTCGTGAGTCTTTGGAAATTCCATTGGTGCGTCATATCCATTTTGGTTTTTGCTTACCTTTTCATTTGTATTTATTCTTTCGTACATTCCATATCATTTCCTTTCCGGCTTTCGACAAGCTTGGACCAATTTAGTGATTGGCCTTGTTTGTTCTTGGTCACGGTCTATAACATCTTGGTATCCAAGCAGAGCTTTGTTTAAGTTGTAGTTTATATTTGAAGTTTTGTTTATACTTTGTTTTGCGTTTATGAAACAGAGCAATTTATTGTGTTCGTTTGATTACTATGTTTGTTAGCTGTTACCTTTTCTGGCTTGTAGAAGTATTTGTTATATTACCTATTTGAAGAATTTGAGCTTTGAATCTAGGGAGCAAAATGACTTAACTAAGTGCAAACATTGGTACTGGTGATGACAACAGTGGAGTTGTTTACCATGGATGACAATCTCAAGGAACTCCTAGGAGCACTAATGAGAGATTAGATGAGGTGGCTAAACTCCTGGTAGATTTGATTGGAGCTATTTATGCATTGGCTTGTCAACCGATTGAGGCCACACAAAATACCCTGCAAATTGCTAAACCTGTTAGAGAGTAGAACCTAGCTCGACCAGTTCGAGGTAGTAGAGTAGGTAGACGAATAAGACAAAAGATAAACCTAAGAGAACTAGATGAAAAGGATGAGAAAAAGTATTTTGAAGAAGAGCGAGCTAGAGTCCCCAGAGCATCTGACCATGTGAAGCTTCGGATTCCGAGCTTCAATGGATTTAGGAGTGCTGATGAATATTTGGATTGGGAAGAGATAGTGGAGCACGTTTTTTAATATTATCAGTACAGGGATTACGAAAAAGTAAAGACTGCTGTTGTTGAGTTCTCCAGATTTGTTGCCATATGGTGGAAGAATATCCAGGCTAAGAGGAGGCGAGAGAGCTAGTAAGAGATTAATACTTAGCTAGAGATGAAGAGAATACTTAAAAACTGGTTTATGCCGAAAACTTATTTACAAGACACTTTTACTTGGCTTTAGGAGCTGAGACAAAGAGGTTGAATAGTTGACAAGTATGTCCAAGAATTCCAAATGCTCATGATCTGATGTAAAGTAGAGGAACCCCCAACATGAATAATCTTTAGATTCGTCATGGGATCAAGAGGTGATATTTGGGACGTTGTAGAACTCCAACAGTTTATTACAATAAATGAAGCCATTTGAATAGCTCAACGAATGGAGAGGCAGAGAAGAAGTCGAGTACCTACTAGAATGCCAACTAGCCTACTCAGATAAGGAAGTCATCGAGCTTAGTCAAGTATTGAGTCGACCTGAAAGGTAAATGTCTGAGCCAACCAGAAAGGCTGATTCGACAGTGATGTGCTGACCTAAAATTATAAGAAGAGGCAAGGGTCTGGTAGGAAGATGAGCCGGATTAAGTGCTTTAAGTGTTAAAGGTTTGGACATATGATCGCTCAGTATCCGAACCGAAGAACTATGGTGATCAAGGGAAACCTTTCGAAGCTGGAGGTCGAGAGTACAGATGAGGAGCCTGAGGAGGAGGAGATCACCGCTAAGAAAGAAGTGATTGAGAATGAGCTGATTGAAGAGGATGTGTTTGTTGAGGACTTGGACTAGTTGATCATGGTAATCCGACACACAATGAACATGGAACCGTCACGCGAGGAGGAGTAGAAAGAGAATTTGTTTCATACCACTTGAAAAGTGAATGATCAGGTGTGTGCCCTCATTATAGATAGTGGTAGCTAAACCAATGTGGCATCGGCCGACCTCATTAAAAAATTGATTTTGCCAACTATTGCACATCTAAGACCGTACAAGTTGCACTGGTTGAGTAAGAAAGGAACACTGCATATCACTCGGTAAGTATTATTGTTGACCATTATCGGAAATTACTCTGACCAGATTCTCTGCAACATACGAGCCATGTGTGCTTTCTACGTATTGCTAGGCATACTATGTTTGTTTGATAGGAGAATTATCTATGATGGATATCGAAACATGTATACGTTCAAGAAGGATAGTAGGAAGATCACATTAAACCTGATGCTGCTAAGTGAAGTTAATAAATTGCAGGCCAAACTTGCTCGTAGATAGAAGAAGGCTCTGCTAATGAGTAGAGTTGAGCTTTGAGAGACCCTTAAGGCTGATATGCTGACCCTTATATTGGTGAGGCACCTATTGGAGATGAATCAGTGAGGTGAATTACCCTAGAAAATAAAAGAGTTGCTGAACAAATATGCCAACCTGTTCCTAGAATAGTTACCCGAAGGGTTACCTCCAATTCGAGGTATAGAACACTGCATTGACTTAATACTTGGCACTGTGCTACTAAATAAGCCTACTTATTGAATGAGTCTCGAATAGGCTTCCGAGCTTCAGCGTCAAGTTAATGAGTTATTAGAGAGAGGATATGTTAAACAAAGTCTCAGCCTTTGCACTATATCGGCGCTTCTAGTGTCGAAAAAGGATGGAACTTGGTGGATGTGTGTAGATAGTTGAGTTGTGAACAAGATCACAATCAAATATAAGTATCCCATTCCTAGATTGGAGGACATGTTGCATGAACTGAGTGGAGCCAAGATCTTCAACAAGATTGATATGAAATTCGGCTACCATCAGATTTTCATGAGGTCGGAAACGAATGGAAAACTGCATTTAAAACTCGACATAGACTTTATGAGTAGATGGTCATGCTGTTTGGCTTATCGAATGCCTCGAGAACTTTCATGAGACTGATGAACCATGTGCTAAGACATCTAATAGGAAAGTGTGTCGTAGTGTACTTTGACGACATCCTAGTTTATAGTACTGACATGGGTGAGATTATTCAGCAACTTGAAGAAATGTTGCTTTTGCTAGGAAGAAGTGGTATTCTTGGGCTATGCAGTAAGTGGAAGAGGGTTACGAGAAGATCCGAGTAATTGTTGAGTGGCTGACTCCTACTACTTATGCAGACGTAAGAAGTTTCCGTAGACTGGCTTCATTCTATAAACGATTCATCAGGAATTTCAGTACCCTTGTCGCACCACTTACTAAGCTAAAGAAGAAAAACATCGACTTCCAATGGGGAGAAAGGGAGGAGAGGAGATTTGCTGAGATAAATGAGAGATTGACCTCTGCCTTGGTATTAGTTCTACTTGACTTTGAGAAGATATTGGAGCTGAAATGAGATGCATCAGGTATTGGAATAGGCGTTGTCCTAATGCAGGAAAATTGACCGATTGCCTTCCACAGTAAGAAGTTTAGAAAACCTCATTTAAATTACTCTGTGTATGACAAATAACTTTTAGCATTGATCTGAGCATTGCAAGTATGGCAGCATTATTTATTGTTGAGAGAATTTGTCATATACATTGATCATGAGTCGCTAAGGAATCTCTGAAGTCAAACCAAGTTATTGAAGCGGCATGCGAGATGGGTTGAATTCCTTAAAGAATTCAATTTTGTAATAAAATACAAATAAGGAAAGAACAATGTAGTTGTAGATGCTCTCTCGAGAAGACATGCACTCTTGAATGAACTGTAGATTCGATTATTTGGGTTTATAAGCATCAAAGAGCAGTACTCTGTAGATCCACACTTTGGACCTGTATTTGTGCGATATGTTGATGGAAGAACAATAGATGAGTATCATGTAGAATATGGTTATTTGTTCTAAGGTAGAAAATTATGTGTACCGACTTGTTTACTATGGGAATTACTGATCAGGGGAGTCTACAGCAGGGAATTGTCTGGACATTTTGGGGAGAAAAGGATGTATGAGTTGCCGAGTGATCGATTTTTTTGGACGAGAATGAGGTGGTATGTGCACCGAGTCGTTAAAAGTTGTGCCGTGTGCAAAAGGGCTATGTGCCAAGTCGAGAAAGGGAAAGCAATGCCATTGCTTATTCTAATGAAGCCATGGACCGAATCAAGTATGGACTTTGTTCTCGGACTACTGCGAATTGCCCGAGGCAAAGATTCTATAATGGTTGTTGTAGATATATTTAGCAAGATGGCACACTTTGTGCTCTACTCTAAAACTAACAATGCTTCGGCTATTGCTGCTCTTTTCTTGTAAGAGATTGTGCAGTTACACAATGTATTGAGAAGTATAGTCTCTGATAGGGACTCGAAATTCTTGAGCCATTTCTAGAGGACCTTGTGGTGATGATTAGGGACTAAACTACTATTTAGTACTTCCTATCAACCCCAAATTGACTGTAAGCCCTAAAGATAAGTCAAGTAACCATATGATCAAATTTAGTACACAAAATTTAAGGCGATCGGTTAAAGGATCCGATTAAACCTAAATTATAAACTAAAGATAGAAATATTAATAAAAATGACCCTGTAAATCTGAATTTTAAAAAATAAGTAATAAAATAAGAGAATATAAAATTTTTAAATTCTAAATATATTACTTGTTATTTATCGAAAGCGTGTAAAATACATTTTGATAACTAATAAATTACTAGAAATATATTATATATATACTAAAAATCATAGAATGACCTAAATAATATTTAGGAGTGTTTACTTGTACTCTACATGTATTTACGTGTAGGTAGAAATACATGAAATTACCTAAATTACTTGAAATTAGCTAAAAATTTACTAAATAATTAAAAAAATGATAAAAAAAATTAAGGAAAAAAAAAGTTAAAGAAAGGGGGAATGAACCAGATCAAGTCGTGACAACAAGGGAAGAAGAAAAAAATTATTAACCAATAAAAAACAAATACTTAAAAAGGCAAAATGGAAGAGATATGGGTATTGTCTTGTCTTAATTAATGCACAATAATTCCTATAAGGCCCTATAAATAGCAAGAAAATTTACAGAGCTCATTTAGTTAGTTGGGAATTGGAAAAAATTGAGAGGGAAAATTTGGGTTTTAGAAATTTTATCCTAAATCTATATAGATAGGGCAAGAAGGTTGAACCCGCATACTACCACCATCTGGAAACGAACCACTACCACCACCACCACCACTACTACCCCCCTCTAAACCCATCGCCTGGACCGGCTGACACACCTGAACTGGTGTTGGAGGCCAAAAAGCTTTCTAGCTAGGTGAATTTGACATCTCCTTTGATTTTACAAAATTCCTTAAAATTGTTTGTTATGCTAAGAAAATTATGAAATTTATTATTCTCATACTTTATTGTATGTAGATTTATGGAAAAATAGTGATTAAGTTTAATCATGTCTGTAAATATAAGGTTCTTAAGAAATTAGACAAAACCGAACATGATTAGAATTAAAAATAAATAGGCCTATGAGTGTAGTTTAGAGCTTAATCTTTTTCTATAGGATGCTTAAGTGATATAGAATAGTGCAATGAAGCTATTTTTTAAAATTAATTTTCGAAATTTTTAAGTAAATTTTTAGCCCTAAAATGATAAAAGGGTAATTTTAGCTTAATTTAGTGATTAAATGATTAATTATTGATTTAGAAGGTAATTAGATGTTTAAGAATATTAATCTCTGATGTAGAAACCTAATCCTAGTCTTTGGAGTGTTAATTGTAATTAATATGGGAATTATGTGGTAATTGTAGGAAATTTAGGAATATGTGAGTTGGGATTTTAATAAATATAAAAAAGGTTAAATTGGATAATATAACAATAATATCAGTACAAAATAAATCTGATACATAATTTAATTTTAGGTAATTGGATAAAAAATATAAAATTTTCTCACATCGAGAGTAAATCCGATACCCTAATTAGGAGTAGAATGTATCGGATAAGTTATAATACTAAATCAAGACCCAGAATGATATTAGAATATTCGAGCTTAATGTGATTAATTTTACATTAGGATTCGAGTGTATTTAGGATTCCTTATACTTAAAAACAATTTAAAACCAAAACTGAAATCCAATTTAGAAACAAAATCTTAAGCTAATGTAGAGTGAATCATTAGTAAATAATAGGTATATATGGAGAAGTGGGTTAAATTAACTTAGAATATGTATTATCAAAGTATAAGTACTAAAAAGACGTATTTGTATTATAGGATACTCGAAGATGAACCAACCTGTAATTAAGTGATTGAGCAACCAAGAATTCCAAGTAAGTTGAGTTTATTACTTTATTATATTTGGAGTATTATTTTAGGGTATTCGGAGACTTAAGATTGTGATTATAAGTAGTTTTATATATGTGCTTGCATATTTAACTTCGTGTTGGAATTTGTGTTGTGATTGATGATTGTAATGACTAGATTGGTGAAAAATTGTCTAAATACGCTAAATTGAACCTAATCTTAATGGACTCTAAAACCCTAAATTGTCATACATTGTAACCCCTTAGAGAATTATTAGGATTTTCCAACCAAACATTGTTACTTTTGAAAAAGATAGCGTTGGATAGCAAATTGGTTTTTTCCTCATCCTTAGCCGAACTAAGTGATAGGAGAGGAGGTTGCAGTGAGGATGAGGACATTGGTTTGAAGGATAGTCTTAAGAGGAGCAGTGTCTCCATTGCGCAAACTTGGGTTTGGTTGTGGGTTATTGCATAACATGAAAACTCCTTAACCCGGATTAGAGCAGGTGAAATTACTTTTATTTCGTAGCGAACCGGACTACGTTGTGTGATGATACTTGCTTGTTGCATTGCATGAAAATAATTGCTGAATAATTTTGTTTGTGTTTGTATACATTTATGAGTCTCCAATTCAACTTACTGAGCTGTAGTTGCTCATACTCGTATAAATCCTTTTACAGGTCCTGATCTCTAATTACTCTGACTAATATGTCGCCCTATAACTATCTGGAGGTTAGTTATTTTTAAGCCTAGGGGTGTGAGGATCAATTTGCCTAATAGTTAATGTATATTTAAAGCCTCACTAGTATCTTTAAGATTGAAAGACTGATATTTGATATATAAATCAACTTATTGTTATGATATGATGTAGAATTGCTTGGGAATTCTATAGTAATGTACATGTAATTATATATATATATATATATATATTAACTTGAAGCTTTAATACTTACTGTAACTTTAGTTAAAATTTTAATTGAACTGTTTACTTCAAAACGAAGAGTCATCGACGCCTTATGTAGATTATTTCTAAGATAGGCATTATGAGGCCAGTTACCATTATAGAATGGTTTACACGGCGAGACTATTACGACCTTGCGATTTCGGTGCGTAACATTGATGGCTAAACAGAGGTGGTTAATCACACTTTAGGATTACTGCTTCGAGTTGCAGTAAGTAAGAACTTGGCCGATTGGGACATTTACTTGCCAATGGTTGAATTTGCTTAGAACAGAACAGTGTATGACACCACTAAACAGACTCCCTTCTAAGTGGTTTATGGTTTTAATCTCAAGTTACCCCTCAATCACACCCCTGTACTTATGCTCGTACAAGAAGACCCTGACGTGAGAGCTAGGGTACAATCCTTTCATCACATTTATGACAAAGTCACTTGACACATTGACCAAGTTGCTATAAAAATGCGAGAGAAGGCCAATGGTAAGATGACTAAACACTTCTAGCAAGGAGACTTGGTATGGCTGCATCTCAGCTAGGAATGGTTCTCGAGTAAGAAGGGGAACAAATTATCTACAAGAGCTAAAAGATCTTTCAAAATCCTCTAGAAGATCAATGATAACACCTATAAATTGGAGCTGCTCGAGGATTATGGGGTTTCTGACACCTTTAACGTCGCTGACCTCAGTCCATATCACCTCGATGGAGAGTTGATCGAAGACTATTTGGATTTGATCCCAAAACTAAATCAACTCGAATGGAATGATGGAAATCAGGTTATTGAGCTTTTGACCTGCAGCTGAGCTCGAGGATTGGAGGGCCTAGTAAGGCGGTTTCTCCTACTCCAATCGACTATCGCCGAGGCCAACTACTTCTTTGCTGAGTCACTCTTTATATTGATCCGAATGATAACTAATCTCTCTGTAGTACATCGACTTGTAGATTATTTACTCGTGCTTGAGCTAACTAATGGCTCGGCATCTCCTTTATCGATAAGCCGAGATGGAGAGACTCCAGATTGACTAAGCCACCTCTACTCAGACATGCAAGTTGGCTGTACTTTTTGTTCGTATCTTCCAACGACATCACCAATACAGCATTGCCATATGTATAGAATCATGTGTAGAATCCGTTACACTAATGATTGTTTTCATTGAATATTTATTTTTACTCTTTTGTATCTTGTACATTACCTTTTGTATCTTGTACATTACCTTTTGTATCTTGTACATTACTTTTTTAGGAAATACCCTTTTTGTCTTTACCCTTTTAGGCATAATGCTATAAATTCTCGAGTATAAATACCTTTTTATTTATAGCTGCAATCATCAGAGATTGAACATTAATATATTGGATATTTGTCTCTTGTAGACATTACTTGTTTACACTCATAATCACTTTTATCCTAACCTTTAAATAAGGCTAGGTAGTGAGTAACTTCATTGGTCTTTCTTATGCGTCATATTGAGTTGTGTTATGAGTTCTCGGAAGTTCCATTGGTGTGTCATATCCATTAGAGTAGTTTGTGTATTTTTGTTTGCTTTTTCATTCGCATCCATTCTTTCGCACATTCCTCATCATTTTCTATTTGAGTTTTTGGCAAGCTTGAACCCATTTAGCGACTACTTTTATTTGTTCTTAGTTATGGTTTGTAACAACTTCCTTTTCTCGAAATTCATTTTTTTTTTTTATAAATGAAAAAATAAATTAGTCCTTTTCCAAAATTTAAGGATTTTTTTAGAAAATTTCAAAAATGAACCAAGAAAACTTATTCTTCCCAAATTAATAAAATTTAATGAACTTAAAGTAAAAAGGCTTTTAAAAAAAAAAAACTAATAACCTAAATTTTCATCAATTGAGAACTATGTGAGCTTAATCCTACTTTGCAGGTGCGTAGACATTTCGAGTAACCTAAAATAATAAAAAAATTTGTATTTCCCCTTTTCTTTAAAAAAAAAAAGTACAAAAAGCCTAATTTATTTGAAAGCATATTTAAGGTCATTAATTAATTTCATAGATCTCTTTTATGGAAACTGCTTAGGTTTTAACAAGTTAACTTTTGAACCTAAGTTTTTTGGTTTCTATTTTTTTAAAGTTTTTTTTTAGAAAACTTGTAGGCTAGTAGTTGGAATTAGGATCCATCCATCCATATGCCCTAATTTCATTTTTTTTTTTTATTTCAATTGGGTAGTGACTCCTTTTCTAAAAGTCTTTTTTTTTTTTTTGTAAAAATTTTTTCAGTTTGGTTGAGAGATTTATATTAAGCGGGTTGGGCTTAATGTAAATTAGGTTAAAAAAAGAGAGAAACTAAATTTTCAGCTCGATAAGCGTGTGTTGATTTTGAGGAGGAAGCAGTAGTATTTTGCTGGGAATACTTTTAAAATGTTTGTTAATGGTTAAAAGAGAGTTGAGAGAAAGAGGTTATGTGGGAATTATATGCTATGTGTACGTATACATAGTAATATATACCAATAGAATTTAGTTATTGGCTAATTTTTTTTAAATTATTATTTGTATTGCCATTCTTTGTTTTTTTTTTTTAACTATTACTTGTACATATATGGTAATACCAATTCTTTTTTTTTTTCTTGTTTGTATTGATTAACAAGGGTTTGCAATGCTTCTCTCTCTTACCTCCGTTTTTTGTAAACTATATTTTGAGATATATTTCTAAATACAACTTTTATTTATAGTTTTTTACTAGTTTGAGTATTTATTTTGAGATTTTTGCATTCCAACATTTGTGTTAGTACTTATATACTATTTGGTCACCATTTATCACATTTTTTATATTCCCCATAATCATCATTATCATCATCGTCACTAGAGAAAAGTACAAAAAAGTCCATAACGTTTATTTATATATATGAATTAGTTTCTAATATTTCATTTAGTTCATTTTATTTCTCAATGTTTTAATAATATATAAAAAAGTCCTTTTGTTAATTTTGCCTTTAATCATGGACACGTGGCAATATTTGATTCTTCCAAATAATTAATTTAATTAAAAAATTAATAATATATATTATATAACTAAAATATTATAAAAAACAATAATAAATACAAAATAATGATAAAAATAAAAAAATTGAAAATAGTACATGTATATTATTTAGTAATATATATTTATATGTATTAATATTTAATGTAAAATAAATTAATATAAATTAACAAAAAACAAAAAAAAATAAAAGAAATTTGTTTTTCGGCCACCCCAAGGTTAAGAGGTAGTAGATAGCCATCTATAGGGGGTCACATGAACCTGCTTAGTGGTCATCAGCTATCCCTTGGCCTTGGGATGGTCAGAAAACAATTCTTTTGTCTTTTTTGTTAATTTGTTTGAAAATAAATTTTAATATATATATAAATTTATATAATTATTACATATAAATTTTAATATATTCTAAGTTTTTTTTTTACTTTGTAGAATTTTTTTTTCATTTTTTTATTTTTCTATATATATTTTTTATTTTCTTATCATTTTTATAATTATTTTATTATTTTCTATTTAAAAATTATATGATGACAAATTAAATATTGATATATGTCTGTAGTAACGGAAAATTTAATTAAGTCTAATAGAAAAATTAATTTGATACAACTTGAAAAGGTTAATGATTAAAATAAACTAAATAAAAGATTATGGACTAATTTGTAAAAGGGTGAAATGCTAGAAACTTTTTTGTATTTTTCCGTTTTCACCATTAGTTATATTTTCTTTTGTTGTTAATATTTTGTATTCCACCTATTGTTGGGCATCCGTGTTTAATGATGTAATCATAGCAACAAAACAAGTGTAGACTTTTTCGAGAGTTGGTGCTTATCATTACTTTCATGGATGATTGCCATGTAGTAAAGGATTTGTTCTACTTTATCTAATTGAACTTAATTTTATTATTATTATTTTTATAAATAAAATATAATCATATTGTTCAACTCATAAAATTTTTGAATGAAAAAAAAAAAGTTTGATCCAGTTCAGTTCATGGTTTTGAACCATTTTCTTAATAAAATATTAAAATTAAAGAATAGTAATATCACTTTATGAATAAATATGTCCTGCATTCCAAATATAAAGCATTAATAGTGGCCCAGATAACAACAATACAACGCCAAAGCAAATATTCCTACTAACATGAGCGATAAAACTCATATACTATTACAGCGTTTAGTGCATAGACATCTATTCCGATAATGAAAGCGAAAATTCTTAATATCTTTATTTTTCTTAAATAATGTTTCGAGATGTCATTGTTTAATAATATATGCGCTTTGGTTTTTCCTAGTTGGGATTGAATCTGGCGTTTCTTGTCCAAATTTTGTACTAGGATGAAAAAACGAAAATTTCAATCTTGAATTCCCTATTCAATTTAATAAAACTACATAGCACCAATGTGAGAAATTTAACAACCTCGAAGTAGATTACAGAACGTTAGAACGTTTGACATCAACTCCAACTCCTGGAAAGGGTTTCACACCCATGCGTAAAAACCGACGTAGAATGCAACCTGACCCAGCACTCTCAGTCTCTTTTTTTTTTTTTTTTAAATTAACTAATTAGTCGGTTTCACGAATTGAATTGAACCGCAAACTGGTTAGAAAAGGTCAAATCGAACCGTAAACTGAACCTATGAAGCAAGAATCTTTTTTTTTTTATTTGGTTCGGTTTTGTTTATAGATTTTTTACCGACCCTACATGTAGTTCTGGAAAACTATGGAAAGTTTACTACGATGTTGTGCATGATTCCATAAAGAAATTGTTTAGAATGCAAAGAAAAATGGCCTTAGTGCCTTGATTGAGGAGGAGACCCAACTGGAACTAAGAAGAACTAACAGTCAGGCGCACGGTTGGATAGATGAAAAAAAAAGCATATGAGGAGATGAGCATGGAATCGGTTGAATCTAAATAAAAAAAAAAAAAGAAAAAAACCAAAGAGTGCGGAGAAATAACAAAGAATATAAATTGTTGCACTATTGAAGCTCATGATCAACAACATGATGTGGAGAGTGTAGAAGTGGCAGTTGATGAGAAATTCACACCCATAGATCTTGAAAGTCTGACATCTGCAGCATGGTTTTACTTGAAGAACAATAGCAAGGTCCTACATTATAAGTAATGAACCAAAGCTACTATGACATGCGGTTACAAATATTTGCGAGACCATCGAATCTAGAGTTCTCAGTTGATAGCACAGGATTTGATTTAGAATGTTGGTGAAATTGAATATCTGGTCGATGTGAATGTTTTATGTGAACTTGCCTTTAATAGATTACTTTTGATCAAAGAGGAACAAACATAGATTTGAAGATGGACCTTCCTATAGAAAGGGAGGATAATGCATGCATAGGATACCTAAAAGTTAACCGGAGTGAGAACTAAGAGGGCGTTTGGCTGGGTGGTCGACATAAGGGTAGTTGATCGACCACGGTTGACTGATTCATGCGATCTGTTCCAATTAACCATCCTTTGGCCAATTCGACAGGCTTAACTTATTCTTTTATCTATTTATTTATTTATTATTATTATTTTTTTTAGGTTTATATCATGTTATTTCCTTGTTAATTTTCCTTTAATCATTTCATACGGATATTTCTTATTTTTATTTTTATGTATTATCTGGGTATCAAAGTATGTCTTTTTTTTGTGTTATTTCCTTTTTATGCTAAGAGCTTCTAGAGTTTGTTATGATCTTATAAATAGGCATAATATGTAATTAATTACAATCATTATGCTAATGAATTATCAACTCTCGGTTTTGTAAACCTTTATGGTTGCTATGAATTGAGTGAGGCGTAATGCATGGATGTTGAAAGTATTTCTTTATCCACTAAGTTCTTATTAGTTTATTATTGACTATAGCACACTTGTTGATTGAATTTCACGAGTTATCTCAGATTCTTTTTAAACTTGTGAGAATTCTGAAGGTAGCGCATTTATATGATTTAATTATAAACCATTTCAATTTCATTACGTACGTAATATCAAATAATCCGCTTTGTTCGTATCCATTTTACCTTCAGCTCACCAATATATCAAAACCACGAAATTTCTTCTTTTTATTGTTTATCAATATTGAGAATCTATTTTCAAAATTTTGTATCAATTGAAATTAGAATATGTTTAGTTCCCTATTATCTTATGGCAAGCGTATTGCTTTAGGGTTGTGAATCCGTCTCTTTCATGCATTACGCTACACCAAGTGGTACAAAAGTGAGTTTTGTGCTAATATTATGTCAGTCGACGTTATAAATGGTGGTTCTAACAATGGTGATCAAGGAACTGGAACTATTAGAGGCGTTGATGATGCTTTACAACGTGACATGCATTGGTGATTCAGGTAGTTGTTTGCCTACTTATATATTGAAAAGGCTTGTAGCGGCTTGGCGCATAACAGAAACAATGATTCAACCAATTGTTTGCCTACTTACATATTGAAAAGGCTTGTAACGGCTTGGAGCATAATGACATAATTCCTCATTTTGTTGGTAGACATCAGTCCCTAGCTTAGACCAACTTACTTGAGATATGGGTTGAGCTCCCATGGCCCCATTCAACCTCTCCACACCTATGTTAACTCTAATGCTACACCATTCTTCGTAAGATACAGGTCTGTGTGGAAGCTCTATTGACCTTACAAAAGATAGCATTGATTTACTAACGATAAACCTGACCTAATAAGAATGGCGTCCTTTAAGCTTCTACAGGCTTAGGCCCTTTGGCCTACATCGTCTAGGCTTAGCCAAGCATTCGAATGAGCTTCACACTGGAGTAGCTCAATAAATAAATAAAGTAAAGCTCTTAACATGTATATCCCATAAAATCCGGAGCGCATGCTGGGATCGTGGCTCACCTTCCTAAAATGGCTCGAGGATACAGTCTACCTTCCTAAAATGGCTTAGAAATGTGATCCACCCTTCAAAAATGGTTCAGCCTCATCACTGTAGATACTAATTTAAGCATTAGAGTATTTATATCGGAGTACTATTCTGTAGCCCCTTAACCTTTGCTTTCTCCTTTTGCAAGTAACTCAACCACTACTGACAGGTTATAACTCAACAAGATGATAATGAAAGTTTCTAAAGTGGGTTTTGGAAGTGGATAGGTTTTCTATTTGTGGTGAACATCCATATTGAAAAGCAAATAAGGTTGGTGGAGCAAAAATTTTGTGTCTATTTGTATTGTTGGAAGAGGTTGATTTAGAATTACTAAATTTGGGATAATTGCATTATCTATACATATTAAACCATTGGGCTCTTATTAAACTTTACTCACATAAACATTTATATCAATATCTATATATTAAGCCAAAAGGCTTATTTGACTATACTCACATAAATATATAGTTTTAGAGTTAAATATTAAGCCAATACACATATAATTAGGCGCTTGTTCAACTCTACTCACATAAATATTTTTATATATCTATATCATCGGATATATCTCTGATAAATATGGTAAAAATAACTTATATATATATATATATATATATACATGCTTTTGTGTGTGTGTGTTTAGGAAGACAGAACACAAAGACATCAAACTTACTATCAATTGGAAACGGAGGCGATCATGGCAAAGAAATAGCCAATTTACCTGGAAGTGGGATGTTACTACCAGGAGGAGTTGAAACAGAAGCGGGATGTGGGAAGGGTGAAGCAGAAACAGAAGCAGGAGGAGGATGAGAAAAGGGTGACTTTGCATTTGCTGTTGCAGGGTGTCCACGGTGATCATAGGCAGTAGTATGTTGTGTCTTCATAAACGACACTGGCGGACATTCAACTGGAAAACCCTCCCCAATTGACCTTTGAGGTGTAGCATATGAATGGAAAGCATCATTGTCGAGCCTAATTTTTCGATTATTTTATTTAAAAATTAATTTTTCATTTCTTGATTAATATTAAACTTTAACCCATTTAATATTAATCCTCGACTAAAGAAATTGAAAAATTCTGGTTTTTTATTAAAAATAATTTTTGGAGTCGCCACTCGATCGAAGTAGTGAAAAGAAAAGAAACCGTAACCAATTAGGTGGATTAGTTACGATTTAGCTATCGGTCTTTGATTTCAATTTTAATAAAGAACCAGAAGGTTCCGAATTCAAGGGCTAACCTATTAAACCTTATCTAGTACCACTATTTATTTACCGAAATTAGGATTATTTTTTAATTATAATATTTAAACAAAATAAATAAATAAAATAAAAGAAAAACCTAATTTTCTACATATTTTATCGTTGTCTTGAAGGTGCTTACGTACCTATTAGTCGGATCAGACGATCGTAGTTCCTTCAGAAAATTTTAGTGTGTTGATTGATTTTATTTTTTAAAAATCGACCAAATATACGTTATTATCAATTTAGTTTTTCAAAGAAAACTCTAAAAGAGCCCTAATTTACTAAGTCTTTTGTTCTATTTTATAAAAACTCTCTAAAAGTACTAAAATTTTAAAAAAAAATTTCACTTTTAATTTTCATTAAAAAGAAAGTTTTCTTACGTGAAGAATTCTAAAACAATATTAAAAAACTCTCTTTAGCTAATATATATATTTTTACAACTATATTTTATTGTCAACAACTACTTATTTAAATAAACTATGTAATATACTCAATCATATATAAGCTAGTATTAAAAGTTTCCTAACTATATATATATATACTATTAAATAACTAAGTAACTAAGACATAATAACAACTAATCAATAACAATAATAATAATAAACTAGTATTCGAACCTGATTTGGACGGTTCAGTAAAGGAGCAGTGCCTCGCGTCTAATGCAGCTGCAGACGTTGGTACAACGGTGTGGAGGGAGAGATGTTGGGGGTTGCGGCTGTTATGCAGTGTCCGAGTCCAATGAGGGGATGAGGCTTCAGCGTGTGAATGGACTTATGTATACGTGTGAGCTGCTGCTAGGATTGTCGGCTTGAGCTGTCGGTGTGTGCTTGGATTTTGAGGACGTAATTTGTGTCAAGGCTTCGTGGATTGGAGTTGCTAGATTGTGCAGTTGCTTCTAGGACGTTGGACTTCGGATCGTGGATTGTGGCTTCGAATTGGATTTCGTTTGGGAACTGGGAAGTTAGTTGTTAGGGTTTCAAATTGAAGGCGTAGACTTTAACAACTTAAAATTGGATTGAAGGACATCTGATTTGGGACATGCTTCAATTATCGATTTATCATCTTCGTAGAATAGCGAGGGACGGCGTGCGTTTTGTCTTGTTCAGGGGACAATCGGATTTTATGGGCGCGCGTGTGCAACTGCGATAGACGTTGGTCTGGCAATCGGTTGGCTTTGTTTGGTTGTGTCAGGGATTGGGTGGAACTTCGGTTTGTGGACTTGCAATTAGGATGGCGTCATGGGATTTTGGTCGTCAGGCTTGTGGACTTCAATTGGGATGGCGTCGGAGACATGTTGGTTTAGAATTGGGATGGTGTCAGGGGCTTGTTCAGAATGCGGATCGGAAGAGGATGGCGTTCTGCTATGCGGATGCGCGCTGCTGTTGGCGTTAAGTTGCTGTCGAGTTCTTGTTAGGTGTGGATGAAGCCGATTTCTGATCAAATTTTATCATATCTATGTATATCTGATTTAACTAAATTCATATGATTTGATTAGATATGAATTCGATTTTTGTCTCGCTTCTGCAAAGTTAAAAAAATAAAAATATAAATGCTTGCTAAATCTTGAATCTAAGATCTCAAATTAAATCTACTCAAATACTCCGCTACTTATCAATCAACCATTGACCTATATCTTGATATTTATTACCATTAAATTATATTTAAACTATTTGATTCCCTAAATTAAAATTTTTAACTAAACTAAAACTAAAATTAATATTAAAACTAATTATTCCTAATATAAATTACTTCCTAAAAATCAGTAAAATTTTTATAATTTTGCCTCTTCTTATTTTTTTTATCAATTTTTTGTTTCTTTGATTTTTTGAATTAGGACCTTTTTGTAAAAAAATAAAAAATTAAGACTACGGAACGACAAAAATTAAGTGTCTATAATCATTAACACTATTGCTACCGGTTTGCATGATATTATCTTGTAATGGGTTAAACAGGTGAGACATTCTGATAGAATAAACGAGAAATTTGATTAAGTTATGTTACACGATTTGTACCTTTCATCTTTTACCAACTTCCTTTAATATCTTTGTCTGTCGTGCAAATAAGTGAAAATATTGACATTTTTTTTATAGAATATAAATTGTACGTAATTTATAGAAACAAGTTAAAATGGAAAAATAAAAAGAATATTTCTTAATTTCTTGGTTGTTGACTTATCATTCTTGCAAATACTTCTCCAAAATTATTCTATTTCAGAATCTTGAAAACGTTCTATACAAATATATAATCTGTTCATTTTAGAAGCATACCTTTATATATCTCATTTGATGGCTAATTATGCAAGGATCATGATTTATATCTTTTAATTTATTTGACGGATTGTCTAATTAATTCTAATATCCGGTATGAATTTGCGGTTCTTCCAAGCTTTACCATAAATATTATGCATTGAATTGTTAGAATTTTTAATATTATTATTGTTTGTTTTTCCCCCTTGCCTAATATCTTCATTCTCAATGTTTATGTGCATGACAAATTCAACAACTTTCGACAATTATCAAGTTAGGTTTTTCAATATTGTTCATTTAATCATAGATAAGGCATTGTGTTTTGGTTCATATAAGACGTCATTTTATTGTGAATTTTGATAATCATTTTCTCCTTTTGTAGAAGTTTCGCATGTTTATTAATTTTTACGAGTCTTTCAAGTATGTTTGCGTTATTCTTCATCACATCATTTTCTTTAAATTGCCAACCAAAGTAAATATAGAATCTAATTTTTAAATTTGTTATTTTTATATAGTTTGCATGGTATCGATGATATATTAATTTTAATTTGCCTTTCAAACGGGTTTCTGTTGGTGTCACTGCGTTGGGTATTATATTTCAGTTCCTTGGTTAGCCCAAAGACTAAATATATATGCCTAGTGATATGTCTACAAATTAAAAATATAAAATGTATAGAGTCTCAATTGCAAAACAATTATTTAGTTTAAAAATATATATATATTAATCTACCTTTCAAACAAGTTTTCAAATTATATATATATATATATATTTAAATATTGATTCATTTAACTTTTACATAAGTAATGAGGGTGCATGGAAACTAAAAAATATTTATATCTAAATTTTTGTTCTTTATAATTTAATATTTGTAATTTTAATTTGGTATAGTTTAGTATCAAATATTGATTTTGGTTTTTTCAATGAATGAAAGATTTCTGATATCCATACTTATTAAGGTATAAACTTGTTATTTTTTAAATTCGAGAGGATCCATTCCATTACGATATTAGTATTCATATGGGTAACGTAGAATGGCATTTGCAAAGGCATCGGTCGAATTTTAAGGCTTTCTGCCCTAATTCAATGTATCGTAATCGAGAAAACATTGAAACGGAAAGCGAGAGAGGTCCCCTCCAAACCAGGACCGTTTGCATAAAAGTGCTCACAGTCATCGCATGGAATATGCTTTTAGTTTCGTCTACATTGTTTACTTGGCAAATAGATGCTCTTATCGATCGACGAGTGTTCAATGGACTTGTCACATGTTGGGATTTTTTTTGGTCCGATTTATATTTTTTATGGGATTGATTCTGTACTTTATTCCATCTTTAATTTTATGTTCAATAAAGCTAAATTATTAAATTGACAGTGGACATTTTGAAAGGAAGGTAGAAGTTTCCAACTTTAATTTTCCCTCACCCTTTTGCCATGAAACGAACAAGCAATATTTAGAATTTCATTATTTACTATTTAATCACTCTCGTTTTCTTTTCAATCATTATATATTATAGATTGGATACATTACATGGATCATCCCTGAAAATTTGAAAATTGTATGAACCCAGCTTTTAAAAAAGTTAACACACAATCCTAATAGAACTAATACAGTAGTTTATGTACATAGTTTAAATGACAAGGCAACAAATGGATAAATGAATTAATTTAAAAAATTAATAAAAATAGAAAAAAAATAAAAGAAGGTATAAAATGGAAAAAAGGAAGATCGTGTTTAAACATAGTTTAGATATTGCTTTATTTGGTGCCTACAATTTCATCTAAAGTTAAATCCTTCTGACTTTTATTTTATTATACAATACTTTTTCATAACATATTTGGTTCTTGTTTGAGAAATTTGAACTAGACTTTTGATGCTCCACTGATGATATACGCTTACTGTCACGCGGTACACCAATAAGATGTATGCAAGGACTGATTGTGAAAACAGAACATTTCATGTGCAATACTCTACATGGTATTTCAATGCATTCTTTTTATTCTCCGAACAAACATTGCACTACATATATTTTTCTAATATCAAGATAAAATCACATATACCTACTATGTGCACCATCTCTCTACCATAATAATACGTATTCAAGTACAACGACTAACTAATATGGACTTGCTTTTCATACCATTAAGTATGTTGTGTACTGGCCATTTCACAATTTCATTTTAAATTTTATGTCTTTTTTATTATTTTATATATATTTTATTTTTGTTTTGAAAAAATTAGTTAATTAAATTATTTATGTAAACGCCACGTCAACATCTATGTGTTGCTATATTAGTTGAAATTTTCACATAAGAAACCTTGAGAGTTCTTTACTGTACCAAATTAACTTCTTTAGGAATAAGTTCCTTTACTAGAATTCCTTAATATTTTTATATATTATTTTTATATATTTTTTTATGGGTCATATGGAATAACCTTTAAATCATCATTTTTACTATTTTGTAAATACAATTTTAGTATCAACAATGTAATTTTGTACATTTAATAAATTATTATATTAGTAATAATATTAATTAAAATTATATTTTAACAATAATTAATATATATTAGTAGCATAAAATTCTTGCTTTACAAAATTAAAAATATATATATATATATATAGGCGTTGGGGATGTCACCTATCAGAGGAACATCCCCATAACAAGGGATGTTATTTATTGCTTTAGGGACGACCAGATTTTCTCTACTTTAGAGAAGGCATGCTGAGTAAAGTTAGCCTATAAAAAGGTAGGTGTCTCTATAATTTTGAAAGTTTTTAGGGATGATTTGTGCAATTTACCTAAATATGAAGAATAGAATTGAAATTTGATCCATTCTATTAAAAGATTAATCTTTATATAATTGGATTTTTTATAAATACTTTAGAACACTTATGAACGAAATGGCGATATCATAACTCCGTTTTGTAAACAATAACTATGTTATACTAGAAAGGGCATGAAACGTCCATATTGCTCTAATGAAATATAAATTATAGCTGCATTTTTATGTGAGACTAATAGTAATTGAATATAAACGTATTTAAAGTAAAATACGCACTTCCGTCCTTTTGAATTATTAATATATCATATATAAAAATAATGAACTTTTTATTCTTCATTATTCTCTTCATTTGTATTTAAATTGAGTACTGTGATTGAGCATTTAAAAAAAAAAAATAGATGGATATGCATAGCAACAGCCATAAGGTGGAGAAATTACCACATGTTTTTTTTTTTTCTTCTTTAAAAAGAATCTTAGTTTCAGAATTAAGTGGCATATACCTTGGATGACGAACTGAATGATATCATATATTATGCTTTTTATAGTAAAGTAGAGTTTGCAATCTAATCTTTTGATATTATGGCCTATATGCCATTCGAGGTTTTTAGTGTTGCAAATCTTATAAGGTTTTGAGGCTCCATATTAACCTTAACTTACTTCTTCTTCTTCTTTTTTTTTAATATTAAACGGTATTCAAATCCAAAACCAAAGGAAAATTAACTATTACAGGGTAGTGATGGTAGATCTGCCACGGTCCACAGTCAACCTAGATCATTTGTAAGTATACTTTCTTCAAAATCCAATACCAACATCATCTATGACAAGACGATTTTAACATATCTTCTTTTCTTAGTTTTCAATTGCTTCGAATTATATACTACTGAATTTAAAGAGATTAATTATAGAATTGATGAGACAAAATAAAAGCATTCGCAAAAATATAATTAAAGTGAGCCCATACAATCTATATCTTGATATACACAAAAAAATGCCCATAATTACTAAGATAACATACTCGGACTTAGTTTTTGATCCAACTGCAATTAGTGTCATGATTATATTGACATTTTAAACAATTCTTTAATTAGTGATAATTAATGAGGGCAAAATTGAATGATTTTGCTTTTTCAAAGGTAAAATTGAATTTACTTTTAAATCTAGAATCACTTTTAGGGAATCAATTCTAACTTTTAAAAATACTATCAAATTTGAGAAAGGGAATAGAATCCAAAATCTAGATTTCATTTTGAATACATTCATGCATACCAAAGTGACATATGCATAGATAAAAAACCCTTTATTATTGAGTGTTATAATTATGTTGAAATTTAAATAAGTCTTTACTTAATGATAATTAATAAAGGAATGAAATAACAATTCTATCATTTTAAGTGTGAAATTCGATTACCTCTTAAATCCTAAATCACTTATCTACAAGAATCGATTCTAACTTCTAAAAGCAATATCAAAATAGGAAAGAGAATAAAATTTGGAATCACAATTTTATTTTCGATCAATTCCCACATATGAAAAGTAGGGGTGGGCAAAGTTCAATTCGATACAATTTGTTCCCCTTATTGAATTACCGAATTGAATTTAATATAATGATTTTATTTTATTTTTTTGAAATCAAACTTAATCATATGATTTAGTTTGTAAATTTTTCGAACCTAATTAAAACCAGTTTGGTTCATGGTTCAAATCGTTTGTGTCAAAACTTTCCTAACTATTTTTATCTTTAATAAATATGAAATTTCAGATGGAATTCACTCAACTTAATCTTAACAATTAACATAAAAATAAGATAAAAAATAACAAGATAGAAAAATTTGATAAAATCTATTAAGATTGATGGAAAACATATAAAAAAAAGTATAAAACAATTGTATGAATTTCTTTTTAACTAAACGGTTCGATTTTGACCAATGAATCGCAAACCGTTTATATATGACTGAACTGAACCATGAATGAAACATTTTGCAAAAAAACCAATTTTTCTATTATTTGCGATTTGTGATTATTTTGCTTAGCCCTAATGAAAAGTGACTAAGTATCAATGGAAAAGCCATTTATTATAGAGTGTTATGATAATATTGATGTTTAAATAAGTCATTAATTAATAATAATTAATAAGGATAGAATGAAATCATAATTTCGCTTTGAAATATGGAATTGAATTCCCTTTTAAACCAAAAATTTTACCAAACATGGGAATGAGAATAAAATCACATTGCAATTTCTAATCCATTTCCACATGCCATAATTGACATAAATATTGATGAAAAACCCTTTATATTATCTCATGGTTTGATTTGAATGAAGTCCTTAGATAAGACTTCAGTCTCATTGCTTGATTCAAAAGTAGCCACTTAACAACTTTGATCATCATTAAATGGAGGGAAAAAGCATGTAATTGGAAGGAGAAATGATTTAATAGGTAATATATGTCATGTATTATGTATATGTGATATATAAATATCAATAAGATATTGATATATTTTCGTATATAAATAATGTATGATAATGAATTTGAAAATTATTCTTGTTATTAATATTTGTATAAATATTTTATTGCTATTTACATATTATATGTCATATCCAGAATAGAAAGAGTCATAATAGTCCCATCGTGTAAACTAATCTAAGATAGAAGCTGACCTCACAGCTGCTATCGTAGATATAATTCACATAAGGTGCATAACTCAACTAGTTTGAAACGTTTGTTTTGACACTTATTAATAACCAAACATGTGGTAGAGCTTTTACAAAATATCTTTTCTATACAACTTGTTGTCTAGTACCATAACAGTATTTATATAAAAGTTTTACGTCCAAAGGTAAAGTTTACAATTAGAGTTTATTAAAAACTACAGGTTTTGCAGTCTATATATAATAAGTTAGGAAACTAGTGGGCTCCTAGGGAATTCCCAATTAGTTTCCTCAAAAACTCAAAGACAAAGTCAAAAGTCTAATTTTAGTTGATTCCTCGATCCTCACTTTCCCAAACAACAGCACACTAACTTAGGAATGGTGGTATCTGAACATCCTGACCTTACTCAACACCTGCAAAAGAGTTTATAGAGATGTGAGCACAACTAGCTCACTAATGGAACGAAGTGAGAAGAGTACTGTACAAACATAAATAAAGTTAATAATTATGATGAAATGTAATGCAATCAAACAAATAAAACATCGCACAATGTTATCCAGTTTACTATGAGGTTAAAGAAATTACATCGGCTCCAACCCAGATTGAGGAGTTTCATCACGACTCAAGTCAAACCAAACCGGGACTTGTGCAATAGAGAACACTCTTCTCCCATGACTGCCTTCAAATCATGGCCCCCCAATCTTATCACGACCTCCTTTCCTATTACTTAGTTTGGCTAAGGGTGAAGAAATAACCATTTTAGCTATCCTCATCGAAGGAAGTTGGTATTTGGTATGATACTCTTAATCGTTTCCCCTAACGGGTATTATGCATGTTTAATTTCATTTTAGTTAAATAAACGTTAGTTTTAATCAGGGGTGGCCAACAAGTTCACACAATATAGAATCCATGCAACATGCAAAACAGTACACTAAGGAGTTAAACTCTTGTCACAATTGAGTATCATCCATACATACAGCATACATACAATCAACTAACTACAAACACAACCAGAAGTAATCTTGGGTCTCCGGATACTTTAAACAGTACCCAAACAAGCAGTGAGGCCATAATTCCAACTTATTTGTTTAGATGTTCGTTATTGCTGACTCAAATTGTCAACCATCTTTGTATTGGAAGATCTTAATTACATAAAAGATCCAAATTCAATTTTCCTAATATTTGCAAAAACATTAAGGTTTAATTCAAAATGGTTATATATATTATTATAGTTATTTCTATAATATATAATATATCTATAATATATAATATATAGTCATATTATCACTATATATCAAATTAAGTTATTAATTGTTGATACTATACATCATATATATCATTACGTATTATATATCGTTTCGATTGTATCGAAACGTACTTTTAATTTATTAATTCACATTTTAATTCTGGTAAGGTTACCGAAATACGTACATTCTTGAATATGATAAAGTTATATGTTAAATTACTTAATGTTGTCTGATTTTAACAAAATTAGTATCGTTGGGTTCGTATAGATTTAACAATATGTTTTACGAGACCTATTTCTAAAGACGATTTTTAACGGGTAGTTCGAGTTTTTAATATAGTTATACGTAATTATATAAATATGATTGTATTATACGTAATTTACTTTATTAAATTGTATTTTATTTAATTTGTCCATATATTGTTACAATATAAGTATTATCTAATTCTAATATACTTAAAGTGTACCCTAACTAGAAAATAGTAATAAATATAATAAAAATATTCATTTAATCCAATCTGATCAGCAATCCTATACATACTTTTTATTTAATTATTTAATTCATTTTAGTTTATTAATATTAAAAATACACCCCGACTTGTAAATTAAGCTATTTTACTTAGTAAATTCAAAATAAATAGTTCATGTTACCAAATAATTCCCCGAAAATTTCTATAGACTCCTAAAAATATGGGGAATTTAGTTATCACTTGGTTTTAAGTTTTCGACCTATTGTCTATATATTCGGATTGACGATTTTACCTCTAAATTATTATAAATTACCCAATTATGATTCTGTTTACACCAAATTAATTTCAATCTAACTCAATACTATTATTATTTATTATAGATCAGTACATGTCCATTTCATCAATCAATTTCATAATTTCCTATTTAATTCATAATTTTATCCTATTTTCAGGCAAAAAAATGCAATAAATATTAAAAATATTCAAATCAAAATTCAAGCTACATAAAAATTATCTATATATCATAAACATCCTACATAAAAATTTTCAACTAGAAATAATATCATTTAGCACATTTATTTTACAAATCTAAATTCCATTGAATAGTAGATTTCTTAAGAAAGTATAGTAAATATTATGAATTTTTCAAAAATTAAAATATCACGTAAAAGCATGTTCAAAATAACCTAAGTAAAAATTTTTTTCATAATTTTCTGGATAGATTTAATATTTTTTATAATTTATTGAAAAACAAGGTAAGAATTTGACCTTGTTATTCTTAGTATCTTTGACAGTTGTAGGGTGGTAAGGGTGTGTCGGAACACCTAGACGCTAAGGGTACTACTTGGTGGTAGAGTGGCTTAACAACAGAACGACGGGAGCCCTAGGAACTAGCCAAACACGATAATTGCTTTGTTTTTCCCATAATTTTTTCTATTTTCTATGAATTTTTTTATAATTTTTCTTTCTATTATTTTAGGTTTCAAAAGATGTAAAATGATGTAGTTGAACAGATTTATAGTGTTTTAGGTGGGTTTCTTTTCCCTTTATTATTTATTATTTTTTTCTTGCTTTTTTCCTTCATTAATTACAAGTAGGAGGTAGCTTCTTCTCCATACATCAACTTTTGATTCATCATAATCTGAATTCCACAGCATGCCACAACAAATCCAGCAGCTTTCCAACCATTTCCAGTAAGTTTTAATGCATTTGGATAAGTTTTGTTAATTATTTGCTTAAATATGGATATTATATATTAGGATTTAGTAATTTAATTAGTATATAAGTATATACCCTATGTAAATAACACGTGAAAAATATATAACTTTACTTGTATAATTACATTTCTAACATATATTTGATTTTTAGTGTTACGCCTCGAAGTCACAGAGTCGCAACAGTCTCGCCATGTAAACCATTTTATGATAGTAACTGGTCTCATAGTACCTACCATAGACACGATCTACACAAGGCGTCGACGACTCCTCGCTTTAAAGTAAACAATTCAATTAAAAGTTTAGTTAAAGTTATAGTAATTATCAACAATCTTAGTTCAACAAATATAATTATATATATATTCCACAGAACTTTTCAAGAAACTTTATATTAACATTGTAGTTCACTAATTTACATAACGACTATCAGTCTTTCATTCTTAAGCTATAAAGGACACTCTAGCTATACATCTACAACTAAGCGACTTGATCCTTACACCTCAGGCTTTAAAAAAAACTAACCTCTGAATAGTTGTAGGGTAGCATAATACTTAAAGTATTCCGAAATCAGGACCTGCAAATGGATCTATATGGGTATGAGCAACTACAGCTCAGTAAGTTAAATTGAAGACTCATGAATATATACAAACACAAACAAGATTATCAAGCAATTATTTTCATGCAATGCAGCAAGCAAGTGTTATCACACAACATACTCCAGTCCGTTACGAAATTAGAGAAATTTCACCCGCTCTAATCTAGGTTGAGGAGTTTTCATACTATGCAACAGCTCACAATCAAATCCAGGTTTGTGCAGTGGAGATACTGCTCCTCCTAAGACTATCCTTCAAACTAATGCCATCATCCTCACCGCGACCTCCTCTCCTGTCACTTAGTTCTGTTGAGGATGAGAAAAAGACCAATTGCTATCCAGCGTTATCTTTATCGAAGTTGTCGGTATTTGGTTGGAGAATTCTAATGATCCCTTGAAGAGTTGCAATGCATGACAATTTAGGTCATTAGAGTAGAATAAGATTAAATTTTATTTAGGGTGTTCAAACAATTTTACTCCAATTCATTCATAACACAAAATCAATCACATTATAAATTTCAACACGATTTTAGATACGTTAAACACATGCATAAACTACTTACAATCATAACTATACACAATTCTAAGTCTCCAAGTACCATAAAATAATACTTTAATACTGTAAGTAATAACCCAACTTATTTGGAATTCTTAGTCGCTCGATCACTTATTTGAAAGTCGGTTTGTCTCCGAGTATCCTATAATATAAATAGGTCTTTTTAGTACTTATACTTTAATGATTCATATTTTAAGTTATAATTTAACTCATTTCTCCATGTATACTTATTATTTACTAATGACCTTATTTCAGGGTTTGGTTTCTAAATTAAATTACAGTTTTGATTTTGAAATCCTAAATATGCTTGAATCCTAATGTGAAATTAATCACATTAAGCTCAAGTATTCTAATATCATATTGGGTCTTAATCTAGTGTTCTAAACTGTTCGGTACACTTTCATTCTAATTAGGGTACTAGATTTATTCCTAATTGGAGAAAATCTTACATTTTTTATATAATTATCTAAAATTAAATTTTGTTTCAGATTTATTATATATTGATTTTTATTATTATATTATCTAAATAACCCTAATTTTTCATATTTATTAATTTTCCAATTTCATATATTCCTAATTTCCTACAATTACTACATAATTCCTATATTAATTACACTTAACACTCCAAAGGCTAGGATTAGGTTTCCACATTAGAGATTAACATTCCTAAACATCTAATTACTATCTAAATCAATAATTATTCACTTAATCACCTAATTAACCCAAAATTACCCAATTTTTCCATTATTTTAGGGCTAAAAATTTACTTAAAAATTAAATTTTGAAAAATGGCTCCATAGCACTGTTTTATGTCACTTAAGCATTCTACAAAAAAATTTTGAGCTCCAAACTATACTCCTAAACCTATTTATTTCTAATTCTAATTATGGTCGGTTTTGTTTAATTTCTTAAGAAACCTATATTTTCAAACATGATTAAACCAAATCACTATTTTCCCTAAATTTATATACAATAAAATCTCAGAATAATAAATTTCATAATTTATTGGGCAAAATAAATAATTTTAAGAAATTACACAAAATCAAAGCAGATAAGAGACTTACTCGGTCCGATGGCTTTTGGGCTTCCCACACCGGCCCAGGCGGTGGGTCTAGTATGGGGTGGTGGTGGCGGCGGCTCGGTCCCAGGTGGTGGTGTATGGGTTTGGTTCACTAGCCTATACAGCATAGATTTCCTTATTTTTTTTATAGCCCTAATTTTTCTCTTCCAATTTCGATGCTCTCTATTTTTTTCTGACTTCTAACTGTTTAAAGAAGCTCTGTAATTTTTTTCCCTATTTAGAGAGTTTTGTAGTAATTATTATGCATTTAATTGGATAAGACATTGCCCAAATCCCTTAATGTTTGTCTTTTGTGTTGTTTGATTTTGATTGGTTAATTTTCTTCTTCACTTTCTGACTTGCCAAGACCCAATCCATAACATTCCTTATTCCTCTGATTTTTTTCTTAATTAATTAATAATTTTATTTAATTATTTAATAAGTTTTTAGATAATTTCGTGTATTTTTATCTACAAGTAAATACATGTGAGGTACATATGAATATTCCTAATTATTATTTAGGTTATTTTATAATTTTTATTATACATATAATCTATCTTTAATAATTTATTAGTCATTAGATTACACTTTTTGCCTTTTTGATAATTAACAATTATTATACTTAAAATTTGAAATTTTATATTCTCCTATTTTATTACTTATTTTTTAAAATTCGAGTTTACGAGGTTTTTTTATTAATATTTTTATCTATAGTTTATAATTTAGGTTTGATCGAATTCTTTAACCGATCTTCCTAAATTTTATGTACTAAGTTCAATCCCATGGTCATTTGGCTTAACTTTAGGGCTTACATTTATGATATGTTCTCTTAATTAATTTTATGATTTCAACATAATATATATATAATTACATAATTTAAGGTTAATTTACGAGTATAAATATTATTTATACTAGGTATACTCATAAAATTACGTATATTTTTATATAGTAAATTATACTATATTATCTCATTTTATAGCTCAATTAACTTATCTTTAAGTTCTCGTCGCAATCTAAGCTTAATTTTAGAAGTTTCGAATATTTTAGTATTATATTGAATATTCCTACTTCTAAGGGTAAAATTGGAATTTTGGGTCATTATTTCTAAAATCTAACTTCACTGTATTATCTCGACTAACTTTACTATTTTAGTCGTAAAGTTTGGACTCAATTAAATAAGTTTCCATAAAAACCCTAAATTTAAGCCTAGTTATCCTAAACTCAATTTTGAGAGTTTATATTATGTATACTTAATACATGGCGTAGAAATGTGATATGAATAAAACTCAAAGAGCAGTTCTATCATTATTACATCCTTTGTTTCTTATGTTCTTTCGTAAATCAATTGGCTTGCAATCTAAAAGTATTAAACCTACGATGTTTTGAGTGTAAGGACTAAGATAGATCTATCGTCGATCGAATGCTACTTTTTTAGTATTTAAATTATTTGTTTTATTGAATGTTTGGGTTTGGGGCATACATAACTCTATATATTTAGGGTTTTGCATATTAAATATCTATGTTGATAATTTCGCTTCTCTTACTTGTTAATCTCTTATTGTGTGTATTTTATGTGATTGATAGCGATAGCTCCTAACCGGCGATCTTTAATAAAATGTTGTTAAGCTCCACGTGTCCAATATGTGCTAATCCGAATCATGGATATAGGAAGAAAAAAGAGAGTGTATTATTCGATGCATTACCATATCCTACCGGTAAACTATTACTTCGTTACAAGCAGCACACACTTGTTGAGAGGAGATTGAGAAGACAGCAATTGCCCACATGTACTTTCCTTTTCCCTTAAAAGGAAAACTAATCATTTTAAAATCTCTATATTCTCTTATTATATTTTTAAACACGCCGTGTAATAATACCATTTAAGCCTTCCCATAGCTTTGCACACTTGGCAACGAAACATTATATTATGAACTACATGTAGCATCATCTGCTATCGATTACATAAAGGCCTTAGTGCAATGGAAACAGTCGTACGAAAAGACTCTTCCTCTTCTGCTTCGGGAGGACCCTCTCTTGGAGGATTCCATCCACGTAATAGAGGTTTGTTAGTTGTGACCATTTTTGAGCTTTAACCAACATACATGGCTTGTTCATGTATTATTGGATGTTTGCGAATACTAGATTAAGAATCTCTTTACTATATCCTACTTGCACATGCCTGCTTACATGCATTTGTGTTGGACTTTAATTGCTAGTACTATGGTTATAGTATTTGAATTCATGCTTTCTTGGATATAGTTTGTACATGATCGTCATCATTTCTGGGATATTAAAAGATGGTGGTACGACCTTAAGAAACTACTAATTTTTTACAAGAGTATAAACCCATCTATTTACCTTTTCTTTCAGGTTATTTTTGGCAAAGTCATCAGCTAGACCATTTCTTAGGTTCAAGCTCTTTTTAGTTTTTGGCAAAATTGATCCGTTTTCTTTTTCTTTTCTTTTTTTTAAATTTTAATTACTTTACCAGAGTACTTTCTTTTCATGCATTTCGGAGGCTAAAGGGTATAGGAGGGAAATTACCTACATGTGTGAGTTTTGATCCATGTGTCAAGTAATAAAAATTAGAAAATTTAGATCAATCAGTCTAGTGGTCGACAATTAAAATCCCGTGCAGTCTTTTTTCCACCATTTTTAATACGGTTGCCAACTTGATGTACTTCAATAAAGTCTCAGCTGGAGAATTAAGTAATAAAAATTAGAACTTAAGATATATTTTTAAGATGAAGTTTATCTTTTAAAAGGACATAAAAAGAAAAGATTAGTGGCTACACTTATAAACTTAATATATGAAAATTAACTTTAAATTAATGTAATTAAAGGTTAGTTAGCAAGAAAAGGAACAGATCTTTGTATTGTAGATCTAGTTTTCACCTAAAGCCATTTGTGCTTTGTATTTTCCATGACTTCTTTTGATATATATGCCTTTGATTTCAGGTTCACATCAAGTTGTAATTGAGAAGAGCAAGAATGGGTGTGGGTGGCAGGGCATCTGTTCAAAGCAAATTGCAGGAGGAGAACAATAACAATCCTTATAAGCGAGTCCCGCATAGCAAACCTCCGTTCACTCTCGGTGAGATCAAGAACCCCATCCCACCCCATTGCTTCAATCGCTTGCTTTTGCGGTCAACTGCATACTTGATCCACGACCTTGCATTAGCATCTGTTTTCTACTACATTGCCAGTAACTTCATTCAACTCCTCCCTACTAGCCTAACCTACATTGCTTGGCCCGTGTACTGGGTTCTTCAAGGCTGCATTGTCACTGGTCTCTGGGAGATTGCCCATGAATGTGGGCACCAGGCATTCAGTGATTACCAATGGATCAATGACTCTGTTGGCCTAATCCTCCACTCTGCTATCCTGGTGCCATACTTCTCCTTGAGCATGATGAGGTTTTTGTCCCAAGATCCAAGTCCCGAGTCCAATGGTACTACAGATACTTCAACAACACTCTAGGCCGTGTCTTCACGCTCGCGGTCACCCTTCTTCTAGGATGGCCCTTGTATCTAGCTTTCAATGCTTCAGGCCGCTCCCACAACCGATTCACCTCCCATTACGATCCTTATGGATTGATATACTTGGACAATGAGAGGCTTCACGTATGTATCTCCGATGCAGCCATAATGGCTGCAATATATGCTCTCTACCGAATCGTAATCGCAAAAGGTATGGTTTGGCAGGTTTGCATCTATGGGATGCCATTGCTTGTTATGAATGCTTTCCTTGTTATGCTGTCCTATTTGCATCACACTCATCCATCACTACCCCACTACGACTCGTCTGAATGGGACTGGCTGGGAGGAGCCTTGGCCACCGTTGACAGGGACTACGGAATCCTAAACAAGATCTTTCACAACATCACCGATACTCATGTTGTTCACCATCTTCTCTCTTCAATCCCACTTTATTATGCGATGGAGGCAACTTAGGCCATAAAGCCAATCCTAGGTGACTATTACCGATTCGATGATACTCTAATTTACAAGGCACTATGGAGAGAGGCATAGGAGTGTTTGTATGTGGAGACAGATGAAGATGGTACAAACAAGGGAGTCTTCTGGTATAAAAACAAGTTCTGAATCTTATTCTATATAGAATTGCATGGAACAGGGCATTGTGATGGAAAGATGTCCTTAAAGTATGTATAAATTTATTATAGTTATGTGATATATGAACTCCTGTCTTGTAACTTGCAAGATTTTAATTATGTGATACATCTTTCTTGATAGTATTTGAGATAAAAGGTGTTACAAGTGACTTTACATCCGATCTTTCTCAATTTAGTGGTTCAATTTTTATTTTTTGTGGTTCATTTAGGGTTTTGTTATATTGATGTTATCAAAATTTGACTTAAATACTTATATGTAATTTTGTAAGAGTTTATAAGCTTATAATTCTTTTTCTATAGGATTGTATATTATAGAGTTTATATGATCGATATCATTATCATAAAAGGTTTTATATAAATATTATATTTAAATATTTTAATTACTTTAATAAAATTTACATAACCACAATTTCAAATAACCATAACTGGTTTCTTTGATCAGGTCTTACTCTGCGTAGCAGTTGCTTCAATTATTCATACTATGATCGTCATTACATGTTTAATTATTAGTGTGAGTCAATAATGTTGACGCGGGCATATAATGCATCTTTAGCATTTTATAATTTGGTTTGCGTATAGGAGTTAGTCGCATGTAAAACTTTTCAAAAACAATATGGCACGTGTGCACTGTGCTGCAGAGTGTCAGAAACTACTCCGATATCGATGAAGTCTTGAAATCATCTACTAAAAGTTGCTTATTTGTATGCAGGAACGTCATCAAATCCTAGTCCTATCATCTCTAACATCTTTATGTAATCTCGATTCTCGATTAAATTATTCACGAAGGTCGAACATTCGTTTAAATCTATCTTACGATTTTCGGATAATAAAGAAAGTAACAATTGGACAAATTTGCAAAGTCTCAATTAAAATATAAAACACATTCATCGTCTTTTCTCTTTGTTTACTTGAAGGTGATAAAATGGGATGGGACATTTA
Organism: Lumnitzera racemosa; assembly: GCA_024138005.1. Classification (NCBI taxonomy): domain Eukaryota; kingdom Viridiplantae; phylum Streptophyta; class Magnoliopsida; order Myrtales; family Combretaceae; genus Lumnitzera; species Lumnitzera racemosa. The sequence goes on from JAMXBC010000006.1 coordinate 14,337,803, forward strand.
TTTCTAAAATAACGCCTCTTTTCTTATTTATTTGATGCTTGATTAGGAGTTGACACTTTTTAGGGAAATTTTCTTTCCTTCTACAAGGGGATTAAATAAAATTTTTTGCCATCGTGCTAATTATTCATTCTAGACACAAATATGTTCTATAATTTATGACAATCTTACCCTCATCCAAATTACACCACCTATTCTATTACCTTGACACCATCTACCATAGTTTGCATTCCTCGTTACTTGTTTATTTTATGAAAGTAAAACTCTGGTTTGTTGGTAGTAATATAATAGTGATGTAATATTGATGAGATTAAAATTACTTCAAAACTATAGGATCTATTTTCCTTATTAGATTACAAGTATTTCTGTCATTATCCCCATCATTCTTACTAAACCATTAGCACCATTAGAACCATACACCATTACAGCTACTATTAACCATCAACACTTCTTGACATCATCAACATTATACCGTTGCTATCATCAGTAACATACTATAAATCCCATCACTACCTTGTTACTAATACTTATCACCAGTGATATATAAGTGTTGATGGAACACAAATCAATTTGATGCCTAATTAGCGGATATGATTAATGAAATAGACGTGCATAAATGAACCATTGCAGATAATTAAGTCACGATTCGCTTACATTTAGCAGTTAATAAGCTAGCTGGCCTATTTGTTATGTCACGATTTGCTTACCCGTAACATTATATGATTTGACGACGTTGTGCAAGGGTAAAGATTGTAGCTAGTTCGAGGTTTGACCAAACACTAAACATCAATCCTTATTGGTAAATATACTACGTAGAAGCTGTGTGCAAGTACATAGCTATTGTCAAAAATCAAGTATACGTGAGACATAATAACTTTAAAGAGATCATGATTCATGAATAAGCTACCATATAGAGACATTACATTAAATTTCTCTACCTCTTGTGCTTTGTTATAGATTAATGATGGACGAGCCGAATACTTTGATCCGAAAGACAACACAAATGACATGGCATGAAGAAAACAATAAATAATATTTGATTTGCGGTTCACTTATTGGAACTGCACGGAGATCAAGACATTCTTAAGTCTTCTCGTGACACATTTTTCGGCCTCACAAATATTGCTGTTTGTTATATCATCCAAAACTATAGATTTATCTTTAAAAAAATTATCACACTTAACATGATGCCAATAAAAAGTTAAATATGGTGTGAATATTATCATTTAATTATATAAAGATATATTACATATTATAATTTTAAATTGATCTTTCTAAATTTATATGAAATTAGTAGATATGTATCGATATTGTGTGTTCTTAAAAACAAAAAAAGGTATATTAGAAACTATCTATTAATTAAATTACTTAAAAAAAAAAAAACTATACGACACCCATATACAATTAGAGTTTTATATTCTTTGTGTGTAATTATACTACTGGTTGAGAAAAAATGGGAATCATGTGTGAAACCTCAAAACTTTGATAAGCTGAATTTCCAAGATTTTCAATATCCAACCATTTAGGATCCTCGCTAAGTAGAGTTCGGCTCCCCAAATTTTTAAGCTATCAAATTGGGATCTTTCATTACTAACTCTTTGCAAAAACTTTAGTAAGAGATCTCGAAAGTTAGAGAGTCGACTTTGAAAAGTAATTTTCTCTATTCAAGAAAATCAGAAATCTGATTTGAAGATAAAATAAGTAAGGTCTCAAGATCCTAAAGCCAACGCTAAAGTTTTGCCAAAACTAAAAAAATAAACTTTGAGGAAGAAAATTTTTTATAATGAAGAGGTAATATTTACCCCGTATAAAAGGATAGTCCCATACTCATGCTTGCAGTAAACAAACTGCATAAGAATGTCAAACATGCTATAAACTAGACTTATAATTATTCTTTTAATCAGAATGTATGAAGAAATGGAGGCTAAAAGTTTAATCTTCGAATAATTAAGAAACTAAGTAATAAACTGATAAATGATTAACAAATACAAACTAAGTATATATAATTTATAAACCTAATTTTAATAAGGTGTTTCTAAAGGAATTATGTACTGAAGAGCATATATACATACATATATAAACAACTAAACTTTCTGAAAAAAGAATAGGTTAACGAGTATTTGATAAATTGTAATGATAAAATAAGAGCGTTAGAATAAGCATGTAGGATTGGAGATTTTGGGCGAAATGTTCGCATGCGAATAGTAAATAGGGAATAATAAAATTTTTGAGCTTCAAAAACCTCCAAGCTAATTGACTAAATAAACTTAGGAGAGATGTCAAGCACGCTGAAAAAAAAAAAAAAAAAGAAAGAAAGAAAGAAAGGAAAAATCAACATAATAAAATAAGAGCCCCAATTGTGGTGCTCACAATTTTCCAGGAATAATATCCAATTGCCCAAGTGAAATATAAGAAACACCTTCAAAATCCCACGGTACCTCTTGCACGACCACACTGAAGGCTCTGTGTGATAAAATTATGCTGGCTCCCCCCCCCCCCCCCCCCCCCCCCCACCACCACCAACCCCCCCCCAAAAAAAAAAAACAAAGAATCAGTTATGTTCATTGACCATTTTGCTTAAAATCTGCAAAATAAGGAAATACTAAAATAAATCTCAGGCGACAAATCCATGCATGGAAATATATCCTAAAATGCGAACAATCCTCAATTTTTAGTATATATTATTGTCAATTATTGGCAAAAGACGGGATTATCTTGCCATTTGTGCCCAAAAGTGAACGCTGCTATTACTGGTCGCATGCTGTCTTCATGCTGAATCATGAGTCATACAAAGAATAAAATGCAAAGGCTATAAATGCAAATCGTGCAGGAAAAAGAAGCATTTTGGTGCATTGTCCGCCCACGTAGGAAACCATCGGCTGTTACTAAGTTGCGCCAAGCACGGATTGTGCGCTTATGCAAAGTCCTGCAATACATTGGTTAGCAATATGGCTGGAATATGAATCAGACTATGAGTGTCTGATTCATAGTTTCAAGGAAACAGCTAAAGAGTCCAGTGCTTTATTAGTATTCGTGGACTCACAGGTAGGTTTATTCATGGATTTATTTCCATGTTGACTCTCCCATGAGGATTCTTGATTATCATATATGTTACATTGTTCCCAAATGAAGATCCTCAATATATCTCATAAAATCCATGACAAACTGGAGCATTAATTAATAAATACATAGTTTCATGACTGTCATTTCCTGTCTTCCTAAATCGGCTAGATTTGCCCATATCCGAGGGTTCATGACTGATTACCCATGCTGTGGACAACTTATATAAATGGTAGGTAATATACCTGATTGTTCATCACATAATAATAAATTCAAATAGCATTTCCTTATCCTATTTCCTTCGAATTCTGTTTCATTTTGGCACCATCGACTCATGGCAATGTCTTGCAATACCACAAACCCTAGCTCTGAGTCTTCCAGCTCTACCGGTGGCACTATCAATACCACCTACCCTATTCTTGTGAGCTCGAACTCTAACCAGAATAATATGGATAGTGAGGATTCCATGGGCTCTGCATGGATTGCTCCGAACTCCACTCTTGGAGTTCATCAAAATGACCTCATCCTTCAGAGCAGACCATTTACTGCTGAACTCGGCCAACTTGGTCTTCGCCAGGTTCATAACAGCAGAGTTGGGACCGAGATGAGAAGGACCGAGGTGCGAGTTCACACCACGGTAAACCGCCTTTCTTTGCAAAACTACCCAGTGTCCTATACAACAAGAGTTATAACTGTCACTGAGGTTACAAGGACCCCATATCTGAATTCACCACTATCCACGGTGAATCGGATCTTGCATCAAAATGGAAGTGCCAACCTTCAACAACAAGAACCGATGGCTGGTGATTCTTTTTATGCCATGTCCAATCAGGTGAACACTTTCCATCATGCTAAGCCATATTTTCGATCTAATAATGCAACAGCCATAATACCTAACCAAATCACTAATGAAATGCAGCAGAGTCAATTCATTGAGGTCCAGCCGAGCCTGACTTTTCATAACACACCCATAAGTTTGCATTCGATCGGATCCATGGATTCGGATCACAACGTTTCAAGCAGTTATTTGCAGATGGATAAGTTGGATTCATTGAGAAGCGACCAAAAGATAGAACCCAAACTAGAGGATGCTGGCACCAAAGACGAGAAATCTGAGCATACTGATGATGGGATGACACACAGCCTTCCATGTAGGAAGTTTGGCCCATATACATGTCCAAAATGTAGAAAGGTTTTTGATATATCACAATCCTTTGCAGCTCATATGCAGTGTCACTATAGAACTGAAAGTCCAGACGAGAGAAGGAGAAGACGAGCAGCTAAATACAAACACCGAAATCTCGCGAAAAGTGATGCTAACATGAGCATATACACAACCGATGCTGCCCAAACAGAACTGGCTTCGGCAGTGAAAGTGAAACAAGAGGTTGAGAACCCAGAAGAGAATTCTCCATCAACTAACGCGCGTGAAGGTTTTTCCTGCTTAATGTTAACATCAACACTGACCTCTGACTAGGTTAATATTAGCGTATGAGATTATGTCTTTATTGGAACAATCTGCATTACATTTTAAGCTGTAGTTTTTAATGGAGACGATTGTAAATTAATCGATGAGCCGTTATTTTATTTCGTAGATTTATGATTATCTCTAGCATATAGTGAAAGGAATATCACTTGGATAGGAAAATAAATAATTATAATTATCTTTTTTTGAGCTATATTATTAGATATATATTATCTTTCATTTGACGAATGGAAGGACTGAAAATCTTGTACAGCTAGGTGAATCTACAATGTCAATAAACAAGTAAACGAAGTTATATTTGATAGTAGTAGTTTTAAGCACATGTTAGGAGAAACTAGTAATTCAGAAGATTGGAGGATTCTCTCTGATGGGCCTCATATAAAAGATTAGAGGGTTCTCTCTGACGAGTCCTCGCCATAGTTTCACAAAAATAACACTTGTGACTAAATCCTAATTGTTATTAGAGTGAATCCTCGTATGTAATTCCTTGCAACTAATTTCATCCATTATCTAAATGTATTTGTAGTAACTTTACAAAGTTGAAGCTAGAGGCATGCCATTGCCACGAACAGTTGGAAGTGACAACTTTAGCCTCATAATATTGGTTATCCTAAGGTTAGGGATTGCCAAAACAAACTTTTGTTTTTAGAACTTTTTCTTTTCATTTTATAAAATTTTATTTATTTTTTCAGTTTCTTTCTTAGATTTTTTATTTTGTGCAATTTTATTAATTTTTTGCTGTTTTCCTTTATTTTTTAGATTATTTAAATTAATTTAAATTTCATCTAGTTTTCGGTATTTTTCTTTCCTTTTTTTTTATTTGTAATTAACTAGTAATGTTAGTGTCATGAATCCGGTACGTCAGTGCTACATGTCAAATAATGTGCCACGTAAGCTCCATCTAATGGTTAATGAGATAACGGGATTCCTTATGAATTACTTTAATCATCTATTTTAATTAATTAAATGTTCAATCTCCCATTCGAATTTACCCCAAAGGTTTATCCACTCTGAAGTTAATTTTTCTTAGATACGATGAATTCTTTGACGAAACAAATTAAACTTGATTAGCATATTTTTAGTGTATTTAACGGCTACATTTATAACGTGTTGTTATAGTTGTTTTATTTCTTCGTTTTCTTCCACGCATTTTACAAACCGTTTATGCATTTTTTTTTAATTATTAAATCATTAGGTCATATGTAGACTATATAGGGCTATGATTATAGGTTATAATAGTCTGTATAACTATACCATGTATGCTAGTTATTGAAAATATATGGTCATATGAGGGTTTTAGGGCTATGATTATAAGCTATAACAGCCTGTATAGCTGTTTCACATAATATATGGTCTACAAAATGTTAGTTGTATTGTATATATGGTCATATGCGGATTATAGGGCAATGATTATACGCTATAACTACTAATATATTTATCCTATGTAGTATATATAGCCCAGTTTCGTTCAGTAATTGTGTTGTACTTAATTTCTATTAATACCGTTGATTTGATTTTGTACATACATCACTGGGTTGCGCTTGCTAATTTCGAATAAAGGGCATGTAGTTTGACATATGTTTGGAAAAGCTGTAATTGAGCAGGTTTAGGAAACAAGAAAGTAATAGTGATAGGTTGCCAGGTGATATTACTTTCAAAACAGAATATATGACATTAAGGCGTAGTAAATATACAGGTTAACATTTATGGCATAGTCCTACAATTGGTAGTGGAATCCGACTCATGGACATGGGATCTATTACATCAATGCATAGTGAATATACTAGGTGGATAGAAGCGGTGTGCACTTGATGTACATATTTATTGTCATCAATCAAGTATACATGAGGCATGATAGCTAGATTTAATGATATCATGACTAGGTTTTGACTAAAGCCATTACCTTAATTTTTTCTTCCTCTTCTGTATTTATTAGCGTTTTATATACGTTTCTCGCCCTTTTCTTTTCTTCCTTCACCCTTCTCCGAAGAGAAGTTTTTTTAGAACATGCTCCATCACTCCGTTTGAGTTTGTTTGTTCGTTCCTCAGGAGCATGCAATGACTTTCTTTTTTTTCTTTTTTTTAAATTACAATGGGAAAGGGGAATTGGAGCTTTGGTCATATTATTTAAAAATTAGTATTAATGTCATTAGATTTGACAACACATTATAATTCACTCATGTGTCAAAATTTTGATGTGTAGATCAATGAACAGTATACATATATTAATAAAATTTTGATACATAAAAATATAATTAAAACTTTTTAAAATGTAAGTTTTCTTACCATCATATATCAAAATTTTATTAATATTTACACGTTACTTATCAATTCATATAGTATATTAGTATTATCAAAACTTTTTTCCCTTACTACATGGCAAATCATACCCACGCTAAGATTTAGAAACCATAGGCCCTTCTTTTTTTTTCCTCTCTCCAATTACACGAACATTTTGATGTCCCTATCACCTTTAAGAATTTCAAGTTACAATATCTTCATCTACTCTAATCTTCTGTTGAAATTTTCAAGAATTTCTCTTATGAAAAAATCGAATCTCACATTCCCATTTGGTATGGCTAGTCAAAAATGAAGTGACGCGATTCCAGAATTAGCTGATGAGCGTCAATATAACCACGAAGAATATTTTTCATGAAGAAAATAAAGTTGGTGATGATTATCTAATCATACTAGAATGTGAAATAAAACATGTCTAATTTTATGTTCTGCGACATTTATAAAGGTACACTGGATTTAAATATATATTATTTCCTTTTTTTTTCTTTCTAGATTATGTAATCCCTTGTACTTATTAATAAGTTAGTCAATTTCCCATGCTATACACAAAGTTCAGTTTAAAGTACATTCATATCAATGAAAACAATAGATTTACTTTAAAAAATTATGACCATTAGTGTCCAAAAAAATTAAGTACAGTACAAATACTATTATTTTATATAAATATATCTACATATTATAGGTTTTTTAAATAATGACGATCTTTCCACTTTTATATGAAATAGATATATCATTTTAAGAGAAATACAATCCTTTACTTTCTAGGAATGCAACAATTCATGCCTCGTCAGTTATTGTCATTTTGCATATTTCATGAGAATGTTGTAGCACCACTACAGGTAACATGCTTCATATGAAAGATAAGTCCTAAGGACATATAATTAGAAGAAAAGAATTGCAAATAACGAAGGTGTATTAGTAGCGAAAAGTCATAAGTGACAAAAATAAAATACTATTAAAAGGAATTACTAATGAAGGGGTATTAAGTGACAGAAATGAAAAATTATAAATAATCAGAATATTTCCAAGATTATGTATATTAAGTAAAGGCCCCCACTATGCACTATAATAGTTTAAAGTATATAATTATATCATTGGAAATAATAGAGTTATAATGTTTTTAATGTAGAGATGCTAAAAATTATGCCATTTTATATTGAGTCATATAAATATTATAACTCTAAATTATACCATCAATAATATTAAAGCTCTTGAGGTCCTTTTGGTATCTTACATGTATTAAAATATATATATATATATATGTATATATTATATATATTCCCTTTACCTTTATACTACGTAATATCTCACCTCGTTTCCCCTTTTTATGTTTAACTCTAACTTAAAAACATCATTCTTTTTTGGGTAAAATTAAATAAGCAACACTGATAACTCACATTCCACCTGCAATTTGCAAATTACATGCATGCAAATGCAATCATTTCGATAATGTAACCCACTTACCATTAAAAAAACCTACTTTCACCTTATGCAGCTTCTTATTTTTGAACATGCATCATTCATGTCACGCGCCTTATTTAACACCACTTTTCCATCCTACATCTAAACCTTTTCCAACAGAAGTTCACAACATCGCCGAATTATTTACGTATGTGCATAAGTGGAACTCCTCCTTATTAGGGTCATATATACATGTCACATGGTATTTCCTCTTAAATCATCTTACAAACGCAAATGCCATGCATAATTTACCTATTTTACAAGTAACTCATCTTTGCAGCTGCGACATCCATGAAACACCCTAAATATCCCAAATATGGAGAAATGATTTACGTACATACAAAGTCACGATAAGCAGAAAGCTTTGAAAAATTTCGTCAAATTTTATAAAATACCCATTTTACCCTATTCGGAAGATTAATACACTTGAATCGGTGAAAAATTGGTGTTCATCAAGTATTCACAAGCAGGATTAAATTTTTAAGATGAATTTCTAAGAATTATAAGAAATTAAAGAGGGACCAAATAAAGGAAGTTGGACCTCACTGGTAGTCGGCCATTCCTACAAATATGGAAAGATAGAGGGAAAAGTAATAAAACAAAAAAATAAAATAAAAAGAAGAGTCTACCCATTTTTTTTGTCTAGTGCCACCATCACTCACAAACCATGCCCTCCATTTCATCTTCCTCCCTGGACGCACAAAGGTAAGCTAATCAAACCCTTGCAAAAACCGTAGCAAATAAACTTAGGCTTAAAAATCACATTTTTGAGGTAATTTTAGCTAAATTATGTTGGGTCAACCTCTAATATCGACTTGTTCGTTTGTTTTTCCTTTAGAAAACCAAGTTTGAGGGCAGGAGGATTTAGTCTTGAAGCTGCCATTAAAAGAACTTTAGCTTAAAGGTGAGTTTCTTGGCTTCATTTTGTGGTTTTAAGTAGGGGCCTTACATGTAATGACTTGGAGTATGTTGAATGCTTGTATTGAAGTGAAGAAGTAAGGGAAACAAACACCCCTGTTCTAGAGCGTGTAAAATCAGCTACGAGCGCGGAGTTTTGAAACTTACATCTCAAAGGTAAATCAGTTATCCTTAGCTTTTATGATAGTATGCCTAGCTTAGAAGTAGGACACAGTCCAAAATGGTGAAATAGTGGGTAAAAACATGGTCTAGCCGTGGTAATTCTCTGCTGCTGGCGTGTACTTTGGAACTCCTAGGATGTTGTTTTATTTTGTGGTTTTATTGTTAAGAAGCATCCTCTGACAGTTAGATGAAATTGGAGTTTATCTGGGGGTTGTCGAGCCGAGTTGGATGTGAAGGGAAGATGGACCACTTTTGTTATTGCTTTTCCCATTTGAAGAAAATGAAGTACTGTTTGTTTGACTGGAATTCTATCAATAGATAGCCCATATTATTTAAGATTATTAGAGAGCTAATTATATTAACGAGTTAGTGAAGGATTGAGTTTAAAAGAAAGAGTCTAGGTTGCATTTTCCTATGGATTAAGGAAGAAGGTGACCTATTGCTTACTGCCCAATTTCCAATATCAGTATAAGAATCATGTTAGGTATATTGTAACGTTCTTTATGTTATGTTTGAATTATCTTAGTTGTTTTGAATCTTCTTTTGCCGTTGACGAGAGAATGGTTGTGCTTGCTTTCCGATTTGCATTTGTGAATATAGGAATACTGACAACAAACAAAAAGAATAGTTAATATCACAATTTACTAATATATCAAGTATATGATAGTATAGGGATCGTTGACATGTTGTCACATGTTGATTTGATATTAAACTATTCTTCTGTTGATATGCCTTGTTTTATAAAGAAGAGGATGGAGTAATATTAATATTATTATAATAAAAATGGTAAAACGTTGCTATACCTCATGGAGGGAAAATTTTAATTGTCGTGGTATCCTATTTCCAAATTATGCTGATGACAATTGGTAATATTATGGAGATTGTTTTATATGGAACACTTATTATATATTATTGTTTCATGGATAGAATACATCACATAATAGTATATATATGGATGTATATTTATATCATAATAAACAAAATATATATATGATAAAAATAATAAAGAAATAAATAGAGAAACCAATAAATTTTAGGGTCTTAACTTAACTTTAGGTGAGCTTCTTGAGGCTTCGGAACTGGCTCACTTTCATAACAAGTTCACTTAGAACAAGTTTGCCACCCCACTACAAGGACCAGTTCAAAACCTCCATAATTGAATAAAGCACTATTGAACTTGTAAACCCAAAAGGCTAATACATTGTGCTCAAATTCTGATAGATAAGAGCAGCTTTTCATCTCATCTTTTAGATACTATATGACCATGGTTGTTGCTTATTAGGGTAGAATTTAATAATTGGAATAAAATGTAAATTCAGTATAATTGTTGTTTGTTGCTTAATTGTTGATTTGGTGATGATGCCCTTAGACTTAATTTAGGACTACATGCTTAGTTTCAAGACATAGTAGTCTACTTACTTATGCCACAGCATAGTGGCTCTATAGGTAGTCAATAAGGAGAAGTAGTATTGCATAATGGTCGCCTGTAATGGTGATCCTGAATAATGATTGTTACTCTTGTACGACACTACTTAGTAGTATCGGCTTGGAGATCAAAGATTACTTAGTAGCCTCATGGCCTCAATATATATATATATATATATATATTTAGATATGATTATACATATGACTTTTGGTAGGTTTTTCTTAGGTTTTATAAAACCATTTTTATCAATTTTATAGATGCCTAGATGAAATCGTTGAAATTTTCAAAAATTTCCTACTTAGAACCAATTCATAAATCTAATTCAAGAATTTTTGTAAAATTCAAAACTTGAGTAGAAGCTCACTTAGCTGAGATACCTTGCATGGACTTTTAAGTATTACACATGATGGATTGTCATGCCATTGGTGTATTGAGAGCATGAAAATCCACATAACTAACTCCTACAAAATGTGCCCCATATCTTACATATGAAAAGAAATTGTATGTTTGGATAACTCAAAAGAAATAGAAATCAGATGAATCTAAAAGAAATGGACAGAAAGAATTCAATTCAAAAGCCTTGACTTTTTCTCTCCAAATTTGAAAGAAATCTTTTAAAAAGGATGGAGATATTATGAAGATATAAAAATACTTTTAAGCAAAGTTATTGTTCATCATTTTTTTTTTTTTTTTGCACTACATCTCTCTTTCTCTCTCTCTTTGTGATAAAAAGTTGGGCAATAGCTTTCTTTCTCTCTCTTACTTTCTCTAAGAAACACCACTATCTCTCTTGCCTTCAATTGTAAAAGGAACCTTAGATAATTCAAAAAATTATTTTTACAACTTTCCCTTTTTTTCCACTTTTAATATCCAAACAATAAAAAAACTTATATATTTTTTTCTCTTTTCTTTTTGTTTCTTTTCCTTTCATTTAATTTCCTCTACCTATAAAATTCCCAAACACAGTCACTTCACCCATACATTTCACATTAAAATCTTACTTAAAATAGACAATCTCAATATTTCACGTTTTACCTAAAACTTATAAACTACATATATACAGCAAACTTACAAACTGCATGCATGCAATCATTTTGGCAGTTGAACCAACTTACCATTAAAAGCCCACTTCAACTCCTGTATAGCTTTTCGTTTGAACATGCATCGTCCATGTCATGCACCTTAATCTCACTTTTTTCAAACCTATATCTAAAGCAACTTTCAAAGCATGCATGAGGCATGATGTACATAATTATTGTGACCATTCAAATATACGAGACATGATGATTTAATGATATCACAACTGGGGTACCATTAAAGGCATTACCTTAATTTTTTCTTCCTCGTTTATTTTTATAAGTGCTTTATATCATTTTCTCGCCCTTCTCTCTTCTTCTTTGCTATCTTGCATGGCCCTTCTCTAAAGAGATGTATGTTTGGAGAACATGCTCCATTACTCCATTTTTGAGTTTGTTAATCTTTTTCTTATAAACATACAATAATTAGCTCACAGAGTTCTTTCAAAATTCTCACTATATGACAAATCATGCTGACCCTAAGATTTGGAAAGCATAAGCCCTTTTCTTTCCCTCTCTACAATGACACGAACATTTTAACGTCTTTATCGCCTCTAAAAATTTGAAATTACAATATCATCACCTACTCTAACCTTTCACTGGAAATTGGGAATTTATCTTCTTATGAAAAAAATTGGATCTCATCTTCCAATTTGGTATGACCAATAAACAATGAAGTTGTGGTGCTCCAAAATTAGTCGATGAGCGTAAATATAACCATGAAGAATATTTTTCATGAAGAAATTAAAGTCAGTAATCATTTGATAACCATACTAGATTGTGAAATAAAACATATATCTAATTTGATGTTCTATGACAATTAGTATATTAATAATGATGTCTATAAAAAATTAAATACAGTGTAAATAATATTATTTAATTATATATATCACATATTATAGTTTAAAATATGATTTTTCCACATTCATATAAAATGATATATTATTTAAAAAGAAGTACAATCCTTTGCGTTCTAAGAGTACAACATCACGCATTGGTAATCATTGTCATTTTACATCATGAAAGGTTCCCTCACCTCTACTGGTGATATGCTTGATATGAAAAGCAAGTCTTATGGACACATAATTAGAAGAAAAGAGTTGCTAACAAAAGATGTATTAACAGTGAAAAGTTACAAATGACAAAAGATATATATATATATATATATATATATATAAATGATAACTGATATTACTAGTAAAAGAGTACTAGGCGACATAAATGAAAATTTACAAATGATTCCTTGATGGTATTTTTTATGAATAGATATAATTGAAAAATTTTTTAAGGGGATATATACTAAATAAAGCCCTACACTATTTATAGAATTTGGTTTAAGTATATATTTATATTAATAAAAATAATAGAGTTATAATGCTTGTAAATGTAAAGATGTAAAAAGTCAGTGTCATTCTACTTAAGTCATATGAAGCTTATAATCCTTAATTACATTATTAATAATATGAAAGCCTTTAAATCCTTTTAATATCTTACATGTAATGCCTCTTAAATATTAGGTAACGCAATGCTAATCATTGAGGTGTCTTTTGGTATGGTGCCTTGAAGTTTATTGAAACTTTGAAAGTAAGTGTGCTTGGACTAAAGTAATCCTATAATGGGTGATCTCTTAAAAAACTATTGCACAAAGAGATAAAATTGTGTAACGGTTCTATGCTAAAGTGAACGATACCTTGATGGTAAGAGTCTCGGTCAGATTGTTACAAGTGGTATCAAAGTAACCCATCAGCTAGAAAGGTAGAGTCTTTACTTGGTCATGGTCCTAGGCCTATTAATAAAATTGATGATGATGTCAATTCTGTAGCGAAGTGGATTACAATACCCCCTTAAATATTAGATGATACAACTTTAATCATTGAGGTACTTTTGGTGTAGTAACTTGGAGTTTACCTAAACTTTAAAGTTAAATGTAATTAGGCTAGAGCAATTCTATGATAGGTGACTTCTTAGAAAACCACTGTATTGAAGGATAAAACGGTACGACATTTCACACAAAAGTGGACAATACCTCAATAGGAGAAAATATGATTAGGTTGTTACATTAGTTGTACTAAAAAATTATTTTTTACATTTTGAGTAACTCTTATATATGTAATCTACCGTTTATTTTTAGTATCACATAATATCTCACCATGTTCCTATTTTTTATATTTAACTTTAATTTAAATAAACAACATCAACAACTTATATTCTGTTTGCAACTTGTAAATGTATGCATGCAATCATTGTAAACATTACTATGTTATCTATTAACCTACCTTTTAATATAGCCTACTTACCATTTAAAATCCACTTCAACTCTATACAACTTCCCATTTGAACATACATCATCCTTGCCATGCACCTTAATATCATGTTTTTATTCTACATTTAAACCTCTTCTAGAAGAAGTTCACTTCGTTACTGAAATATTTATGTACATGCATTAGTCTAACTCCTAATTGGAGTCACATGTATGTGTTACATGGTGTTTTATCTTAAAACATCTTGTAAACAAAATTACCATACGTAATTTACCCATTTTATAAGTAACTTATGTTTCCACCTACAACTTTCACATAAGTAACTCCCATAAAATGTACTCCTTAATTTAAATACTACATAATTTTTCACCTCATTTATAAATCCCACATTTAACTCTTACTTAAAATAGATAACATCAATAACTCATGAACTTATAGACTACATGCATGTAATCATTTTAGTAATGCAACTTACTTACTACTTATAAACTAACTTCAATGGCTTTTAGCTTTCAATTTGAACTTATTCTCTATGTTATGCACCTCTACCCGACTTTCTCATCTAATGTCCAAACTTCTTTTGATAGAGTTTATCAAGTAATAGAAATTTTTATGTGTATAAGAGTGACTTTATCTTATTAGATTCACATATATGTGATACATAGTGTTTCACCTTCAACCAACTTACAGTACATAAAACACATGATTTTCTTCACTCATTATTATATTTGTTTCATTCTTTTCCTATTTGTGCCACATAAAGACATATATACTATAGTGGATGCAATATGCTCAAGAAGCACTAGGAAACTCTTATACTTGGCCAACAAAAGTATAATGAGATTGGACCATCATTGATTCAATGAGGATCACATGTATGATTTTCACAACCTTCTTCTTAAACTTTGTGTCTCTTATGGCTATATATACGTCGCAACCCACTGAAATAGTAAGCATAGGATGAAACACTATACTTCAATTTTTTGATAAGTAGAGATAATTATTATTATTTTCTTATTTTTATTCCTTTTTTTTTTCATTGTCTTTGTTCAATGGTCAACCATCTTATAAATTATATATTTATGTTTTGTTTTGTGATAATGTTGTGTTGTGTAATTTATAAATGTTAACTACAAATATAAATTCTTATGGTTTGGAGATGTTTTATTTTACCACGTACAAAATTCTCCAATTAATCTACCTTTTGTTTCTTTTTTCTTTTTGGTCATATGGTCATATGGTTAGTTCTTTAATAAAATAAATTAACTATAATTAGCATATTCTTAGTATATTAACAAACACATCTATAAATATTACAATGGTTATCATGCCTCTTCTCTACCCCCAACCACAACCAAATCTAATACCCTCCACCGCCCTTGCCTTGCCCCCCCCACCCCAAATTATATATTTCAATCTGTTGATGCATTTTGTTTTCTTTCTTAAATCACTTTTCCTCTATATTATTTACTAACCATGTCGTTTAAAATTTCCATAATAAGAAACACTAGAAAATTTTGGTAACCAATTCCACACATAGAAAATAAGCAATAATTCTTAAGTTTTAGTATATAATATTATTAATTGACATTTATCATCATCTCCAACCAACTAAGTAATGTTGTATAAAGAGTTTAATGACTGACCATCTCCAACCAGTTTTAGTATATAATATTATTTACTAACCATGTTATTTATAAATTGTTCTATAAAGAGTTTAATGAATTCACTACTAAGTAATGTTGGTTTGGAGACATTTTGTTTTACTATGTAAAAAATTCTCCAATTAATGTCTACTTAATTGCTTAATAACGTTGGTTTGGAGATGTTTTATTTTACCACGTACAAAATTCTCCAATTAATCTACCTTCTGTTTTTTTTTTTTTTTGTCATATGGTCATATGGCTAGTTCTTTAATGAAATAAATTAACTGTAATTAGCATATTCTTAGTGTATTAACAAACACATCTATAAATATTACAATGGTTATCATGCCTCTTCTCTACCCCCAACCACAACTAAACATAATACCCTCCATCGCCCTTGCCTC
Organism: Lumnitzera racemosa; assembly: GCA_024138005.1. Classification (NCBI taxonomy): domain Eukaryota; kingdom Viridiplantae; phylum Streptophyta; class Magnoliopsida; order Myrtales; family Combretaceae; genus Lumnitzera; species Lumnitzera racemosa. The sequence continues at coordinate 14,353,998 of JAMXBC010000006.1, forward strand.
GCCTCCCCCCCCCCCCCCCCCAAAATTATATATTTCAATCTGTTGATGCATTTTGTTTTCTTTCTTAAATCACTTGTCCTCTATATTATATACTAACCATGTCATTTAAAATTTCCATAATAAGAAACACTAGAAAATTTTGGTAACCAATTCCACACATAGAAAATAAGCAACGATTCTTAAGTTTTAGTATATAATATTATTAACTGACATTTATCATCATCTCCAACCAGCTTCCTCCAGTATTTCTCATGATAAATCATGAGTCATACGAAGACTAAAATGCAAAGGATATAAATGCAAATCAAGCAAGAAAAAGAAGTATTTTTCGGTACCTTATTTGTTCCACATAAGAAACTATGGTTGTTAATAACTTGTGCAAACTTGAATTGTGTGGTTATGCAAAGTCTTGCAATAGATTGGTTAAATACTTAATACGGGTAGAATATGAATCAAACTAGGAGTGTCTATTCTTAAGGAAACCTGTGGTACTTAAGGAAACAATTAAAGAGTCCAATAGTGCATTAGTATTCATAAAGTTAGAGGATAGGGTTATTCCTAGATTTATTTCCATGTTGGTCCTCTCCATGATGATTCTTAGTTGTCATATACTTTATATTATATTCAAATGAAAATCCTCAATATACCCCACAAAGTGTAAGCAAAACTGGTGCATTAATTGATAAATACATAGTTTTACGCCATTACTTCCTGCTTTCCTAAATTGGCTTGATTTACCTTTATCTGAGAGCTAATGACTCATCACTCACTTATATAAATGGTAGGGTAGTAGTATACTGATAACTCATCACATAGAATAAATTCAAATAGCATTATCATAACCCATAGCCTTTGCTTTCTATTTTATTTTTGTACCATTGACTCATTGCAATGTTGTGCAACAACATAAACATTGTCCTTGATTCTTCCAACTCTAACAATAGTACCATAAACAACAACCATGCTCAAAATGGAAGTGTTACCCTTCAAAACTCAAAACCGATTGGTGGTGATTTGTTTGATACCATGTCCAATGAGATGAATACTTTCCATCATGCTAAGCCATATTTTCAATCTAATAATGTACTGTCAATGGTACCTAACCAAATCACTTGTGAAATGCAAAGGGTCCAACTAAGCTCAATTACTGATAATACACCCATAAGTCTGCATGCAATTGGATCCATGGGAAACAACCAAAAAATAGAGCCCAAACTAGAGGATGTTGGTGTAAAAGGCAAGAAATTTCAGCATAAAAATGATTGGAGAACATGTAGCCGTCCATATAAGAAGTATGGCTCATATACATGTCCAAAATGTAGAGATATTTTTGATAGATCATATTCTTTTACAGCTTATATGTAGTGTTACTATAGAAATGAACGCAAAGTAGAAAGGAAGGGAAGACAAGCAGCTAAAAACAAACACTAACATCCTAAGAAAAGTGACGATGACATGAACAAATGCATAATAAATACCCAAACAAAGCATGCTTTGGTTGTGAAAGTGATGCAAGAGGTTGAGAATCCAAAAGAGACTTCACCATCAACTAATGTGGATGAAGGTGTTTTTGTTTAATGTTAATATCAAGATTGAGTCTCTAGCTGGGTTAATATTAGTGTAGTAATTGCAACACTTGCTATGGGATCATGTCTTTATTAGAACAATTTGAGTTGCATTTTAAATAATAGTTTATAATGGATATGATTCTAGAATAATTAATGAACTTTTATATTATGCTACAAATCTATGGCTATCCTTAGCATTTATTGTTTCATTATCATCATCTTTTATTTTTCATGAACTAGGTTATAATGCTTGTTTATATATGTGATTCTCTTGAGAAATGAAACAAGCTAGAAGTTGCTCTTTCAGTTTCAATAGTTCATGAGATTAGAGTCTTCTCTTCGAATGAGAACTCAAATCGAAATTTTTTAAATGCAAAAACCTTAATTGCGCCTTAGATTCCATCAAGCAAGGTCAACATCTAAAGAATTTAAAATCCTAATCATCAAGGTTTCACTATTAATCACCTCTTGACGAAATCCTAAAACCAAGGCTCATGAAAATTTGGTATCATAGCCACTTCTCATGGAGGATTTCAAAAGGAGAATAAATAGTTGGTAGCCTTTACTCAAGATATCTAATGGGTTGAGAGAGAGATCAAGTGGTGTGCCTAGAGCAACTATTACACTCAATTACTAAGCTATAGCCTAACTTTAACAAGAGGAGCATAAACAATGGAGAAGTTGTGTTATGAACCGTAACTAAGAATAGATAAGGTTGGTCACTGAATGAATCCGACTTGCTTAAAGCTTGAAAAAAAAGTAATGGAGAATGCGCAAAGGGATAAATGCGAAAGGACAAATAAGCAAAAACCTACAAACAGCTTTAATAGATATGACATATCAATAGAACTTTCGAAGACTCATAGCAAAACTCGATATGACGCATGAGATGGTCCAGTAAGGTTACTCGTCACCTAGCCTTACTCAAGGGTTAGGATAAGAGTGATATAAATGTAACTAAAGTAATGTTTACTAGAGACAAAAATGTAAAGTGTATTAATGATAATAAACCTGTTTACAACTACAAATACAAGGTTATTTATACCTATAAATTAAAGTAACTTACCCAAAAGGGAAAAGACAAAAAGAGCATTTCCAAAGAAAATAATGTACAAGATATAAAAGAGTAAAAATGAATATTCAAGGAAAACAATTATTAGTATAATTGATTCTACACTTGATTTTGTACATTGGGCGATGTTATATTGGTAATACCGTTGGAAGATGAGATCAACAAGTACGGTCAGCATGCTTGTCTAGGCAGGGGTGGCTTAATCAATTCGGAGTCTCTCTCTTGACATCTCAACAAAGATGATACCGAGTAAACGATTGGTCATGCACGATTGAGAATGAAGATTGATTGTTGTCTTAGCCTTCTACTTCTTAGTACACTATTTAAAGAAAAAGGTAGTCATTCGGCTTGACATACAGAACAGGTCAACAAATGGATATTTGACCTCAATAAAAGTCAGCTAGAGCAGAAGGATTCATCTTGCCAATTTCTTTAGTCCTTAAGCTCGGCTACGAGTCAATGGTCCAGTAGCCTAATTCTCATCAAGTTGTCTTGAGGGCAGTGCTTTTAAGAATTTCTAAATTTGCCCTTATCCGAAAGTTAATGAGTGATTAGCCATATAGTGCACTACTTATATAAATGGTTGGTCATTATGGTTGATTTTTCATTACATAGAAAAAAATTCAAATAACATTTTCTTAGCTTGTTGCCTTCAAATTTTGTTACCCTAACCTTGTTTCTTCTAACCCTATTAGTAGCACCATGAATATCAACTCTGTTCATATGAGCTCAAACTTTAACCAAAACTATATGGATAATAATGATTCTATGAGCTTTGTACGGATTGCTCTTAACTTTTCTCATAGAGTTCATTAACTTGGTCTTAGCCAAGTAGGTATTAGTAGAGGTGCGACTAAAGCGAGGAGGACTTGCATTTTAGCACAAAGGTGCAAGTTCACACCAACGTAAACTACACTTCTTTGTAATACCATTTTATTTCCTACATAACAAAAGTTATTACGGTTATTGAAGTCATAAGGACTGCATATTTGAATTCACCACTATCCATAATAGATTAAATCTCACTTTGTTCCTACTTTTTGTGTTAACTCTACTTTTGATAAGCAATATCAATAACTCTCATTCCACCTAAAACTTACAAACCGCATGCATGCATTCAATCGTGTAACTTAACTCGCCATTAAAAACCTACCCTAACTCTATGCCACTTTCCATTTGAACATGTACTGTCCATATCATACACCTTAACTCTACTTTTTCATCATACATCTAGAAAATCTAATAGAAAAAGTTGACCATATCATTGAAATATTTATGTATGTACAAACATGTAACTCCTAGTAAGAGTTACATAAGCGTGTTTCATCTTAAACCATCTAATAAACACAAACACTATGTATAATTTATCCATCTTATAAGTAACTCATGTTTCCATTTGCATTTTTCACATCACATACAATGTAGCCCTTAATATAAGTAACACATGCTTTCATCCTATATCTAGAACCTTTTATAGAAGTTCACCACATTACTAAATAATTTATGGACATACAAAAGTATAACTTCTAGTAAGAATTATGTATGCATGTTATATGGTGTTTCATCTTAAACCATCTAACAAACACAAATACTATGTATAATTTATCCATCTTATAAGTAACTCATGTTTTCACTTGAATCTTTCACATCATGGACAATGTAACCCTTAAACAAGACCACTGTTATTTCAATGAGAGGTGAGCAGTTTGATTTTCACAACTTTTCATCTAATTACCACATCTCATATGGCAATATATACACCATAACTCCTCTTGTAATGATAAGTAGTTGCATAAAACACTACTCTTTCATGTTTTGATAAATAGAGGTAATTACCTTTTTCATTTGTCAAGTTTTACCAAAAAACTTTGCTTACAATATTTTTCAAGTTTACCCTCAAAACTTTGCTCAATATTATAGAAGGGTAGGTTAAAATTTTTGTAATAATACATTTGTTATGCTGTGGTTGTATTTATTTGCAAACTTTCTTACATTTGGAACTCATGCTTTGATTCTTATCCATAAATAATGTTCTTCATTATTACTCCTTTTTTATTACTTATCTTCCACTATATAGGTTTAATTGTCCATCATCTTATAAATATATGTTTTATATTGTAATAATGTTATGTGTTGTGGAATTTATAAATATTAACTGTAGATAATATGGCTTTAGAGGTTTTGCTGATATTTGTGTATAAGGTGGTAAAGATGAGTGATAATCTATATACATTAGCTTTGATCATGTAAGTTGTCAATCTAATTATTAGGAAGACATGCATAATGCTCTTAATATTAGATCTTCTTAATAATGAAACAGCATTTTTAGACATTTTGACAACATCCATGTTTTGAATGTAGCACTCTACACTACCAATGCTCGATTGTATAAGTTAGAGATTTGAATAACCCATGCACAAAAATCTACTCATATAGATTTTATGATAATAAGTGTGATACATATTTTAGTAAGCCTTACCAATAACATATATATGTATTAATTATATAAGTCAATATCTAAATTGGTATAATCTTTTACTTGTAGATTATTGGAGGATCTAGTTAGGAATACTCATGTTTCCACTAGCAACATCTACATAATTAAGTCACTCACAGATCATGTATCCTTATTCTAAATATCACATAATCTTTTTCTAGCTCATTCATACACATTTCCAATTTAACTCTTTATTTAAAATAGACAACATTAATAGCTCGTACTTCTACCTAAAACTTCCAAATATAGGCATGCAATAATTTTGGTGATGTAACCCACTGACCACTTAAAAACAAAAACATTAGTAGCTTGCAACTTCCAATTTGAACATATATTCTTCATGTCAAGCACCTCCACTCTACTATCTCATCTAATATCTAAACTTTTTTCTAGTAGAAACTTACCAAGTAGAATTATGTATATGTATAAGTGTAACTTCTCCTCATCAGATTCACATATACGTGACATCTTCATGTATCACGTATATGTGAATCTGATGAGGAGAAGTATAAATGATTGTACGTGACATGATTAGTAGATGCAATATATTGAAGAAGCACTAGAAAACTTGTATATTTAGGTCAACATAAACATAATAAGATAATACCACCATTGATTCAATGAAGGATTACAAGATTAATTTTCACAATCTTTCATCTAAACACCACATCTTGTACGGCATACACATCACAACTCCTATAATGGTAAGTAACTACATGAAACACCACTCTTTCATGTTTTGATAAAGAGAGGTGATTACATACTCTTTTCATTTGTGAAGTCTTGTAAAATATATATATATATATATATGTACTTACAATACTTATCAATTTTATCTCAAAGTTTTGCTCGATATTACATAAACAAAAGGTATAGATTTGGCAATGATGCTTTTGTTATGTTATAGTTGATATATTTTTGTAAAGTTTCTTGTATTTTTAGCACACTTGTTTGATTCTGTTTTCTATACCATTTCCTACTATTATTCTTTTTTAATTAATTTTCTTCCTCTCTCTTTGTCTACCATCTTAGTAATAATATATTAATGTTTTGTTTGTACTAATGATGTGTTTTGTGGAATTTACAAATATTATTAATGGATATAAGTGCTTATGGTTGTACAAATTTTGCAAAATTTGTATACAGAGTATTAGAGATGAGTGATGAATTATATTTGCTAGCTCTCATTTTTGTAAGTTGTCAATCAAACTACCATGCAAAACATGCACATTGTCCCCAATATTGGATCTTTTTAGCAAAGACGTAACATTTCTAAATGCTTTCACAACATCAATGCTTTAGATGCAACACTCTATAACGTTATAAGTTCTACCAATATCTAATTGTATAAGTTGGTGATTTCCCCAACCATTGCATAATGATTTCCCCATACAATAACTAATTATGATAATAAGTATGATATCTTTTTTAATAAGAATAGATATACACATATAAGTATATCATATTGAAGATATATGTGTATATACATAAATATATATCATATATACGTATATGTATGTACATTGGTAAAGGCTTGCTAAAAATATATGACTTATTGTAGATGAGGGGTTTGATTGGAATGGTTACATGTAAGTCACGCGAGTGTCGTGTTACACATGGCTTTCGAGTAACAATGTGGGGATGACACTCAATGGGATGATTGGAGAGAGAATGATAGGGAAAAAAAATAGGCAATCTCAAAGTCTCAAAAAAATAACTGACAAGCAAGGAAGCTTAGGAGACTCAAGACATCAACCTTATAGTTCTTGAGTAACTAAGATCGTTTTTTGCTTGAACACTATTTAATCTTAGAGAATAGGGGTTTCATAGTGGAATACCGTTTCTCTTATCTCTAGATTTGTATTAAATAAGGAGGAATGATTAAGTGTTAATAAACTCTTAAGCTTGATGACATCTATTAGACCATCTTAGTGATTGACAAATGAAATGGAATTTTACTCATTTCATAATTATCTGGAATGAGATTGCAAAGGCTCCAAGGCTATTAGCTTCCTTATAGTGCATAAGCTTATCTAGAAAAGGTTAGAAATAGACCAGTTAGTTTAACAATCCCTATTCTAAGCCAAAGTAGACTGGACTTTCTAAACCTTATTACTTAGCTCAAAGAGTTAAGTTGGATAAATATTAGGTTTAGACCAATAATGATATAATAAATTTTCAGCCCTTTACACTTGTCATTATAAATAGTTAATATATATATATAGGTCAACATAAAGTAATATATTTTTCACTTGTAGAAAATCTACTTAAGGATCTATAACTTTGATTAGAGACGTTCCATTAAAGTTGATAGTTAATCTTTTATTGTGATAGTTGATAGGCAATCTTTCATTTAGATAATTAGATGAGAGATATAAAAAAGATTCGAAACTGATGGTAGTATCTATTTATATAAAAGAATTTGTTATCTTTTACTCTGTAGTTGTTATACTGCATTATTATATTGCTTGGTTTTATTTAGCTGAGTACTATACAAGCAACTACCTTTTGAGTTGAATATGCATCCCGTCTCCCAAAAGAATCCACGAAAGTAGTCGAATTTAATAAAAAGATGAATCCAACCACAACTATGAAACTCGATTAGTATTACAATAAGAAATAGATCTCAATTCCTCTACGTTTTTACGATATATGGTTTGAACAAATTATTTATTTTTCCATATGGAGTCATGCATGCACTTTCATGTACTTTCACCTTATCAAGACTTTATGGCTAGTTATATTTCTTTCCTCACCATGGATTCTTTATTGAGTTTTCTACCTATCTTTTTTCTTTCAATTTTTCAGGATAAAAGAATCATCCCAAAATTAATGTATAAAATGTTTAATGACTTAATTACTAGTTAATATTAGTTTGAAAATGTTTATTTTACTATATACTGATTCCCCAATTTTCTACTTTGTCGTTTTTCTAGGCATATGTCAGATTCTTTGATAAAATAAATGAAATATATATATAGTAAAATAAACATTAGGCTTTTGCCTTTAGTCCATCCAAAGACTAGATTCCGATAAATGCTTTAAAATAAATAAATGAATAAGGTGCCGGTTTCTTAAAACTCATAAGTAGCACACCAATACTCGTGCATGTAGAAAAATAAAACTCCATTAATATTGAATATGAGTATCAATGTATTATAATGCGATTTAAACACACAATGACAAATTCCAGGTAAGTCTTGCAAGACCTCAGACCACAAAAACGCTATAAAATGATAACTTTTTATGTATTAACCATCTCGTTTATATACTGCATGATAAGAAACAAAAAGAATTCGGAAACAACTCCACACATGGAAAAATATTTAAAAGTGTGCAATAACCTTCTTAATTGTCAAAATACACTACTGTCAATTCCTACCACCTTCCTCAATTAGGTGTCAGCAAAATCATGAAAATCTTGCAAATCGTGCCTTACAAGGAAACACTGCTTTTACGGGTTTGACATAATCATACGAAGACTAAAACGCACAGGATATAAATGCAAATCATGCAGGAAAAAAGAAGTATTTTAGTGCATTCTTCGTCCCACGTAAGAAACCATTGGCTGTCAATGAGTTGAGCAAACTCGAATTGTGTGACTTCGGTAAGTCCTGCAATACATTGGGTAGATACTTAATAGGACTGGATTCTGGATCAACTACGAGTATCTATCCTCAAGGACTTAAGGAAATAGCTAGAGGGTCCAGTGGTGCATTAGTATTTGTAGGGTCCGAGGATAGGGTTATTCATTTATTTCCATATTGGCCCTTTCCATGAGGATTCTCACTTGTCATATACATTACATTATTTCCAAACGAAAATCCACAATTATCCTACAACATGCAAGCAAAACTGGAGCATTAATTGACAAATACATAGTTTTATGTCGTTACTTCCTACATTCCTAAATTGGCTCGATTTGCCAATATTTGAGAGCTAATGACTCATCACCCATGTAGGAGAACGCTTATAAAAATGGTAGGGTTTTAGTATACAGATACTCATCATATAAAGTAAATTCAAATAGCAATATCATAACCTATAGCCTTCATTTTTTTGTTCAATTTTCACGCCATCAATTCATTGTAATGTTGTGCAACACCACAAACATCGGCCCTACTTCTTCTAACTCTACTAATGGCACCACGAACAACACTCATGCTCGAAATGGAAGTGCTACCCTTCAAAACTCATAACTGATTGTTGGTGATTTGTTTGTTACCATGTCCAATCAGGTGAACACTTTCCATCAAGCTAAGCCATATTTTCAATATAACAATGAAATGTCAATGGCCCGTAACCAAATCACTTTTGAAATGCAAAAGGTCCAGCCAAGCTCAATTGTTGACAACACACCCATAAGTTTGCATGCGATTGGACCCATGGGAAATAACCAGAAGACATAGCCCAAACTGGAGGATGTTGATACGAAAGGCAAGAAATCTAAGCTTAAAAATGGTCGGAGAGCACATAGCCTTCCATATAAGAAGTATGGCCCGTATACATGTCCAAAATATAGAGAGGTTTTTGATAGATCATATTCTTTTGCAACTCATATGCAGTATCACTATAGAACTAAACATAAAGCAAAAAGGAGAGGAAGATAGGTAACTAAAAACAAATACCAACATCCTAGGAAAAGTGATGTTGACAAGACCAAATGTACAACAAATATCCAAACGAAGCAAACTTAAGCCGTAAAAGCGACATAGAAGGTTGAGAATCCAAAAAAGACTTCATCATCAACTAACACCGATGAAGGTGTTTTTGTTTGATGTTAAGATCAAGATCGAATCTCTAGCTAGGTTAATATTAGTGTAGTGATTGTAAAACTTGCTATGAAATCGTATCTTTGTTGGATCAATATGAATTACATTTTAAACAATAGTTTATAATGAATACTCATAACAATCTTTGCATATGACTATAGTTGAAATACATCAATTACACTCTACAATTCTAGCTCTAAACCATCCAAAAATCTATGGGCTTTCGCCCATCATCTACCTTCATAACTAGTGGCAAAAACCTGAACAAATGGCTCATCTCAACCTCATGCTCCTCTACTAACCTATAGCTCTACTAACAATTGAAGTAAGCATCCTACAAATAATCCTTTATAGTGGTAAGGAGAAACTTAGCATAAAACATATTACTGATTTCTTGTTAAGTGAGTGGCATCTCTATCCTCCTAGGTTCATTGGTCTACCAAGGAGCAGCAGCCCCTTTTAACTTACAAGCAGCATAGTCAACTTTCCTCTCATCAAGCATATGGAGAGTAGTAAAGGTACTCTCCATATCCTCCATCTACTTGTTAGTAGCCAAAAAGTTCTCTCCTCTAGGGTCAAAGTCACTACCATGCTGGACAAACTTATCTAAACTGATAACCCTCTCTCTACGTACAGTCTGCTAGGTTAATACCCCAATCAAATAGTTCATAGTCTCTAGTAGCATGGTAGTGAAGTCAAGACCCTAAGTTTGTCTAGTATGATCTTTCTGAGCTCTAGTATCTACTTAAAGGCTTGAACCAATTTGGACCCCAACGCCCCTCAAGCGAGGTCGTCTAGGAGAAAAAGCATTACGTAGGGTATCTTGTCCCTTGGAAGAAAAAGAACTTAGACCAGTGATACGTCTAGGCGACATACTATAAGAAAGGAACAGGAAATAGTAGATAGAATAAAAAAAGTAGTTGAAGGAGTAAAGCTAAGTTACTTAGACACTCAATTAAAGGAAAACTAGAACAACATCAATCAACAACACGAAAATCTTTTAATAACAGTAAATTAAACTTTAACACATAACTTTTGTAATTTCCAACTTAATGAATTGCATGTCAATCGATCTTTGATCAACACTTATTTAGCCACAAGATTCATTCTCTATTGTCTCAGTGATCAAATACCGAAGATTCTTAGATTAGCATGCCTTAAACAATGAATCAACGGTCTAGTTGTTTACTTGATCCTTTCCCTTAAGCCTTTCTATGATGTTCCAACCATTAGCTCTGACACCACCTAAGCTATAACGCCTTGAGACCTTAAATGAGCATTATAACTCACCACATATTCCAACTAGCCCAGAATATCTAAGGCTTTTAAGTCTACTATACTATATCCATAACATAACCATACCACAAATATAAACTTATGAGAATCTACAAATGAATAGGTAACTACATCTACTCAAATCCTCATAAAACAAAAATTAACTAGTACGATGGTTCAGGAGTGTAGCGACTCATAACTGCTAAAACATAGGATAAATCAAAAGTAGCTAATTTCCTCAGAGTATCTCAAACCCACATAACATAGTAAATGGAGTCCATCTCCTCAATAAAACATGACTCTCTTAATCACAACATAACATATCTCTAGCAAATACATAACTCATCTCTACTTTAATCATCATAATAATAAAGATACTCAACATCTTCCTCCTCCTTGATGTCGTTAACATATGGCTCTTTATAAATAAGATAGTCATCTCGTCTTGTGCTTGAAAAAGAATAAGGATGTGCCAAAGCCCAATATGGGTACACAAACATATGTGAATGCTACACTAAAGCATGTACATACATACAATGCAACTATATTGAGAGAAAACAAGCAATCAATTAATTATCTTTAGTTTAAATCCATAAACATCAAAGGAGTACTCATGACTCTGTCACAACTTAGTTTTTTTTTTTTTTTCCACATACATAAGTGGATATACATATAATTTTTCTTTTAAATCCTTTATGTCCCGGTCTAGAGTCCAGATTCCAAAAATCCTAGTATTCTAACTACGTCATCCCATATGAAAATCCATTAGAGATTCCAAGAATATGATCAACAGTTGCTTCTCAAGTGATCTGCCACTATAGGCCCTTAGAGTGAGTAGGTCAAGCACAATCAAAAAATTAGATCAATTAAACTGTATATGAATTAGTCTGGTTACATTTAAGCCCTAACAAGAACAAGCAATGAACCAACACCATGTACCTAAATCATCAACAAGTAATAGGTCTTGGCGAAAGAAAGCTAGAGTAAAAGAGTGCAAAACCTAACCCAAAAATAAAGCAATCAACTTGATTCCTTATCTCCCAACCATACGTCTCAAACAAGGTCCTCTTCTCGTTAAATCACTTCGCCTAAGTCAACTAAGGATTTACTTGAAATTGCTTCTTAAATTTTAGATTCTTGATTAATGATTGGAACTTTTGGAAGTGAAAAGAGAAGACAAGGAGTCGGTTAAGTTAAGATTTGATCAAAAACCAACTTAGAAAATAAAAAGATTAGGATAGAACATGGCATTTAGATATCATAGAAAACGTCTGGATGTTATCTTTCTATCAAACATAGGAGCCTAGCATTTAGACATTAGAAGGTAAGGCATCCAGACACCTTGCTCCAGTTCTATAGAATTCTGCAAAATATAACACTTCGTCCTAAAAGCAAAATTACCCAAATCCTTGTTTAACTTATACTTCTTCTAAACCCGAATTATGATACAGAAATCCCAATAATTCTATAACCTAAAACTCAACAAATCTTTTTATCTCAACTCCAAATGCCACTTCTCAACTTAAGAATCAAGATTGGAATTTATAGTTCAATACACTTCCTTGCCAAAACACCAAACACCTATTGAAGTTAGATTTAGAGAGACCATAAGTCTTCAATAATATGCAAATGGTTCCTAACTTAGAATCGAAACCTATTCTATTCCAAGTTTAGCTTCCTTTAAACTTGTTTTTCTAGCAAAGAATCAACATAACTCAAGAATCCTTTAAGATACATACCTTAAACACTAAGGAAAGGTTGCTAACCAAAAGAACTATGAATCCACCCTTGAAAATACGTAAGAGTAAGTTAGAATTAACAAGAAATAAGGAGTTTTAGAATGCTAAAAAGCTTAATATGAATTATTTGAGGTAAGTCCTTATGACTCTTATCTTAATCCATCTTGGTTTGCCTTTTGGAGTAGGGTTTAAAGAGAGATGCTTAATTTTTCGAACAAGTGTTTTGTGCTAAGAGAGCCATATGGTAAGGTAGGGTTTAAGAGTAAAGAGGCAAGATAAGGGTAAAGTTTTATGAAATTTTTGAAATATCCAAAATGACCCTGTTTTTGAAATATAATTTTCTGCACTATTGCAAATTCACTGTTTTTGTGGGCATATGATCAAACTTTTAATTAAAAAAAAATTAAACTCAATTAGCATATATTTGCTGTATCTCACAAATATATTTATAATTGATTACTATGGTTGTTTTTTATTTTTCTTTTTTTTTTCCACGCTCTTTTTAAACTTGTGCAATTTCCTCTTTCTAATTATAGGTCGTGTATACAGTTTCATTCAGTTGTATTACACTTGAATTCTATTAGTGCTACAGATTTGATTTTTGTGTACGATAGCAAGTAGACAGTTTTTAGTTTGAATAAAGGGCATGTTGTTTGACATATGATAGAATTCAAAGGTTGCAACCCCTTTAGAGATGAAAAAAAAAAAAAAAAAAAAAGAAAAGAAAAGAAAAAACTTTGTATGAAAGATAAGTCTTATGTACAAAAGATAAAAGGAAAAAATTACTACTAGCCAAGATAAGTTAAGCAATGAAAAGTTACAATTGACAAAAATAAATAATTATGAATAGCCAAAACATATTATTATAAAAGGGTATTAAGTGACTGTATTGAAAAACTATAAATGATACCTCAAGATTGTTACTTATGAATCGATACAATAGAAAACGTATGGAAAAAAATTATATATTCTAAGTAAAGCCACGTACTATGCATAGTTATGGGTTTAAAATATCTATTCATACCATTGAAAATAATAGAGTTATGGTTGTAGACGTAGAGGAATTATGTCATTATACACAGAGTTACAAAGCTTACAAATCTAAATTATATTGTTGATAATAATAGAGCCCTGAGATTCCGCTGTTATCTTACATGTGTTAAAAAATACGCCATTTACCTTATGAGTAACTCTTATACATTTATTTTCAGTACCACACATAACATCTCACCTTGTCCTTACTTTCTGTATTTAACTCTAACTTAAATATTTGATCAGAAAAATAAAAAAATTGTAACTTAAATAAACAATTTTAATTACTCACATCTCATGTGTAGTCTACAAACCAAGAGATTTTACGGTTCTATACTCCATTTTAACGGGACCGATTTAGTATTTTATCTCATTAATTATTTTTATTTCTTTAAATTTAAACCATTGAATTTATAATTTATCCAATAATTTAAATTTAAAGAAATATAAATTAAAGATAAGATAAATGCCAACATCGATCTCATAAGAAATAAGGACGAGATTGTAGAAAATTCCGTTACAAACGTATGTATGCATTCATCTCCTATAAGGCAACCCGCTTACCTTAAGAAATGGCCTTCAACTTTATGCAACTCACCATTTGAACATGCATCATCCACATAGTACACCTTAAACTCCATTTTTTTTTCATCGCATATGTAACCTCTCTTATAGAAGATCACCAAATCATTGAAATATTTATGTACGAGCAAAAAGAGTAACTATCCATTTTATAACAAACACAAATGCTATGCATAATCTATCCATTTTATAAGTAACTCATGTTTCCACTCATAATTTCCATATATGTAACTTAGACAATTTAGCCCTCATTTTAAATACTACATAATCTCTCACCTCATCCATATATTCCGTATTTCTTTCTTAAAATAGGCAACATCAATAACTCATGTTTCCACTTGAAATGTCCAAACTACATGCGTGCAATCATTTCCTTAACATAAGCCACTAAACACTTAAAAACCAACTTCTTCATATAGAAGCTCATCAAGTAACCGATATATTTATGTATATGTATAAACGTAACTCATTGGATTCACGTATATGCGATACATAAGTGTTTTATCTTCAACCAACTTACAACACACAAGCACATAAAGTT
Source organism: Lumnitzera racemosa (assembly GCA_024138005.1). Classification (NCBI taxonomy): domain Eukaryota; kingdom Viridiplantae; phylum Streptophyta; class Magnoliopsida; order Myrtales; family Combretaceae; genus Lumnitzera; species Lumnitzera racemosa. The sequence goes on from JAMXBC010000006.1 coordinate 14,369,076, forward strand.
TTCTTCACTCATTATTATATTTGTTTCATTCTTTTCTAATTGTGCCACATAGTCATTTATACTTTAGTGAATGCAATACGTTGAAGAAGCACAAGAAAATGCTTATCTATAACAAGACAAGACCACCATTATTTCAATGAAGGATGATAGGCTTGATTTTCACGACCTTCCATCTAAACATCACGTCTCATATGGCAATAAACACGTTACAACTCTTCTCATAATGGTAAGCAGTTACATGAAACACAACTCTTTCATGTTTTAATAAATAGAGATAATTACTCTTTTTCCTTTGCCCTGTTTCCAAAAACAAAAACTTTGCTCGCAGTATTTTTTAATTTTACCCTCAAAGTTGTGTTTAGTGTCACGAAAGGGAGGGATAAAAATTTGGCAATGATGCTTTTTTTATGTTATGGTTGCATTTATTTGCAAAGTTTCATTTTTTTCAACACTTGCTTTGATTTTTTCCGTCAAAAGTTTTCATCATTATTACTCCTTTTTAATTACTTTTATTCCTCTCTCTTGGTTCAACTGTCCGCTATCTTATAAATTATATATTTATGTTTTATATTTCAATAAAATTGTGTGTTGTGGAATTCATAAATATTAAATGTGGACAAAGGTGCTTATGGTTTAAAGATTTTGTCCATATTTGTGTGGAGGACTACATAATCTATCAATCTAGGAGACGAAAACAATGTCCTTACTATCAGATGTTCTTAGCAACAAAGCAGCATTTCTAAACACTTTGAAAACATCCATGTTTTGAATGTTGTACTTTGCACTGTTATAAGCTCTACTGATGCTTAATTGTACAAGTTGGGGATTCCCACAGCTTGAGCACAACGATCTTCCCATATAGAATTTATAATAGTAAGTGTGATATATATTTTCTTAAGCCTTATCAATAATATATATGTATATTATATAGGTCAATATATCAATTAATATATTTTTTCCTTATTTGTAGCAAAAAAATACTTCAAGATCTACAACCTTGATTAAGGAAGTTCCCTTACAAAAAATAGACGCTCTTTCATTTAGATAATTAGACAAGTGATTGAAAAGATTTGAGATCAGTTGTAGTATCTATTAATATAAAAGAAATCCATTGTCTTTTCCTCTATAGTTGTTTAATACTGCATCCGTTGGGCTTCATTTATGATGAATTTGCATCCACCCCCTCCCTACAAATCCATCAAAGTAGTTGAATTTGATAAGAAAGATAAATCTAATTACATTATAAAATTTGATTAGTATTACAACAACAAATAGATCTCAGTTCCTTAATAGATTTATGATGTATGGTTTGAATAAACCATTTATTTTTCCTCCCAAGGTCAAGTATACACTTTGATCCACTTTTGTCCTATTCTTCAGATAACCATAATTCCGACAACTAAAAAAAGAACTTTCTAGTTCACTCGGTAAAGAAGGATCATTGTCAATCTCAAAAATTTGCTTCATAGCACAAGATTTTACTACTCAAGCTGCCTTATATACTCATCACCAATACATCGCGGGATTCATCATGACAGGAGCTTTTGCTCTATGGCTAGTTATGGACTCTTTATTGATTTTTCTACTTTTTTTATCTTCTTTTTTTTTTCAACTTTTTGATGAAATATCACCGTTGATTTATAAGAAGTTTAATTACTAGCTAATGTTAGTTTGGAAAAGTTTCATGTTACTATGGACTAATTCCCCGATTAATATTTACTTCGTTGCTTTTCTAGGCATATGTCGAATTCTTCGATAAAATAAATGAACATATATATAATATATATCATAAAACATTAGGCTTTTGCCTCTACTCCATCCAAAGCCTAGATTCCTAAAAATGCTTTAAAATAAATAAATAAATAAATAAGGTGTCGCTTTCTTAAAGCTCAGAAGTAGCACTATAAGATTCATGCACGTAATATTATATATAAAAATATTGAATAATGCGATTTAAGATCGCAAGTAACTCTTGCAAGACCTTAGAGCATAAAAACCCTATAAAATAATGACTTTTATATACTAACCATCTCCTTTAAAAACTGCATAATAAGAAACACTAAAAAAATTTGGGAACCAACAACCCACATGGAAAGATATTTGGAAGTGTGCAATCATTCTTAATTTTCAGAATACACTACTGTCAATTGACCATTACTGTCATCTCCAACCAGCTTCCCCAATTTGGTTGTCAGCAAGAACACAAACATCTTGCCAATCGTGCCTCACAAGAGAACACTGCTTTTACGAGTCCGAACATTGTCTTCATGCTGAATCATGAATCATACGAAGACTAAAATGCAAAGGATGTAAATGCAAATCGTGCAGGAAGAAGAAGTATTTTGGTGCAGTGTTCGTCCGACGTAAGAAATCGTTGGCTGTTAATGAGTTGTGCAAACTCAAATTGTGTGGTTATGTAAAATCCTGCAATACATTGGTTAGATACTTAATATGGCTGGGATATGAATCAGACTATGAGTGTCTATCCTCGAGGAATTCTATCGTACTTATGGAAACAGCTGAAGAGTCCAGTGGTGTATTAGTATTTGTAGAGTCGAAGGATAAGGTAATTCATGATTTTATTTCCATGATGGCCCTCACCACAAGGATTCTCGGTTGTCACGTACAATATATTGTTCCCAAACGAAGATCCTCAATATATCCCACAAAATGCAGGAAAAACTGGAGCATTAATTAAAAAACACACAGTTTTATGTCGTCACTTTCTGCCTTCCTAAATGGGCTCGATTTGCCTTTATCTAAGAGCTAATGACTGATTAATCATGCAAGGAGCACTTCTATTAATGGTAGGGTAATATCCTGATAGTTCATCACATAAAATAAATTTAAAAAGCATTTTCATAAACTATTGCCTTCAAATTTTGTTCTATTTTTGCACCATCAACTCTGCAATGTCGTGCAACACCACAAACCCTAGCCCTGCTTCTTCCAACTCTATCAATGGCACCATGCATAGCGGCCCCACCCAAAAAGGAAGTGCCGCCCTTCAGAACTCAGGATCGATTGTTTGTGATTCGTTTGATACCATGTCCAATCAGGTGAATAATTCCCATCATGCTACGTAATATTTTTAATCTAATAATGTAATGTCAATAATACCTAACCAAATCACTTGTGAAATGCAGCAGAGTCAATTCAATAGGGCCCAACCAAGCTCAACTGTTAATAACACACCCATGAGTTTGCAAGCGATTGGATCTGTGGCTTCAGAAATGACAGAAAACATTTCTGGCAGTCCTGCGCAGATGGTCAATTTGTATTCAATGTAAAGCGACCAACAGATAGAGCCTAAACAGGAGGGTGCTGACGCGAAAGACGAGAAATCTGAGCATACTAAAGATGGGAGAACACACAGCCTTCCATATGAGAAGTATGGTCCATATACGTGACCAAAATGTAGAAAGGTTTTTGATAGGTCATTTTCTTTTGCGGGTCATATGCAGTGTCACTATAGAACTGAAAGTCCAGCAGAAAAGAGGGGGAGACAAGCAGCTAAAAACAAACACGGACATAATAAGAAAAGTGATGTTGACATGAGCACATGCACCACCGATACCCAAACAAAACTGACTTTTGCTGCGAAAAGTGAGCTAGAGGTTAAGAATCTGGAAGGGAATTCTCCATCAACTCATTTGGGTGAAAATGTTCATGTTTAATGTTAAGATCAAGACCGACCCTCTGGCTAGGTTAATACTCGTGTACCAATTGCTGAAGTTACTATGAGATCATGCACTTATTGGAAGAGTTAAAATTTAAGCAATAGTTTGTAATGGATGTGATTCTAGAATAATTAATGAGGAAAATATAGGATTTATGTTTATGCTGCTCTTTTATATTATAGATTTATGGTTATTTTAGCACATATTGTTAGATTATCATTGTCTTTTACATTTTGTGAAGCATGTAATAATGCATCTATATATAAGCTATTCTCTTGTGAAATTTAACCTGCCAGAATTAGTTGTCTTTCAATTATATTAGTTCAGGGGATAGGTGGATTCTCTCTTAATGAATCCTCAAACTCTAATTTCTGAAATTCACAAAAACTGATTTCACCTTAGCTTCCACCAAGAAAGGTTAAAATCTAATCAAAAGCATAACCGTTATCATTAATGGTTACCTTATTAATTACCCCTTAGAGTAGACCTTAAACTAGGGCTCACAAAAATTTGGTATCATAGCCCCTTGTCATGGCAGATTTCATGAGTTAAATGAGCAACCGGCAACATTTATTCAAGATGTCTAAAGTGTAGAGAAAGAGCTTTGGTGGAGAGAGATGTGGAGAAGGCTCGGATGGCCTTGGTGGTGTACTGAGCAGTTGTCGCACTCGCTCACAAAGCTCCACCTCGGCATTGTGATGCCCACTTAGGTTCTAGCAACAGCAGCACAAGCAGGGGAGAAGGTGCTCTAAAGGCTGCGCTATTTGAAAGATATCTGAATAAATCTCTACTTTAGGAAAAGGAATATCCCCAGGGTGCGAAAATATATATATTTCCCTTCATTTGATGATTTATGATGCGTTTCAGATAACCTTGTATGAATAAGCGGTTTTACAGTATTAATAAACAAGCAAAAACCTTATGGCTCATTTACTTGGTGGTGATCCAAAGAGAAAAGATAAGTATTCTTAGAACATTTCTATTGCCTGGTGTACTTAAAAATTAGTTGAAATATTTAATTCCAGTAACTTTTCTTTTACGTAGGGAAAAATTGTTACTTTTTGTTAAATGGAATTGTATATTCCCTCTTTACAAAGAATGAAAAGTTCAAGTAATTTGATAATTACTCCTCAATTAATGAGAAAAAGTTGAATGACTTTTTGTTATCTTCCAATAGCATCATAGGGACATATTGGTTTTTTTTTTTTCTTTTATATTCTCAATCTAATATTACAATTAATGAGATAAAAAAAAAACACTAAAACATGAATTTCTATCTATTCTTAATAATATTTATTCTCGAGGTATAATTTTTCTATTCTTTATCTATTATATTCCATAAAATATATAGATGGTTATATTTAAAAGTGGTTTAAAGTAGTTGTTGAGAGATTAACAATTCATGAAATCAGAGTACTTCTCCCTAAAAAACAGTCAATATTAAGAGATTAGGGGTTTTCTTAGACTCGTCGTTACAAATAAAACCTATGGCTACATCCTCATTGGAATCAAAGCCAGCTGTCACAGGCGATACCTTGCAGCTGTTGATTTCGTGGCCCAAGAGTATATGCAATATCTTAATAAAGTTGAAGCAATATTGACCAGACAAGGTAGGTATCATCAGCAAACAGCCTAAACAAAACGATGACCCAATGTGCGTTCAACCTAACAAGCAGCCTAATACGCAATCAAAATTTGCGCAACCCAGATCCACAACCTCAAATAATCGTCAATCACCTCAAGCTATTGGCCGACAAATCTACACACGGTTAGATGGTCGTGCCAAACCTAGCAGTTGACCCACAATGCCCTTGGAACAAGGCGTCGACCGGAGATTCAATGTGCATTGCCCACAACGAAGCCATATGCGCAGCTTTTTCTACAGCAAAACCTGATGCACCACGTCCTGGTAAGTTACCCTCTTTGTGCTTGACCTCCTAAGCATAAAAAACCAAGGACTTTATAAGCTTGAGGACAGGCTCATTGTCTTACATAAGAGTGATGTTAAAGGACATAGTTTAGGAAATAAATAAAAACAATCTAGTTTGTTATTCCTCTATTACGTTGATTATTATTATAAATCATTTTCTTTTCGGTAGATATTGCGAAATTGTTATCTTTTATTTTTATGAGTTGATACAGCTATTCTTAGTAGAATCTCTTTTTATTTTATCTGTCATTTATGAAATCAAAGGGTTTTGTCCGACGAATCCACAAAACTAGGGATCGGTGCGTGATCAGCAACAAGACTTGTGCTGGCATAACGAGCTGCCACATATGGCGGCATGAAGTGGCTGGCAATCAGGCTCGATATTCATTCCATGCTGGAATTTCCTTCTTTCAAAAGACTAGAGACCACCTCAGTTGGTTAAACATTTAACTGGGTTGTAGGGGAGATATAGACATAGTAACACAAGGTTGCAGGAGAACACCAACTGAGGATTTGGCTGGGCATATTCCAGCCGTCGCACTAAAGTACAAGCTCGATGTCAAGGAAGGGAAATGTAAAGATTACTATAGTACAATAAGTGGATTAGAAAAATAAAAGATGTATCTTTATCTTATTATTTTATCTTCCAAATTTATGGTTATTTTTAAGAGAGAGTGTTAGATTATCGCAATTTTTTGCTTTTGGCAAGTCAGTCACAAGGCTTCCATAAATAAACCATCCTCTTGAGAAATAAAACAAGGCATAATTTACTGTCTAGTTCGTGAAATCAGAAAGATCCCTCTAGCGAGCCCTTGGATCCTACGTTCCTCAAATCATAAACCCGAATTTCACTGTAAGTTTTCTTAAGAAAGGTCAAAATGAAAAGGCAAAGTTGTTATTATCAATGATTCCACTAGTTCGCGCCTAGACTAGACCCCATAACTGAGCTACATGTTGATGGACCTTGATTAGAACCCCGAAATATAGAGGTAAAATATGGTTAATCAATCATTTCACCACGGAGGCATATAAAAGTTTCTGCTTTACTTCTCATCATATCCTTCAGAGTTTGAGTACATCATCCTCATGCAAGAGAGGAAAAGTCAATTATCATAAAAAATAAAAAACAACCATTAACCAGTGATTTGATTACCGGGATTCTGATTTACAAACTTGTTAACTTTGACTTTGAGTAAAACACAATATTGGTACCTAACCAATGAAATTACTTAAGTCATATGGATGAATTAGATGCAATCAACATTACTAAATGTTACAGCTTCTCCAGCTCAATTATCTTTTTACATCTTCTAATTTCCTGATCTTCTTGGAAGATATATGGAGATATATCAAGCAACAACAAACCCAACTAGCATGCCTAAAAAATTCCGATAGCATCCCAATTTCCCCTCAAACCTATTTTGATCATGAAGATTATAAAGTGAATATATCTATGATGTACACCAAGACTTTGATTTCTTTTCCTTTTGCAGAAATCTGGCTACATCTAAACACTTTACAAAGAATGTAATATATGTAATTGCTTTTGAAAAAACAGCTCCAAAGCTTCAACTATAAGGTGGCATTTTGGCCACCAATCATTTCAGTCACCATCTCGTTTGTTGCCAAAAAAGTTTGTTGCAACAAAACTATGCTAGTGCTAGTTGCATCAACCACTAATTTCTCTATAAGATCGCACACCAAAGAAATGAACAAAATGGACAAAGCATCACATTAAAAGAGTCTTAGTTATTTACAATTCAAACAAACAGGCAAGTCAATTAGGGAGTACCTAATTTCCAACAGTTTCTTTCATTGTGTTGAGCTGATTTACCCTTCTGCAGGATTTGAATGATATGAACTAGGATAAGTTTTCTTTAACAACTATAACATTCTATACACACTCAGAAGGCATCTCAGACTCAAAGCAATAAAGATAGTCATAGCTAAGAAAGTCAAGATACTCATAAAATTTTACATGCATGTGAAATTTTTCACAAGAGCTCTTATACTACAGATCCTCCCCCATAATCATTCCATATAGCTGCTTTGCCGTCCATGTTACATCAGCTATGCTTCTAAGTGGAGAAGCAATATCTTTAGCAATAGTCATCAAGAGGACTCTGCACTCTGTTAGTTGAGGGAAAAGACTTTCGTCAGTTACTTGTCTAATTCCAATGCAGCAGATTATGGATCCACAAGTTCTCATCGTGAAATTTATCGATACTCATTCATTAAAAGGAAGAATAAGCTCCTTGGATATTTGGATTATCTTATACCATATCAGCATTTAATAATGCATTACATCATAGAGGATTGCCAAGAAGATAAAACTTAAGAAGTTCAAAGTTTGAGCTAATAAATGCATGTGTGATTTCATACTTTAACTTTTGCCATTTTCTTTTAGCCTTCACATTTCAGTTGAGATATTCATAAAGGTCAGTCAAGTGCCGATACATAGGATGGAAAGAAGTCTCTCCTAGAATATGGAGTTGACTAATCCAAGTCCAAAGCTAGTAAATATAGATGGGTAGGGGTAAATGCTTTCACATATAAATTTCAATCCTTTGTTCACCAACAACATACCACTCCAAAGCCATTTTCCACTAGCCACATTGCCTCCATGCTCCCAAAATTCAAGTTTATGTTGAGTTATTTGTAGAGAGTGTGAGTTCAATATGGTGGAGTGGTTAGGGTTTGTATTAGTATTTAAGGCTTTAGGGTGGTCCATTGTTCTAAATTTGAATCTAGTGGATTTAGGTGTTTTGCCACCATGATAAGTTGTGAATTGACTAGGCTCTTATGCTATGATGAAAATATAAAATGGGGAATATTATTGAAGCAAAGCGACATTGTATAAGAGAGCATCTATGAATAGGCACTACAAACATAGTTGATGGTGGTAGGTAAAAATAATTCAATAGTTATATTACCTAACAACCATTTGCAACTATAATACAAAATAAAGAATAATAAATTAATTTATAATACGTACTAACATCCACCATAACATTAAGGAAGCTCATGTGTAAGAACATACCATGTTAAGTGAGGAATTCAACATTGTAATAACCAAAACCAATACACAACAAGAAAGAATCAAATGATACAAACCATACGAATTGATTAATGATGTATAAGTATTAAAAAAATTTTGACACATGGATATATAATTAGTATTTTTTAAAAAATTACATTCATTCACTTTTAAGTGTTTAAATATCATTAGTATTTACATATTACTCATCGATTCATATAACATGTTAGTAATATTAATTTTTTTTTACATACACAACAAAGCCTTCCATGTTAAGGAAAGCTAATTGAATGTGACACTCATCACAAACACCACTAAGAAAAAATATTGCTTAGCATAAGCTTGCCAACTAAAAAATCAAATCCGTCAAAATAAAGGCAAAGAAAAACATCTTATGATATGACCTTAGTGCAAGATATTTTATACACTATTCTAAGTAGGGATGTTATTATGTGTTAATATATTAGATATTATATTATATCTAGCATGTCACATGTTATTATTAGAACCTAGTTTGTTTAAAAGCCCATTTGTACCTCCATAAGAAATATCTAGAAGGGGATGTATAGTAGTAGTATTAGAATAAACTTTTTACTTCCATTACATTTCATACTCACAACCTCTTGTACTCCTACCTCCATGAATACCTAACATTGTTGAGGTGTCTAATTCTGATTGGTTATAAGGTTTATGGGAAGTAGTTAAGTCAATTAAGAGTGGAAATACTAATATAAATAGCAAAGTAGTGTACGTGTTTGTGCTGGTTAATTAAGAAGTGCATGCAACAAAGTATGTGTACAAGTACAATACAATGTGCATGAAAAATACAAAGTGTGTAAAAGTGTGAAATAGCAATGTGTGTATTCACAAGTGAAACTGACAAACATTCAATAAAGAAAAGTATTATACAGAACTTGTGTGTGTTCCTAATTTGAGTTATGTTTTTACTTTCGTTCAACAATGGTATTAGAGATTATATATAAATCAAGATTCTTGAGGATTGTAGATCATTTTATGTTTCTTATGCAAGAAACTATGTCGAATGGGGTGGGTAATATTGCAGCCTCACTTCTTATTTTAGATGGTAAAAATTATAATAAATGTTGCATCTAAATGCGAGTAATCTTTGGTTTTGAAGAAGTTTTAGAAATTGTCAATATTGGCCAGTAAGAATTGGGCGACACTCCTTCTAATGCTTAACGTACAACCTATAGAGATGGTAAGAAGAAAGATTGTAAAGCTCTTTTCTACTTTCATTAGTGCGTTGATTCTTTTAATTTTGAGAAGATAGTTGAGGCCAAAACAACTAAAGAAGCATGAGACACTCTCGAGAAGTGCTATAAAGGAGTAGATCGGTTGAAGAAGGTCAAATGCAGACAATAAGGAGATAATATGAGTTACTTTAGATGGATTCCAAAGAAAGTATTAGCGAATATTGTACAAGGGTAGTATCGTTGTCCAACTAGATGAAATCTAATGATGAGAGAATGATGGAAGTGATGTTGATTGAGTAGATTCTTCGAACCTTAACCCTAAGATTTGATTATGTGATAGTGGCCACTGAAAAGTCTAAAGACCTTAATGATTTGAAATTGGAAAAACTTTAGAGTTCTTTAGAAGCATACAAGCAGAGAATAAACAAAAAAGATCTTGACAAATCAGTTGAAGAAGCTTACACAAAGAAAGGTAATTTGGATTCTTCAAGAAACAAGAGAGGCCGAGGTAAAGGAAGATTCAAGATTGAGAAAGAAGTTATAATACCTAAGTAGGAGATCAGGATATCTCAAGAAGTCAAACTCATAATCGTGTTGATAGTGTTACTAACTATTAAAGGCGAGGTAGTTTTTGCGGTTGAGGGGGCAAAAGAAGATTTGATAAAAGAAGTACACAGTGCTATAATTATCAGAAATATGACCATTTTGCAAACAAATACAGGGGTCAAAGGGCAATTGAAAAGAATCGTGATGAGGCAACTGTATATGCACAAGTTTGATCATGTGCTTTTGATGGCGACCACAGTTCTTGACATTACAACAACCAATTCTCGGTATTTGGACACCGGGTGTTCAAATCATATGTTAGGTAATAAGGAATGGTTCGTGGAACTCGATGAATGAATTAAAAGCAAGGTTAAGTTTGCTGATAATAATGTGGTAATTGCTTAAGGACTTAGGAAGATCCTTATTTGATAAAAGAATGAAGAATATTTGTATATTTCTAAGGTATTGTACATACCTAAAATAAGAAATAACTTGTTAAGTTTAGGACAATTATTAGAAAAGGGTTAAAAAATGGATTTACAAGACAAGATTTTGATTGTATATGATAATAAAAATAGAGTAGTTCTGAAATCTCCTTTCACCAAAAATAGAACATTCAAAATTGACATTCAAGCAAGCGTTTGGCAATAGTTGTAGATGAAACAAGTTAGCTATGGCATTAATGTTATTGCTACTTAAATTTCTGAAGTTTGAGTCAACTCAAGAATGCCAATATGATGGATGGTTTGCCTCAAATCTAAATACAAGATAAGGTGTGTGAAGAGCATCAATTGGTTAAGTAGACTGAAGAATCATTTAAGTACCAAATTAGTCCAAAAATGTCTAATGTGCTAGAAGTTGTTTACTCAGATGTTTGTAGCTCGATAGAAACACTTACACTTGGTAAGAACATGTATTTTGTTTCATTAATTGATGATTTTAGTAGAAAAATGTGGATATTTTTTATACAAAGAAAAGCAGAAGTGTTTGAGACTTGTTAAAGCAAGAGTTGAGAAATAGAGTGGTAGATTACTTAAAGTTCTACGTACAGATGGTGGTGATGAATATGTTTTGAAAGAATTTAAAAAATTTTGTGATGATGAGGGTATTGAACATAAAGTGATAGCTCCGTATACTTCTCAACATAATGGAGCTAAGGAGAGAAGGAATAAAATTGTACTTAATATGTCTAAAAGCATGTTGAATACTTGGAATGTTCCTAAATGTTTTTAGGGTGAAGTAGTAACTATTACTATATATGTAATAAATCGATGTCCCATGAAATGTGTCTTGAGGAAATTTGGTTTGGTAAGAGACCTTGTGTAAAGCACTTGAAGAGTATTTGGAAGTTTGTGTTTTTGTCATGTTTCTAATGAGAAGCAAAGGAAATTAGATGATAAAAGCGAAATAGCTATGTTACTTAGCTACCATCTAACTGGAGCATATAAGCTTTACAATTTGAAATCAAAGAAGGTAATGTTTAGTTGTGATGTGGTGTTTAATGAATCATAAGGTTGGTGTTGGGAAACAGTGGATTTGATACAAATAAAAAATTTGCAATGGCTGAGTGAAGATAATGTTAATTGTGTGGGTAATGAAAGGAGTAATTAAGAGTTGAATTGTTCAAGTATAAATGAACAATAGTAGCATCATAGTGAAATGAGGGCTCAAAGAATGTGATAGAGGCCAAGACAATTAGATGAATATGAAGTTTTCCCTGATAGTGCTATTACTGAAGAAGGTGATTTAGTGTACATGGCATTATTTGCAAATGTAGAGCTTATGACTTTTGAATAGGCAATGTGTGATTCAAAATGGATTGTTGTAATGGAAGAAGAATTACAAACTATTAAAAAGAATCAAATATGAGAATTAGCAACTTTGTCGAAGCATAAGAAGTCCATTAACGTTAAGTAGGTATTTAAGGTGAAAATGAAGCCAGATAGGATTGTCTCAAAATACAAAGCCAGACTTATAGCAAAAGGTTTTTTTTTTTTTTTTTTTTTTGCAAAACTTGGTCTTAATTTTCAATATGTATTTTCTCCAGTGGCAAGAATAAAGAATATTAGACTTGTTGTTGCACTTGCAACTTTGAAATCTTGGCCTATGTATCAAGTGAATATGAAGTTCGCTTTCCTCAATGGTCCTTTAGAAGAAGAGGTTTATGCTATGCAACCACCTAGTTTTGAAGTTAAAAACAACAAAGATAAGGTTTATAAACTCCGAAAAGCTCTTTATGGATTGAAGCAAGCTTCTTGGGCTTAGAATAGGAGAATTGATTTCTTTTTAACACAACACGGATTTGGAAAGTGTAATAGTAAGTACGGAGTTTATGTGAAAGGGAATGGAAGTGATTTGATGATTTGTATGCTTATATGTTGACAATCGATTAGTTACTAGCAACAATGAATGCAATATCACCACTTTCAAGGAGATTATGAAAACTAAATTTAAAATGTCAAACCTTAGTAGACTATCTTATTTTCTTAGATTAAAGTTTACTAAAGTTAAAGAAAGGTTATCATTACATCAAATGAACCATGCAAAGGACATTCTAAGAAGATTTGACACAATGAACTGTAATGAAGTCTCAACACTAGTTGATATCAATATCAAGTAAGTGAAAGATGACAAAGAGAAGTTGGTTGATTTAACTTTATACAAGTAGATAGTTGGTTCTTTGAGATATATGTGTACTAGTAGACCAACCATTGCATATGGAGTGGGTGTTTTAAGTAAATTCATGGAAAATCCTAGACTATTGCATTTGGTCGTTGCTAAAACAGTCCTAAGATACATTAAAGGGACTATAAACTATGGTCTGTTGTTTTAAAGGCATAAAGAAACAGATGAGAAAGTAGATGTGTTAGTAAGGCATTCTAATTCTAATTGGTATGGTAGTAAGACTGATAAGAAGAGCATAACAAGTTATTTGTTTTAGTTAGGTAATTCTACTTTTGCCTGGAGTTCAAAGAAGTAACAAATTGTTGCACTTTCTTTATGTGAAACGAAGTATGTTGCTACGTTGGCTATTGCTTGTGAAGCTGCTTTGTTGCAAACATTAATGGATCAAATGAAGTTTCAAGTGAAATGTCCAATGGTGTTAAAGATTGATAACAAATCTACAATTAATTTAGCTCCACACCCGACTATGTATAGAAGAAGTAAACATATCGAGACTCGATTCCATTTCTTGCGAGATCAAGTAAATAAAAACAAGTTAGCGCTCAAATATTGCAAAACTGAAGAGCAATTAGCCGATATCTTAACCAAACCTTTGAGAGTAGATAGATTTGAAAGCTTAAGGTTCATGTTGGCTTTAAGGTCTCTTAGTTTAATGTAAACCAATCGCCATTAAGGGGATTGGTTAAGGTGTCTAGTTCTGATTGGTTATACGGTTTATGCGGGAAGTAGTTAAGTCGGTTAAGAGTGAAAATACTAATATTAATAGTAGAGTAGTGTACGTATTTATGCTAATTAATTGAGAGGTACATGAAATAGAATAAGTATATAAGTGCATTACAGTGTACGTGAAAATACAGACTGTGTGAAGTGTGAAATAGCACTACGTGTATTCACAAGTGAAACTAACAAACATTTAATAAAGAAAAGTATCATACAAAACTTGCGTGTGTTCTTGATTTGAGTTGTGTTTTTACTTCTGTTCAATAAACATCCCCTTCATTTCACCATTATTCCCATGCATATACTACAGCCCATCAACCCAGTATAAATATCTATATATACCTATAAACTTAAACAATTATACATACCCATACACTTATATACACTTCTATACTTTATCCATGTAATACCCATACTCTAACCCAAAAATTTACCCTAAAACACTAACTAGTTGCATACCCATTTCACCTTCATACACATGCTTGGTTTTAATGTTGATGTTCATTGTGAATACCCAATGAATAATCTCACTCTTTTTGGTCAAATTTGGGTGCAATTTTTCTATATTAAGCTTGTCTTGATATTGTTATGTTGCTTGACATTGGTTATTGCATGTAGATATTTTATGTTATATGTGGTTTAGCATATGTGTATGATTGCACACAGTGATACCATACTCGGTTTCTCCATTCAACCCTTTGGGATTTAATTTCAGGTCATACTTATTGTTGAGTAATAAATATAAGCTCACACTATGTTTACAAGATTAAATTTTTAGATTAAATAATTGCACTGCTAACCTTAACATGATATTAAAGTAGTAGATTTTATGTATGAATCCCCTAGACTCTAGTGAAAGTCGTTACCCACAAGTAAAGGAAATATCAAGTAATATATATAATATTCCATACCATTATTTGTAAGTTTAAACTTTTAAATTAAATTATTATAATGCTAACTAACAATTTTGAAGAGGATAGTGATTTCTATAACTACTTAAGTGCGATTTATACTCTAGTGGTAGACTTAACAATAGTGACTAAAACTTTTAACATTTTCATTTTTTAGGTTATTAAAATTAAGTTAGAGAATGTAACATTAGAACTTTCTACTTTTCTTTGTATATTTAGACTTATATTTTAAGAATACCAACGATTTTTAACAAAATAAAGAAATTTCAGTTTATTTCGAGTCTCACGCCATCCTTTTATAAGGAGGAATATAGGGCAAAACGATCATACCCTTGTATTAGGGTGTGACAACCCAGTGTTTTCCTTGCATCAACTTTAACCACATTAGCTTACGTAAATTATCTCTCTTCTTTGATTTTCAATTTGGACACTTCCCATTTAAGCTCTATAAATAACCCATTTTTGCTCTCATTAAGTATAAAAAATTTTCAATAAAGTTATAATTTTCCCAAAAAGAATAATTTTGCGTCATTTCGGGTTTTTAGGTCAAAGGGTAATTTTCAAGTCAAATTACACATGCGATTTGACAATTTTTGAGTTTCGAAGAGAGAATATTTTTTAATCCTAGTTTAGACTGATTATTATTAAAACTATAATTTAAAGACAATCTAAGTAAATTGTAGCTTCAAACGGAGCTTTGATCAACCAAATTAGCCTCATTTTGAATTTTTTCTTTTTCTCACATATGTATAGCAGAATTTTATTTTATTTTTGTTGAAAATATGTTTATTAGACTTGCCTAAAAAATAGTTGCACCTTGAATTTTCTAACCGGTAAATGAGGCTTTAACTTTGGCTTGAACTGATTTTAGAATATAAAAACTGACCGAAGCCATCTAAGGCTCAAAAGAATTTTGTTCAAATTGTTGGTCGGAGTTGGGCTTGTGAGCCCAAATGGATATGCGTGCGCGTGTTGAGGGTTCGCAGCTTGCTTAAAAACGTGTCTCAACCTGCGGATTTGTTGTGCTCATCCTACGGCCATTAAACAGCGGCTGGATGGACGAAGCGAACGATCATTGTTCATCGAATCAATAGTTTGATCCTAATCAACAACCTAAAATCAATTTTGACAAAGATTATCATTTTAAACCCTTAGATTGAAGGCTTAGACGGACCACCAGAGTTTGAAACTTAAAACTCTGGAGAGTTTATCCTTAAGCTTACTTCCTCGCTCAATCGAAACAGATTAAGATTTGAATTGAAGGTCCAGATTAATCGTAATCCACTTGCGAACTTTAATAACCTTTCGATCAAAATTAGTCCACCAATCGAAGTTTGAATTCCCAACTCCATAAATTTCGACAAGGTTATCCCCTTCCAATTCGAGTTTATTCCACCCCCTACCACTCGAGTGTACATGGTCAAGCTTCCCAGAGTTTCAAGACGCTGCAGCATTTACCCTTATATTGCTAGGATTTCCTCAACCATCACTTTTTCCAAGCACCGTCTCTGGCCAGCTTCGAAACCCTCGAAAATCACCATTCTTCACCCTTTGAGTTAGTGGAGAAACCATTGCACTATTCCATAAACCTTACTTCACCACCCGAAATCCCCAACCACCACCACCCCACCCACCCAAAAACCAAAAACCAAAAACAAAGCCTATTTAGACCACTCCCAAACACCATAGGAAGCTTCGACTTCCATCACCTCCAACCACCCTCGAAGCTACTAAACCACCACCCCTTGCTCTTTTAAGATAGCCAAAACTTCCTTTCACTATTCCAGAAGCTTTGAACCACCACCTAAAACTATCTAGATAGTTTAATTCAACCAACCCATCACTTAACCCAGAATCAACTCATCACCTCCAACCGCCTTGGAAACCCCTAAAAGCCACCATTTAGAGCCACTTCGCCTCGTGAAAATAATACAGAGAGCATCCCTAGATCACCACTACTCAAACCACCCAAAAACCATCTAAAAGCCATTAATCAACATCAACCGCCAGCTACCCAATCACCTTTAAGCAGAGCCGATCAAAATCACCACCACACTGTTTCTCCTGTTACAAGAGCAGCGGTAATCAAGAGAAGGCATCAAGACGAGTCGATCTGACACCCCTTTGAAGCTCAACGACCTTCCGTGTAGATTAAGCAACTTCTGCCGGTTGAATCTCCACTTTCGACCCGAAGTTCGATCCGACCCGACTTGAACCCACACCTCGACCGAGGATCCAACCCCTGAGCCGATGTTTGTTTTATCTCACTATCTTATTTTTATAAAAATAATTTTTTATTTCATTAGACAGAAAGAAAAGAAAAGGTATTAGTTTTTCTTAAAAATAAAAAAGAAAGAAAGAAAAGGAAAAAGAAGGAAATAATTTTTATGAGAGAATAATTTATTATTTTTTCAATTTTTTGTGTAATTTGTTTTAGAAAATAAAGCATATCAACAAAATAACTTTTCCTTGAAAGAAATTGAATTGCGTTTAGCTTGGTACAAATAACACTTAAGTGGGCACTTAACAAAAATTTTTCTTTTTTTCATTCTTTCTTATTTTCCTTCTTTTTTAGGTTATTTCTTGTTTAAATTAAAAAAAAAAGGAAGAAGAAATTTATTGCATTAAATTCATGTACGATTAGTCAGTTTTATGAAAAGTAATTTAATCCTCTCTTTTTTCTTTTATTTTTTTTTTTTAGAAATTTGGTAATCGGAAGGTTTTGAGCGTAACATTTCGGAACACAGATTTTTCTCTAGTTTTTAAAAGTTAAGTGTTGATTGGTTGAAATCAATCCACCAATCAAATTTAACCAGCTTTTCATTTTTTCTGTTTTCTAGCCGATGGATACTCCAACTAATTTTGAAATTATACTTCCTTAATTTTCAAGCAAATATATTAAGCAGAGATTTAATATAAATTAAAAAATCAAAGAAAAGGAATAAAAAATCCAGGCTCTTACAAGTCTCATGTATGATAAGGCTTTGTGGCAACGGTCACACTAGACTTTTTCTTTTGAGCTTTTCCTAGGGAACCATCATGACTCATGAGCATCATCACGAGCTGAGTTGCACCTTCCAACCAATGTCGACCCCCGCATCTGCATCTTAGCCGCTGTTCTTACAGTCCCCATGTTCATGTGATATATATTCCTCCCTTCTCATCTTCGAAAAGGCTTCTCTGATTGTTGGAAGAAGCTTTCGCTCGAGAATTCTTCCACACACTTCACCAAGGTCGGAGTTCAGTCCATGGAGACAATAAGAAGCCCAACATTTTCTCCGGCATTTTCGTGTATCTAGCCCTATCGTTAAGTACACCTCCCATCCATGTCATAAAACAAATCCATCTCTTGCCATAATTCTAATAGCAAAGAGCTTTCGTCTAATTTTTAGCATTGAGATGCACAAGATCTAAGGAGAACTCTTGTATAGCATCTCTAACCATGCCATTCTGATGAAGATGTCAACTTCCCATGTTGCCTGCCCTTGTTCATGAGCCTAAGCGGCAGCAATACCCAAGAGATAGGCAAGTCTTCCTTTCTCTCCAGTCACTTATTTGCCCATTGAGACCACACACAAAAATTTATCCCATTTAGTTTGTTTAGTTATTTGAAGGGCAAGATAACTGGCTATTGTAGTAGGAATGATAAAGGAAGATAATTTCTGTCTTGAAGAGGAATTAATTGTGCCGAACACCAATTTAGTTGGTGTTTTAGTGACAAGCTTTAAGGATTTGTCTTCACGTTTTAAGTATATGGTCAACTGAGCTCTAATACCATGAATAGTAGTTATGATTCGAAAGTAATTCTCTATTTCATAGCACACTTATACACAGAGTACATAAAAGGATAGAATAGGCAATAGAAAAGATATGGAAAGATTTTATGTAGTCTTTCCATTACTATAATTCTTACTAGATAAAAATAAATGCACACTTTCCTAGACAATGTATGCTCTAACAGTGCCCACAAAGGGTTAAACGCCCAAGGAGCTAAAAAATTCAAGGAAGAGAAAAGGTCATAGATTCCATTTTAGAGAAGCTTTTGATATGGTGATATGTAATTTTTTTTTTTCTTGCCGGAATTATGGTGATATGTATAAAAGGAGCTTTACACTGCACGAATCAATTTATAAATGGCTATAATGTGATGTGACTTTTGGTAATAAAATGCTAACCTGGAATCTTGCAGAAATTCAGAAGAGAGAATGAGGCAAGAATCTGGTGCTTCTGTTCACTGCTTTCAAGGTTATTTTTCAGCTGACAGGCAAGAGCTGAAAATGCTGAGAGCTGGAACTCAGCATCAAATAGCAAAGAAAGTGCATAACTCATCCATGCCACTGTAACCAGGCAAACTCTCACAAAGGTTAAGTTTTTTGCACTTAAGCACTTGGAGATTTCCTCTAAGAACGATCTTGTTCGACTTCCTAGAAGAGAAGCTAACAGATATCTCAAAGCATCTTCGTGGGCCAGTTTGTCATTTTCCTGCATTTAGACAATATTGATTCAGTAATGCTGCAGAACTCATCAATTGTAAAGGGAATGAGACAAGGTTATTGGGAGTGCTCTCCACTAAACATACTTTGACTTTTCTACAACATTAGGTTGGTACATTAAAATATGACTCAATAGTTATCACATTCTGTTAAGGAGGTATTATAATCTCCCTCACTTATAGCATTCTCATCCCTAGCGATGACATTATGTATGTGTAGCATCACATAATGTAGGAAGTAAAGGACTCTACAAGTGACCCCCACTAAATAGCTCTTTTGCCTTGAACATGTGCAAGAGGTAGCTCTCATGGTGTAGCATTTTGTCCAGTAAGGTACTAAACTCCCCCAACAACAGAAAAAATATTCTTATACCATTTGAAACGATCAGAGCTTCGCATGTTAAGATATTATCTATTTTAGCATAATATATCTCACAATTTTATCTTTAGTGCAACCACATCTAAAATGCACTTATTCGAGGAATGCTCTTGAGCACACTATCTTTAAGCCATTATCCCAAAAAACACCTTAATAGTTTAGAGTTCCATTACCCTATATATGAGTGATAGAACTTCAGCTATTAAAGTGCCTATTGCTATTGCTATGGCAGTCCAAGATTCATGGCACAAAATTAAGGGTGCTCGATATAGAGTACTCCCATGATGCTTGGTATTCGGGGAAGCAGCTAAAAATAAGGATAAGATCATGCAGCATATTACATCGAAGTGGAGAAGACTTCTACATCAAGAGTTTAAATCATTTCTGCCCTATCTAACAATGGTCATGCAATTCTTACTATATTAAGTCAACTATGTCGGTCCTTTTTTTTTTTTTTATTACACTGTCAATGCACTATCTAACAACAAAGAAAAATATTCAAGACCATGGATGCTGGAAAGTATGGTATTTAGATGTTTATAGAAAATGAAAGCCAAAGAAGTAAAGCAAACTAAAATGTATACAATTGGATATTTTCATAAAAGAGTCGCTTGTCCCAACATAGAGTTTTATGGTAATCTGCAAATCTGTCCTACAGCGATATAGTCTGAAATTCTACAATGAGCATATTAGTACCACACTCTTGATATTTGAAAATACTACAGTGCTGTTAATAGTATATATAAAGTTATACATAAGATCTAGAAGCTAAGTTTTTAAATCAATTGGTTGTAGGTCTATATTCAACATGATATAAGAACAAATAGTAATAGATTCATGTCTTTGCATTGTCATTTAATTTATTAGCCCACTTAGAGAGCTTCAAGCAAAGTCTCAGTCAACAAGTAGGGAAGAGTATAAGCAATAACTTAAAAGCATACGATATTTATATGTTTAAATCTTTATATTGGTATTTGACCAAAAAAAAAAAAAAAAAAAAAACTTCTAGATTGGTATGGGCTTTTTATTTTATACTTTTAATCCAGTTATGTGATCCAAGCTAATTCAACTCATCAGTTAATCTTTGTCCCACCTTGATCAATTCACACACTGTCTTATCTGTCCAATCATTTAACTCTTTAACTTAAATTTTCCATAAATTAGCATTAAACTGAAGTTGAACTGACTTCTATTATGAAAAAGATGAAAATTCTGAGTAACTCAGGTTTGGTGTTCATTCTCTAGAATCTGCCTCTAAGCACTTAAGCATATCTAAACAAAAATAGAAGAGATTTGAGGCAATCAAGTTTTCACATTAACCGTAGTGAAGGAAGGAAAGAACACCTACAAACGTGACATCTTCATCAATAAGACAACTGTCTCTGCCATCGTCGTTTGGACTTTCTTCAATTCTATCATCAAATCCTGCTTTCTGTAAGATCCAACTCTCTGTAGGCAACTTCCTGGAAAAAGAGAACCTACCCGCCAAAATTAGGAGTGCTCTGCAGCATTGTTCTCGAATATTTTCGTCCTCTAAGCTCAGATCTAAAGCCACTGAAATTGCATCAACGGCCTCTTCTCGATAGATGCTGTATTTCCTAGGTTCTGCCTGCATTAAATTGTTGTACCAAAGGATAAGAACCTAATAGCATCCACCCAAAGAAGCAACAATAATAATCCGCAAATAATTGTAAGAAAAAGATTCGGCCTAGTATAAAACGATGGTACCTAATCTGCATGATTTATTAGCAGGAATCATCTTTTGAACAGTCTAGCTATATCCTCAGCCACATGCAGATTAAAAAATTAAGCGGCATCTATACAAGCAAGGCTGCAGTTAAGGAATGGCATGTTTTCATGGTTTTACTGTTGCTTGATATAAAATCTTATGACATGTAGTGGCGTGTGCATACAAGAAAATAATATAAGATGAACGCTCAAATAAGCCCCTAAAATTTTCCAAATTGTGCAATGCTGCCATTTATAAATTGACTTGTTCAATGTTTGGTGAGAAGGTTTAATTGCTCAATATAGCCCCCAACAAACAAATTGTTCGACAGATCTGAAACCCATGTAGAACTACAGACTCTTAAAGATTGTGATGGCCTCAATCCCAAGTGTGGAGGAGAAAAGGGGGTGGAGTGGGACCAGGAGACAACCCACCATTTAATACTGCTTGATTGGTGGACACGTTAATTGCAGGTCCGTTAGTAATAGCAATGACATAATAATCTAAATAACCTTGTCATGTCACTAGATAATTAATGGATATCAGATTCATCATTCAAAATGCGGTCACATTTATACACATCTCTAGGTTTATGTGATTTTGGAGCTAAATCAACCACCCGGGAAATTTTGATGTTGAGGGTAATATCGATCATATTAATTCATGGGGTGCCACAACACACTATTATGTAAATTTCTAGTGCTTTTGTGTGTATTCCTGCATAAAAATGAAAAGGCCATTGATATCAGGCATGCAGTAGCACTCAAATCTTTGCTCGACTGTGAGATGAAGAAAGAATAGTGTGACTAACGTGAGAAAGGAAGACTTGAAAAAATCAAATACGACAACAAACACCTTTATTAAGCTTACCGAAAGGTCAAAGTGCAAGAGAAGCACAGCAACGAGGGGTTTATCTAAACATTCAGTACTCTGGAGATACAGCAGCAGAATGTGCATCATGTCCATCATCTCTTCATTACACACTCCACTCAGAAACTTTAGCACCTCTTTCTTCCTATGATCAAGAAGTTAACTAAGTAAAATGACTTGATCGTAAACTATACCTCATATAAGCAAGGAATCATACTTCTAAACCAATGGGAAAAAAAGAACAAAAAAAATCATTACATTACTTCGCCATCAATTTAACTGCAGGGACTGTATATGTATTCACATAAATATGGAAGGTCTTCTATCTTCACCATACTCTCACTGGTGAGTCTAACATCTCAACATTGAGTTAAAGACTAAAATTTAGCCATAGATTTCCATCTTAGAAGATTAAGCTGCTAAGGAGGAGAAAAATGCTTGAGATGGCATCTCTAAGGCCAAGTCTGCTCATCATCAACTTGCCAAAGATATTTAACAGACACCATTATACATGAACTGCAGCATTGGATGGAAAGGGAAAAAAGAAAGGGCATGATGCCATCAAGGTCTGTAGAATTAATTTAAATGACAGATAGTAACAATCAAGTAAAAGAAAAACATCTGACATTGCTACATCATAGTCCACTTTTTGTCCCCGAGTATCATTCTTCTCTGCGTTGAAATCCTACAATAGACTCCAGTTGCAGAGTAGTCCTTGATCAGCAAAATAGGTTGTTGAAACCTGTGTAGGTGTCAACTATAAGTGGGATTAGGCTGACACTACATTAAAGTTTCAACACCACTTGACGCAATTCTGTTCCAACAATCATGCACGCCCCTAGCTCAATTCCAAAGATTCTATTCCATATTATTACTAGAAGTACATTTATTGTCTATTGCCTGTCCAAACAATATTTAGTTCTACAAGAAAATACATAGATCCAATTGCTGCCAGTAACTATTTCCTGTCATTACTTTACAGAGGAAGGCCCTTCTACATCCTCAAATAGGAACAAGTTGAAGCTCCTTTATATAAATAAAAAATTAAAAAAAAATGATAGAGAGAGAGAGAGAGAGAGGCCCATGCTTATACTGAACTTTCCAAATGCAGCATCTCATCAAAAAGGAATCTTTCTGCTCCAATTCAAAGATTCAAAATTTGACGGATGGAAAATTGCTGCTACTGACCACTTCATTATGTGATTTCATCTTTTAAAATTTAAAAGCTAGAGACAAAATGATGGAATCAACATAAAAAAAGTTCCCGAAGGTTATATTGGAAACATGTGCAGCTTACTCTTGCATGCAAATAAACTCAGCAAGCAAGAAGATAGCACGTCCCCTAGCATGACTTTGCTTGCATTGCAGCAGCTCAAAAAGAACTTGTCTATTAATATCTTCAGCAATCAGGTTTCTGCAGTCTGCATCTGCCTCAATACAATACAACAAGAGCTCTGCAACACGGATTTTCTCTTCCAATGCCCCAAATTCAAACCTTCGGATGAGATACTGAACCCCTCCAAGAGATATAAGGTGATTGGCATTTGCCATTCTTTCCTCCTTACCAAGAGCAGTAAGAAGTTGCTCCAATGTGGAGATAGCTTCATCAGCACTGTGCTCTGACTCATGCACTCCCTCTATCTCCGAAGTTTGAGAGGCAAAAGGTGAGAGATTTTTGCAATACTCAGACTTCCAGCAATCAATTACACGTTTTATTATGTTATTTGTATTAGGAATGATTAAACATTGTAAATTTTTTCCTGTCATAGGACAAGTCCTGTTTCCTTGGTCAAACCATTTCCTGATGGCTACCTTCTCAAATGTGTACCCAGTCTCTAGGGTCACAGGGTCTTCCAACAATTTCCCAGTTAGGGGACAGACAAAATCCTTCGGAATTGTACAATTGGAATCATGGTGAGATAAGTCTGCATGGGAAAACTTTAAATAAGTGGTCAGTCAAGACAACTGATGAAGAAGAATCCTATATATCTATTTATGTACAATATTATGGAACTCACCTTCAAAAGGAAACTTTGTTGAGAACTGCATCCAAGCATGGAAAGATAGTATTAGACATGAGAGAGATCAGTCATCAATACTTAAGAAAAATGCAAAGGAGATAGTGAGATCAAGAATAATGATGCAGTTGCACATTAAAAGAATTTATTTTCTGGATAAATGAACAGTTCTGATCATGAAGTCAACCAAAGGGGTTTAACAATAGATAGTTCAACCCTGTTTTGAGTGCAAAATCACTTACTTCTGTACCAGAAGAATGCATTATTTGGACATCAAGGTCGCTAATTGGCTGCCATTTACTAGAGCTGCTGTCCGCTTCCTTGCAATCTCTTTCACTTAAACCACTAGCTTCCAGCAGGCCTCTTCCTCTCTGAACAGTCAACATGAGGCCATCTTCCTGCAGATATATGGCTTATTCAGAGACTCTAGAGACAAAACTGAGATGTAGAACAAATATAAAAGCAAGCCTTCAGTTAAGAAACTTAAGGAGAAAGAGAAGATGCAAGACATTATAGTATTAATCAACAAGTTGGTAGAAAAAAAAATGAACAGCTTATCCATCTTTCTACTTACAGGAAGTAATGCTTCTTCTCTCGAAGTCTTCATGGAATATTCTATGCTGCTTTGGTCCATATGCTTGACAGTCTCAGATGCATATATCAGTGTCCGTCTAACTTCTACGATGGAGCCATCAGGACTTCTGCAATAGTTCCCAGCCTCAGTATCTTCTACATTAGCACCTCCAGGTTCACCTGACTGTCCAAAGACAGCTTCATATAATTTCTTGCTGACCATAGGCTGAGGAGGGAAGCAACCAACTGGATTAATTAGCTCAAGGGAATGGGTGGCTGAACTATCAAGCTCAATTCCCTCAACAGAGATTGATGGAATATTGATGGATGGAACGGAAGGTGCTTTGAAGCGCTCTGTGAGCCAATCCTTGTAATAAACTGCAAACTGGTAGGTACCTGTATCAAGAATTTTGTTATATACTTTGTCGAGAAGCTTCAATCGCCGTGTCTTGCTTGGTGAACCCACAAGACAACCTGCTTCCTGATTGTACCACTGACTCAAATGGGAAAGGTGTGGATAAAAAAAACTTTCCCACAGCTCTGGAAATAAAGTTGTTCGTGCAAGGAAAGGTGAATTGCAGAAAACTTGCAAAAGGTGCTTTGCTGAGACCCTGTCTTTCTTCTGCAGTTTATAAATCACACTCAAGTAAAGATGAGCACACGATGATAGTTGATAATTGGGCATCCCACATGTAAATCCATCTTTCTTTTCATTTGAATTCAACCCTGCAATTACACTTAACTGCACTGACGCTTTTTTCAACCCTTTTGTGCTGGCAGCCTCCTCAGCAGCTTTCTCTACAGTTTCAATCGCTTCTTCGAGGTTAGACATTACTTTGCTCTGTTTGTTATCACTCTCTTCAGGGTCAGCCAACTTGAGTGAGGAGAAACAACTGCAACGAAGAGCCCCTCGGAAATCTGCATCTTGGAAGAAACATTTGATATAGCTAGTTAATATAGAGATAGTCGCTTGGATAGCAACTTCATCGAGAGCTGGAACTGCATCTACCAAGCTAGTCTTATCGTACATTTTATTCTGACCATCTTCAGAACTTTTAATATCAAAGGACAATCTATTAGATCTCTCTTCCACCTTCTTTTTTGTGCTTTTCCTACCATTACCAATTGAAGATGTACGCCCACCAAAATGTTTTTTTGAACTGCCAGTAGGCTCCTCAGCAAGCATTTCCTTTTCTAAAGAATCATGCCCTTTTGGATATGCCTCTTTCCATGTGGAGGTAAGCATTTTGTTGAAATATATATCCTTAATTGTCTCAGATCTTCTTACTCCATCCTCAGCTATCTCATCATCCGACATGTTATCATCTAATCTTTTTGACTCCTGCACATCAAGACCACTTTTTCCTTCAGATACTTGTCTCATCCCAAATCTCAATTCCCTGGAAGCTCTCTCTCTTCTAGTGAGACCCTCACTAGATCTTCTATTCCTAGAACCATCATTATCTGATTGTTTCTCATTGAAACTGTATCGGGATGCACCAGAGTTTATTTTGTCTGACTTTACTGTGCTACCAGATGCAGAAAGCGCTTTAGGTTGTCGATAAAGAGGAGCAGTTACTCTATCTGATCCAAATGAATTCCTCGACCTTCTTGATGATCTCCTTCCCTTAAACCCTTCTTCTTCCAGAAGCTTTTCCAATGATGTTGCCATGTACGCCTATATTTCAACCTCTCCACTGTAATTCTAGCAAATGACACCAGGTACATAATGGAAAAGTGAGAGAACAAACACAAACATGGAGAAATATCACACTAAGGTTAAGAGTATAGATCAATCATCGTGTTATTAAATTTAACACTTAGCTTTTAATCCATAGACCCTTATTAATTATTAAACTTCAATTATTATCTCAATCAATGAGGGCGCAAGGATAATAAAGAGTCAATATAGAATCACACATGAGGGAGAGTTTTGGAATAGAAAATATAGAAACCAACACCAAGCTGTTAGATTTTTTGGTTGTGGTATCAAAATTAATAGAACCCGTTCTAGAGAAAAACAACAGCAATGAAGAAACTTCAGCTTCAGTACTATAATTATCCATAAGATAATTTTTTTCCACTTTCACGTACACACTTCATGTGAAAAACTTGGTTTCGTTGCAAATTACATGTTAACTTTACATGGTTTAAGTATGACACAGTCATATTGCCACATGACAGGATACTGACTATAACCTCGTGAAGCTAAAATATGTAACCAGACAAATTCACCATCATTTTGTGGAACAGTTTCTAAAAATCCGAAGCCATGACCTAAAATTCACTAAATCAACAACTTAACTTTCGCAACGACTCGTCGTTTATTCTATTTAACAATTTCTACACCTGTGAAAACGAAAATCCGGGAAAGAAGTCGATTATCTACACTTGTCACCAATAACAAAAGGCAATCAGCCAATCACTAACATAGAATTTCCGATGAATTGCTGAAGACATGGACAAGGTAATATCAAGCAAAATTAATCAAAAAACCCTCTCCGTCGGAGAAGTCCAAACGGCAATACAGACGGCCTGAAACCATGTTAAATTAATATCAATGGTCAACTATCATCTAAAAGGTTGATGTATGTATTTATGTATGTATACACTACAAAGTCTTTGAGAAACAAAACAATAGAGCATGGAAACAGAATAATGTTATTACAGTGAAAGCTCTAGAACGTACCAAAACTTGGGCGATATTATTCATGCAAAGCCCTAACCCTAGCGCACCAAATTTTACAAGAAACTTCTCTACTCTTAATGGAAGTAGACTGATGGAAGAGGAAGAAGAAGAAGAAGAAGTGAGAAAGTCGACGCGAAAGAGACATATTTAATAAGAGAGAAAAGAACAGAAGAAAAAACAAAGAGAAGAAGGAGCGTGACGACAGAAAGGAAAGCGAGAATGATGGAGAAAGGTAACAAAAGGCAACAAGAGAAGGCGTTTGAGCGAAGAGTATGACAGGAACTAGACGACAAAGAGAAGAGGTTGAATGGAATTGTTTAGGTGAGTTGGCCTAGCGAGGTGACGAGTCCATCCGTGGATGACTCGGTCTTTGAATAGGTTATATCACATATTTTATGTTAAATAACTGTATAAACTGCCTTGCCGGCTTTTGGAGCGAACCGGTCGGTGATTATTAAATTCGGTTGAACATTGTATCGTTGTGGTCCACACCTCCACTTAGAAACCTTTGGGTGGCCTCCTTCGTTACTTACAATTAGCGGACGGACACGCGCGATTCTATATAGAACCATGTCAAAACAATTAATATAGGACTGTGTCAAAACAAGATCCATCTTAAAAATACACTAAATTCTTCTAATTATTTATAATTTATTTCAAAAACGCCATCTGATGAAAAAAAGTAATATGAGGCAAGTGTGCTATCTGATATCTTTAGTATTATTAAAATTTATATTTTGTTTAATTTTTTTACATTTTGTGTACTTCGTTGGACGATTTATATATTAATTAGTTCTTTTTACTTGTTGAAAATTGATATGGCAAAAATTAGAATGGAATGGATAAATGTTTAGGATAATTTAAAATAAATAATTCATGTTTTGAAAAATTTTAAAAAGAGATCAATATTTTATAAAGTGGTTTAAATAAGAAATTAATGTTTCATAAAATAGTTTAAATAAGATATCAACATTTTGTAAAATTCAAATAAAAAATTCATAATCTTATAATAATCAAATCCTTTATTTAACCATTTTATGACATATTAATTTTTTATTTAAAATTTTCAAAACGTTGATATCTTAAAATATTAATTCACTTCATTATAATTCTTCCTACTAATAGGTCCTTCAAAATAAAAGACAAAACAATTGGACAAGACATTCATCAACCAGCATCAAGGCCATGGGATTATGTTCCCACATACTATAATCCACCATGATTGATAAGGTCTTACAAGTACTATGAATAAACATATATAAAAATAACGAAGCATGGTCCAAAAAACACATTTCATCAGGAAAATGTAGTCCTCTCTTTGTTAGGTAATTTGTAGCTCCATTCGTCGCATGATCAACCTTACAAGTACAAAAATTATTAAAACGAGTGAAAGTTTGTTTGCATTCCATTGAACAATGTGACATCTCTCGATATCTACATTAGGATTTCTCATCAATTCATATGCGTGCTGTGAGTTTACTTAACAAATTACGTTTCTATAGCCCCATTGGTTTGCATGAAGTCCTTCTTTTATTGTATATAATTCAAACCTCTAATGTTTATAGGTTTTGTAATTGTTTGTCCAAAAGTTGTTTTTAATAGGAAAAAGAACAAAAAAAAATCTATAATATTTATTTATATATACAAATTAATTCTTAACATTTCATTTAGTCTATTTTTATCATGACTCTAAAGGGAGCCTGATAAGATTATCTAAAATTTTCATATCATATGTACACCCATAATTAGAAAATCTTATAAGTTAAAGGTTACAAGATTCTAAATAATTAGTCACTAAAATTTTTATTTAATTAACTTACGACCACATATATATGACTATGAATATCCGATAAATCATAGTCTAACAGAACTGCAGAGAATCAGTATCTCCTACCAAATAATAAGATTAGGTAAAAAAGTTCTATAACTCAAACTTACTAAAATCATAAAATTTAAATATAGTATACGAGAATTCCAATGAATTATATAATCTGTCCTCATAGTATAACTTCTATGCATCTCATCTCAACGTTGATGCTCAACCCTCAGTTCTTAACCCATGCCCGATCGTCTAGCAACCTGCAAGAGAAAACTATTGGAACGTAAGCTACAAGAGCTTAGTGAGTTAATTTCCCTCAACCATATAGCAATCAGGTTATACAATAGTTAGGTTCAACCAAATTAATACATAGCAAACAGTATGCCAAACAGTATGCCAAACAAATATATGCAGGTGACCAGGTACTGTATGTAACTCAGATTTAACACTCTCCGAAATCAGGGTTGAAGATTTATCGATACAGTCAGATTCGGGTATCATATTAAAACTTATTTCATAACGAAACTCCGCATTTCGTATTTAAAATGTAATAGTACATCTATTACCAGCTTTATCAAAACGAGTTCTACATATGATTGTGAGTAGGTTCATGCAGCCCTCATTCACCCCTAAACGAAAGCCTCTAGACTCGACACATAGCCAAGAGGTTGGCGCCTCCAACACCTAGTCATCCCGCTGGCAAGGGTAAGGTCATATCACATATGTGCACCATACGAAATCAATAACACTCAATAATCAACCCACGTATGGCCTCTCGCTACCTCCGTGTAATGTAACTGCCCGGAATTAATTATGCAGTGCATGATTTATGCATGATCCAAGTTAACTTTTCTAGTCGAATAAAATTTAATCTTATTAATTCAGTGATCATTCCAAGTCACAAGCAATCCAACTAGTGAATCTACTATGCAACAGACATTATATTATTACAATTTAAGATAAATTCACCATCAACAATAATCATCATACACAAGCATAGCTCAAACCCATATATATTCATTTATAATTCATAATTTATATTCACTAACTACAAGCACATACAAGTATGGAATCATTAGGAAACACTCACTCGGCCATGGCTAGCTCAGGAATCGTAGTAGTTCAAAGGTAAGTCAGTCTCGATCTCAGGATCACCTAATATTGGGAACATAGGGAAAATAATGAGTTTAGGGATTTAAATACCTAAACCGGCATGCTAAACCATACCGTTTACTTAAATTGGTTATTATTTTACGTGAAATCATCGATTCGAGTTTTTTATCGAATCGCGTGTAATTTTTTCGTTTTAACTCGGATCGTTATGAACTTATAGTCCATTTTGATCGTTTTCAAGCTGTTTTCAAGCTATTTTCTCGTAACGAGATCCGTTTTGGACGTTGTGACTCGTAATTTAAATTGTGATATAAAAATATCACAAAATTTATTATTTAAGTTTAAAAATTATAAAATATTAATTTTCACTTTTTCTTAATATATTTATGATTTAATAATTATTTAAATCATATATTTGATATTTTTATTATTTTGGGTATATTTTCCTATTTTTGAGATTTTTACTTTATTATGAGTATTATCATTATTATTACCTTTATTATTTTTCCTATTTTTCATTTTCTTATTTATTATTTCTCTTATGTACTTTATGATTATACACATATATATGTATATATGTTTATACTTTATTGTATTGAAAAATATGTAATTACGATATTATATATATATATACGTATATACCATACATATGTACTAATTTAGTAAATATGTTATATATACTATTACATATTCGGTATAGTACTTATATATATATTATACGTATTACATATGTATATGTATTTATACATAATAATATAATATAATTTCCAAAGACCTAAATATATATATAATTTACAAATACCCATTCTTATATTATATATATATTTGGTATATATGTTTACATAATATTTATTATAAAATATGTATACTATATATTATACATATATTATACTGTATACTCCAAAGCATATACTCTATATTATATATATATATATGTCTTATATACATACTTATAAAAATATCCCACTATATATATACTATACGACTATACATATATATATAAATAATTATATTTGTATACACACACATACATACATAGTTACGGTACATACATATATATATATTTATACTATAGTTATGTAATGAAAAATACTAATTACTAATTATATGTATTCTAAAAAAAATACATAATACATACTATATATCTATGTACATACATGTATACATACCTCACCTTATAATAGCAAGGTTATATGTAAAAATACCATAAAAAAATACCATACACATACTATATTTATACATATGTATACTATATAATATATATCTATACTACTAAACTAAATTACTTACCTATTAATTTTGTTTTTATTTTTCTTCTTCTTTTCCTTCCACTTTTCTTCTTCTTTTTCTTCCTTCTTTCTTTTTCTTTCTCTCCCTCACGGTTTGCTCTCCAAGTTTTGGTATAGAATTTTTTTTTCTTTTTCTAGATTTTTTCCTTTTATTCACATAAGGTTAACTTAGAATTTAAACTAAGATCTTATCTTATCTTTTGCATTAATGAGAATAAAACAAAAATAATTACACATGTAACTTTTATTCCTTACGGGCTGCTAAATTCTTTTTCTTTTCTTCTAATTGTTGTTTCCACATTTTGTGCAGGATATGTGGAAATGAAAAGAAGAAAAAGAGATAAATTGAAAATAAAAGAGAAGAAAAATGAAAATTATTAACAAATATATATAATTTTTCGAATAATATAAATTATAACGATTCTCTTCGAAAATTAATTTTAAAATTTTTATGAAATTTTATCAATTTAATTAGTACCCGTTACAATTATAATTTTTAAAAATTATTGTAACGATTTTGTTAAAATTTCGTGCGAATAGGCAATTTAGTCGAAAATTACATTCGACTATAATTTTATCGATATTATGTAATATTTAACTATTTTATAGGTTTCTATTCATAATTTTAAGGTTTCGATCAAATTCGGGTTTAGTTTTGGTTAATGATGTGTAAGTCAGTTTTTAGGGTTTTAATATGTGATTTGGGGTTTTGATCAATTTCTAAGGTTTTTACTCCTTATAATATATTTATATTTATGATTTATTAAATTTTTATCTTGCTCGATTTAAATGACTTTCAAGTCATCTATAGTCTTAGGGTTCAATCTTTCTCTTAAATAGCTAAATTTGCAGGGTTTACAATTTTAGTTCTCAATATTTTAATAAATTTACGAAAAAATCTTTTAGTTAATTTTTCCGTTATGTATCGATACGTTGAGAATTAAAATGAACTAAATGAAAGATTAAACTGATTTATACATATAAGTAAACGTTACGAACGTATTTGTACTTATATAGACCAATTATATACTGACACGTATCTATAGTAATGAGAAATTTAGCAGAATTTAATAAAATGACATATTTGATATAACTAAAAAAAATTGAGAACTAAAATGGATTAAATGAAATATTAAGGACTAATTCGTAAAAAAGTGAAACGTATGGAATTGTTTGATCTTAAAGGGGATCTTCTATAATTTTGCACGTGAGGTATTATTTCTTGGTTTCATCCAATCATTAATAACTTAATTATTTTTAGATAATAGTAGATAGAAATAACGCTCCTAAGGAGTCCTATTGAAACCAAGAAGTATAGACCTGCCTGCTATCCACACCAAAATAAATGGAGTTTCTCGAAAAAACTTGTTAGTAGAGGAAAACCTCCTAAGAATAAGAGACATGGTGCTAAAGAGAGAGCTAAAAAAGGATCTTTCGTATATAATCCTGCATAATCTCGAATGTTATCAGTTATTTTTTTATACTTTTCCCTTTCTATTATAGTTAGCTTAATGATTCATTAACTACTTTTTTTCTAGAATTTCTTGTTTTCAAGTAGATGCATTACTAGTTACATATTGTTAATTTGTTTCGAGAGCACCATATACCTTAAAGAAAATGATTAGAAGAAAGATATTAATTGAATGATACTGAATTATTAGAGGAGAAATTAATTTGTTAATAAGACATTTAACTAGAAAAATGATTGAAAATGAACCAAAACACCATTCAAACACTTAAAATATCATTTACATAAATGTCAAGCAAACTTATTACTTACATGGATTTTTCTACAATTATGTTTATATTTTTTACGAGACCAATTCCACACTCCATTTGACTTTTGATTTTGTATTTATTAGATCTCAATAATTAAATTGATTGTATTTTTAATTGTTCAAATTTAATTAATATTAAATCAAATTAATATATATTTGGTGTTTTTATCATGTTGAGTCAAATTAGAAAGTTAAAATTAGATAGTTATGTTATCAATATATATATATATATATATATTTGGTGTTTTTATTATGTTAAGTCAAATTAGAAAGTTAAAGTTAGGTAGTTATGTTGTCTATATATATATATATACATAATAATTTCCACTTATATTCCAATATTATTCATAGTCACATTTGTATAACTTATATATCGTAATACAAAACATTCCTAAATTTAGACAATATATAATAAATTTTCATTAAATATTAATAATTTATACAACTTACAATATATCTACGATTACGAAATCTACGTAATAACGTAACAAATTTTTTTCTAAAAATTTTTTTGCATAATGTCGATTATTAATAAAAGAAAATAAATAAATAAATAACATACTTGTAAGTTATTGATTATTACTTGTTTCAAACATACACTTGTATAAAGAAATGGTTTGGTACTTCAATTATAGGTTTCCTCAAATTTTATTTGTATTTTAGAAATTTTAGAAACTGATATAAGCAATAATGAACTTTGGCAGCATGAATTGGGGTATATATAAGTAGCATAATGAAGGCACATGCAATGCATGTGCTTTTAGTATAATCCTTTATAAGTAAGTAAAAATGCATTTACTTAATATGCTTTTAGTATGCTATTTTTTTTTAAAACGGACCTTTTTCCATAATATTTTTCGGAAAAGAGCCTATATTCGTATAAAACTCGATATTTTCTCCCTTGATCCAACCCATTAGTTTAGGTGGGTATTACGTCTTTAATCATTTGTTTCCTTATTTATTTATGTTATTAGCTTTTACTATTATAACTTACTTTGTATTCATACATGTCTTAGTTTTTTTTTTTTTTTACTAACTCATATTTTTAGTTTGCTATTGTTATTTTGGGATAATAATGATAAAAAATAAATTTTTTATTGAAATTGCATGATTAGGATAATCCATTAGTTTTGATACGTTTTTTTTTTCAAGTTTTGGCAATAAATTCTTGATAATTAATTTTTTGGCATATCATCATTTAAAAATAAATAAAAATTAAAAACAAAAGAAAATATTTTTGCAACTTGCATATTGCATTTTTTAAAAAGTTCACATCTTTTCTCAACCTTTACATGTTTTACATAAGAATTGCATATTTCATTAATTTTTTATAAAAATAGCATTGTTAAGTTTTTAGGGTTTTTCTTTCAAAAAATTAAAATTTCTATCACTTAATTGTTTTTATGAATAAATAAAAATCCTAATTGAAGTCTTTTCAAAAATTAGTGTTTTAAGGATTTTTTTTTTCAAAATAGTGGGAATAAAATTAGATATTTTAGGGTTTTTTTTAACAAATAATAAATGGTTAAAAGCATAAATTTGGTCTAATTTTTTATATATATATAAAAACAACAACCCACTAAAATTTTCGTAAAAAAATGAACTATGGAGAGTTTAATCCTTACTAGAGCATATGTAAGCATCTACGAGATAACTTAAAATGAAAATTTTTTTATTTTCCCTTAGTAATTTTTTTTTTTGTAAATATAATTCTCTTTATTTGTGAATACAAAATTGTTGTTTTAATTAGTATTTTGAAATATAAGGCTAAATTTGAAAAGTTAAAAGTAGTACTTATTAGGGTTTAATAGATTAGCCTTGGATCCAAAGTATCCAATTTCAAAATCACTTTTATATAGTTTGTTTTTACGCGGTTTAGTAGTTATGTTGTAAATAATTCATCCAATTAATTATATATTAACTTTTTCCTGATCCCAATGGTGTGGCAACTTTGAAGTTTTTTTTTTCAAATTAAAAAGAAAACTAAATTTCCTTAAATTCCTAATCAAAGGTTAGTATTAAAAGGATTGTAGTTTAATATTAATTGGATTAATGAATTTAAAGAATAAAAAAATCAAGCCCGATAATATATTTACACATTTGGCTAGAAGGCCAGCTTATTTGACTTACTTTGTAAATGGCTTAGGACCGAAATTTTTTAGCCCGTAATGAACCTAAATCGTTTAACTAACTGGCTAAAGTGAGTCGAGTTAGGTTAGCCTATTCAAGCTACTTGCATACCTCTATTAGTATCATTTCTTGTATTTAAAAATGTGGAATGGAATGGAATGAAATTAAATGTGTGTACATTAGTAATTGTTAAAAATATTCTTAATTATTAAATATCATAATTATGTTAAAAATTAAATAAATAATTTTGATTAAAATAATTAATAAGTTCTAAATGTATTTTCAAATATAGGGAAATAAAATGGAACCTAGAATCAATATTCCATTATGATTCTTTCCACATACCAAACATGCTTTATGCAACTATTATACATGGTAATCGGTTGGAATTGAATGTTAATTCTAAGTCTTATTCCCTTTCCCTATGTATGGATATATCAAAGTTGGAATCTGCATAATTTCTTAAAATCATTGATTATAGCTTTAAAGAGGATTTCAATTTCAATTTAAAAAAAAAAAAAATAGAATCATGATTTCATTTCAGATTCATTCTATTAATAAGCTTAGTAGATAGTGAGTCAATAGTTTGACATCAACATTGCTGGCACAAGCATGCAAATGCTAAGACTTTTGTTGGAAATAAACGAGTTTAATCAATAAAAAACTAGAAAGACCCTATTTTTTTGCTTTAATTTTTAGTTTTGGGATAATCTTTTAGAAAAAATAGCAAAAGTCAAAAAGTTTAGAAAAATATAAAAAACTTTGAAAAAGTAGGAAAAGTAAAAAAAGAAAGAAATTACAAAAAATGAGAAAATAAGGAAAAAAAATTAAAAACAGAAATTTCAAATTAAAATAAATAAGAAGTCAGAAAATAAAGTGACCAAGGAGGAATGCAATTTTTGGATTTAAAGCATCAACTCAATGCGCAATAGGGCTATTAATGGATTTATGATGTTAATATTGCAGGATTTTTAGCTTGGCTTGAGTTGCTCATTTATATGAATAGAAATAGTTTTATTAAAGTGAAAATTAAAACCATAGCAATTATTTACTAAAAATCCCAATTTGTGATTTTACAACGAATTTTTTAATTTATAATTGAAAGGGTATTGTTGGAATTAAAATCTGGAAAATGTTTGATAGCACGAAAGATAATACAAAAAGAAGTACGGAATATTCTGCCACTTGTAAGTATATGTATAACTTGTGTTTCTTTTATTAATATTTTATGAATTCATGATGTGTCTCGTAAAAAAGTATTATGACAACTATCATTCTTCTTAAAATCCATTAATTGGGTTTCACAATAAATAATGTTTGTGTCAAATTTGACATTGCGAATTCCATTGGTTGAAAGGTAAAAAAAATAAGGAAGAGAAGAGTTGAGGTTAGGGATGAAAAAAAAAAAAAAAGACAAAATCAAATTAATTTGTAAATCAAATCGAACCAAATGGAGATTATGGTTTTTTTTTTTCAATTTCATTTACAAAATTCCCAGTCCAAATGAAACTAAAAATTTATTATTGAATTGAAAAAATAAATCAAATCACATCACCTTATAAAAGACATATTTATATTTCATTCGCAATTAAAGAATTTCTTTTATTATAACGTAATATGAGTAATATTTTTTTTATTTACATTTATTAAAATGTATATGTATTAACTTTTAATTACCTTAATATATAAAGGGTAAATTATAAATATATAATCTATGTTTTAGTCATTTTGCAAAAAAAGTGATCTATGGTATTTTTTTTTAACAAATACATGACCTGTATTTTTTTACTTTTGTGCAATTTATACATAAGAGACACTTGTCAAACTTTTGGTGGTCCATTCTATTATTAAATAATTTGAATTAACATAATAACTAAAAATTATTTAAAAATACATAAAATAAAAGAAAAAAATACTGAAGAAAAAGCCCCGTGAAAATGCTTTTATTTTCCCTGTTTGAGTCACATGGCCTATTGTGACTTCATCTTCCACCGTTGTTTAGACGATACAGTAACACGAAGAGAGAAAAAAGATGTGGGCAACCACAATTTTGATCGAATCTTAGCCGAATTGATTATTTTTATTAAATTATGGTGTAAATTAATCGAAAATCTTTTAAGAAGATTCAAATATCGTCAAGATTTATATCAAATAACATATTGCTAATCAAAATCAGTGGAAAGCAAAATGGACATTTTCAAGATAAAAGAAATCTTCATTCAAATTTATCTAAGCGATTTAATCTTGATATAACCATATTTTTATAAATACAAAAGCTGGTAGAGTGAGATAATACAATGAAATTGGATTAGAAACCCACTGAGATTAAGCTTGCTCTCTTTTAAGTCAATAAAACTGAGTAAATTTCTCTCTAGGATTTCATACATTTTAGGCAGAATGGAAGGAAATGAAATCCTTTTTTGGATTCCAAGGGTCCCAAAAATAACTAAGGTCTTGAATTGGTTGCCTTTAGTGCTCCTTCGACTATCCGTCACCGCCGCTTCTGGATGCAAACCTCCATCACCACAGCGTCTGTAAACCCAAAAACTCGGTCCGACGTGCTCTTTGGTCTCGACAACCACCAAATTGCGTCAACGAAGCCTTGGAGAACCACTACTTTGAGTTTGTGCTTGCTGTTGTGACCAGTCACGTCTTGGGGTCTTCTTTTTTTTTTATCTGATTTTATTTTTTTATTTAATTTATATATATTTAATGAATTTTTATATATATCGTTAATCTAAAATATTTAATATACTAACATTAACTGCTAAATCCATGACATGTGTTCTTTATGTATGTATTGCACAAAAAAAAAAAAATACTGGTTATGTATTTGTTAAAAACAAATTCAAAAGTCATTTTTTTACCGAACTACCAAGACACAGGTTATGTTTTTGTAGTTTATTCATTTATAAATTATTTATATAGTTTGACTTAAATTTTATATTATATGCTATTTAAAAAAAAGTTAATTATTAATACACAATTGAAATTTTTTAATTACATGAATATTAATTGGATCAACATCATAATTTACACCTTTATTTTTCTATTTTTACAATTATCCATCTAAAGTTTTAATTTATCCGACTATACACCAAATTGAAGAGTTAATTGTCATAATTTACACTTTAGTTAATTATAATTCACATCGTTAATCTAGTCAATATAATCAACCAATTAGGTTGCAGCGCATAACCTTAGAGGGGCTGTGCAACCCCTACTAGGTAGCAACCAACCATCCCTAGCAAAATAATGGATCGTATGACTCACTAGTAGTCATGGATGGCTGTCCACAACCCTAAAGGGATTGTATGATGCTCTTAATGGTGTAACCTACCATCACATTAACTAATTATGTTGATTAGATTAATGGTGTGAATTAAAATTAAGGTATAAATTATGGTAACTAAATTTTTAATTGAGTATATAATAGGACAAATAAAAACTTCAAATACATAATTACAAAAAATAAAAAAAATTAAGATGTAAATCATGCATTATTCCGTATTAACTTCACCAACCTCTATTGTGTATCAATACTTATTATTATTAAATAAATTCAATACTGTTCATACTAGATTACATGCCATATGTCAGGACCCTAAAGGGGGTCTAGTAGGATTACCTAAAATTTACACAACATGTGTGCACCTATGCTATGAAAACTGCCTTACAAGTCAGAGATTGCAAAACTCTAAATGATTAATTACTAAGGTTACTGATTTTTAAGTAATCAATTTACTGTAGAGTACAAATATAAATAACTATGGGTATCCGATATCCCATAGTTCCTAAGAACCATAGATAATCGGTATCCCCTACCAAATAATAAAACAGAATATACTAGCATTATAGTAAGGTTTAATAAATAAATATTTTCTACAAAAGATGTCTATGTATCATCTAAAAAGTACTTAGCTACTTCTAATACTAATGTACATATCTTCATCTCGCACTCAGCACTTGAAACATATCTCAATCCCATCGTATGTAAACCTGCAAAGAAAACTAAGGGAGAATGAGCATAAAACAGCTCAGTGAGTTTATTCCTCACCACTACCGGTCAAGTAAGTTTTCACACATTATTATCACACATGCAAGCAAGCTATCTACGTACATAATGAATGCAGGCGTGATGAATACAAGCAACACATCCATAGGAGTCCGAAACTATAGAAGGCGTAGAATTACGTTATTTACACTTCGATTATCCCCTATACTTACTCGCACACGGTACCTCAACTTACCCGCATGAGGCTACCTAGGGGCACCACCCTACTAGGTAAAACTCAACTATTACCCTGGCCGAGAAAAGAGTTTTAATCCAAATAGGGAGAGTCCAAACTAGGACTATCCACCCTTCAAGGCCCCTCGGGCACAAACATGCGAGTCCTTTTGTAACCAAAATTTAACCAAGGCCTTACAAGCACAATAAAGCGAGTCTTCTCTCTATCAAGTGAAGAACTCATGCTAGCTTTGCCTTAACATTAAAAATACTATTTACGGCTCTACAAGCCCTTACAGCGATCATGCAAAAATTTGTTTAAGGATATTTCCAAAAATATTTTTTTTATGATTTTTGCAAAGCTAACACTCTCCATTCATACCTTTACCAAGTCATAGACATGCGACGAGTAGAACCGGTTGTTTAGGCAGATATTTATATTTATCAATTTAAAAAGGTAGTCACACAGATGATAGCATACAAACTGAACAGTCATTCAAACATACAAGCAATAGCAAACAGTAAAATATCATACAAGTAACACGCACAAGCAAGTACAAGTCATCAGAACTTCCTCACCTGGATTATTGCTCATTCTCCACGCCTTTAGAGTTTTCAGGACTCGATATCGAACGCTTAAATCAAAATGGCAAAACTTATAAGTATTCTGAGAATTCAGACTCCTTAGTCAACTAAAAGTCTATTGTAGTTTATCTAGTTTTGTCCAATATAACTCGAGTATAGTGTGTATAAGGTTAACCCGAGTATAGTGTGTATAGGGTTACCATACTCCATGAGATTAATAGTAACTATTTTCTTATATTAGTAAGGTATGAGACTTCCTTTATGTATTTTGTAACTTTTTCGTTCTAATTCCAATATTTGCGAACTTATCGTCGTTTTTAATTCTTTTCGGATGCACGTTCACACGGTGATGTCCGTTTTGGACGTTAAAACCCGTGTTTTACGATATGAGTTAAATTTATTGACATTTTATCTTATTAAAGTTTAATTATTCCTATTGGCTAGTTTTATGTTCCATTTTAGTAGTTAATGATTCAATTAGCCATTTATTCTTATACTTAGGGACTTTTACATTGGTATTACTAATCTATGTCCTTAATTAAGTTTGATTCAATTTAGGAAGGGTATTAGGGTTTAAAGTTTTGGATCCTAAGTACATGTATATACTTATATTCTTCTTTTATAAGCTTATACTTATCTCATCGCTTATGTCATCAATCGCTTGTGTCATTGCTTGTGTCATTGCTTATGTCATCATTTGCTTATGTCATGACTTATGTATTCTTTTGATGATGTCATGGCTTATGTAATTCTTTGATGACATCATTGCTTACATCATATTTTGCTTACTTAAGCCTTTTCTCATGATTATGTGTTTTATGTACACTTATGTACACTTATACATAATGTACATATACTTATACCTTTCCTCTACTTATATGTATACTAGCATACTCATACATAGGCTTATACTTATACCGTATTTATACTTGTACGTATACCCATATACATATACGGTGGGATACGTATTTTTATTCGTATTTTCGTATGCCTTATTTACCCTCTTAAGAAATCTTCACAATTTCATTCTTTTTGTATTTTAAGGGTATATGTAACATGGCATATGTATGTATAGTTAGTAGATGTCCAAATTGAGGTTATGTACATAATGAAAACTTATGTATAAGGTATTTATACATGTATATCTCTAGCATATCCTTATGTATATCTACTCAAAGAAATGTACACATGCATCTTCTTCCATTGCCTAAAGGATTCTACACTTCCATATGTAAAGATTGAAACTTTAAGCCTAAATCAACATATATATAAACACAACACATAACCTAACCTTTTCTCCTTCTAACTAGTAAAGAGGATGAAGTAAGACATAAATACATAATAGCATACCTTAAGTTGCCCTTGACTATGGATGAAATGGTTGAAAAGGAAAGAAGAGTGAAAGAGGAAGGAGAAGATACGGTTGGGAAGGAGAAGAAGAAAGGGATTTTTGTTTTGTGTTATTTCATTTTTGAAAAGGAAAAGAAGTAGGGTTTAGGAGGAGGAAGTAGTGGACGGCATAAAAAGAAAAAGAGAGGAAAAACCAAAAGAAAAGAAAAGAAATCATGAGAAGGAAGATATTTTTTTTTCCAAATGAAAGAGACACCTTTGTTGACTTTTCTAAATGTTAACTTTAATCAACATGTGTTAACTTGGTCAACATGTGTTAACTTGGTCAACTTTCAAAAAAATAAAGACCCTTTTGTGTACATAATGAACTAATTAGGAAAAATTTAGAGAAAGATTAAGGAAATGAAAGGAAATAAGAAATTTAGTGAATTGATTAGTAAAAATAGATAATGAGATCTTCCATTAGGTATTTATATCCTATATACACCATTTAATAAGCTACTTAGTATAATTAAATTGAAAACTATCATTTAGGGTATTAAGGTTTACTACATTTAACCTAAGCCTCAACTAAACCTTTAACTCTATGTAATACTAACCTAGTTATATACTTAGAAGATGAATGTGATCTAAAATACAATATCTTAGTTTCTAAGGGGTCACTTAAGTATTCTAAATGTTTATGCATGATTAAGGGTTATCTTTAGTCATTTACCGATGAAATGACAAAATATGGAGAATATATTATCACTTAAGGTTTTAAGGTAAATTATGGTGAATTAATGCTTTTATATTCTTTAAGTTATAGTGTTAGGGTTTTTATTACTTTAGGGCACAATCTCTAATGTTTTTCCACATTTAGGGTTTCATATATTCTTATGCGATTAAATCTTCGATTGTTATCTTAGGGTTTTGATGTGGTTCGAGGTTTTAGGGTCTTCGTAAGCGGTTAGGGATTTAATTGATGATTTAAGGTTTTTCGTATCCACTTTAGGTTTTGAATTGAGATTTTAATTGGTTTTAAATCTCATTGGCTGTTTTGAGTTTAGGAAATTATCTACAGTTTGGATGTTTGTTTCTATACTTAGAAAGTTAAATTTGCGGAGTTTACACCATACATACACACTTCCTAAACTAAAAAGTATGATTCAATCTATAAACTAAATCAAACAAGACCGATTTATGATTTGGAAAAATTCTTAATCTAAACCATATGGTTTGATTCAAAGCTATAAAAATACTTAACTACATTTTTATAATTTGAGTTGATTTGGAGGGAAAATCAAACTAAACCGAATTGCATATATCCCTAGTTGAGGTCATTAAATTAAGCTTTTCTCCTTAGAAGTGTCTCTTTTATTTTTGTCTCAATCATAGATTTAATTTTAAAATGATTTTTTTAAACTTATATGTACTGTAATGACTGTTACGCCCCGAAGCAGTAGAGTTGTGACGGCCCCGTCATGTAAACCACCTTAAGATAAAAGTTGGCCTTACAACCGCTATCTTAGACCTGATCTACACAAGGCGCGCACGACTAACCCGCTTTGAAGTATACAGTTTGTAATTTAAATGGATCATTTACCTAAGAAAGTGAGAAAATTTATATATATATATACTTTAATTCAGTTATTACACTATTTAAAAATGAAAAATAATTCTAAAATAAAAACTTAGACCTTAAAATATCCGTGTTTATTCTTCAATGTTTTTCCTGACTCCCTAGGATCCAACAGTTGCTAGCTTCAAGGTAGTTGTTTGCCGCTTCTTAGCCAGCACCTGCACGACGTCTATAGGGATGTAAGCAACCACAGCTCAGTAAGTTAGGATGGAAAACTTAAAACTATACCATACATACAACAAGGTTTTCAATCACTTATTAGGTACAATGCATATGCAAGCAAATGCCATCGCACGACGTTGTCCAGCCCGTCGTGAGATTAGAGAAATTGCGCCCGCCCTAATCCGGGTTGAGGAGTTGCCGTTAATGCAACAGCTCACGACCAAACCCAGGCTTGTGTAATGGAGACCTTGCTCCTCCCGCGACTACCTTCGAACCACTGTCTTCACCCTCGCCGCGACCTCCTCTCCTGTCACTTAGTTCGACTGAGGATAAAGAAGAGACCATTTTGCAATCCTGCGCTATCCCTTTCGAAGGGGTCAATATTTGGCCGGAGAGTCCTAAGTTCCCCTAACGGGTTATCATGCATGTCCGATTATGATTACTGGTCATATATTTGATTAAGTCCAGCTTAGGGTAATCAATCATTTCATGCAAATCATACAATACATGCTAGAGCAATAAACAGAATCATAGCATCACCCATAATCAAGCACATACACACATCCAACTATCTAACAAGCACAACCAAGCATAATCTCAAGCCTCCCAAAATATAACATTGTATTAATCCCAACTTAC
This sequence comes from Lumnitzera racemosa, assembly GCA_024138005.1. Classification (NCBI taxonomy): domain Eukaryota; kingdom Viridiplantae; phylum Streptophyta; class Magnoliopsida; order Myrtales; family Combretaceae; genus Lumnitzera; species Lumnitzera racemosa. The sequence continues at coordinate 14,413,263 of JAMXBC010000006.1, forward strand.
TTCGACTCCTCGCTCACTCACTCGAGGTCCGACTTGCTCAGGCCATCACCGATCATCCCTATAACACAAACGTGATTTTAGTTTTCATATAATGATTATAGGTTCATTTTTTCCTATAACGCTTATTGTTATGTTTTATTTAGAGTTTAATATACGTAATTATCTAAGTCTTAAGTCTTTTATAATTATTCTAGGTTTGGGGTTAGGTTCGGGTTCGGTTTCCACATCAATTTCTAAATTAGGTTTTAGTTCGATTTCTAAGTCATAAACATGCTCGAATCCTAATGTGAAATTAATCACATTAAGCTCGAGTATTCAAATATCCTATTGGGTTTTAATTTAGTATTCTAAGCTATTCGGTACACGCTAGTCCTAATTAAGGTATCGGATTTATTCCCGATGTGAACAAATCTTACTTTTTTATATAATTACCTAAAATTCAATCTTAATTCAACTATAATATTATTCTGATTTTTACTCTAATATTATCTAAATAACCCTAATTTTTTAGATTTATTAATTTACAATTTCACATATTACTAATTTCTTATATTAATTACCTAATTTCCTAAATTAACCATACCTAATACTCTAAAGGTTAGGATTAGAGTTCCACATCAGAGATTAATATCCCTAAATATCTAATTATTATCTAAATCAGTAATTAATATCTTAATCACCTAATTAACTCCAAATTACCCAATTTTTCCATCATTTTAGGGCTAAAAATTAACTTAAAAATTTCAAAAATTAATTTTTTAAAAATGGCTTCATAACACTGTTCTATATCACATGAGCATCCTATAGAAAAAAAATTGAGCTATAAACTACACTCCTAAGCCTATTTATTTTCCATTCTAATCATGCTCGGTTTTGTTCGATTTCTTAAGGACCCTATATTTTCAGACGTAATTAAACTAAATCACTATTTTTTCCTAAATCTACATACAATAAAATGTCAGAAAAACAAGTTTCATAATTTTCTAAAATTATTTACTATTTTTACAAAATTACACAAAATCCGGGCTGAAAATCGGACTCACCGATCTGGGTGGCTCCGGCCATCGCCGGCCGCCGTGGCTTTATCGGTAGGCTTGGGCGCTGGCACCACCGTGTGGTAGTGGCGATGGTGGTGGTGGCAGTGGTGGTGGCCGTCCACTTCCAGCTGCTCGTCTGGTAAGGGTTCCTTTTAAAGGCCCTAATGGTACAATTTTTCCTAATTTTTTTCTAACCCGAATTTTTCTCTTAATTTTCGCCTCTCTCTATTTTTCTCACTTTCTCAACTGCCCAAATGAGCTCTGTGATTTTTCCTACTATTTATAGGGATTTAGAGGATTTATTGTGCATTAAATGGGACAAGACAATTGTCTTATCCCTTAATTTTTTGCTTTTATGTTGTTTTAATTTAATTAGCCGAATTTTTTCTTATTTTTCTCAGCTGCCACGACCCATTTCTGGATCATTCATGATTTTTTCTGATTTTTCTTGATTTTTTCTTAATTAATTATGAATTTTCTTTAAATATTTAGTATTATTTAACACATTTCGCGTATTTTAAGTAATTACACGTATTTATACTTACATGTAAAATCATATATAGTATAAATAAATATTCTTAAATATTATTTAGGTCATTTTATGATTTTTAGTATACATATAATTTATCTCTAGTGATTCGTCAATTATCGAAATGTATTTTACGCATTTTCGATAAATAACGCGTTATATACTTAAAATTTGAAATTTTTATAGTATTTTATTTTATTGCTTATTTTCTTAAATTCAAGTTTACGGGATCAGTTTACTAATATTTCTAGCTTTATTTTATAATTTAAGTTCGATCGAGTCTTTCAACTGATCGAAACCTCAAATGGTTAGTTGTAGGGCTTACAATGACTAGCAACTCAAATGATTAAACAGTATGCTAAGACCTATGATATCTAGATGCAATTAGGCATATTGTTTTAGGTTCCTAACTCATTGACCCATCTAATATGATAAGAACGTTGAAATTTAGAATATGTTTCAAAACCTCATAAGATGTGATGTCGAGCTTTGGGACTCAAAAAAACCTAATGGAAAACTTGAATCATTAAAAAAGTTGTATATCAATAAAAATATTTGCTCGTAACCTATACACTACACACGCCCTGCACCAATTCTACATTATATAATATATTTAATTTTCAAATTTGAATTGCATATAAGTCAATAAATATAATCTAACCTTACGAACAATCTTTCAATTTACTTTCTCTTTCATCTCATCAAATTCTCCTGGAAAACCTTGTTATAAAGTCCTCAATAATCATATAAAGACTGATTTTTGTAATAAAAAGCAAAGTTTATTAAAATTCTATAGAATTTCAGAAAATATCGAATCCTAGAGAGGTAACTTAAAGTTTAGAAGAGACCATCCTAATTGCATCCCTAAAGGATATGTCTATCTTACTTCTCTCTCTCATAACTATCCATAACTAAAATTTGTAAAAATGGATTCTCTAAAATATTTTACATAATATTATAAAATTAATAACTAAAATTGTTTAAAAAGTTGAAACAACTTATTTTCGAGTTTGGATTAATTTTTCCGAGAGGAGCTCTTAGTTTGATTCCTCGTACGGATGAGGAATTTTTCGGCCTCTGTGCATGCGCAGCACAAGCTAGGCGCGTCTAAACCAGATGCACGCGTGTCATCTTCTACTTTGTTCAAAGAGCTCCTCGAACTGGAAATGGAAAAATTGACCTTTTCTAAACTAGTGCATTTCCCATGGGTTCGGCAATCCAGGCAAGGAGGCCTAATTTTTTTCTAAACTAGATGTATAAGCTTGCATCGACTTTAGATATCATTAATTTACGTTTTTCCATCAATTTTCTAATATCAGTTGTCTTTACAATGGTAGTTTATTACTTCCATATCAATTTTCTAATCTGAAATCACTGCAAATTCACCACAAAAACTCATTCATAAACCTTACTATAAAATTTCAAAATGCCTGTTCGTATCTCCACGGCTACTTAAAATACACGCTTCTTCAAAATATTATCTCAAAAACCATTTAAGCTTTTGCCAACATCTATTAATTACAGCAATTTTTGTTATATAAAGACAGTATCAGAAGTACGTAAATAATTTTTAAAAGTTATAATAAAATATATTTTAAAAGTTTAAATAGTCTATTCATACGATAAATAATAGATTTAAAAATATTTGGTTTGCATTTTATATAATATTTTTCTTTTCAGAAATAATATATTTATAAGGCAATTTAGTCATATGAAATGGTTTTATGATAGCATAATTTATTATGACCCTTTATAAACTGAATGCCAATTACAATCTTCCAAAGACATTACAATTATTTATAGTATACCTTTAGAAAATTCAAACCGACTCAAATACAACTTCATAAAAAGGAAAAAACAAGACAACGTGTCTTAGCACTCTGTACCCTCATGTACAGAAATTTATTTTGAACGACATCATCCTTATGAGTATATAACTCACTCAAGACCAGCTCTTAAATTTTAGCGAAGTCCACCGTCTTTTTTCCATCATGGCTCTTCTTGAAAAAGTGCCTGACATAATCAGAATACAAAACTTCTTTATAAATTGCCTTCTCACCGCTTGCCAATACTTCAGGGAAAGGACCGATCACATCTTGTGGCTTAGGGTTCACAAAGATTGGCACCGATATCCTATTTTTGGTTCCATTAGCCGCCACACGATGTTCGACGCTTCTATATCGACCATTGCTCAATATTTGAAGCGCATCTCCAATATTGATCACCAGTGAACCATTAATTGGTGGAACATGAATCCAGTTATCCTTATTTCCTCGGACATAGAGACCACCGATGTCGTCTTGGAGAAGGATGGTGAGCGTCGACACGTCAGAATGGCGGCCGACGCCCACTGTCAACTCAGGATTTGGACATATGGGGTAATAGTTTAGATTAATCCTTATCGAACCTTTCAAGATCGATTCTTTTGTTTCGTCTAGATTCACCTTTAGTCCCTTCATAAGGATTTCCAAGAATTTCCTTACGAGTGATTCAGACTTCTTGATGTAATCCAGGGCTTCATCCCTGAAAGAACAAATATATCCCATATTAATGACTATATTTGAAGAATTATCATCACACAATATCGCATCAAATAATTATTTAGAATAATTAAGGAAGCTGACTTTCTCTATTTACTTTTTTTCTAATTTTCATCAGTTTAACACTTAAAATTATACTGCATATAATCAATGGATAAGATTATAAAAAAAAAATAATATTATAATAATTTTATAAGGTATTCCATGTATTATAATCAAAGATAATTATAATAATTGTAAAAAATTGTTTTTGTACTTGATAAGATGTGCTTTTTACTTATTATATATGGTGGCTTTGATCGAGAATATATGTATAGTACTATGCATGAGTCATAAAATACTGTTCATTAAATCACAATATCATGTTAGATAGGGCTAACAATCGAGTACTTGCAAACAGGAGGCCATAGTGCAGAAGCTGCCTCCTCAGAGATATAGAAGAGACTGAGATAGTCCTTCCACTCTAACGCCTTCTCTGCTTGAGGACTAAAGCTAGTCCCAAACCTCACGCTGTTGCTTGGTGACATCTCCTTTGAGTACTTCCTCTTCTCCTCGGCCGGCAATTCGAAAAATCGAGATGTCGCCTCCTTCACATTCTCAAGCACTTCCAGGGGTACTCCATGGTTAACGACCTGGAAGAAACCCCATTTGGCAGCCGCTTCGCATATGGATTCGACCACATTCGGGTCATCCCATTTTGACATGTCGATGACCGGAATCGCTTCCTTTTCACCCTGACCCTCCTCATCATGAGAATCATCCACTACGATTCTTTCTTGAGGTGGTTGAACGTATTGCTTGGGGAGTGATTTGAGGCCAATATCAGAGAGACCCTTAACTCCATTTCCTTGGTTTAGGACAAAGTCAGCGATGTCCAAGTTGTTTGAATCAGCTGCTGCAACTGTTGGGGCCATTGAGGATATTAACTAAACAAAGCTGTAGTTGAAACCAAATACTGAAGTATATGGAATAATATGTTGTTTTTGTGTGTTTCTTGGTGATTTTAAGGTGACAGATGAAAGGGGTTTATATAAGAAGCTGATCTCACCTACTGAGTGGGATAATTTCATGCGTGTGGAATTAAATATTGTCGACCAGCTGACTCTGCATGGAAATTGCCTCTCTTCCAAGCTCCTGATGTCCACGCCGTACAGCATTTACGTCTGCCAATCAACACAAATCCCATGTCATCCGAAGACAATCTCCGAACAAGCCAAAAAAACTTTCAGTGTAGTGAATACTGTAACCTTCCGTATAGCCAACGTCGTTTCTCTTTTTTTTTTTCTTTTTTTTTAATGAAAATCTCGTGAGCTGCGTCCGTTGCATAATATAGGAGAATACTAAGGTTTGTTTCCAGTTTTTATATATGCCTGTAATAAAAGGAGTTGTTTATTTGTTTTTACGTCCAAACGACTTAGATTTATTTGTTGATATAGTAAATATCAAGAAGGGATATTAGTTATAATTCGTGGAGTTAAATTTTTGAGGTTTCTCTTCTTCTTTTTTTAATTTTTTTCCTTTTATGACTATTTATTACAAGTTTAGTGGAGGAGAAGGAAACTTGAAGATAATTATTTATGACAATACATTATAAGGACTTTAACTTCAACGTTAAAATATCAGTTTACATAATTTCAATTATTTGATTATTTTTTCTTTTTACTTTTTCATAAACATTCTTTCAGACCCGTCATCATCACTACTACCAATAACTATAAAATAGGAAATAGTATATTTCATATTATAAAACATCTAAAATAAATGCTACCAAAAGCTTTTTTTTTTTTTTTTTTTTCTATTGTCAAGCATATATAATCTCTTAGTTTCTTAATCATGGGAAAGTAAAAAAGGGTCATAACGAATTAGTAATATTCATGGTTTGAAAGTTTGAGTATTGTGTAACTCAACCCAGAGTTTTGATTTTAACGTAAGTATGCCCCAATTATTTCAACATCATACAGTTTATCACAAGCATCTTTCTATTATTAGCAGTTGCATGGACAATAATAATGACCATTAGTAAAATTTGTTGGAGGTGATATCTAATTAAGAGGAGAGAAATAGCATAGAAAACCCAAGAGGAAATTATTCGACAAACAGTATTGGAGATTGCTTGTGCGTTTGTTTAATGTTAAAAATATATATATGTATATATATATAGAATCTTATACAGTATTACAAATATATAGTACCATAAGAAATATTCTGTAGTTTTTTCCTTTAGTTAGACAAAATCTGAAAGACTTTCAAAGAGTACTATACTCAGCCACGTTTTTAATATTGAATCTTTTAACTTCTAAAGGTTTGTCAAGTACGGGAAAAAGTCTAAGGAATTGTCACAAGACTCCAGTTTCTGGTAGTTTTCTTTTGAATGTTATCACAACTAAAGCTATATGAGTTAGTGCATTGTAGGACGGTATTAATTGACGGCCGATTTATTGTGACCGGCTATATAAGGCCTAAAATTTACCCGTTAATAAAGGAATTATAACCGATTAATTTCTCTGCCAACGTGGCAGCTCCCTGGCATGAAAATTCATGGGATAAGATTATTCAGTGAGTTTTCTCTTCACAATCCACATGGCATGTGCAATTTTTTCTTTCTTTTTTTTTTGATAGACTTGTTATTGTTACAAATATTTAAAATTAGCATTATTAAAAACAAATATTATTTAAATATAGATCTCATTGTTATAAAAAATAATTTAATGAATAATATATACCACGTGTTATGTATATATAAGCATCCTGAGTCTACCTTAAAAGTTTTCCCGATAGCTTTGCCTAAATACAAAAAGAAAAATGGTATATATAACATGTATAAGTCTTGATGGGTAGTTGATTTGGAAAGTACTCATTCTATTATAATTCATATTAAAATTTTATTAATATTTACATACTATAAATATATAATATACATAATGTGTAATATCTAATATATATTTTTTTCCCATTGTTACCCATGTGTTGCAATCGCATTAAATGAAAATTGTTCATGATTATAGCTAAATGGAGTTTATTTTGTTTAGTTTAGTTTTTCATCAAAGGTTAATTATTGAGTTTTGATATAGGAATCATCAAAGTCGGGTACTGCTTGGTACTTGCTAGAGCATTTCCTGTGGGTTCGGTAATCCTAGCTAGAGACGCTGGCTCTTTTTCAAAAGATGCAATGACCTGTATAAGCTTGCACGGATTTCGGTTACAAGTAATTTACATTTATCATCATTTTTTCTAATATCGGTATCTTGGTAGTTAGAGCTATTAGATTATTACTTCCACATAAGAGGCTATATAAAATATCAATTTGAGAAAGTTGCCATTCAACTTCCAGACTATTCACTAGGGATAGACACTATAAATTTTTCAAACATGCCGTTTCATCTCCATAGCTTTTAAGACCATACACATTCCTCCCAAATTACCTCGAAAACTCCCAAGCCTTCATTAGAAAAGTACATAAAGTATATCAGCTTTGGGATTTTGAAATAATTTGGAGGCATGTAATTATTTTAAAAAGCTAAAGTAATGCATACTTTTTGGAGTTCAAGTGGTTTATTCATATGTTGATCAATAGTTTTAGGGTTATATTTGCAATTTTCTCTTTCTTTTTCCTCTCGAAATATCTGGCTTTAATCATATATTTGTCAGAATTTTACTTTTGATTTTGTGTAATATTTTCTTCTCGTGAATAATATGTGTATACGGTAATTGAGGTGGGAACCTTTAACAATAACATAATGCATTATGATTTATATACTGAATGTTCATTACATTCTCCCAAAGACTTTACAAATACTTCCACTAAACATTTAGAAAATTCAAACCGATTGAACCTAAAAAAAGGAAAGATGCCGTAATCGTAGATAACAATCTGTACCCTCATGTACAGAAATTTATTCGAACGACATCATCCTTAGGACCCTGTAACACATCCAAGACCAGCTATTAAATCTCATGGAAGTTTCCTGTCCTTTTTTCCATCATGGCTCTTCTTACAAAAGCGTCTGGAAATGAATACAAAATCTCCTTCTAAATTAAAGATATGGATACTCTTAATTTATTTTATTTTTATTTCTTTTAATTCACCCTTATAAAATATTATTACGTTTAATCAACGATTAAGCTCACAAAGTAAAAAAAAGTAAAAAAAACCACATTATGATGATATCAGAAAATACCTTGAAAATATAGATAATTTCAAATTGTAAATTGAGAGAATTCAAATTCATTAATGCTATCATTTATCATTGTGCCTATACAAGCTCCCATGATCCTTTCTCCCAATTATACATGTGAATCCCATCTTCTGATAATCTCCAAGAACAAGTCCTGTCACACCAGTTTTTCACATAATCCTTCTTAAAAGCATCAAACCACCTATATCGGTTAGTCCATCTTGCATGGCAATACATTAAGGTAGTTCCCCAAAAGTTCTTGCGGAATACCCACTTAATCTCATGGCCAGAAGCAAAGTTGTGGATGCCAATATCATCATTACTTGACTTGCAGTGCATGATGACATGTTGTCTTGAGAAGCCACTAATTATTACTACTCGTTATTTCTTCATCCAAGTATAACTCACGTTAAGAAAGAAAGTTAGGAGTAGGAGAGGGTATAGAGATTTTTGTAATATGTTTATTTACCATATTGTGTCTTAGAAACTAGAAAAGTTGAGTCTTACTTATTTCTTTGATTATCTTGTGTTGTGCCTCAAAGGAGTTTATAAAGCGAGTAGGGAATGATATAACAATGCTTGAAGTAATTTTTAATAAAAGCGATGTTGATGGCGAATCTTGTTCCATCTACTTGTCTTGTTTGGTTAAGGACAAAACATAAGAAACTTTTTATGATTGAGTTGTTGAACATTTTGTTTTTTGTTTGAATCCTTGAACTATTTAATTTTCTATTTGAGTGCTTAAGCATTATAACAATGCATCTTTGTGTCAACTCCACAAAACTTTCCATTAAGAAATACTGACGTAGCATTTAATTATAGGAATCAACGTGCCAAATTTGTATTCACAACATGCTTGATTAAATAACCTAACCTATTCTTAAGTATAATTGTTGATTGAAACAAAAATTAATAATAGTTAATATTTCAATTATTTCAAGTAAGAAAAGTTAGATAATCGTATTATCAATTCATATTTCTCTTTATCATCCGAAATCTCTCTTTCTAAAGAGTAACCATTTTTCTAGTGGAGAAAAAGAGAATTCTTTCAAAAGCATCCAGTGTTTGCAAGTTTTCTTTTCTTGTTCTAATCGACTCCCTTTTTTTTTTTCTTTGGACAAAAGAAAAAAGAAAAAAATTCCTTAAAACATCATTTTCCTTTTTATGAAAAAGAAATTGATGTTTACAATAAGAATGATCAAACATTTCTTTTCTTGATTCAATTTACCCTTACATAGCATCCATTCTATAAATAAGAAACTAAAATTGGTGTTTATAATATAAATCTTCTATCGGATTTGTCCTTCGAGCTTAGATGTTGGTAGCTTTTTGTCTCATTTATCAATTTTAGAATTTAATTGATAGTTATCTCATTTTTAGATTATTTATTTTTCTTGTAAATAATGATTATTTCACTAGGATTTCTATAGACAACACTTTTAAGATGGCAGGCTGTTGGCACCAATTATACCATGCACACCATTACAAAGCATAATTAAAATCTTTAGATATAAAAAATAACAAAAAATAAAACATGTTTATTTTGTTGATAGGTTATTTTAGACATATGTCTTCCGTCCAAGCAGACCATCTTAGATCATTAATCAAACCTAAAAGCCCATAACCAACCTATTAAAAGCCCAAACTAAGTTTCTTAAAGTTTGTTCAACTATGTCACGACCTAAGGTAAGCTACTAGTGCCATAAGTGGCTTTCTCAAGGCAAGCATCGAACTTCTAATAGCCTAATTGATCTAATCGGAGATATTTGTTGTCCTTCAAAGGATAAGTCATATATTAAATGAACCTAAGAGTTTAAGTATCTACCTTAAACCTAATTAGGTGTAAACTTTGAATAGATAAGAAAAAGGATAATTATGAATTTATCAATTAATTACAATTATTCTCCAATATTGGGTCTAGCTATATCAAATAAGGAATAATATGACTAAAAAAACTACGGGAAAAAAAAAGAAGTAAATTAACAAAATCCCTTGATTTAAAGGGGAAAGGGCATGAAAGTAAAAAGAGAGTACATATTTGTCATGTTTCATTAATGAGCATTTATAGCTCCCATTAATGCAACACATGGATAGGAAAAAAGGAAGAGAAAAAGAAAATTATAAGACCTAGGCATGTATTGGTCATCCTACCTTGAATTAAAATACTCATTTACTAAACAAATGATGCAAGTGGCACTCCATGAAGCAAGGAAATCTAGTATAATTAAGTACTGAGGAGAAATATTAGGAATTGGATTATATGGTGATGAAATAAGATTAAGAAGCAAACAAATTCTTCCTTTTTAACCTACGTTGACCAAAGCTTCCAAAATGCTAAGCTATACATAAAATTTCTAAATATAAGGCTATCAGACTTCATTTAATAGCCTAAAAAACTAAGCTTGTCATCCATCAATAGGTGATCACGTGAAGTACATGAAATATCTTTAAAATTATAAGACATGGTCTTCGACCTACTACTTGAGAATTGGAGCACCAGATCACTTGATGTAAAAAGTATAATAGAGGTAAGTAATAAAGTAAAGTCATTAAGAGAAACTTAAGAAATAGGTTAAGTCAAATGACTATACCGAACTATTGAATATTGGTGTGAAGTAGGATGTTCGAAATGATTTAAGGCCTTTAACGATTTTGTTTGAGTTGAGATAAATTTTAATATAAGTTCATAAAAATTAAACAATAACCTTGGCACTATCAATTTCTCAAAATAAAATATTTATAATATTTAGTTTGAATAAAAAGTATTTTTGCCGGGTACAATTGGTAATTATCAAAAACTTGAAATTAAAGTTCTGAATGACAACGAAATCTTAAAGATAAATTATATATGTAGTAAATTATTATGTGATATAAAATAATATGTAAAATATATCTGTATAAAATTTTCAAGTATATGCGTATATTCGCAATTAATTAAAATAATAGAATAATAGCATTTTAAGCCAAAATGAGTGAAGAAATTCATAAAAATTAAAAACAAATTGTAAAAACACATGAGGTAGCTAAAGTTAAACTAAATTAGGCATGTGGCTCCAAATAGACAGGTGTTGGAGATTAGGATAAGGATTAGCATGCAATTTCCATAGTATTTAAGCTTAAGATTTAGAAGAGATAGAATTGAAAACTCATTTTCATTATCCTTGAGCTCTTAAAATTCATAAACCTTCTCCAACATGTTATTCATGCAAGTAGTGAATTAGGAAAAATCTAAGTGAGCTAAAGCGATCAAAGAAGAAAATTTACAAAGTCAATGTGCGATTTGAGGAGTTAGAAGGTTTGAGGAGTAATTCGAAACTAACCACCATCACCACCACCACTTGATGGGAGAGGCAACATCTGGAGCTACTGACAAACCCTCTATAACTAAAGGTAGTTGGAGCTATCAACACTAGTAAGGTTCCAATTTCACTTGATTTTGCTTAAATTATTAAAAATAGTAAATTAAACCACCAAATTATGAAAATATTTATTCCTATATATTTTTACATATAGAATTTAGGAAAAATACTATTTTATATAAATTTGGTAGTTCTCATATATGTCCTTAAGAAATCGTGTAATTTTTTATATTGAAATAAATAAAGCTAATAACATAGTTTCGCCTTTGAAATTTTTCTATAAACTACCCTATACTAATATTGAATTTCTATGAAGAGATTTCTCGCAAAACTATTTTCTAAATTTTTATTTGATCTTTAAGCTCTAAATTAAGTATTAAATTGTGTTTTTAGTGGAAAAATAACCTATTTTCTTAATAACATTACTTAGATTTTGAGTTAGATTAATTCTTAAAGTATATATACTATTTTAGGATGGTTGGATTAAGTAATAAAATGAGAAGTAATAAAATGTGAGTACACCAACTAAAGTTTAAGATATAGGTTGAAGGTAGAAAGGTAGTTCAAATGTTCTAGGAAGGAATTTTACACTATAATGATACTTAGAGAATAGCTTAGAGGCAAAACTTAAAAGTTAAACGAAAAATAAAGGATTCAAAGGCTTGGTCAGTGGTTGTTTGTCTTAAAAACTATAGAGATAACAGAGTTGGAGGGCAACTCAAATGATAGTTTAGTAAGGAGCTCAAATTGGAGAAACACAAAAGGTGTATGATAGGATAAAATTGCTATTATGAATGACCCATGTGTAACTTAGATAGTAACTCAAATGATTTATTACTAAAGAAAATTATTATAGAATCACTCCGAATCAAACTCAAAGGTTGAAGTAGAACCAACTTACGACGAATTAAACACCAACAAGTGAATATTTAATTAGCATATGTGTACATATACTCATGATTTGTAATTGACTACAAAAGTACTTCCTTTTGCTAGGTAAAGTCATAAGGGAGGAAGTTCCTGCTAATGAGTAAATTGGCTCATACTATTAGCCAAGTAAGTAGATATTTGTATATGCTTGAGTAGACTTATGTCTACTCCTAACATTATATGTTTTGTGATGTTTTGGCTTAGCTAAACATTGATTGCAAGTTGATGTGCCGTTCGATGAACCATATAGAGCTACCTGTTATAATTATTGTTGATTTAATAGTGACATGATATTAAACTCGGTTGTTATGTTGGTGCTAATGAATGCATATGTGAAATTTGCTGGGGTTTGTGTTATCTTGGAAAAGAATTTAGAAACTAACTCTATCTCCTAAAGTGTTCGCCTGAGTGAACCCAATTCCATGATCTTAAAACAGACAAGACTATAAAGTAAAGACTAAGTAACAAGTGATGAATAAGTTTGCTTAGCGTATGATCTAATGCATTTAAGGCATGGTACCAAAAACAAAAAAAAAACATACGGGTTAAGTTTTCTAAAAACTAAGATATTGATAGATTGGTTTCTATATGAAAGGTTGGGTTTATCAAGTGAAATACTTTATTTGTAAAAGTTAGGTTTTTGAGCGTATAGAGACTGCATTGTATCTATTGGGCCAATTATATACTGGATTTTTCAACTACTCTATGTAGTTATTGTTAGGCTAAAATGTTTGCTAGGTTCTTAAATATATTACCAGATACTCGGTTTAAGTCGACCAAACCAGATGAGTTACTAAAGTGAGTTAAGATATTGGTATCGATACATGTTACGTGCATGAGTATAACATACACTTGTTGCATTTGCATTGTTTGGTTGGAAAACTACAAGATAACGTAATTATACTAACTACTTGAATGTTGTGCCTATTATGTTATGTTTGTTATTGTGTATTTATCCATTCTCACTTAGCTCGTAGTAATTAAGGGGATAAGTTTTTTTTATCCTTAGGTTATGGCATAAATAAACAAAAGGATGTATCCAAGTGACAAGGAAACTTCAAAACTTTAGTTGAAGATGGGCTCTTAAGAGAAGATGTTGACTACAAAATATGGCTTAAGTATATGAAGATAGTTTTTTAAGAAAGCAGTTGGTGTTACTTCACTAAAGGTTTAGTATAGTCATCGTAGTCCAAAAACATGTATTTGTAAAAGAGTTACTATGTTGTTTAGAAGTGTATAACTGTGACACTCTGAGAATAGCTTGCTAATGTAAAAGCTTTCACTGTTATTTATCATATTGAATGAGAATTGATTTGGAAGTAATTGTTTATGGAATAAAAGAGCAGGTTGAATATAGACTCTACCTTATCTTTAACTTAAAGATGGTAATAACAAATTGTCTTTAGGTACCAAAAGTTCGAAAAAAAAATTTAGTAAATACCTAGAAGTCTAAAGAGGGTAAGTGATCTAACTTAAGTGAATTTCCTTCTTGTTTTTGATAAACATTACAAAAGAAAACTTATTAGATTCTTTCCGCTAATTTACTAGGTAACCATATGAGTTTATGATCATGGAAAAGTAAGTAAGCGAGGTAAGGAGTATCCTCTCAACTTGCTTGCCATTTTAGCATCCACTAGCAATCCACTAATTATTTTCTTTTCTTCCATTTTATGAATAAGCTCAGAAGCTAAACTGATGCGTAGAAAGAACAAGGTAAAACAACCCTTCCTCTCCCCTAGTAAACTTCGAAACCTTGGTAAGATTAACAAGCTAACACTTACTTTTCTATGTAAGGTTGATTTAGAAATCAAAAGGGTTAAGAGGATAAGGTTTGACATCAATAAGAAGTAGTATTAAGAAAAGTATTACTCTAAAGACCACTTGTGAGGTGGTGGAGTTTTTGATCAAGTAAGACTCTCTTAATCCTTTGCTTAAGATTGTAAATCTTTAAGAGAACCTTGAGTAGTCTTTAAGTATTGTGGATAAATGGGTTATACTTAGAGATAACTAAATCTTAGAGGTAATCATCGGAAGGATGAAACTGGGATGTATGTGCATATACCTATATTTTTCAAAACTAAAAGAAAACATAAAGGGTAATTCTCAACTTAACATAGCCTATTTAAGGAGATTTCAATGGATTATAAAGATGTTGAAGTAAGATTAAAGTAGTACCTAATGAAGAGCTACCTAAGGAACCAAATGATGAAGATAAGAATATAAAAGAGAAGAATGAATAGGGATATGTATATATATATATGGTCAAGACATACATGGCCATGGTGGGATGTAACACAATACATTATGATTTCGCCCATTATAAAAGGAAATTCTAAGAGTTATTGTTTGAATATTAAACAACAATTATTAGTTATAAAAGTTGACTAAACATTCACTATAGTTGTAAGATAGCCTACAAGAAATACATAAACTAACAAAATAGAATAAAACTATGTTTAATCACCACTAATAAGGACATAAATAAGAAAGGAGAATAATGTATTCTTACAAAACTAAGAAAAACCAACTAACACTCTATTTAGACTAACTTAAAAGAAAATTGAACCAAAATAGCAAAAACAAAAGGCTAAACACTCAAAACACCATTGAAACCCTAAACTACAACCAACCATGTTTCCTTAGGCAATACATCAAATTGCATGAGCCTTTTATGCATGCTATGCATTCCATGTCAAAGTTGTTAATCTCTCTTAAGTAACCAAGAAGTTGGGATTTTTACCAAGGGTGTTGGAGGAATTAATTACAAATTAAAATTAAAACACTTTCTAATAAAAAGCCTCTTGATTACTTACTATAATGACTAGAAGTTTCATGAATTTGCCTTTTAACTAAGTATGACCGAATATAAATGTAAATGATAATAATAAAGGCATAAGGGTTAGAGAAAGCTCGAATGCAGGAATTTATAGTAGTTTAATCTTATACCTATATCCACTCTTCTAGCTCTAAAGTTGGGGATTTAGTTACCACACTAGTCATTCCACTAATTTCAAAATAAAGAGAATACAAATTTGTTTTATAAGCTTTAGTTACACTGCATGCCTTCAAGCTTACTACAAGCTACATAGATTCATAATGGTCTACTCTCTTAGACCATTCAAAGATTGTATCAGCTTGATGAGAAAATAATGTAAAAGAATCCTCTAAATTTTGTTCATAACTAATAAAAATAAAATAGTAAGATTATTTCAATTTTAAGCAAGGTAAGCTTTAAAATATTTCTTTCGTAATCTTTTTTGTTGTTGTTCTCATTTTTTTCTTTCTTTAAGGTCCTCTTAGAATTTTAAATATCTCTACTGCAATGGCTAGTAAGATAAACGTTAAAATAATTCTTGTATGATTTAAATCTCTTGATGTTTGTTTAAGCTGTTAGTTCAAAAAATTTGACAATTATCTATCCACAAAATCTGGCTTTTCAAATTTCAAAATTTCTTAATACTTCTATAAAACTATGCTTGATAATGAAGATAAATATGAATCTTGGTTGGTTCCACAAAATCCAACCTTTCTCTTAAAATATCTTCTAACTTCTAATCTTAATGAATCTTGAAAATTTCATCCAACATAATTAGTGGAATAAGGCAATATATTACCTAAATACACATATCTAATGGAACTGGGCCTTGACTTATAAGAGAAACCAACATGATCTCTATAATTTGAAAGGTTCTGTATCAATCTGCAGTTCTTCAGAGACTACTTCTAAGTTAGCTTCTAAGCCTTCCGTTTTTTCCTTTTACATACCATATAATACCTTCTAAGTTTTTTCAACTTGTTTAGCTTTCAAACTTTCTTTTGCTTAAGCCTCTAATTGACCTTCTAAGTCATTTGATCTTCTCAAAAAACTTATTATTATTATTTTGTTTCAATTGATTTCTTCTACAATTGCTTCTAGCTTATATCATTAACTTATGATTGCTTTTAATTTTGCTTCTAACTATTGCTAGCAACCAGCAATTGTTTCTAAGATTGCTTCTAACTTTTATCAACAGCCTAAAAATCATTTTTTTGACAACTTAGAAAACTTTATTAGTCAACTTTAATGTTTATTGTCACCAAAACATGTTACTTGACAAAACATAACAGAAGTACATTTCAATACCTTTACAATAACTGTTAACTAGTGAAAATCTAACTTAACATGATATGGTACACTCAATTCACCAAATCTTAACATTTGTATACTATAACTTACATTTCTATCAATACTCATGTAATTTTATTCAAATTTAGGTGACTTCAACGACAATCTTGATATCCCCAAGGACCATTAGGAATCGTGATCCTCATGGTTAAGTGAGATTCTACCATGATTATCGTTCACTTATAATTGTAGCTAGTTGAACGTAAATGTGATATGGAAATCAAATTTGCTTTTGGGGTATATGTATAGGTAAATTGCTTGTGGTTGACTTGGTTGTTGTTGAATGATAAATAGAGATGATTACTATAATTTCTCTTGGTTGTGCTGTAAGCCCCAAAAATAGCAATACGAGGTTTCGATAGGTTGAAAGACCTGATTGACCCTAAATTATAAAATAAAGCTAGAAATAAGTAAACTGATCCCGTAAGTTTGAATTTAAAAAAATAAGTAATAAAATAGGAGATTACAAAATTTTCAAATTTTAAAATTTTACATATATGTATACTAAAAATTATAAAATAACCTAAATAATATTTAAGAATATTTTTCTGTACTATATATGAATTTACATGTATGTAGAAATACGCGTAATTATTTAAAATACGCGTAATGTGCTAAAATCATACTAAATAATTAAAAAAAATTCATAATTAATTAAGGAAAAATAAAGAAAAATCAGGAAAAATAAGGAATGATCCAGATATAGGTCATGGCAGCTAGGAAAAATAAGAAAAAAATTATCCAATTAAATTAAGACAACACAAAAGCCAAAAATTAAGGGATAAGGCAATTGTCTTGTCTAATTTAATACACAATAATTACACTAAAGCTCTATAAATAGCAAGAAAAATTTAGAAGCTCATTTGGACAGTTAAAAATCAAGGAAAATTAGGGAGAGTCGAAAATTGAGAGAAAAACCAAAGAAAAAAAAAAGAAAAGAAAAGTAAAACTGTGCAGTTAGGGCCATAAAGGAGAACCCAAATCCGATCGGCAGCTAGGAGTGGACAACCACCACCACCACACGGTGGTGGCAACGCCCAGGTGGGCCGACACACCCATGGCCACCGGCGGTGGCCGGAGCCACCCAAATCAGTGAGTTTGATTTCCAGCTCGATTTTGTATAATTTTGAAAAAATAGTAAATATTCTTAGAAAATTATGAAACTTATTATTCTGGAATATTTTTATATTTAGTTTTTAGGAAAAATATTATTTTGATGAAAATATGTCTCCTGATATAGGGTCCTTAAGAAATCATACAAAACTGAGCATGTTTCGGTTTAGAAATAAATAACCTTAGGAGTGTAGTTTTGAACCCAAAATTTTTGTGTAGATTACTTAGATGATATAGAACAGTGCTATGAAGCCTGTTTTTAAAAATTAATTTTCGAAAATTTTAGATAATTTTTAGGCCCTAAAATGAGGCATAAAATGGGTAATTTAGTGTTAATTAAGTAATTAAATGGTTAATTACTGATTTAGTGATTAAGTATGTGTTTTAGGATGTTGAAATATGATGGAATATGATACTTGTAGCATTTAGGGTGTTAGATGTAGTTATTAGGTTAATTATGTAGTAAATAAGTAATAGGGAAAATTAGTAAATTTTAAGTTAATTTTGTAAATTAGGGTAATTAAGAGTAAAATCTGATTTAGGATGAATTTAGATATTTTGAAATGATAATTGTTGTTTAGAAACGATAATTAGAGTGATAGAAATATTAGAAGTGTATTATATACATAAAAGGTAATTATACATAATATGTAATTATTAAAATATAATAAATAGATAATATTATAATAAAAATTGATATTTTGATAATAATAAAAATATACAATAAATCTGATACGAAACTTGAATTTATGTAATTATATAAAAAATGTAAAAATTTCTCATATTAGGAGTGAATTTGGTGCACTAATACGGATTTAAGTGTACCGGGTAAAATAAATGCTGATTAAGGGTAATGATGACATTTAAGAGATCGGAAAATAATGTGATTAATTTCACATTATGGATTGAAACAAATTTCTAAGATTGGAGTATAAAACACTACTTAGAAATTGAACTAAAACCTAATTTAGAAATCGACGCGAAAACTGAACCCGAACCTAACCCCAAATCTAGAATAATTGTAAAAGACTTAAGGCCTAGATAATTAGGCATATTAAACCCTAAATAAAACATAACAATAAGCATTATAGGAGAAAATGAACCTATAATAGTTATATGAAAGACTGAAACCATGTTTGTGTTATAGGGATGATTGACGATGGCCTGAGCAAATCGGATCTCGAGTGAGTCAGCGAGGAGTCGAGATAAGTTGGGATTAATACGATGCTGTATTTTGGAGGCTTAAGATTATGTTTAGTTGTGCTTGTTAGATAGTTGAATATGTACATGTGCTTGATTATGGGTGATGCTATGATTTTGTTTGTTGCTCTGGCATGTATTGTATGATTTGTGTAAACCCCAAAACTAGCAATCTGAGATTTCGATCAGTTGAAAGACTCGATCGAGTCTACATTATAAAGTAAAGTTAGAAATATTAGTAAAATAATCCCGTAAGTTTGAATTTAAGAAAATAAGCAATAAAATAAAGAATATAAAAATTCCAAATTTTAAGTATATAACTCATTATTTATCGAAAATGCGTAAAATGCATTCTGATAATTAACGAATCGCTAGAGATAAATTATATGTAAACTAAAAATCATAAAATAACCTAAATAATATTTAAGAATATTTATTTGTACTATATATGAATTTACATGTATGTAGAAATACATGTAATTACTTAAAATACACGTAATGTGCTAAAATCATACTAAATAATTGAAGAAAATTCATAATTAATTAAGGAAAAATAAAGAAAAATCAGGAAAAATAAGGAATGATCCATATATAGGTCGTGGCATCTGGGAAAAATAAGAAAAAAATCAGCCAATTAAATTAAGACAACACAAAAGTCAAAAATTAAGGGATAAGGCAATTGTCTTGTCCAATTTAATACACAATAATTACACTAAAGCTCTATAAATAGGAGAAAAAATTTAGAAGCTCATTTGAACAGTTAGAAATCAGAAAAAATTAGGGAGAGTCGAAAATTGAGAGAAAAACCAAAGAAAAAAAAAAAAGAAAAGGAAAACTGTGCAGTTAGGGCCACAAAGGAGAACCCAGATCCGACGAGCAGCTGGGAGTGGACGGCCACCATCACTATACGGTAGTGGAAACGCCCAAGTGGGCCGACACACCCATGGCCACCGACAGTGGCCGGAGCCACCCAAATCTGTGAGTTCGATTTCCAGCCCAATTTTGTGTAATTTTGTAAAAATCGTAAATATTATTAGAAAATTATGAATTTTGTTATTTTATAATATTTTTGTATTTAGTTTTTATGAAAAATATTATTTTGATGAAAATATGTCTCCTAATATAGGGTCCTTAAGAAATCGTGCAAAACCGAGCATGTTTCGGTTTAGAAATAAATGACCTTAGGAGTGTAGTTTTGAACCCAAAATTTTTGCATAGATTACTTAGATGATATAAAACAATGCTATGAAGCCCGTTTTCAAAAATTAATTTTTTAAATTTTTAGATAATTTTTAGGCTCTAAAATGAGGCATAAAATGGGTAATTTAGGGTTAATTAATTAACTAAATGGTTAAATACTGATTTAGTGAATAAGTATGTGTTTTAGGATGTTGAAATATGATGGAGTATGATACTTGTAGCATTTAAAGTGTTAGATGTAATTATTAGGTTAATTATGTAGTAAATAAGTAATATGGAAAAATACTACATTTTAAGTTAATTTTGTAAATTAGGGTAATTAGGTGTAAAATCTGATTTAGGATGAATTTAGACATTTTGAAATGATAATTGATGTTAGGAGATAGTAATTAGAGTAATAAAACATTAGATGTGTATTATGTACATAATAGGTGATAATACATAATACATAATTATTAGAAATATAATAAATAGAAAATATTATAATAAAAATTGATATTATGATAAGAATAAAAATATACAATAAATCTGATAGGAAACTTGAATTTATGTAGTTATATGAAAAATGTAAAAAATTTCTCACATCAGGAGTGAATTCGGTACACTAATACGGATTTAAGTGTACCAGGTGAAATAAAATACTAACTAGGGGTAATGATGGTATTTAGGAGATTGAGAAGTAATGTGATTAATTTCACATTATGGGTTGAAACAAATTTCTAAGATTGGAGTATAAAATACTACTTAGAAATCGAACTAAAACCTCATTTAGAAATCGATGCGAAAACCGAACTCGAACCTAACCCCAAACCTAGAATAATTGTAAAAGACTTAAGACCTAGATAATTAGACGTATTAAACCCTAAACAAAACATAACAATAAGCGTTATAGGATAAAATAAACCTATAACAGTTATATGAAAAACTGAAACCACGTTTGTGTTATAGGGATGATCGGCGATGGCCTGAGCAAGTTGGACCTCAAGTGAGTGAGCGAGGAGTCGAGGTAAGTTGGGATTAATACGATGCTGTATATTAGAGGCTTAAGATTATGCTTGTTTGTGCTTGCTAGATAGTTGAATGTGTGTATGTGCTTAATTATAGGTAATGCTATGATTTTGTTTGTTGCTTTAGCATGTATTGTATGATTTGTATGAAATGATTGATCATCCTAAACTAGACTTAATCAAATATATGACCAGTAATCATAATCGGACATGCATGGAAACCCCTTAGGGGAACTTAGACTCTCCGGCCAAATACCGATCCCTTCAAAAGGGATAGCGTAGGATTGCATAATGGTCCCTTCTTCATCCTCAGACGAACTAAGTGACAGGAGAGGAGGTCGCGACGAGGGTGAAGTCAGTGGTTCGAAGGTAGTCGCGGGAGGAGCGAGGTCTCCATTGCACAAGCCTGGGTTTAGTTGTGAGCTGTTGCATTAATGGCAACTCCTCAACCCGGATTAAAGCGAGCGTAATTTCTCTAATCTCATGACAGGCCGGACAACGTCGTGCGATGGCATTTACTTGCACATGCATTGCACCTAATAAGTTGATTGAGAACCTTATTGTGTTTATGGTATAGTTTAAGTCCTCCATCCTAACTTACTGAGTTGTGGTTGCTCACATCCCTATAGACGTCGTGCAAGTGCTGGCTAAGAAGCGGCAACAACTACTCTGAAGCCAACAACTACTCTAAAGCTAGCAACTGCTGGATCTTAGGGAGTGAGGAAAAACATTTGAAGAATAAACACATATTTTTAAGGTCTAAGTTTTTATTTTAGAATTTTTTTTTCATTTTCGAATAATGTAATAACTGAATTAAAGTATATATCTATATAATTTTTCTCACTTTCTTAGGTAAATGACTTATTTAAATTACAAACTGTTTACTTCAAAGAGGGTTAGTCGTAGATGCCTTATGTAGATCAGGTCTAAGATAGCGGTTGTAAGGCCAACTTCTATCTTAGGATGGTTTACACGGCAGAGCTGTTACAACTCTGCCACTTCGGGGCGTGATAATTTGTACGAAATGATTAATCACCCTAAACTGAACTTAATCAAATATACGACCAGTAATCATAATCGGACATGCATGGCAACCCGTTAAGGGAACTTAGGACTCTCCGGCCAAATACCGACCCCTTTGAAAGGGATAGCGCAGGATTACAATTAATCCTTTCTTCATCCTTAGCTAAACTAAGTAACAGGAGAAGAGGTCACGGTAAGGGTGAAGTCAGTGGTTCGAAGGTAGTCGCGGAAGGAGCGAGGTCTCCATTGCACAAGCCTGGGTTTGGTCGTAAGCTGTTGCATTAATGGCAACTCCTCAACCCGGATTAGAGCGGACGCAATTTCTCTAATCTCACGACGGGCCGAACAACGTCGTGCGATGGCATTTGCTTGCACATGCATTGCACCTAATAAGTTGATTGAAAACCTTGTTGTGTTTGTGATATAGTTTTAAGTCCTTCATTCTAACTTACTAAGCTGTGGTTGCTCACATCCTTGTAGACATTATGCAGGTGCTGGCTAAGAAGTGCCAAAAGCTAGCAACTGCTGGATCTTAGGGGGTGAGGAAAAACATTGAAGAATCAATACATATGTTATTACTTTTCATTTCTGAATAATGTAATAACTGAATTATAGTGAATATATATAAGTTTTCTCACCTTCTTAGGTAAATGATTTATTTAAATTATATACCGTTTACTTCAAAGCAGGTTAGTCGTGAACACCTTGTGTAGATCAGGTCTAAGATAGCGGTTGTAAGGCCAACTTCTACCTTAGGATGGTTTACAGAGCAGGGCTGTTACGATTTTGCCGTTTCGGGGCGTGATATGTGCATCTAGTAAAATAAGGTTTTTGAGTGGCTATTATACATGATTGATCGCCTGAGAAATAAAAAATAAGTATATCAAAACATAAATTAAAATTCATTATGCACTGTACATATTTTATGAAGAAGGATATCAGTATTACACGGTAGTATGGAAAAGCCATATAGAGGCATGACTCCATATAAGACTACCTTACCATGACCTTTAGAAACTACTTTATACCAAGAAGGGTAATCCCTTTATTAGGGCCAATTCTAGAGTGCACTACTTAGGGTAAGTAGAAAGGTAACATACATATATCTCTCAAATCCAAGCTCAATGGCATATATGTAGTCTTTAAAATACTATTTTAATAATAAAACTCTATTTTGAAGTATTTTCATAACATATGTATATTTAAATTTAATAAATGGCCTTGGGTTATGGTTGCTTGGGCTTCCATGTATTATCTACTTCTTAACCTAGGTAAAGGAGGGCATAAATCCTTACTATATATGGTCTTTGAATAATACTATTGCATTATATATGATTGTTCATGATCAACATATGTTGAGATAACTTGCTTATCTTAATTAAAAGTGATATGAGTGGGTTTCTTACTAAGCTTGTTATAGCTTACACCCCTATAGTGATCTTATCTTGCAAAGTTTTTATTGGACAATTTCAAGACACATATGATGAGTAAAGACTTAGCGAGTATAGGACAAGGATGAGTAAGGAAGGAGAAGAAACTAATTTCTATTCCTTTCGCTACTCTATCTCTTTTAACTAGATTCTACTGAACTAGTATTATTGTTTCTCCAATTTATTGTAATATTGGTGATAATATATAGAATTTACTTTCTATTGCCCATTAAAATTACCCTTCCTTTAAGTAACCTATATAAATGAGGGTGCCTTACGTATTGTATGGAAGTTATTGAAAAATGGTGGGTATTATTCCTTAGATCTTATGCAGTGCATGGCAAGATACCATGATTAGAGTACCCTTCTAGGCATGACAAAAGGTATCTAAATAATTACGAGGTTAGCCTTACCTTGAGCTTTTCGTATACTTCCTCAAATGCAATCAAAATTTGGTATGTATTTAAAGCAAATTAGTTAGAGTTTAAATGGTGGTAGTCGAAGGATTGCTTTTGGAAATTAGAAAAGGAAATCTAGAGACCAAATTCAAAATGTCTATTAGATAGGAAGAATCGGTAAGATGTTGTTAAGGTTATCCTGTTAGTTCTCAAAGGCATTTCTATATGCCAATCTTTAGGAAGATTATTAAAACTGAGAAATTGCTCATATTTCCTCTTTTGTCAAAATGCTAAATACACCATTTGGAGAATTGCCAACCACCAAATTTGTAACGCCTCATAAGGGGGCTTGGTAGAGATAATTTAAAGCCGTTATGCTACGTGTGCACCCGTCACGTGATAACCATCTTGTGAGTAAAAAATCACAAGATTCTACTCATTTATTTAATCGTTTTACATAGTCATATTATATATCAATACATGATATAAAATAACTATGTAACTCAATATCTCCTTGCCTTCTAGAATTGTAGAAAATCAGAATCCCCTATCAAATAGTAAAACGAGTAGTATTTTTGCATTTCTACATTTAGATCCTCTTGTAGAGATCGCTCAATTGACTCTTATACACTGAGATTCTCAGCCCATCCAATGTCTCGGCTATTATCCTATAAGAAAACTATAGGGTAATGAGCTAAAGAACTACGGGCTTAATAAATAGAAGGGGATTCACCTTATGCCATAACATGTCAATAATCAAAGTTATCAAACAATTTAAGTGCAATGCATGAGTAGCTAATATGGATGTAGCATCAGATACATTTTTTCAGTAACCATATGAAGTTAAGGATATAACTTCTCTTTAACCCTGGTTGGGGATAGCCATCCAAGCCCAAGTCTCCACTCTTAATGGAAAACCCATTCTTATCCTGATCCACTGTTTGGGCCCTTATTCTTTTTTATAATCTATCTTAATAGCCACCAGGATCTCAAATCCTTTCACACGCTTGACATCCCCAAATCTTCCTAAGGGCTAGAAAAGGATCAAGCGTAGACTCTACTTACCCCTTGCCATCACTATCAAAGAGAGCTAAGCGGCTATTAGTATGAGTTACGAAATGCATGTCTCGATTAAGAGTTTTAGCTCGACCGTCTTAAGTCCAATTATTGGTGACAAAACAACATATCATAAACACTTAGTATCAATGTGATATATAAATGATTCACAACATAACATACATAATCAAGTCATGTACTTTTTCAGCAACCAAGTTTAAACACATGCATAATACATACATAATCAATCTATTTACAAGTACACAAAAATAAACCCATTTACCTGGCCTCCTAGCCAATCGTTTGTAGAAGCCTCTAATAAAGTTATGGATTTGGCTTATTTGATACAAGATAAAGTATAAATCAAAATATAATACTTAGATGAGACTTATTTAGCATATTATAATTACCCCTTTGACTTAGCCCTATATAGTCATAGGTATTTATTATATAATATCATTATAATTTAACTTTACATTTAAAATTTATATAAAATTGATTTCTAGTATTACTTAAAAAGTTTCTACAACTTTTTAAGTAACTTTTACTATAGAAGCTTTTGCTTTTTACTAAGAATTATATATTTACTAAAATTTTATGAAAGTAATGATGCTAAATTTGCAAAAATACAAAGTTCAATTTTAATAATACTGATAATTTTACTTGTAGACACATACTTTTAGAGTTATTACTAGAGATCCACTCATTTTAAGAATCAACGCTAATGATACATAAGTGCTACAGTTATCAATTTACTATTATTTTTTTCAAGAAAAGTACAAGGTTTAATCTTAAAATTTTATCGACACTTACAATATCAACAATTATTCTCATAGACTTACAAAACTGCCTCCAAATGCTCTTTTTTTTTTTTCCATAAAGGAACTATAAACAAACTTTAGATTTATAAAGAAGACTCATAATGTAATATAAGATACTTATAGTTTTTCCATTTCGAGCCATTTTTTCAAGTACTTACATTTTTCATAACTAATTGTTTATAAAAAGTAGTCCGAGAATTCAAGGTTTCTTCAACTTGAAATCGTAGTAAATTCTCTATGGTCCAACTATGTTAATTTGAAGAATCACATTAATATTTTATGTGAAATTTATAATTATCAAATACACAACTAAAACTTGTTGAATGAATAATTGCCAAAAAAAACTTGTTTTTCCTAAATCTTTTGTGAAATAGAGAAAGAAATATACCTTATACTACAACTTGATGAAGAAAAGAGATCTCTTTCATTGTTTTTTCCTCCAACACTCGAGTGGTGATTGTAGTGGTTAATTGGTAGTCGATAGTGGCTTCGATGGTAGTGTACCTCTAGATGGTATCATCGTGGTGATAGGAAGGTCTTACTTTTAATTTCTAGTGATTTTTTCATGCTTCCTAGATATATAGTAACATAAATATAAACTCTTTATAAATATATTTCACATTGTGAAACTCTCCTCTTCAGAATATGGAGTACTTGCTGGCTTTATATAGGGAAAAATGGCGGTGGAGATTTGCTTTTATAGCAAGCAATTGAGGACGGTGGAGGTTCAAAAAATGGCGGTGGAGATTGGCTTTGCGTTTCGAGTCAACCGATAACATCCTTCTTCGTTAAGGAATTGCTATGCGGCTCGAAATCATATAATGGTTTAAATTTGGCCTAATTCTATGTGTCTCTTCCGATATAATTTTATCTAGATTTATAACTTGTATAAGTTGAATAATATATTTCAAAAATAATATAATACTATATTATACATCAAATCTTCTTTTTTTTTTCAAGATAATTAAGATTTAACCAGATTAACTTTATCTAATGAAAGATATTAATTTTATTTTAACTCATTATTTCTAAAATCTAACTTTACATAACTATTCATTCTAACTTTTATATCTTGTTCATCATTTGGTATTATTCAAAATAAACTTTTTATTGGTCTTAAATTCCTAGACAAAGACCTTAAATACACCTTTATTAATATTTTTACTTACTAAAGTGTTTGTAACATCACATTTTGGAAGTATCAAATTTTATGGGTATGTTTCATTCGGCATTTATCAAATTCCAAATGCTACTTGGCCATCACCAACTTAACAATTGCATTATTAATTGGGAAATTTTGATACATTGCATATTTTTTAATATAGCTTTTTCTTAGATTTAAATGAGTTTGATTTTATGATGTCTTTTATATCAATAACAATCTTTTGTAGTCTAAAATTTTTACTATTAGATATTTAATAAATTTTATACATTCTAATTATATTTATACCCGTTAACTCATTCTATAAGAATAAATTATTTCATAACCTACATAGTCTACTCAAAAGCTGATTGGTTGAGATTATGGTGCATTACAAAATCCCTCCATATCAGCATGATGGATTACTTCTCCTCATTGTCATCGAGATCTACATCTACCCCTTTAACCATCCAAATTGTTTGTGTAATTGAGTTGGCAAAAAAAATAAATAAATAAATAAATGAAAGGAAAATTAAAGAAATCAAACATCAAATTATTTTCCTTTCTCTAGCATATGCGATCTGGGAAACTAAGGCTAGTATACATATTTCCTTCCTCTTGATAATAATATTTATCGACTCTCTCTTTGTATTCCTATTAAGAGCGGCTAATCAACTTATTTAGTCTAAGATACAAAAATTTTGTCTTAGAAAGTTTGACATATCAAATGGATTATTTATACTATAAAATTGATAAAATACAATCAATAGGGATCTATCCATTATATATACTCGTTATATATATTCACATGGTAAGTAATGGATACACTCACATATTATCAAATATAGGTAGCAAATCCTGTAAATTACTGTATTAATTAAATTTGAGTAAAATAACACCAAGCTCGACTTTGTAGTGAACATCTAACCATATCCACTCAATGCTCGGATATATATTGCTAGGCACATGAAATCCACGTCCACAAAATGCAATTTGACCGAACTTGTTTAGGTGCCAAGGAAAAAAATTAAAATAAAATGAAATGATAATTACAATGACACCATGTGCCTTCTTTTTCTTTTCATTCTCGTTGGTCTCCATAGTGTAATCATGGCTAGAAGGCTTTTGGTGGATAATTGTTATATGCTTGGCTTAGGCTAGATTATAGGAATTCATAGAAACTTTGGGTGTTTCTTTGTTGTCTAAATTTAAGCCTCTTTTATTAGATATTCCTTAAAACCTTATGATGTTCATAATTTTATAATGCGTGGCTCCTTTGTCTTACCTTTTCTTACCCTAGGAAATTACGTGCATAAAATGTTTAAATCAACATTTTGAATACTTTAATGGTGGGAAGTCATTAAAGTAGTGTACTGGGGATGGCAATTTGATATTTTGTCTTATATCAATGTGCAAGCTGTAAATACATGGTTGATTAATTGTGTTGATTTGATGAATTAAATTGAATTGATACTACGGCTGCTTTTCATGATGTGTGAATATCGGTATTAGCTTGATGACCGAGCAATAAGAATAATTGACCAAGTAATTATATCCATATATATATATATATGGATTTCAACTCATAGCAAATTCACTACCAAAACTTATCTCTGAAGGTTATGGATAAACCCTGCTTCAAAATTTCAAATGCGCCTCCTCATCTCCATAGCTATTCAAAATACACACATTCTTTCAAAAATTTATCTCAAAAACTTTCAAACCTTCACCAAAAAGTCTATAAATTGCAATAACTTTTATGATTTGGCTAGAGATGTAAATATTTTGAAAAGTTGTGATAACACATGCATGCTTTGAAAGTTTGAGTAATCTATTTATCTGTGATTAATAGATTTTGGAGATGTAGCGCCAGGACCGTAGAAAGAGCCTAATAGAATTATTTAAGATTTTCATATTACATGTGTATCCATGATACAAAAATTGCCTTGCAAGACAAAGATCACAAGACTCTGATTAATTAATAAGAATAATTGACCAAGTAATTATATCCATATATATATATATATGAATTTCAACTCATAGCAAATTCACTACCAAAACTTATCTCTGAAGGGTATGGATAAACCCTGCTTCAAAATTTCAAATGCGCCTCCTCATCTCCATAGCTATTCAAAATACACACATTCTTTCAAAAATTTATCTCAAAAACTTTCAAACCTTCACCAAAAGGTCTACAAATTGCAATAACTTTTATGATTTGGCTAGAGATGTAAATATTTTGAAAAGTTGTGATAACACATGCATGCTTTGAAAGTTTGAGTAATCTATTTATCTGTGATCAATAGATTTTGGAGATGTATCGCCAGGACCGTAGAAAGAGCCTAATAGAATTATCTAAGATTTTCATATTACATGTGTATCCATGATACAAAAATTGCCTTGCAAGACAAAGATCACAAGACTCTGATTAATTAATCACTAGGCTTTCCCTTTTTTTAGCGTAAAGTATAGATAATATAGATAACTATGGATACTCAATGCTTCTTAGTCCATTAAAACTGTAGAGAATCAGTATCCCTTACCAAATGATAAAATCGGGTAGTTAGATATTAAAACTTATGCAACTTATTGAAATATAGAATCTACGTAAAAGAAAGGTAATTTCGTTTAAGGTTTCAAACTAACTATACATTCTCTCTTCAAAATTCCATCTCAATACTTGCACTTAGCTCTTTGCTCGTATCCCAATCCTAATTATCAATCAACCTATAAGAAAAAAATTATTAGGGAGTAAGTTACACGAGCTTAGTTTAGTAAGATATTCCTTTTACTATATTGATAAGTAGGTTATAAAACGATTAATTAACAAACATATGAATGCTTCTACTATACTAGCAAGTAGGTTATCAAACAAGTAATTAATAAACATAGAAATGCATAAACAAGTAGTATACCGAACAATATATGCAATTTACTAGCTATTGCATATAACTTTGAATTTAACACTCTCCAAAGTTAGGGTTGAGGATTCATCAACAACAATGACAATCGGGTTCTAGCATCTAAGTTTTTAATCATATATTAAAATTTTGTATTTCACAAAATATATTTCCATTTGAAAAAATCTAATAGTAAACAAATTACTTAGTCTAGCGATAAGGTAGCTCTCGTGGTTTACATTCACACCCTACAACAATGGTCTCTAGATTCGATACTCAAGCATTTACAGTAAACGTCTCTAAGTGCTAAGTATACCCACGAGCCAAATATAGGATTTTATTGTATTAGTGCTCACGTACTATACTAATTATAAATAATTCATTCACGTGGGATTCCTATCCTTACAAGGCCCTTCCTTATCATCCATGTGAGATGTTGGTCGGAACAGTGAATGTAATGTTTGTGATTATGCACGATCCAGTTAAATTAAGATAAGCTGAACAAAATTAAGTCAAATTATTAAGTGATCAACTAATATTAGCAAGCTATCCAAATCATGCAGTAGTCAATCTTATAATGAATTATTCAGTTATTATACTTAATAATATTTTGCACAATAAATAAACAACCAATATTTAAATCCATACATAACCTAAACCCTAAGAATTAATTTATTAATATATAATTTAGGTGCACTAAATACAAATATTAAATAAGCACTAAATAAGTATAAAGTTATGAGTAGTAGTCACTTGACTAAAGCCGCTACGAACCATAACAATCAATGGATAGTTTGCCCTCCTGATTAGTATCTCTTCATAAATGATATTAAAAACGTAATGAGTGTTTAGTTGTTGTGATAAACTATTTAATTATCTAGCTATCTATCTTATAATTCTTAATTTCACTTTGATCTTAAATCATATGGAAATTTTTTGTTTTAAATTCGATTTTTATGGTCTTATAGTTAATCTTCATTGTTTTTTAACATACTTTCTTGTGGCAGAGTCCGTTTTGAGAGTTAGGATCCACATTTTTTTTATATGGGCTTAATTAGTTACAAATTTTAAATCCTTAGCCCACACACTTCATAGTTATTTCTTATGGGATTTTCTTGAGAGTTTTCTTAATTGGGCTTTATATAAATTTATTAATGGGCCTAAATTTTGCATGGGCCTAACTTTATAAGTTTTATCTTATTGGGTCTAACTTTTAATTTAGGATTTTTATAGGCCTTTTTATGCTCATTTCTTATCTAATTTCAAATGGGATCTTTCCTAATTGCTAATGGTCCTTTCTACTCTCAAAATGGGCCTAAAATAATTTACTAAATTTTGTTTTTACTGGTCTTTACGCTCTATAAGCTGAAACTTGGAATTCTAGACCTAGATGGGCTCCTTCTTCAAATTTCCCAACTTATTTCACATTAGGCCTACTTGAATTACAACTTTTAATTTTTAATTTAATTAAGTGAAATTTTTGAAGGTGTTTTCCCCATTAGTACCAAGTTTGACCTTGAGGTGTTATTGGGCCCTAACTCCAAATTTTTAACTTCATTTGCACATATCCTCTAATTTAAGCCTTGATTTGCTATTTAACCTTGCTAATTATATTAAAACAACTTAATCCATCCTTAACTATAACTTTACATAAGAATTAAAAAAGGATCAGCTACAATATTGTTCTTGCCTCTGATAATCTTGATTAATGGGTATACCAAGGGTGGGCGGGGAAGAGGTCTCCAATGATTTTTTTCTAATTTTGTTAAGTTACATCTTATTTCCTAATTATATTGTTACATTATAATATTTACAAGTTGAATTCTCAAGTAAATGTTGAAAATACTTTAGGAATCCTTCATGTCTATTTCAGCTTAAGGAGAATGCATGTATATTTTTTTATTTCACTTTTTACTACTTTTAAGAAAATATAAATACACTAACTATATACTCGTATATATTATATTGTATATATAAAAAAAATTCCTATGTACATAAGTTCTACTAGGCAAAATCCTATATTTATATTGTTGGAAACAACATCCTACTGTAAGAGCTCTACACTATATATACTTACATACTTCTAAATGCTAGAAACAAAAAGGAAAAATACACAAAAATTGTTGAAAACAAGGAAAACAAAAGTTTTACTTCTAGGAATAAGCTTGAAGATGGTTGTTTCTTAAAGTTCTTATGGTGGCTCTTTACTTTAGCCCTAACTTTGTAAGACTTCCACTTGTGAGCTTGGGAAGGGAAGGAAAATGAAGCTTGAAAAAATTGTAAGAATGGATATAAATGTGTGCATTTTTTGGTTGGTGAGTGAGGATGAGAGTGTGTACTAGAGTAGAATATGGAAACATATGAGAGAGGGTATGTGTGTTTCACGTCCAGATTTAAGAAGGGAAGGAGAGAATAAGATATCTACAAATGATTGAAGGTGCTTTGCATTGTTTTTATGTTAGCCAAATATGATGGAAGAAAGAGTGTGATATAATTTTTGTACTATTTTCAAGGTCAAAATGGAAGGTATGGGAGTGCATGATGAACTATTTTCAAGCTAATATTTAGTTTCTCTCTTTTCCTAACCTGATTTATATTGAGTCCAACTCGCTTAACATAAATCTCTTGTTCCGATTAGAAAAAACCTTTTGAAAAGGGAGTTACCATCTTGTTGAAATCAAGAAAAAAAAATGGAATTAGGGTCCATGGGTAGGTGAACCTTAATTCAACTACTCGTTCATGGTTTTTTTATAAAAAAAAAAAAAAATTTTAAAAAAATAGAAACCAGAAAATCTCGAGTTTAGAAGAACTTATTAAAATATAATGATTTCCATAAAATATGTTCATGAAATTGCTTAATGGTTCTTAAATATATTTTCAAATAAATTAGGCTTTTTATTTATTCTTTTTAAAATGGGGGAAAAACAAAAATTTTATTATTTTAGGTTACTCAAAGCGCCTAGGTACCCGTAGAGCGAGATTAAGCCTAAAATTCTTAATTTAATAAAAAATTTTAGTCTATTGGTTTGTTATATTTTTTTTAAAAAAAATTACTTTAAGTTCATTAAATTTTATTAATTTGGTAAAAATATGTTTTTTGGACCACTATTGAAAAATCCTAGAAAAATTCTTAACTTTTAGGAAGGACCAATTTATTATTATTTTTTTATGAAAAGCATTTTGTTTATAAAAGGAAAAAAAAATTTGGGAAAAAGAAATCCATTTTTATTTGAAAACATAATTAAAACCTACAAGCATAATCAACCAAGTCACAAAACATTTAATTTAAAACTATACTATTATGCCTAAATCATTATGATAACATGTAAAAAATTAACAAGGACACATTAACAAAGTCTAGTAACATAATACTAACAAATTAAATAAAGCACTTAAACAATTAGCATAACACAATTATTAAAAATTAAAAGCTATTAACGTAACATGCTAATAATTATGTAACATAAAAAATAATTACTATAAACATGTTAGATCCATGAAAACACAACAAAACAAAGTCAAAACGTGCTCAACATAAATTTTTCATCTTTTTTTTTTTTTAATGAACAAGCTTATAAGCACAACAGCAAGTTGAACAACTTACCTACGTAGTGAACAAAATTAAGTAGGTCCAAGTGGTTTTCAACTAGTTTTCGAGATGTGGCTAGTGGCATTGGACTTTTCAATATACAAAACCAACCACCCCTCCTCCCATCCTTTCACCTAAAAGTAATTGCTCAATTTAAGCTAAAATGTTAGTAAAATCAAATTTAACTCTAGTAATATAAAAAATAAGTAATGGACGTACCTTGTGACTTATAGATAGCACTAGAAATAAAAACTAAAGAATAAAGATGAAAGGGAAGTTTTTAGAGTTTCTCCATGGATAGACTTTGTTTTATTTTAAAGATATAGTATTCTTTTTTATTAATTAATTTTATTTAACTACTATTAAAGTATGGGTATTAGGTACCTTAGAACTTGTACCCTCATACTTCAAAGTATAGGTTTCAAGGACACAAGGTATCCTAACTTTATACCTGTATCCTATACTATAGGAACAGATTCCAAAAAATTGCTACCTAAAATTTATTCTGTAAATTTAGTTACCTACCTAAAACCTACTTGATTAAAAATAAGGTCCAAGTGGATACCCCGTACGATAGGGTCATCCGCTTGCACCTATGGAAGACTGGTATTTATGCAACTATATTACAATAACCTTAAAATTTATAATCACAATTAAGGAAACTATTATATAAAAATTAGCAAAAGGGAATTAGTTTTTAGAAAATAAGCAAGTAGAAAGAGATAAATATCTACTTTTTTCAACAACTAAGCAACAAATATAAATGTATAATTTGAGCATCGTATAAAAAAGACTAACCTTGATGGATAAATTAAATTGAGAAAATTTTATTGTCGGAGAATGAGATTATAGTTTAGGGCTAAGTTAAAACAAGAGATCAATGTCCAGAAGTAGTTGAAAAAAGGGGGATCAGCATTGATCTAGTTGTTTCAAATGAGTAATCCCATTATTATGAAGTTATATCTTTGTTAAATCATGCTAACGTAGCATGTCAACAATACAAGTGGATGGTAACGTGGCTTAAGGCTAAATAAAATATTACAATAACTTTATAATCTGAATAGAGCCAAAAAGAAAAACAAATAAACCAACGCGATGTCGAGGAAAGGAAAGAAAAGAAAAGAAAAAAAAAAAAGACTCCTTCAGTTATTAACTCTATACAAAGTGAAAATCCTAAATCCTTCTATTGAAACCCTAATCCAAAACTAAAGAGAAACCCTTATACATGAAGTCCCAATAGAAATCCTAATGAAAACCCCAATAAGAAAGATATTAAGTTTTTTTTTTTCGTCATTATGGAGTGGATTTTGCCTCAAATGCTAAACAACATTAATTCCCTTTTTTTAACTAATCTAAATGGCAATCCCATATTTAAATTTGCTTTTAAGCATTGGTCCTTCCCATATAATTTTCCTAATTTAAAATGGGTAGAGAAGGGGAGAAAAAAAGAGAAATGCTTACTAATCAATATAAAAGCACTAGGAGGAGAATTGTTTGTCAAAAAGTAATCAAAAGTAGAAAAGGATTTGAGAAGTGAATGGTTGTATATGTATCCGCTTATTCTTACAAAAGCGCCATGATGAGATTTGGCTCTAAAAAGAATCCATAGGTGAAAAATATAGGAAAAGGCATATGGGGGTGCTCTTAGTGGGCATGACTTAGAAGAAGTTAGATGTTATATTCACTTAGAGGCGGTCTTAGAGTGTAAACGTCTATTCACCTTGCGAGGCGCTTAAACTGTAGGCCATTCACCTTAACAAAGGCTAGGTTAGGGGTTGCTCACCTTAAAAGAGGCTGGGCTAAGTGAACTGGAGCTTGTTTGATATGCTGTATGTAGGTGAATAAATGCGAGCACTATTGTACAAAACTCAGGGAATAAGTTCGGATGAAACTAAGGCTGAAAATGGAATATGTTTAAGTATAAAGTTTAACAAACTCGTATACTAACTTATGGATATGAAGTGCCATAAATCATATATGAACTTAACTAGCACTTTGATATGATGCACAAAGTACTAATTAGGGTTACTTACTAATATCCTTGCTAAAGGAATTGATGAAAGCTACGAACCATTGAAGATGGAAAGCAAGTATGCAACACACAAGAATAAGGCAAAAAAGAAGATGCATATTCAATGATAACTAATATCTGTTTTGGTAGGTATATAAAGGGCCCTTATATACGAGTTCATTAGGGCTACAACCATAAAAGGGAAAAATACAAAAATAAGCATGCTAAAATACAAAACCTTAACTTTACAAAAGGTAAAATCAAGTGTTAACACAAAGATATGTAGTAACAAATAATACAATGGTAGATGGTGTTGGAAACATGTGTTGGGTGCTCGTTAGGTGCCTTCATATGGTGAATAACAAACTTTCACTACACTGAAAGTTCTTTTTGGCTGGTTCGGAGATTGTCTTCGGATGACATGGGATTTGTGTTCGTTGGCTGACGTAAATGCTGTACGGCGTGGACATCAGGAGCTAGGAAGAGAGGCAATTTCCATGCAGAGTCAGCTGGTCGACAATATTTAATTCCACACGCGTGAAATTATCCCACTCAGTTGGTGAGATCAGCTTCTTATATAAACCCCTTTCATCTGTCACCTTAAAATCACCAAGAAACACACAAAAACAACATATAATTCTATATACTTCAGAATTTGGTTTCAACTACAGTTTTGTTCGGTTAATATCCTCAATGGCCCCAACAGTTGCAGCAGCTGATTCAAACAACTTGGACATCGCTAACTTTGTCCTAAACCAAGGAAATGGAGTCAAGGGTCTCTCTGATATTGGCCTCAAATCACTCCCCAAACAATACGTTCAACCACCTCAAGAAAGAATCGTAGTGGATGATTCTCATGATGAGGAGGGTCAGGGTGAAAAGGAAGCGATTCCGGTCATCGATATGTCAAAATGGGACGACCCGGATGTGGTCGAATCCATATGCGAAGCGGCTGCCAAATGGGGTTTCTTCCAGGTCGTTAACCATGGAGTACCCCTGGAAGTGCTTGAGAATGTGAAGGAGGCGACATCTCGGTTTTTCGAATTGCCGGCCGAGGAGAAGAGGAAGTACTCAAAGGAGATGTCACCAAGCAACAGCGTGAGGTTTGGGACTAGCTTTAGTCCTCAAGCAGAGAAGGCGTTATAGTGGAAGGACTATCTCAGTCTCTTCTATATCTCTGAGGAGGCAGCTTCTGCACTATGGCCTCCTGTTTGCAAGTAATCTATTGCTAGCCCTATCTAACATGATATCATGATTTTATGAACAGTATTATATGACTTATGCATTGCACTATACGTATATTCTCGATCAAAGCCACCATATATAATAAGTAAAAAGCACATCTTATCAAGTACAAAAACAATTTTTTACAATTATTATAATTATCTTAGATTATAATACATGGAATACCTTATAAAATTATTATAATATTATTTTTTTTTTATAATCTTATCCATTGATTATATGTGGTATAATTTTAAGTGGTAAATTGATGGAAATTGAAAAAAAAAAAAGTAAATAAAGAGAGCCAGTTTCCTTAATTATTCTAAATAATTATTTGATGCGATATTGTGTGGTGATAATTCTTCAAATATAGTCATTAATATGTGATATATTTATTCTTTCAGGGATGAAGCCCTGGATTACATCAAGAAGTCTGAATCACTCGTAAGGAAATTCTTGGAAATCCTTATGAAGGGACTAAAGGTGAATCTAGACGAAACAAAAGAATCGATCTTGAAAGGTTCGATAAGGATTAATCTAAACTATTACCCCATATGTCCAAATCCTGAGTTGACAGTGGGCGTCGGCCGCCATTCTGACGTGTCGACGCTCACCATCCTTCTCCAAGACGACATCGGTGGTCTCTATGTCCGAGGAAATAAGGATAACTGGATTCATGTTCCACCAATTAATGGTTCACTGGTGATCAATATTGGAGATGCGCTTCAAATATTGAGCAATGGTCGATATAGAAGCGTCGAACATCGTGTGGCGGCTAATGGAACCAAAAATAGGATATCGGTGCCAATCTTTGTGAACCCTAAGCCACAAGATGTGATCGGTCCTTTCCCTGAAGTATTGGCAAGCGGTGAGAAGGCAATTTATAAAGAAGTTTTGTATTCTGATTATGTCAGGCACTTTTTCAAGAAGAGCCATGATGGAAAAAAGACGGTGGACTTCGCTAAAATTTAAGAGCTGGTCCTGAGTGAGTTATATAATCATAAGGATGATGTCGTTCAAAATAAATTTCTGTACATGAGGGTACAGAGTGCTAAGACACGTTTTCTTGTTTTTTCCTTTTTATCAAGTTTTATTTGAGTCGGTTTGAATTTTCTAAAGGTATGCTAGAAATGATTGTAAGGTTTTTGGAAGATTGTAATTGGCATTCAGTTTATAAATGGTCATAATGAATTATGCTATCATAAAACCATTTCATATGACTAAATTGTCTTATAAATATATTATTTTTTAAAAGAAAAATATTATATAAAATACAAACCATATGTTTCTAAATTATTGTTTACGTATAAATAGATTATCTAAACTTTTAAAATATATTTTATCATAACTTTTAAAAATTGTTTATACACTTGTGATATTGTCTTTATATAACAAAAATTGCTGTAATTAATAGATGATGGCAAAAGCTTAAATGGTTTTTGAGATAATATTTTGAAGAAGCATGTATTTTAAGTAGCTATGGAGATACAAACAGGCATTTTGAAATTTTATAGTAAGGTTTATGAATAAGTTTTCGTGGTGAATTTGCAGTGATTTCAAATTGATATTTTATATGGAAATAATTACTTGGTCAATTAGGATTACAATGCCATCTATATATATATATAGTATGGGCGCTTATAAACTACTAGTTTAGCTCTAACTACCATCGTACTGACCACTGATATTAGAAAACTGATGGAAAAACGTAAATTACTGATCTCTGAAATCGATGCAAGCTTATACATCTAGTTTAGAAAAAAATTAGGCCTCCTTGCCTGGATTGCCGAACCCATGGGAAATGCTGTAGTTTAGAAAAGGTTAATTTTTCCATTTCCTGTTCGAGGAGCTCTTTGAACAAAGTAGAAGATGACACACGTGCATCAGGTTTAGACGCGCCTAGCTTGTGCTGCACATGCACCAAGGCCGAAAAATTCCTCATCCGTACGAGGAACCAAACTAATGGTATGTTTTGCGACATAATTGCAAAGTAGAAATAGAACGAAAGTTATGAGAAGGAAAATATAGAAAAGGAAATAAAAGGAAGTAAGATTTTTATATTACGTTTAGATTAGTAGAAATCGGTAGAAATTGGCTGAAATGGAAGGAGAACAAATGAAATGGATAAAAAGGAGGTGTTTAGCACCTCAAATAAAAAGTGGAAATCGGTAAAAATGGAAGGGAGGTAGTCGAAATATTTCTCCTATTTAGTCTATTTCTTTTCTCTTTAAAATTAGAGAGAAGTGAGTTTAAATTGGTGGAAATATAATATGCTTACGAGATTTTTCCTAATAATAATATTCATCACAATAAAAATATGGATAATTTTGTCCAATACTAATTATATTTTCTTTCATTTCATTTTATAAAATAAACTAAACAAAGGAAACGAAAACATTTCCTTTTCTTTTTTTCATATGTTACCAAACACAAAATAAAACTTATATTTCATTTCGTTTCCATTCTTTTCTTTTCTTTATACTCATTTCCTCCCACTTCTCTTTTATAAAATGTTACGAAACATACCATTAAGTATGTTTAGATAAAAATGGATAGAAATAGATAGAAACATTTGGATTTCTCTTATTTAGCTAATATAAAGAGAACAAATAACATAATAGCATGACCAAATTACCCTTTTATTTATTCTCAATTAGTAATAGAAAATCAATACTTTCATAACGCCTTACTCCCTATTACACTTTGATGACCAAACAAATGTACATACAAGCTTGGAAATCAGCAACGTGCATGAAGCTGTGAAATATGTGTTGAAGAAGTCTATTGTCTAAGAGAGATAATGGCTAGGAATGAATAATGCTTTTATTGCTTTTATTTCCCTCTAATTTTGAGGACATTTTAGTAACTTCAAAAAACATGTACCCTCTTCCAGTGGTTTCTGCCCAAATGTGGAAAGAAAATTTATAACCCATTGAGTGGAAATTTATCTATCAATTTCCACTCTCTTCTTTTTACTTCTGCTACACCTAAGAGCAACCAAACACTAACATTCTTTCCATTTCTTCTATATTCTCGAGATATCTACAAATTTCCACTCATCCAAACATAGTGTAAGGGCTAATCTTAGAAAAATTAATCATGATTAGAATATCACAATATAAGTTATTTCAACTATTTAAACAATTTTAGTTATTAATTTTATAATTTTATGTAAAATACATTAGAGAATCCATTTTTACAAAT
The DNA here is from genome assembly GCA_024138005.1 of Lumnitzera racemosa. NCBI lineage: Eukaryota > Viridiplantae > Streptophyta > Magnoliopsida > Myrtales > Combretaceae > Lumnitzera > Lumnitzera racemosa. The sequence continues at coordinate 14,453,315 of JAMXBC010000006.1, forward strand.
TTTAGTTATCGATCTATTTATGTACATAAAATACACTTAAACTAAGAGAAAAAATTAAAAACATATACGAAGAGAGAGAGAGAGAATTAGACACAAGATGATATATCCTCTACAAATGCAATTAGGATGGTTAAAGACGAGTTTTATAAACTTAAACCTATTGTAATTTGTGCATAATGTGCTAAGATATTTTTAATGTATTTATGGATATTATTTATAAAAGGTAAGTATTTATTATATTTATATACTTTTTTGCTGGTATATATTTTATAATAAAGTTTCATAGATAATTAGAGTATTATGGAATTATAATAAATGTATATTTTAACTGAGATTCCACTACATTGTATTATCTAAAAATTGTTTTTAGTCAGATAAATATATATCTAGAGGGGACATTAATATTTAAACCAACATGTTTTATAACTAAGGTCATTCTCACTAGTCCAAAGGAAAAATATCCGAGTTATACAAGTGGGTGCTCAAAGTTAAGTGGGTGTACTAAACAAGACTCGCTAATAGAGGACATCGCATGTTTAATGTTATTAGTCCCTCCTTTGAATGAACAAACATAAATAATCCCTAAACGTGAGACTTTCATATATTCTATATATGAAATACTGTGTTTTAATGTCATTAAATGTAGTCTTTATTTGGATTGTAAATAATACGGTTATTGGATTTGTAAAACCATCCTAATTGCATTTGTAGAGGATAGTGATGAATCAAGATAATTGCATTTGGGTACGATATGAAATATAGAGAGGATAGAGATGAATCAAGATAAAATTTATTTCTCTCTTGGATTAGGGAGTCGATATCAAAGGCCACTTGGATAAGATAATAGTAACCTGTAAGTCCGTGGCCATGGTAAGTATTATTAAGTCTATTTTATCTTGGAAACCAAGTAAAATTATTAAACGTTGATGATATGATATGCAATGGTTTAATCAGAATATTATTTGATGAAGAGATTTAATTACGTAGTAATTGATTCATAGTGGTTTCTCGTTTCCACTTTTTTTATTACGTTAGATGACTAATAACTGTTGTTAAACGGTTGCTTTGGTTTATGTTTATACATTAACTTCGTTTATAAAAACTCAGAGGGTTGTATACTATAGCACATTTAATGGGATCAAAGTATTGACAAGAAATTTTAGTGGATACTAAAATTTGTCAATATTTATTTCAGAACTAAAATAAATTGATCTAAAATAATAGATTGGAAATAATTTATTTTATTGCATAGTATATATCTGCGATTAAGTATCTTTTAAAAGTTATGTATTTTATTATTGCCTTTTCGTGTATAAATAGATGGAATTTATTAATTTCATATTTAATTGCTATTGAAAAGTTTATGATAATTGAAAGGATATGGAATTTATTAATTTCATATTCAATTGCAAAGTTTGTGGCAATAAAAAGGCTGTCTGCCATTAATTTCATGTTTAATTGTTATACAATTTAAAGATTGTGGCAATTGAAAAGTTTATGGAATGAAAGGTATCTTTCATTAATTTTAATTAATATTTAAAAGGAGATAAGAGCAGGAGAAAGAGGAATAATGATGATTTTCTTTGTAAAGAAACACCTTAAGAAAAGGTAAGAGAGAGACATATAAGTTTTGCTTCCTAATTTTCTAATTCTAATTCCAGTTATCCAGTAATATAAAGGATTAGAATTTATTCTTATTAACGTGTGTGTGGATACTGCTAGAGGGATTACATTTGGACTCCTTGTGATGAATACATTTTGAAACAACAAATCGGATTTAGATTTTAATTGAACTCCATCTTCAGGAAGAGACAGTACTTCTCATCAAGGAAAGCTAATTTTGTAATTTTATTAACATATATTTTATTACATGTCACATATGAATCCTGGGATAAGTTTTGTAGTTTTTTTTTTTTTCCACTATGTTTTTTCTTATCTATAAAACCTAACAAAACCTACCTCTATGGGATTTGTTTTTTTTAGAACTTTATAAAAACCTTATACACTTTATTTTCTATTATGAAAATCCATCTCTATATAGTTCCCCTTAAGGTGAAAAAAACTCTATAAGAACGGGGTTTTAAAGGGTTCAAAGGACTTTATAGGAAAGGTTTCCATAAGAATTTGATGAGATGAAGGAGAAAGTAAATTGGAAAGTTGTTGGTAGGGTTGGATTACAAAGCGTAAACAAAACATGTAAACTTCGTAGATTTTGTGTACTAGATATGGAGTCATTAGAGTATCGATTCTAGAGTCCACAAGAACAAAGCAATTAAAATCAACCCAAGAAAAAAAGAAATTAAAATTAAAATTAAATTGAAAACCTCAATATACAAATTCGAAAACCTTAATCGTGTGAAAAAAAAAAAAGAAAATGAAAAAACCCTAAACTCCAACTATACATATAGGATTGCAAAGTGGCTAAGTCAAGCTGAGTTTTTAAAGGCTCAAGCTTGGTTCATTAAAAAATTATCTTACTTAAACTCAAGCCAAGCATTTTATCAAGCCCGTAATTGAGACTTGAGCTCGGTTCATTTAGATAAATGAACTTTGTCTTGAACTCAAGCTCGAATTGTTTATTTATCGTCTCTAGCTGAGTTGAGCCAAGCTTAAAGAAAGTCAATCTCGAACTTGCTTACTAGTTTAAATATATAAAATGAAGAAATATATAAATAAATAGATTAACATATAGTGAACAATAATCATATTATATAATATTCTATAACATATTATTTATTTATATATATTATATAGATATATATTTTTTAATTTTAATAATATATAATATTTGTAATATATATATAAAACTTGTAAGCCTATTCACGAATCTAAATGAGCCAACATACAAGCTTAAACTGAGACTCGAGCTTGGCTTGTTTAAATAAATGAGCTTCATCCTAAGCTTGAGGCTTATTTACTAATTAAGTTTAAGTTAAGCCAAACTTAAAGCAAGCTAAGCTCGCAAGCAGCTTAACTCATTTGCAGCTCTATATATGTAATCATAAATTGAAACCACGAACCAAATAAAAACCTTAAACTCGAAAGATACAAAACCTGAAATTTCACCTTGAGTCTATGGAAAACCATAAAATAGTAAATTGCTCCTAAGGATACAAAATCACTTAAAAATGAAAACGAACAAACAAAAACATTTCTAAATAATAGAAATTTATCAAAGTAAGATAATTTAGAAAATAAATTAATTATGAACCTACCCATATAAATAAGGTTTATGCCATATATGAATTTAAACACAATTTTAACGGTGAATAATTAAAAATGTATATATCTTGCAAAATTCAACCTATTTAAATTACACAAACTAAGAATACTGAATTAATAAAATAACTTCCTTGTAGTAAATATATATGTATATATATATAGCATAATATATATGTACACATATTACATACAATCTTTCTCATACCTTATACCATTTAAAATATGACAAATGTAATCTTTACTGAACATTGAATTATAGGATATGTGTAATTTCCATACCATATGCCATGTATAATGGATCAAATAAGTATGGGCCAATAAAAATATCACATCAATAAATTGACTTTGAATTATACTGTATCACGTAAATTTACTACCAAACAATTAGAAATATTCTTAAATAATAACAATTAGTTAAATTAAAATAATTAAGGTAATAAATGCATAAAATTACTAGTTTGCCATTACATATATGGAAGTAGCACTCATATGTATAAATTCACATACAATATAATTTAAATTGCGCAATTTATATCAAACGATCAAAATTGTTCCTAAATATATTGAATAACTGAAATAAGTTAGCTAAGAGTATAAGCTAATAAAGTTATGAAATTACCCTTATGCATATGATTTGTACCCTATAGGTGTATAAATATTATTTTGACCATATACAAAAAAGATAGAATATATTGCACTGTACCAATCAATTTAAAGTAGATGAAGAAAAACATGGAATTAGTAAGATTATTTTCCCATGATATACATACAAATACAACTTTCTTTGTACAATGTGTTGTAGAATATATGAAATACCATGTAATATTAAATTGGCTAAATTAAACCAATTAAAATACTAATAGTGAATTTGTGTTTCATCGCTAAGCTATATGTAGCATTGTACATATACAACACATGAATTTTTCTTGGTGCAATCATATTACGAGATGTATACTATATGTAATTTTTTGCATGCATTAGAGTTATAGAATATATCATATAATATCAATTGAAATAACTAAAGCAATCAAAGCAACTAATTAATAAAATCATAATTTTGCTTTTAAACAATGTACCTTATGCCATCTATATAGGGAATTTCGCCAAATTCGATGTAAATAAGGCTAAATTAGGAAACTAATACCAACTGAAGACTTGGGAGCAAGAGCCTACCACTACCTGATAGAGGAGGCAACACCCTTTGTCGCTAACAATCACCCCCACTACCGGTGGTAGCTGGAGCATCCAATACCAATGAGTGGCCTACATTTATCCGATTTTGTTATTTTTGCTAAAAATACTTATTTCCATCTAAAACTTATGGAAATTTTTATTTTGGCATATTTTTGTATGTAGTTTTAGGAAAAATATTATTTTGTTCAAATTGAGTCTCGAATTATATTGCCCTTAAAAAATTCTCTAAACCGAGCCAATTTCGCTTTTATTTTTAAAACCTAATTAATGTCATTTCGACTCCAAAATTTTCCTATGAGACATCTATTATCAATATTAAATTACTGTAAAAAAAATTTTGTGTAAACTATTTTTCATAATTTTATTTGAATTTTTGACTCAAAAGTCCTATTAAAATGGTATTTATCAACTTATAATTAGTAATTTTTCAAGCTACTGACGTGGAATTTGATTTAGGGGTAAATTTTGATGTCTTATGATATTGAATGATATTAATAGATAAATTTTATGGTGTTAGGAGTATTGGTTTCACATATTGTGAATTAGGGAGTTTAGTGTATGTATTGTGTAAGGATATGAAGTAAGGGAGTTGACTTGGGATTAAAATAGAACTAGGTTATATGAAGAGTTTTAAATCTAATTAAGAATCAAACTTAGGAGTAATATGCTAAAATGTGGATTATATTTGAATCAGAAGCCCATTCAAAGGTAACTTTAGAATCAGGGTTAATAAAAGTGCGCTAAGAAGTCAATTAGAGCCTGAATCGGGGACTACAATCAACCAAGTTAATGGTTGTTATGTTTTGTAGAATGAGTTATTAGGTATATTTAGGAATCATATGTAAATTGTAATTAGGAGCCAAATTAGAACCTGATTCAGAAGCAAAATCAAAATTAAGGCTAGTAGAAGCATAATAAGGAGTCTGTCAAAACCTGAAACACATGTTACATTCATTTGAATAAATTATAGGGAATAGATTAGAAGACAATTATAAGAATTAAAAATAAAGGTTAATTAGAAGCTAAACTAGAACCTGATTCAAATACTAAATCAAAGTCAGAATCAGAGGCAAATTCTAAATCTAACTTAACACGGGAACTAATCACAAGAGATTTAAATTTGAACAACTAAATATAGTAATACCCTAAACTAAGAATAATAATTTATAATATAGAATTAAACCTATATACATAATTTGTATGAATATTGAAATTATATTTATGTTATAGGGATGAGTAATAATGCTACATCATGAAATTACACTTTAGTGAACAAGTGCAAAGATTTAGGTAGGTTTAGAATAAATACATTACTATATTTTGGAATACTGTATCATAGTACTTGGAGGTTTAAGATTATACTTGATTGTACCTATAGATAATATGAATGTACGCATGCTTGTGTATGCTTTTCTGAGCTTAATTATATGTTGTTAGAGTGTTGTTATGGAATTTGATTGATTGTACTAAGTAATATTGAGTGATCACCTTAAATGGAACTAACTATATCAAACTTGAAACCATAATTTGGTCATGCATTACAACCTATTAGGGGACATTTAGGGTTCTCTAACTAAATATTAATCCTTTCGATAAGGATAGCGTTGTAGCATAATGGTTATTTCTTTATCTTTAGTTGAATTATGTGACAAGAGAGGAGGTCATGATAAGGATAAAGACAGTAGTTCGAAGGAGGTACGATGTCTCCATTTTACAAACCTTGGTTTAGTTGTAAGCTAATGTATACAAGCTGAAACTCCTTAACTCGAATTAGAAGGGGTGAAATTCCTTTAATTTCACAATGGACTAGATAATATTGTGCAATAGCAATTTTTTTTTTTTTTTTTGCATTGCATTGCATTAACTAACTACTTCATAATCCTATTTGTGCTTGAGTATAGTCTTTGATCTCCATCCCTTCTTACTAAGCGGTTATTTGCTCATGTCTTTATAGATAATTTTGCAGGTGCCAATTAGAATGCCACCCTATAACTTCCCTAAGGTTAGTTATAGCTGGATTTTAGGGGAATGAGGTCTTAAACGAAGGAAGTACTAGACTTTTGAAGCTATTGCTTTTATCTTTGTAGGTCCATTTACTATTGAAACTTAATATAAGCTTAAAGACTACTACATGTAAAATAATAATATGTTCTTATAAACTGTTTACTTCAAAAGCCTATGATAGCAATTATAAGGTCGGCGTTTATCTTAAATTGATTTACACAATGCAACTATTACAACCACTTTAGGGCGTGACATTATATAATATGCGATATATTTTGCTAATTTATTTAATTAGATATAATGTATGTATAAAATACCTAAATGATGAGATTTAATTAGTCAAAATCCTAATTAAACCCATAATAACTTGTTATCTAAAACCTATAATATCATATCCTAATCTAACCTAGCCATAACCTATAAACTAGACAAGACAAGAGAAGGAAAATATTTCATGCATCCTCTTAAACTTTGGTTGCAAGGCATTCCCCTTACATGTTATTTTCAAAAGTTTTAACTAACAGACAATTTACAACAACCTCACTCTCTCTCACTCTTTTCCTTTGATGTTAAAACCAACACATCAACCAACTTAGCATTTGTTTATTTTAATCTCACAACACATGAAAAGCTCCTAAATTTCTCCTTGAAAACCGATCATAGACAACCCATTTTTTCCCATCCTAATTCCATCTCTAATTTAGAATTCCTTAGTTTTTGAAAAATATCAAAATATGAAAAATACAAAAGAAATTGAACAATGTAAAAAATAAAAAAAGAATGAAAAGAATACCAAATTTTTTCAAAAATCAAGAAAAGACCAGAAAAAAAGAAAAAAGAAAATAAAGAAAAGCAGGAGAAATTGAAACAAAAAGTGAAAAAGTGTTGTGTGGTGGTCCATTTAGGTCGATTTGGAGTCGAAATAATTTTTTGAGGTCAAAAATGATTTTTGGAGTTAAAATAAATATATTTGATTTGATCGAATATGGCATCTCGAATAAAAATGAGCATTCTTTGAAAATTAATTTTTTTGCCTAAGTTCGGTTAACCTTTAATGAAATATTTTGAAAATTGATATTTTTAGGAGAACATAACCTCAAACTATACCTCAATTGGAGTAAAAATTAATATTTTGTGGTTATTTAAAGTTTTTAAATAAAGTTCAAACATGGGTAAAAAACTAAGATCTTAGTTTAATCAAATTAAATAATTTTTGAAAAAATTCTAAATTTATGTTTGTTAGACTCAACATTGTCTTGAAGAAAGAAGTATGACTTTTTTAGAAGTGGGAGAATTAATCAAATCTTATTTTGGATGTTAAGAAAAAAAGAAAAAAAGAATGACTTTGAATGAAACAATAATCAGGAGGTGGAAAAGAAAAATGGAAGGAAAAAAGAAAAAGAAAAAAAAAATGAGAAAGGAAGGTGACACATCTTACACTAGCATAGTGACACGTATCATGCTATCAAAATGCAACATGGTACGCTTTTATGTGTTGGCATAGTGGCACTACATAGCGCCATGTACAAGCGCCACATAGACCAACCATATGGCGATACGTAGCAAAAGTTAACTAAGTCAATCGTCTAGGACATTAACACAGTTGCCTCTTCTCCAAATCGTCAAGCTACCATAAGTACTTCAGGTCTTGTTTGGCCATGTGCCTAAGGAACCCATCCATCCTCTCTCCTTGCCACCTCGCAACAATGAGACTACATCGCGGAGGGAGGGGTATGCAAGTATTGATAGGGTATTTTGGACTTGAGCCCCTCAAGCCCATATCAACCTACCTAGGCTCTTAGCTTAAATCAATTCATTAGTATTTGGCTTCATTATCCTCCTAGTTGACCTTAGCATAAATACATCAAGTAATGTCAAGCCTAGTTTTTCACCTCTCGGTTTTATAATTAAGTCTTTTCTAAACATATTTGTATTAAACCCTTATCTGTTTAATACTAACTCTCAACTAAGGTTTATAAAAAAAAAAAAAACTGATTCTTTTTGTATTTTGAAATCCACTTTGGAGTCATCACCCGACAAGGGTAAGGAAAAAGAGTAAAGTTATAACTAATTGGGTAGATTGGTTATAACTTAGCTACTGGTCTATTGATTAAACTAATTTATAAAATGATTTTTGAAACTAAAGATTGGGATCTACAAATTAAGAATTTAAACCCCTACAAGTACTACTAACTTTCCAATTTTTATTTTAACCTTTAAAATCTATGAAATAGAACTCAATTAGTAGTTACTCTAATTAGATAATTGAAGTAATTTAAACTAAAAAAAAAAGAGAAGAAAATTAGGTTTTTTATTTTTATCGTCGCTTCGTAGGTGTCTACGTGCCAACGTACCTATGTGCCTACGTACCTATTATTCGGGATTAGACATATATAGTTCTTTTTGTAAAACTTTAGTAGGTTTTGTTTATTTTAATTTTGAAAATACACTGAATTTACGTTTTTAACTCGGTTTGGTTTATTTAAGAAAATTTATAAAATAAGATCTTAAATTGGAACATTTATTTTATTTGAAAAATTCTAAAGCTCCCTAATTTTAAACATGAGTTGATTTATTTTTATTTATTTTTGGAAAGTTGGTCTCCTAAGTGATAAAATAATTTTATAATTTTTATTATTTTTCTATTAGTTATTTATCTAATTTTTATTTTTATTTGTTTGTTAAAACATGAAAATGAATAAAACTAAGACTAAATACTTCCTCCTTTTTCTTTCTTTTCTTCGCCTTCTTCCCTTTTTTTTTTTACTTTAATTTACATTTAAATAAATAAATAAATGAAATAAAATAAAAAGACAACCGAAACAATAAACAGATTGAGGCTGAACCAGGAGGGAAGCATGGGTCAGATTGTAGGTCGGCTCGGGTTTGGGTCGAATCAAGTTGACTCTAATAGTTCATGGGTCGTATAATCAGGATGCATAAGGGTGGTGTATCGGCTCAAATCGACCACCAAAATGAGTGGATAATGGGATATTCATGAGTTTTGGATTGGGATTGGGAGGTAAGTTCAATGCTTAGGTTATTGGTGGCATTCTGGACAGGGCCAACAGTAGTGAGGGTGGCGGTGGCGGTTTAGTCGTATAGTGGTGTTGGTAGGAAAAAAGTAGTTAGGCTAAGGACTTTAGGTTGTGGTGATCACGGTTGTAGTGTTGGGTTCAAGTGACGATGGTTGGTGGTATGTATATCACAAGTAGCTGACAGTAGTTGAACCTTAAGTAGTCGGTTCTTGCTACATGAGGCATGGTTGAGAGCGAAAGAGAGTAGGTTTTAATGCTTGGAGTATGGGAAGCTTAGCAATCGTAGTTTTAAGCTTTAGAGGTGATAAACAAACGAGCTAAGCTAGAAAGAGTGAGCAACCGCAAGCTAAAGAGAGAAGGTAATCGTAGAAGAGAGAAGGAGTGTTTGCGAGTGATTCTGATGCTCATGTGATTGTGTGTCTTATGCAGCAAGCCCCAAAACCCCTTTTATACATAAGGTAACCTAGTTAAGCTTAGAAAGTCAAAATCGAAATGAATGTATAAATTTTGAAATTCAAGTTTTTCCAAATTTTCAAAATTCATTTAATCTTCGTAAAGACCGAATTTTGACATGCTTTTTACACCAGTTCACAGTATTCCACGTCGTCATTGTGATTTCACCATTAATTTAGTGAAATCACAAAAAAAAAAAAAGAAGTAAAAAATGGCCTGGAAGTAAGGACCTTGGGCGAGGTTTATGCGAGAAATAGAGGGAAATCTAAGGAAAGTGATGAAAGTCAAGGAAAAAGAAGGGAAAGGGTGAGAAAGAAAAGGAAAAGGAAGGGAAAGGGGTTGATGTGGTGCCATATCAACTGTGCTGATCAACCAGATGCTATTATATGTCTTCATGTGACACGTAACAGCTAACGTAGCATACCATGTGGCATCACACCAATACACATCCAAACCCAATGCTACTGATCCTGACATGTGGTAGGCCCTAATCAGTTGACAAAACAAAAAGGCTTTACATGCCTTTACCAAGATTTGAATCCCTAGTCTCCGAGTTTAACCGAATACCAAGTCTAAGTGTTTATCCGTTAAGCCATTAGCTTGTGCCTTGTCCAAATTACATATATGGACCAAGTTAGCTTGGGCTAGATTTAAATTTTAGCCTAAGCTCGACAATCTCCCTTATTTTAAAATAAAAATCTATTCTAAAATTTTTTCTTTTTCAAAATTCCCTAAATCTTCTTTTTTAAAAAAAAAAATTCCTATTTTTGTGACTTTTTAATTTTCTAAATTTTTTCATTTTTTATTTTCCAATTTTCTTAATTTTTGTGCTTTTTCCTAATTCTCTATTTTTTATATTTTTCTAAATTTCTTAATTTTTTGGATTTTCCCTAATTTTTTTTTTTTTTGCGTTTTTCTTAATTTAGGGCCCCTCATCCTATCAAAATGAAATAAAATAAACTATACGAAGAAACAAATAAGAAGCCACAATAATGGCATAGTTAATGTGAGTAGAACATTATAGATGAAGGGAAAGGTAATGATATTAGGTGAACTTAGAACCATTGATGATCACTTAGTAAAACAAGGAACAAAGGAAGAATAAATCAACAAGAGAATTTGTAAAGTTATAGAGCTATTCATAAGATAATATAATACGATTAGAGATTTGCAGTAATGAAATAAGATATGATTGATATTAAAGTATAGAATGCAAGGGAAGAAAATGGGATTGAGAAATTGAAAAGAAATTTCAAAGTTGGGAAGCAACCTATAAAAATATTAGATAATCGGGTTCAAAAGTTAAGAAAGTCAAGATATGGAATATGTAAAGGTATAATAGGACGAATGTGACAACCTAAAGAGGGGTAGAGTTGTGGTAGTACCGTTATGTAATACGTGAAGATGCAATATCAAGCACCATCCTTGATCAGGGGCATTCAGCGTACTACACAAGGCATTTATAACTACAACCTTCTCCTAATAACTAGTATTTAGTAATAGTAGAACATATGAATTTAAGTTAAGCTATCTAAATGATCGTTAACATAACATAAATAAATAGGAATGTTAGGTTTCCCCTAAATTGGTTATACAGTACCAAGATAAATCACCATATGTAGTTTATGCCACTTAACAAACTAAAAATACTTAATAATTGGAAATTAAAGAGAGTTCACATATATATAATCGAATGGTTTGCTCGAGCTCTCCACTTCTTCACATCCCAATCCCAAGCTAGTGCTATTAACGTCGGGCATCCCGCAGCCCAGCTCCAGCCATAAGTCCTGTTACAACAATAAACTATAAGGGGATAAGCTCGACTGCTTAGTGAGTAACCTACCTATTCTACAGCAAGTAATATTAAACAAGTTATTTAACAAGCATATGAATGCATGGTCAAACATATGCAATGCAACAGCATATATAGTCTACCGATAACTATATAGAGCATGGTTTTGACGGTCACCGTTCCCCAGGTTAAGAATTATTTCGACACATCAAGATCTAGGTATCCACGTCTAATTCAAAGTCTCTTGTCATCAATATCATCCTCAGCAGTAGACACGACACTGCACGCCCTCAAGCAGTAAGCGGTAAGCCTAGTAAGCAGGATCCCCCATTCTACTGTATGATGCTGACACTCATATTATCATGTTATAAGATGCGATGCATATCTAGTTTAATTAGGGGTCAAATATTCATTAGTCCAATTCATAGGTGACTAATCATAATATATAGACACTCCAAGACCCTAATCTCTAATGCAATAAGCATATAATATTCATATCAACTTGCAGACAAGGTCAATCATATTAAACACATTCAATTTCCCATTTGCCCCAATATGCAATAATTTTACTTATTGGATATAATTAAGTATTCCGCTAACTATAAGCATAAACAAGTAAAGCAGGAGGCGATGTACTCACTCAGCCATGATACTCAATAGTCCCAATAATCCTCTATGGTGTCCAAGTCAAACTCCTCGTCCTCTAAAAAAGATAATTAAGTTTTATGAGTATTCTATTCACACCAATTAACTAAGCTTACCAGTTACTATCCTAGAGTTAGGTGTTTTTGTAATTTGGGCATATCTTCTTCGTTTTAACTTTGTTTTCAATGATCTTATAATCATTTTCATCGTTTTCGAATATTCTTTCATTTGGTGAAGTTATTTTTAAGTTTCTAAATCAGTAATTTTTCATTTTGGGCCCTACAAGGTGTAAGCCCTAAAACCAAGCCAAGTAACCGTAGGGTTGAACTTAGAACCCAAGATTTAGGGCGATCGGTTAAAGGATCCGATCAAATCCAAATTAGAAACTATTGAGAGGAATATTAGTAAAACTGACCCCGTAAATTTGAATTTAAGAAAATAAGTAATAAAATAGGAGACTATAAAATTTTCAAATTTTAAGTATAATAGGTATTAATTACCGAAAATGCGAAAAGTGTCATGAAATAACTAATAAATTACTAGAGATAAATTATATGTATACTAAAAATTTTAGAATGACCAAAATAATATTTAGGAATGTTCACGTGTATCCTACATGTATTTACGTATAGATAAAAATACGCGTAAGTACTAAAATTGTCCGAAAACTAAGTAAATAATTAAAGAAAAATACAAAATAATTATAAAAAAATTAGAAAAAAATCAGAAGAGGATAATTGCAACAAGATCAGGCGTGGACTGAAAAGAAAAAATTTAACCAATAGGAATTGGACAAACAAAAAGCCTAAAATGAAGGAAATGGGGCAAAATCCCACCAAATTAATGCACATTAATTACTAAATTTGTCTATAAATAAGGAAAAAAATTCTTAGAAGTCATTTGGCTAGTTTATGATCTGGGAAAAATCGAAACACAAAAAAATTCGAGAGAAATTCCAGAAAATAAAAAAAAAAAAGAAAACTGTGCAGAATAGCAAAGTGAACTAAAACCACCACCCACCACCACCTAGGACCGAACCACCACCACCACCCTACAGTAGACCCACTGCCTGGACCGGCCGACAACATTGGACCGGGTTTGGACGGCCCAAAAGCTTCGGACCGGTTAGTCATTTATTCACCCGATTTTTGTATAATTTTGTAAAATTATTTATTTTCCCCAAAAAATTATGAAACTTGTTATTATGATGTTTTATTGTATGTAGATTTAGGGAAAAATATTTATTTAGTTTAATTATATCTGGAAATATAGGGTCCCTAACAAATTGTTCAAAACCGAACATTAGTAAACCGAAAAATAAATAGGCTTAAGAATGTAGTTTGGAGTTCAAAATTTTTCTGTAGGATGCTCATTTGATGTATAACAGTGTTATGATTTTTAAGTTAATTTTTAGCCCTAAAATGATGGTAAAATTGGGTGATTAAGGGTTAATTAAGTGATTAGGATGCTAATTACTGACTTGAATCTTAATTAGAGGTTTAGGGAAGTTAATCTCTATAGTGGAACCTTAATCCTATCCTTTAGGTACTAAGTATGGTTAATTAGGGAAATTAGGTAAGTAATATAACAAATTAGTAATATGTGAAAATGTAAATTAATAAATTTAAAAAAATAAGGTTATTTAGATAATATTATAAAAGAAATCAGAAAAATAATAAATCTGAAATGACATTTAATTTTAAGTAAATATCTCAAAATGTAAGATTTTTACACACCGGGAGTAAATCCGATACCTTAATTAGAATTAGCATGTACCGAATAGTTTAGAATACAAAAATTACGACCCGATAGGATAATTGAATACCTGAACATAATGTGATTAATATCACATTGGGATTCGAGCTTAATTACGACTTAGGAATTAAAACTAGAATCTAGTTTAGGAGCTGAACCCCGAAATAGAATACAACGAATCATTACTACGATATAGGTATACATGAGGAAAATGAGTTATATTATGAATTAGAATAAGAATCCATAAAATATAAGTACTAAAAGAACCTATTTGTATTATAGGACACCCAGAAACAAATCAGCTCGCAACTAGAGGATCGAGCGATCGAGCAAATTCAAGTAAGTTGGGTTATTGCTTATTGTAATAGAGTACTAGTTTCGTAGTACTCGGAGACTTAGGCTTGTATATGATTGTGATTGTAAATAGTTTGCGCATGTGCTTGATGTATCTGAATTCGTGCTGGAATTTGTACTGTGAATGACTTTGTGACCGATTGAATTGGTATGAACTTGTTGAACACCCTAACCGGCATTTAATCTTAGTCGACCCTAATAACCGAAAACGTCATGCATTGCAACCCGTTAGGGGATCATAGGACTCTCCAACCAAATACCGACCCCTTCGAAAGGGATAGCGCAGGATTGCAAAATGGTCCCTTCTTCATCCTCAGTCGAACTAAGTGACAGGAGAGGAGGTCGTGGCGGAGGTGAAGTTAATGGTTCGAAGGTAGTCACGGGAAGAGCGAGGTCTCCATTGCACAAGCCTGGGTTTGGTTGTGAGCTGCTGCATAACATGGAACTCCTCAACCCGGATTGGAGCGGGTGAAATTTCTCTGATTTCACAACGGACCGGACTACGTTGTGCGATGACACTTGATTGTTGCATTGCATGAAAATAATTGTTTGATAACCCTGTTTGTGCTTGTATGCATTCATGAGTCTCCAATTCAACTTACTGAGCTGTAGTTGCTCATACCCTTATAGATCCTTTTACAGGTTCTGATTTGTAATCTCTTCAAGTACTATGCCGCCCTACAATTATCCAGAGGTTAGTCCTTTTGAAGCCAGGGGTGTGAGAATCAAGTTAATTAGCAAATGTGTAACTAGACTAACCTTGTAGTTAAAGGTTGAAGACTGTTAGTTATTTTGTAAATTAGTAAACTGTAGTTACTATGTAAAACTTCATTATTATAAATATCTATGTTTTATAGAACTTTGTGGTAATTATCATAATTGTTGTATAATCATTATCGAACTGTTTACTTCAAAGCGAGGAGTCGTCAACGCCTTGTGTAGATTATCTCTATGGTAGGCACTGTGAGGCCAGTTACTATCATAGAATGGTTTACACAGCGGGACTGTTGATAATGGACTTCAACATGTGTGTGTAGTTCATCGGTGATCGTAGACTTCAATGTGTGTGTAGTTCATCAATGATCGTGAACTTCAATGCGTATATGTGCTTTGTGTCAACATGTGCAGTAGTTGTGGACGTTCGGCTTGTGTTACGCGATATGGCGTATGGCTTGTGTTTATGTAATGTATGCTGCGTAAGGATCAGACGACTAATGTACGTTGATGTTCTATGCAGGAGAGGGATGTTTGTGTGGGTGTTGAATTGTGAAGTGAGGTATGTGGAGTTTGTGTTAGGTAATGTGATCAATGTAAGTGTATAGGCATACAACTGTTCTTGCGGATTAGACTTCGGTATCATGTGATTGCATGTAGGCAATGTTAGGGCGTGTTCAGGTTGTTTGGTCAAGGGCCATCGGTGAGTGCCTGAAGATTGTGCTCAATCAAATATACCAGTGATCAAGGGACGTGGATTGTGTTGGTTAATATAGTGTGCTTCAAGCAATGTGGATTGGCGTTAAGCTGTTATATGTTTAATGGCAGGACGTACGAATTGGCTGTGGAGTGATTGTTATGTGTTTGATTGTAGGGAGCTGTAGGTGTTTGATTGTGGGGGTGTTATGTTTGATTAAATGTGCAAATTAGGCTGTACGGGGCAAATTGGGGTGTGAGTGAATGTAGAGTGAAGTGATCGTATTGTAGGATAATGTTTTTGTGGCTGTGGGTTGTGTATTTTTTTAAAACGTATCAAACATCATCGTCGACTCACTATTTATAATACTTACAATTGAATATCTCATATCTAAAGATATGATCATAAACTTAAATATGGAAGATACGATAACGATTCTTTGAAGATTTGACTCAATTTCTAAAAACCCTATCTTGATTTGGGTTTTCTATTTTCTGGTCCCGATTTAGTCCAATTTGATTTAGCCCAAAAACCGACTTAATAAACCTTAAGTCTATTTTAACCCATTATAAATTAGATAAAAAATTTACTTTATATCAGACTGGACTAAAATTATTTTAATGAAGCCCAATTCTTCAACGACTTTTAAAATTTATTAATTTAAACACACACCATTATCTAGTTTGACTTGACTCAATATGACTAGACTTAACTTGACTCAATTTAACACTTTATATTTTTTATTTTTTCTCTTTTCTTTTAATTTTAATTTTTTTTTATATTTTATTATTTTTATTATTTATTTTTTTTCTTTGGCTCAATAAAAATATTAAAATGAAAATGACAAAAATGAGGTTTCTACAACGATCTTATAATTATCTTGAAAATAGTAACTATTAAATCCTACGGGAGTGAGGAAATAAATTTAAAGAACAAATATATTTCTAAGGTCTTAGTTCTTACTTTAGAATCTTACATTTTCAAATAAAGTATTACTTAAGTAATATAATACAATGAAATCTTGTAAACATTAATTGTTATTTGTATCCTAATATATATTTTCTATACTCTCTTAGGTAAATAACTTGTTTAATATGTGAATTGTTTACTTCAAAACGCATTAGTTATGGATGCCTTGTATAAATTAAGTCTAAGATAGTGGATTTAATATTTACTTCTATTCTAGAATGATTTACACGGTGTAACTATTACCACTTTACCACTTCAAAGTGTAACAGTTCTAATTAAGTCCTGTAACTAATTGTTCAATGTTTGGTATGTAAAATTTAGAGCAATTGGGTAAGTTGTCCGATTGAATCTAAATTTTATGATAAAGGTAGGAATATCAGTAAAAGTGATCTCATGAGTTTAGAATTAGGAAAATAAGTAATAAAATAATTAAATAATATAATATTAAATTATAAGCATAATACCCATTATTTTAGAAAAACATAAAATGAGTTTCAACAACTAACGAATCGATAGAAAAAAATTATCTGCACACTAAAAATCATAAAATAACTTAAATAATATTTAGGAATGTTTATTTTTACTATAAATATATTTACGTGTAGGTAAAAATACTCGAAATTACTTAAAATACCTAATATATGTTAAAATAGTACAAAAAATGAGGCGTGGCAAGCTGGATTTGAAGAAAAATAAGTTAATCAATAAAATTAAGACAAATTAAAAGTGAAAAAGTAAGACATAAGGGACACATGTCCAAGTTAAATTGTAAAAGAAACCTTAAACCTCTTTTACAAATACATAACCCCTCTTTAAAATTTAGTTTGGACACTTGGTGAACCAGGAAAAATTAAGAGAGATTAAGAAGAGAAGAGAAGGTATTTTTAGGAAAATCAAACAAAATAGTGTACATATGGGGCTTCTAAAGAAAAACCCATATCCAATGACTACCTAAAGAAGAATGGCCACCGCCATTAGATAGTGGACCCCGTGCCTGGAGTTGCCAATAAGGGTGGAGCCACCACTAGTGGTTGGAAGCCCTTCTATTGGTGAGTCTCAATTCTTCTTCAAAAATCGTTTAATTTTGTATGAATATAAAATATGTACAAAAAATTATGAAATTAATATTTTATATCTAGGGAAAAATATCAATTTGATAAAATTAGAGCTTGAGTTATACTGCTCTTAAGAAATAACTAAACTCGAGCTAGCTTTTGATATTGACATAAATGACTTTAATAATGTAGTTTTGGGCCCAAAATTTTTTATATGAAGGATTTTTCTAAAAATTTATTTTCTAAAATTTTATTTAATTTTTAGGCCCTAAAAATCATATATAAAAGGTAATATTTAGGCTTAATTTTGTAATTTAATGTAAATTTAGAAAAAATTCTGATTTAGTATGTAATTAGGTATTTTAGGATATTAATTGCTAATGTAGTATGATATTGGTAGGAGTTGGAATGTTAGAAGCAAGTATGTATTATGTGTATTATGTGATGAATAATGGGTAAAATGGTATAATTAAGCTAATTTTGTGATTTGGGAATTAATTATGTATATTAGAGAATAATTAAGCATTTTGATATATTATTGGTAGTGAAATATGATATATGTAATGTTAAAAGTGTTAGATAGATGATATAAGTGTATAATATGTAATAATACATAATATTTATATATAGAAATTAGATAGGTAGAAAATATTAGGTAAAAATTTATGGTATTATAATATTAAAGGTTTAATAAGAATCATATTTGGATTATGAATTTAGGCAATTATGTGAAAAATGTAGGTTATTCTTACATCGGGAACTAATTCAGTAGTTAAATTAGAAGTATAGTGTATCGTATTAATCGAAATACTGGTTAGGAACTAAAACAGAGATTTAGAATACGTAAGCATAGTTCAATGAATTTTACATATTAGTTTAGAAGGCATTCCTAAGGTTTACATATAAAAACAGCAATAAGAAGTTAAAATAAATCTTAATTTAGAAATTGAATTAGAAATTAATTTAGAATTAGTTCAACTATAGAAGATATAGAATTTGAATAATTGAGTAAAATTATAATCTTAAATAAAAAATAATAATGATTTGAAACTTATATGTATATATATACATATGTATAAGTAGTTACGTGAAAATGTAGATCATTTTTGGATTAGAATTTAATTCAAAAGTAGAATCTGAATTAGGATTAGTATAAATAAATTAGATGGTAAGCCAAAAACTTAAACCAAAGGTTATACTCATTAAATAAACCATAAGAAAAAAGATAAAAGACATTTAAAAGACTTACGAACAAAGAGTAATAAAAAGAAAAAGGTCAAATAAAACCTAATTCAAAAGCTGAAATTGTAATTGGAATAAGAAGCAAATTCGAAACCTGGTTAAACAAGAGAAGTAATTCTAAGAAACTTAGACCTAAATCACTAAATATAAAAAGATCATAAACTAAGTGATAGAAGAGAAGGTCATGATAAGGGTAAAGTCAATGGTTTAAAAGTAGTTATGGGAGGAGCAATGTCTTCATTGCACAAATTCGGGTTTAGTCATGAGTTGTTGAAATGTGCACTAAACTCCTCAATCTGGATTATAGCAAATGTAATTTCTCTACTCTAATGATGAATCAAATAACGTTATGCAAAGGCATTTACTTATACATAAATTGTATCTAACAAATTTGGTTGATAACCCTGTTTGTGCTTTATTTATAATTTTAAGTCTCCATCTTAATTTACTGAGTAATTGATTACTCACATCCCTATAGATGGTCTTGTAGTTATTAGTTAGGAAGTAACTAATTAATTACCTTAAAATTAACAACTGTTGGATCTTGGAAAGTAAAGATATAAAACTGAAGCATCAGTTACATTCTTGAAGTTTAGATCCTATCTTTAAATCTCTTAATATCAATATACATGTTACTTAAGTAAAGTAAGATTAGGATATTGAATCTTGTAAGCATTACTTGAGAGATTTAGATTCTAGTATGTATTTCTTATATTTTTATAGATAAATAACATGATTAATTTATAAACTGTTTACTTCAAAGCCAGTTAGTTATAGACGCCTTGTATAAATTAGATATAAGATAGCATTTGAAATGAATATTTTGTATGGCGGGACTGTTACAAATCTACTACTTCTGAGTATAACAACAGTCTCTTCGTGCAAACCATTTTAAGATAGAAACTAACTTTACAGCCGCTATCTTAAACTTGATTTACATAAGGTGTTAATAACTAACTTGCTTTAAAGTAAACAATTCATAAATTAAACATGTTATTTATCTATGAAATTATGAAAAATACATATTTACACTAAAATAACCCAAATATGTTTACAAGATTTAGTAACCCAATAATAATCTACTTAAGTAATACATAAATTAATACTATGATTATGGGGCTTACATTTCCACCCCCTTACAATAGTTTTGTCCTTAAAACTTGCAAACCCCGTAAATTTTATGTTTTGAACTTAGAATCAAATTTGAAAAACCAATAATAATTAGATCAAAGAAATTAAAATTGACAAATTGAAACTTGAAAAATGAACTTGAAAAACCTTAGAGATAAAGTTCAAAAAATCCTAATCACGTGCAAAGACTCTAAACTCAATTAGGTGTTACCATAAATTAAAAATTTAAATGGAATAAAAACTCTAAACCCTAAACCTTAGAGTTGTAAGACCTTATATTAAACTTCAAATGCATTGAAAACCTTAAATTAAAACATTTAACTTGAATTACATAAATCACATAAACTCAATAACGAATAGTAAGAGATATCTACAAATGATAATGATCAATCAAATTAAGTTAATTAAGGTATAAATTAAAAGGATTATTAATTTACCCTAAATGTTACATTTTCTCCAAAACTAGCTTTAAACTCATAAGCATACCTTCAAAGCCCTCAAACTTCATAAGACCCTAAAATGACAAAAGCCCTAAAATGAATTAAAAACTCTAATTTAGCATCAACAGCCCTAATTTAATTAATAAACTCTAATTATATAGCAACATTATTAAGTAATTACTAATAATTCCCTAAATTACCAGAATAGCCCTAATTTGTCTTTTGAAATCGTAATTGATTAGCAATAATTGATTCTAACTCTTAGAATCCCTAAATTAATTAGATAAAATGATGCAATAGGCTTGATTAACTTAATTAAATATGAAAAACTCTAAACTATGTCTAACTATGATCATCTCAATTAGTAATTAGAGTCATAAGCTTAAATTGCATTCTAATAATCTACATGCATTAATGTATCATAATTAACTAAAGATAATCACAATTACCTATATATGACAAGATAATTAGTTAGGAAAACAAAGAACTACTTAAATTTAGTAGGTAAACTATTGCCTCAATTTGCAAAAATCATAAAAAGCAAATTGGTCCCTACTTGTGCTTAAACCATATAACCAAGAATGGAAAGGCTTTGTTCCCCACTACATTCACCCATAATTAACCCCTTCTTTAACCCATCTGTTTGCATTTTACTTCATCTTCTTCTCTAAAATAAACCCTAGAAATATTCTCTAAACATATAATCCAAAAACAAAAGAAAAACAAGAAGGAAAGAAATAAGAGTAAGCTTCTCGGACCGAGCTACGCACTCGAATACCCCAAGTTATAACTTTACTACTACCTCCAAACGACACAAAACCATTTGAATTTGAATATTCTTTCATCCCTCTTTCTTGATAACAAACATTCTTGACCAAAAGAATTTGTTTTGTTTGCCAAAAACGAAGTGAAAAGAGACCCTTCAAATTTTTATCGAGTTAAACTTGTACCTTTTCAACTTTCTTTTTAGTTTGAGTTTATGAGCATAGTTCTTAGGTTTAAAAACTAAAGAAAAAATTATTAAAATGCCACATTTGTTTGCTATGTTTACATGCCCATACATTTGCATTTTCTTAAATTTTTAGTGTAGTAAATACATTACGTGTAATTTTGAAGCACATAAGTTATAGAAAGATGATAACTTAGAGAAAAGTAGAAAATAATCATCATATCTTTATTCCCATGTTAGGGCCAACACATACATATGTATATCCTCACTATATTGTTTATTTCTCATGTTTATTTTGGTAGGAAATAGTTTTAGGTGTATTTTAGTAGTAGTTTGATACATGTTCTAACAACTTAAGTGCATGATGTGTAGAAAGCTCTAAGAAATCATCTTAAACCACCTCCAATATGTTGAACAACATGCTATAAAATGTTTATTGATCGGTTAATCACAATATTAATTAAAGATAATTAGGACTTAGGACTTAATCCTATAGGTTAAGAGGCTAAAAAGGTCTATAGTGAGTAGTTAGGCCTAAAATAATTGTTTGGTTTAGAAAAATCCACTTGAGACCTAATAAACCATTAGTATCAGATATGAAACACTTCATAAAATATGCTATTTAGCGGACCCATTAGGATATTTGGCCAATTGGAATAAGTTAGAATTAAATTTAGAGTTCTAGAATGTAAATTTAGCCTAAATTAGCTTAGTTAGTAATTAGGGCCTTAGAGATATGATTAGGAGCCCAATAAATGAAAAGAACCATATCTGAATTATAATAGAAAATGAACGTCTCTTAAAGTCTTTAGTGAGCCTAAAGCCTAAAGCCTAAAATAATAAATAAAGATGGGCTTAAGGCCTTAAAATGCAAAATAAGCCCAAAAGACCTTAAAGGAGCCAAAAATAAAGCCCAATAACTTAGTGACGAGATCTGATCTCTAATTCAAAAGACTCATAAAATAAAATATAAAAAGTACATTAAGTCCAAAACCCCATCAAAATTATCCCTTATAGGCCCCTTAGTAAGCTAAGGCCATAAATTAGTAAAAATGGCTTATTTGGGCCACAAGAATAATATTAAAACCCAAATTGAAAGCTATGGAATTTGGATAAAAATTTGAACTTAAAATGCTTAATGAAAAGCCCAAAAGGTCAAGTGTAAGTACTAATACCTAAAATTAAGCCCAAAACTCAAAACTAAGCCCAAACCCTAAAGTAGTCAAACTAACACTATTGACTAATGAATCTATTTAACCCAAAATGAATTCTTACAAATCTAAACACCTAAAATGGATCTCACCAAATAAAAGAACACTTGAAAACAATGAAAATCGACTATAAGAATTTGAAAAATGGACTTAAATTGAAGAAGTTATAGAGAAACAAGTTTAAACAGTACTCGATGATTTAGGGCAACTTTCAATAATCATGTAGACTTTTAGCTTTTTAAAAATACCCTATTCCAATTACTTACATAAATATTATTATTATGTTTTAGGTAACTTAATTTCTAATTCAAGAACCCCAAAGGCCAGAACAAGTAAGCGAACATGCTAGGTGAAGGAGTTTCGATGAACTGCTACTTGCTTATGTTTGTTAATTACTTGATATTCTATTGCTTATCCTTAGTTATCTGTTAAGTGACTAGTTGTTCTGTATGTTAACATTCGTGTGATTGTCTTATTAAAATTATTAAATTTAAATATTTTGTCAAATTAACTGAATATACCTCTTGCATGTTTGTGATCTATTAGTTAGGGATTGGGATGTCTATAGCTTTGCTAAGTTTTCTAAAATAAAAAATTCGTAAAAATGCACTTTTGAAATGCTTTATGATTCAAAGAAATATTTATTAACTTAGTAAGTACTCATAGCAGTCTCTTGTGACAATTAACTTGTTCAGGTAAAGCTAATCAACCATTTTCAGTTAATTGATAACAAGTTGCTTGAGTTGGGAATCACATGGTTTAGCCTGTGGGACATTATGTAAATTTGTTAATAATGAGCCCATGGGACGTTATATTAATTGTTGATAGTGGATAGCCTTAGATGGGATCCATCTAATTTTTTAGTATGGTATTAATTGACTAGGGTAATAGTCAAGTTCTATTTATAAGGTTGGTAATCACAAACAGCCTCAAGCAAGTAAGGTGAAGTGCGCCGTACAGTTAAGTACAGGGGATAATTGATGTGCAGAAAATGTAAATCTACACCTTCCATGGTTCGAAAGCCCCATGG
Organism: Lumnitzera racemosa; assembly: GCA_024138005.1. NCBI lineage: Eukaryota > Viridiplantae > Streptophyta > Magnoliopsida > Myrtales > Combretaceae > Lumnitzera > Lumnitzera racemosa. Next base: position 14,477,210 of record JAMXBC010000006.1, read on the forward strand.
ATGTATTACCTACATTCATCGTGTATACATTCATTTTATATGTAGCTAAACTGCATATTTGTTAATAATGCTTGGTAACTTATTTAAATGGTAGTAGCGAGAGACGAATTCACTAATTTATGGCATGCTCACCCCCCAACAATTCCCCTTTGCAGGTAACTAAAAATTGAGAATGGGCTAAGATCAAAGTATAGAGTATTCCTTAAGCAGCTAGATTAGATGGATAAGATTACTTTAGTAAACTCTATTAGTTAAGTTGGATATTTATAATATTTAATATCTAGTAATGTCATTGAAGTTTAATTATCTCTTTTCATTATTTGGTAGGTGATTCCAACTCTCTACAGTCTTGGTGGACTGTGGATTGTTGGTTACTTTGATTATTAGTATAAATAAGTAAATATAAGTAAAATGAATAAGCATCCTTAGAAGTTATTAGTTAGAGTCTTGCAACATTTGACTTATAAGGTAGTCTTTATATTATGAGTATACACATGATATGAAGATTTAGGTAAAAACTACCAGGTCTCCTTTTAGGGTGTTACAAAACTACTATATATCTACATATTACTCAATTAACCAAAAATAACATTTTATAATTAATTAGTACTATTTTAACATATTTCGAGTATTTTAAGTAATTTCACGTATTTTTACTTACGTATAAATACATATATGATACAAATAAACACTGATAAATATTATTTAAGTTATTTTATGATTTTTAGTATGCATATAATTTATCTATATTGATTTGTTAGTTATCAGAATTTATTTTACGTATTTTGATAAATAACGAATATTATGCTTGTAATTCAATATTATATTATTTAATTATTTTATTTCTTATTTTCTTAAATTTAAACCCACAGAATCACTTTTACTGATATTCTTAACTTTATCGTAAAATTTAGGCTTGATCAAACAAATTATTTGACTACCTTAAATTTTACAGATTGAACCTCGAACAATTGGTTGTAGGGCTTACATTTCCACCCCCCATTAAAAAGGTTTTGTCCTTAAAACTTCTGCTTATGTTTTTAGTATTAAATGCTTGTTTCTAATTATTACTAGTTGATAATTTGGATGAGTTGAAAGTCATTTTTATTTACAAAGTCTTTCAACATCCTAAAGCTATTTTGTTAGCATAAGTATATGTTTACCCATATAGTGTTTCTACTTTTACTTATAAACTTAATTATCTAGTATTTTAGGAGTTGCTTTCCAAAATTAATTAGTATCTCATTTCCAGTCTCTAGAAAATTTAATGTTTTACTTAACTTTATTTTCAATTGTTATGTCAAATGAGTTAAGTTTTCTTTATTCGATGTTACTCAATCCTTAGGCCTTTACTTTTAGGATTGATAAAATAATCTTACTTAGTATGAGTCCTTTGTAACCTTATAAACTAACTTTACTGTTTAGGTATTTTATTGGTAGTTCTTTTTAAATTAGATGAGTATTTATTCTACTTATAATTTTCTTGTTTTTGTGGCTCTAAATTAATTTAAACCCTTATGGGATTTTTAGTTCAAACAGATTTCCTCTCTTTCATTAGCTTTCTGTTTTGCTCACCTTAGTTCTCATATGGGTTTTAAAATATATTAACTATATTATATAATTTTAAGGTCTTATTAGAAGCTAAACTTCGACTATCTATTACATTCTTCTTCCATCATTAAATAAATTTATCTATGGCTTTTGGATATGACTTTTGTTCATTCTCTAATCTAATGATATTTTGAATTTATCTATTTCTAACTATGTCGTTTATTGTCTGAAAATTTATTATTATGCTTATGTATCAAATACCTTGTAAGGTGGTCATCTTAGCTTTTAAATTTCTTATAACTTTCTTATAAATGCCTCTATTTATCACGATTATACTAACTACATCATATTCTAATCATAGAGATTTTGACTACTATTTATGTTAACATTGTAATAGAGATTAATGTTCATATTTATTTCTAAGAATATTTCGCAATTAATGATTTTAATCTTAGGTGCCTATATAAGCATAGGTTATCGATTTTGCCTTTAGTCATTTATATATTACGCCATTTCAAATGTTAGATTTGTTTGTTCAGATCATATTACGATTACATTAGTTGTTTGATTTTTCAGAAGTAGTACCTTGATCTTAGTCTTATAAGCATGTCAACATTATTATATAGTTGTTAGTATTAGTTGGAGTCGTGAGGTAAATTTTAAGATGTGTAGTTTATTTACTTTAGTTTGGTTTCCAATTCTTATTATTGGTTAGTTTATCTTTTATCCTTGTGTATCACATATCTAAGTGTTATTTGTTACTTATTTAGTTCCTTAGTTCCTTATACTCCATATATCTTAGCACAATTATACCAATAGTAATGAGTGGCAAATCTTGACCTTCTATTTACTCGGACCAATACCATGACAATCAACAATTGACTTGAATTGATTGAGCTTAGCTTGACTCAGTGAGACTCAATGAGACTTAACATGACTTAAGGCCAATGAGGCCTAATACTCTAACGTAAACCATACAGATTTTCCATTCTGTCCTAATTGGATATTCATGCTAGTACACATGAATATTACTACTTTGATAACTTCTTTGTTGTTTCTTGTTATAATTATTCATTATTTTGTTGTTGGAGTCTTAACTTAAATTCATATTTGTTGTAGTATTCTTATTTTCACATTTATTTCCCATTATCGAGGATTAGGAGAAATAGATTTTTATTTCATTTGAAGTGATTTTATGTTATTATTGTAGTTGTGGTTATGATATTTTACTATTCGTATTGACATCATTGTCATTAAGTTGTGGTTAAGACGGATTGATAGGGTTTTGATTTTCAAGATTAAATTTTATCCTTAAATTTGAGGTCATTGTTTGATTAGGTTGGATATTTAGGGATTCGATAATGATATTCGTTGGGCAAAGTTTAGCTCCCACAAATAGTTTTGTAAATAGTAGACGTTGATGAAGGATTATTTTGTAGGGTTAAAGGAAGAGACTGGTGATAGGTAAATGACTTGACTCTAATTTATTTGTAATTAAGTTCATGTTGTATAATGGATGAGGTGTAATATTCTTTGAGGTTCATTTTATATATTAAAAGGATGGAGGTTGATGTATAAGTTGGTTTTAAGTAGTTTGCTATCTTTTTCATTATAAATCATGGCTAGGTTTTATAGTTAGAATTATCAGTTATGATTGACCTAGTGTACATATAGGTATATATGTATATACATACATGATTCATACACATTAGAGTTTGAAGTTATTTTGAAAGATGTAAGTTTGTTCATGATTAAATTACATCAATTTCCAATAATTGCATCTAGTTTCCCAGCTATATTATATATATAGAAGCAAACATCAATCTTAATTATATCCAAATTCATAACAATAAACACCTATATAAGCAAAGGATCTCTTCAATTTAGAATCCATGATGTACCTTATAGTTATTGAAAATCTAAACATAGTTGAAGTTAATTATACTAGATTAACAAAAGAGTTTTCTTCTTAGTTGGAAGTTATTAGGGTATATATGATTTAATGGAAAGTGTTTAAACGAATTCTTAAAGCTTAATATAAATATGTGTTAGAATTACCAATTTTCTAATTACTTAAAGTGAGTAACGACTCTCACCTACTCCATTGGTCTGCTTGACCTAACACCAAAATGAGCCCAGTTTATTACTTTCAATTTTAAGCTTTGTCTATCAATTGCTACACTTGTTGACCCATTAATTATATGTGCATCTAAATTGATATTCTCTATCTTATTTAAAATATAACTCATGTTATGCTTAGGTATTGTCTAGGTCTATTTCCTCATTTGAGGATCTCATTATAATTTTAATTATCTTATATCTATTTCACTCTTACACTGATACTCAATAAGAATGTTCCACTTAGTGATGTGTTCTTAGAACTACTAGGATAAGAAATCAATTATCTTTAACTTCTATCTCCAACCTTCTACATTAGCTTCTACAATTTCTACTCCATTGGGTTTTACTACTTTCCTTTAGATCTTTTAAGTATAGCTAAGTAGTCACAAGTTCATAAGTTAGTAAAATTTTATTATCATATATTCTTTTACTTATATGTATAAGTTATACATACACCTAAAGTCTACGTCTTTTAACTACTCATTTATCATCCACTTATTACTACTCACTTTCAATATGCTCTTATAATATCTACTTCTTTTAATTATAACACTTCAAAGTGAATTCACTAAAACTATACTTTGATACCAACTTAGAATTGTTACACCTCGAAGCGGTAAAGTCATAATAGTCCCGCTGTGTAAATCATTCTAGAATAGAAGTTGACATTTCAGTCGCTACAATGTGTCCATGAATAATTTGCTTTGAAGTAATCAATTTACAAATTAATTATGTTATTTATCTATAAAAATATGAAAAATACATATTAAAATCTGAATATCTTAAGTAATGCTGACAAGATTCAATATCTTAATCTTATTTTACTTAAGTAATACGTATATTGATATTAAGAGATTTAAAAATAAGATCCAAACTTTAAGAATGTAACTGATCCTTCAATTTTATATTCTTATTCTACAAGATCCAGCAGTTGCTAGTTTCAAGGTAATTAATTAGCTGCTTCCTAACTAGCACTTACAGCATCTATAGAGATGTAAGTAATCAATCATTCAGTAAGCTGGGATGGAGACTAAAACTATATATCAAGTGCAAATAGGGTTATCAATCAAATTAATTAGATGCAATGCATGTATAAGTAAATGTTATTACATGATGTTGTCAGGTTCATCGTGAGATTAAATAAATTATACCTGCTATAATTCGGGTTGAGAACTTTAGCACACATTTCAACAGCTTATGACCAAACTCAAGCTTGTACAATAGAGATATTATTCCTTTTGTGATACCTTCAAACCATTGACTTTACTCTTACCGCAACCTTATCTCTTATCACCTAGTTCGGTAAAGGATGAAGAAGAGATTTATTATGCTATCCTATGCTATCCAGTGTTATCCCTTTTGAAGGGGTTGATATTTGGCCAGAGAATGCTAAACGTTTCTCATATTAGATTGTTATACAAGTTTTTTTTAGACTTATAAGTTATATTTAGTTAGATCCGGTTTAAAGTATTCAAACATTTCATATAAATCACATAATATTTAATCCATAACATCAAACTAGAATCATATAATCAAATCTAGAAACACATACACATATGCATGCACGCAATCAATTATCTAACAAACATAATCAAATATAATCCCAAGCCTCTAAGTACTATAAAACAATACTCTAAAATAGAGTAACGTATCGATTCTAACTTATTTGAACTTCCCGCTCGCTCACTTAATGTACAACTCGTACAGGCCATCCCAAATGATCCTTATAATACAAATGTTATTTTAATTTCTACATAACTATCATAAATAGGTTTTATTCTGTGATTTAGATTATGATTATCTTTAGTTTATGGTCTTTTTATATTTAGTGATTGAGGTCTAACTCTCTTAGAATTATTTCTCTTGTTCAGCTAAGTTTCGAATTTGCTTTTTATTCCAATTACAATTTCAACTTTTGCAATAGGTTTTAGTTTATCTTTTTTCTTTTATTACTCTTTGTTTGTAAGTCTTTTAAATGCCTTTTAACCTTTTTCTTATAGTTTATTTAATGAGTATAACTTTTGATTTAGGTTTTTTACTTACTTTCTAATATACTTATACTAATCCTAATTCAGATTCTACTTTTAAATTAGATTCCGATCAAAGAATAATCTACATTTTAATGTAACTACTTATACATATGTGTATATATATATATATATATATATAAGTTTCAAATCATTAGTTTTTAGTTTAAGATTATAATTTTACTCGGTTATTCTAATTCTATATCTCTTATAACCAAACTAGTTTTAAATAAATTTTTAATTCAATTTTTGAATTAAGTTTTGTTTTAGCTTCTTATTACTGTTTTTATTTGTAAACCCTAAGAATTCCTTTTGAACTAATATGTGAAATTCATCTAACTATGTTTAGGTATTTCAAATCTCTGTTTTAGCTCCTAACTAGTATTTCAATTAGTACGGTACACTATATTCCTAATTTAACTACAAAAATTAAATTAGCACGCGATGTAAGAATAACCTATATTTTTCATATAATTTCCTAAATTCATAATCCAAATCAGATTCTTATTATACCCTTAATATTATAATACCATAAATTTTTACCTAATATTTTCTACTCATTTAATTTCTTATTACCCATTATTTATTAGATAATATACATAATAAATACTTCTAATACTCCAAATACTCCAAATATCATACTAAATCAGTAATTAACATTCTAAATACCTAATTACATATTAAATAAGAATTTTCACCAAATTAACATTAAATTACAAAATTAAGTCCAAATATTACCTTTTATATATGATTTTAGGGCCTAAAAAGTAAATAAAATTTTAGAAAATAAATTTTTAGAAAAATTCTTCGTTGCATTGTAATATATATCCTAAATAGTCTACACAAAATTTTAGGCTTAAAACTATATTATTAAGGTCATTTATTTTAATATTGAAAATTAGCTTAGGTTTAGTCATTTCTTAATAGCAGTATATCTCGAGCCCTAATTTTATCAAATTGATATTTTTCTTAAATATAAATACAAAAATATTCTAGAATACCAAATTTCATAATTTTTCATATATATTTGATATTTTTACTAAATTAAATAATTTTTGAAGTAGAATTGAAACTCATCGGTATAAAGGCTTCCAGCCAGTAATAGTGGCTCCATCCTTATTGGTAGCAAAAGGCGTGGGGTTCATTGTTTGGTGGTGGTGGCCGTACTTTTCTAAGTGGTTGTTAGATGCGAGTTCCCTTTATAAGTCCTAATTGTACACTATTTTGTCTAATTCTCTAAGAATAACTTCTTTATTCTTCTTAATCTCTCTCAATTTTTCTTGATTCACTAAATGTTTAAATTGAATTTTAGAGTGTGGTTATGTGTTTATAGAAGAGGTTTAGGATTTCTTTTGCAATTTAACTTAGACAAGTACCCCTTATCTCTTACTCTTTCACTTTTAATTCGTCATAATTTTATTGGTTAACTTTTTCTTCTTTGATTCTAGCTTGCCTTGCTTCATTTTTGGAATTCTTTACATTTTTCACAATTTTTATGAATTTTTTAATTAATTAGTACTATTTTAACATATTTTAGGTATTTTAAGTAATTTTGCATATTTTTACTTATACATAAATACATATATGGTACAGATAAACACTTTTAAATATTATTTAAGTTATTTTATAATTTTTAGTATGTATATAATGTCTCTCTATTGATTTGTTAGTTACTGAAACTTATTTTACGCATTTTCGATAAATAACGAGTATTATACTTATAATTCAATATTATATTATTTAATTATTTTATTACTTATTTTTCTAAATCTAAACTCACGGGATTACTTTTACTGATATTCTTAACTTTGTCGTAAAATTTAAACTTGATTGGATAACTTATCTGATCGCCCTAATTTTTATGTATCGAACCTTGAATAATTGATTGCGAGACTTACAAATAAGAAACCAAGAATTAATGTCTCTTTTTTCCTTTCCACCAATGCATCAGAGAAATTTATAAACAAACACTAGATCATCTGTAAGTTGGGAACGACAAAGTCTATGGAAGGTTAGAAACTAATACAAATTGCTAAAGATTTAGTTAACTAAAGGTTTTCCTACGTAAGAGGTGCTTTCCATTGTCAAATGTAAGGATGGATTTAGTAAGTTTTCTTTTTATCTTTCTTTTGTGTTTAAAGGTTACTTATGACAGTGGCATGTAAGGCCATATAGGAAAGTGAATTATTAGAAATCAACAATTGACTTTCCCATTTGCTATTTCTAATTAGGCTGCCCAATTATTTCTAGAATTTAGAAAATCAAAATCAAAATAATTTTGGTATAAATGAGAAGTGAGAAGTGAGGTTATGTATATACATGGGATATGCTGCAGAGTTTGTACTCATATTAAATTAACAAAGTTCAAGAAATATGTATATGCATGTATACATTATGCGCATGTATATAATAAAACCATTGGTTGAGAGAAAAGATGTGGGACTCGTAGATGGTTAAGGCTATGCATATTAGTTTAAATCTAACAATTATATACAGTATTTTAGCACAATTTTATTTGAGTTGAAACAAATATTGATTAGCTATGTATGTGCTTATAAGAGATGAAACTAGACATACTAAGTAAGAAGATGGCATTTTGCATTAGTCTAAGTGAATATCTAGGACCTTTTGGTTGGTCGAGCTTTGACTTATTAATAGTCATACTAGTGTTATTACGGGCAATTGCTATTAGCTTGATGATGGTATTGTGATGGTAATAAATTTATTTTGCTTGACCATTTAGTTTTGCTTGATGTACAAATGATAAATATATGCTTAACTATCTATAGTAGCTTGATGATTGATTTGAAGTTATCGCTATGATGTGCAATATTTGAATATTGGTTTTAGTTTAAGAATTGGACTAAGTGCATGGATATACTGAATAGGATGACCTTTGGCATAAGCTTAAAATATCACTTGTATGAGCGTTACATAGTGCAAGTAACAGGACTTTAAGTGCTAACGTGAAGCTACCCTAATGAATCAAGTCCTATTCATCGCTTGGTAAGTTTGTGGTGTGATCTTTGAATCGACCCTGCTTGGTGACTTATTGAGATTAGTCCCTTAGAATTGTTTATGGCTGGTGAAAGGCAAAGTAAAGAATAAGCTCAATAAGTTTGTGGTACGATCTTCAAATTAAACTGGTAAGTTTGTAGCATGGTCTTACTTTGAGTATTGGACTAAGTGCATGGATACATTGAATGGGATGACCTTTGGCATAAGCTTAAAGTATCACTTGTATGAGTGTTACATAGTGTAAGTAACATGACTTTAAGTGCTAACATGAAGCTACCCTAATGAATCAAGTCCTATTCATCACTTGGTAAGTTTGTAGTGTGATCTTTAAATCAGCCTTGATTGGTGACTTATTGGGATTAGTCCCCTAGAATTGTTTGTGGCTGGTGAAAGGCAAAGTAAAGAATAAGCTCAATAAGTTTGTGGTACGATTTTCAAATTAAACTGGTAAGTTTGTAGCATGGTCTTTGAATTGGCCCTGATCGGTGACCTATTAGGATTGGTCCCCAAGAATTGTTTATGGCTTATGAAAGGCAAAGAAAAGAATGAAATCTGACTTTGTATTTGCAAAGTTTAAGCGTTTGATAGAGAAAGCGATTTTGAGATTTGAAAGCTAATTGAAAGTTTTGAGCTAAGGTCATAATGGAGTGAGACTAAGGCAATCCAAGCTATCTAAACTTGATTTGATAAAGTTCCTTTAGCTAGGTGGTTGTGTAAGTGATAAGAATACATTAGAAACATTTGCACTCCACTTGTATTACATTGTTGTTACTTGATATGATCTTTATTATAACGACATGCTAGGGATTATTTCCCTTTTTTTTTTTCTCTCTTTTATACTCACTTTGTTCTATAAGGAACTAAGGAATTAGTGTCTAATCTCCTAATTATAGGTATCAAAGATTGAAGCTTTTAGGATCGAATCTTAAATGTTTCAAGTGCGCTTAGTTAGCTTTTGGAAGACATGGTATTGTGCTTTTGTTGTAAATATGTTGATCAATGTATTATAATGTGCACCTAAGTCTGGAATTAGAATTCGTATGCAAATCATTTGAAGTACGATGTATAATTAGAAAAGGCAGACTAAGTAGTGTTTGAGCTCACATTAAGGCCAGTATGGATCAATCATGTAGGCAAGACGGCCTCAATAGTATATGATGGGTAACATGAGAATCATGAATGACAAATGTTAATACACCCTTCAGATGGATGACTTATGTTGATTTTAGGTTAAGTGCTCGATATGTACCTTTTGTATGATATCATAAGTATTTTCCTTATGGTGATGTGATATTACAAGTTGAAGAAAGTAAGTTCAAGTTGAGATTTTAGTCTAGCCTTATCCTTAATTAAGGGATGATGTAAAGATTCACCTCTTTGGTACCATGCTTAAAGATGATAGGTCATTGAATAGAAAAAGCAAACACCTAAAAGGAGGGTTGTTACATTAATAGGATTAAGTATGGAATAGCTAAGAAGTGTATTTCAACCCTCACTTCTTGTGTTTATTTGAATGGGATAGATAATTAGTATCAAAGTAAGAGTACTTAAAAAACAAATGATAGTTGTTTCTTGTCTTTTATGATACTTAGACTTGTTAACATAGCATGAATTTTTTAATCAATGAACAGTTGACATTATTACCGATCCAAATGGGAGAATTTGTGAAACCTGTCAAATAAACAAAGCAGATTACTTTCAAGGATCTAATTGTGCTCATGTGCAACATGGCTACATACATCTAGGCATCGAATTTTGACTCTCCTATATCCACTGTATTATATATGATACATTATATTATTATTTGCAAACATACATATAGAGCAGTTTACACTCGTGAGCTATAATATATTATATAAAATCATGACATCCACATACTATTAGCATTTTTAGCAAACATATAATATATTATGTAAAATCAATAAAAAGGTTTCACACCGGAGGGAAACGATTAAACAATCAAAACTAATTGATTTATCTTAACTAATTGCATAACAAAAAATTTAATCCAACTTTTAGTCAAATTTGCAAAAAAGGTGAAAATTTACTAACTTTTTTTTTTTTTTTTTAGGTTATGAGAAAAGTTTTAATAGGATAATACACCGCATATTTTTATAAGTGGTGGATAAGTATCACTAAAATTTTAATATATAAGATATATGGACATATTATCATTAATATGTCTCTAAATATCATTGATAAAAAAAATGTAATGTATTAACACTAATGAATCATTTTTTGGGTCTTGAGCTACCTTCTTTTTTTTATTTTCCATTTGAGTTATTAACATTTTTCCCAAGTTTTCTAAGAATAGAATTTCCGTCAAGTATAGTAAAAATTTATCCACCTTTTTGTTTTCCAAACTTATCCACCTTTAACACAGGCCAATTTTCAATGGATTGACAATAATTGATTTGATGAAATAATATCATCATATTTTTAATCAAAGAAGAAGTAACCCGTGTTTGGTAAAAAAAAAAAAAAAAAAAAAAGTTAACTCGTGAATCGCCACCCGTTGCTATAAATCCATCACCTATCAAATAAATATTTGAAAGCAATTTAATTATGTATAGTCATAAATGGACTATGTGTAGTCATAAATGGACCATGCAATGATGTAATTTAAGTCAAGTTTTCTGTTTTTTTATTTTTTCTATCTGTCCCTTCACATATCAAGGTAGTGAGTTACACTACTTACTATTATAACTAGATGATATGATCTATTTATTTGCCTAATTCTATTTGGTTATACTTTAGTATTTTATTTGAATTGCTGTATGGTATCATCGAATTTCTACAAAGATTATCATATCTTTTTATCATTCTTTTTCTATTCATGCGAGCACCAAAAAATGCCATGATGACACCACTATTAATTCGATAGTAAGTGCAGACTTGATTTTAGATTTATTTTCTTCCTTCTATTTTTCTTTTAGCTTTTTCATTACGTTTGATTATCGTTATAAGTTACAGGTCCTCGCACCACAAAACACCACTATTATTGAAGAAACACTAGAAAGTGCCACCCTCACTGAATGACACCACTTTCAAATTGACGATGAACAAAGTTTAGATTTTGAACTGACTTCTTTCTATTTTTCCTTAGGTTCTTTCACTTGGCTTAATTGCCATTCAATACTGCAAGTGATAACGCACCACGATCGATTCGACAAATAGCATTGGATTGAATTTGAATTAGTTTCCTGCTTTTATTTTTTCATCTCCATTGACGATGATACATTTTTTCTATCTACCCTTTTGACCTTTTGAATTTGGAGACTTATTTGACTCTTGGTTGAGAATGATTTGCATTCTTATTTGCAAGAGCTTTTATGTGTAAGTCTGTTAAAAGTGACTAAAATGTAATATGAACGTGCCAATTTTCATGATAAATGTAGCTATTTAGAAATCTTCGTATCATGGTGTGCAAGTTTTTTTTTTTTTTTTTCGGATGAAAGTGTTAAGAGCTTAGCACATTTGAATATGTGCATGAGATACTTTGAGCAGCCGAACAACACCTTTTACCTATGTCTATCTTTCTATCTATGACATTAAAGGCCACGAGACGGATGGCGTTTCATCTATCTAACAATTTATATTATCGATGAAAAAAGGGACATGGAAATATTATTCTAAAATGTAAGATGGAAGTTGCAAGAAATGTTATCTGAAGAGAATCTATTTGTGTCTTCTATAAAGGTGTGTATATCCTTCCTTCATAAATGAACACTATCATATAATAATAAACTTTATTTTTATTAGTCAATCCCATAAGTGATTTAGATATTTATTTAATTATTCACTATTTTTTCGCACCCACTGTATGAATGAAGTGTCTAATAGTTTATATGTAAAACAACAAAGCCTCCAACTACATTAATATTATATTATAGATATAAAATATTTCGATTATATCTTATTAGCAATTGATATATCTGCATTATGTATATAAAAGATAAGTATGTTCGTATGATAAAATCTAAAAGATAATGCAATCATTCAATCAAACTACGCACACGTTATTTGCAAGTAAAATTACTTTATAACATCTACATTTTACATTCTTAAAATTTATTAATCCTTTTCTAACAAAGTAATCCAAAATGAAGAAAAAAATATTGAGATACTTTTTCTCTTAATCTCTTTTGTCATTTGAATCTCTCTCATGAACCTCAAGATAAAGCATGTGTAACTTTATTTACAATGTTAATTGATTTCCTGCATTACTTCTTCAAACTCTTGGTAAACCAAAAAACATTTGCCAATATAAAAATTCTTAATATGGGTACTTGCAGTGGGCATTTCGAGGCCTACTCCTTTGGAACCACAAAAGGAGCCCAGAAGGCTACTCTTGAGATATGAAGAAATTAAGCCTGTCCATAAATTAGAGGTCAGCTTGAATTTTAATTTGATGATAGATAAATTGAGCCAAATTACTAGAATAGTAAATCGAGATAAACTCAAGTTTTAAAATACTAAATTTGCGAGCCTAATTGAAGTTAGTATAATTTTTAATTTATTTAAATATAAACAAATATGATATTAATTAGGAAAAATTTATAAAAAAATTTAAGTTTAATCAAATTAATCGAATCGAGTTCAAACTTACCATATATTTTTGAATTGAGCTTGAGCTTAAAATTTAAATCTCGATTGAACTCAAGTTTTGAGTTTTCAAGTTGAGCTCGAATCTAATACCTTTTGGTTCGACACGGATTTGATTACACTCCTACTGTGCGGTATCAAAACCTGATCCTGCAAAATTACTGTCCTTTTGACTACCTGCTATACCAAATTACATGGCCAATATTGTTATCAAGGACCAAGTTTGGAAAAATGAAATTCCCTCACCATGATAGATATTTTTCTTACCATGTAGAAAATCTTTGCAACAATCACCATTATCAAATATTCCATGATGATATATCAAACAGGTACTAAAAAAGGAAACGGCAATATTCTTATTAATACTTGGAACCATTTGCATAGCTATTAGGAAATCCTAATTCAAGAAATGAAAAAAAAAAAGTTGAAATAAAAAAAAAAATTGGCATACCTGAGCACCCATTTCAACCAAACACATCAAATTTCGACTTTTAGCATGAAAAAGCAAATAGCTTTCATTTTACTGCCATGAAGAGAGATTGTACATATCGTTAAACTTGTCCATCAAGTTAAACAATGGATTTGAAATATTCAACAACACCATATACCTTGAGAGGCTGTGTAAATCAAAGAGAATAAGCTTTGTCAACAACAATATTAAAATGAAATCATTAGGCAAAACACCAATCCATTGCCACTGAGATTTCTTCCATACAATAATCAGCAGGATAATCTCAACAAATCAACTGGTATCAAAACCATCACAGCTCATTCCACTCCATCATTAGCCCATTCCACTCAAAAGCTCCACTAAATTAAAACAGACTATATAATATAAAATGCATTCATCAACAGTGAGTTCTTAAATTCAATTCACAGAAGTAAACAACTATGTAAACATACAGTGCAGAAATATCCATATCGTTTTTGTGAAATGCAGTGTACAAGTACATATTAAAAGATGGAATTTTTTGTTTACTATACAGCAACTGCAATGAAAATTTTTTAAATACTAACAAAAGGTGGAAAAGAAATAATTAAAGAAATGCACCCTTCAGCATGAAGAATATTTTCTTTTTTTGGGTAAGGTGACGGCATGAAGAATCTTGCAATAAGATTCCGGAAAGAAATGAATCAATGCCATAATGAAATTTCCTACTATCCAACTAAGGTTCGAATAATCTTAGGAAGAGGCTTTGGCCACCTAAAAAAGGGAAAAGCTGTAGCATGGTTCCATTCATGTTATCAAATTTTGAAGGGGAACATGGAAAAAATGGAGGGAAATTATCAAATGTAAAATTCCACTCTCACTCCAATTAGAGCTCCACTAAATCCAAATAAGCTATATGACACAAACACATTCATTCATTGAGGATTCCTTAATTCAAGTTAGAAAAAAAATCACTAAATCAAACTCTTGAGTGATAATATAATTCTACACTGTCTAAACCATATCCAGCCAAAAGCTTCACTCAACCATCTAATGAATTAAATAAAAGAAATCGCAAGTATGGTTCCATTCATATTATCAATTTTTGAAGGGAGACAATGAAAAAAAGAGAAAAATTATTAAATGTAAAATTCCACTCCATTGCAGCTCACTCCAATCAAAGCTCCACCAAATCAAAATAGACTATATAACACAAACACATTTATTCATGGAGGATTCCTCAATTCAAGGTAGAAAAAAAACACTAAGTCATTCAAAACTCTTAATTGAAAATATAATTTTACACTTTCTCAGCCATATCCAGCCAAAATCTTCACTCAATCATCTAACAAGTTAAAAAAAAAAACCCTTAATCGTCAACACTCATTTCTCAAATTCAGTTCGTAGCTTGAGTCAGTTATTAAAACGTATACATGCTAAAACAATTCCACTTATCTCAGCCAATTTCCATTATTATGGCATTGAAGTAAAAAAGTAATATCTTATTTGACTATAGCTCAATCTATGGTTCATCTTTGCAGCTCTGACACCATATTTTTCTCTCTTCTTGTTTAGTTTTCCCTACTCCTTCGGCATAGACCTTATCATCAATTATGACTTTACGACAACCATTATAAAATATTAAAATATATACATAAATAATTTTCATTGAAAACAGAGGAAAAAGCAAACGAAAAATAACTACTAGAATTAAAATATTGCATTTACGTTTTCCATGAAGGTTTTCCCATTTCCATATCCTCAAAGTACTTCGATTGGTTTTCATCTTCATTAGCCCGTGAATTGTCATTGCTGCTACTCAAAACCCAACACCAACATCACCCCCATGCCCCAAAAACAGCCATCTCACAAATTACCAACAACAACATTAGACTCAGCAATGCTATGAAAGAGAGAATTTTGATATAATTGAAATCAAGAAATTGGCATGGAATGAGAAAAATAAAAAGAGTTCCATATAAATAAGTACTTACTATTTCTCTTCAATGTTAGCCATGTGCAACAATGAATTTTCAAGGCACTTTTAGGCATAGTGATAACGTAGATTGCTCAAGTGAATTGAGGGCAGGGATACCGTAAAAGACATGATTAGTTCTTTGTTTTGTTTCTATTTCCTACTAAATAAGTGATGATTAGGCTTACAATAAAGTGGACTGGTGAAATATGATCCAAAAACTGATCGAAAGACTTGAACTCAACTACTTATCATGCAGCACAAATTTACACCAATAAGTAAATTCATCAAATCAACAAAAAGACCTAAAAAAAATCCTTACTTTATCAAACCATAATTTTCTCAGCTGCACCTAATATTACCACCCCAATCATTCACATAGAGAACAACGTAAGGCTACAAAGGGAACTCCTATATACACTTCAAGAAACAGAAATCAAGAATTGAAATTCTCACTTACCCTTGCTGTCAATTGAGCAAGAAGGAATTGGATTAACATTTAAGAAGCGAACCCCTAGTGGGAGAATCTCGGAAGCACAAATTTACACCAATAAATAATTTCATTGAATCAACAAAAAGACCTAAAAAAAACACTAACTTTATCAAACCATAATTTTCTTAGTTGCAACTAATATTGCCATCCCAATCATTCAAATAGAAAACAACATAAGGCTACAAAGGGAAGTCCTATATATACTACAAGAAATGAGAATAACTGCTCAAACTTGCTTAATTTTGTATCCCTTATGTTCAACAAATTTGCAACATTTGCAAGTGCTTGAGCCAAGGCAACTACCTTTGATGCCAAACTCTCTTGTGCCAACCCAGCACTCTCCAATATCTCCCTACAGCTGCACCCATCATTATCAAACTTAGGTATCCCACTTTTACATACAAAAGGCACAACCCAAAAATTAACTTCCATTAGAAACACAGTTTTTAAAAAGGTGAAATGAAAAGAAAACTGCAGAGAATACACTCCTCAGCAAGAAAGGAAGCTTATAATTCTTTATAACTTCAGATTAATTATTGCAAAGTAAATGCGCTCCATTATCTTATGGATAAATTAATCTTAGACATCGGAGACAAAGATGAAACATTCTACAATAATCCTGCATTGCATTTGGAACACGGAAATCATTCCCAATCAATAAGATCAACCATCAATGTAATTTCCAAATAATTGCTAAAGAATTCCTATTAACTCAAACCAGTTCATATTCACAAAATGGTAAAACCTCGAAAGACAACTTGATCTATTATAATATTCTAACCCAAAATGATAATAATTCGTTCCCATCAGCCAAATGCAAACACAATCAAGACCAAAACACTCCAACAGTCAGCAACTCAATTAACCCAACTTCCATCGAGGAAGAATATTCATCAATTCAACAAATATGCAATAAAAAGAAACCTAATATACTTCAAAATACAACAAAAAAAGGGGTTGAACCTTGAGCATGATACTCAGCCTCCTTTTGTCGAAAAGCGGAAGCAACCACTTTAGCAGCTTCAGTTTTAGCTTGTAAAAAAGTGGCTAGGATATACAGATGCGAAACGCTTCGAGAATTGTACTCGATATCGAGGACTTCCTCGCCAGCGGCTTCGAATTGAGCCGCCAGCCACGCCTTCACTTCAGTGATTCGAGCCGCATCAGAGCCTCTTCCTCTGCTTCCGCCTTTCTTGGATTCACTTGTTACCGGGGGAGGATCCGACAATCCACCGAAAATAACATCACCCATTATGGTTGGCCTTATCAATTAATTCCAATAAAATCAAGGAAGGTAAAACTCTAGAAATTCAAATCTCGTGAATTTGGAACGAGAAAGTTAACCAATTTCAAATAAAGAAGCCGTAGAATTGATCTGCGGAAGTAGAAATACCATCAACTGACAGGAAAATACACTTTACCTAATAATCTACGCGGATAAAAGAATACTGGTTGTGATTTTAGGGTTTCATTTTAAGAAATTGCAATAGTTTAATTTTCAAGTCAGTCGAAAATAGATGAAGTACTGAAAGCATGGGAGAGAGAACGTGGGTTGATGGAGCCCGGGGGGGAAGAAGAGAGAGAGAGCGACAGAGATAAGTGTGAGAGAGAAAGAGAATATTGATATCGTTTTCAATTTTCCCTTTTCCGAAACTCCGTTATTTCCGATCGTCAAATAAAAGAAAAAACAAACATAAAAAAAGCAGAAAACGAAAGAAAAGGGAAAACGTAGATAGTGTGGAATCAAAATTCCTCGACTTTAGATAATGCCCAGTCCATGTCTGCCAGGTCAAAAAAAAACGACAGCCCTGCGCGAGTAACATATATTCAACATCAGTTGCGCTTGCGGAAACCCGCCTTCGTTAACCTTCTCTATTGTGTTTTTTTTACGGCTTCGTTTATCTCATTTTTAATTTAATTATTTTTAAATTTAAATTTAAAATATGAAAATAAATAAAATTTATCTGCTTTTCTGATATAAAACGACGGTTGTTTTAGACAGAATAAACTGACAGTCATTTCCTAATGGAATATTGGAACTGCATAGTCACATATACCATTGCACATTTTTTTTGTTTTTGGCCGAATGCACATTTCATTTAAGAAAGATTTACTAGTATATATATATATATATGATAATTAAATAAATAATGTATAAATATTAATGATAAAGTATAGTTCTTTATTATATAATATTATTAGATTATATTCGATTTATATAATATTAACTATAGATTTTTAAAATTTTTTTAGTTTGATATACGTAAGTATTGGACTTATTATTTTATTTTAATATATATATCCTTAATATTTATTTAATTATATTTTTATATTATTTTAAAAGTATAAATTTTAAAAATTATCTAATATTCTTAATGTTTTTATATCCTTTTTAATTAATTTAGTAACCAAACTCAAATTATAAATTAAATATTGAACAAAAACTTTGTGCAATCCAATCTAATATATTTTAGGCAATAAAACCTTAAGTAAATACTATATTTATAATTTTAAGTGTTGATTTTACAAGCCCCATCAACCGTCGCAGACTCCATCTCCCATGACGTCAATATTGGATGATAAATCCACAATACAATTATTAAGATGAAGAAAGTGATAACAATGCTGAAGGGAAACAAGTTTTGAAAGGTAACTCAAGTATTGGACATGGTTTAAGTTCATTAAAGAAACCACTTTCAACTTTAAAATGAGATTACTCTGCATGCTTTTACGTTACCGGCTACTATCGTCGTCGCCGCTCGGAGCGTTAACTGCCCTAATTTCACAATTATGGACCTCGAAATTGGGATGAAAGGACAGCCTTTGGTGTCTGGAAGCGGGAATTTTTCTGATTGTTAAGGGTAGTATGGGCTTTTGAGTTTTGCCAACGGCCATCTTTTTTGGCGTTACTTTTCTGGTCCCCGATCTATACGAATCTGCTTTTTGATTTAAGCTATTTTAACCAAATTGGCCTCTGCATGGACTTGTTATTGCATGACAGCCCCGAATGGCCCCACCTCATTTCTTAGTTGCCAATTAAAATATTCTAATTTTTTTCCATTTAGAGAGAGAGAGAGACGGTATAAGTATAATACAGTATCCATGATGACCGTTTTGACTGCGCCGGGACGCTTTTGATAAAAAAGCATGCACTAATGACACGATGAATCTTCAAAATGATGCATTTATGTCCCTTTCAAAATGTTGATGTCGCGAGAGTTCAATAAAACGGTACCAAGTGCAAATTTTTTTTTTTTTAAACCCATCACCTATAAGACAGATTTAATATTATAATAATAGGGAGAGAAACTTTACAGACTTATTTTTTCGAGGAATACTATTGCACTGTTTCGAAAATTCAAGTTATCGCTATAATTTAGCAAAAAAAAAAAAAGTTAATTTGATTTGGATAAAAATTTTAAATGGTAGATTTTTATTGTATTTATAATATATTCGATTAACTTAATAAGATAAGAATGGAGCAACTATTCATTCCATATAAAATTATCATTGCACTTAATTTGCATAAGAGTCATTTCATATAAAAACTATATCATAAATTAAAGAATTTTACCTCTTAATATCATTGAAAAAACTATTTTTATCGATTCTTTTTACTATATGTCAATACTTTCTTTAACAGTCTAACTTAAAAATCAAGCCATGACTTGTCCAAAATCTATTATTAATACTAATATCGTTTTAACTGCAATCAACAAAATAACAATTATTATTCTTTATACAATTTTTTTTTTTTTGGAGTTACAAATATCCACGATACCATACCATCCATTCTAACTTTCTTTGATTGTAGAGCTAATCTGCTAGTGAAAGGCCCACTGCTGACGTCTAGTGGCACGTCCAGTAATTTGATCGTATCAGAAGGACCAAAAATTTAAGATCATTCAAAACCAAACCAAAAATACACATTTGCACGAGGAAAAAAAGGAAAAAAACGAAAAAATATACACTTGAGTCGCACTCACTATTCTTTACTACCCCACTCGCTCTTTCCTTCGTTTTCAAGTAGCTTAAATTCACAGCACACTCTCTCTTCCTCTCTCTCTACCTCTCTCTCTCTATTCCTCATTTTCTCTCAAAACCCTCCTTACTCGTAGCCTGTGGCCTGTGCCTTATCTTCTCTCTCTATCTTCACTTCCTCTGGTGTTCCACTACTGTTTTTACTTGCATGATCCATTCATTTGCTTAATCTCAACTTTCTCTCACTAACTGGTAAAATGTCCCTACTTCGAACTTTCTTTCTCTCTCTTCTGTTGCTGCTTTAAAGCATTCTTCTTCTTTCTTAGGGTTTCGACGTACTTGCTTTACTCGATCGTGTTTGGTATTGTGCTTTCGGTAACAAGAAGACGGTTTTCTTTGAGATCGGGAGAAGAGAATGTCGACCTCAAGAGGGAGGTCGGATTATCCGCAGCAGCAGCGGCCGCAGCAGCGGCGGCTTGCGAGAACACAGACGGTGGGGAATCTCGGTGAAACGATGTTCGATAGTGAAGTCGTGCCGTCTTCGCTTGTCGAGATTGCTCCGATCCTTCGTGTTGCTAATGAAGTTGAAGGCAGTAACCCTAGGGTTGCTTATTTATGTAAGATCCTTCCCTGCATTGTTATGAAACCGGAAAATCTCGTTATATAGTTTTAGTCATTTAGCTTAAAGTTTCTGAACTTGCCGTGATGTGGAGTTGCCAATTTGTTTTACTTTGGGATGTAGTTTCTGCATTTTTGTCATTATTTGCTATACATACGGGTTGATGCGTGTGCATGTGCAAGATTATTTGCCGCTCATTTAGTGGTATAGAGCTTTTTTTTCCCTTCTTTTGTGTGTGTGTGTTTGTTGTTATTCTTAGCGTTATGGAAGCTGGAATCGAATGCTGAATAGATCAGTTGATGTAAGGCTGTAGTTTGTGGTCCGTTTGAGCTTTTTAGCGAGCACAAGATTTAGATTTGGAGTTAAGCAATGCATGTACATTCAATGTTTGCCAATTGTGGAGGGTTCATCATCCAGTCACTTGGCTATCTTTTGGACCTTCCTATCGGATTTGTGAAATGGTGCTTGACTTATGTGTAAAGTATTGGAGTGGCTGTTCTGCAGATGCATAACAGGTCTATTTTGTGGTTGTTGTCAAGTGATGATCTGCTTATCGCTTGAACTGAGCATTATTTTGCTTGAAGTTAGAGTTGGTATGGTTTCTGGAGTTTTCATCATCTGATGATTGTCTGACTTTTACTGTGAAGGTCGATTTTATGCTTTTGAAAAAGCACATAGATTGGACCCCACTTCTAGTGGACGTGGTGTACGACAATTCAAAACTGCTCTTCTTCAGCGGCTCGAAAGGGTAAGCACAGATCACTCATTTATGTCAGCATCTTTTTGCAATGTTAATAAGGTACTGATTTACTATTGCGGCATAAAAGAGCAGTTACATTTTTTTTGTTGGTTTCTTCGACCTTTTTTTGATAAAAAACGGAGTAGCTTATTCTTGTTTTTAGGATATCTTAGTGAGGTAGTCGGAGGTACGTAGTTGAGGAGAGCATGTTCATGCAAATGCACTTATGCATCAAGCTTATGATTCTCCTAATGCAGTCTTTTTGAAATGATCTGAGGATAAATTGGAAGGCATTTAAAAGGGTGAGTGTTGTTATCTTTTCTTGTCTGAAAACAAATCAGATTGTGACTCACATGTTGATTCTAGAAACGCTTAACTCGTGCGATGCTTATTCAACGAGCTTTATTAACAGCTTGCAAATGATGGGTTTAGACCAAGATTGGAAGTGCTATGCTAACCACCCATCTCTTCTTGGGTCTATGGCTTATTTCATTGTTAAATGGTATTACTGTTTTTTCTTCTTATGAAAAAAATTTAAATGTCCCATTTACAGGAGAATGATCCAACCTTAGTAGGAAGAGTTAAAAAGAGTGATGCTCGTGAAATGCAGAGTTTCTATCAACACTACTACAAAAAGTATATTCAGGCTTTGCAAAATGCTGCAGACAAAGCTGATCGGTGAGCTTTATGGGAATTATTGTTTTGCTGATGGTATTGGAGATATTGCTATTGTTTTGATTCTTGATATGCTTTTCATATAGTGCACAGCTCACCAAAGCTTACCAAACTGCCAACGTTCTTTTTGAGGTTTTGAAAGCCGTTAACATGACGCAGTCTATTGAAGTAGATCGCGAGGTGAAATAATGCATCATTTGGGCACCTCATTATTGCTACTTAATGCACTTTATCAAGATATAATCCTACTATGTGGTAGTGTTCTAAATCCTGGCAAAATGTGTCTATGTCAAACACAGATTTTGGAGGCTCAAGATAAAGTTGCTGAAAAAACTCAAATATATCTTCCTTACAATATCCTCCCTCTTGATCCAGATAGTGCAAACCAGGCTATAATGAAATATCCAGAGGTTGTTTCCTCATGCCATATTCCAGCTTTCTTTGCTTGTTTGGACTTTATGATAATCCTCATGTCTGTTATGCATAATATAGATCCAAGCTGCTGTTGTTGCTCTTCGGAATACTAGAGGACTTCCATGGCCCAAGGACCACAAAAAGAAGAAGGAAGAAGACATTCTTGATTGGCTTCAAGTGATGTTTGGCTTTCAGGTAATGTATATCGGCAGAGCATCTATGCATGCACCCTTTATCCATCACCTTCGGCATGAATTAACTTTTTGAAACACGTGGTTGTAGTTCTAACTGCAATGTTTGTATAATTAATTACAGAAAGACAATGTTGCCAATCAGAGGGAGCACTTGATCTTGTTACTCGCAAATGTGCACATACGTCAATTTCCCAAACCTGATCAACCACCGAAGGTGTGTCGGGCAATTACTTCAACCTTTTCTGCTGCCTCATTAATATATGTAAATTAAATGGGTTGTAAGTGTCAGATTCTTTTCCTTGTCCTATTTTAATACCTCAGAAGAGACAATTCACTTTTCACCAGTAGTTTCCTGATTAGACCCATTTGGCTGGGCGACCATGATTCTTGTTAATTTTCACATGTGGACCCATTTCAAAGATCCTGTAAAGAGTAAAGGATTTTGTCTCTTTGTTTGGGCAGCTCATGCATTGGATTTCATTGCCATTCTTAGTCAGCATAGTAAATGTTTTGAGGGGTAAAGTGATGATAGATTATAATTCTGGTGCTCAACCTCAAGTTGAGATTTCAGGTGACCTTAGGTTGCTCATTTGGTTCCAGGTTAGTTGGCATGTGGGTTCCTGGAGATGAGATTTCAGGTGGGCTTAGGTTGCTGGTTTGGGTCTGGGTTGTACTACTGGGTTTAAGGATATGGGTATGAAAATAAAATTTGGTAGGCGACTGTTTTTGTTGGGTGTAATGGGTTAAAAAAAATAAAAAAAATGAATAACATAGATTTAAGGCTTCAATTTGTATTTGTGACCTGATTTTAGAAGTACTTGGGTATGGTGGATTAACATTGGAGGAAGGTGGTGTTGGTTGTTTGGGTGTTATTGTTTGTTGGCGACAAGGACAATTCTGGTGGTGGTATGAGGAGATGCAGTGGCTTCTCTTCCTTTGGTGACAAAACTGGTGGCAGTCATATTCTCTTCCTTCTCTATTTGCTTGCTGGTTTACTTCAATATTTTCTTCTCTCTTCCTTTAGATCGTGTTCTCTCATCTTTAGAAATTACTACATTTTTCCTTCTCTCTTGATTGAGATAAGAAAATACTTCTTTGGGTCTCACTTGCTCACTTTTCCTGCTTATTTGAATCAAATAGATTGGACCAATTGATAGATAGTCAAGGATATTGAATATGAGATAAAAGATACACACTCCTGGCGCAAATTGCCATTAAATACAGAGTTCAACGCTGTTAAATACAGAGTCAAGGATACTGAATATGAGATAAAAGATACACCCTCCTGAGCAAATTGCTGTTAAATACAGAGTTCAAAGCTCCATACTCACACTTTTATTAGAGAAAAAAAGAAAATGACTGGATACTCTCAATACTACTCACCCCTATTTAAGCTACTATTCTTCTATTTATGTGCCACATGGCAACACCCTTCAAACAGATTGCTAACCTTTCTCTCATTGTCAACCACCCAAGAACAAATCCATTTGGCTTTGGGGCTTCATGGGTTTCCTTTTCACCCTCTCCCAACTGTTTGTACATAAGAACAAGCTTGAGCTGCACTATGAAAAGGGTCATTTTCATCGAAGGGCATCCATAATGTTGGGGCAATCTTGTTTCATCCAACTTTGACATAGTTGCCCTTGCGGAAAAATATATAAACCAATGACTGGTCCTTTCAACCTTCCTCGACATGAGCTATTTTGATAACAAGATCTATCTACTTCTTTCATGCTCATCGGTTAGTGTTTAGGTGCTCAACTGAATGAGGGATTTGCAACAATGATACCTGAAAATTTTTATTGTATTTTACTTGCTTTCCATAGGTACATACAATGGGATAGGTATTTAGAATGCAAGAGTTTAAGGATCAAATGCCAGCAAATAAGGAAATATATAATTGAAAATTTGGAGAGTATGAAACAGAAAATCATATGTGAATGTTCTAGCCCTAATATGATTTCTACAATAATGGGCAAGACAGATTCTGAGCATTTTGATGATAACCTTTCACTATCACATGCATCATTTCTCTTGAGAAAAGTCCTTGTTTTTTCAGCACTGTATTCTATTTAGTGCATGATTTTGGTCTTTATGTTTGCTCTTCCAACAAAATAAGCTCTTCTCAGTTGGGACTCCATAAAAATTGATTATTCCAATTGATTACCTGACATGAATTAGCTGTTAAGGTATATATGTGAATATGTCATTTTGTTTTCTTGTTCTGGTTCTGCCTTAACCACTTATTGCTGTGTAGCTTAGTTTGAATGGTTCCATATATACTCAAAAGACCTAAAATCTTTTAATTAAATTTATAATATAACCTTTATTTATGGATACCTTGCTTATCAAATGTCTCTCTTGTCTTGTGTTTAGTTGGATGACCAAGCCTTGACTGAAGTGATGAAGAAGCTTTTCAAGAACTACAAAAAATGGTGCAAATTCTTAGATAGGAAGAGCAGTCTGTGGTAATAATTTTTTCTTCTGCATATTGTTAATTATTGTTGATAGCTTTCCTTATGGAAAATATGCTGAGAAATGCTTTATTTATCAAAGTAAAGAGTGGATATTGGAGTACTTTAACGGTCTACTCCCTTGTGGTTTTGACTGCACTGTAGTTCTTGAAAGATGAAACGGTTTATTTGCTGGATATGTCTGTTGGTTCATTTAGCTAATGGTTGAATACATGTCTTGTGCTTGGGTAATTAGTGTTGCATTTGCAGCTCTTTGGATTTTGTTATGTTTAATAACCCCTCTTTGGATTTGAAAACTCACAGGTTACCAACCATTCAGCAGGAAGTCCAACAACGGAAGCTTCTATACATGGGGCTCTATCTTCTAATTTGGGGGGAAGCGGCAAATTTGAGATTCATGCCAGAGTGCCTTTGCTATATCTATCATCATGTATGGATCATATGATTTTTCTAGATTTACAGAATCTTGTAGTTGTGTGTTAGGCTTCTTGGAATTGTAAATCAAATAATGTAGTATTAGCAAGATCAAAATTTAGTCATGTTGAGGGTTGAAATGAGAGCTACTTCTGCAGATCCTAGGTATCGAAGGATAGATCCTAGGTTCAAATTGCTGCGAATCATTCAAATTCTATATATAATTAGGTAGTCTAGTTGATGGACTTCAACCAAAAGCCTTAGACCAAAAGTGATAAAAGAGTGTTAAATAATAATTACAAGAGCAGAGTGAACTCTGTATCTACATTCTTAAATTTTAGACCAGCTGGTTGTTGATCTAAATTTTGTTATGTTCATGTTGGTGAGAGTTGCATGAAAAGGTGCCATCAATTTCTCTCTTTTGCTTCTTGTACACATGTTACTTCAAGTCTGTTGTATTTATATATATTCACTTTTGCTTTATGTACCTGGGGTATTTATAAGCCCTTGTCAGTGCTTATAATAGGAACCCTCACATATGATAAATGAAAACTCACTCAATTATTAAAAAAATAAAATTAATAAATACTGTATTAAATTTTAATATTCGGTTGATTGCTTATACAAAGGCTCAGAATAGCCGTAATGAGTTATCTAGTGTGGCTTAAATTAGGATGATTGTGTTTTAGCGTATACCTTGTATGACAACCATGTGTATGCTGTGCACGCTCAATTCTGATTGGTGCTTGATTTATTTGATCTAGATGGCCTTTGAATTGTATGGTATGTTAGCTGGAAATGTCAGTCCCATGACTGGAGAGAATGTGAAGCCAGCCTATGGAGGTGAAGAAGAGGCTTTCTTAAGGAAAGTTGTCACTCCCATCTATGAAGTGATTGCTAAGGTAAAAAATGATGTAAATATTGTGAAAGTTCTGTTGATTTATTTCCAGTAATTTGTTGAACCTATTCTGGCTTGGGTTTTCCACCAGGAAGCAGAGAGGAGCAAACAGGGAAAATCTAAGCACTCACAATGGAGGAATTATGATGATCTAAATGAATACTTTTGGTACTTTAGTAGATCAGTGTTATCTTATATATACATGGGTTTCCTGAAAATTCATTTCATCCTTCTTGCCATTTTGGTTACTAGGTGTTTTTGGAATATGCAGGTCAGTTGATTGTTTTCGCTTGGGTTGGCCAATGCGTCAGGATGCTGACTTTTTCCATGTTCCTCCTGAGCAGTCTCACTTTGACAAAAATGGGGTGGATATTTTTTCTGTTTAATTTATCTTTACAGCTTTCCCTCCAATGCCTGCCCCCCTGTGGGCAAGCAAATAAAGTGATAGTTCAAAAAGAGCAAAATAATATTCTTCTGGGAGATCTCTCTCTCATAAACTTACAATGTTTGGCAGGACGGGAAACCTGTGTACCATGATCATTGGGTTGGAAAAGTGAACTTCGTTGAAATACGCACTTTCTGGCATGTCTTTAGAAGCTTTGACCGCATGTGGAGTTTCTTTATTTTATGCCTGCAGGTTGCCTTTTCTCCATGGAGGGACTCCAGATCCCGTCTCTTTTATTATTTATGTGACACTCCTGCTATTTTCATGACATTGTTTCCTCGTCCTTCCAGGCTATGATAATTGTTGCTTGGAATGGCTCAGGAGATCCAATTGAATTCTTTAACACTGATGTACTTAAAAAAGTGCTATCGGTCTTTATAACTGCTGCAATATTGAAGCTTGGACAAGGTACATACCAGATATATTATAACCGACATTAATTTTATTGAATGAATAATGAAATTGCTCATAGACTACTTATTTAGGTTGTATAATTAGTTAAAGTAGAAGAATATCGATTTTGAGTAGCTTTGATTCTGAGTATAAATCTTTGTGAATGAACGAGTCTTTTGATCTAATTAGCTTATGATAAATTTCTTTGGCTGTTTGTTTAAATTCCTGGTATTGTTGGATGGTATCATTCAAATTCTATATCTGTAAATGCTATTAGTTACTTTTTTTGGATGAAAGCTTTGTTATACTGCAATGCTCAGTTCATACAAAGCTGTGCTGCCTCACTAACATATGATTGGCCATAGTCATTCTTTGTTGAATTTGCTCACGTCTGATCAATCTCTTTTAAATGGTGCAGCTCTTCTTGATGTAATTCTTAGCTGGAAAGCACAACAAAGCATGTCTTATTTTGTGAAACTCAGATACATTCTGAAGGTTGTTTCTGCTGCTGCATGGGTTATAATCCTACCGGTTACCTATGCTTATACTTGGGAGAATCCTCCTGGATTTGCTCAAACAATCAAAGGCTGGTTTGGGAGTGGTTCAAATTCTCCTTCATTGTTTATATTGGCCATTGTCATATACTTGTCTCCAAATATGCTTGCTGCGCTCTTGTTTCTTTTCCCTTCCATCCGTCGGTTCCTTGAGAGCTCACACTATAAGATCATAATGCTCATGATGTGGTGGTCTCAGGTAACATGGTTTTATATATAATCAGTATGTTCATTTCAGCAAAGAATCTAGCTGCTAATAATTTGAAATATGAACTGTCTTTTACCTTTTGTTTTTTGATCTCGGCTGATCTCGATAAATTTCATAACTGCAGCCTCGACTCTATGTTGGTAGGGGAATGCATGAAAGCACGTTTTCTCTTTTCAAGTAAGAATTTACTGTTTAAAAGCATTTTCAGAGGTGGTGTTATTCGTAATGACATTTGCTTTATAATTTATCTTTGTCAGGTACACATTGTTCTGGGTTCTTCTAATTATAACAAAGTTGGCATTCAGTTACTACATTGAGGTAGGTTAATGCCTGAAGCTGTTTTTGCTTTAGAATAATCAAACTCGAATTTTATTTAAGACAGAAATATGGTTCATACTAGTTGCAGTCTTCAATTTACTGCCATGGAGAGGCTTTGTGCATATTTTAGACTGAAATTGACCCTATGTTGGTATTTCATATCTTCCCTATCTATGGATATAACAGGAATGGGTTTGGGTTGGCTGCTCTCTAGTATGTTTCTTTCCATGGCCTGGCATTTACTAATGGGAAAGTACCTTAAAAAGACCTGCTGGTTTTAGGTAAAGTAATAGGATTTATATATTAGTAGATTCAATAGCTATTTGTTATAGTTTAGGGACTATCCAACTCGCTTGAGTATATAATTTCCTATGATTATATTTGGTGTCTACATAAGTAATATAATTTGATAAGCTAGAAAATATTATATATCTTCAACGTATTCAATGATCATTATATGAAGTCTTAGATAATCAGGTTATGTAGATGAACTGCAGAAAATATCTATTTATTCCTGCTTTTTGTACTTTCAAATGTTTTTCTAAGGTATTTTTTTTTTTTGGGTAAGTTCAGAATTTTTTTCATTAATATAATAAAAGATGTACAAAAAGGGGGGTTCAACACACTTTACAGAAACACAGGATAGGGATTCAGAAAAAGACGAGAAATATCAATCAATCCACCTGAAAAATAAAAAGGTACATGTGCATATTCTTAGCATACTAACATAAATGAACCTAGCTTTTACTAAAATATAAGGGTCTCCTAGTAATGCACTGAGTGTTTGAGGATCGCTCTCATTCTCCTATAATTTGTTTTCCTCCAAATGTAATAAATCGCCACAGCAAGAGCTATCTCCCCTTTTGGACACAAAGGGTAAGGACCCATCAAAGAATTGGAATTTAGCTCTCAAAAAGTGAGCACTTGCTGGCCATTGATGTTGGGATTGAAGCTTAGCCCAGATTTCATGCTCATGGGATTCTTCTCTTTTGTTATATATGTAGTGTAAGTTATGGTTAATTATGCCCCAGAGCTTATCCATCTTTTAATCTAACTTGAACCTCCAAGCA
This sequence comes from Lumnitzera racemosa, assembly GCA_024138005.1. Lineage (NCBI taxonomy): Eukaryota > Viridiplantae > Streptophyta > Magnoliopsida > Myrtales > Combretaceae > Lumnitzera > Lumnitzera racemosa. Next base: position 14,506,826 of record JAMXBC010000006.1, read on the forward strand.
TAGATTAATGCATGTCTTGGGATAAAGCCCTCGTGCCCCACTAAGCCATGCCAATAGACATGTTGCATTGCATTCATCATGCATAGCAACGTATGCTTCCTTGAAAGAGAGTCCTTTTGTTGGTTTATTCTTCAAATCAAGCCAGATCCTTTAATTTACTTCTGAGGATGGATTTACCTTTCAATAGTTTCCCATAAATCTCCCAGAGGCCAATCCCAGTTTTGGCCATTTAAGATGGAGCAAAGGCGAGTCTTCTTTGGCCAGCCTGAGTTGTAAATGACTCTATGATCAACCAAAGAGAGCCCTTCAGGTGCCAATCTTCGTACCACAATGACATCTTATTTTCATCATAAAGCTCCCATCTCAAGAGGCTTCTAGCTAAGGGTTTAGCTTATAGTATTTTCCTCCAAGACTAAGAGGTTTTGGTAGGCATCCATAAAAACCAGGAACGATCTTTTGGTATTTCATGATGCGCCCAACTAGGCTGAAGGAGAAGTCCTCATTCTCTGAACAACGTTTGCATGTGTTTGCAGATAAAGCCTCTAGTGGGTCCAACAAAGGCTGTTATGAGCGTTCAGATTGGTAGATTCCAGTGGCATGAGTTCTTTCCTCGAGGTATTATTTGGAGGAAATATTACTGTTAAGTTACGTTCTTCAAGCGATATATTTATCATCATTCTCTCTCTGCAGCAAGGAACAATATAGGTGTTGTTATCGCTCTGTGGGCTCCCATTATACTTGTACGATCTATTACTCTGCTGTGTTGTCAATTTATTTATGTTTACATCTTATATTCTAATAGCAGGCCTTTTAGGTCTATTTTATGGATACGCAAATTTGGTATGCCATATTCTCGACTCTATTTGGTGGTATTTATGGTGCATTTCGCCGGCTTGGAGAGGTAAGTAGGATGTTTTCACCTGCCATAGGTCGAGAAATCAGGTTCTCATTTATATTTTCTTAGTGCTTGCTACAATGTTTTACATTTGAAATAGCATGAAATTTCGTATCCTGATTTTCTTATATTGTAATCCCAATTGGTTGGCCTAGTGGATAAGGCCAAAGAATTCTCATGTTTTACTGAATGAAGTCTTGGGTCTAAACTCAATTAAGAACAAACACTTCTTGGGGTTATCATCTTACATCAATCTTGTAGAGTGGCTCATGTATCTAAAAGGTATTCAGGCAATTTAAGGCCATGCTTCTCTGCAAACCCATAGAAGAAAAAGGTTTTTTCCCCTTGTTTAGCTTAATTTTCTAAAAGTTGCTGCCAAAAAAAAAAAAGGAAAAAATCATTATGGATACTCAAGGCTTATTTTTGTGTGGTATACACTGACTGAATACGAAGAAATTGCAGGTTATAACTTGTATGCAGTTGATTTGCACTATCATTCCTATCCATTTTCTTTTGAGTTGAGCAATGACTCTTTCTTATTTTGTTTTGCATTCAGTGTTGTCCTTTTCTCCATTCTGTTTAGTGTATCTGTGTTAATCTATATAGGGCACCTTTTTATAAATAATGTGAGCATCCAGCTGCTTTGAATTGTAATATACTGGGCTGTACTCTGAAAGTTTATGATGCCTCTTGGACGTCTCTGATGTGTTAGCTTTCCAAGAAGCATGTTTCTTATCTTTGAGAATACATTGGTTTCATTCCACATTGACTTTTCTCCAGCAACTTTCATTTGTTGACAGTTCAAGCAATGGGTGAGATTTGCTTTTGTATCTCATCTCCCCTTTTGTTGTTTTCCTTTCACAGATACGAACATTGGGAATGCTTAGATCCCGATTCCAAGCCTTGCCTGGTGCTTTTAATGCCTCGTTGATTCCACAAGAAAAGCATGAACCTAAGAAGAAAAAAGGATGGATAGCTCACTTGTCCACAGATTATACTCAGGTCATTCCCTTGCTCATTTTCTTCACTAATATGTTATTGGAGACATCTTTAATTAATTTTGTTGTGCTTGTGATCATAGATTCTGCCAAACAAGGACAATGAGGCAGCAAGATTCGCTCAGCTGTGGAATAAAATTATCAGTAGCTTCAGAGAAGAAGATCTCATAAGTGATAGGTAACTATTGTGGTGCTTCAGACTCTGCCATCACTTTTCTTCCGCTTAAATTTTTTAATTAAACTTGCCTGGTTACAGGGAAATGAATTTGCTGCTGGTTCCATATTGGGCTGACCGTGAACTAGACATTATTCAGTGGCCTCCTTTTTTACTTGCAAGCAAGGTGTGTATTGGTTATGTGTAGTCTGGTGTTTCAACTTGGATTTGTTCTTATACTTCTTGTACACTGTTCTATAGATTCCCATTGCACTGGACATGGCTAAGGACAGCAATGGTAAAGATACAGAGCTGTTAAAGAGGATTGAGAAGGACGATTACACGAAATGTGCTGTTCGTGAGTGCTACGGACAGTTTAGAAATATTATTGGGCATTTGGTTCAGGGGCAGCGGGAAAAGGAGTAAGCTCAGTTGCTTAATTATTCTGTACCTACAAAATTGTTTTTGGCCATTTCTTATGGATCTCCTTGGTTATCATCTGTGTAATCCAGGGTCATAGAATATATTTTATCAGAAGTGCAGAAGCACATTGATGCAGGTGATCTAGCTTCTGAATACAAGATGAGTGCTCTTCCACAGCTCTACGATCATTTTGTAAAGCTTATCAAATATCTGGTAATGACTACATGCAATTTAAAGATATGTCATGTCAACTTTCAGTTATATGATGGTTTTTTCTTTATGTTCTGGGTCTTGTCAGATGGATAATAAGCAAGAAGATAGGGATCAAATCGTTATTCTCTTTCAAGATATGCTTGAAGTTGTTACACGAGATATAATGATGGAAGATCAGATATCAAGGTGTGTCTGCTTTATCTGATCACCATCTTGATGGTCGAATCCCCTATATGACCTTATGTGTGTACTTTTCTTGTGCAGTCTAGTAGACTCAATGCATGGTGGATCTGCACATGAGGGAATACCACATCTTGATGATTCCCAGTATCAGCAGTATCAATTGTTTGCATCAGCTGGGGCTATTAGGTTTCCTGTTGAGGCTACAGAAGCTTGGAAGGAGAAGGTTTATTTCATTGCTAGATATAATTGTTTCTTTAGCTACTCTGACAGACTAAACCTCAGTTTCTTCTTTCTATTAACAGATTAAACGGCTCGATTTATTGCTCACCACAAAGGAATCTGCGATGGATGTACCATCCAATTTAGAAGCTAGAAGGCGCATTTCCTTTTTCTCAAATTCGTTATTTATGGAAATGCCAGTGGCACCTAAAGTTCGAAATATGCTTTCCTTCTCGTAAGACAATGTTTTCATTACTCTTTGGATTTGTCCTTGCTGATAACTCATAACAATTTTCCTGTTTTGCATCCTTTGAAGATATTTGGTCAATGATGCTAGTTTTATGGACCCATGACCTGTCTGTTCTGAATGATCAAGCCCTGCACTAAATTGCAGTTGTGTTCTCTATGAATGTTTTTCTCCTTCTCCCGTTAATTAATTTGTCCTCAAGAAATGGTTTTTTATTTAATATATAGAAAATGGAGGAACTTTCTTTTAATTTGTGTGGTCTAAACATTTCAGAAAGCAGGGGTAAAACTTTCTTGAGATTCTCACATCACACTTCATTTCCAGAGTGCATGATTGATTTGCTTGTCAACAAGGGAAGATGAAATTTGAGAAGTCAATCTTGTAGTAGATATATTTTCGTCCGCATATATCTCTCAAACTCCGTGATTAGAAATTGCTGGAATCTATTGGATAAATTGATATGATCTTTTGAATTTTTTAGCTGCTAAATTTCATATTTAATGTTTACATTTTATTTTGTTTGCACATCACATTAGTTGGATATGTATCTAAGATTAATATCTTCTAGTTGGAAGATCTTTAGTTGTCTCTCTCGTCAAACTATCTGTACATTACTGTATTAGCATACATGATTAAGAAATTAATAAAGTATGGGAGTTTGTTCCTCTTTATTTCACTTCATAGTTCCAGAGCATCTTTTGATCCTAATTGTCTTGCTTGTTCGAAAGCAAGATGAGTGTTCGCTCACTAGAAAAGTACTGAGAGACTCCTTACAAATTGAAATTTGGCTTGTTGGAGCTCTCTGAACACTGAAATTTCTCAAATGACTCCCATTGGAGATCAATTACTCCCTGTAAATATCCCAACACAAATCAAACTTGGATTTCAGGGATTGATGTCTAATCAGCAAACTTGTCATTTGAGAACAAGGAAAGCCTGCGTATCTGACTAGCCCTCGAATTCCGTGGTCCCATGCATAATGAGACAACTGAGGAGATTAGTGAAGTGGTTCAGAACATCTACTCAGATATGGAAAATACTTATTAATGTTTTGGAATAAGATAAAAAATCTGAGTCGTAAAACAAGGAGGCATGAGTGTGATAGAATTAATAGTGTGTGGCAAGAGATGAATCATTTTTAAAAATTAGATTGGAAATACACTAAAGATGGAACCATTCAGCAAGATGCAAGAAGAGGATCTTGTCTTAACTTTCTACCAAGGAAATTAGTAAAGTGATTTAGAACTCTTAGATCTGGAAATTACATCTCAATGTTTTGGAAGAAGGTAAGATATCTGAGTCACAACACAAGGAGGTATGAATGTGACAGAATGATATACTGTGTGGATTGAGTTGTGGCAAGAGATGAATCGTTTTGACAAATTAGATTGGAAATGCACCAAGACAGAACCATTGAGCTAGACGGGAGAAGAGGATTAGTGAAGCAGTTTCCAACATCTTAACTTTCTACCAAGGAAATTAGTAAAGTGATTTAGAACTCTTAGATCTGGAAATTACATCTCAATGTTTTGGAAGAAGGTAAGATATCTGAGTCACAACACAAGGAGGTATGAATGTGACAGAATGATATACTGTGTGGATTGAGTTGTGGCAAGAGATGAATCGTTTTGACAAATTAGATTGGAAATGCACCAAGACAGAACCATTGAGCTAGACGGGAGAAGAGGATTAGTGAAGCAGTTGCCAACATCTACTTAGATATGGAAAGTACATTTCAATGTTTGTGCTAAAAGATAGATCACTTTATTGTTTGTTCTATCACGTCACCCTTCTGTTTATGGTGTATTAATTGATATCCTAGGTCTCGTGTGCTCTAATTGGGTTTTGTAGAATGGCTATTACCCATTTTTGTAGATTTCATTTATAAATGCATAAAATCCAACTCTTAATAATGTTACTAACTACATGATATTTAGTAATACTTAAAATATGACATTATGTTAATGCGCTTGTAGTTGGCAGACTACTGAGCCATGTAACCCTTTGTTATTGTGCATTGATTGATACCTGTGGTGTGGTCTACTCTTACAACCTGCATGGAGGATGGTACCCCAATTGTACAATCTATCTTTTGCTGGATCAAATTTCTGAACTTACCCAAAAAGGTGATAGGAAGTCGGTATAATGTATTGTACTAAGCTTAGGGGATTTTTGGTTATTTGGAGGAGAATGAAGCAGTCTATGGATGCAAGAAGTCTAAGGTTGAATCCATGCGATTGCATGGAAAGTGATGCTAAGTAATATGGATTTAAAGATTGTTACTGGATCTGCATGTGCTCTCTTAGACCATACAACTATGGTTTGTAGTGATAGCAAGTTGTTTGTTGAATGAGGCATGTTAGAATTGATGGAGACTTCATCAACATGACTGAATGAGGCATCTTAGAATTGATAGAAACTTCATCTCAAGTTTAAGAACAAGGAAGGAGGATTCAGTTGATCACGTGTCTACTCAAAATGAAGACTGATGTGCTAAGTGAATCTCTTGTGAATAAACTTTTGAGTTTGTATTGAGCCAACCAAGAATGAGTGATATCTATATCCTAGCTCAATTGGGATTGTTGAAATCTAATGATACGTAGATTGATATTTGATCTTAAATTTTATCAATTGAATTTGTTTGTTGTTAAGTTTCATACTTATGTTTAAATTTCATTTTGTTCTGCTATTTTATTAGTAGGATATGTTTTTGAGATTCATATTTTCTAGGTAGATCTTTAGTTCTCTCTCTCTCTTGCAACTCTTTATAATTTGTTTGTATGCATGCACACAAACACACATGATCTAATGCGAACATTGACCTGTGCAATCAAGACCCAAGGACTTAAATCAAGCTTTTCAGATGGAATAGAGGGAATTAGAGTGTCAGAGAATCATACACCCTTTGTACACACCTGTGTACAAGTTTTGTTATTCAATACGATTAATTCTAGAGGTTCATGCCCATGTCAGCTTACATATAATTGTTACACGGCTGTGTTGCTTTGAACTTGCAATACAGGATTACGTGTATTTTATTTAATTTGTAGATTAAGTTGATTTGATTACGGTATTTGCCATTAAGCTAGGTTTTCCACGTTATGGTATTTAAGACAGTGCATTGTAACTCTTATGGAGTTCAGTCTTTTTCCATGAAACCTTTGTTCTGAGATGGATTTCTCATGAAAGATATTTTGTTGTTATCAATCTATTGTTATAGGTTGTGGGGAACGATTTTCTTGGTTATCTTGCATTGTGAGTAATGTCGTTGCGAGTTTAATTAAAACCTTTGCTTTCTTTCAATCATCGCACTCATTGACTTATCGGTTGAATCAAACAAAACCCCTAGTTCAAATTTATTTGATTGTGGCGTCATCTGGCTTATAAATCAATTTGATTTGTCCATATCCCTTTTTATTTTCTGTTACATAATTACAGAAAAGCCCCCAATATATTGATGTTCCTAGTTTAAAAACCCCAAAATCTACTAAAGATTCTTTAATTGGCTGAGCAACATTGATAGATGGTCCGGTTCATCCTATGGGTCTTGGTCATATCAATTTGCCTGTTATTTATTTCAAAATTTATCATGCTTGTGCAGTCGTTGTGTAATACATTGGAAATGAAATACTAGAATGAGAAAGAGACTAGTTGCTCCAAAGATGGCATATTTTCCTTTCTTGTCTACTTAGATGGCATCTTATTATTTATTGATTTTTTTTTTGTCCCCTTCAGCAGACTTCTAGCATGATATATCAAAGCCTACTAAGATTAAATAAGGCTAATATTTTATTGGTAAAAAGCTAAGTGGTTAGTTCCATCCTTTACCCATGACAATTAAAAGCTTTTAGAACTCTACATCATATGGCTAGAATCAGAAGATCTTTTTGGTAATTTTCCTTTAGGATTCAGAGTTTAACAAAGTGGTAGAAATGTGACTAAACTTTTGTTTGTTTGTCTTTGCATTGCATGCATGGGTCCTATTATTAACACTTGTAGAAATCTGTGGAGTAGTATTTAACCAAAAAAAGAAAGAAATCTGTAGAGTAGTGTCATTCATGCAACTAATGGTTTTAAATTGTGTTTAAATAAGACTGACAAGCCTTTTAAATCTACTATTGGATTTGATGAGAGTAGCTGCATGTCAATTGATTTATAGGGTAGCTGGTCATATCCAATATTTGTGTTTCAAATATTCCATCTTGGGTGCCAATGTCTATGATTTTTCATGCCACACATCACTTGTTTATGCGTTTCTGATGTATTATATTTCAGTGTCCTGACTCCTTACTACACAGAGGAGGTTCTTTTCTCACTGAAGGATTTGGAGACACCAAATGAGGATGGTGTTTCAATTCTTTTCTATTTGCAGAAGATTTATCCAGGTTTTCCTCTTATGACTGGGAAATATGATTTATGAATACAGCTTGTTTGAAAGTTTACTGTTATTGAATTAAGTCACTATGTATCTCTTACTCTTATAGACGAATGGAACAACTTCCTTGAGCGGGTGAAATGTAAAAATGAAGAACAGTTAAGAGAAATTGATGAATTGGAAGAAGAACTTCGTCTCTGGGCATCATATAGGGGCCAAACTTTAACAAAAACTGGTTTTTCTCTCTCTCTCTCTCTCTCTCTCTGTGCGTTGGTGAAGTTGCTTTGTATGTAGATTTTATTTTGCATTGTTGTGCTGATGTGCAATTGATTCATGTACGTTTATGTGTGGCAGTAAGAGGTATGATGTACTACCGGAAAGCTTTGGAACTTCAGGCCTTTCTTGATATGGCGAAAGATGATGGTGTGTCCTCTTTTTGAATTTGCATACAAAAGATGCTGTAATTTTGCTTGTTTTCTCCCATGCGACTATATGTGCTTGGTATGAATGATGCCTAATTTGATAAATATCAGTAAGGTTAATTTTGGAAGTTGGTTTTGCAGACTTGATGGAAGGTTATAAGGCAGTTGAATTAAATACTGAGGAGCACTTGAGGGGCGACAGGTCATTGTGGGCACAATGCCAAGCCGTTGCTGATATGAAATTCACGTATGTTGTGTCTTGTCAACAATATGGGAATCACAAAAGATCTGGTGATCAACGTGCACAAGACATCTTGAGATTAATGACAGTGTATGTGCTTGTCTTATCTGCATCAGCTGTGTCTGTCTTATATCTTTTAATAGGTGGAAATGTGGTCATTTAGGTACCCATCCCTTCGTGTGGCATATATTGATGAGGTTGAAGAGCCAAACAAGGACAGATCTAAAAAGATGACATACTATTCTACTTTAGTGAAGGCTGCACCAAAGTCTATCGACTCTACAGAGCCAGTGCAAAATCTGGACCAGGTGAAACTTTCTTCTCCTATTGAAGTAAAGATGAGACATGTCCTCACAAGTAAATAGTGTTTTTTTTTAGTGTTAGTTGCCGTTGTGCCTGTTGCAGTATGAAGTTTCAAGATTGTCATGTCCATATATAGACAAATATCTGGCTAGTGCAGACTATTGAATGACATCTTACTGTTATGATTGGCCATTGATCTGTTATGTCAAAATTGTAACTAATTTCATCAGGGATGTTCTCCTGTGATGTCTTGTATTTAGTGGAATTATATTTTCCTTCCTGAACATCAAATTGAAGCAGTCTACTTACATGGATCTCCTTATTGCAAGGGAGTCAATTATGGCATCACATTAAATAATTAGACTTTTAACTGATGTTAATGTGGTTCATCTTGCTTGTCAATAGGATGGTGGTTCTCATTGGATGTCTCATTCTCACATGATTTTGGATGCCAACTTGATTTTTTGGCTTTAAGAAATGTGGGAGGAAAGAAAAGTGGAAAATGGATAATTTTTGTCCTTATTCTAATCTTACACCGTTCGTGGTGTTTACTAGCAATGAAACAGTAAGAATTAAGCACCTCTATTTATCTACTATATCATTTTATTTTTGGTCCCTCTCTTCTCATTTTATTCAAATCACAAAGGCAAAGAATCAGAGGAAGAAGTTTCCAAAAGAAGAAAATCAAAGACAAATTTTTTGGCCATCATTTCCTCTTTCTTCTCATTCCAGGCCTGTCTTATAAAATCCAAAGTGCTTGAGCGGGCAAGTTTTCAGTATAGCGTGTTGGAACTAATGCATCTTTTCAGCAGCTTGGGTGCTTACAGTGTTGCTTTATAATTTTCTTTTGCAGTCCATGGCATGTTTGCACTGATTGTCAATGCATAAAACAGGTTATATACAGGATAAAACTTCCAGGTAATGCCATCCTGGGTGAAGGGAAACCTGAAAACCAGAATCATGCCATTATTTTCACACGTGGGGAAGGCTTACAAACAATTGATATGAACCAGGCATGCAGCCTGTCTTCCCTGTCCCTTACAACCTCTTTTTTTGTTACCCTCTCCCTCTCTCTCTCTAGCTTTTCATCTTATTATAGCTTGATATATTTTTTACAGGATAACTACATGGAAGAAGCCCTAAAGATGAGGAACTTGTTGCAAGAATTCCTTAAAAAACATGATGGTGTCAGGTACCCAACAATACTTGGACTTCGGGAGCATATATTCACAGGAAGGTCAGTGGTTACGAGGAAGATTTTGTTATTGTCATGATCATGATCATCATAATTGTTATTAGTTCCCCCCTTTTTTTTCTGCATGTTGAATAAAAGTTTGTCAACATTCTCCTATTGGTGCAGTGTTTCTTCTCTTGCCTGGTTCATGTCAAATCAGGAGACCAGTTTTGTTACGATTGGACAGCGACTCCTGGCACACCCTCTGAAGTAAGTTATTATGGGGTTATAATTCGGCTTAATTTCCTTAAATTGATAGTTTAAGTTATTTCAAGCAACAACCATAGGTACCTGATTCGAGGAAGTGATCTGTGTCAAGCATCGTCTGGATAGTTATCTTTTCAACCACAAAGCTTATTTTAAATGCAGAGGATATAGTACAGTAGAATATTGGCCTATGAATCAAATTGTCCAATATTGATGGAATCAATCTGTCTCATTCACATATTTGGCTTTAAAAGAAACCCAAATACATCTTATTGGAGGTGGTGTTTATGGGATGAGTTGTAGATCATGGTTTGGCCCAAACTGTAGGCAGGAGATGAGAGGATGATCTTGAATCATTTAAGCTTTTGATGATTAGGCTTTTCGATTCTGTTTTTCACATGGCATCTGGATGGAGGATTTCAAATGTGAATCCAGTCAACATTGTTTGTTTTTCTTTTTCTATGAGCCATTTGGAATTTGTATCAGTCATATATAGTTGTGATGACAGTGGTAGCAAAATTGGTATAAATTTCATGCAATATTAACAATGTATTGGTAATATGTTGGATGAAAATGGTAGAACATTGGAAAAAGTTGTGACATTGTTTGCTTTTCTTTTCCTTTTCTTGTCATATTCGATTTGAAAATCCATATTGCAAAAATTGGTCAACAATCTCTCCTTTTAATCAAGAGCGTTCTCTGTCCCAGTTCACTAATTCACCATGCTTCATGCTGGTCTAATCCTTTGTAAAGATATATTTTAGAAGAAATGTATTTCCAAAATACCACTAGGGAAGAATGAACAAGTGCATAAGTTTTTTGAGATGAGAAGAGAGAATATTTGAGTGTGGGTCATATTGAGTCCATGGGAAGAAAGGAGAAGGGAGCAGTGCCTCCTCGTGTGTGGAGATACTGCTTGTGTAGAATGCTGAGAGTGGGGGTGCAAAGGCAACAACCCTGCTGTACCGTATATGTTGGATGTTAAAGCCCATGTCATGTCAAAATATGGAGTTTTGGGTGAATAGAGACGTGAAGTAGTTGATAGGGGCTAGGGTTTGGTTGATGGCATAGAGACCGGTCTGCTGGGCTGGCAATGTATTATGCAACCAAGGTCTTTGTAACAGCCTTAGTTTGTTTCCAGTTTTGTCTAATTGTACGAATATTTGACTTCACATTATTTGGGGCCTGTCTGTAGACTTTAGTGGGGTTTCTGTATAAGAGTGTCCATTCTTGTGTCACAATACTTATTACTGTATAGTGAATTAGCTGAGGCTCTCCCATGGTTTTTCACCCCCAAGTCCATTTGAGGTGTTCAGTGTTGTTTTTCTTCCTTCCACCCCACAAATCCTCCTCCCCAACACCAACACCCCCCACCCCAAAAAAAAAAAAAAAAAAAAAAAACCTTTTCCTCCTCCTCCTCCTCCTCCCTTCTCTTCTCTCTCTCTCTTTTAATTGTTGTTTGACTGTATTGTAACAACTTATCTGTCTAAGCTTCTGCATCGGCGCAATACCACCCTTTGTTTCCAGAATATAATACTCTTCCAGCATTGTTCAAGCACCCTACAAAACTTAAACAAACTGAGAGGGAGGAAGAAAGTTTCCTTCCTCTTCCATCTGTGGAGTAAATAACTAATTATCTATTCTGAGCTGTTGTGCAGCAATCCTTTTAAGCATGTAGGTACATATTAGACTCTTAGTAGTGAATAATTTTGTTGAGGTCATTAAGACCATAGGATTCTTATTAGGTATCATTCTGCTGTTGGAAACATAATTGAAGAATGTGGTCATGAAGGCCATAGTACTGTTATTAGGTGACATTCTGCTGTTTGAATGGCCGTTGGAAACATATTGGAAGGATTGGTGCATAGTTCCTGAATATTTCTTTGTTCCTTATCTACTGCAAGTCTTACCTTATACTGATTGCCAATTTTTGTCCTTTTTTTGCCCAGGGTTCGTTTCCACTATGGCCACCCTGATGTGTTTGATAGGCTATTTCATCTTACTCGGGGTGGTGTCAGCAAGGCATCTAAAGTCATCAATTTGAGTGAAGATATATTTGCTGGTATGATGTCTAACATTATAACATTGCTTTCTTTTCTTTTTTTGAATTTTGCTTCATCGTTAACAAATCACTGACAGCAAGTTGATAACAGGCTTTAATTCGACACTTCGTGAAGGCAATGTGACCCATCATGAATACATACAAGTTGGGAAAGGGAGGGATGTGGGTCTTAATCAAATTTCAATGTTTGAGGCAAAAATAGCAAATGGAAATGGAGAGCAGACACTAAGTAGGGATATATACCGGCTTGGACATCGTTTTGACTTTTTCAGAATGCTATCATGTTACGTTACAACCATTGGTTTCTACTTCAGTACTCTTGTAAGTTAATTTCTTTTCTTCTCCTCTGTGTTTTTATGCATTTGAAGCTGAAAATTTTCTTCCCTGTGTGGCAGATTACAGTGCTTACAGTATATGTCTTCCTATATGGTCGTCTTTATCTTGTTCTTAGTGGGCTTGAAGAAGGATTAAGTACGCAACCAGCAATCAAGGACAATAAGCCTCTTCAAGTGGCTCTTGCATCCCAATCATTTGTTCAGATTGGATTTTTGATGGCATTGCCAATGTTGATGGAAATTGGTCTGGAAAGGGGGTTTCGAACTGCTTTGAGTGACTTTGTGTTGATGCAATTGCAACTTGCTCCTGTTTTCTTCACCTTTTCCCTTGGAACAAAGACCCATTATTATGGAAGAACCTTACTTCATGGAGGTGCAAAATATCGGCCTACTGGTCGAGGTTTTGTGGTGTTTCATGCAAAGTTTGCTGATAACTATAGACTGTATTCCCGCAGTCACTTTGTTAAAGGTTTTGAGCTGATGATTTTGCTTCTTGTATATGAAATATTTGGCCAGTCATATAGAGGTGCTGTGGCTTATATCTTGATCACGATTTCAATGTGGTTCATGGTGGGGACATGGCTGTTTGCTCCCTTTCTGTTCAATCCTTCTGGTTTTGAGTGGCAGAAGATTGTCGATGATTGGACTGATTGGAATAAGTGGATAAGCAACGTAGGTGGAATTGGTGTTCCTCCAGAAAAAAGTTGGGAGTCATGGTGGGAAGAGGAGCAGGAACATCTGCATCATTCTGGAAAACGCGGCATCCTAGCTGAGATATTATTGGCATTACGTTTCTTTATTTATCAGTATGGGCTTGTATACCATTTAAATATTACAAAAAGTACCAAAAGCTTCCTGGTAAATGAGTGTTTGATTTCCTTTCTATATAATTTGGTGAAAACAAAATATCTTAAGGATTATTATTTTCTTTGGCTTGCTGCAGGTCTATGGCATATCATGGTTAGTGATCTTTGTCATCTTATTTGTGATGAAGGTAAACAAAATTCTATATTATGCATATGTTCTATCTAGTGAAGTTATTACTAGAAAAGACCGCCTTAGTTTCAAATCCTTATCAGTTTTTCACCCCCCATCTTCTCCGCCTGGTTGGGAAGCACTTTGCCATACCACGTTATGGCTTTCTTCATGTTTTAAGTGGTGCATCCCTTGGAAGTGTACACTTTCAACTTTCATTTGCTTGCTTTTGAAATTTTCCGAGGTTTTCGTGAAAGGAAGATAGTGAGAATCACCTCCATCAATTTATTTTATTGGGTGAGTGGGTTGTACATAAAAATGCTAAGACCAATACACAAAAGTCATCTGTCCCTATAGGAATTATTACATTCCTCATAGCAAGTATCTGCATGATAGTTTGACTAACCTTTGGACTCAATTTAAGTGATGGTGAATTTTTTAAAATTTTATCTTGTTTCTATTGCAATTCATCTTTGAATAATTTCATGGGAAAAAGTGGACTTTGAATTTTTAAACCTTATGCTTGCTGTCAAACTTTAAACTCCTCCAGTTGAGTCCTAAACCTTTTGACATTTGCAACTAAATCCTAAATCTTTCTTGAAATGCTAATTTGTATATTATTATCAATTTGATAGATCTCAAATAATAGAAAGTTTTTTTATAGAGAATGTAGAGAAATATATGATTCTGTGTATTCATTAGAGAGAAGGTACAATGGCCTTAAATAGGCTAAATTATAAAGTTGGAGATCTCCTAGAAGCCTTGATTCTAGGAACAAACTAGGAAATAGGATATGTACAACTAGGAAAAAATATTTTATAGCTATTTCTAATAAATACAATGCTGGAAATAAAAACTAGTTAAATATATCATTAGTTATGTGATTTCTTGGTAAAATCCATCATTAATTCTATGATTGATTATGTGACTTTCTACACTCCCCCCCCCCCCCCCCCAAGTTGGTTGTGGATATATTCCATTCCCAGCATCTTGTAGCTAATAATCCCTTTGCAAAGACATTTGCTAATTGTTCACTGGAGGGAACATATGGTATAATGATTAGTCCATTGTCTAATTTCTCCTTTATAAAGTGTGTGTCCAACTCTATGTGCTTAGTTCGATTGTACTGTATTGTATTGTGTGCGATGCTAATAGCCAATTTATTTTCATGATATATTTGCATTGGCTTTCCATTCTCATATCTTCTAAAATTATTTTCAACCACAACAGTTCACAAATGCCATGAAGTGACCCCCCATATTTGCATTGGCTCTTCATTCTGCACTAGATCTTGCAGCCACTGGCTACTTTTTATTCCTCCAAGCAACTAAATTTTCTTCAAGAAATATGCAGTACTCTATAGCAAACATCCTATCTGCCAAAGAGCCTGCAAAGGCTGAATCTACATATTTTTCAATACAATCTGGTTTCCTTCAGTAAGTTGGCCTTTATTTGAATGCTTGACAAATAGAGCATAATCACCTTGGCATTGTTTTTAAGTCATTTGTAGCACCGCTTTCGTGAATCTTCCAAACTTTGCCTGTGGTGATTGTTTTGGGCCATAATGGGCCTTCTTTAGCTATCATACTTTGTTCTACCCAAATTGTCTTCCAAATCCGGGTGGAACTTCCATATATACATCCTTTTCTTGAACAAGATTCCATGCCCATGAGTAGACTTCAGATAACTTAAAAATTTTTAAACTGCTAGCATATGTGCTTAACATGGATTGTGCATAAACCGACCCATCCTACAATTTTTTGGTATCTGCTCATGTCTACTTCTGCTCCATCAACTTGTCCACCCAATTCGTGATTCTGCTCAATAGGATTTGTTTGCTGGTCTACACCTAAGCTTACCAGTTTCCTTTGACAAGTCTAATGTGTGCTTTCTTTGAGATATAAAAGATCCTTGCTTCAAATAGGCTATTTCTATCCCTAAGAAGGATCTTAACCTTTCCAAATCCTTAATTCCAAACTCTCTAGCCGGCATCTCCTATGATAATATCATCTACACAGACAAAGAGTGCAGTAAGTTGGCCTTTATTTGAATGCTTGACAAATAGAGTATAATCAACCTGGCATTGTTTGTAAGTCATTTGTAGCACCGCTATCATGAATCTTCCAAACTTTGCCCGTGGTGATTGTTTCGGGCCATAAAGGGCCTTCTTTAGCTTTCATACTTTGTTCTACCCAAATTGTCATCCAAATCCGGGTGGAACTTTCATATATACATCCTCTTCTAAGTCACCATGCAAGAATGCATTCTTCCCATCAAATTGCTGACCCGATTTAGGTGAGTTGCAAGAGAAAGAAGAACCCTTGCAGTATTTGTTTTTGCCACTGGGGAAAAAGTTTCCTAGTAGTCAACTTCAAATGTTTGTGTGTATCCCTTGGTCACTAATCTCTATCCCCCCAAAATACTATCTGCTTTATACTTTAGGGCATATACCCAACTTTCAATGGTCTATGCCCTAACAAAAACATGATAAGTACAATCGGGAAAAAATATTTTACAGCTATTTCTAATAACAAAAATCATGGATGAGCTGAAGTGGTGTTGTGTAAGTTAAAGCCGATTTACTTGCTTTGATTTCATTGGGCCATGTGGTCTTTAGATTATTTAGTTTGAAAAATCCATGAGACACCGTTGATTGCATGTACTGTTCGGATGCATTTTGTTTTTCAACTTTCGTAACATGCATCATTACTCTTCTAATAAATATAATGCTGTACATAAAAATATTTCCAGTAAATATTTTTATGACAACAAAGTAAACCTAGTTCATCGAGGGGTTTTAGCTGCCTTTTTTGAACCCTCCCTGGATGTTCATGGCAATATATCTTGTGCAGTCTCCCACTTCCTCTTGGTAGCAGTGGAGCATATTTGTATGTTTTGGACCAACAACAGCTGCATTGTTCTGTGACCACTGACCTAGGGGGTGGCCTACTCTTTTTTCTATTCAACAAATACAATAAATGGAACAAAAACATTGGGAAATGAGGCATGCACATAGTCTTAAATGTTGAACCTTTAAGAACTACCTGACTTTACAGGCTTTTTGGCTTGTCCCATTTTTAACACTATTCGGGAGGATATCTGATAAGTACTGTTCAGAGTTCCTTTTGGTTTTCGGTTGATAAAATGATGAGACTGAGAAATATGGTTGGACTTTGTTTTTGATGGTGGTGGTGGTGGTTATTGGTTCTTTCAGTTGTATATTCACTGTTCTAGATGCCACAATTCAGACACAGCACATTAATAATCTGACAAATAGAGTTTGAGCAAACAATTACCTAAAAATGATTTTTAAGTAATAGTTCTTGTTTTTCAGCACGTGTCTTGAACAGATGTCTAAGGAGTAATATTTGCTAGAATGCTAGTAAGCCTTTTTTCCTGGATTGTGGGAATCAAGTGGGAGGACATCATATGGCATTTTGTAAGTTTGCTGGGTCTTATTTAACACATTTTTTTTTTCTGTCATTCTGCAGACTGTATCTGTTGGGAGAAGAAAATTCAGTGCAAATTTTCAGCTTGTATTCCGACTAATTAAGGGAATGATATTCTTGACTTTTGTCTCCATCCTGTCAACCTTGGTTGCACTTAACATGACCTTCAGAGACATTTTTGTTTGCATTCTAGCTTTCATGCCTACTGGATGGGGAATGCTTCTGGTTAGTAATGCTGCCTCACTTGTTATTCTTTCTTCCTTGAAGGGCATCGAAATGTCTCATTGATCAAATACAATCTTGTTAGTGACTTGCATGTCTTGTCTATGATTCTACTTTAATTTGGATATATCATGGGGGAGATATTCAGACCCCACTTGACATGCCTGACTTTTAAAATCTCTTAATTCTCATTTGGAATTACAAAGTGGGTTGGTTTTTTCTTTTTCTTTTTTTACCCAGATTGCACAAGCTTGTAAACCTCTAGTTCATAGAGCTGGATTTTGGGGATCTGTTCGGACACTTGCTCGTGGTTATGAAATCGTCATGGGTTTGCTGCTGTTCACTCCAGTTGCTTTCTTGGCATGGTTCCCATTTGTCTCTGAGTTTCAGACTCGTATGCTTTTCAACCAGGCCTTCAGTAGAGGTCTCCAGATTTCTCGTATTCTTGGTGGGCAACGGAAAGATCGTGCTTCTCGTAACAAGGAATAACTACGAGAGCGGGTGTTTTTGTAGTTGGAAGGTACAGATGTGGGATGCCAAACATATGGTGTCTTCACAGGCTAGTCCCACTTCTTTTTTTTTTTTTTTTTTTCTCTTATAAAAAGAATTCAGGGTCTCTTTAGGGACATTTTAGTCAAAATGACCCATTGTAAATAGATTGAACCGGAAAACCTTAGGGTGACTGGATTAAACGCTACATTGTTTGAGGTTCTAATTTGCCGGGGTTATCTGGCATTCCTTCCCCTCGGCTGTTACTTGCTGTGCATTTCAATTGATTTTGATCCAAAATTTGCCTGTTGTTGAAATTGCAAAGCCATGCTGATAGCTGGAATCCCTCACGGCTGACCAAAGAACTTAGCAGAAAATGGGAATATCTATGACGTTCCAGGGATTTTACTTTTGCAAGTTTTGTGATTGTCCTTTCTTCTTTTCTCAACTTACTTACTACGAATTAAGGACTACATGATAGTGGATTTCTTTGCTCAAGCTGGCTTTGGTGTATATGTTTGATTTTACCCATTGTTTTCTTCTCTAAATCTTTGGAATCACTTGGTGAAAGAATGGAAGGGTATTTCCTTCCTCGTCTCAGTTGCTTGTAGTACGTGGAAAGTGAAGGTTCCCCCTTCCATAGCTATGAAATTCTTCCATAACTACCTGTCCCTTTTTTACAGCAACATTGACGACCTTTTTCTCTGCAAGTTTAGTAACTTAAGGTTCCGAATATATGTTTCGGGTCAAATAAGTGTAAGCCTGGGGCCGTGGATACGGGTTTTTTTTTTTTTTTTTTAGAAAAATATTATGGAAAAGGGCTCATTTAAAAAAAATTACGAATATAGTATATTGAAGGTCCATTAAGTGAATGCATTTTCAGTGTATTATGATGCATTTTCAGTGTATTATGATTTTTATACTGAAGGTGTATGTAGTGAATGCGCATTTAGTATAATTATTATAATTGAAAGAATACGTTTTTAGTGTAATTATATGTAGTAGATACGCTTTCAGTATATCATCTATATAAAACTCAATTTGTATGGTTAGAGTTTATTCTTACTTATATTAATTTTTTAAATTTTCTTTGTTTATTGAAAATTTAAAGAAAATTATAGTTGTAGTATCGAATCATTTCTTAACGCGAGTATACATTATTTACAGGTAATAATTTATAACTTATGTGAATTTTGTTTGTTTAATATTTTTTTGTTATCTTAATAATAATCAATATTATTCAATATTTTGCTATTGGGAAAAAATTTATTAGTTAATGACATAAATTTTATAATTATAAATATACCGTAAATTGTGTAAATTATTAATAATTGATGAAAATATATTTTATGTTACATAAAATTAGGAATTTTTCTTTTGTATTGTGATATATATATATATTTGGGGTTTTTGTTATGTTGGGTCGAATTAAAAAGTCATTATTAGATATTTGTGTTGGCAATGCAATTTAATAAGATAATTAAGTGCATTTTATAAAGTTATCGTTTGGTGTGTAGATGATATTTTTTATTTTATCTAAATATTTGGTTTATCATAGTATTATTAGGGTGTAAATGATATATTACGTAAAAGTAATTGTCTATACGAACGGAAATATAGTAATGGGTAGTTGGTGTACTAAACTTATTTATATGTGATCGCAGGATAGATGGAATTGAGACCAATTAATCTACGTGTACTTACGAGACAGGCCAGTCACTATTTAAAGGCCGTTTGGAAAGGCAGGATAAGTAATGTCATTATCATTTATAACTAATTCTCTTATTAATGATATATTATTTGCTAACTTAACTAAATGTCTGTTTAAGAGGCGACATATGCATTACGAGTGCAACGTAATGAGATGTCAATACGCAAAGATAAATGGGATATCCTTATTCATCCTAAAATAAAGTTGTATATATGAGAAGCTGGGTTTTGGGGAGTTATATAGTTCCCATTTATTATATTGGATTAGCATTTGATTACGGTACCTGTCGAGAGATGAAGGCTCAGGACACATATGTTTCAACTACTCATTAGAGAGGTGACCATTACACTACAGGATGTTGAGGTCCAGCTTAGACTTCTAGTTAAGGGGTTCGTAGTGGCGGGGCGAATAGAGACAGATAATGAGGAGAGTTGGGTTGATGTAGGAGAGAGGTTACAGGGTGTGAGGCCTGCTTAGATAAGGGGTGCTCACTTATGTCTGACGTGGTTACAAGAGCACTTCCGAATACTTCTTCGTGGGGCGAACGATGAGACGGTTCGACAGCACGTATGTATATACATACTCAACTTGATGGGATGATTTATATTTGCGGATAAATCTTTTAGCCTTATTCACCTAATATTCTTGCCATTGCTGGAGGACTTTTCAGTAGCTGGGTAGTTTAGTTGGGGTGGCGCGTGCTTGGCATAGTTGTACTGATAGCCGTACTCTGCCTCCTCATCTAATGTACATGAGCTAAGAGGGGCTGCGATTTTACTGCAGGTTTGACCTTGGGATAAATTCACACATGTCACCTCCTTTAGTCGATATGGGTTTATTATCGACGGGGATAGGCCATTGGCAGCTTGATGGAGGGTAGTACGGGATACGACTTAGCATCTGATGCATGTCGTAAATGTGTATCACACAGTTTTTGACATGTAGAAACGCAGCAGGTATGATATGATAAGTTATTCTCTTTGTTGTCCTTTTCTTAACCGTAAATGATAACTATCGTTGTTTGATTAGTTGTTTAATTTTTTTTTTCTATCTTCTACCCTTTAGGCTGTTTAAGAGTTTTATACAGAGGAATTGCTGCAATTGTTGCCTCAGTATTGTATTGTTGGGCGATATATTTGGATTACCCGGGTACCACTCATATGTTTTCACATCATTGGGTAGTGCTTTCTGAACCATGTCGTCCAGCAGTTTGAAAGAAATCAATATGTTCCACAGGAGGTTGACACCTTAGAGCAGCTCTACCAAGTGGACCTTCGAGGTAGGACGGATGTTGACTGGATCAACATACATTCTTCCTACATTCAGGCTTGGGAACAGAGATATGAATTCTTAATATACATCTAAGGTCTTCTAGACTTTAATGAGAATTATTGGTCGTGGTATAGACAGATCACCCGACATTATATTATACATCATGGAGTTATCATTAGTTGATCGGTACGTACATCTAAAATCGTTCATTATTTTATTTTTCACTTGTTTATTCTTGCTATCATATATACCGATATCTGTTTTCTTTACTTATTTCAAGTGGACTCGCTTAGGAGTGTTAGATAAGCACCTGACTATCCTACAACGCTGAGTATTGCAAATAGGGCACTTGACTTCGTTGAGCAATACAGTAGCCTTATCCTCTACCTACAGTAATGAGACGTACATGAGCAACTCCATATGGACCACGGTAAGGATTAAGGAGCATGTGCTGATAAGGAGATGCCAACTCCTCCTCGTACAAGGAGATGCCAGCTCCTCCTCATACACCACCTAGGAGTAGAGCTAGAGTTCAAGGAGGTAAGGCTTGAGTGGTACGTCGTTAAGCAGACCTCAGTGATGATATCTCACCACATGCCCATCATTCCATAGACTTAAGGCATATCAATGGGGGATATAGCACATATCTTGAGTCAGGTGTTGCCTCCTCTTCGAGAGCCGAATCTAACTCCAAGCTTGGATCTAGTACATACATGACTCCTGAGTTCCAGTAATGTCTTGACCTCACTACTCCACCAGCTCTTCAAAAGCGATATTCTGCCCCTACACAATCATCTATGGGTGAGGGTGTCACTTAGCTGCATTCGAGCCATCCGGTCGACCCAGTTCCTCCTAAGGAACTTGAGCTCGACAATTTACCACCTGAGCCTACTTAGATACACGATAGACAGAGGCGTTTACTTCTTTCCTGTGCTGTGAAGACCTTTAGACAACGTAGGCATCAGTAGATATGTTTAGTCTATTGTTTTTGTTTTTTTTTCTTTATTTTTCCATTGTACTGATGTTGTCATTGATCGATTACAAATTTTATGTATATACCGATTATTCGAAATACATTTCACTTTTTATCATATTTTACATTCAATGTATGTATTTTCATCATATTTTACATTCAATGTATTGTTTACCTTAATTTTACAATTTATAATTACTTTTTCTTCTATTCAACTCATATGATCATTGGATGATCATCTCGTGTGTTTATTTCTTCCCCACTTGCCAAATTTGTTGAAGTGTTCTACCAATTGTGATTTTATGTGAGGTCTTCCCCACTTCCCCACTTGCCTTTAATAGACTATTATAGTAAAAATTGAACTGAAGATGCATCAAGTGTATGTGCCTTTAGTATAAATATTTACACTGAAGATATATATACTTGATGGGCCTTCAGTATTCCAATTTGAATTGAAGGAAAAATAATTTCAAATTGTAAAATTATGATAAATAAACAATGTATTGAATTGCAATATTTGATAAAAAAATGAATTATATTTCAAATAATCAGTATATACATAAAATTTATAATCAGTCAATGACAACATCAGTATAATAGAAAAAATAAAAAAGAAAACAAAAACAATAGATTAAACATATCTACTGATGCCTACGCCGTGGAAAGGGTATTTATACTTGGCCTACTAAAGGTATATATACTATATGCGCCTTCAGTTATAACTAATTACACTAAAAGCGCATGTAGTGGATATGCCTTCAGTATAATTCATTATAACTGAAGGTAGTATATTATATTCGTAATTTTTTTTTTTAAAATGAGTCATTTTCCGTAATATTTTTTGAAAAAAAGCTCATATTCGTATAAAACTCTGTTTATTGACTCGATGGGTATATTGTGGGTCTGTTAATATGAATTAAAATAGAAAATGTTGATCATTAGAGGGAAAAGGAAAAAAAATAATAAAGAAGAAGAAAGACCTTAAAAAAAAAACACAAAATCAAATTAGAGTGAAAAAATAAATAAATAAAGAAGAAGAAAGACATTACAAAAAAAAAAAAAAAAACATAAAATCAAATTAGAGTGAAACTTGTTTACTTTTCATTTAGGAAAAATTCTTTTTCATTCCCCGCATTTGATTCATTGCTATTAACATAAAAGAGATAATTGTTTAGTATAAGGGAAATTAGATACTATGGTACAAGGGAAATAGGATGGCACAATTATCTTACATCAATGGACTTTTATGGTTGAAAAATTTTTAAGTTAAAAAAAAAAATTCATTTTGTAAGTTGCAATAAAGTTCAATATCGTAATATGGGAAAACTTAGTATATAGCTTTACTTTGGAATTTCAAAGATATATTGATTTTTTCCAATTAAATGTATCTTTATATATTGATTTTTTCCAATTAAATGTATCTTTGTATTACGAAATATATGATACAATTTTTTTTTTTTTTTTTAGTTTTAACAAATAATTTTAGGCTTTTCTATCCAATACTTTAGTTTATATGCAAGCGAGACAATGGACAAAGGAAATTTGTTAGGTGCCGTAAAATAAAAATGTATTAACTAAACAATTTTTTTTTTCTTTTTTTTTGCTCTCATATTTACTTACAGCATAGGTAGGTTGTAATCTTGTATAAATAAAATAATAATTCTTATTAACCGTTGGAAATATTCAATTTCGAGGTTCAAAAATCACACTAGAACTAAAACAAATATCTAGAATGGTAAATCGACCGGAAACCTTTGGGTTTATAGGTTTAGATCATTGGTTTTGCTCTAAGGGGCTTCACATCCCATTGGTTTCTTTCAGGTTGGGGTGAGGCCCTATACCAACATCTAGACGAGAGACCGCCACGATCCATTTCCCTTACTCATGACACAAGCTGAACAAATCTATTTGTCCAAATCTAACGTACCATGGTAAGTGAAGGTAAGTAAAAATTAGTTGAATGTAATTGATACAAAGTTAGTAAGAATTAATTGTATCCATTAGATGGAATCAATCTCGATCTTACATTTGAGTAGGCTTTTTGTATATATAGAATTAATTTATTTATTTATAACCATTTATATATTAAGTGAATGATTACCTTTTCGTGCTTCTCTTTCTAGCATTACTCATGTGTGAGCGAGGCTAAACTTTTGCCTTCTTTGTATGTTGTTGCACAAGTACTAAATGCTGCATGGGACCATTTTGAAAATCTATAAGTGGTCTTGGAACAAGATGCTTAAAGATAAGATGTCTTAAACTAAAAGCAATGTCCTTATGGTTGATAAAAAATAGGCCAATCGTGATGATCTTCGCATCATCAAGTAAAGGCAAAAGACAAAAGGCAAAAGGTAAAGCTAATAGATTTAGTAAATTCTCTTAACACCAGGATGGGAAAGATAGAGTTGGAAGTATCGTTGAGATGAAAGGGTAGATCGATGATTCCATAGTCTACATGGAGTAGTTTGAGGAAGGACTAATGAACAAGTTAATAGAGAGCTTTGAATTAAGCCACTTAGGACATGATGAGGCAATTGTGGATAAGAAGAGGATACTTGTGGGTGGATGCACATGAAGCAAGGAGGATGCCTATGAGGCTAGGATAGATGTTGCTCTCACGGCCTCAGCTGGCAGCATGTTGGGCAAGACTGTCGAATGGATGTATGTAATTTTTTTAAGCATTTCAAAGGGGGCCTAGTCAGCTCAAGTCATAACAACTTTCTATAGGGTCTAGAGTAGTATTTCAACACAGTGGGACTTATGGTATAATGGTGTAGAAGGGTCAATAAATCAACTACTCGGAAGTTGGGCCAACTTTATCGAAGTGCTCAAGGGTTAAATCCTTCCTAAGAACACCTCTGTGAAATTTAAGAACCACTTCACCATTAATCCATTACCTTAATGGTGGGTAAGTGCTCCAAATGAGTCATTGACACCATGCAATAAAGATTATCCAATCTTAAATATCTCATAAAAATCCATTTGGCCATTTTCCGATCAACTCCAGAACCTTAGCAACTAACGCTATAATGTGTGTGCATTTGCATTCTTTTTTGCTTTTTAGCAATTTAATATCGGTGATGTAATCACTCTTTGAAAAAATCCATTTATATTTCATTCAAATTTTCCTCCTCAAAATCTCAATAAAAGTGATTTTTCGGAATTCTTGGAATTGAAAATGAAAAACAATGAAATAAAATGAACCATTTCTACTTTACAACTTTGATGACCTAATTTAAGAAAAGGAAAAAATAAAAAAATAAAAAAATAAAGCACGAGTATGCATATGTATCCCTGGCCATGTGTTGCCATTGTCATATCTTCTTTGCCTCCATTCCAACACCATTCCAAAAAATTCAAAATGTGTGATCATTTAATTATTATGTTCATAATTTCATTATATCTTAAGGATGTTCTCTTCATTCAATTATTTTATTGAGATGTCTATTCTTCTTAATTTTCAGTCCATCAAACAATTAAACCTAACCCAACACCAAAAGAAAAACTAAGTTAGACAATTTAGAATAACAAACACAACTAATAAATGAAGTAGAGATAAATAAGCTTATTAGTGAATTTGAAATCAAAACATAGACTGCCATGAGAAAAAGTGAATATCATGCATCTATTATATATATATATATATATATATATATATAATTTTGGAAGCTTTTTCAATGGATATATCCTTTCGGTTTACTTTATAATAACTCTTTGGCATTCCATTTGAATATTAAGTTATTCCATTTTTTTTAATACTTTTTCAACTTAATCCATTTAATAGTATCTTTTTAAAAGGCTAATTAGTATTCAATTTTTTCAATAAAATACTCTTATAGAAGCAACGTACCAATTTATTGAAAAAAATCCAAATAGATTTAATACTACATTAGTTGCTTCTTATTTAAAAAAAAAAACTTACAAAGTAAAATTCCATTTTACATTAGGGAAAAACAAACGATAAAAAGGAAAAAAAAAAAAAAACATTGCATACTTTTAGTTGTTTCATTTTTTTTTAAAAGAAGCTTATGAAAAGTAATTACATTTCATTAGGAAAGTAATCCATACTAGGGAAAAAAAATAAAAAGAATCAAACGTTGCACTTTATGGCATTATGTTATTCCAATTTTCCACTTATGCCTTTTAAAACAAAATCAAGTGCCAAAAAAAAAAAAGAAAAAAAATAATAACTACCTCTTCCATATTTAATAATAAATATTTTACCACTCATTTTTCTCCATTATCATCTTCCCATCTTTCTCTTTAAGGCATTTATTTCTTTCTCTATTTGATATATATATTTTTTAAATGGTATATCAAAGTGTTTGTTTCAATATATTTACATTGGGAGCATTGGATTGAATGAAGAATATGTTTTTTTAGGTAATTGAGTGAAAAGGATGATAATGGGATTTTGTTATGTAAGGAAAATAATATGTTGGATCAAAGAGTGATGTAAATGATAGGAGTTTACTTTCATATTGTTTGGTAAGTTTTAGTTTTAATATTAGGTGTCTTGAATGGATGAGAAATTTGCGTTTGTTTTTTATGTTTGTGTGATGGTAATGGTAACATTAAAATTTATGAGCATGGTGTATATAGAAAGACAATATTTTTATAATTTTCTTAATATCATTATTTTAGTATGCATTGTAGGTTTAATGGGATTGGATAAGAAAATGCCTTTGTTTAAGGAAATGATTTGGTTAACACTAATAAAAGAAAAAGATGAAAAAAGGGGAATTTATGACCTTCATATTGATGACAAGAAAGAATCACATAAATTAAATAAAGAGAAATCATGTCTTTTACTGAGAAATTTGTTATGCCCCGAAATCGCAGAATCGCAACAGTCCTACTTTGTAAACCATTCTATGATAATAATTGGTCTCACAGTGCCTATCATAGATATAATTTACATAAGGCGTCAACGACTCCTCGCTTTGAAGTAAATAGTTCCATTAAGAATTTAACTAAAGAAACAATAAATATTAAAGCTTCAAGTCAACATATATATATATATGTATATAATTACATGTGCATTATTGTAGAATTCTCAGGTAATTTTACATCATATCATAACAGTAGCTGAGTTAAATATTAAATATCAGTCTTTTAGTTTTAAAGATACTAGTGAATCTCTAGATACGACTTAACTATTAGCCATATTAATCTTCACACCCTCAGGCTTTAAAAGAACTAACCTCTAGATAGTTGTAGAGCGGCATATTAGTCAGAGAGATCAGAAATCAGGACCTGTAAAATGATCTATACAGGTATGAGCAATTAAAACTCAGTAAGTTGAATTGGAGACTCATGAATGTATACAAACAAAAACAAAATTATTA
This sequence comes from Lumnitzera racemosa, assembly GCA_024138005.1. Taxonomy (NCBI): domain Eukaryota; kingdom Viridiplantae; phylum Streptophyta; class Magnoliopsida; order Myrtales; family Combretaceae; genus Lumnitzera; species Lumnitzera racemosa. Next base: position 14,533,776 of record JAMXBC010000006.1, read on the forward strand.
AACAATTATTTTCATACAATGTAACAAACAAGTGTCATCACACAACGTAGTCCGGTCCGTTGCGAAATCAGAGTAATTTCACCCGCTCTGATTTGGGTTGAGGAGTTTTTATGTTATGTAACAACTCATAACCAAACCTAGGTTTGTATAATGAAGACATTGCTCCTCCTAAGATTACCTTTCGAACTAATGCCCTCATCCTCACCACGACTTCTTCTCCTGTCACTTAGTTCGGTTAAGGATGAGGAAAAGACCAATTTGCTACTCGGCGTTATCTTTTTCGAAAGTGTCGGTGTTTGGTTGGAGAATCTTAATGATCCCTTAAAGGGTTGCAATGCATGACAATTTAGGGTTTTAGGTTCAATTTAGGGTGTTCAGACAATTTTACACTAATTTAGTCATCATAGTCATCAATTACAACACAAACTTCAACACGAAATTAGATACGCAAGCACATGCATAAAATTACTTACAATCACAATCATACACAATCTTAAGTCTCCGAGTACTTTAAAGTAGTACTCTAAATACGGTGAAATAATAAACTCAACTTACTTGGAATTCACGATAGCCTAATTACTTAATTGCAGGTTGATTCGTCTCTGGGTATTCTATAATACAAATATGTCTTTTTGGTACTTATACCTTGATGATACATATTCTAAATTATAATTTAACTCACTTCTCCATATATACCTATTATTTACTAATGATTCATTCTACCTTAGTTTGAGGTTCTTTTTCTAAATTAGATTCCAATTTTGATTTTACATTGTCTCTAACTACGAGGAATCCTAAATACGCTCAAATCTTAATATGAAATTAATTACATTAAACTCGAGTATTCTAAAATCACATTGGATCTTAATTTAGTATTTTAACCTATTTGGTACACTTTAATCCCAATTGGGATACTGGATTTACTCCCGATATGGGGAAATCTTACAAGAGTAAATCTTACAATTTTTATACAATTACTTAAAATTAAATTTGGTTTCAAATTCATTATGTACTGATTTTTATTATTATATTATCCAAATAAACCTAATTTTTCATATTTATTAAATTTCTAATTCCATATATTCCTAATTTCCTATAATTACCACATAATTCTTATATTAATTACACTTAATACTCCACTGACTAGGATTACGTTTTCACATCAAAGATTAACATCCTTGAACATCTAATTATCCTCTAAATCATTCATTAATCACTTAATCGCCTAATTAACCCAAAATTACCAAATTTTTTCATCATTTTAGGGCTAAAAAATTAATTAAAAATTGTGAAAATTAATTTTATAAAAATGGCTTCACAGTGCTATTCTATATTACTTAAGCATTCTATAGAAAAAAATTGAGCTCTAAACTACATTCCTAAACCTATTTATTTTTAGCTCTAATCATATTCGGTTTTGCTTAATTTCTTAAAAAACTTATATTTACAGAAGTGATTAAACTCAATCACTATTTTCCCCTAAATATACATACATTAAAACCTCAGAATAATAAATGTCATAATTTTTTGGGCAAAATAAATAATTTTAAGAAATTTTACAAAATTGGAGAAGATATGAAACTTACTCGATCCGATGGCTTTTTGGCCTCCAACATTAATTCAGGTGTATCGGCAAGTCCAGGCGGTGGGTTTGGAGTGGAGTGGTGGTGTTGGTTTGGCTCCAGGTGGTATTGGTTTGGCTCCAGGTGCTAGTGGTGTGTGGGTTCGGTCTTCTTTCTCCTTCTACACAGATTTGGGGAAATTTTCTAAAACCTTAAGTTTTTTCTCTAAATTCCAGTGCTCTCAATTTTTCCAAGCTTCTAACTGTCCAAAAGAGTTATGTAATTTTTTCTTGCTATTTATAGAGCCTTGTAGTAATTATTATGTATTAATTATTATGTATTAATTATTGTATATTAATTTAACAAGACAATGCTCAAATTTCTTCCAATTAGTTTTTTATGTTACTTGTTTTTTATTAGTTAATTTTTCTTCTTTAATTCCTGACCTGCCACGACTAAATCTAGGTCATTTCCTATTCCCCTGATTTTTCCTTAATTATTTTATAATTTTATTTAATTATTTCATAAGTTTTTAGCTAATTTTAGGTAATTTCGCGTATTTTTATCTACACGTAAATACATGTGGAGTACAAGTAAACACTCTTAAATATCATTTAGGTCATTTTATGATTTTTAGTATATATATAATTTATCTTTAGTAATTTATTAGTTGTTAGATTGCACTTTTCACCTTTCCGATAATTAACAAGTAATATACTTAAAATTCAAAAATTTTATAATCTCTTATTTTATTACTCATTTTCTTAAATTTTATCTTACAGAGTCACTTTTACTAATATTTCTAGTTTTAGTTTATAATTTAGGTTTAATCGGATTCTTTGATCGACAGCCCTAAACTTTATGTAATAAGTTCGATCCTATAGTCATTTGGCTTATCTTTAAGGCTTATAGAATTTATGACCTTCATATTGATGAGAAGAAGGAATCACACAAATTAAATAAAGAGAAATCATGTCTTTTACTGCATAAGCTTTATATTGATGAACATATTCGAATCTATTGTAAAAAGTGTTAAGGAATTGAATGAAAAATGCCTTTTTGATTTTGATAATGTGTAGGGGAATCAATATATTGTAATATACAGGGATGATATAGATGAAAAATCTTACTCTTTTTGTATCATTTTGTTGTGAATATTTAAGCATGCATAATGCATAAAGGTTTTCCTATGTTTTCCAACTCTTGGCTTTTAACAAGTGAGTGAGAATTGTGTTTCTAATTTTGATTTTATAAAGTTGATTCATTTGCGAACTATTGGAGGTGGGTGCGGTTTAATTCGCCCCTCCTTACCGAATCATAAATGGTTCGTTTTTTATTATAAGTCGAACATAACCATACGGTTCGGTTAATAAATTTTTCGAACCTAATTAAAATCGGTTCGATTCAGTTTAGTTCAATCCATGATTCGAACTATTTATATTAAATTTTTACTAAATATTTTTATCTTTAACAAATATGAAATTTCAAATGTAATTTACTTAACTTGATTTTGATAATTAACACAAAATTATGATAAAATAATGATAAGATATGGAAAATTTGATAAAATTTATAAAGATTGATGAGAAAAAATATAAAAATGTACAAAATAATTGTATAATTTTTTTTTATTTAACTAAATGGTTTAGTTTGGTTTTAAACAATACAGTTTGGTTTGCTTTTCTAAATCGAACTGCGAATCATTCATACACAACCAAATCATAAACCAAATAATTTACAAAAAACTGATTTTTCAATTCGGTTCACTATTCGATCCGTGGTTTTTTGTCCAGCCCTACGAATTATGTCATCAAGAGATCGAACGAAGAAGAGAAAACCACTATTTGGTAGTCATAGGATTCATTTACTATAAGTGAGTGGATATGGTTCAAACAATGCAAGTGAGACACTTGTAACTATATCAATATCAAGGGAAAGAATTTTTCACAATAGCTATTACATGAAAGTCTACAATAATTGGTTATATAATGTATTATAAAGTGCATGCATATCGAAGTTAATAAAAGTAATAATATAAAGGAAATCCCTTGTTTATTTTTCCCAATATTTTGGTGATTAAAGGGTTCAAAAAATTGAATCATTAATTTAACACGTAATTTTCGTTTCTTTTTTTTCTCTCCTTATTTTCTCAAATTTCATAGAGGTTTATTGATACTTACATTGAGAAAATTTGAAATCGATGATATTTGATAGTTCATGATGAAGAATGATTTTTAAGTTGATAATGAGATAATTAATATTCATACACTATTAATATATCTTACATAATATTTTCTTTCTTTCTTTCTTTTTTTAATGTTACTAATGGAATACTTGTTGATTGATGAGAAATAAAATTTATTAATGTAAATATATTTTTTTCATAAATTAATTTTTTTTTGTTTGATTATAAATATCTTTTTTATTTCTCGCACATTGCGCAGTTTCTTAACTAGTTTAATTAAAATATGTAACCTTGTATATTAGATTCAAGGGAAGATTGAATAATTGAAAAAATAATAAAAGGATGATTCTTTCATTTTCCTCTTTCTCTTCTCTTTTATCTCGACTTTTCCGTTATTATCCATCATGGTTCCAATCAAAAAAGGCGACCACCCGCTTCCGCAAGACATTATTATCCTCATTAGGCTAAGATCTAGCACCTAGTTAGATTTGTCAAAAATCGTAATGAACACCACACAAAATTCATGTCATTCGAGAGAGATCGTGCTTCAAAGAACAATATACCGAAATTTCATAGTTGGAATGGGAAGAAGAATATGAAAAACGAGGCCCTTGGTGCTAGAACCCAAAGCCTTTCTTCTTTCCTTATTTCTAGATCTTCATCCCTTCACAATCACAAAGCCTATGTACTTAGATTTGTCATAATGAACTCACACAAAATTCATATCGTTAGAAAGACTAGGCTTCAAAGAACAATATACTGAAATTTCATAGTTTAATCTCAAGTGAAAATTTGAATCTTTAGCAAATCCATGTTAGAGTTAAAAGAAGAACACAGAAATGAAAAAAGAAAAAGAAAAGAAAAGGAAAGATGATAAAGGAGTGGTGCCTTCTTGATGGAGTGAGACTTTGTGGGATATGAAAAGGGAAAATATGGGATCATAGGAACGCAGTAGAGAGGAGTGAGAGATGAGAATGGAAGTTGTCTATTATGCTTGATATACAAAAGCAATTATTTCTACAATAGAAATCACGAAAAGAAAAAAAAAAAAAAGAAAACAAATTATGGGTGAGAGTAATTAACATTTATGACAATGAATAGGAAAAAAAAAAGAGGAAATAAGAAACGTAAGAAAAGAGAAAGCTTTCTAAAATAATTTAGGAGAGAGATTGAGTATAAGAAGGTTTATGGACATTAATATACTCAGTTAAATAATATTTAAGTGCATGCGTTATAAAATTAACAATAATAAATTACATGAAATATTAAATTATAAAAGGACAATTTTGAAAATATGAAAATGAAACCTTAAACCTATTGGAGATATATATATCATCAACAAAGTTCTATACTTTCGAAAAAGAAGATCATACATATGTGAGAGTCTGATTATATTTAAACAATAAATTTGCATTTTTTTTTTCATGAAGTCTAGCTTATTTTCAGTAAAAAACGATTATATGACTTTGTTTCATCTCCTTTTGATCATTTCGCTCTCTCTTTTGAACTGATCTCAAGCCAAATGTTTTACAAGTTAAGACATTAAACAGATAAAAGAAGAATTACATATATATTCTCGCGGCCCTTACAAGTTGAAGTACCTAAAAGATCCCATTTACCCTCCTCTTTTCTTTGAGTTCAATACCTAAAAAAGCTTTTCTTTTCTTTTCTTTTTTTTTTAAGTTTTATTTACACAAATAAGATATTTTTTAAATATAGTATTTAGTAGATATAAATAAGAAACATATAGATACTAGTGGAAGTCATACCCACGATATATTGCAAAAATTAAAATATAAAATAATTACTCAATTAAATAATATAAATAGCAAATAATTTTATTTATAAATGGTTTTAAAAATGTATGAAGACATTAAAATGCGTAATTGTTAAAATAAATTATAAATGTGTGATAATGTATATATAATATTGTGTTGAAGTAAAAGAGATAGAAAGAGCAAATAAGATAGTGGGGAAGTGAATAGAGAGACCAACTTCTATAATCTCAACATATGTGTGGATGTGGAGAGATTCACCAATCCCATCCTTATTTTTAATATGATCGGTTCTACCATTCATCCGACTATTGATTCACACTATTTCAAATCTAAACTATTAATTTAAAGTTCATTCAATGATTGAGATTTAGATGAATACAAATTAAAGGTGAGATGAAGGGCAATATCGATTCTGTAAAAAATTAAAACCAGACCATAAAAAAATTTGTAGATGTAAGAGTGAGAGAGATGGTAGGAAAATGGAGAGAAAGAATAGAGGGAGAAAGAAATTAATGGGAAGAAAATAAATATATGGATTTTGACAAATTTACCCATCTAAAATATTAACATCTATTTTTAAAAATATGAGTTATTTGTAATTATATTATACTTTTAGACTAGTTGGGTAATAAAATTAAAAGACGATTACTTAAGACTTTTCAAACTTAAATAACATAAATATAGATATAGATACAAAACAAGTAACATAAAAAAGGAGACATCTCCATTATAAAAAAGGAAAGACTCTACAATCTCATCCTCTATTTTGACAAAATCGGTCTTATACTCCATCTAATGATTCATTTCCATTTCTTTAAATCAAAATTGTTGAATTCATAGTTTATTTAATAGTTTAGATTTAAGGAAGTATAGATCAAGGGTGAGATGTGTGGCAAAACTGGTGCCGTAAAAATTAAGGATAAGATTATTGAAAAATCATAAAAAATGTGACTATTTCCTAGGTAACTTCCCATAAAACATTTTCAAATAAACTGCTTGTCTTATTTATCGTCGTGACTTGTATGCCGTAATCAACCTACCTTTATTTGAGGTTTTGAATTTGTTGTTAAAAAAATAAATAAATTAATTAAAAAAAGGAAAGATTTCATTCTACTTAGTAATTTGTAATGGTGTAACTTTAGACATTGACCTCTTGTCCTCTATCATGAGTTAATTAATTACGCATCCAAATTTGTGGCCAAGATAGAACAATACAATAGAATAATAGTTGGCTTCAAGTCCATCAAGGTAGAATCTTTCATTTGCTTGCAATTTCCACCTCTTTTATTTTTTTGGCATAAAGTTATTAGTCACTTTTGTTAGGTAATCTCTATCCATTATTGTTAGTAATTTCCAATATTATGTGATGATAAACAAATTCTATTTGATAGGAAATACCATTATAGAGGGAAAAAAAAGGTCATGTCGAATTTCCCTAATAACTACAGGAGATGACTTCTACTTGGGAGAATACGAGTTTCTCTATGCCTTTAAGGCATGGAGCACCTTCTACAAAGACTTTGAGTGGGAGTTGGGAAGTGGATAAAAAAGGCATGCTAGATTTCTTTAGCCATAGTTATGTTTTTATATGGTAAGATTGATTGAGTTTAGCTATTATGATAAGCTGATGTACGCAATCCTTAAAATTTTTCCTAGTTAGGCCATAAATTGCAATAGTAACCTACTGTTTGGCTTTTAGATGAGTTGATGATATGTTTAAACATAGTTTTGTATGCAAATGAGCCTTTTATGGTCTTAAGAGGCTAAATCATGAGTTACCACATCACCTATTAGAGTTAGTTACTAGTAGTTAAGAGTAGTTAGAAGATATCTATTTTAGTTATAGCAGAGTAGATGACAACTTTACTGATCCGAAGAACGTTATATATTTGTATAGCTGCTATCAAAATGAATGATATACATTATACTACATTTTTATCAACTCAGTACTATTAGCCTCCTGTTTCCTTCCTCATTATATCAAATCAACTTTTTCGTTATGGTATAGGAACATATTGGTTTCTCTTGAAGAATTCATCAATGTTGAAGGAAGAAGAAGAACTTTCTAACCCTTATTACTTACATCCTAACTAACATCGAAATTTGTACTAGTTCGCCTGTTCTTAATGGATCTAATTACCATTCTTGGTGCAAAGCAATGAAAGTGGCCTTGCTTTCGTAGAATATTTTGAAGTATGTGGATGGAATTATCAAACGATCAAACAAAACTAGTGCTTTGTATCTAGCTTGGAAACGTTGCAACACCATGGTGCTGTCATGGATTATCAATTCACTGTTTACGCTAGTAGCATAAAATATCATCTAGATTAAAACTACTTATGAAGTGTAAAAAGACCTTTATGCTCATTTTTTGTAAGGAGATTCACTTAGGATTTTGAAATTATAAGGCGAGATTTATAGTTTGTAGCAAGGTTTTATTGTTACTAAATATTTTACAAAATTAAAGATCTTTTGGGATGAATTGGCATTACTTAAGCCTTTTTCCTATATACGAAGGTCATAGTAATTGTAATGCAGTAAGTGTAATGAAGGACTATCAAAATTCATATCAAGTGATTCATTTTATTAAAGGTTTCAATGAAAGTTTTGCTAATGTAAAGACTCAAGTTTTGCTAATGGAGTTGTTACCTAACATCAATGAGGCCTTCTCTTTAGCAGAGTAACAAGAGAGACAATTAACATCTAATATAAAATAGAATGTTGCTATTTCTAGTATTTTTGCAAGCAAAACTATTGGTGTACAAAGGAGATTTACTAATAACAATAATGCTAAAAGACCTATTTGTTCATATTGTAGCTAAAATGTCCATGCCTTTGGCAAATGCTATAGGAAGCATGGATTTCCACCTTGTTTTAAGGGAGTTACGTTTGATTTCAAGTCAGAGAATGTAAAGTGAGTTAATCAAGTTAAGTTCTTCCTCAAGGCTTCAATTCTTAAGGGAATTGTAAAGTTTGTAAATTGCTTAAGTCCTTATATGGACTTTAGTAAGTTAGTCAGTAATGGAATGCTAAACTTACTCAAGCCTTGCTTGCTTATGGTTTTACTTGATTCGCTGCAAATTATAGTTTATTCTTAAAGAAGAGTTCTATCGAGCTTGGTTTTTCACTTTCCTGGTTCTTTTTATAAAATTAGATCTTCTCTAAATAGATCAATATTAAACTTTACCTGTTTAATATTGACCCTCAATTAGGATTTAAAGAAGATTATTTTTTCCAACTTAAAAAGATTTGGAGTTACCACCCAATTGAAGTCGGGAAAAGAGGTTAAGTTATAACTAATTCGGTGGATTGATTATAGCTACCGGTCTATTGATTAAAAAACCAAGTTATAAATATGGTTTTTTAAAAACTAGAGATCTGGATCCGGGGGCTAATTTATTAAACCCTAAACTGGTACCATTTTTAACTTTCCGAATTTAACTTCTCTTTTCAAATATACCCTTTTTAATTTCTAAAAAAAATCTAATTATGATATATGCGACTAAATTGATTAATTTACACAAATATCTAAAAATGAAAAAAATAAAACTTTCCATATTTTAAGTCGCCCTATACATGTATACAACTGCCTACGTACCCGCTATTCGGGATCGGACGCACGTAGTTCTTTTATAAAAAACTTTAGTGGGTGGTTTGATTTTAATTTTGGAAAAATTGTCGGGTTTATGTTTTTACTCATTTTGAGTTGATTTGAGAAAAGATTAAAAGGAGGCCTAAGTTGGATTTTATTTTTGGAAATTCTAAATGATTCTAATTTGGAAATTGATTTATTTATTTTTAGAAAACTCAATTTTTCTAAGTGTGAAAACGATTTTTGTTTACCAACCTATTTATTTATTTTTATTTATATTATATTATCTTATTTATTTTATACTTATTTTATCTATATCTATTAAAAGAAATAAATAAACTACTTTCTTTCTTCTTCTTTTTTTCTTTTTGTTTTTTCTTCTCTTTCTTTTTTTTTTCATTCTTTTTTATTTTTTTTCTCATTTATAACATTTACAAATAAACAAATGAAAGAAAAAAAAAAGTCAGCTTAAATTCGGCTCACTTACACTTCGGCTTGAATGGGCTCACTTTGGCTTGGATTGGCTCGGTCAGCTCACTTCAGCTTAAGTTGGCTCACTTAAGCTTGGATCAGCTTGATTGGCTCACTTCGGCTTGAGTCGGCTCACTTCGGCTTGAGTTGGCTCACTTCGGCTTGGATCAGCTCACTTCGATGGTGGTGGTTTTCGTCAACAAACACTATGGAGAATGCTATCCTAGAGAGAGAAGAACCGTGCTAAAGAGAGGAAACTTCGATTTTTGCTTTTCTAAAGTGTTTCGAAGTTTTTGTTATGTTTTGAAAATGAAGAGTAGACCCCTATTTATAGGTTTCATGATCGTATTAAGGATGGAAAAAATTAAATGCAATATGATTTTTTTCCAATTTTGGATTGGACGAAAGTGTATGAATGTGCCGGAGTGTGTCGACATGTATTGGAATGTGTCTACCATACTTAGAAGTGAGTTGGCAAATGACGTGGCGATGACATGGCAATAAAGTGAGAAAAGAAAATAAAAAATATATTTTGCACCTACCATGGATTAAACCTAGGATCTCCAAGTCATATGCAATATCAAAATTAGAGAGTTATCCAGTTGAGCTATTAGTTTTTCCTTATTCATACATGTAATTAATTGCACATATAGACTAAGTCAGCCTGATCTAGATTCAAATCTAAGCCTAGACGCAACAGCCTTTTATTCAAAACTATTGAAATTGAAATTAAAATTATATTTTATTTAAACACCCTAAAAATTTATTATTTTCTAAATACCCTATTTTATTTTGTGACCTTTTAAATTTCTTTTTTTTTTATTTTTTCTAAATTTCTTATTTTTTTGTACTTTTTCCTATTTTCCTATTTTTAATATTTTTCTAAAATTCCTTTTTTTTTTTCTAAATTTCTTCATTTTTTTTTAGGCTTTCTTTAATTTTCTATTTGAAAAATAAAATTAGGACAAAAATTAGGTGTCTACAAGTTCTAATCGTTTTCTTATTTTATTGGTTTATGTTGATGATTTTATTGTAGCCAATGATTCTCCTTTTGCTATTGATGCCATCAAGGGTTATCTTTATAAAGCTTTTAAGATTAAGGACATATTTAGAGGTTTCTCGTAATAGTCAAGGTATTAACCTTTCTTAAAAGAAGTATTGCTTGGATTCACTTCGAGATTCTGGTTTTTTAGGTGCATGACTTGTTTCAACTCCTTTAGTTCTTTCTATTAGGCTATCTAAGGATGATGGTTCTCTTATGGTGGATAATCTATCTATATATAGAAGGTTGATTAGGCATTTACTTTACCTCACTCACATACAAATGGACATTACTTTTGCCATCCAATAACTTTCTTAATTCCTTGATTGTCCTTCTACTTCTCACATGGTAGCAACACATTGAGTTTTAAGATATATGAAAGGTTCTTGATGTTAAGGACTTTTATTTCCCAATTATTCTTTGCTCAAGCTTCGCACTAATAGTAATTTGGAACGGGCTATTCGTCTAGATTTTAGGCATTCTATCCTGGTTTCTACATATTCCTAAAAGATTCTTCTATTTCTTAGATGTTGAAAAAGAAATTCATTGTTTCTCAATCTTTTTCTAAAGCGGAGCATCGAGCTCTTATTATCATTGTTTGTGAACTTCAATGGCTATTATATTTACTACATAATTTTGGCTATTCTCATGATGGTCTTGCTCTTTTATTTGATGACACAATTCGATGTTTCATCAGCACACCAAGTATATTGAGCTAGTTTATCATGTAGTATGCAAGAAGTTATAAGTCGGTGTTGTCACTCTTCTTCCTATTTCTTCACATCTTTAGTTTGCTGATGTTTTTACAAAAGCACTTGATGCTTCTTTGTGCAAGGATTCTATTTTCAAGCAAGACATTCATAACATCTATGGTCTAGCTTGAAAAGGGGGGAAAGAGGGTAGGGTAAGAAAAGTGTTATTACAGTTAATCACTAGTAGTTAGAAGTAGTTAACAATAGTTAGAAAATATTTATTTTAGTTACAACCTAGTAGATGATAGCTGTGTTGATGTCAAGGACCTTATATATTAATATAATTGTTATCAAATTGAATGATACACATTATACTACATTTTTTTACAACTACAATACCATTAGCCTCCTATTCCTTTCTTCATTATAGTAAATAAGCCTTTTTGTTATCACTTGAGGGTTTAAGGCATATAAATAGTGTTTTTATTGTTTAAAATTATATTACGAGAGGAGCATAGGCATAAATTATCTAACATAAGTCAAGGAAATGGGTGACTTAAAGAACAACATGAATGATGAATTAAAAATATTTTAACATATTTTAGGTAATTTTCTTGGTTACCTTTAATCCTTCTTTTTAATGATTAAGATGATGGCAAGAAGAAAAAGAAGAAGCAAAACAACCTGCTTAAGAAGATGAGCATGTGGATGTTATCTAATACGTGACATAAGACTAAACAACCATAGACTCGGTTTTAACCTTGGCAAGAGTGGTTTAAGCTTAATATCAACAACTCTAACAAAACATAAATATGATGCAACTAAACATGACTCAATGTGGGTAGCAAGGACACAACCAAGATGAGAGATTTGCCATCTATTACAATACTTACTCATCTTATGCATTCAATAAATCTCTTCAAAAGAATTGATAAACAATACAAAAATAAGGAATGGATGGATGATTTTGAGAGAGACTTTAAGGTGTATGGTGTGTTGGATGAGTATGACATTCGTGATAAGATATTTTTTGTTATGAATGCTAATGTTACTTTCTTATCTTCTTTATTTTTTTTTCTAGATATGTTAAGGTTTTACTATAGCTTATATGTAGGTATGAAATGTAATAGAGTACATACAGGATTTTGTTAAATCTTTTGATAAGAATTAAGTTTCAAGATAGCATTTTGAGGGTAAGAACTTAGGAGATCATTTTAACAGGTTAAGAAGGATTTAAGATCACAAGAAGAATGACTTGGAAGAAGGAATAGTTAATTGACCTCATTTTAATTATATCGGTTAATTAAACTTGGAGTAGCGGTCAACTAAATCATCCCTTCGATCACCTAATTTATGGTTGGTCAAGTAACAAAAAGGCAATAGTCAACTAATCCCAATCACCAATAAATCAATTAACCATTGGCTTTTAGTTTGTCAACTGTCCATCACATATAACTCTAATATTTCTTATTGATTTCACTTCATGTTAGTTTGGTCTTTGAAGTTGTGTTGGTTTGGTGGTCAAAGAGTTTATAATATGTGTTAGGTAGTATTTGTAAGTCGTGTTGGTTTGAGTATTTGTAAGCTACATCAGTTCAAGTATTATAAGTGTATGGCGATTCATTAGTTATAAAGGAGTGACAATTTTTTTTCCCCAACTATTTTACAACTTAGGGAAGAGAGATTTGAATCATAGTCTATCTTGATAGGAGATAAGTAATGATTCCATTAGGTTACAATTGCCTTGTCAGATTTAATAGATTTTGTCTATATAATTTATGTACTTGCAGTACTTGTAAGACAATTGTCATTGAATTATTTAATAAAGTAATTTGGGATTAAATTTTGTTCCAATCATCCTTGAGGGTTTTCTGTTATCTATAGCTCTCATCAATTGATATCTTCATTGTAGTGAACTTTAGTTAAGGAATTATTGTATGTCGCATGAATAATTCTATAGACCCCTTTATGGTTGTAACTTTCATTATGAGTAATATTAGCTCTCATCAATTTCACAATTGGTGTATGATATCCTATTATCAAATTGTCAATATTTTTTACTTTTATTTGTTCACAAATATTAAAAACTCTAAAATTATTTCTTTTATCAATTACACATGTGAAAAATCTTAAAATTACAACTTACATTCAAGCCAATTGCAAGTTGTTAAGCATCACAAGTTTGATCCTTATCATATTGGTATAAAAGAGCTTGGTTATTGCCAAGTTGGTGAAGATTTATCCTTAAATCTTGCTTGCTTTTTGGTTGAGAACTTAGAGTAAAAACTTGTTAAACAAAAAAGCTTTTCTTGTCTTATTACTTGCCATTTCCTATTCAGTCCCTCTTGATCTAAATAAGATCTGTAATAGAAGTATATTTCTATCTGTATTTTTAGCTTATGTAGGTATTATGAAAACCATTATAATTAGCCCTCTTCTCATATTGTTAGGACTATCCTAGAAGAATATGAGAAGCGTTCGTAACTACCACATTATAGTTAATTTCATCAATATACATGGCAATAAATATTTGTACTCATATCGTATGATTGGTATTAAACATAATCCTTATAATTAAACTAATGAAAGTAAAAATACTGTGTTTAGATTACATTTGATAGTATAGATGCATCAATTGATAATATTTATTTTATACTAGAGCTATACTTTAATACTTAGTAGGTAGAATATCTACACTAGTATAATAATGTAATTATAGAACTCATATTAACTTGTCTTACTTTATTTCTTCATGTAGGTTGATACTTGCTTTAATGTTCGCTTAGCATCTAACATACCAATTGTAGTTTCTCTAGTTAATGGAGGTACATAATTTGTTGAAGATCATAGCGAGGTGACATTTTTCCCTACAACTCACCAGGAGTTAACACATGACTAGAAGTTGTCACATGACTAGGAGCCATCATTGGAGAAGTCGACTTGAGCCGATAACACCACCTTACTACCAAAGTAGTGCTAGAGTTAGATAAGTATGACAAATGTGTGCTTAGTGTTGTTATCAAGAGGATACACCAAATACACTCCCATCTTCTATGCTAAGTTTTACCATAGCTCCTAGTGGCATCATAGGCAACTTAGTAGCTAGTTATAGCTCATTTTTAACTCTTTACAAGATGTTTCGACTTAATAGAGTTGTCAGCTATGTGCGAAGTTATCACATAACTCAACCCTTTTACTTAGTGAAGACTAGTGCCTTCTTAGGACTTTGACAAACCACCTCCATATCATGATGCATTATAGGTGTTATAGACTCCTCCTATTAGCCATCATGGAGGAGTTAGAGAGAGAATTTAGTTTTTTTCCCCTTTCCTCTTACACTTTCATTGAACGAGTAGGAGATAGAATAGATAGATGTATATGTAAACACTTGTTGTTTTGTTGTAAATAAATATTTTGTTTTGATACATATTTTAATGAAAATGATATGTTTACAAATTTAATTTTATTGTTGAATTTTTTAGTCTAATATTTTTTGGAAGTTAAAGTTTTAGTTTGACGATTGTACAATTTTTGAGTTAGATATCTCAATAATATATGTAATATTAGAGATATTTATCCTAGAGATAGATGTTGAATTGGAGTTTAAAGTTTGTGTAAATTGCTAACACTTGTGGAGATTTAGGATAAAATTGTGTTTTCGATTTTCAATAATTGTTTGCTATTGGATTATTGTTTTGGTATTGCTAAACTAGTATGATGTGGATTGTTGTTGAAGATATTGGTATGTGTTTTGTTTTGTGTTAGTGTTAGTGTTAGGACTAGAAGCACATATAGTGAATGCACATTCTATATATATGAAATCAATTTGTTAATAAGAGATTTTGAACATAAGTCCCTTAAATCCATACCAACCTTTTCAGATCTTAAGATCTTGAATTAACCTATTAAAGCCTTAGATTGATGTGTTACTCTATTGGTTACCTACCCTACCTAAGGAGCTTCCAGATGAGGATTAAACACTATCTAGCATCTGGCCTCAAATCAAGATGGTTCACAAGCTAAGGGGATAAGGCTTTAAGACTTAATCAACAATAAAGGTCCAATATTCTTGAAATACGACAGTTAGCATAATACCACTTATCAAACTTAGTAGACGTGTCAGTATATTATATATATATTCATAGATTTGCAACAATCCCTTTATAAATAGCCTAGGCACTTTAATAGTAAGACATCTTGACTCCCTTGTATACTTTATTTTTTCTAAGCTTTCCAGCTTCCTTATTTTTTTATTTACAAACTTTTTTTACTTAAATATTAGAGTAACCACACCAAATAATACTCCAATACCTCTAATAGTGTATCTTTTTACTAGCTCATAAACACATTTGTACAAGTCCTAATCACGTCAAACATTAGCAACAAAATCCTACTAACAATACAACAAAACATGTTTTCTTCTTCCCGCTTTTATATCTCAATTCCTGTACCAATGTGTTGTGAAAGAAAAGCTTCATTAGTTATTATTACACATTATATATATATATATATATATCATGAGGTATGTAAGTATTAATCAAACACATGATAATGGTGATAGATAATTTTAAAAAATTACTATTATGATTATATACACTACTATACATCCTATTTCTATTAATAATTATTTATTATTTATATATACATGCGTCTTACACATTTTTCAACGGGGTGTGGGGTATCTAAATGGATTGATAAAGCCACGTCCTTATGAAGACACGACGGCAGATTTGTAATTTTCAGCCAAAGTTAGTGAATCCCTTTAACAATAGTGATTTATCAGTCCTTGTTATTTCTGCAGCTAACAAGTTGACTAAAATACCCTTCCATATTCTTAAATTATTTCACACGCAAAACGCCACTAACGTTACAGTGTATGCGTGTGTATGTATGTGTGTTGTAGTGAACAAACAAAGAAGCCTCCTTTCAACCAACAGAACACAAACCAATCAACACATATCTCTTCACTTCACATCTCTCTCTCATTTTATGTTCTCTCAATCCTTTCTGGGTTACTCGTCTCCTTCTTTTCCTTTATCAAAGTTTGAATCTTTACACTTCCTGATCTACTTCGCCCAATCAAAGTTCCTATCTTTTTGCCTATTTTTTCTCTCTTAAAAGTGAATAACCTTATCTGGGTTTTGAATTTTTGAGCATATTTCATTGCTTTGACACGTTTGGAATAATGGGTTTTGTCCTAACATATGATTAAGACCTGTTTGCTGTGTATCTGGTAAGTTCTGTTTCTTTTCCTCCTTGTATGAGTAATTCCAATCAGAACATCGGCTTTCCTTTGTGAAACGTTCAAAATGTTTAGATTTTGAGTTTCAATGTTTCTCTCTCTGCATATACTTTATTGCGGTCTATGTATTTGTGTTATGTTGCCATATAAGGAAGAAAATCACGATGTTGGACTTTCTTGTACAGCATATGAATCTATATTTGGTTCCTTGTTATGGATCTTGATTGCATGTATTATTAGTTTAATTATTTTTTGCTCTGGTGATTCAGCTTGTTGCAAGAAAGTCAATACCATTTCAATCTGATATATAGTCTCTGTTTGTTCCTTATCTATGTATATTAAATCTTCACTTGAGATGGTGTTCCATGAACTGATTAGATGATATCATGTTTTGCTGTCTGATTTCTGTGCTTTAGAGAAGAAGCTGAAATTATTCTCCTGTCTTACTAGATGCATATATAAAACCATACATATATGAAATCTTATTTGGTATTATCGTAGGAGGTATTGAGTTCAAAACCTTGTAGCTATTTGTTTCGATTTAATAGTTTTTACATGTTGGCTCGATCAATATCGTGTATTATAGGTAGCGATATAATGAAATTCAAATATAGAATAACATCTATGTGTTCAAGTTTAAGCTTTTCTTTTTCAAATAGACATTTAAGCTTTTATACGAGTTGAATGCAGCATTACCGTCATTTTGTGTATCAGCTCGCCTATGAAAATCCACAATTCTTTACTTGGTTGCTTGGGATATAAGGGTCCTAGACAACTTGAACTTTTATTTTTTCTTTTGTTTTTGAATATTCCTGCACAAATTGTGATTCTACTCCAAGAACATATCATTGTTGTCTTAGGTCTGTTCTTCACGGGAGATTTTTTAGCAACCCAACGGATCAAATGAGGCTGCTTAGTGGGGTTTTTTCGATTTTGCCAGATGCTTAGACCTCTGGAAGTTTTATGGTCATTCAAAGACGTGAGAAGAGATTTGTTGCTATGAAAGGTTGATTTTCTGAGGGTATGGATTTAACTAGTGATGTTTAAATCTTTTATTTCAGGCACGTCGTAGATTTGTAGGGATATTTGCTGTCTGAATCTTGAAATAATGGGTAGAGGTAGAGCGAAGGGGAAAAGATCAAATGCAATCAATCCTGAGGACCCTGGAAGTGGTGAGGAAGAAAAAATTCCAGTACAAAAGAGAAGAGGAAGGCCTCTAAAGCCAGTGAAAGACGATGTTGACGTGATAGAAGTTGAGAAGATAGAAGAAGAAGATGTTGAAAAATTGAAATCTAATATCTCAAATGGGGAATCAACAGATGCTGATAACGGAAAGAAGAGGAAGCGGAATTTACATCCAGGCAAAGAGGTGAATGGTTCTAACACAAAGCCGAGCCCTGAAGATTTGACCAAGTTGAATGGATTCCGACATAATGGAAGCAGGCGGAAAGGCAAGCCTCATCGGGCTGCTGAAGCAGTTGTTGAATGCAATTGAGCTCGTGTGTTGCTGTTGGAAGTGATGTCTAGTGAATCTTTACATTGTTCCTTCCATTTTTTGTTCTTTTTGTAGTATCTCGTAATCCTTCCGTATTTGTTTCCCAAGGTTTTGAAGCATTTTGATTTTGTTGTACCTTTTCCATCATAATATTCAAACACTCGGATTTTTCATATTTTGCACCAATGTTTCGGTTTAGTAGGCCAGCTTCTTGCAACGGCAAATGCAACATCCTTGCTTGTGACAATTTTCATTGGATATGCTGTTGCTGGAATTTCCTAAGTATGTAGAACTACATTGTAACTAGGATGTAAAGTCACCGCTGTCAGTCTTCAACTCACGACCCCCAAGCTTTTGCAAGAGGGAAGATGATGATCTGATGTCAGCTGATGGGTCAGTAGCATCTCCTCCATCTCGCGTTCCCTCATTCTCCCATATTAGTATGTTATATTAATGAGTCTGGCTAATGCGACTGGGAATTCTTCATCTGTCGATTCCCCGAAACTGGTTGAGGTGTAACTAGCTGTTGGCTGTTCATGAAACAGTATATGATGTTTGCCTTGCAGTGTATATAGGGCATAGTGGAAGTTTTCAAACGCTGTTGTAGTTGCTAGACTTGAAGTGGGTGGGTTCTGTGAATAACTTAGGGAGGTGAAAGATCTTTATTACAATTCCACTAGATATTCTATTACAAATCTTGTTATGGTTATCTATCTCTTTCACGGGTTTGGATAGTTAGAGAATAGCCCAGCAAATATATCTAAGTTAGGAATTTGTCGCCTGCATTTATCAGATTGCATGATAGAGGTGCTGGCTACATGAGCATTCCCTATCATGGACATTTTCACTGCAGTGATGGGATTGCATGTTTGTCCAAATGAGTAGAACAGATAGACTTGCTCCCTACGTCTTCAAGTAGCTTTGTTCTATGTATAATCTATTTCCAGTTATGCTTGTTCCATTCGGTTAAGTTGCTCCTGATATTGCATGATAAATTCATACTACCTAACTTGATCTGTATAATGTATTTTATGGTAAGTACTAATCTGGATCTTGCTCTTGTGGATGGAAATTACTATATCCAAATCAAATTGTTTATTTGCTCCCACCTTTTAGTGTATTTCCTTATTGAAAAGTAAAAAACGCGCATGATATGAGTGATTATAATTCAGTAAACTGTTGAAACAAGTACCATGGAATATGGCCATGCTCTTGCCCACGAAATGAGTCGGCATGAAGACTGACTACTTCAATTCAATGATCCAGCAACATCACCGTCCTAGAAATATTTCTTTATTTGCTAGTCCGGTAGATCCATTTATAACGAAATTCCGTAGAAGATGCTGCAGGCGATGCTTCTGCTCTGATTACTGCCCTTTCTTTTTTTTTTTTTCTTTAAACGGAAAACGTAATGTCTAATTTTGATGGGAGCGTGTTACAACCAGTTAACAGTGGCGTGTTGATCTGCTGGTGCAGGAGTGGGTTTGTGTCTGCGTGTGCATTGTGCTGTTGGTGTAGGGTCTGTGTTGTGTGTGATGTTGTGTCCTGGTTACGCATTTAATGTGTCCTTTTTTTTTTTTTCTTTTAATAATAAATAAACAAGTTATATATAAATGTGGACAGTTATGTGCAGTGGCTTGCGTAGGAGTCTATGAGAGAATAGGGAACTGTTGATGTGGGGGAAAACTGTTATCTTGAACTAATTTATATCTTGCAGTATACGGCCTTTCTAAGATTGTACAGGATTTTTAACCATCTATTTTATCTTTAATTTACATTTATTAAACTTAAATTATTAAATTAATTATAAATTTAATAGTTTAGATTTAAGAGAATATAAATTAATAGTAAAATAAAAAGTTAAACCGACACTATCAAATTAGGGAATGAGACTAGAGGATTTCTTTGTGGTATAATCGAGAAAAGTAAATAAAAAAAATAATAATTTAATAAATAATATATGTCATGTGTATATACATATAATATACAACTATCAATCATATTTAGATATGTGATAATATTAATAATAAAATTTTAGATAATTATCTACTACCATTTTGCATATTTAAATTTGGATGATAATTATATAGCACGTATAATATATGTGGTATATATTATCCAATAAATCCTCTCTTAACAGGTAGGAAAAAACCTAATTTAAAAAATATGGAGTTCCAATGTTAAAGAAGACCCTCGGTGCTCTCTTAAGTTGAGTTTAAACTAGAGATTCTAAGGTTCTCTAGAAAATGAGCCCTACACACATCTAG
Organism: Lumnitzera racemosa; assembly: GCA_024138005.1. Lineage (NCBI taxonomy): Eukaryota > Viridiplantae > Streptophyta > Magnoliopsida > Myrtales > Combretaceae > Lumnitzera > Lumnitzera racemosa. Next base: position 14,554,102 of record JAMXBC010000006.1, read on the forward strand.
ATATAGGTAAGTTAGGAAAAAAAGTAAAAAATAAAAGTAAAGACACAAGTATCATAAATTTTGTTTGGAAATAAACATATTCATAAATGTCTTGAATTGTGTGGCAACAAGAAAAGCTATAAATATTAATAAATTGTGCCAATACCTCTTGAAGACTTTTAAAGTTGTATGCTCCTCCATTTTTTTTTCTAAAGTTAACACTTAATATCCTTGAAATGTGTGTGAGCTCTGTTTTTTTACTAACTGGAGTATCATGTGTAAAGTGAACTAATCCGATAATGATTAGATAATTTATTTATATATTATTAGCTAAATTAATTAAAATTAAAATATAACCAAGAAGCGAAAAAAAAAATTAAAAATTGGGATTATCAGTTTATTTTGTAAATTGTAGAGATCAAACCAATTACTTGATGGGAAATACATTGAATAAACCAATTTTGTGATGTAAGTAAAATCAAAACTATAATATATATATTTATTTAATATCAAAGGTCTTGTAATGAATATATACCAATTAAGATGAGTTTATATATATGCATAATGAATATATATATATATATATGTATGTATTAAGTGAGTTGATTTATATATATAAGACATAGATGTTGTAAACAATTCTGTTTTTTACCTTTCGACACTAAATAAACATGAATTTCACAAATTGTGCATATTATAAAATAAACATATGTCACGTATGTTTATTCAATGTAACATATATATATAGTCTAGGCTTCCGTTCCTCCCTATGCTATGCTCTCTTGGCACAAGCCTACCACACATCACGCCTGTAGCGTTTTTGCCAGACGGTCTTTGCCAATACTGCTATCCTCCTCGCAAGCTTAGAAAATCAACGCCACTATTTAGAGCGAGTTTATTTTTATATACACACACGAACCTTTCTTTTTTTTTTTTCCCCGTAATTTGCATAATATACGTTTATTCAATGTAATATTTATTTAATTATTTTAATTTACAAAATAAACTCATAGTTTTGAATTTATTTATTTTAATTAATTTAATTAAAAAAATCTATGTATAAATTGCCAAATTATCATTTATGTTAGTTCACATTACATGTAGCAGTCTAGCTGGCAAGAGAAATTGAGCACATACCTGTTTCAGGAGTGTTAAGTGTCAACTTTTAGAAAAAATGGGGTTCATGCAATTTCAAATGTTTTTTAAGGGTGTCCATAAAATTAAAGACATAGGTGTCCTAAATTGAGTTTGCCAATTTAATAGAAAAGAAAAAAAAAATCCTAAATTGCCCTAGATCACAAACACAATCCAATAACAGCGCAAACACAATTGTGTAACAGTGTATGCTGTATGTGTATTTTCGGCAGGATCAGGCTTGGCCCAGCTTGGCGCAAAACTAAAGGCTTGAGCTCGTGGTTTTCTACTCCAAAACTGCGTTTGGATACACTAGGTTTAACAAGCAGTAAAATATAAAATATAGAGCAATTTAGGTGTTCTTTTTGAAAATTGTAGCGCCAGATTGAATAATTCTTAAATGCACACCTGTATCTTTTCTTGGACCCATTTGATCTGATTTTGCACTCAATGTTAAATTATCCGGCTTGATGAATCTTGTGTTCAAATACTGTGATTGTACTAGGTTGTAATTCAAAAATTAGGTGGATTTTTGGCCTTTTCGAGTACTTTCCATTGATTTAACAGGTTGCTTAGGTTTAGGCCAGGAAAAAAAAAAATGAAATTAATTGAATGGATAAAGAGGTCTACTATTACAATAAAATATTTTAAGGCGTTAATGAAAACGTGTATGTAAATAGTAGTTTTCCTGTTCAATTAGGCTTCACGAATATTGCCAGAATTTGATATCACAAGCTTTGGTATTATATTATTGTTCTCTCCATTACGAGATTTAAACTTTTAAACCAATTCACTTCTATACAGGGATGCAATTAGGTGGGCCATTATATGATATGGTTCTTTAACTCACTTGATTAAATAAAAACCTTATAGTTATTTTTTAATAAGGTTTGGGGAAATGTTTAACAGCTCTATATAATTTTGTGACGGTTTTAGAGTTTTTAAAAAATTTGTTGAAAAACCTGCTACTCGGTAAGAAATAATTTAAGTATTATATATTATAGTAAATAAAAACTATAGATTAGAAAACTAGCAAATTCCTAAATTTCATGCTTTTGATTAAGCATGGACATGATATCATTATGTTTAATTATAGTAAATATAATATAATAAAATAAAAGATTGATAATTTTAGGTTTATATTATTGTAGAAATAACATGCAAGCATTAAATTTGTTTTATCTGTAGAGCTAATTCTTTTATCTATGACTTGTTTATTTTTTTTGCTTTTTTTTTTTTCTATCAATAGGAAAGTATTTTTCCCTCTCATTATCGGGTAAACCTATGTTGATGATAATTGTAAAGATGTTCACATTATAATATATGATATTTTTTTTTTTTGTTTACACAATATAAAAGTATTTTTTTTTTCTCGATAGGAAAGTAATAGAATTTGATTAAGCAATAGTTTTAGAGTTTTTTTTTTTTTTTTTACTTGTAACATGAATGAGGAACTTGTTGTTTGTCAAAATAAATTCTTAGTAATTTCTAGTTCAAAATTTCATTGTTGGTTCATAGTACTACTTTACATTTATAGATTTCTAATGCATTGCATTTTCTAATCTTTACATTTCATACATGTTTATTTACGCAATTAAATTTACATAACTCACCGTTAAGGAGGAGCAAAATAAAAAGAGGAAAATGGGTTTTAGATTTAAGAACTAAGTTTCTCAATAGGTTTATCAAGCGAGTTTTGAGCGACATCTTCAAAATCCTATAGGGTTTTTGCACACCTTACAGGTTACGGGGCAAGTATTAGAACTACCAAACTTATCTTAAACCCATCCCGATTACATCCCTACTTCTATGAATAAAGGAGAAATGAAATTATTATTCCCCATTTATTGTGGGAATTTTTATAATTCTCTTTCATATTTTGAAAGGATTGATCTACCTTTCAATTCCATTATTAATTTATATATTTTTAAAATCTAGATTGTTCAATCTGTAATTAGTTTAATTATTTATATTTAAAGGAGTGTAAATCAATAATGGAATAAATGGCTGAATTGGTTTTGTAAAATATAAGGATGAGACAATTGAAAAATTCCCCTATTTTATATCACATGACTTAATATACTACAACTCACCATAGCTCACCACACCATAACTCATCATAGCTCGGATTTATGCACCATTCCACATGTACTAAGACTCAATTAAAAACATCACTATACTACATTTGCCATGGTTTGAATACCTGTATTAGGCTACATGTACCAACATCCCATGTTGGACCACGAACTCACCTTGGCTTGAACGAACATGGCTCACATGCTTGATTAATCCTCCCATTATTGAACTTACCATGATTTGATAGTTTGACCTTACCATATTCTCTCATCTAAACCTAATGGTACTATGGCTCATGCATACAACCAAATTTTAGTTCAATGTGAAGGGCTTGAGTTAGGTTTAGTTTTTGTTGAGATGATAGGTAGGTTTAGATAGAATGAAAATGTATGGGTATTATTATCATTTTAATTGTATATTTAGTCCATTACTAGGGTGTGTTATACTAAGTGACAAATGTCACTTACTATTATAATTTTGTTCCATTCGTAATGTGCAAAAATTCTATTTATGAGTCTATTACATTTAATGAAGCAAATGGGTAGTTAAATTTTAGATTATTGCAATGTTAATATATATTTAATCAACAATTGATTATTTTATTCTCACCTTATTTCTTTCTCTTTTTTTTTTTCTATAAAGATTATTTTTCAATAAGAGAAAATAAATAATTATTTCTTGCCTTTTTTGAAACCAAGGATAGAAGATAAAGAAAAATCACATTCTAAATCACATTATTATGTTTGAATTTATTATAATAAGTTTAGACACTTTTCACTACATTAGGGTTACCCTAATTATCTTGTGTAAATACTGTAAGCCCCTAAAATTGAGTTTAGGACAATTGAGTCTAAATTTATGACTTTTAGGAAAACTTATTTAATTAAGTCCAAACTTTATGACTAAGATAGAAAAGTTAGTCGAGATGATACAGTAAAGTTAAATTTTAGAAATAATGACTCAAAATCCCAATTTTACACTTAGAAGTAGGAATATTTAATATAGTATTAAAATATTCAAAATTCCTAAAATCAAGTTCAAATTATGATGAGAACTTAGAGATAAGTCAATTAAGCTAAAAAATGAGATAATATAGTATAATTTACTATATGAATATATGTGTATTTTTATAAGTATACACGGTATAAATAATAATTATACTCATAAATTAACCTTAAATTACTTAATTATATATATTGTGTTGAATTCATGAAATTAATTAAGAGAACATGTCCTAAAAATAAAAGATATATTAGAAATTTAATTATACGATTATAGTTGTATATTACATGTGATATATACACATGATATATATGCTTGTGTATTATTAAATAACTAAATATTAATTAGATATACTTAAAACACTAAAATAATTGTAAATCCTATCCTATAAACTTCAAATTGCGGTTAAACCCCCTTAGAAATCATCGTGGCAAGTTTGGAAAACAAAGTAAAGTTGAGTTAAAAGCAATTTCACCTCAATTGGCTACCTCCTCCTTAAATTAATGAAGCTTCCTTAAATTAATGAAGTAAAATTAAGGAAAAAAAAGAAGAAAAAAAATAAAAAAGGGTAGAAACCAACTCCACAAGCATAAATAGGCTTCATTGCAACATTACACAACTTCACAAATCAGAAACACTAGAAAGAAAAATTTAGAACAAATCAGAGGAAATTAGAAAGAAAATAGAAAAAAATAAGGTAACTATTGTGCCAAACTCAAACAACCACCTGACGATGAACCCGATAGTATACTACTAGTCTAGGTTGCGTCTAGGCCGTCCGACATACCCCCACCACTCCATTGCTGTTGGAGCCACTAAGAACAGTTAAGTAAAAATTCTGCCCTATTTTAATAATAATTCTACTCAAAAAATTATGAAAAAAATTGTAGTTAGGCTATTTTGAATATGCTTTCATGTGATATTTTTATTTTTAAAAAATTCATAATATTTAATATACTTTCTTAAGAAATTTACTATTCATCCTAATTTAAGATTGTAAAATAAATGTACTAAATAATGTTGTTTCTAGCTGAAAATTTTTATATAGGATGTGTATGATATATAGATAATTGTTACATAGCCCCAATTTTGATTTTAATATTTATTGTATTTTTTGGCCTAAAAATAGCTCGAAAATAGGTTGAAATTATTTATTAAATAGGAAATTATGGAATTAATTGATGAAATAGACATGTACTAATCTCTAGTGAATAATAAAAATCTAGGATCAAAATGAAATTTATTTGGTGTAAAAAGAATCATAATTAAGTAATTTAAAATAATTTAGGGGTAAAATCGTAAATATGAATATATAAGCGATAGGTTAGAAACTTGAAACGAAGTGATAACTGAATTTCCTATATTTTTAAGATTTTATAAAAATTTTCGAAAAATTATTGGGAAACTCAAACTATTCATTACGAATTTACCTAATAAAATGGCTTAAATTACAAGTCGGGGTGTATTTTTAATATTAATAAGTTAAAATGAATTAAATAGTTAAATAAAAACTATATATATGATTGCTGATCAAATTGGATGAAAAGAGTATTTTTATTATATTTACTGGCATTTTCTAATTAGGATACACTTTAGGTATATTAGGGTTGGATAATATTCATATTATAATGATATATGGATAAAATAGGTAAAATATAATTTAATAACGTAAATTACGTATAATACGATCATATTTATATAATTACGTATAACTGTATTAAAAACTCGAACTACCCGTGAAAAATCGTTTTTAAAAACAGGACTCATAAAACGTGTTATTAGGTCTATACAAACCCAACGACATTAATTTTGTTAAAACTAAACAACCTTAAGTAATATGACCTATAATTTTATCATATTCTAGAATATATGTATTTTGGTAACCTTATCGGAATTAAAACATGATTTAATAAATTAAAAGTACGTTTCGATACGATTGAAACGATATATAATACGTAATAATATATATAACATACAATATCAATAATTAATAACTTAATTCAATGTATAGTGATAATACGGCTATATATTATAGAAATAACTATATATATATTTATATAACCGTTTTATATTAAACCCTAATATTTTCGTAATTATTATAAAAACTGAATTTGGATCTTTTGTGTAAATAGGATCTTCTAGTATAAAGACAGTTGATGATTCGAGCTAGCAGAAGTGAACGTCTAAACAAGTAAGTTAGGATCGTAGCTTCATCACTTGTTGGGATATTATTTTAAAGTATCTGGAGACTCAAGAGTACTTCTGGCTGTGTGTGTAGTTAGTCGACTGTATACATGCCATGTGTGTGGATGATACTCAGTTGTGATAGGAGTTGAACTCCTTGGCATACTATTCTACATGTTTGCATTGATTCTATATTGTATGAACTCGTTGGTCACCCTTAATTAAAATTAACATTTATTCGATTAAAATGAATCTAGATATGCATAATACCCATTAGGAGAAAGGATTAAGAGTGTTAGGTCAAATACCGACTTCCTTCGATGAGCATAGTTGAAATCATCTTTTCCTTATTCTTAGTCAAACTAAGTAAAAGGTGAAGATGTTGTGGCAAGGTTAAGAGCCGTGGTTCAAAGGTAGTCATGGGAGAAGAGTGTTCTCCATTGCACAAGTTCGGGTATGGTTTGACTTAAGTCGCGATAAAACTCCTCAATTTAGGTTAGAATAGATATAATTTCTCTAACCTCACAGTAGACCAGATAACATTATACGATGTTTTATTTGATTGATTGCATTACATTTCATTGTAATTATTAACATTACTTGTGATTGTATGGTGCTCTTCTGACTTTGCCCCACTTATTGAGCTAGTTGTACTCGTATCCTTATAAACTCTTTTGCAGGTATTGAGTGATGTCAAGATGTTTCAATACCACCATTCTTAGGTTAGTGTGTTGTTGTTTGGGAAAGTGAAGAACGAGAAATCAACTGAACTTAGGTTTTTGATTTTTTTTTTTTTTTTAGTTTTTGAGGAAACTATCTAAGAATTCCTTAGGACGCTCACTAGTTTCCTAACTTATGTAAATAGTCTGCAAACTTGTAGCTTTTTAGTAAACTCTGATTGTAAATTATAACTCTGATGTAAAATGTTTATGTCAATACTGTTATGGTACTAAATAACACATTGTATATAATAGGTATTTTGTAAAGCTCTACAATAGATTTGGTTATTAATAGGTGTTAGAACAAACGTTTCAAACTGGTTTAGTTGTATACACCTTGTGTGAATTGTATTTACGATAGTAGCTATAAAGTCAGTTTCTATCTTATGTTAGTTTACACGGCGAAACTGTTATGATTCTTCCTATTCGAGGCGTGACAAATACTCTTTAGATACTAAATTAGGTTATGCTAACATTTACTCAATTGTACAGTTGTTCATGGTATAAGCCAAAATCGGATAAAACATAAATTTAAATTCGATTAAAACCCTAGAAAAATTATTACTTCTTTTCTTGCTTCTTTGTTCCTTAACCAACCTCCAATGAGATCTCCTCTTCTTCCATGACATCACTTAGACCCAACAGGTCCATCATCATCTTCTGCTCCCTCATCATTGAGTTGTTGCCACTTTGAGTAAAAATTATGTTACCTTTACTCTGGAGATACTCCGATTACTTATGTCAAGGAAAATAAATGAGTCAAGTCGAGACAATACAGTATTGAATTTAACTTACAATTTTAGAGCTTAAGCTTAACTTATGCTTAACTAAGCATAGAAATTTAAACTTAAGCTTAGAAATTTAAACTTAAGCTCAACTTTAGGTAGCATTTAAAAAGCTCAATCTCAATTTGGTTAAGCTTATTTAGACTCATTTATTTAGGATAAAAAATTATTCTAACGAAAATAATATTGATATCAATACACTAGTCAAACTCAGTTAAGATTTAAACTTGACTTGATCTTAAATAAATTTACAAACCACTTGAGTTAAATATTATAAAACTTGAGCCTAACTTGATAAGTTACTCAAGTAATTAGAATTTGAGCTCGAATTGATTATCTTAACACCAAAATTAAGTAAATATTGAGTTAAGTTTGAGTAGCTAGCGAGTATACTTAGCTTATTAATAGCTCTAATTATGCCATCTCTCTTATTGTCGACCAAACCTAATTAACCCTCTACTACGTCATCGGTGTCCCATAACAACTGAATATCGAATGTCATTAATCTAACCTATGCGTCATTAGATATAGCACCTCTAACCTTCACTACCACTCTTCCCTATCTCCTGATAGCATAATTCACTGATTGTATGCTGCTTTAGACCCACTTTGCCACCATCAACCCTCTCACCTATGCATATCCCCACAGACATCATCACCCCTCTTACCCATTTCGCTACTATTAAGCTGATGACTTACCTATAAGTCTTTATCCCTAACGCAAACCTTATTAGCCAATAGATATTAAGCCAACCCTCTTGACATTCCTTCACTCCATGCCTCTTCTGAACTTTCCCATTTAGTCACTATCTCATCCATAAACATTACTCGTGCAATCACTATTGACTTATTAGCTAATAGCTATTAATAACACCTCTCTTATGGCCTTATTTCTCATTCTTATGGATTTTTATAGCTAGGTTAAAGTTACCATATATATTAGCCCCATCTTGTGAAGTCAATCCTACCAGTGCTTCATTTAACCTAGTTTATACAAATCAACTTTGCATCAATCACATGATTAGAGCATCCATTTCTCACCCGTGACTCTAACAACCTATAATTATTTAGATTGCCCTCTGCCAATGCTTCTTTGAGAATTCCATGCCTTGAGAAATAGGCTTAAAAGCATGTACTTGCTCTATGGTGGAAAACATTAACAAAAAGTTAAATGCATTGATTCAATATAACTATCTCTTTTTATGACTCTCCTTTGTATTAGTTGGATGTATGTGCTTCTTGTTCCCATCGAAATTTTCTACAAACTCCTTAAACCTCTTTATGTTAAACACCCTCTTGAACTCAAGAAAGATTTGATTGATGCTATAGATGAAGAAAGCAGTTGATATGAAGTGGGTTTTGTAATAGAGAAAAATTGTAGAATATAGAGATGTTTAATACTTACATCTAATTGAAATAGGTAAGCGCCATAAAAAGGAAATGGTAATACTAATATAATATATATTCAAGAGGGAACGTTGTCATGCATTACTCCATAATTTTTAGTACTTTACTTTATAGTGCTAGTACTTATATTTGTTTTCATCTTTCACTGATCTCTTCATTTAACTTGATACTGATCAGCCAGCTCATCAGTTCAGGACTTCAAAAAAGATAAAACAATCAATTTTTTTTTTTTTTTAAGTTAGAAATACAAGTGTAGCATTTCATTACATACAATGTTTGTAACACCAGTTATGGGGGTTACTTGTAAAATTTTATAACATGTGAAAAATATTAATATTCCAACATTATAACAACTTATATATATATATATGGCAACTATGGAGAATAGGGAGGAGAAAAATTATGGAACATAGAGATGTTGAATACTTACATCTAATTGAAATAGGTAAGCACCATAAAAAGGAAATGATAATACGAATATAATACATATTTAAGTGTGAACATTGTCATGCATCACTCCCTAATTTTTAGTAATTTACTTTGTGGGGATATTGATACTTATACGTGTTTTCATCTTTTACTTGGTTTTTTCATTTAACTTGATAGCAATCGTCTAACTTGTCAGTTTAGGATTTCAAAAAATATAAGACAATCGTTTTTTTTCTTTAAGTTAGAAATGCAGGTATAGCATTGCATTACATACAATGTATGTAAAATGAGTTATGGGTTTACTTCTAAAATTTTATGATATAGGGAAAATATAAATATTCCAATATTATAACAACTTATATTATATATTATATATATATATATAAGCCAACTATGAGGGATAGGGGATTTGAATCTTGATTTATTTTGATGAGAGACCAATAATGATAATATTAGGTTTACAGTCATCCCGACAATAACTTTTATATTTTAGTTACTTTATTATTTTACTTTCTAATTATTTCATAGCAGACAGTAAAACTACTTCATTTATTTTTAGCATAGTATTTCTAGTAAAGAGATTGGTGCTTCTATTAACGCGCTTTTCTTTGAATAAATGAATTGATTGAGAGGATATTGAAGAATTAATTTTTAATTTGAACTAAAAAAAAAAAAAAATTGTAGTTCGATGGGTCCTAAAATCATGACCTCGCTAGGTCCATAAACTGGGCACCAAACACTCCTTAGATGGGACAGTTTTGGTCTGAAGAAAAAAGCCCTGCGACTCGTTACTTCCAGATTAGATTGGGGGCAGGACATGCCTAGTATCTGTAAAAAATGATGTATCCTCAAATAATATAAGAAAATTAAGTAACAATAATTATCAATTAGTGGAAGTTTACAAATGATTACGGCACATGCCAATTTATAGTAACAATTATACTTTTTCTAAGAATCTATGGTAGCAAATTTTCTTTTATTATAGTTATAGCTCGTACACTAAGGATATTTTTCAAAACTTGCAATATAAAAAAATGCTACAAAATGCATATTGCTATTGTTGTATGACCAAATATTTTAAATACACCACTAGTTACCCCCAATTCTTTCTCATTGTTTCTATATGAATGCTAATGAATATTTTTGTCTATCACACTGTAGAAAGAGCTCAAAGTGAAATAGAGCATAGATCGTTTAATTAGACCTAAAGAAAGGCAATTCTCTAATGAAAGTAGATGTAGGCTTATCGTCGCCAAAAGTGGCGTTGCGTCAACAACAATATGTTAATTTTATGACATGGTATAACATGTAATATAATCATCCTTCTTCCTCACCTTTTAAAAAAAAAAAAGAAAAAGAAAAAGCCATACCTCACTTGATAATTTGTTTTAACGTGATTTATCTAAGCGATTTATTCTTGCTACTTTATTAACATTTAGCTTTGCAAATATCCTTAATGCAAAATGTGTTTTGGGAAGTAATACATGCAATTTGACCATTATGTTCATTGTTTTGTCTGTATGATGAATTAGGCCAATGGCAACTTTCAGTTTTTCATTTTTCTTTTGAGTTCGAGTACCCCAATTTCTGATTGCCACACCCACCCAGGCCCCCGCGCCCCCGCGCAAAATTCCCACACCCACCCAGGCCCCCCCCCCCCCCCCCCCCCCCTCGGGCTATGCCTTTTAAATTCCTTTAAATGTTCATGTATATAACTAAAATTTTCAAACTTATCATTATAGGCTAAAACCATTATAGCCTAATGATATCACCATTAAATTTTTATGATTCAAATTCTTCCTCCTCTATAGTTGTCCAAATAAGTAAATTCATAAATAAACTTATCATTATAGGTATCTAAATGTTCATATGGACATATAATATGATCTAAGTATGATTGATGATACAACTTAATTTTAAAAATAATACATGCTACCGTGTTAATCGACTAAATTCAACCATTTGGGTAACAGTATTAAGAGAAAATGTAATGGTTGGAAGTAAAGTTTTGATTCGGCATATGGTTTGATAACTTGACAATTCATGTAAAACTGAAAAAATTAAATAAAATTCAGGTAGTGAAAGTTCCATTTTCCAATATTTAATTTATTGTTTTACTTGCATGCCTCTTTATACTATAAGGAAAAAGAAAATTATATTTAATATAGAAAAGGTTAAATTACTTGCAGGCTAAAAAACTTTAAAAATCAGGCATTTACTATTCTTGAAACAAGAGTAACTCTTTTTTTTTTTTTCTCTTTACTGAGTAGTTGTCATGTGTAAAAAAGCTTATTTAGATATTTGCATGGCAATTTTTCAATATATTTTAATTAATTAATTAAACTAAAGCTTAAAAAATAACTTAAAAAGCTTAGCTTAATTTAAACATGTGGATAAATTTAGTTAAATTTACATAAACTTATTTCATACGAAGGTCTAGTCAGAAAAAAAAGAAGGAGTTCACACTAATTTCAGAATGATAATTTGCAATTTTTTAACTGCACGCAAATTATAAGAAAAAAAAATTCATCAGTCTCACGCTGCAAATTGAATATTCCCATTTGTAAAGGAACAGTCGTTTCTCCTGCTAAGTCTAACTTGGGATAATAAAAATGCTGAGCTTTGTTTCCAAGGAATTAATGCCATTTCCCTACCGTTCATTTCACAGATAAATGGCCCAAACACGTTTCGATTTTGTCAAAGAGGAGAAAATATACTTCAAGACAGATGTAAATTCTACTTGTTTTTAAGAACAATCGGCCTGCGCCCATCTCTTCACTCTCTCTCTCTCTCTCTCTCGCACACAGAGTGTCCATGTCCACCATATAGGATGAGCATCCCCACTCACTTCAGTTCAGTTCCATATATGGTATAAACAGTATATAAGACCTCTTGAGGAAGGCAATATCTTGAAAATCTCTTCAGCCATGGCTACTAATGGCTACTGTCTCTTGTTTCCATACCTTGTTGTTCTCATCAGAGTAACATATAGTTTACATAATGCGGGGTCTGCCATGGCTTCTTCTATTAGTATTAGCTATGACACTGCTTTGCTCAATAGAAGCAGCTTTCCTCATGGTTTCATATTTGGGACTGCCTCTGCATCCTACCAGGTGAGATATATAACCTTTTTGAAAATTTATATATGGTAGGATGTTTCCAGAGATTATATACTCGTGTTTGTTTTGGGGAAAACCATTTTCGAGTATTTCTGGGATTTTAAATTATTGTTTCATGAATAAGTACATCGGTCACTAAGACCATCTTTACCGCGCGCTCCTTCGCGCATCGTCCAAGGGCTCGAGGAACGGTGAGAGTTTCTTCAGGCATTACAGCGTGTTCCTTTCCTCACTAACTTTCCTCCACAGATGAACTTACTAGTACCTGCATTTCTTTCTTCTTCTTCTTTTTTTTTTTTTTTTCATTTTTTAATGTTTTCATTGGTTGAATATATATTATTAGACCAAAAAAAAAAAAAATTTTAAGGAATTTGTATGGAGAAACATAAGAATAAATTTATGGGTTCACAATAAAGATGCTCTAATAGCATTTACTGGTAAGCGATAGTGAAAAACAATGGGCTACCATTAATGGTCTTTAACCATGGTCTACTATTATCGCTATTACATTTCACTAATAACAGCTACTGATTAGGTCGACAATTTGTATTATTTTGGTAATTATATAATTTTTTTTTTTAACAAGGATTAAAATATATTCAGTCAATGTTTTTATGAAAAGGAAAAAAAAAAAACAAAAAAACAGCCATAGTGGAGCTTTGATTTGTTATGTTTATTTAATTTAGTATGAAGGGGCAGCTAATGAAGGAGGCAGAGGACCAAGCATTTGGGATACGTTCACACATAAATATCCAGGTTTCCCTCACTCTTTCCCACAATTTCTATTATGCATCTATACGCTTATGGGTCTAGGATTAATAATCTTGTAACGTAAAATCATGTTTCATTTTTATAGAACGAGGTTTTTCATAGAATTGTAATTTTTTTTTTTTTTTTTTACAGAGGTTGTCGATAGATATAATATTTATGCGAAGATTTTAAGGGTTCACATTATGACGTTATTTGATGACTTGATTTGAATGTTAGAATTAACACATTGGATCTGGAAGTCTATAGCTTCTGAATCTCGTTTGGACTTTTGCTTGTTGGAAGTTGAAAAATAAGAAATATGTCGGCAACCCTAAACCGTCACGTGAATTGGCTTGCTTACCGAACCACTTCAGTTATCCGTTACGCTGTTACCATGTCTATACTTGCTGCGATAAGTTTGGAACTTTGGCTATCATATGAACAACTTTGTAATATTTAAAATAATCTATTCTGTGTAGTCTTAAGTATAAACTGTAATCTTTTAATTCAATGAATCAGATTTGATAGTTTCTTATCCTTATATAATCATTGAAAAAATAAAATAAAATAATACTTGTCACTATTTGCATGAAAATGCAAATGTAAATTATGGAAAGGAGATAGTAATTATAAATATTTTAAATATAGGGTTATAAAGAGTTAAGATTTTGAAAACTTATACTCAACTCATTTAAAAATTATCGAATTTGAGTTAAACCAAAATTTTACTAACCTTAAAAATTATAAACTCGAGTTTAACTTGTTTAAATTAACAAGAGCTTTGTCTTGAGCTCGAACTTTGCTCATTCATAAATTGAGCTTAAGTAGAGTTGAGTTTAAAATAAGCTAAGCTTGAGCTTGCCTATAAGTAATATATAAAATAATTAAATATATAGATAATAGTGAATAAAGAATGAATTATATATTGTATATTATTCCATATCATATTACATATTTATAAATATTACATAGATAGTATATTTTGGATTTTAGTTATATATAATATTTATAATATATAGAAATTTCGCAAGCCTACTCATTTACTAATTAAGTTCAAGTTATACTGAGCCTAAAATGAGTTGAGCCTAAATAGCTTGATTTGTTTACAATTCTACTTAAATGAGCTAACGTAGTAATATTAATGAATTCATAATTTCTATTTTCCTTTTTAATCCATTGGTATCTCCAAATACAATTTTGTGTTTTGTTAAATCTCAAACTCAAGGGAAAAGCTCAATTTAACAGACTAGCTTAATAAATTGGAAAATCTATTGGACTCAAGTGTCATATTTAGTCCATATTGCAGTTTTTATCTCTCTAATTTACTCAAAAGTTATCTTCCTTCTCTTAACTCTCTTCCTTAAAAATCAAAATAATGCTAATAACTTGAAAATTATCTTAACTGTGTGGTGAATTAATGTGTGTATTTTAGGATTATATTTCTGTTCTTAGTAACCTATAAATTTGATCCTATTAGAACCAATGAAAAGATTGCACTTTCAAGACATATACCATGTAATATACGTTACAGAAAGTGATTAAAGAAAAGAAAAAAGAAAAATGTATGATACATATAAAACTTCTAGAAACGCAAACTGTATTAGTATAATTTATTAGAGAATTATATAGACTTCAAATTATAGCACATAAATTAATATCCAATGGACTTTTCCAGGGAAAAATATACGCCACTGAACTTGAAGCCATGGGGAAATAACAGAGAGATGAGACTAAAAAAAATATGCACATTTAGGAGATCATCCCTCATAGAGGGACGGGTTTCCGAGTCCCAAGGCTGTCGTTTGATGTAAAACTTTTATATATAAATAAATATATATATATATATAAATGTATTAATGGCCGACCAATTTTCTTTGAATGTGCGTTTTTGGTCAAAAACAAAAACATCTGTGAATGGAGAGGACAAAAGAAGGGTAAGAGGAAAAAGGAGAAACGATTAATTTAGTTAAGTAAAAAGAAAAAAAAAAAAACTTTTAGGATAAATGGATTAAAAAAGCCAACATAATTAAAGTTTTTGAATGTCTTTTCTTTTCGTGATTCTTTTTTTATTTCTTAGTTACAGCACAACAGAAGACAGCTTTAGGTTTGACTATTATATATTATCTGTCAATCACTTCAAAATTCAGAAACTTGATGCCGAATAAATACCTGGGGCCTCTCCTTTTTCTGTTTCAAGATCAGATCCTTACCTTGAATTGGTTTAGAGGAACAGCAAATCATTCAACAGCTACATTAGTTTATTTTGAAGGAATATTGTTAAGTTTGAAACAGGAGTAGGGATAAGCAGGTGCAGTATAAAATCTATTTATATCATGTTTTGTAGATATATGTTTCTATACTTTTGGAATTGGAATTTACTTTACAATACTCTGAAACCATATTGATATTTGTAAATTTTTCCAAATTTTTGTATACGACATTTTTTCATGAAACGATATATAATTTGTAAAGTGTTATAATCTTTCAAAAATAAGAGTAAACCGTCATAAATACAAAAAGTAATGTTGGTTTACTGTAAAATATGGAAATATTGCAACTATTTTAAAGATATGTCAGATGGATAAGAATGAAATGTTTCTTCAATAAAAAATTATAAAATTGCTCATATATAAAAGATTATATAACCAATAATAGCCTTTGACAAAACACTAATAACTAAGAGTTAATACTGAAAAGTTATCGTCTATAAAAAAAAGGTAATACCAAATATACATAAAAATTTTCAAAATTATATATTATAATATAAATATTTTCAAGAAAGAAGAAAACGAATACATAAAAAGTACAAGTCACACAATAATTTGTTTAGATCAATGATATAGTTCCCATCGAACATATAGATGTGTTATAAGGTTTCTGTTTAGGGCTGCAAATAAGTTAAGTCGAGTTGAGTTTTTTTTTTAAGGTTTAGGTATGGTTTATTTAAAAATTATTAAACTCGAATTGAAGTTGATCTTTTTATTGAGCTTGTAAGTTAAGATTCGAGTTTAACTCGTTTAGATAAATGAGTTTTGTCTTTAATTTAAGCTTAACTTGTTTAGTAATTGAGCTCGAGTCGAGTCTACCTTAAGGCGACTCGAGCTTGGTCTATGATAAGCTGATTTTGGGCATAATTACGAGTTTAAGTATGTAAAATGAAGAAATATGTAAATAAATTAACAAATAGTGAAAATAATTATATTAATTGTTATCTTATATTTATATATATTATATAGATATTAACTTTTAAATCTTAATATTATATAATATTTGTAATATATAGTTTTCTCACAAGTTTGAAATGGAGCTTAAGTTTGACTTATTTAGATAAATAAATTCTATATTTAGTTCAAACTTAACTCATTTACTAATAAAATTCGAGTCAAGTCGAGTTCAACTTAATGTAAGCTGAGTTTAAGTAGATTGTGAACAACTAAGCTCATTTGTATCCCCCTCTAAAAACGGAACTATGAATTATTTTTATCTCATAAGTCTTCTGGTGAATTTGTACGCAAAGTCCTAAACATAAGGAATTGATTTCAACTCTAATTTCTTCCCTTTGTTTTTTCTTTAATATATCATGTTTCTCACCCATGATAGGTAAAATAACTGATGGGAGTAATGGAGATGTAGCTATTGATTCATACCATCGTTACAAGGTAAGAATTTCAACTAAAGTAGTTGGTATCATCGTCATCATCAATTTCGACTGCGATATCTATTGATAGTATTATGAATACTATTATACGATCGTTTTCTATTTTTTATTTCGTTGAATGAAATTCATTTTCTCTTGTTGAATGCAGTGTCAAACTGGACTAATTATAATCTCTTAATCGTCACCTGCTATGCCTTTTAGTAATTTTCCTTTGCTTTGATAGCACATTATTAGTGAATGTGCACGAAGGAATTAATCGAGTACGGTGAGAATTGCAGGAAGATGTTGCCATCATGAAGGACATGGGTCTAGATGCTTACAGGTTTTCAATATCATGGTCAAGAATTTTACCCAGTAAGATAGTCCAATGCGTATTATTATTAACCATCTGAATTTGGGACACATACTAAATTTAGTCATCCATTTTTTTTTTTTTTTTAAACTTGAAACTTCAACTTGTAAAACTTGCATTGAAATTTGGTTTTGTTGATGAGTCAATTAAGTCGCTTTTTTTTTTTTTTTTCCTTTTCCCTCCATAGACTTTTGTATTTACGGGCTTTCCTAAATATTCTTTTATGCTCACGTGGCAAACCATACGTGTAGAAAAACAATCTATACAAAATTAATCATATAATTTTTATTGATGTTTTTTCTATTTTAAGTTCTCAAAATTTTCATAAATTTTAACAAAAGAAAGCGAAACAATAGAATAGAACGGATTGGCTCTTTTTCAAATAGAAAATTAAGGAAATAAAAGTCGAAGGGAATAAAATTCTATGTATCTTATTTTTCCTTTAAATCTTTATATATGGGGATGTAACAACTCAATAAATAAAAGAAAAAAGAAAAAAAAAATATTTACGGTTTTCTACAATTGGTTTGATGACATTTAGTTTTTTGTTTTTCGGAATTTTTAGAAGGCAAATTATCTGGAGGCGTAAACAAAGAAGGGATTCAGTACTACAACAACTTAATCAATGAGCTCCTAGCCCATGGTATCTTTTCAAACCATCAATAAAATTAAAATTTGTGTATAACAAACCACATGTAGAAGTTTTTTACCTAGTCTTACACATGCACCAAACATGATTACCTTGCAGGTATTGTACCATTTGTAACACTATTCCATTGGGACTTACCCCAGGCTCTAGAAGACGAGTACGGCGGTTTCTTGAGTCCTCGCATTGTGTAAGTGCCCAATTCAATAGTGTGCTTCAACGTTCATGTTATGTCCAATAAGTGTTTTATGGAAAATTTGTAGGATATTATTGTATACCAGGTAGTTAAATGGTGTAAAGATTGGTTAGAGGTTTTTGGTTATTAGTATAAATAGTCTAGTAAGAAAAATATAAATGTATCCATTCATCCGTACTAGCAAATAAAAAAATTATAAAATCTTCTCTCTCTTCCCCTCCCCCCTTTAATCATTTATGGAGATTACCTCATTTTAAGTAAAGATTTATCGTTAATTTTCAATCAACTGATCAAATATAAATTTGATAAAAGAAAGATGATAAATCACTATTTAAGATATAAAATCTTTTTTCTCTTACCTCCCTTTAATCATTTATGGAGATTATCTCATTTTAAATAAAGATTTATCATTCATTTTTGTTGAACAGTTCAAATATGAGTTTGATAAAAGAAAGACAATAAATCACCATTTAAGATATGTTAATCTTGATAAATGACTAAAGGGGCAGGAGAAGGAAAGAATTCTATAAATTTTTATTTATTAGCATGAATGAATAGATTGATATACATTCCTTAATAGACTATTTGTAGTAATAATCAATTAAAGCTTCTCTAGGCCATCTAAATATTGAGAAAGCATTACATGATGCTAATATAAATCACGTAAATCAATAAATGATATGTAAGTATCAATAATATTTTAATATATAAAAATATAATTTATGTTTTTTCAAAAAGTATATTTCTTCATTAATATGTATTAAAATTTTATTAATATTTACATATTATTAATCAATTCATATAACGTATTATAATAATATCATGACAAATACATTCAATTAACCAATACCCCCAATCACATATCTTACTTCCACCGTGATTACTTTGATACAAGACAATGATAGCATCAAAGATAGCTTGTCGCTCTTACTCGAATCTTGAATTTCTTCCAACTTCGATTTGTCTCGTTCTGCTGTATCCGTAAACTTTTGGGTAGATTAGATCTACAGTAATTAATTCAAAAATAAATATTCTGTCCTCATGTTTATTTTATTTTATATATAGGGATGATTATCGGGATTATGTGGAAACATGCTTCAAGGAATATGGGGACCGAGTAAAGCATTGGATAACATTGAATGAGCCATGGAGCTATGCTGTAGGGGGATACGCAATAGGACTTCTAGCACCTGGTAGATGTTCTTCTTGGCAACAATTGAACTGCACGGGAGGGGATTCAGCCACTGAGCCATACTTGGTCTCTCACCATCAACTTCTTGCACATGCATCTGCCGTCAAACTCTACAAGGACAAGTACCAGGTTTAGCTGGAAAAAAAAAAACTGTAATTTATTTAGTTAATTACATTGTACAAGCATATGATGCATGACATTGTTGGAATTGCTTATATATTCTACTGAATCAAAATGTTATATTAGTAATTATATGTAGATAGAATTTTTAATCTTCTCAGGTATCACTTTACTTATTGTAATTTTTAAAAATATACAAATAACTCTCAAACTATTTCTAAAACCCTAAAAGTTATAGGATTTAGCAACTTTTTAGGGTCTATATGTAAAATTTCAAAAGTTAATGAAAAATGAAGCCATATTTTGGAAACTTTAAGTCATCCATCTAAATTAGATGAATAATTTAAGGAGTGTATAGACAATTTGCACCCAACACAAATACAATAGATTAAAAAAATCCTTTGCCTTTAGTAAGCCCGGATGGATTTCAAATTTTCATAGACAATCCTAAAGTGAAACTACCGCATAGTATTGGTGGTTTATTTCAACTCTTAGTTGGATAATAAAGACTAATATAGAAGATATAACGGAAAGTGTCATGAAAATTGATAACAAATATTTAACATTGAAATTATAATTGTAGAATTATATCACGTTGTGTTGCGTCAATGATTAGGTTAAAGAAAAATGACAAGGATTTTGACTTAGTGAAAGCGTGAAAATCGTAAGTCGATTGAGAATTTATTTGATTATGCAGATGTCACAAAAGGGAGTAATAGGAATAACACTGGTGTCTCAGTGGATAGTGCCTTTGTCAAATGCGAAGCGCCATAGGAATGCGGCACTGCGAGCATTAGATTTCATGCTCGGATGGTGAGTACTATGTGGAGGCTGGTTGCTTTTCAAATATCATCGCTTCAATTCTATTTTAATCTCAAAAGCACCATCTAGTTGCATATACTTAGCACTTCCTAATCGTCAGCTTCGTATGAAGAGCTGCTGCTTATTGCACCTTTTTAGTCTCCACATACATACTAGGCTATTCGTGAAATACGTAATAAGGATGTGTTTCATGTGTACTCATAATGTTATTTTGAAGTTTGCAGTTGTATTAAATCATTTTTTGTAGGTATATGGATCCATTGATGAATGGGGACTACCCACACACTATGAAATCTCTAGTTGAGAGCCGTCTTCCTAAGTTCTCAATGAAAGATTCCACGATGGTTAAAGGGTCTTTTGATTTTATTGGACTAAACTATTATACAGCCAACTATGCAGCTTACGTGCCTCAATTTAACACCCCAAATGCAAGCTACATGTTTGATGCTCAAGCTAACCTCACAAGTATGTCTAACTTACATTTCGTTATTTTACGTAGAATGTTTTTCAATGAATACTTGGTACAAGTTATCATTTGAGGAAGCAAATTCATCTCAATAGTGCCTTTAATTACAATGGAGCTTCTTGCTCATATATACGATGCTATTGTTAATGAGATCATCTGGTTCTTCTCCTTCTTCCCTCTCCGTTTATTTCGCTCGCAGCGGAGCGTAACGGCGTGCCCATTGGGCCAAAGGTGCGTAATTAAGAATTTTTGATAGTCTATATATATATATATATGTATGTATATGTATACATATGAGAGCTTCTAGCTTTATGATTTGCATGCATTTTTCTAGTATCAAGATAATTGCATTAGTCACTTCATGCAACTATATATGCTCACATTGTCCACAATAAAATCATCGTATATGCTTGGAATTACACCGTAACTAAAGAACATATCCAATGTTTGCTTTTGATTTAATTTATGTATACATTCTTTCACAGGCTGCTTCCTATTGGCTATATGTATATCCCAGAGGAATACGTGATGTTGTACTTTACGTAAAGAGGAAATATAATAATCCCCTTCTATACATTACAGAAAACGGTAAATATCAATATAAGTTGAACGTAAGTTTTAATTAACAATCACAATGCAAAACTGGTTTTTTTTTTTTTTTTTTTTCAGCTAAGATTTATTTTATTAACAAATTGTTTTTTTACTTTTTTTTATTTTTTATTTTGATATACAACAGGAATTGACGAGTACAATAATTCCACGTTGCCCCTCGAGCAACAGCTTGCTGATAACACGAGGATTGGTTACTACTTCCGTCATCTCCGGTATCTTCGAAGAGTAATCAAGTGAGTGAATATATAAATCATATATAGTAAGAGAAAATTAAAAGCGTTTTCTATTTTTTGAGCTCAATGAAGACCATAAAAGTCTTATGTCTTCTTTTTAGCAAGAAAATATTCAATAATATTAACATATTACGTGAATTGATAAATAATATATAAATATCAATAAAATTTTGATATATTAATACATAATAGGTATATTTTAATAATATAAATATTTTATTTTTAAGTATTTAAATATTATCGATATTTACATATCATCTATTGGTCTACATGACGTATTGAAATAATTAAATATTTTCTTTTTTAGCTAAAATTTATATTATATTTGGACTGCAAATGTAACAATACTTATTCTCGAAGATATGAATTCAGTATTTATATAGTTATTAAAACTCTTGCAGATTAACGGTATGAACATCAGTCTAAAAACTGATATTATTTTTTTGTTCCACATAGGGAGGATGGTGCAAACGTTAAAGGTTACTTTGCATGGTCCTTATTAGACAACTTCGAGTGGAACTCTGGTTACACAGTTCGGTTTGGCATCAACTATGTTGATTACAGAAATGGACTGAAGAGATATCCTAAACATTCCGCGACTTGGTTCAAAAATTTTCTCAGAAAGAAATGAGCATCATGATGTGATTAAACGTATCCATCGTTTTTCATTTAATAATAAAGAGGTGTTCATTTTTCATCTGTTTTGTACTCGAGTTTTCCTTATGCATTCTTAATTTAAATAAAATAAGAGCAACCGAAGTTTGTCAATTATGGGCAGCTATATGTAATTGCGTTTTTTAAGCGGACCTCCTAACTTAGGAAATTGGGAGAAGTGATGATTCTCCAGTTGATTCAGAAGACTCTATTAAACTCGAAGAGGGGGAAAGAGAAGGTAAAAGGGATATAGATATATAGTAGGCAGGTTGAAATTAAAAAAAATGAAAGACAAACAGAGAAACAATGTGGTTGGAGGTGGTGTGAGATGGTCGACCGGTAAAGAGAGGCCGCTTCCGGATCTAAAATTTAATCTTAATTTAATTAGATTTTGTTGAACTTCCCACATAATCTCTCTTTTACTCCATTTTAAGACACGACATCCACATTCGACCATTACAAGATGAAATTCAAGAAATATATAACAAGTAATTGATCCCTGACCCTATGTGGAAATTCAATCCATAGCTCAATGTGTTTGGGCTTGTAATGTTATCATTGTACAACACTTTTGCATTTGTGTTAATTGAGAGAAACGTGGCGTAGTAGTACCATTTAATTACTTTTTGCGAATTAAAGAATGTGGTTTTAAATAGTGTTATTAAATCTCAATCGACCTCTCCAATCTAACCTTGTTTAAGGTGATCCTTTCATAAAAACGGTTCAAGTAACTCAGTTGACTCTTATCAACAGTGACTTCAGTTTGACAAGTTGATCCAATTAGTCTAATCCGATCCTTATAAAAACTCATTAGATTTTTTTAAGTTAAAATATATTATTTTTTTCATATTTTTTACAAAATACATTAGTTTTGCTAAAACAATATAGATTAAAGTAAACAAAAAATAAATTATAAAAAGCACTCGATTTTTAATTATTAAGGATGTTGATAATTTTATTACTTTATACATAAATTATAAATTATATCATAATATTATAATATTATTATTAATCTCATTTCATCCTCATGACCCTTGATCCATTCTTATTTTTGGGTCAACCTTCTGGTCTAGTTTGATAAAATTGGTTTTAAACCGGTGTAAAGCTTTTGTTTGTGTATGATTTCGAGGGAGTTGCTAAGAAGGTACTCGCCAAATTTGAAATTTGAAGGGCTATGAGCAGTTTGCTGCTTGCAAGACAAGTGATAATTCATTACATCAGAAATTATAAAAAGATTGAAAGCGATTAGCTTTCTAACGCTCGATTTTACTTTTGACATAACAATTTTTTCTTTAGTATATAACTAGGATTTGATTGTACTTTTGCATCTCAATGATTTTGGCCGTAAAGATCCTTGTAACTTATATAAATGTTCAATTTCTCTAATCTCTATATATTACTTCTATGTACTTTTAATGTAATCGTTTTGTTAATTGGTACATGTAAACCGAAAGTCTTGTTGATACGCATCAGATGATCGGGTTAGTTTCCACAAGCATGAACGAGTTGGCGATCAATAGTTAGATCTCTTGTAGCAAAGTTAATTTTGCAAAATGAGAATTCAGTAAAGGAAAACAAAATCTCTCTATTAGCAAACAAGATAATCTCCTAATTTCTCCTATTTAAGACAATGATAATCTCTACAACAGAACTCAAAAGAACTTCTTAAGTTTTATTGAAAATGAGTAAATAACTTTTTTTTTGCAATCATATGAAAGCTATCTATTTATATTCTCTATTGAAACCTAATATAAGACTAATATCTAACTAATTAACTAACTACTACTAATTTCAAATTACTATCAAATAATATCTAACTAAAGAAAACTAAATTATTAGACTATCTTTCCTAATTCTAATGTTTTGAGCTGCAACATTTGCCCAACCCTTTTTAAGAAACTTATCCTTAAGGTAGTATAGAAAAATAAAAATATAAGCATGACTAAGTAATTTGAAGTAACAACATTAAAAATCCATTCTCTATGTGATCTAATGACGAATCTGTATGCATTAGATGGATAGGGTAACAAAGAACTTCTTAAACTCTTTTCCTTTCTTACAACACATCATGTAAAGATTCTTGTGTAATAAACTTGATACCATAACCATGTCATTTAACACAATTAACATGTTTGAACCTTGTGCACAAAAACTTCATGTTTGCCTTTGTTTCACCAATGACATGAAGATTTCTAACTAACATAACTTCTCTACTGCTAAGATTGACAAATGATATTCTACTATAGGATTCTATAGTTTCAACTCTTGTGAGATTCTTAGGATGTAAGTATACATCAATTGAATCCAGCATGACGGCAACCACTCCATGATCAAATATTTTAACTTATATAGAAATCTTTTGCCATTTGGTTTCGATGATATTTAATTGTAACTTTTTAGTGGTTATTTGTATCATCAACATATTCTTGATTCATTTCTTGAAAAATTTCTTCTTATACATAACAGAGATTATTTTCTTCCCAGGCTATGAATTCATAATTTACTTGAACATTTTCTTCATCACGATCTTACACAACATCCCTAACTTATTCGGTATCAATTTCCACAACAATTTTTTGAAAATTTTCTTGATTAAAGTTATGCTATAATATGTTTCATTTGAAAATTCATTTCGTTTCCGATACCATGAATTTCAATAGTCAATCTTTCCATGTCTTGCTTATTCCCATCTACATGTTCTTGCAATTGGGATATTTAACATGTATTATTTTCCATAATTGCTATTTGTTAATCTCTTAACGAGAGTATTAAATATTAAATCTCACATAGCTAAGTTAATTTTGCAAAATGAAAATTCCAAAAGGAAAATCAAAATCTCTTTATTTGGGAATAAGGTAATCTCTTAATTTCTCTTATTCGAGATAAGGACCACTCTACAAAAGAATTTAAAAGAAATTTTTAAGTTTTATTAAAAATGAGTGAGTTGAATTCATTTACAATTATATGGAAGCTATCTATTTATAGTCTCTATTAAAACATAATGCAAAACCAATATCTAACTAATTAACTAATTACTATAAATATTAACCACTATCAACACTAAAGAAAACTAAATTATTAAATTACCTTTCTTATTGTAATATTCTGAGTTGTAACATTAGCATTTTGGAGAAATTACATTAGCCTTTAAAAATCTATAAATATCTGTGACATATGCAAATGCACATATTGATGTTTAAATGTTCTATACACAAGCAAAAGATGTGTTGGTTGTTTAATAAAACATATGATAAGGGTGGTGTTGTTGTAATTTGTGCATAATGTATCAAGATATTTTTAATATATTTATGGATATTATTTGTAAAAGGTAAGTATTTATTGTATTTATATACTTTTTTGTTGATATATATATTTTACAATAAAATCACATAGATAATTCAAGTATGTATGGAATTATAATAAAGATGTATTATCAGTAAGATTCTATTATATTGTATTATTTAAAAGTTGTCCTTGATTAGATAAATGTCTGGTGGGAACATAAATATTTATATCAATACGTTATATAACTAAGGTCATTTTCATTGGATCGAGAAAAAAATATCCAAGTTATATAAGTGGGTGCTCAAAATTAAGTGGATATATTAGACATGACCGGCTTATAGAGGATACTGCATGTTTAATGTCATTAGTCCTTACTCTAAATGAGAGAATGTAAATAATCCCTAGACTTGAAATCTTTATATATCATATCTATGGAATGTTGTGTCTTAATGTTGTTAAACGTAGCCTTTATTTAGATCGTAAATAATACAATTATTGGGTATGACATGAAATATAGAGAAGATAATGATAAGTCAAGACAAAATTCATCACTCTCTTGAATTAGGGAGTCGATATCCAAGGCTACTTAGTTAAGATAATAGTGGCCTGTAAGTCAGTAGCTAAGATAAGTATTATTAAGTTTTTTTTTTTTTTTTTATCTTGAAAACTAAGTAAAATAATTAAATGTTGATAACATGACATATAATGATTTAATCAAAATATCGTTTGATGAGGAGATTTAATTACGTTGTAATTGGTTCATAGTGGTTTCTTGTTTACACTTTTTATATTACGTTGAAAAACCAATAACAGTTGCTAGACGATTACCTTAGTTTATGTTTATATATACATTACCTCTATGTATAAAAATTTAGAGGGTCGCACACTATAGCACGATTAATAGGAAAAAAGTTTTGATAAGAAATTTTAGTGAATACTAAAATATGTCAATATTTATTTTAGAGCCAGAATAAATTGGTTTGAAACAATAAATTGGAAGCAATTTATTTTATTGCATAGCATATATTTGTAGTTAA
Organism: Lumnitzera racemosa; assembly: GCA_024138005.1. Taxonomy (NCBI): domain Eukaryota; kingdom Viridiplantae; phylum Streptophyta; class Magnoliopsida; order Myrtales; family Combretaceae; genus Lumnitzera; species Lumnitzera racemosa. Next base: position 14,580,959 of record JAMXBC010000006.1, read on the forward strand.
GTACTTTTTAAAGGTTATGTATTTTATTATTGCCTTTTCTTGTATAAATAGATGGAATTTATTAATTCCATTTTTAATTGCTAATGAAAAGTTCATGGTAATTAAAAGATTGTTTGTTATTGATTCCATATTTAATTGTTATACAATTGAAATGCTATGGCAACTGAAAAGTTCATGAAATGAAATATCTCTTTCATTAATTTTAGTTAATATTTAAAAGAGATAAGAGTAGAAGAAAAAGTTATAATGATGATTTTCTATTTAAAGAAACACTTTAAGAAAAGACAAGAGAAAGAGATATAATATTTTGTTTCCTACTTTTTCTAATTCTAATCCTAGTTATCTAACAATATAAAGTATTAGAATTTATTCTTATTAACATGTGTGTGGATACCGTTAGAAAGATCATGTTTGGAATCCTTATGATGAACACATTTTGAAACAACAAATCAAATTTAGATTTTAATTAAACTTTATCCCTAAGAAGAGACAGTACTTCTCATTAGAGAAAATATAGTTTTATAATCTTTTATTAACATATTTTTTTATTGCATATCACACATAGATCCTATGATAGGTTTTATAGTTTTTTTTTTTATTTCTATTGCGTTCTTTTTGATCTATAAAACCTAACAATAGTATCAGAGCCACTTGTATAACATATAAATCATATGTTGGTATTGGTCTAGGTCTAGATTTGATTTATAGAATAATTGTTTTGATCTTTATGAGATTAATTTATTCTTGTTTACATTATGGATTTGATGTGAAACATGAGATCATTTGCTTTTGGATTGAAAGCATCTATATCTTTTATAAAAATAAACCATTGTTTGATGTCAATTTTTTTTTCCTGATCCATGGATCGGGAAATTTCATAAATAATTTTTTTTATGAAAATTTGGTTATAGTAATCTCGAGTGTGTATATCTGGATTATAATAATTATTTTGAATCAATTGATTAATATGGTTTATGTTATTTATGAAGCTTTTATTGCTTGCACATGATTATGGGTCTAGGCATGAATGTTTTTGTGTGAATATCTATGGATTTATTAAATAGGGTTTGCATGTCCTTCAAACTGGTTGAGTTTGAAAAATAGATGTAATTCCTTTTTTTTTTTTTTGTCTATGTACCCATAGATAAAATGTAAATTGAATGTATGTGGTCTACAAACCCAAATTTTGAATTCCATTTGTACTCTGTATTTATATATTTCTTTTTAGAAAATTAGTTTTAGTATTAGAAATGGAAGATTGGAGGTCCATATTTACTGGAGATATAAAGAAGTCCAAAAGGCCAAAGAGAAGTTATATTCGAGTTAATGGATTTTGGTCCCATAACCTTCTAGTATGGGCCTAATCTTCGCCCATTTTTAACTAACTTATGATCATTGCATTATTGTTTAATTATAGTTGTTTTATTTATTTTATGTATGCAGGTATTGTTAATGATTGACAATAGTATACATAATTAGTGAGACATTATGAAATCCCCTAAATATATTAAGTTAAGGTTCGATAATATTACCCTTCAATTATAAATTATAAAATAGTTAAGATTTCATGTAAGTTGGTATAGTTCAGTTGTGGGTTCATATTAAATAATTGTAATTTTTATAATTTATTACTAGGTTGACTTAAATTGAATTATTGATTTGTTAGCTTAGCTAAGGTTAATAATTTCATGGGTAAATATTAGGTTTTAAAGTTATACTTTAAAAGAGTAACCCAATAGGTAATCCAAAAATCGTATAGTTTTATGATTGGTGAGTTTATTAAGTCTTACCTAAAATAATGTAATATATAAGTACAGCTCAGCTGTATGCATATTAATTTTATTTAGGATTTTGGATCCACTAGAAAACCTTCCAATGGGGTTTTTCAAATCTAATAGAGAGGGTTATTAGATTTGAGTAAAATAGTGCAAGACAATTTAAAGGTCTTTTTATAAAATAAATTCATAAACATTAAACTCTGCATCTTTTGTAGATCTAAAATGTCAAATAGCAACAATAATATTTCATTGAAATCTATTCTTAATAAAGACAATATCTTCATCAAACCAAGTTTTCTTGATTGGATGAGGAAATTTAAAATTGTCCTTAGGCATGAAAAGAAATGATATGTCCTAGAAGAGGAAAAAATTAAAGAAGCAAGCGAGGATGCCACCATAGAAGAATATGAGCAATATCATAAATACTTAGAGCACTCTATTGATGTCTCCAGTGTCTTATGTTATTTGCAATGTCATCTGAATTGTAGAAGTAACATGATAATATGTTTGTAAGAGAGATATATGCTCACTTATAGGAGCTATTCCAAGAAAGTGCTAGGGTCAAATGGTATAATACATCTCAGGCCCTATTTAACTGTAAGATGACTGAAAGGAATCAACTTGAACCTTATCTACTCAAGATGATAGAGTACATAGAGAGGCTTAAGCTCCAAGTTAGATGAAAACTTGGCAATCAATCTGATATTAGCTTCTCTACTAGATTCCTTCTCCCAGTTTGTCATGAACTATAACATAAATGGAATAAAGAGGTTTCTGATAGATTTACTTGGCATGTTGAGGACAATTGAAAAGAACTTAAAGTCTATGTCAAAGATGCCTTATGAGGTTCTCTTTAGTGGTAAGTCAAAAAAGAAAAAAAGGTTAATGGAACTAACAATTCTAAAGGTAAGGAAGAAAAGAAAGGTAAGCAATCTAAGCTTAAGAAGGCGCAATAAAAGCTCAATTCTAATGAGAAGGAAGCAATATGTTTCCATTGTGACAAGAAGGGCCATTACAAGAGGAATTATATTCAATTCAAGAAAAAGATATCAAGTGGGAATAATACTTCAAGTATCTTTATGATTGAATACAGTCTTTCTGTTTCTTCTATATGGGTCATAGATATAAGATGTAGTTCTCACATCTGTGTTGACTTGTAGGGTCTAAGTAAGAGCAAGAAGTTGTCCAATGGAGAAATGAACCTACGAGTAGCTAATGGAGTAAGAGTTATTGCTTTGGCTATAGGAACCTATATTATATCTTTACCTAGTAGACTTGTATTATAATTAGAGAATTGTTATTATGTTCCTAGTTTCACTAAAAACATAACTTTGGTATCATGTTTAGATACCAAAGGGATTTGTTTTTCAGTCTAAAAATAGAAGTTATTCATTTTATATGAATGAAATGTTTTATGGTGATGGAACATTAGTTAACGGTTTTTATATTCTTAATACTAATGAATCTGTTCATTGCATTGAGACTAGGAAACAAAATACACATAATTCAAATTTAACTTACTTATGGCATTGTAGACTTGGCCATGTAAACGAGAAATGCTTAGCTAGACTTTATTTTGAAGGGTATTTGGATTCATTTGATTTTGAATCCATAAATACTTGCAAAGCTTGTTTACAAGACAAATTGTCTAATAAACCTTTTACCGAGAAAGGTAAAAGGGAAAAAGGGTTATTAGAACTTATACACAGTTATGTATGTGAGCCATTATCAACTCAAGTTAAAGATGTATTTTCTTACTTTGTGAATTTTATTGATGCTTTAAGTAGGTATGGATATATTTACTTGATAAGGCATAAGTTAGAGACTTTTGAAAAATTTAAAGAATTTAAAAGTAAGGTAGAAAATTAACTTAGCAAGCAAGTAAAAATACTTCGTAGTGATAGAGGTGGAGAATATCTTAATCAGGAGTTCATTGACTACCTGAAGGAGTGTGGAATAATTTTACAATTTATATCTCTAGGAACACCAGAATAGAATGGTGTTTCGGAGAGGAGGAACCATACCTTAATGGACATGGTTAGGTTAATGATGAGTCATGTAAGTCTTCCTTTAACCTTTTGGGGTTATGTCTTGGAAATAACAACATATACATTGAACTGTGTTTTAACTAAGGCAATAGATAAAACACATATGAGTTATGGTTTGGGAGGAAACCCAATTTATCTTATCTTAAAGTTTGGGGCTATGATGCTTACGTGAAGAGTAGATTCTCTGATAAGCTTACAACAAAGTCTATTAAATGCATATTTATAGGATATCCTAAAGAAACTAAGGGTACTACTTTTATCTTCCAAATGAGCAAAAGTGTTTATTGTTCGATATGCTACATTCTTAGAGAGAGAGTTTATCTTTAAAGAAAGTAGTAAAAGTAAAGTACACCTTAAAGAAATTCAAGATTCCATAAATGAGTTGAAGCATAAGCAATTAGGTGTGAAACAAACATCACAAGTACCTATAGTGCTACAACCAGAGATTGCTCCTAGAATGCAAGAACCACATAGGTCAACAAGAGTATGTCGAGAATCTAAAAGGTTAAATTTACTTATAATACATTAAGAAGATGTATTACTCGTCAAAAATGACAAACCGTTAACATATGAAGAAGTAATTGCTTCATTAGACTCTTGAGAAATGGTTAAATGTCATGAAATTTAAGATGGACTCCATATACAGCAACTAAGTATGGGATTTGGTGAATGCATCGATTAGGGTAAAACCTATAGGGTTCAAATGGGTCTATAAAAAGAAGAGTGACATGGATGGGAATGTAAATACTTATAAAGTTAGACTAGTAGCAAAAGGTTTCACTCAATGTCATAGATTGATTATGATGAAACTTTTTTACCAATAGCAATGCTTAAGTCCATTTGAATTTTGCTTGCAATAACAGCTTATAAAGATTATGAGATTTGGCAAATAGATGTTAAAACAACTTTCCTAAATGAAAAGTTAAAGGAGGAAGTGTTTGTGGTGTAACCTTTTGGTTTTATAACACTTGAGAATGTCAATAAAATTTGTAAGTTGATGAGATCCATTTATGGATTGAAGTACGTTTCTTGGAGCTGGAATTTGAGATTCGATGAGGTAGTTAAGGAATTTAGCTATCTTAAGAATCCAAAAGAACTTTGCGTTTACAAGAAGGTGAGTAGGAGCACGATTGTATTCCTAGTTTTATATGTTGATAATATCTTTCTGATTGGAAATGATATACCTACTCTAGAGTCTAATAAGGCTTGGTTAGATAAGTACTTCTTCATAAAAGACTTGGGAGAAGCAGCTTATATCTCAGTAACTAAGATATACTGGAATAGGTATAAGAGGCTGCTTGGACTAAGTTAAAGCACGTATATTGACAAAGTATTAAATATATTCAATATGCAAAATTCCAAACGAGGATTTTTGCCAATGTCACATGGTGTACATCTCTCCAAGGCAATGTAAGCCCTAAAATTAAGCTAAGAGACCGTATGATTGAACTTAGAGTACAAGGTTTAGGGCGATTGGTTAAAGGATTCAATCAAACCCGGATTATAAACTATGGAGTGAAATATTAGTAAAAATGACCTCGTAAACTTGAATTTAAAAAAATAAGTAATAAAATAAGAGACTACAAAATTTTCAAATTTTAAATATAATAATTGTTAATCATCGAAAAGGAGAAAAATGTAATCTAATAATTAATAAATTACTAGAGATAGATTATATATATACTAAAAATCATAGAATAACTTAAATAATAATTAGGAATGTTCACATGTACCCCACATATATTTACGTGTAAGTAAAAATACGCGAAATTACTTAAATTGACCAAAAACTTAGTAAATAATTAAAGAAAATTATTAAATTAATTGAGAAAAATTAGAAGGGTATGGAATGATGTAAATCTAGTCATGGCAAGTTAGAAGCTAAAGAAGAAAAATTATCCAATTAGAATTAAGTAACACAAAAGTCAAAAATCAAGGAAATGGGGTAATGTCATGTCTAATTAATGCATATTAATTACCAAAAACGTCTATAAATAGGGAAAAAATTCAAAGAACACCTTTGGATAGTTAGGGATTAGAGAAAAACTAGAAAAACAAAAAAGAAAGAAAGAAAGGAAAGCTATGCAGTTAAGGCTAGTGAGCCAAACCCACACACCACCACCATCTGGGACCGAGCCACCACCACCACCCCACACTAGACCCACTGCCTGGACCAGCCGACATACCTGGACTGGTGTTGGAAGGCCAAAAGCTATTGGACCAAGTGAGTCTCTAATTTATTCCTATTTGTATAATTTCCTAAAATTAGTTATTTTTCCCAGAAAATTATGAAACTTGTTATTCTGAGGTTTTACTGTATGTAGATTTAGGGAAAAATAGTGATTTAGTTTAATCACGTTTGAAAATATAGGGTTCTAAACAAATTAAGTAAAACCGAGCATGATTAGAATTAGAAATAAATAGACTTAGGAGTGTAGTTTAAAGCTCAAAATTTTTCTGTAGAATGCTTAAGAGATATAGAACAGTGCTATGAAGCCATTTTTTTAAAATTAATTTTAAAAAATTTTAAGTTAACTTTTGGCTCTAAAATGATGGGAAAATTGGGTAATTTTGGGTTAATTAGATGATTAAGACACTAATTACTAATTTAGATAGTAATTAGATATTAAAGATGTTAATCTCTGATGTGGAAACATAATCTTAGCCTTTGAAATGTTAAGTATAAGTAATGAAGGCATTATGTGCTAATTATAGAAAATTAGGAATATTATAAAAAAATTAAGTTTAATTAGATAATATAATAATAGAAATTAGAATATAATAAACCTGAAATAAAAATTAGTTTTAAGTAATTGTATAAAAAAAGTATAAGATTTTCTTACATCGGGGAATAAATCTGGTACCCCAATTAGGATTAGCGTGTACCAAATAGTTTATAATCCTAAATTTAGACCCAATGGGATATTAGAATACTCGAGCTTAATGTGATTAATTTCACATTAGAATTCCAGCATATTTAAGATTTCAAAATCAAAACTAGAATCTGATTTAGAAACTGAATCTCAAAATAGGGTATAATAAATCATTAGTAAATAAAAGCTAAATCATAACTTAGAATGTGAATCATTAAAGTATAAGAACTAAAAAGACCTATTTGTATTATAGGATATCTAGAGATGGATCGACTTATAATCGAGTAATCAGGCGACTGAGAAACTCTAAGTGTTTGATGTATCTGAATGTGTGCTGAATTTGTAATGTTAGTGATTTTGTGATTGATTGAATTAGTGTAAAATTGTTTGAACACCTTAAATGAAATTTAATCTTATTCGATTTTAATAACTAAAAATGTCATGCATTGCAACCCGTTAGGGGATCATAGGATTCTCCAACCAAATACCGACCCCTTCGAAAGGGATAGCGCAAGATTGCAAAATGGTCTCTTCTTCATCCTTAGTCGAACTAAGTAATAGGAGAGGAGGTCGCAACGAGGGTGAAGTCAATGGTTTGAAGGTAGTCGCGGGAGGAGCGAAGTCTCCATTGTACAAGCCTGGGTTTGGTTATGAGCTGCTGCATAACATAGAAACTCTTCAACCCGGATTAGAGTGGGTGAAATTTCTCTGATTTCGTAACGGACCGGTCTATGTTGTGCGATGACACTTGATTGTTACGTTGCATTAAATAATTGCTTGATAATCTTGTTTGTGTTTGTATACTCTCATGAGTCTCCAATTTAACTTACTAAGTTGTAGTTGCTCATACCCCTATAGATCCTGTTGCAGGTCCTGATCTTTGAACACTTCAAGTATTATGCCGCCTTACAATTGTCTAGAGGTTAGTTCTTTTGAAGCCAGGAGTGTAAAGAGCAATTTACTTAGTAGTGATGTGTAGCAAGAATGTCCTTCGTAGTTTGAGGATGAAAGACTGATAATTATTATGTAAATTAGTGAACTGTTGTGTATATGTAGAATATCTTGAGAAGTTATGTGGACTTTACATATAATTATATAAGTTTATTTAAAATTTGTGAACTTTACCTTATTGGACTGTTTACTTCAAAGCGAGGAGTCATCAATGCCTTGTATAGATTATGTCTATGGTAAGTACTTTGAGGCCAGTTACTATCATAGAATGGTTTACACGACGGGACTATTGCGACTCTGTGACTTCAGGGCGTAATAGGCAATTTGTCTAAAAATACAACAGGAGAAGGATAAAATGGATAGAGTACCATATACCTTAGCAATTAGGTCCATAATGTATGCCATAATATATACGTGGCTAGATATTGCTAATGCTGTGAGCATGACGAGTAGATATCAAGTTGACCCAAGTGAGAGGTATTAGGCTACTGTTAAGACTATTTTCAAGTATTTGAGAAGAACAAAAGATTTGTTCTTGGTTTATGGAGGAGATGAGGAACTAGTTGTAAGAGTAAATATCGATGCTAGTTTCCAAACAGATAAGGAACTAGTTGTAAGAGTAGATACCGACGCTAGTTCCTAAACAGATTAAGATGATTTGAAATCACAGCAAAGTTATGTATTTTGCTTAAACTATGGAGCTATTTGTTAGAGAAGCTCCAAATAAGAGATAGTCGTAGATTCTACAATAGAGCTCGAGTACATAGTGGCACTGAAGTAGCTAAAGAAGCCATATGGATCAAAAACTTTATCTCCGAGTTAGCAATGGTTCCAATTGTTGCAAATCTTGTTACATTATATTGTGATAACAATGTAGCCATATCTCAGGTTAAGGAACTAAGGTCTCATTAGAGGTTTAAACATGTACTTCGGAAGTTTCACATCCTTAGAAAGATAGTTCAAAGAGATGAAGCGTTGGTTTGCAAAGTAGCAATAGATAAAAATATTGCTGATGCACTTACAAAGGCCTTACCTCAGCAAAAACATGAGATCCATGTGAAGTACCTAGAACTTAAAGTCTATAGTGCTTGGTAATAGTGCAAGTAGGAGTATTGTAATTTGTACACAATATATCAAGATATTTTTTTATGTATTTATGGATATTATTTATAAAAGGCAAGTATCTATTGTATTTATATATTTTTCTAGTGGTACATATATTTTACAATAAAATCTCATAGATAATTAGAGTATGTATGGAATTATGATAAAAGTGTAGTATCAGTGAGATTCTATTATATTGTATTATCAAAAAGTTGTTTTTAGTCAGATAAATATCTAAAGGGGACATAGATATTTAGACTAACACATTGTACAATTAAGGTTATTCTCACTAGACCAAGGGAAAGATATTCGAGTTTACAAGTGGGTGCCTTAAAGTTAAATAAGTATACTGGACATGACCTGCTAATAGAGGATACCATATGTTTAATGTCATTGGTCCCCCTTCTAAATAAACGAGCGTAAATAATTCATAGACTTGAAATTTTCGTATATCCTATATATAGAATGCTGTGATTTAATATTGTTAAACACAGTCTTTATTTGGATCATAAATAATATAGTTATTAGGTACGACATGAAATATAAAGAGGATAGTTATGAGTCAAGACAGAATTCATTACTTTCGGATTAGGGAGTTGATATCTAAGGCCATTTAGTTGAGATAATAGCGACTTATAAGTCTGTGGCTACGACAAGTATTATTAAGTCTATTTTATTTTGAAAACCAAGTAAATGATTAAATATTGATGACATGACATGCAATTGTTTAATCAAGATATCATTTGATGAAGACATTTAACTATGCAGTAATCTTTCTCGTTCACACTTTTCATATTACGTTGAAAGACTAATAACTGTTGCTCAATGGTTACCTTGATTTATGTTTATATATATATTACCTCCGTGTATAGAAACCTAAAGGATCGCACACTATAACACGATTAATAGAAACAAAGTTTCAACAAGAAATTTTAGTGGATACTAAAATCTATCAATATTTATTTTAGAGCCAAAATAAATTAATCTGAAATAATAAATTAGAAATAATTTATTTTATTGTATAGTATATATTTACGGTTAAGTACCATTTAAAGGTTATGTATTTTATTATTGTCTTTTCATGTATAAATAGATGGAATTTATTAATTCCATTTTTAATTACTATTGAAAAATTCATGGCAATTACATACAATATGGAATTTATTAATTCCATATTCAATTGCAATTGAAATGTTCATGGTAATTAACAGATTGTATGTCATTAATTCCATATTTAATTGTTATACAATTGAAAGGTTGTGACAATTGAAAAGTTCATGGAATGAAAGGTCTCTTTCATTAATTTTAGTTAATGTTTAAAAGAGACAAGAGTAGGAGAAAGAGTTATAATAATGATTTTCTATTTAGAGAAATACCTTAAGAAAAGACAAGAGAGAGAGATATATAATATATTGCTTTTTAGTTTTTCTAATTCTAATCCCACTTATCTAGCAATATAAAGGATTAGAATTTACTCTAATTAACGTGTATGTAGATATCACTAGAGATATTATGTTTGGAATCCTTATGGTAAACACAATTTGAAACAACAAATCAGATTTAAATTTCAATTGAACTCCGTTCCTAAGAGGAGACGATACTTCTCATCAGGGAAAATGTAGTTTTATAATATTTTATTAACATATATTTTTATTGCATATCACACATGGATTTTAGAATAGGTTTTATAGTTTTTTTGTTTCTATTTCTACTATGTTATTTCTAATTATAAAACCTAACAGGTGTGTGGTATCTTTTGGTAATTTTAAAAGTTTTTTTGCAATAATTTTAGGAAGTGTAAGTAAAATTGATGTGATTAGTTGATCACATATATATGGATGCTATGAAAAGAGGCTTATGAGGAATAAATGAAGTCAATATCTCACAAGCCCATTTTTTGAGGTGATGTAATTTGAGTTGGAACTTAATAATATCTACTACATCCCATGAATCCTCAACCACATTTAAGAAGGAATGATAATGCACCCACATATTTTGGAAATGAAAATTTGAATAATTGGCACTGTTCCTTCTATATATATCTCCATGAAAAGTAAGAAATAGTCAAAACAATTTTGATTCAGGTAAGATACTACGGTGGAAGCCATGTTAGTACCCCAATCTAAGTTGATTAGAGCCTTATCAAGTCTTTTCTATAGCAATTCTATAGTTTCACATAAGGGCAAGCATGATATGTTTTAATTCAATTTTATCTGTGAATTATGTCAAACCTTAAAAATGTAGTTCAATTTTTTATAGTTTCTAAGAAATCATATAGTTCGAATTATAATAATTTTCCAAACAATAAAACTTCAATTTAATTCGATTTAGTTCTCAAATTGAATTATATTTGCATAATATGTAATCTCATATCAAAAGTACTGCATTCATTTAATAATGATTAAAATTGATATCAAATAAAGACTATATTCATATAACTAATAAAATATTAATATCTATTAATAACTAATGTTATTCATAAACTTAGCATAAAGTACAAAAATTTGAGTCGACCCATATTATAATTTATAACTTATGGTAATTAAAGTTAAATATACATATATTCCAATAAATGTAAACTAAAAAGTTCTATTAAGTGCTATATTAGAACAAAACAATCCTTTTAGTTATAAGTAAAATCTTGTTATATTTTTCTTTAGACAATTTTATTTGGTTTTATAGTTGATTCGATTCATCTTTCCAAAATAATTATAAATTTTTTATTTAGTTTGATTTGGGATTTTTCTAAACTAAATTGCACAAGATACCATATTTTGGGTTTTGTTTGATTAGGGTAGGTTTGTGAATTGGTTAAGTTTGATTGGTTGTTTAATCCATCTTTAGGTTAGGTGTATAGACTATATCAATAAAGCTAGCATTAGAAAGATTATGAGTGAAAGCATTAATTGAAAATCCTTTTGGCACAATTTTACCACCTTTCTTTTTATGGAAAAGACAATGATATTGAAGTCACCAATAACCACTCGAGATCATTAATTGTACGCCAAATCCTCCCTAAAGACATTGTCTTAAAAATTTAATAAATAGCAGAAGTGGCACTGAGCATTTCATGTGATAAATTGGTCACCTTCACTTAAAATGGAGCAATTAGAATCATCTTTTTAGAAAAAATTCCAATTTTTAGATTTTATATTAGAATTAACTTCTTCTTTTTTTTTAAATTTAAAGATCTTGCCATAGTAGGCATTTCATCAAGTGAAGCCATCAGTTGAGCAATCATTATGCAATGCGCTTTATGAAGTACACAACTTTGCTTGAAATATTAGACAATATACCATTTGCTCTAAGTCATATGTTACAATAAATAGCTCTTGCGAAGAATCATTTTTGTAGGCAATAAACTTAGTACCTGCCTTTGCGATTCTCGAGGAGTTTAAGAGAATCTTTTTTGCCTCTTTCTACTTATACACACATTGTCACACGTGCAATTAAGTTAGTCTTATTAGAAGTGGTTTTAATTGGGTATGGTGTTTGATTATGGAATTGAAGTGTTTATTAGTGGCTTTTGGAGAAGTCAAATGGTAACAGATCAATGTGGTTGGATAGATAAACCATCATATTGAATTGAAGTTGCAATTAGCTTAGTTACACTTCCTAGTTGGTAATCTAATATCAGTATAGTTTATTCATTCTAAGGGTATGCAGAATGGAATAAAATAAGAGAAGAATAAAATTACAATTAAGTTAGTCTTATTAGAAGTGGTTTTAATTGGGTATGGTGTTTGATTATGGAATTGAAGTGTTTATTAGTGGCTTTTGGAGAAGTCAAATGGTAACAGATCAATGTGGTTGGATAGATAAACCATCATATTGAATTGAAGTTGCAATTAGCTTAGTTACACTTCTTAGTTGGTAATCTAATATCAGTATAGTTTATTTATTCTAAGGGTATGCAGAATGGAATAAAATAAGAGAAGAATAAAATTACAATTAAGTTAGTCTTATTAGGAGTGGTTTTAATTGGGTATGGTGTTTGATTATGGAATTGAAGTGCTTATTAATGGCTTTTGGAGAAGTCAAATGGTAACAGATCAATGTGGTTGGATGGATAAACCATCATATTGAATTGAAGTTGCAATTAGCTTAGTTACACTTCTTAGTTGGTAATCTAATATCAGTATAGTTTATTTATTCTAAGGGTATGCAAAATGGAATAAAATAAGAGAAGAATAAAATTACAATTAAGTTAGTCTTATTAGGAGTGGTTTTAATTAGGTATGGTGTTTGATTATGGAATTAAAGTGCTTATTAATGGCTTTTGGAGAAGTCAAATGGTAACAGATCAATGTGGTTGGATGGATAAACCATCATATTGAATTGAAGTTGCAATTAGCTTAGTTACACTTCCTAGTTGGTAATCTAATATCAGTATAGTTTATTTATTCTAAGGGTATGCATAATGGAATAAAATAAGATAAAAATAAAATTACAATTATTAAGAAATAGTATAGAAAAGTAATAGCTATTATCTTATTTTGTTGCACTTAAAATAACATTAACAATAGATTAGCAGTATATCTAAAACTTCCAATATACCTGAACTCAACTATTGGTCAACATTTCATCGGTAGATATAGAAATATTCTAGAAAAGATTAAGAAAAAGCTATTTCATTAATTTTATAAAGAAAATATAATTCCTTATTTTATAATAATAACAATTACATGGAATAAGTATTCCACAAATCTAATATAGAACTTGATTAATAGGAAAGGAATAATTATTGTATTTTACTATTTTTTTAAGACCATAAAAAGGGTCTTCCTTTCTATAAATACAGATATGTAGCTCCTAGGTAACCATCAAATACAAACGACCTTGTATTTGCAAAATATTTACTTGGATATAATGGTAAAATGTAAATAACAGCAAGGGAGACTTGAATCCCTCCCCATTAACCAATATCAATTTCCTGACGTGTAGTCAATATCTCAATGTTGAACAAGCCATAACACAAGAATTAGATTAAAATCATCTGTTATTACATAGCAAGTGATTGTTCTCTTGAATGTATGTATAGCATGAAAATTCTCCATTGTACTTGAAGTTACTTATTAGATTAAATATTCCAATCATGAGATTCCAAGCTAAAGATAAACAAACAATGGGAAATATCCTCATAGGATACGTTGTTGGAAAATCAAATAGAAATGCTATATGGAACACCCTTTTCTGTAACTCCAGAATCGGAGAAAGGCTTCAATAGTTGATATGGCATAATCCCAACTCCATTTCTGTTGTTCAATTTCGGATTTGCATTCTTTTCATCTATAATGCCTTCAATCTCCTTTAACCTTCCATTAAACTTCTTGAATGCTGTATTGATTACAGGATCCTCTTGCCATGATGGCTCAGGATTCTCTCCTAGATATTCCTCATCCGGCGAGTGACTTGATAGCAGATTCAAAATCACCATAACCTGATATAAATTGCATCCATTCAGGACAAGAAAGTTATCAAATTTATTGATTGGATATTCAGAAGAAGAAAATTTTTTATTATAACTCTCTTAAAAGTTGAATATTATGTTTAAGCTCATAGAGTATTAGCAAATGATCATCATTAATGAAAGGGATCGCAGCAAATATATTTGGGAGATTCAGCAGCGGTATTAGGTTCCTTTTTTTTTTTTTTTTTTTTTTGAAAGCTACAAGAAAGTGAAACTAAGTTTTAAAACCAAATGTTAAAATAGAGGCCAATAACCTGTTAAGGTAAATATATAATATACCTTGGTGGCTTGGACTTGGGAAGGGAACATGTTCAACATAACAGCCTCAGGCTTTTCTCGGAAGAACTTGAGCCCTTCTTCAGTAGAATCCTCTACCGGCATCTTCATCCTAGCAATGGTAGGTCGGTTAGGGAAATAACCGCCATAAGCATATTGACCGAAGTTAACAGCAGCATGATGAGCAGAGGCCACCCAAACAATGGTGGTGAGAATTTCTATCAGGTCAGTTGTGGTGTTGAGTGTTGGCCACCAAGCGGCATCTTTTTTGTCACCATGACCTACTGTCCGGATCTCGGTCCACCAGGCTTGTAGCTCGGTATCGGTGGCCACAAGGCTTGGGACCGGGTAGTAGCGGTTGACATAGTAGGTGACCCATTCTTTCAGGGCGTCCCAAAGGAGGAGGCCATCATTAGCGTATGGGTAATCTTCTATGACTAGCTTGAGGCCATGTGGTGATGAAGGGTCTTCCATTGCAATTCCCCTGGGAGAAAAGAAAAATTTATTTAATTTACCATAATTGCTTATGGTTTAATTATAAATAAGCACAAAACTAAGTTAATTCTATTTGTAAATTACTGTTGTAGTAGCCCATATAAATGATATTTCACATGAATTATAAATGAGGTTAAATAGTAGTATACAAAGCCAAGGTAAAGAATATGAATATAACACTAGTTAGAAACTCTTAGCTTAGGTGGTTAAAAAAGATCCACTAGTGTTTATTACATAACTATTAGCTATTTTAGACATTAGGAGTTACAAATGATATTAGAGTTGATCCCACTACCGGTAGATGGGCAATTCAAGGGTGAACTAAAGTGGAAGTTAGTAGCTTATTTCAATCCGATTTAGATAAGAGATTCAAGGAAGGTAAAAAGTATCGTTAAGGTGTGACTTTTGACATGCTTTTAGCATAATCTATAAGTTAAGGGTGGTAGGAATAAATCAAATTGTATATTGAAAAAGGGGAAATAATTGGACCCAAATGTAAGATTCGCAATGAGGATGACATAGATAAGAGGTTCAAGGAAGATAAAATGTATTATTAAGATGTGACTCTTGATATGCTTTCAAGATAATCTATAAATTAAGGGTGGAAAGAATAAATCAAATTGTACATTGAAAAAAGGGAAATAATTGGACCCAAATGTAAAGTTTGCAATGAGAATGACGTATGTTTAGGGAAAGGAGATTGTGATTCTTTATGTAAAAGTCCCTCATGTATGGTTAAAGGGAATGAGTAGTAATATGTAAGGTCAAGATAGAGAATCTCAAGATAACACTACTAGAAACTTTTAAATTAAATAATTGAAAAAGGCTTATTAGTGTAAGTTACTTAGCTATTGGCTATTTTTGGTTTGAAACGTTACAAATGAAGTTTGCTTAGATAAAAATTTAGTTAAGCTCGAGCTCGAGCTCGAGCTTTATAATACTTAACTAACTTGTGGATATAATTGGGTTTAAGTTATGCTTAAATATTAGTGTACTTTGAGTCATACTACATATTAATGTTATTTTACTTAAATTTCCATTTGGAAAAATGAGCTTACACAAACTAAATCAAGTTGAGTTTGAACATGTCAAGGGCCACTTTATTGAGCTTATACTTAAGTCCAGCATTAAATCATCTTAAGTTGATTCGCCTATAGCCTTAATTACAACAAAGAAAATAATCCAATGATACCTGCTAATTAAGTCCTTGGGCAAGGCTTGCAAGTCGAATTGCCATGATTGATCATATGCAATAGCACTGAGCTCCATGGAATATTTACGAGTGGAGAAGGAGCTCTCGATAACACCGTCACCATTAATGAGATATCCACGAGCAAGGGCATTGATTTCCATAGTGTATCGGAAATGAGGCTGTAGTAGTCTGTATATTGGGTGCATCGCACTCAATTGGCGGTTGGTTGCTATTACGTACGGCTCTTCGCAACAATGAGTCCTCAACCTAGATTGAGCATGATTTCATTATTTACCAAATCAAACCAATATGAATTATTTATATCCATGCATGCATTACATCTGAGTGATGTGTAAACAATTGTACACTGCAATGTACCTTGGGGTTTTAGATAGATTTTAATTTACTACTTTCATCATCCATCGCTTTGCATTCTTGTGTTTTATCATTACCACTGTTAGTATAAGAATGCTCGAGAGTTTTTAACTGGTCCATAATGATAAATTTAATAAATTAGCATTGTCAAACATATTTAATTACATAATATATATATAAAAAAAGCCCTATGGACTCGACCAATCGACTACTGTTTGGGGTTTTATTAGCTACCATTCTTTTTTATCCTCTTAAATTGTTATTATTGTCTTGTTATAATATTTAATCACATTGTTTTATTAAATTAATCGTTATGGACCAACTAAAAGCTAATGCATGAGCAGTGATTAAAACACGAGCATATAAAGTGATAAACAGGTGTAAAAACACAAATATAAAAATTGAATTTTATGTTTTCTTTTAATAGCACAGATAAGGACACGTACCAGTGGCTAACAAGCTCATGATATCCGGAATCGTGAGCAAGAACATGAGTTTTAGCAAGCCTCCACAGCCAGCAGTCGGTGGAATTCCAGGAAGGCCTAAAGACTTGCCTCCATTGTGGCGTTCCATCAAGTGCTTGAGGCCTTGTTAGTTCTATACAAACAGGCCTTAATGTTCCCGCCGGAGTTAGGAAAAATAATGTCCTCGATCCATACAACGTTGTGCCTTCGATTTCTCTCACTTTGTGCACATATGGCAATAGGAGGTCATGGTAATCCAACACAAACAATTTCTTTTGCTTTATGGCCTATAAAAAAATAAAACAATAACAAGTTATAAATGATATAATGATCTGAATCTTAATTATTCAATTATATAAGTCCAATTAAACTTTTTAGATTATCGTTCGCACATCTACATTCAACTAAACATTCATCACTTACCATATTTAAAGAAGATAAATATATGCAATATTAATTGAGTCATAAAACTTTCAAGAAAGTCTACGACCCAATTTAATAATCATAAGATTTATGAAACAACCTGTTAAGAGCAATGTTGTGTTAGATTCTATAATGTCTCACCTCTTTAACTGTTGTTAAGCCTCCAATTTCCATTTCTACGATTTCTGTAGTAATTGCTGATTCTGCGGGACCATAAATTTTAGGGTCCAGCTTACTCTTCATCGGCCATTCCTACAGTATTTTCCATCAGATCTTGGTTATTGTTACATTAAAGAATTTGACCTAACTATAGGTTAAAACTCCCCAAAGACCATTCAGAATTTCCTTGGTATATCTTACGTACCGTGACCAACTGGATAGCCATCGGATTAGTTCCTGCAAGAGTCTGACGAGCAAATTCATCATCCCTCAACCAAAAGAATCTGTCTCCTGCAACATTGATTATCGTGCATGAGTTGATGATTTATTATTAGATAGCACGTCTTGTGTGTATATATATAATATATAACTAATGATTATGTTTAGATACATCCTCATCGTAGTGAATAATCTTTTAAAAAATATTATATATTATCTATTTTATCATATATCGATAGTTTTTATTTAATAAATCCTTTTTTTAATAGAAAGATATATTTTATACCTACTTGCTTTTTATATGAAATTATAATATAATAGCAGTTCATGAAAGAGACAAACGGTTAAAGTACATCTCGGTATAATTTATAATCAAAATGATGTAATTTAGACTAAATTGAATAAATTGCATCTCATGGAACATCCTCATTTGACATTATATTTCACAACTATGCATAGGGCTGAAAATAAATTGAGTTGGTATAACACATGTAAAACTCAAATTTTAAAACTCAAGCTTGAGTAGTAATTAGAATTTGAAGTTTAAACTTAACTTGAAATTATACTCAATAAATTGAAGTACAATTTGATTATATTTATTTAGATTCAATTTGTCAAATTTTTTTTCCTTCTAAGTTATTATTAATATTCAAACTTTGTCCTTCTTTTCTTTTTACCTAAAATTATAACGATACTTGAGCACCAATCATGATAAATTAGTATTGAAATTTGACTTGTGTTTGATTAGGCTTGCTAATTGTAGTTAATTTATACATTCTTACTCTTAACTTGGATTCAATAAACTATTTGAATAATTAAAGCTCACACCTTAATATGAGACTAAAGAGCCCAAACCCAATAAATATCGAGTCGAATAGAAGTCAAATGGCTTGCAAATAGGTCTATACCATAACATTATTAGTAAAAATAATCTTTAGCTTTTTCAATACGTTAAAGCTCTTCGATCTTCAGAAAAAGGTTTGCAAAGTTTCTTGAGGATAGAGGAAATATTGATTAAATTTAATTCCAAGCCATAATTAGTTTGCTACCTATAACCTAAAATAAACTTGCGAATCCTATATGATAAGAGGCTGGTTAACATTTAGTGATGTGAAAGATCAGATTAGAAACTAGCAATTCAACTTTCTTACTGAGCACGGTATCAGGGGTTTCGAAACGGAAAACTTCTTGAGCAGTGTCATTGGCGGACTTGATGAGATTGGGCAGGAGGTCTTTCAAAAACCCTTGTTTGGTAAGAGGGGGCAAAGTGATCCCTTCATTGAAGAGTTCATCAATGGTGGTAAAGAACGGGAACCCCAGCTCCGAATCGACTAGTGAGGTTGCCAATGATGGTATCAACGCGTGTAGTACATTGTCCAATGTCGTGCCTGCGAATGTCAGGTTTTTTATCTCTGAAAATTGTTCATCTCTCGGGACGTATGTGCTCCCAGTTCTTGACTCCGATTCTGGATCTGCATCATTACAAATCATTAATTATTTCATTGAAAGTATATAATTAAAGAACAGTAAAAAATTATAAATCAGGCCATTATTTTCTAAAGTAAAATGAACAAGAAACTTTTCTACTCTATTGACTAATTCCGGATTCAAGTTCCAAACAACCCATTATGATTAATATATCACAATTTTAAATAATTTGTTATCTATTCATACTCTATTTTCTAGCTCAATCTATTCATTTTCAGATTGAAAGGTTTCAGATGGAATTCCCATTGATAAGGTGAATATTGGTTGAGATGGGCATGTGGTATAGCTTTCATTGATTGCATTCTTACGTAAAATATAAACCTTTTGTATATAGTCTAAGAGACAGTACCTGTCTTGCACTTTGGACGACCAGTCCTGCAACGTCTAGGATAGGGCAGTGCTTTGCCTCCGAGAACTGGCCTTTTGAGGTCTGGATTAGAGTCTGGATCTCCGAGATCATTGTACACATCGTAGTCGTATATCCTCTCGTATGATTTTCTCTCTCCTTGTCCATTTCCCCGTAGAGTCAACAGCTCCTCCTCCCTCAGTTTCTTCAGGCCACTTGGTGTTTCTGATGGTATGTACGACTGTTGCACATGTATATAGAGAAATAAATCCCATACTGTTATCATTATTTTTTTTTTCATCATGCAATGATCAAGTTTATTATTAAAATTCAACCTGACTTATACATGATCCCAAGAAAGACTCTCAAATCAGCAGACTTTCAAGAAAAATTCCAAAACAACAAACTCTAAATCCCTTTCTTTTTGTCTGTTTGGTGTTTCTTGCGTATGGTTGTAAATGGAAAATAAGGATTAAAAGGGTCTGATCAAGGGTTTCGTGAGACATATGGTTGTAAGTGTCTATGTTTGTCTCTATAAATACTTTTTTAACGATTTATCCTCTATTGGTGTATAAATAAATGAATGAAACATTGGGTATTATATGTTATGTTATGCGTATATATCTATAGTATATAAATATATCAAGAAAAAATTTTACATGTATCATAGTAAAATGGATAGTTTTCAAAATAATTTACTATCCATGTTTTATACAAGTACATATATAAAAATTTTATTAGTATTTATATTTATATGTACATAATATACATAACGTTGTTTAGTGAATCCTTTTGCTCATCTAAATTTCATATATATTGTCAACATGCCCTCTTTTGCTTCATTTGCAATTAGATTCCTTATGTTTATAATAATTGATTGTTTGAATCTCTAAATCCTTAAAATGTGTTTTCAAACTTCTACACAATTTCGTACTTCATGAAAATATAAGAAGTTAAAGAGATAATAAAATAAAAAAGAGAGAATTTCCATTTATTTTTTATTCATAAAATATATTGTTTACTTGATTTTATTTTTATATTTTTAATCCTTTTTTTTTATATTTATCGGGGTAAAATGATTGAATAGGGTTTGAAAACATGTAAATATTCAATCTTAGAAATGAAGGATTAAGTGAATATAAAATAAATATAAAGATGTCTATTGATAATTTATCCTAAAATTATTACACGATTGATTGTACTAAATAAGATATTTTTCATGGTTATCTTTGGGATGTCGTAATAATAATATATCGTGGACCTAATGGTTTCACACCTAAGTCGTCTATGGATCTCAGCGTCGACCCACTTTAGAAATATCTTTGTAGCAAATAATGATGCCAAACGCGAAACCTAGTATGAAACCTTGAGAACGCTTAGTACTGTTTGTCTTTTATTGGGCCATTTTAAGGATTCTTCCAACACTATTTACTTGGCCCACGTGCATAGAAAAGATGTGGGTATACGTTCTTCCTTTACAGATAAAGTAGTGCGTCCTTTTCATTCGGAGTCTCATCACTTTCTTTTCCGTCTCTTCTCATTCAGCTATAATGGCTTATAAAATTATCTTAAACAGAGTCACGTCTCCACCAAATTTTTAAAAATAAATAAATTTTAATTTTTTAATTTCCTTTATTTTAATATTAAGTATAAATTTAGTTATTCTCTCCCAATTTGACATTTCAATATTTGCAAAAGTTTTTTAATGAGTATTTTATCTAACATTGCTAGCTTTATTGTTAAATGTGTATGTATATATATATAATATATATATGGTAGCATTTGATTGGTCGTGTAATTATATTAAATAAATAGTATAATAAAAAATACTAATAATAAATTAAAATATTAAAAAGTCCAAAACTTTTGGAAAATTAAATAAAAAGAAGAAGGAAAAACTGTAGAAATTAAAAAAAAAAAAAAAAAAGTTTTGGCCATCCTAAAGTCGCAGATTGCTAGTAATCACATAGGCAATGTACATGAAATGTTATAAATACGTACAAGATATAGACCACCACCATTTCACATGATGCATGGTGTGGCAACATCGAGATTAGAAAGAGATTACCTTGTTGGTGAAAAAGACTCTTTTTTGTGGATCGTCGAACTTAGAATGAACCCATGAGCCACAACTAATGTTGACCGGACCATTGGCCATGCCATGAAGTACTATGTTTCGGAGAAGCATCTCACTGTGGTGCTCATTCTCAACAAGTATGGCACCAACCTCTCCAAATTCACTTGGCACCTTAAACGAACACTCAATTGTGGCCTCATCCTTCTCATGGGTACACTTGTGTCCATATCCTTGGATCGTGCCCTTCTCTGATCCCGTCTCTAAATTTAACAACACAAATGGAAGGGATTAAAAAAACAAGAAAAAGAAAGCATGGAAAATTAGCAATCGCTATATTGTTACTTGGAGACTTCTATTTCTAGTTATTTTATTTATTTATTAATAAATCTGTATATGATCGACCGCACCAATCTCTCCAAAATTACCTGGTAACTTATCTAACAAAAACTGAAATTGCACAGATTAACATATTTGTCCATTAATTAATCCAGAATTGTAATATGATTATTTTGTTAGTTTCCATGTTTTCTAGAAAGATAACGTGACAATTATTATTTGAACTTTACATGTTTTTTCAAATTTAGTTCTCAAATTTACTATCTCAATCTTATTTAAAAAAATGATATGATAAAAGCTCGTTGATCTATCCATACAAATTATAACAATCTAAGGTAATATAGTAATTTTAACAAGAATTTGATTAAGTATGACATTTAACACTTCAAGTTTTGGGCATAAAAAGAAATCAACATAAAAAAGAACATTTAAAAATCCAACTAGTGGTTTTAATGTTGTTCTTGTTCTGGTGAAATATACAAAACACAGCGTTCGAATTTTTCTGTTGGTCTTACCTTGAGAATGGACGTTATATGTCCATTTCATTGAGTTGAATTGTGTATACCTAGTTGCGTGCTGTCTACTGGTTTTTCGATCTATGCCCTACCAAAAGTTTTCTTCTTCTTCTTTTTTCTAATCCCTCTTGTCCTCTGTTTATTTGTAATTTCAGACTAAAATGTCATTGGTTTGCATTCAACGAAATCTCTTCTTCTCTTTTTCCTTTTTTATTTTTAATTATATTTTTGGATAAAACAACGAATAATACTCCAATAGAAAATGAGAAAAGGAGTTCCCTTGGTGCATATATAAATTAGCGAGGAGAAAAAAAAAATTGAATAGGTAGAACACACCATATATAAATATGCTAGCATATAATTATCAATTATATTTAAATATATAGCAATATGGATTAGGTGATTGATAGTTACATATTACTTATACTTTTACGTTAAGTTAAGAAAGCTTGTTACTGTTCAATAACTTTCCTTTAAAGAAATGTAGGTAGCATTTAACTAGTAGTTCAAAATTGTATAAAGACAAAAAAAAAAAAAAAAAAAAACAATACTGTATAAGGAGAATATATTCTTATTTATCACGTTTGATATATGCAACATAGTACATGAATTTTTTTTTTCTCAACTGTTTAGTATACACATGTGTCTTCTTGAATATTATGGTTTGAAAATTATACCCTTATTTAAAAAGTGCAATTTGAAAAGATCATTTGATTTACGTAATTGAACAAAAAATAAAAATCTATATGTTATGTAATAATTAAAAAAAAATTGATCATTCCTATTAGGAATTACAATCATTTGTCTTGATACTAAATAAATCAATATTATAATAATTCAATACATATTATAAATTACAATAATCTATTTGTTATTATAAATAGTAGAAAATGGTCTTTGTAATTTCTGAATGGTTAGCCCAATAGTTGCCAATTTTCCTTGAAACCAAAGTGCCAGTATTAATAAATGCATATGGATTATTCGAAAATATTGATTAAGAAAATTTTGGACGCACAAAGTCTCATAGTTTCAACGCTCTACATGTTGCTCCCCGAAAGTTATAACGTCATCACTTAATCATGCAGCAAAAAGGGGGATGATGGTGTAGGGTTATCTTTATAGTTTTGAAAATGTGCTCGTCTTTATTTTGTGAAATAAATTGGATAGAAAGGAAAAGCATGGAAAAACGAAGGAAATGAATTCATAATAGAAAATTTTCCTTGAGCCTATAAAAATCATTCTGCCCACAAGTAGAGTGAACGCGAGAAAAAACTATACAAAATGACTCCACTAATCTTTTAATCAAAAAACATTTTCAAAATTTAAGGACTTTTTTGAGTTTTAACATGCATAAAAAAAATCTAATCGGCTTTTCTTTCATGATCATTCATTTCCGTTCTTTCCTACACGAATAAATATTCTTCCTCTATTTTTTTTTTTTTCTGAATCTTTCCTCTCATTTTCTATCCTTTCTATTCATTTCCTCTATTCCAAACATAGCATAAGGGTTATGATGACAAATCATTTGTTCTATTTGCAAGAAATTTTGTAATAAGTATTTTGTAAATTACGGACTTTTTTTTTTATAATGAAAGAAACTAATAAATTCTAAGACATACTTATTACGTACAAATCAATATATAAAATTTCAAGAGTAGATCGAGGCCTCTTCTAATTGAAAAAAATCTAACAGTACTAATACGCGAGGTAAATCGATAAATGGCGTATAAATACTAATAATATTTAAATACTTAAAAATTAAAGGAACATATAATTTAAAAATTACCAATTATATATCTACAAATCAAAATTTGATTAGTATTTATATATTATTCATGGATCCTTTTAGCTACTTTGGATTCCCAATACTTATTAAAAATATATATATATATATATATTCTATAGTGAAATAGTGGTTAAAGATGAAAGTAAAAGACTGTTCAACTATTTCAAAATTCAATCTTCAACTTTTCGAATTAACAATTTCTAAAATTGTTGTAAAAAGTCCTCCAGCAGGGTACCAGGTCAGTGTAGTCGTCTTAATACTTCATAAAAGTTGGTTCGGTGAGTTCGTCCGTTTAAGGATATTGGCGAGGTTTATACAAAAAAGAGTATAGAAGAAAGACGAGAAATGCTTGAATGTCAATAAAATTTCTGTCGTTTAATTTAAAACATGCACTTGTGCTAGAAATGGAGAGATGAAGACAAGAGATAATGATACGAGAGATTTTGTCAGGTTCATTGAATTGATTGAGCAAACTACGAATCTACGAATGAACATGACTTCGTGTTAGGAAAGATGAAACATTACGATAGTTAATGTACTACACGATTAGTCAAGGCATGAATAGTTCAAGAAGGTTTTGGACACCTGACTTAAGTTTGCGAATCAGACGAGAAAAGGGAGAAAAAAAAATAATATTATTAATTTTATTAGTATTTACATATTATTAAACTATTCACATAATATATAAAAATTTTATTAATATTTATATGTTATTAAAATTATATATAACATTAATAAGAATAGACTAACTATGGTCCACTAAAATACGACTTAGCTTGTCTCATTGCTATATTAAACTTTATGATACATTTTATTTATTGGGAAAAAAACAAGACGTGCAATCTCATAGAAAATAACCATTATATCTCTCTTTAACATTGAGATAAATTTTCAATGTTTTCCTTTGATAAAGAGAATATACATAATACTTGTAAACGTGGATTCATTTTGCTAAATAGAATAAAGCTATAATACGATAGCTTATATTAAAAAATAGAGTAGAGCTCTAATAAGTTATGAATAAATAGTATGTTATTATTTATTGATTTTATTGGGAATATTTTGAAAGAAATAGTTAATTTCGGTGTGGAAGAATTTTTTATTGATTTGAATAATGATTATTCAATAATTTTTTTTTTATAAAGATTCTTCATGGAATTATTATTATGAATCTAAAAGGACTTAAATAGTCTTTTATTGAAAAGATGATTTCAAAATTTAAGGACTTTTTGGTGTTTTAACAAGCATAAAAAAAAATCCACTTTCACAATCATTTTTTCCATTTCTTTGCTATAACACACACACACACACACATATATATATATATATATATATATATATTCTCCCTATCTTCTGCTCCCCCAAAACCTTTCCGCTTGATTCTTTTTCTTTCAATTCATTTCCTCTATTCCAAACAAATTTAAGGGATGCGATAAGAAATTTTTGTTATTTTTACGAGATGTTTCATAATTATTACTTACGTTTTCAAGACATTTTATTTATCTCTAATATAAAAAAAATGGGCGCAGAATATTGTGAAAATGCAAGGTAAAAGTAAAAGATGAACATCCAATGA
Source organism: Lumnitzera racemosa (assembly GCA_024138005.1). Lineage (NCBI taxonomy): Eukaryota > Viridiplantae > Streptophyta > Magnoliopsida > Myrtales > Combretaceae > Lumnitzera > Lumnitzera racemosa. Next base: position 14,606,910 of record JAMXBC010000006.1, read on the forward strand.
CGGATAGATTAAAAAAAAAAAAAAAAAAGGATTTCTTAATAAAGCACTTTAAGAAACAGCTTTTTCATATTTGCGCAACATCTCATGATTAGTATATTTTGTAAAGTACGCTCTTTCCGGGAGAAAAAAAAAAAAAAAACCAATAAATTCTAAGGTGTACTTATTAAACTCTATACAAATTTTCCCTGGTGGGTTGAGGTTCCTTCTCACCTCTTGGATCCACCCATGCTTATTAAAAAGATACATATACTTACATACATACATACCTATATATATATATATATATATATATATATATATATACTTGATACAAGAAAAGATTATTCGGTCTTCAACTTTTTGAATATTATCAACCGAAAAAACCTTTTGAATATTAACTTAAATTGAAGAAAAATTATAACGATACTAAGACGTTACGTGAATTAATAAATAATATATAATTATTGATAAAATTTTAACATATAAATATATAATTGATGCTTTTTAAAAAATTTTAAGTGTTCAAATATTATAAGTGTTTATATGCTATTCATTAGTAGCATATTAATATTATTGAATTTTTTTTCCTTAAATTTAAATTGTACGACTTCAAAAAGGTTGAACCCTTTTTCATATGGAGGAACTTATTAAATGCAAAATGGGATCCACTCAAAAGCTTTTAAAACGATTTAAGATGCTTAGGACCAAAATATTTCTTAGTGAATGAATGTATATCGGAGTAAAATAGCATTTATTTATAAAATTAATGGAAGACATGCTTGTAGTTGGGAGTTATTATCACTGAAATGTAAATATACTTACTGGGATCAAGCTCAGCACTAACAAGCTCCAAAAGGAGGACTTTGCCAAGCAAATCAGTAATATCATCAAGCGCTCCGTCTATCCCTAGTTCAGAGAATAGACTCTCGAGGTTTAACATTACGGTTACAACTGCCTTGACGGTGATTGTTTCCTCGGCAGCGTTGCCATGTTTTGAATGGTGCAGTAGTTTGAACATCGTGTGTATTGTGTATCGAATTCGATATATTCGTGAAGGGCTGTTATGGTGAGTTGGTCCGTTCAGGGGTTATCCACGAGGTTTATATAGAGAAGAAGATGGAAGAGTAGGAGGAGAAAAGAGATTGAGTGTCAAAATTTTTTCACTTTTTATTATAGAACTTTGCACGTGGAAAATAATGCTAGCAATGGAAAGATTGAGGTACAAGTTGGTACGAGAAACTCAGTCAAGTTCGTTGAATTCATTGTGCAAACTGCGAACGAGCAAGACATATCTCGTGTTATCTTGGAAAAACGAAACATTAAATGATTGTCGAGGTACTAAACAATCATTCAAAGCATGAATAGTTCAAGATAGATTTCGTGTTTAATGTTTCTCGGGATAGATATTAGAAGAATTTTCAGTGTTGTAATAAGGCCGGCTGTTGATGTATTAAAACTATCATTCAAAGCATGAATAGTTGAAGAACGATATTGGAGACTTGACTTTGCCAATGAGATGGAACCCCATTCTGGATTTTGCTTTGTCTCCTTTTAACCAATCATCTGGTGATTGGTGGAGACTTTAATCTAAATATTAATATTGACTCACAGGAACCTTTGAGGGATCCAGTTGTTAGGCATTTAAGCAATTGCATTTATGGCACATATATATTTGTTCAATTGACATATAACATATTCTCAATTTTAATAACATCGTTAATTTCCATGAAGAATCGGTCGTCATGTTGAACTCGGAGAACATGGTAACCCACCCATTGATTCTTCTCATACACAAAGCATTTTATAGCATCTATATACACACATAATTACTGTAGCGATAAATAAATATAACAAAACGAAATTAACAAATAATGAATGCAGGGCTTTTACACGAAAACCCCTAGTAGAGAAAAAAATCACTAACCATGCAATGCTTACACCTTTCACAATCAACAATAATTGGCTTAGAGAGTATCCTTTCACTACTTACACCAATGGATTAACAAACATCAATACAAATGATGGATTCAATAAAATCGCAAAATAAATGAATTCATGGAATCACAAAAACACAAATCCAATTTAAATAATTGGGAAGGATTATTAAGGAATGAAAGCAATAGTAGTATAGTATTCGACACTACAAATCCAATAAGTGAAATTTTGTCATAATGAAATAAATATATTTATAACAATGAAACAAATAAAGAAACAATTGATAAAACAAAAAAAAAATACAATCATTAATTTAATAAGCCATCCGATCATGATTCTAATGCTACTATGAGGGAACTATTTTTCCTTCTCCGAGTTCATAAGTACAAAACGAAGACTAATCATTTCTTGATTTCGGTCTCCTTTTCCCTGTACGTATATACTTCTTTTTTGAAAGTGCCTTTTACTTCTTTGGTACTTTTCCCCTTAGTCATTAGAGCCCTGCACAATTGTGTTACATATCATATTATGTTGGTGGACTTCTTTTAAAGGGTTTTGATTGATTTTTTCTTTTTTTTTTCTAATTTTCATTCTTACTATAAACCTATATAAGTTAGACCTAAAGATCAACACTTTGGAAATACCTATGAAAAGGGGTCTCTTAAGTGATAAACAAAAGTTTGGATAACTAATTTAACTAATAAGTAACAAAGCCCATTGATGCTTTAGTCTCATGTACAATCATAAGTAAGTAAGTATAAATATTAAATCATGTACAACAACTAGATTTTGGTTTACAATTTCCCCCGATCTTATCCAATCAGCCACATAAGAACAAAAGTCATTTTTAGTTTCTTAGCATAGAATCCTCTAAATTTTGGAAACAAAAGAAATCCAAAAGAAGAGTAGATTGAAGAAGATGATGTAATATAAATGATAGAGTTCATTAGAAGTATTACATAATACAATTGATCTCATAAATACACATAGCAAAAGGAAAAACAACACAATAAGTAACATCTGCTCCAACTCATGTCTACCTCAGCACTAACTAATATCATAAGTGGAACAAAAAAAAATACAAATAACTGCATAACACACCCCCCACTTTGCCTACTCCCCAACCCCCCCCCCCCCCTTCCCCTAACTTAGATTAGATCTTGGTGAAGTCTCAAGTTGGAACTGATGAAAGAAAGGCAAGGAGCCGATATACTCTTAGTAAAAATGTTGGCGAGCTAATGTGAAAAACATGAGCAATCTTGAGAAATCCCTAAGAAATATGACGACAAATAAAATGCATATCAATATCTATATGTTTAGTGCACTCATCTTGATATGGGATAGAAGTAATGATTTGAGTAGATTTTCTATACAAAACAAATCAATAGGTAGAAATGGGTACAGTAAACCACACAAAATAAAAGATAGCTAAAGTAACTCCTTAATTGTTACTATAGCACTATGATACAAAATGTCTGTTGTTGAAGTGCTTATGGGTACATTAAATCTCACAAAATAAAAGATAGCTAAAGTAGCTCCTTAACTGTTACTACAGTACTGCGATACTCAACCTCTATTGTTGAAGTGCTTATGCTACTATGTTTTTTACATTTCCGAAAAACAAGAGCTTATCACAACATCACACAAAACCCAAATATAGACATGTGGTTATTAGAAGGATACCCCAAATCTGCATCTGAGTAAATAGCCAAAGATAAGGAGTTATGAACAAGAAAGAACAATCCTACATCAATAGTGCCTTTGAGAAATTTAAGATGTAAAGTTGCTTATAAACGAAGAATTTGTGACTATGAAATAAATTGGCATATTTCCGTACAACAAATGAACTATTTGGTCAAGTGATGGACAAGTACAACAATTGACCAACCTAGCATTTATACAAAATTGGATCATCTAGCAACTCACTCAATTCTTTAGAAAGAGTAACACCAGTTGGTTGTAGAAAGAAGAAAGTTTACGTCTTAATAGTACATAATCAGCAAGTACATCTAAGATGAACTTCCTTTAATTCAAAAGAGTACCTTGAGAAGTGTGACAAATCTCTACGCTTAAGAAAAATTAAGGCAAGCCTAAATCCTTAATAGTGAATATATCATACAAAGCCTTCTCATGTGCAACAATAAAAGATTTATTGTTGCCCATAATGATTATATCATCAACATACAATAAGACAATTGAGCAACCATCAAAAAGAAGCTATGTAAACAAAGAATAACCCGTTGTAGACTAATTAAAATCAAGATGAATAATCAAATTGAGAAAAGTTAAAATTCCACTGCCTCGATGCTTGTTTTAATGCATATAAAGACCATTTTAGTCAAAAAAACTTAGTTAGGAAAAGCCTTAAGATAACCTAAAGAGGGGTTCATATAAATTTCCTCATCAAGAAAACCACAACGAAGTAGCAACAACAATTAATACTCTTACAATGGTTAGTTTAGTAAAAAGGGAAAATGTATCATGATCATCTATACCTTCAACTTGAGTGCTAATTCGTACCTTCAATTTAAGTGCTCCCTTTAGCCATTAGCCTAACCTTATGCTTTTTAATAGATCCATCAAATCTGTATTTCATTTTATACACCCATTTGCAACCTATTGTTCTTTTACCTAGAGGTAAATAGGTTAATTCTCAAGTATCATTCAATTATAAGGTATCTAACTCTTTATTCATAGCATTAACTCAAACTTGTGATTTAAAAGGTTGAAGATAACAAAACGATTTATAAATTGTTAACACATGTTCTTGTGAAGGAACATAGTCATAGGGAAAACATTTAGTATATATGGAGAAAAAAAAGGTCATACTATAGAGGTAGATGAATGCAAGGATGAAGAATGGAAGTAACATGTAAGGATTGAACATAATTACAAAGCTACAATGCTTACTACTTAGATCTAATAGATCTTCTAACATCAATATGTATATGAGAGGAAATCCCCTTAACACTAGTATCATGAGAATGAATATCCATAAATTTTGAATCATTTCTACCATACAAATCATAACCATATGGAACAACAAAAGACTCGAAACTGTATGTGTGGGATGGCTCAAGAGTAAGTGCATTAAATGTGTATGGCTATGTATGTTTGATGAACAAACGACAAAGGTTTACGTAATAAAACAGAAGATGGTAGATTTGATAAAGAAATGTTATTCTTGAAAGGAAAAATAGACTCATGAAAGGAAATGTCACAACTAATTAAGATCTAATTTGATTGCATGTCATGGACTCTATAGCATTTATTATTATTTGCATACCCCAAGAAAACACATTTGATTCCTCATAGATCATCTCTATGGGAAACAAGAGCAGCAATATAACACAAGCAATACATCACCTTTAAATGATCAGAAGAGGGCTTTACTCCAAATAACATCTCATTTAGTGTTCTCCATTGCAATGTGGACATGGGCATTTGGTTTATCAAGTATGTGTAGTAAGAATGCATTCCCTCAAAAATGATTTAGGTAAATGAGAATGAAACATTAATACTTGGGCTATGTCTAGGATATGGTGATGTTCCTTTTTAACCTTACCATTTTGTTGAAAATTCTTTGCTGTTATCAAATCTAATAGGCCTTGGACAAGTAGAAAATAGATTCTTAACAAATTAAAAGAACTTATCAAGAATAGAAACAACTTAACACTTATTATTGATCAAATAGGTCCATGTACAATAGTTGTAATCGTTAAGCAAGGTAACAAAAAATACTTCTCGCCTAAATTAAAGGGTAAAGAATATGGATCCCAAATGTCTACATGAAATAGTTGAAAAAGAAATGTTAGTGTAAGTGACACTATTATTGAAGGGAAGTCTATGAAACTTTTTAAGTTTACAAGCATCACAAATGAAAGTACTTTGATCTATATGTTTACACGAGACTAAATGTTGAAGTTTAGACAATGAAATATGCCTAAAACATACATGAAGTAAAAAAAAAAAAAAAAAAAACAACAACAATAGAAAGTTTAGACATTACATATAAGGAATGATCAACAACAGCCACATGCATCTAATTCCAAAATATAAAGTCCATGCATTGTCTTTGCTAAAGCAATGGTATGATCATTTTGGTCTTGGAGCATAAAGTAATTAGAATCAACACTTACAATCAATTAATTATCAAATAGAATCCACTGTACAGAATGTAAATTATGTAAAAATTCAAGAAAATACAAAATATTTCTGAGGGTTAGGGAAGAAGAATTTATATATATATGGTTCTAACTTATTGTACGGATTTCACAATGTTATCATGCAACTTAAGGGAAATTAGTTGAGATAATTGATGAAATTCATGGAACAATGATGAAAAAGGACTAATATGATTAGTAGCATCCGAGTCAACAATTCATGAATAAATAATGTCATTAATAGCGCAAAAATAAGAGAGTAAAAGAGTTACTAACACAATGAAGAACGCTATTTACTATATAAGAATTAGTGTGCGAGCCTTGTTATTGTCCTTTCATCATCTTCAAAAATTCATTGGATTGATTGCAAAATTGAAGCTGTCTATATGGTTAGATCTACAAGTAATAGAATCAGTAGTAAAATCAGTAATAATGTTGTTCATATCCAAAGGACCAAATGGAACAAACTCTATCCTTTCAGTTTATTTGTGCAATTTGAAACAAACTTGTCTCCTCTCGTAACCTTCTTTCCTTGGTACCATTTGGGATAGCCAATTAATAGGAACAAGATTCCATCAAGTGTCCTTTACCTTTGTAATGTTTGTAAACAATTCTAACCTTAGCCTTCCTTTTGTTTACATTTCCTTCAAAATTTCATGTTCAACTGATCCTAAAAGACATTCCATCAACTGCACGATAAGAATAGGTTATCTCCTTTTGCTTCTTACTTGTTACACTATGTAATATGCCTTACTAATCAAAGGAACGAATCCATAGACAATGTGTAACTCTTGACTAACTCGTAAATTTCAATCAACCCAATTAAGAATTGAATTAGCTTAACTTGAGAATCCAAAATCTGCTCTCTAAGTCTATAAGTACAAGATTGTAGTTATCCACATTCACATATAAGACAAGTCATCAAAGCAACAAGTTCATCCCAGCACCTCTCCAATTTATCATAATAGACTCCAACAAGATGATTTAATTGCTTCAAAATACTAATTTCATGTTGCAATTGAAAAGTGAGAGGTCTATTAGCTTGTCCATATTACTCATTTAATTTTATCCATAATTCTAGGGCTACTTGTGAAAGTCTTACAAGAGATCACTAACCATAGAATTAAGAATCCAACTACGGATCATATAATCAACATGAATCCATTTCGCATAATCTGGTTGATTTTCATTAGGTTTAACAATTCTTCCATCTATGAACCCTAATATGACCTTAATACAAAATCCAATTCTAAAGGAATAACTCTAAGATAGGAAATTCAATCCATTAAAAACAATGTTTCATATGGTCATATTAGGATTATCTAATCCAAAAACATACAATGGATCTAAAATAAACTAATCTAATTGATTATTCATGTTTCCGTATCAAAATTGTTCTTAAGAAACGAAGCAGAGAGACCAAACAAAGAACATATTAAGCATCAAATAAAAATAATAAGTATTAACATACCAATTGAGCTCTAATACTATGTAAAAAACAGAAGAAAATCCAAAAGAAGACTAGATTAAAGAAGATGATGTAATAGAAATGATAAAGTTTGTTATAAGTATTGTAGAATAAAATTAATCTTATATGCATACATAGTAGAAAGAAAAATAACAAAAAAAAAATAACAGATTAGCTCTATCTCATGTCCAACTTAGCACCAACTAATATCACACATGGAAAAAAATAAAAATATTACTTGAATATCTTTGACACTTAACGAGATTAAGCCTTTGCTAGTTAGAACATGGCCCTGTGCACAATCTCTTTAAGTTCACAAGCACTCGAAGTAACCACTTCTTCCTAATTTTCTATGTAGTAACAGCCATCAATTATTAGTCCATAATCCGCTTGTATATCTTATATAAGCATCTTGAACTTTAACCTTCGAGTTGCTCCCTCCCAACTACCCGACTTACTTAAATGGACATCATTAGTTAGCTTACAACCCACATACCTTACCCTATGTTGGAAGGAGGCATTAGAAAATAAATTGAAGATATTTGATTGTTGAAAAATCCATCTTATCAAAGTATTGTTCAATCATTCCATACTTAGACAAGTTAAAGCTCTATTGCATAGAGTTTTATCATTATAAATTGCGAATAAGAAAACACAAAAAGAAATATTAGTACTTTGTGTTTTATTAATTGATTTGTCTATACAAATATGAATACTACATATATGAGCTTGATAGATTATATATACTCTAAAATCTATACCCATTCATCTAGAATCAATAGTGATAAGATTTGGACCTAGTATAAATGTATAAGGTCAATAGAGAGTAAGTATTCAAACTTCTGTGAATTGAAGAATCCTATAAAAAATTATGAAAAGAAAATCTTCTCAATAGAAATAAATGTAAGGTGGCAATAGGAGACAGAATATCAGAATTGATAAACAATGTGACTATTACATAATACTTAAATTGATGGGAATCAAGTTATGGAGCCCCTGAGCCACAGCTGAGCTTAAGGACTAAAAGGGCTAGTATGACGAATCCTTATGTTCCAACCAATTCTTATCGAAGCTGAACCAAGTCACCTCTAATGTTATGCCGTATGACTGCTCATTATTATGTAATATGTCGAGTTAACGATTAAACTCTATTGACGACCAATTACTCGGCCTTTTCCTTACTGAGAAGCCAAGAGAAAAAGACCAGACTGACTAGGCTATCCCTACTCAGACAAACCTATCCATCTATACTTTTTGTCCGCATCTACTAGTAACCTCGCCAATGCAGCATCGCCACGTATACTATATCATATGTAGAATCTATAGCACTAGTGATTGTTTTCCTTATATATTCATTTTTACCTTTTTTATAATGTAACATTGCTTTTTTGGAAAATGTCATTTTTATCATTTCCCCTTTAGACAAGTGGCCCTAGTTTGTAGGTATAAATACCCTTATACTTATAGTTGTAAAAAATCAAATAATCTTCAATACACTTTTTAAGTACCTTCTTTCCTTCATAAACACTGTTATTTACTTTCGACATCACTCTTATCCTTTCCCTTAAGCAGGTTAGGTAGAGAATAACCTCATTAGACCAATTCGTGCGTCATATCGAATTGTGCAGCGAGTCCTCAGAGGTTTCATTGGTGTGTCATATTCTTTAGAGCTGTTTGTAGGTTTTGCATATTATTTTCACCCTTTCATACCTTTTCCCATTAACTTTTTTCGAGCTTTTTGCAAGCTCAGACTCATTTAGCAACTGGCCTTATCTGTTCTTAGTTACAGTTCACATCATCTTAGTATTAGAGTGGAGGTTTTATGTGAGCTGTAGTTAGTTCTTTCTGAGTTCTGTTATACTCTGTTTTGTGTTTGCAAAATAGAGTAAGTTACTATGTTCACTTAACTGTTGTGTCGTTAGCTGTTCACTCTTTAAAGTGCTTGTTTGAATTTCAATTTGTGAGGAAAAATGACAGATTCAAGTATGAATGTTAATGTTGGTGATGATAGTGGAGTTGTCCACCATGGACGACAATTTCAGGGAACTTCTGAAAGTACTGACGAGAGACTTAATGAAGTAGCTAACCTCTTGGTTGATCTGACTCGAGCTATTCATACCCTATCTTACCGACCCACTAAGGCCACGCAAAATACTCTACAAGCTGTTCAACCTATTAGAGGTTAGAACCCAGCTTAACCATTTCAAAGTGGAGGAGTTAGCGGATAAGTAAAACGAATAATAGACTTGAGAGAGCTAGATGAGAAAGAAGAAGAGTATTTTAAAGAGGAGCGTATAAGAGTCCCCAAAGCATCCAACCACGTAAAGCTTCGGATTCCGAATATCAATGGATCTGAGAATGTTGACGAATATCTGGATTAGGAAAAGAAAGTGGAGCGTGTGTTTGATTATTACCAGTATGAAGATTATGAGAAAGTGATGACTACTGATGTTGAATCTTCTAGATATGCCATCATGTGGTGGAAGAATTTTCAGGCCATGAGAAGAAGAGAGAGGTACTAAGAGATTAATACTTGGCCTGAGATGAAGAGGGTTCTTAGAAACAAATTCATACTGGAGACATATCTCCAAGATACTTTTACACGGCTTCAGGAGTTAAGACAAGTAGGCCGAACTGTTGATAAATATGTTCAAGAATTTCAAATGCTTATGATAAGATGCGAAGTGGAGGAACCACTTGCTCGAACAGTTTCAAGGTTTGTCAATGGGTTAAGAGGAGACATCCAAGACATTATGGAACTCTAATAATTTGACATAATGGATGAAGCTATTAGGATTGCCCAACGGGTAAAGAGGCAAAGAAGAAGCCGAGTAGCGATTAGAGTACCGACTAGCCGACCAGCCGACCAGGATAGGCAAGTAACCAAACACTGCCAAGTACCGAGTGGAGAAGTAGGATATCTGTCAAAGTCAACAAAAAAGCCGGTCCGAAGATCTAGTACCGACCCAAACGTATGAGAAAGAGCAAAGGTCTTACAGGAAAACTAGCCAGATTAAATACTTCAAGTACCAAGGGTTAAGACATATGGCTTCTCAGTACCCAAACCGAAGGACAATGGTCATTAAGGGAGATACCCCGAAATTAGATGTAGAGAGTACGGATGAGGAACCCAAGGAAAAGAAGGTTCCTATCGAGAATGAGAATGCCGAGAAAGAGTTGATCGAGAAAGACGTGTATATTAAGGACTTGGACCAATTATTCATAGTTATCTGACGTACAATGAGTGTGAAACCCTTATGAAAGGAGGGGTAGAGAGAGAACTTATTTCATATCACCTGCAAAGTAAATGAACAGACGTGCACCCTCGTCGTGGATAGCGAGAGCTGCACCAATGTGGCATCAGCCAACCTCGTCTCAAAATTGATGTTGCTAATTGTTAAGCATTCGAAGCCATACAGGTTGCAATGGTTAAGTAACAAGGGAGCATTAAATGTCACTCGGCAAGTACTATTGCCGATCACTATTGGCAATTACTCCGACCGGATTCTCTACGACACACTGCCTATGTGCACTTCCCGCGTATTGCTAGGAAGGCCGTAGTTGTTTGATTGGAAAGTCATCCACAACGGTTATAGGACTACCTACATGTTCATGAAGGATAATCGAAAGATCATGTTGAATCTGATGCCATTGAGAGAGGTTCATAAGTTACAGAAGAAACTTGCTCGCAAATCGAAGAAAAATCCGGTGATGAGTATAGCCGAGCTCCGAAAGGTCATTAATGCCAACGAACAAATATTATGTACAGGATGGCTATCTGTTCCAAGGAGGAAAACTATACGTACCGACTTGTTCTTTACGGGAATTATTAATTAGGGAAGCCCATAGCGGAGGACTCTCTAGACATTTTGGAGAGAGAATGACCTATGGACTAATGAATGGCCGATTCTTTTGGCCTATAATGCAAAGAGATGTGTACCGAGTGGTCGAAAGCTGTGCTATGTACAAAAAGGCTAAGTGCCGAGCTAAACAAGGAAAGGTGATGCCCCTACCTATTCAACGAGGCCGTTAACTGAACTAAGCATGGACTTTGTTCTCGGACTGCCAAGAACTACTTGAGGAAAAGATTCTATAATGGTCGTTGTGGATCGGTTCAGTAAGATAGCGTACTTCGTACCTTGCACCAAAATTAACGACGCTTCTACTATTGCTTCTCTTTTTTTATAAGAGATTGTGCGAATATACGGCGTACCGAGAAGTTCTTAAGTCATTTTTAGAGAACCCTATGGTGTCAACTGGGAACTAAATTACTCTTCAGTATCTCCTGTCACCCCCAAACTAATGGCCAAATAAAGGTGGTTAATTGTACTTTAGGTTTACTACTCCGAGTTACAATTAGCAAGAACTTGGTCGATTAGAATGTTTACAACCGAACCGTACATGACACCACTAAGAAAACACCTTTAGAAGTAGTCTATGGATTCAATCTCAAGTTGCCCCTTGACCATGCCCCTGTACCTATACCCGCGTAAGAGGACCCCGATGCCTCGGCTAAGGCACAATTCCTTTAGTACATCTATGATAAGGTCATTCAGTACATCGACCAAGTTGCCAGAAGAATACGTGAAAAGATCAAGGGTCGATCAGCAAAACAATTTTAATTGGGAAACTTTGTTTGACTACATCAGCAAGGAACGGTTCTCGAACAAAAAGAGAAACAAATTATCTGCAAGAGCGGAAGGACCTTTCAGGATCCTTCAAGAAATCAGCGACGACGCCTACAGGTTAGAATTGCTTCAGGACTATGGGATTTTTGATGCCTTCAACATTGCCGATCTCAATCTATATCACCTTGACAGAGAATTGAATGAACATCATCCGAATTTGATCCGAAATCCAAAACAACCTTAATGGAATGATGGGAATTAAGTTATAGGGCCCTTGACCCGTAGCCGAGCTCAAGGACTAGAGAGGCTGATACGACAAATCCTTATGTTCCAACCAACTCCTACCGAGGTCGAATATCTCCTTGCTGAGTCATCTCTAATGTCGTGCTGTATGACTGCCCATTATTGTGTGGCATGCTGAGTTAACGATTACACTCTATTACCGAGTCGACTAATTACTTTGCCTCTTCCTTACCGAGAAGCCAAGAGAGAAAGATCGGATTAACTAGGCCATCCCCGGTCGGACAAACCCAGCCATTCGTACTTTTTGTCCACATCTACTAATAATCCCGCCAATGCAACATCGCTATGTGTACTGTATCATATATAAAATCTATAGCACCAGTAATTATTTTCCTTATATATTCATTTTTACCTTTTGTATCATGTAACATTGCTTTTTTAAGAAATGTCTATTTTGTCTTTTCCCTTTGAGCAAGTTGCTCTAGTTTGCAGATATAAATACCTCTATACTTGTAGTTGTAAAATATTAGATAATCTTCAATACATTTTTTTAGCACCTTTTTCCCTACATAAATACTGTTATTTACTCCTAGCATCACTCTTATCATTTCTCTTAAGTAAGGTTAGGTGACGAGTAACATCATTAAACCAATTTGTACGTCATATCAAATTGTGCAATAAGTCCTCAGAAATTCCATTAGTACGTCATATCCTCTGGAGCTATTTGTGAGTTTTACTTACTGTTTTCACCCTTTCGTACTATTCCTTATCGACTCTTTTCGAGTTTTTTGCAAGTTTGGATCCACTCAACGATTGGCCTTATTTAGTCTTGGTCACGGTTCGGATCATAAATGGTTGTAGAAATGAATATAAAGGCTTATGTTGATTCATTAATGAGTTAAAGAGGATATGGATTCAAATATGTTATCTTAGACTCAAACTATTACATGCAATTAGGTCTTAGTGTTAATTAGAAAAGGATTTAATTGGCTATGTATGCTCATTAAGGAATTGAAGTGATTGCTAATGGATTTTAAAGAAGTTTGAGTTGTCGCAAGTTGATGTGCTTGTATGGATGAAAGTTTATACTGAATGGAAGTTGTCATTAGCTTAATTACACTTCCTAAATTGATAAATATGTGGTCGCACACATAATTCATATAGTTTTGTTTAATTTTCATGTTGTCTAAATAGTTTAAGGCTATTATAGTCCAATTACGTGAATACTCATTCCCTAATGTGATGGACTAAATTCGATTATTCTATCTCCAATAGTTATTATGAGGGACTAAATTCGATTATTCTATCTCCAATAGTTATTATATGAATAGTAGTTGAAAAAAATTGAAGAATGTAATTAGGTAATCAACTTAACAACATTATTTCTATACTTGGTAAAATCAGGCCAATAATAGGAGAAATTACTCTTAAGTTAAAGTGACTTGACAAATAATTTCATATAGTAATTGTATCTTACTTGATAGTAAACGGTGGTTCTCCTGACCATATATCTAGTATAGATTACACATTTTACTCGAAGTTTACTCTTTTGGACTAAATATTCCAAGAAAGAAATGATGGGGAACACTATTCCCTATAGTGCAAGACACGTTGTTGGAAAATCAAATAGAAATGCTATATGGAACACCCTTCCCAGTAACTCCAGACTCGGAGAAAGGCTTCAATAGTTGATATGGTAAAACCCCTGCTCCATTCCTGTTCTTCAATTTTGGATTTGCATTCTTCTCATCTATAATGCCTTCAATCTCCTTCAATCTTCCATTAAACTTCTTGAATGCTGCATCAATTACCGGATCCTCTTGCCATGATGGCTCTGGATTTTGCCCAAGATATTCCTCGTCCGGCGAGTGATTTGATAACACATCTAAAATCGTCATTACCTGATATATATTTCATTAATTCAGGATGAGAAACTTATTAAATACATAGTGGATAGTGGTTGAGAAATTTTTATCATAACTCCATTAAAAATCATATGTGAAGTTTGGGGAATATATGACATATTATCTTTTTTTTTTTTTTTATAGAGTAGTAGCAAATGATGGTCATAAATTAAAGGGATATTAACAAATGTATTTGAGAGATTTAGCAAAGGTTTAGGGTCTTTTTTATATTTTTAAAAGTTAAGATAAAGTAAAACAACACTTTTAATTATGCTACATACCTTGGTGGCTTGGACTTGGGAGGGGAATGTTGTCAACATAACAGCCTCAGGCTTTTCGAAGAGGAACTTAAGCCCCTCTTCAGTAGGATCCTCCACCGGCATTTTGATTCGAGCAATGGTAGGTCGGTTAGGGAAGTAACCGCCATAAGCATATTGACCGAAGTTAACGGCAGCATGATGACCAGAGGCCACCCAAATAATGGTAGTGAGAATTTCTATTAGGTCGGCAGTGGTGTTGAGTGTCGGCCACCATGTGGCATCCTTTTTGTCACCATGACCAACGGTTCGAATCTCAGTCCACCAGGCTTGTAGCTCGGTATCGGTGGCTACAAGGTTTGGATCTGGGTAATAACGGTTGACATATTCGATCACCCATTCTTTGAGCGTGTCCCAGAGGAGGAGGCCATCAGTGGCATATGGGTAGTCTTCAATGACTAGCTTTAAGCCATGTGGTGATGATGGATCTTCAACTGCCATACCTCTAAAAGACGAAAAAAACAAAGAAAGGATTAATTTTTAATAATTGCTTTCCATTCAAAAATAAGTCAAACTCGCTTGAATACCAATGGTACTTAGCTCCATTAACTTGTAAATCGAATAGGACGTTAGTCATACTTAAATATCAATTGAAATTATTTGAAATTTGCATATCAATATTATTTTACTTAAAACAGATAATTCTTTTTTAAAATGAAATTTAAGTGAGCATAATCAAATCGAGTTCAAGCATGCCAAAATCATTATAAGTTATGTTCGTGCTGAGCATTTTACGCTTGTAAATCAATTCATTTATAACCTTAATTATAAGGTAAAAAGATGATCAAATGATACCTGCTGATCAAGTCCTTAGGCAAGGCTTGTAAGTCAAATTGCCATAGTTGATCATAAGCAACAGCACAGAGCTCCAACGAGTACTTACGGGGAGAGAAGGTGGACTCGATGACACCGTCACCATTAATCAGATATCCACGAGCAAGGGCATTGATTTCCATGGTGTATCGAAAATGGGGGTGTAGTAGTCTGTATATTGGGTGCATAGCACTCAATTGCCTATTGGTCGCTATTATGTATGGCTCTGTACAGCAATGAGTTCTCAACCTGGATGGAGCACCATTCCATTATTTACAAAGACAAACCAATTCAACAATGCATTCCATGCAGGTATTACATACCAGCAATACTTTAAACGAGCGTGAACTGCAATGTTTTTTCTCTTTTTCATTTTTCAATTTCAATTTGTATACTTATGTTTTCACCCTTTATTATATTGAATATCTATATTTTCGTTCTTAACGCTTTATATGCTTAAATTTTGCCATTGCTTAACACATTTAATGAGAAGTGTTTGTCAAAATCTGATTGAGCTATAATAATAATTTGATAAAATAGTATTACTAAATATATTTAATTAAATGATATAAAAGTAATTAAAAATGGTATCATATTTGGGGTCTCTTATTTCTTCGGGCATTTTTTTTTTATTTTGATTTTTTTACAATATTTCTAATTTTTATTATATTAGGTAATGGAATGTACTTAATAATATTTTATTTTGTTAGTTACCGTCTTATAATAAAGGACTTGTTTAATAGTAATAGGCAGTAATAAATTATAGTATGCAAAGTATAAAAAACGAACCAGGCAAAGTCACAAAATGTGAGAACAAAATTTACCTTTTCTTTCTTAATAGACATATTAATGTAATATATATGTTATGTTCGCTTATTTTTATGCTAAGTGCTTTTGGTATACATGAGAAATACCTTATTTATCTAAATATATTATGACGCAAATAAGGACACACATACCAGTGGCTAACAAGTTGATGATATCCGGAATCGTGAGCAAGTACATGAGTTTTAGCAAGCCTCCATTTCCAGCAATCGGTGGAATTCCAGGCAGGCATGAAAACTTGCCTCCATTGTGGCGTTCCATCCAGTGCTTGAGGCCTTGTTAGTTCTATACAAATAGGCCTTAAGGTACCCTCCGGAGTTAGGAAAAACAATGTCCTCGATCCATACAACGTTGTGCCTTTGATTTCTCTCACTTTGTGCACGTATGGCAGTAGGAGGTCATGGTAATCCAACACAAACAATTTCTTTTGCTTTATGGCCTATAAAAAAAAAAAAAGTTATAAATGATATAATGATCTAAATCTTAATTACCCGAGTACAACGTGTAAGGTCCAATTGAACTTCTTAGGCTATCATTAACACTTGTATGTTCAATGAAACATTCATCATTTAAAGAAGGCAATGTGTGTAAAATTAATTGAGCCATAAACTTTCAAGAAAGTCTACGACCCAATTCAGTAATTGTCAAAATACCGAGCGCAATAGATTTTAACCAAATGTTTTTTTTTTTAAATTATACTTATAAGGATAAATTAATTTTTTTTAAAAAAAATTATTAGGACAATTAGAAAATTTAGAAACAAGTGATGAGAAAAAAAGAAAAAAGAATTCGCTTAGTCCATAAAATGTAAATGTGCTATTTCCTGGCATGATAAGATAAAATAAAATCCCAATAAATGTAATATTGCTATTAATTAATTAAGTACTTACACTAATAATGTAAAGTTCATAGTTTATGAAAGAGCCAGTTATATTTTAGTGTAAGATTGTATAATGTCTCACCTCTTCAACTGTTGTTAAGCCTCCAATTTCAGTTTCTACCATTTTTGTGGTAATTGCTGATTCTGCAGGACCATAAATTTTAGGGTCCAGCTTACTCTTCATAGGCCATTCCTGCATTATTGGTCATCCGATCTCCCACATTATTTTTGTAGCAATGAATTTGACCTAACTATAGGTTAAATCTAATTCTTTGAGATAATTAATTTGATTATCATAATATTTCGAGGTATATATTACCGTGACCAACTGAATAGCCATTGGGTTGATTCCTGCAAGAGTTTGACGAGCAAATTCTTCATCCCTAAACCAAAAGAATCTATCTCCTGCAAACATCAATTGGCATGCATGAGATAGAGACTTGATTGATTTTTGCATGTTTTTTTTTTTTTCACCAATTGAATAGCTATTGATTTTATATATTTATTTTTTTTACGAGTTTAATGACCCTTTTTTAACTATTTGTAAAGATTTTAAAAATTTTCTTTTTAATACATTCAAATATTCATCTTTTCACTTACACAAAAATAAAAGTAAGGAAATTGGAAATTTTTTTATAATTTTTTACCCTCTTAATAAGTAATCCGATTGTTGACGATTTTAATGTTGTAATGCAACTTTGATTGAAAATCGTAATGATCCTCTATGTATGAGTTCATGCAAAACAAGACACAAGACAGAAGTCCCTTGCATCACCTGTCGATTCAACCTATCAGAATCTGGAGATGATAAGACAGATTGAATGCGTCCATTTAAAGTTATCTTAATAAAATGGGTCTGCGTGTACCAAAGATTGACACGTATATGCATTTATTTTTCAAGATCAGTGGACCACTATGTACGTGGAAGTATAACATCTTAGTGTAAAGTAATGTCAAAATGACAGTACGTGTAGACCAAATTATTGAACAAACTGCAAGATGAACATGGAATGCAGTTATGTGTTATTGTTGATTGTAAGCGCATCTCCGATGGGAGGTCCTAAGAGCGAAATCTCACGTTGAGATTCGTCTCTATTGTGATGGGGTCATTCCCTGTATTTTTTTTTTTTTTTTCTAAAGTCTTTAGCTAACATCGTAAAAAGCTGCTACTATTATTTTTTTTTTTTTTTACTTTAGAGATGGTTTTTATTTAAAATTGTATTATAAATCCTATTAATAATGTAAATAAATTTTAAATACTCTATTTAAAAATTTTAGAAATAAAATGAAGAGATTCTTACAAAATTAAAGTTACAATCAGAAATTTTAAATGAGTTTTACGAATTGTGAATGAAATCGATATAATAATGAAATGAAAGTCAAATAGTTAGGGCTTGAAATTTAAAACATTCAAGCTTAAATTTATAGAATTTTTAATTCAAATTCAAAACACAAGTTCTAATTCAACTCAATTATGTTTATTTAAATTCCATTTGTTAAAAATATATATTATCCTCTAATTAAAATAAATTTAATATTCAAACTCCAATCGAGCTGCCCTTAAAATTTAACCTTGGATAACTCATGAACTAACTCTTAACTAAATATTATGGAACTTCAAATCCGTTGAATAGACTACTCAAATAATTTAAATTTACACTCGAGTCTCAACTAGATAATCATTAAGTCGACTCAAGTAATTGATAGGTTGAATTCGAGGAATTCATAAATAAATTTAACCCATTTACATGGCCCACCACCATTGAGGGTCGTTCGGTAGAAATAATTTTTAGCATTTTCATTAATTTTATAGCTCTTCTATCTTGAGCCGACAATCTGCAAACTTTCTTGAAAATCGAGGAAATGGGTTAATTTTTAATTCCAAACACAATAACCATTTTTTCCCTACCCTTTTAAACTGAAATTTGCCGATCCTGTTGATCTTTTAGAATGTGCAAAATGAGATTATAGAAACCGATCGATCTCCACAAAAACTAGCCTGGTTCATAGAGAGTAAGTATCTTACTGAGCATGGCATCGGGGGTTTCGAAACGCAAAATTTCTTCGGTAGCGTCAGTGACGGCCTTCACGATCCTGGGCAGGAGGTCTTTGAAAAACCCTTGTTTAGAAAGTGCGGGCAAGGTGATCCCTTCATTGAAGAGTTCATCAATGGAGGTGAAGAACGGGAATCCCAGATCTGAATCGACTATTGAGGTCTCCAATGATGGTACCACCGCATGTAACACAGAGTACAATGTCTTGGCCGAGAATGTCAGGTTTTTAGTCTCTGAAAATTGCTCGTCTCTCGGAACGTATATGCTCCCAGTTCTTGACTCCATTTCCGGAGCTGCATCATTATTTTTTTTTTTTCATTAAATAATAATATGATGATCAAACAATAATCAAACATATTGTTAATATCAATATCTATAGCGAATCCTACTTTGCGTAATTGATAAATTATATATATATATATATGAATATATGCACATATATTTATTGAACACAATTTTGATCATGATTAAGTCATCATTGATCATCGCCCTTCCCTTCAAATTAGAACCACCTGCTGGTTATCTAATCAAAGCTTCAACTACTAGTGGTATCATTAATTTTCTATAAAAATAAATAAATAAAGAATAAGTCCTTTGAAAAAAAATAAATAAATTTTGGAAAAATAAAAATCATGCTTTTTTCTTCTATATAATAGAATAAGAACAATTTCCCATTTGTGGATTCCACCGATAATTGTGTTATTATTTCTATTTTCTCTTATGGATCATGGCAATTCATATTTGGCGGGTTGAAATTTTATCCTTCTTCGTATTTAATTTGTGTTTGTATTACATTTACATAGAAATCGACGATAACTCACAAAAAATTGATTTACGTTAGAATTGTATTGATTCATTCATATTATAATTGAATTTTTCATATTATTTATCATACTAACTTCATATTTTATTTTTATAGAAATATTTATAACCATGTCAAGTTTATATTTATATTTATATTATCGTGTTATAAAAAAAATTACTTAACATAAATCTTCCTATATTTATCTGTTAAATTCCTTATACTTGATGAATTGTCTAAGTTCAATTCTTCTCTTTTCGGTAGTGACATATATAATTGTTAAAAAGTAAAATAAAATAAAACAGATCATACATCAATCTACCCAATTTAAGGCAAGAGACTTTAACTATTAAATGTTATACAGAAAAGGTCACGCCTTGTCCTTAGAGAGAATCCTATATAGGCACGGGTATGTAGTACAGTGATTTTCTCGTTTGGGTAACCCATCATGTAAGTGCTCACCTAATCGTTACTTTCAATTCCTGATTTACTTGTGCATTTTATTTATTACATTACGTGTATGAAAGGAAAGGGAAAAATGTATATCTTATCTTGATTTTTTTTTATCTATTATTATCGAAAAAATATCCATTAGATGTCACACAATATATATATATATATATATATGTTATGGAAGGATTGATTAAGTTTTGACACATAAGTGGATAGTAAAAAAAAAAAAAAAAATCATCTCCATATTTTATAAATACTACCATGTGTTCAAACAAAATTAACATTTACCTATAATGTATACATGCATAGAGCGTATATTACATGATGAGTCTCTTCTCATCGTTATCAGGGTATATCCTGGAAAGAGTGACTAATCCTTCGTGGAAAACATGAGTATTAGCGGTGGTTGTAGCATTGTTTAAGTTACTCAAGGTCATTGGAAATATAATTCAAATAATAGAAACATGGTCAATTTAGTCACCTCAAACCTTCTGGTGGGATAAGCATATACACGGACTATTTTGTCCCTTGCATTAAGTTGCATTACCTGCGATTCTGGCTAGCCCAAAGTAGTCCACCGACCACGACATCTTTTGATTTGATTATGGTGGTTGTTGTGTCTTGTCTTTTAAGTAGATAACGCAAAAAGGTTAATTTGAAATTAAGAAGCGATACAGTTTTTTAATGGATTCAGATTTATTGTTATTTCCATAATTTTTGTGGATTTTAAATTAATGATAGAAATTATATTTAAATTTTTTATATCATTATAATATGATTTTATTCCTTATAATTTTTATCATTCATTAAACATGAAAGCATTTAAAGAGGAGAAATTAATGGAAATTATGAAAATAGAAAAGAAGATAAGATAATTCCAATTATAGTTTTCCATACTATAATCACTCTGTGAATCATTCTAATTTATAGTAAAATTATATAAAAATGAAATTGTAGATAGTAAAAATAAAATTGTCAATAGTTTTTTATAGAATAAATTATTGACAATTTCTTTTTGTAGTTAATGGGTAATATTTTACTATAAATCGACGTGATTTACTGAATTTAAAAATTGGTCATTTTTAAATGATCATATTTTAAAATTTTCCTATTAGAGTTTTGAAAGGTTTCAATAAAGAACCAAAAAGTAATAAAAGAGGTAAAATTGATGTTGTATTAAAGTTATTACAAATGTCAGTGAAAACATAAATCAATATTATATATGAGTCCAAGATTAATTACATTTAGCATACTTTATATTTGTTTTAAGAGCATTTAGATATTTTTTATCTTTTGAAATCGCTATTGTAAACTTTAAATCTTAAAATTAAAAAAGAAAAAAAAAGTATTTTTTTAAACTTCTTGCGGTGTGTGGTTAAAACCAATCACGTGATAAATATGAAATGCATTATTGGTGATGCGGTTCGCTAGTAAGTAGTACGAAGTTGTATGGAGTGAAAAAGTAAAAAGGTCAAAGACGATAGGTACCTGTCTTACACCTTGGACGACCAGTTCTGCAACGTCTAGGATAGGGCAGTGCTTTACCACCAAGAACTGGTCTTTTGAGGTCTGGGTCGGTGTCTGGGTCTGCAAGATCATTGTATACATCGTAGTCGTATATCCTCTCGTATGATTTTCTCTCCCCTCGTCTATTTCCCCGTTTGATCAGTAGCTCTTCCTCCCTCAATCTCTTCAACCCACTTGGTGTTTCTGACGGTAAATACGACTGTTGCACGCACACGTATATATATGCATGAAATTCCCAAACTAACCAAAATTATTTGTAAATTATCGAAAAGAAAATTTTTAGTATATGAAATAACATGCAATGACGTATTAAGTTTATCGATATAAACTAATCGTATTATTACATTGGAAGAAGTTAATAAGAATCTTAGAAGCACTTATTAAGAATAAAAAAGAAACAACAATATTGATTTACATTTTTTATATATTTAATTTTTGGAAAAGTTTATAGTCAATCAACTTAATCGCCATGTTTAGAAACATTTTTTAACCGTCATCGACTAATGCGTAAAATATTCATATGCTTAAAAATAAAACATATAGAATTCACAATGGATGAAAACCGACCAAACATGAAACGGTTTCTCACACTAAAAGTTTTAAGAACCCTCTTTAAGCTGTCTTAATAAGCGATTGTAAGAGTATCATTGTATTTTCGCAACTGCATACTTGCTTGGAGCTTTACAAGAAGGTACAAATTTCAATATACGTTGTCAATGTATTTTGCATAAATTTCGATTTTCCCATTCTTCACACAAATATGCCGAAGAAAATTATTTGCACTAATTAGAGTTGTTCAAGATTGTATCCTTTTCATAACTATGACTAACTTTAACAAATAGTGTGTTTGGATTAAACGAAATCGACGGAAATGCAAAAGGAAATAATCCTACTTTGGAGAAATCTAATGTTTCGAAGGTTTAAAAAAAAAATAGAAATGGGAGGGATTAGAGAAAATTAAAATTTTTCAAAATATTTTTAACCCAAATTAAAATTTAGGAAAAATGGTGGGAATAAGGTCAAAAGTATGGAAAAGTCCCCCAAAGTGCTATTTAGAGTACAATCACGTGTTCTATTTCCTTTAGTTTTCTTTCCACATTGCAAAAAAAAAAAAAAGAATAAATAAATAAAAGAAAAATATTTTACTTCCTTTTTATATATGTATATAAAACATATAAATAATAATTTATTTCTTTTCCATTTATTTGCAACGATCTCTATTTTCTTGAAATAGGGATTTACACTTTTAGTTTAATAATACAAGAATGGAAAGGCAACCTTTATAATTGAGCTGTAATGATGGTAATAGTTTGTAGACCTAGTTGTTTGAAGTTGGAACTTACCAACGGTCAACATCCTTTTCTCAGATTAAGGCAACCCGACGGGACCGCTTATCCATGTTTTGTCTTTTGTCCGGCGACATTAATTTGTTTGGAAAGAGGAGAGCAGTTAGGGAGAAGAAAAATAAGAGGAAAGAATTGAAAAGAGGAAAAAGATGAGGATATTTAATTTCTTGGTACTTATTTGTTTAGATGAGGGAAAGAAAATAAAGAAATATTAATTATTAATAAAAAGAAAAATTAATATAATATTAAATTACTGAATTATTTATAAAAGTTAATTATTTAATTAATTATAAAAGGTAAAATGAGAATTACGTCATCTTTTTTAAATTCCATCCACTTTCTCTTCATTTTGAAAGGAACACATTTTGGTGAACTCCATGAAACATTGTTTCCGCTCCAAATTTATTCCACCTCAATTTTCCTTCTGACCAAACAATGCAAAAGGAATCAAATCCCTCCTAATCCCATTCCCTCCCATTCTTTCCTTCTCCTTTCCTCTATTCCAAACATGATGTAAGGAATTTTCATACAGTATTTCACTTAACCCAGGTGGCGTGGCAAGAACTTAAGGCATTGAAAGGATAGGGGGAGGAAAGTTGCGTTTCCATTGTCTGAACCTTGATTTAGTTTTGATAAATCGTACAAGGATTCATTATTCAAAAAGATTTTCTTTTCCATGATTTTTAAAGGGTTATAAGTAGGGTGTTTTTTATAACGTACTTGATTTATCTGTAGCAGATATTTACCCCCATCGGATAAAAGTATAATTAAAAGAAGCACACTGAGACTAACCACTATGTTATCACATGCATTACCCCATTTATTATACCTATATAAATATATCTATATTATTAAAATAAATTAATTTAATTATATCTATATTATTAAAATGGATTAATTCTTAAATAACGGTACGTTCCTATTTAATCCTTTAATTAAAATTTTATAATAAAAAAACTAATATTAATATAAATTATTAAAATTATAAATAATAAATATATTTATCAATTATTATAATCTTTCATCTTTTACACTCGACAAACGGTGTCCACACAACTGCTCATTTTTGCTATTGGCCCAAATAACTGCACGTACTTTTTAACCAGGTTCTCTCTCTCTCTTACCATGACCATGTGCTGAGCCACCAATTCTTTTTATTCTCGTCATCAAAATCACATCTTCTTCCATTTCCAAAATTCACCCAATTCAACCCTTTAACATAATGTAGGAGATGATAAGTTTTATTATTTAATTTCATTTAAGTCGACGTATTTATTATCTTTTATGTTCTTGCAACACAAGAAGCAAACTGAGTTGCATTATAGTAAAAACATTATAATGTTGCAACAAATAAACAAACAAATACAATCAAAATGAAAATTCCAATTAAATAGAAGTTACATTATAATTAGAGATAAATAGGAAAAAAGTCACAATAAATATTATATTTATATTTTTATGCACCCATAACATGAGTGTGCTTTCTATTCGTAAACGTATATATCCAAACATTAGATCTAGTCATCTAAAAGATTTACAAATGTGGTAAAGATGAATATGGTGGTAATAGCACATAATGCATTGCTCATAATTTAAAATGTCTTACCTTGTTGATGAAGAAGACCCTTTTCTGAGGATTGTCGAACTTGGAATGAACCCAGGAGCCACAGCTAATGTTGACCGGACCGTTGAGCATGCCATCTAGTTCTATGTTTCGGAGGAACATCTCCTTGTGGTGCTCATTCTCAACAAGTATGGCACCAACCTCTCCGAATTCACCTGGTACCTTAAACGTACACTCAAGTGTGGCCTCATCGTTCTCATGGGTGGCCTTGTGTGCATATCCTCGGATCGTGCCCTTCTCTAATCCCGTCTCTTTAACAAAAGATCAGTCGTACAAAAATTAGCAATCGCATTAATTGTTAGATCTACCTATGCTTGATTCAACATCATGTAATTCCTTTTCCTTTATGATGGTGTATTAACGAAGTTATACCAATTTATCTATTACTATATACATATAAGATCTGTGCAAAATCAAGCTAACATTGTATCGGTATGGCTCCAGATGAGTTTTTCCCAGGATTAAAATTTGAAACTTCATACAAAGTTAGAAATTATTGGGCCAAACCTGACAAATGGGTAAGCTAAGATCATCTTTATTATATTCCTAAGGACCTTCTTAACTTACTTAAGATGCCATATTAGTAATTTAAGGAACTAACTGTTTTAAGACGAGTTTCTTGTATTACTTTTAAGTTTTCATGGATATCATATTACTGTTATTACTTTGTCATACCAATACAAGCTGAAGTCCATAGGCTAAATACAATCCCTAACTAAAGACTGGGTCTTAATTAAGGATTCAATTTAATCTTATAATGACCTTCTCGGAAAATCTTTAGCCTACCTAAGAACTAGGAAAAGATCGCTTTAGGTAACACTATCCACTGATTTACCACGTGCTATATATCTTGGATTAGTAAAGGAAGAAAATAAACACATGCATATTTAATTGTTAAAAAGATATACTAACAGTACGGTGTTATTTTTAGGATAGAAAAATGAAAAAGAAAAGAAAAACTTCTTTTTTAATCGAATTATATATCATATTACTTACTATGATTACTGCATTAGTGGTAATTTCTTACTGCGATTTTTAGGAATCAATGAAGAAAATCATTATTGTTTTGCAAATGTAAGAACGCCCACACACACCCATATATATACATACATATATAAAAGAAGATGTGGCACCCGTAGTATGAGTGCCAGGACAAATAAAAATAAATAAATATCCAAAAAATTTAAGTCGAGTAATGAAAAAATGGTAATCATAACCAAAAATAAGTAAATATTACATGATTCTGTATAATACAATGGAGGTTATCTAGATTGTGAGGGATTTTTTTATAAAATAACAAAAATAAAGCTATTTATAACATTTAAAGCACCAACAACGATTCTAAACGTTTAAATAGTATCGGTAGATATTGCTGTGGGCTGTTATATATTCTCAGTATCAAGTCGAGTTAGGCTCTTTACAATGCACTGTACTTAGGGACCATTACGGATAGTGCACTCATAACGATGTTCGCCTTCCAAACGTAGTTTTGCGATCAAACACATCACACAATCAATCGTTATATAATGATGTTTCCCATAAGGACCACGACCACTATAGTGGTCACAGCGCTAAGATTCTCGTTATAAATGTGTGCACCATCGATCCTCCAATGATTCACGAGAAAAAATAGATACGCGGGTCTTATTGAAAAAAGATCTAATCGTACAAATGTAACTCTCGAATTGATGAATGGCGCTGGCGCAGTATTAATGATAGAGTTTGATTTTTAAAAGATTACCATTTATTCAGCTTATAATAAACCATACTATATCGGGTTTTTTTTTTAATTATAAACCGTGTATATGATCATAAGGAGAATAAAAAAAATTATCATTATTATATATTATGTGTTTCGGTAAATATCAATAATATTTAAAAATATATCAACAATACATATTAAAATTTTATAAACATTTACTTATTACTTATCATCAAATCTTTCACCGATATCTTTTCTGTGGTGTGAACAGTAGACATTTGACAATTGTATACCATACATTCAGTATCGATTATGCAGACGTTGGATGTAAAGCCAGATTTTTCACCATGGCTATTTTGGATAAATGGTTTTCACCATAGTTGATGCATAAATAAACATGACATCGACACCTAAGAAAAAGGAAATTATGATCTATAAATAATCGATTTATCTAGGGAATTAAAAAAAAAAAAGTTTCCTCTATGCACAATATATATATATATATATAGTCTACCTACTATTTTGTCTTTAAATTTCTAGAAAATAATGTATATCCAATAGTTGCATAAATATGTCATTAAATTTTCTAGATTTTTTTAATATACCATGATAGCATTATGAACTTCGTCAATTTATTTTTGTGAGATGATGTTATTATATGTAATGAATTGTTGAGATTATAAAGAAGATGATGATAATCATCTAAAAAATTTAAACAATTAAAATTTGAAATTGCAAAAAATTGAGGAAAGATAAGTTGATTGAAATGACTTAATCTATATTAACCATATATAAAGTTTAGAACTTAGTTTAAATTTTTTAAAAGCTGTGTCACTCAAGGTCATAGTACGTAGTCCTAAAATCGCAGCCCAAAAGTTATGCTTATCTAGTAACGAATGAGGTCGGACACGTTTGTCAAATTAATTAATCCAGAACTGGTGATATAATCTTATCGGTTGGTCAACTTGCATATTTTCTACGTGCGATATAAAACGTCCACTTTCAGCTTTACTGGTTGGTTTTACCTTGAATGGATGGTATACGTCCATTTAGCTGAAATTTCTTAACATAAGTTTCCTTACCTAGTGGATTGGAGTTCGATTCCGCACGGAAAAAACAAGTACCAAATGCACGTCTAGCTAATTACGTGTTGTTTTTTAAAATTATTTTCTTAAAGTTTATTTAAAGTTATCTTTTAATAAAATGCAGTCACATGTACTCGGTGATTGATATTGTAAGAAAAAAATAATATTACTATTATATTATATAATATTTAAAAAATCAAAATAAACTCAATTATTAAATCTGTAACTTTAACTAAAATACTTTAAAAGATTCTTTTCTTGTTGTCTACTTGTCCCAATAATAGGTTTTTCTCTCTTTATTTTTTATTTTTTATGTTTTTTTTTTTTTTTTGTAATTTCCTTGTCTTGGTGAATATATAAGTCAGCCAAGAATACATGACTTATTCTCTAATCTATAGCATAACTGAAGTTTCTTATATGATAAACAATTTTCCTTCAAAGTAACGTAATACCCATGCTTAACTTGTTATAATCATTTTGATTTTCTCTCAATTAGAAAAAGATATTTTCTCTCGTTTACTTCTATTTGTATGTGACGTTGATAAGCCCAAACTGTTGCTCAACCATTAACTTAGAGGGACTGAGCTTCCCTTTATTAAGCTCATCTTGAAATCATTAATAAACGGTTTACTTTTGCTTATAACCACAATAAACGTTATGATACGTTTTTTTTATTGGAAACATAACAAGGTGAAATGGGCAGTGTCATAAAATAAAAAGAACCATTATATTTCTCGTAATATTAAAGGGATTTTTCAATGCGCTTCATGTAAAAAATAAGAATATACATAAAACTTCAGAGCTACTGTAACACTATGTTTCCATTGGAGGATGGAAATGAGAGCAAAAGAACGAGACGGGACAAAAATCACCTTTCACTTTTTTCAAAAAACATGGAAAAAGTGAGGGAATGAATTTAAGAGAAGAATTTCCCTTACACCCAAGAACCATTATGACCGCATGTGAAGAAATATGAGAAAAAAAAAATTCATGAAATATCATAAACAATCTTCAAGTAAAAAGATATTTCCAAATTTTAAGGACTTTTAGGTGCTTTAATAAGATTAAAAAATATCTAATTAAATAACTTTTTATCCCCAAGATTCATTTCCTCTCCAAATAAGTATTTTTATTTTATTTTCCTATTCAACAAGATGCTTTACAAAACTACTTTTTTTCACATTTACGAGATATTTCATGTTATGTTTTTAAACATGGAAAGCTAAAAAAAAATAAGAATTAAGGAATACTATTTTGATAGATGTTTATACAAAATTTCGAGGTGTGTTGACACTCTTCTAGCGATCTTGGATTCGCCTATATATGCATATCAAAAAGCAATTATATCTACATCTATGTTATTAAGATAATATTAGCTTATTTGACTCTACACCCTCTTTAAAAATTATTAATATCAGTTAAATTATCATTAAATCCTTTCTACTTAAGTAAAATTTACATTTTCGACAGTTCAATATCAACCATATGATCTTCATAATCCCATTTTTTTTTTTTAAGATAATGAAACCAATGAAGTTTCTTATTCCAATTCCACTCTCATATTTCAATTATACTCGAATGATTCCAAGTGTATGTTTTTTAAAATATTCAATATAGGCATCTAATTTCAAAAGTGTATGTTTTTAAATTAAATAAGGTATCTAAGAACTTTTATTGTCATGTATTTTTACTATAAGATTATTTTAAAGTACTTATTTTTACACACACACACAACAGGTACAACATTCTTGCTAAGAAATATATATGAGAACATAATAAGCACAAAAAAGGGCTTTTAAACCATTGTTCAATTTAGTCTTCAACTTTTCGAATATTAAATTAAGTATCGAGACTTCACAAAGTTAGTAAACCCTTTTTGCCATGTTTTCATATAATTAATATAATATAATATATAAGGCAGCTTAAATGCAAAATGGCTCAAATCACAACCTTTTAAATGGATTTAAGATGTTTAGGACTAAATGTAATACGAATGAATAAAGGAGTAAAATAGCACCTATTTCCAAAATTAATGGAAAAGAAACTTTTAAAAGGCTAATCCATGATTATTGCCACTTTATATTTCTCATTCGTTTCGAGCTACTTTTGGTCGTGAGATTAGGGTTGTAGTTGGAAGTTAATAATTCACCGAAATGTAAAAATACTTACTGGGGTCAAGCTCAGCACTAACAAGCTCCAAAAGTAGGGTCTTCCCAAGCAAATCAGTAATATCATCAAGCCCTCTATCTATCCCTAGGTTAGAGAATATACTCTCAAGGTTTAACATCGCCGTTACCACGGCCTTAACGGTGATTGTTTCCTCGGAAGCACTCACTGCCACCGCCTTTATGGTGTTAGGTTTGCTTCCAACACCAACACCAACACCTACACTTCTTTGGGTTTTCCTAAATCCGGCCGTTGCTGCACGGCGTGGAAGCCGCACCCGGCCGGTGCCATAAATGAAAGGCTTGTTCAAGATAAAAACGTCGGCATTGCAAGGTTTTGCTTGGTGTGGAAGCTGTAGTTTGGACATCGTTTGTCTGTGTCTTGATCTCCGATGTTTGAGAAAGGCTGTGTTGGTGAGTTGGTTTGTTTAGTGTATAAGCATGCTTCATATAAAGCAGAAGATAGAAATGAAAATGGAGAAGAAAAGAGCATGAATCCAATTATTTTTCTGCTGTTTACTACGGGACAATGCACTTGAAAAACGTTGGCAGAAATGGGCAGATGAAGATAAGAGATGGTACATGAATTTTTGTCGGCTTCGCTGAATTCATTGAGTAAATTATGGATGCACATGACTTGGTGTTAGATATTTCTTGGAATAAATAATGGAAGATTTTTCGTTTGTAACGAGTGATGATAGTTGATGTGCTGCAATGATCATCAAAAGCATGAATATTTCAAGAATGTTAGTGGACACTTTGCCAATGAGATGGGAATAAGAGGGACCCGATTCTGGATTTTTCTTATTCACTTCTAGCCAATCGAATGTGGGCATTACAAAATCTATGTAAAATGTATATCCACGTTCTGATGATGATGACGAGAGAAAAGTTTGAATTGTACCAATAAAATTTTAATATATAAAAACATAAATAATTGTTTAAGAAAAAATCTATCATTATTATTACATGTTTAAATATCATTAGTATTAATTTATTTATGAATCATCTAAATACAAGATATATTAGTATCAATAATCATTTTTCCCCTCCACGATGAGGTCTATTCTACACTTAGTAAATGATAGTTGATGTAAATGTAACATTTATGCATATTTATACAGGTTTAAGTTAATTGGACCTAACTTCTTTTTATCAAGAAGCAAAATCGTCCCAAGCAATGCAGCGCCAGATAAGTCCTCAACCCTACACCATAACTCCCAAATTCTATTATGATTATCATTTAAAATATACATATACATACATCTACATCTACATATATACATACATATAATATTATATATCACTTCCAGATACGTCCACTTTCAATTTTTATGGTTGGTCTTATTACCTTGAATGGATGGTATAATTTATTTCTTGACTTAAAGTTCCCGTATCAAGTGAATTTAGTTCGATTCTGCAAAAAAAAAAAAAAAGAAAAGACCAGACGGTCATCTAGCTAGCTAATTGTGCATGTTGTCTACTGCTTGGCGATTTCAAACCTAGAATAATGTCAATGGCATGCTTCGATATATTATATATTCGATTATTTGGGATCAAAATATGAGAGTACTCCTACAGAGAAAATGAAGGATTTGGAGAGTACTCTTGTCTCTTGGTGCATATGTAAGTCAGCCCAAGAGTACATGACTTAATCTCTGAACTGTAGCTTAACAAGTTCAAACCGACGGGGAACTACTAAAATAAAGGGACCAAGATTTCCCTTGTTAAGCTCGTGTTGGAATCATTAATGCCAAGTTTACTTCTTCTTTTTTTATTTTATAAGAATAGTTAATATTATGATGCATTTTATATATTGGAAGCACGACAATGTAAGTTGTGCGGTGTCATAAGAAATAATCATCAGATTTTCTCATAACATTAGAGAGTTTTTTCAACGTGGTTGCTCTAATATATAAGAATATATAATAAGACTCGAGAGCTATTTTAACATAGCATGTTCCCTTCAAATAAAACAACACTGTAATTAAACAGAGTTATAATAAGTATCTAATACATATTCGATATTATTTGTAAGTGCCTGCAGCATTAAATACCTATTCATGGGTTTGAATAACAAATGGCTATTTAATATTTTTTTGTAATAATAAGGATTTGTTATGGAATTGCTGCTAAACACCATAATTACTCTTTCTTAAGGAAAAATGGCAAAATTGAATTGCAATTATAGCTAAGTCAATAATCTGTATTATTTGGATTGGAGGTTGGAAATGAGAGGGAAGGACCTAAAAGGGACAATGTCACCTTTCCCATGTTCTAAAAAGGTATTGAAAAAACAAGAGGATGAATTTTTAAGGGAAATTTTTCCCTTAGACCAGCAAAATTATTCGGACCACATGTTGAGGGAATTCGAAAGGAAATTTTAAAGGCTTTTTTATATTTCAATAAGTCTAAAAAAGTCTATTTAAGTTTTCATCTACAATATTTCATTTAATATCCAAACATGTACCTTTCTTTTTTTTCCCTTTATTTATTTCTATCCTCATTCTTACATCCCATTTTCTTTCCTTCTTAGTTCTTTACTCTATCTTAAGCATAGTGTAAGGGATGTAATTAGAAATCATTTGTTATGAACAAAATGTTTCTTTTCATCATCCTTCATTGTTTAAGTTTTCTTATTAGAGTCCTTTTTCCTTTAGGAGTTAATCACATTTTGGAGTTAGATTACAAGTTATAATTAATTGATGCTAAATGCAACTCTTATGATTTTGTGATCGTTGTTAAAATTATGAATAGTGAATCATTGTTGGATTATCTATTAATCTAAAAGTTCCAATGATGAATATGGATAAGATTGTTTGTAATTAGGTTAACCCTTAGAAAACTTGTCACTTTGAAGATTGAAATCATTTTGAAACATGTTAGATCGATTTTAAGGGTAGAAATTCAGCATTTAAAGTGTCAGTGCAAGTAGGTTAATCAATCTAGAGATTTGACCAACCTAATGGATAAGTTGAACGATTGGAAGTGCTTTCTAGCCGACTAAGATGGATAGTTGAAATATTTGGTCAATCAAATGCAAAGTAGGTCAACCAAATGATTAGGTCGATTGAGTCTCCTTTCATGACTACTAAGTTGACCACTTTGAATAGTTGGTTGATTGAGTTTGCTTTTCAGGGACTTCGATTGACCAATAACAAGTCATGGTCGATTAGTTAAGTGGGAAAAATAAGTGGTGTTTTGAAGGATTATATCCCTTTAGCATGTTTTTAAGTTGTTAATTATTTAAATGTATTTTATTTTTAAGAGTTGGTTATGATGCCACTAATTTACAAGGTTTCAAGTCAATTATATTATAGATATATGATTGTATAACTTGTAGGTTAGTGCAATAGATGAAATTAAAACTATATGACCAGCATAATCATTTCCCTATCTATACGTATGCACAAGCCTAGAGAACTGAAAGTGTCAAGTATGGATTGGTGCTGCCAGCCTTAGCAAAGGCAACAATATATAGTGATCTAATTTGCAATTTAGGCATTAAACCACTACATATGTGTTAATAGATTGCAGATTGACAAACAACTATCATATAAGTTGGGCTCGTGGGATCAAGTAGTATCTGAGTTACATTGGTGGTACGAGATACGTTTATGGATGGTTGTAGTAGACCACTAGCTTCGAGGTTGAAAACAGTGGTGAAATCAAGATGAAACTACCTTTATTATCATTTTTAGGATCAAATTACCGTTTGCAATATATATATATATATATATTATCATTGCCAAAGTCCTTTCGTCTTTTGTTTTTAACCTAAAATTAGTATTGTTTAATCCATTTAATGCTCTAAATCTTGAAATGCCAAGATTGTGTTGATTTTTTCACAACTACAATACAATCAAACCTGAATTAACAAAATGTTGAATTGAATCGTACTTAAATCGCAAGATAAATAAAATATATTTTAATTCATTTAACATATTTGAAGTATCTATTTGCTGTGCATTATTGCTCAGCTATTGGAGATTTGAATTTCATGTACTATTGTCATATTGGACATGATGATAATTACTTTGATCATGTAAATAACTAAAGGAATTATTTTAGATTTGTTTTGCTTGGTTTCTAGTACTTCAATTGATTGTTGTTGTTTAAAAGACTTTGGTTAATGGACACAACCTTAAATTTTTATTTATGATATTTCCCCTTGAGAAATTATAAAGATTTATTAAATAAAGTTATTTATAGTAATTAATTGGTTCTTTGTTATAGTATGAGTACATAACGAAGCTATCGTACCCTCAAATGAGAGGGGCATTACACTATATTTGCTCTTAAAAGGCAAACAAGCATCATTTGTAAACACCACACAATAATCATTTGTAAACACCACACAATAATAATGTTATAATAGGAAGTAGTAGCATCTTCTATATGCATACTTGCTTTAACATTTATATTAGTTTAGACAACTTAAAATATATCATTAGTTAATAGTTAGATACAAATGTAAATCCTCA
This sequence comes from Lumnitzera racemosa, assembly GCA_024138005.1. NCBI lineage: Eukaryota > Viridiplantae > Streptophyta > Magnoliopsida > Myrtales > Combretaceae > Lumnitzera > Lumnitzera racemosa. The sequence goes on from JAMXBC010000006.1 coordinate 14,641,307, forward strand.
CCATTGTAGTTATCTCTTTCTTCTGAGTTTCGTATCTTTAAATCTTTAAATTTAATTCTTTTTTTTAAATTTACCTTATATTTATTTGATGGTTTATAAAGTAAACATTGAAAGTGGAGGAAAAAGAACAATAAATAGCCAATTTTTTTCATAATTTTCCTTTCATGACTTTTTTTATTATTTTTCGTAAGATTTCTGTTTTAAACCTTTTTTTTTTTTTTGTCACCTCAACACCTAACTTTCGAGGGCACTTGTAAAAGAGAGTGGCAAAAGCACTATTTTTAACTTATTTTAAAAAATTTAGGTTTTCTATGACATAAATGAAAACATAGGTTTTGTAATGAAAAGGAAGAATAACTTAGATCCCCTTAGGGCACATATTAATTCTCTTGAAGACAATAATGGTGAAAAATAATGGGTTATACTTGACATTGGAAAGAAAATATCAAGATACTCTCATTTTAATTTATTGAAAAAAAAAACTTTACATTGGTTCTATACTTAGTTTTATACTACCAAACCACACAATAGTAATATAGGTTCCAAGAAATTACTAAACAAATCTCATATGAATTTTAGATTCCGAAAACATATAAAGATTGTTCATTACATATTTATTATGTTTCATATTATAAATTAACCCATTGTTTCTTCCTTAATGCTACATTTTAGATAATAATAATTTTCATGCAACTAGTAGATGGATAGCTTCTTCATAACCATAGGTGTTTTCCATTATGTGTTTGCAACTAAGAGTAGAAGTTACTAAAATATATAGGTTAAATCTTGATAAGAATCTAACCCTATACAAGGGATGGCAATAGCTGGTCAATCACTTGCTATAAGTATACCAATCAACCTAAGAGATGTTTTGATTTGATGATACTATAATTGTCATAAGAAGAAGCTTGGGTAGAGGAACACAATTACTCGATGTCTTGTTTACATGCCTATGAAAGTAGATTGAATTATGTGGTCTTGAATGTTCTTGTTCTATTCTTCATTATGTAGCTAATTTGATCTTTTGTGGAGGCGTTTTGATGGAGTTTTTGCATAGTTTGTAAACTTTGCAATAAGCTAAATATAGAGAAATGAGAGGTTAGCCTTCTATTTATATATTTTAGAAGCAGATTTCAACCATCAAATGGTTTTTATATGGATGCCTGATATCTAATGTTGTTAACAGCCATAACATTGCTCCTAATGGCTAATATTCATCCCTTTTTTCCTTATGTATTTGCAGTATTAAACCGGGCTTAAGCATGGGTTTAGATAAGTTGAATGGCTTATAATTAAATGACCAAGCCCAACTTGAAAAGAAATAAGCCCAAGACTTTACTTTAATTTGCATAAGCTTTTATGAAGTAAAAAAAAAAGAAAAAAAAAAGAACACTAAATAAGCTTAGAAAAATCTCTTATTAGTCTACTTTCCACACGCAAAACAATCGAGTAAGGTGAAGAGTGAGAAAACCAGTCTAACCATCTTCATTCCAAGCCTACTATGTTAGATCTTGTAAAACTCGTACCCGTATGACTAGATTCGGTAGTCAATTTAAGACGTTTGGAAAGGTAACCAATTAAGCTAGAAGCTTACAAAGAACTTAGTAATATTAGTTGAGAAGTTTTCGTAGACTTAGAATTTAAAAATATAATTGAATATTAAAAATATAACTAAAATAGTATAAATTTACTATATTATTATTATCGGTAATGCACGAATAATTAACGAACATTTAGAGATAGACTATAAGAGTAATATAATTACTGTTGGATATGAAATAATATATAACAATCTTTGTAATGCAAGGGGCAGAGCTTATCTTCCTATGTTATACTATTCGATTCTCAACGATGAAGGAGCAATTGTTCAATGTCATTATGGAGAACTCCTTTACGAAGGAGATACATTAGTTAGTGGACCAATATCAGTTTTCTCTTTATTCAAAAGATTTGATGTATACACATTAGCTGTAATATTTATTTAAATATATATACTCGTAATTATTGAAACTATCCAAAATTAGGTAAAATCTATTAAATAAATTACTAAAAAATGGGGAAAAATATGAAAAAATCAGTAGACAACTAGGAAATATCACTTTAGGCATGATAAGGTTTAGAGCCAGCTAAACAATTTCAAAATATTGAGGCTTATAACTAAATGACACCTAAACCAAAGGAAAAACATACTTTATTAAGAGAAATAATTCTAAAACCCACCTTAACGAATCCAAAAAAATCTTATGCACTTACCAGATGAAAGTTTGGCCATTTTGGAGCTTAAAAACATTACGGGAAAGGAGAACAAGAGACAAAAGGTAAGAGTAGAAAAATTTGAAAAATAGTGCACGAAAGAAAAGATTTGTAGGATCCTAAAGAAGACAATCACTCGGAAGTAATGTCAAACCACCACATAAAGGAGTAGCTAAAGGCTAGCGACCAGGCTGACTGACAACCTCACCTTCCCCTTCAATAACCGGAGCTTAGGTTTCCAATGAATCACTACAATTCTCAATTTTATATAAAATTAAGGAAAAATAGCAAAAGTTTACCAAAAATTTTGAAATTCGGTTTTCTTACATATTTTTACATAAGGAATTCAAACATTTAATCAATTTTTCAAAAATTTGAATGTCAATATGAGGTCCTTAAGAAAAATGTCCTGTGCACCAATTTTCGATTAGGTTTTTGAAAGACTAAATCATGTAGTTTTAACTTGAGATTTTATGGATATATTCTTAAGATGTTATATTTTAATATTAAGTGGTTAGATTTTTAAAATTTAGTTGTCGAATTATGGGAAATTTTTTGAATTTCATGAAAAAGACATGCGAGAAGGGTTATTTTACCAAGGGGACTTAATCAAGTCTTTATAAAAATCATACTATAACATATATTTGCCTACATGTAACAGTTGAAAGTGGCTTAATACAAATTTAGGAAGGATGATTTTTAAGTAAAAGTAAGTATTTAGTGATTTAAGGTTAAATTTTTCAAGTATTTAGTACACTTATAAACTAATGGATAATATGATGAAGAAAGAAAGTAAATGATTGAAGCATTAGTTGATACTTACTGCATATGTAAGGTTTAGACTTTTGGAATTGTAGGGCAAGTGAAGTATATGTAAAGTAATTAAACGTATTAGTAGCAGAAACTACATCAGAAGGTAAGTCAAAATGTAACCTAACGTGAATATAGTGAATACACTAAAAATTGAATTTGGATCAGAAAGTGGCCTTTCGTAGACTCTACACTATTTCTAGAGAATAAAATGTAAGTTAGAAACTTCCTCAATAAACATATAATTTTAAACGATGGGTTAAAGATTTTATCAAAAACTGGGTCAGGATGTGGTTTAGTATTTAATATCCTTGATCATACTAAGAGTCTAACAGTGGATTGGCTAATGAGTTGTATATGAATTTTATACTTTTATTAGAGTCAAAACGTAAATCAAAAGCCACTCAGACAATAGCCTATACCACAAGGTTGGGTTAGAACTTATGTTAGAAAGTTGTTCGATAGAAGATGCAAAATAGAGGAGAAATTGAAAGTTTGAAGATGGTTAGTATTGAATATTGGATCATTGGGAGATGGAGAGTAGATTAGAAAGTCGTATGCTTATACCTTTTTAAGAATTTATTAAAGTTAAAACTTAAGTCAGAAACTACTAAGCAGCAATCCGTACTAGGTCAAAGCCTTAGTTAAAATATATCCTACTTAACTAATACCTAATAAACAACATAGAAAAATTACCTAATACAATTGAGGAATATATTTAAATATTAAAATAAACTCGTATGTTACATATTGGTTAGAAACTAAAGAGGTTATAATAAATTTTAAAGATAATAAAAAAAGACAAAAGCGATACACAAGAAGAATGAGTATCAATATCTAAGTTAATGGGATTGGTATTTTATCGCACTTTAAATTATTATTTAAAAATATTTAAAGACCTTAGTATATGTCTTGTTTATGATTATAAGCTAGTTGCATACTCATGTGTAACGTGTATGTTGTACTATTTTAAATGTTGGATTTATATGATTGGTTCCTTCATGATATTACTTTCTTTAGACTATCTGAAATTACTTGATTACCCAAAAAAGAAATTTAACACAAACTTGACTTAACTACTAATCGGACTTGCATTGCATCTCACTAGGGAAAACAGTTAGGATTCTTAAGCTAAACATGAACCTTTCAATGATGATAGCAAAAATGGCCCTTTCGTCATCCTTAGTTGAATTAAGTGACAAAAAAGATCACGGCAAGATTAGGGTCAGTAGTTCGAAGTGATGCTGGACGAAGTATGTTTCTCTATTACATAAGCCCTAATTTGGTTCCAATTCGCGAAGTACATGGCCAGCAATCTCCTCAACCTAGATTAAAGTAAGCATAATTTCTTCAATCTCACAATAAACCAGATAGTGTTATGCGATGGTATTTGCCTATTCATGCATAATATCTAACTAAACATACTTAATCACCTTAGTTGCTTTGTGTCAAATATATGCTATTTTCTCCATTCCATTTATTGAACAAGTTGTTGCCCATTCTTCTATAGCTGTTTTGCAGGTTTTCCCAGTAGATTCACCAATACTAATTCAAGTTCTAGAAGATTAGAAAATGAGGTCAAGAAGCGAAATTCAAAACTACCTAACTAGATTTCTATTTGGTTTATTGACTATACTAACCTGTAGAAAAACTAATAAGATTTCCTCGGGTGACCTGTAGTTATAAGCTGATGAGATTTATTTCATGCTCTACAGCTTATAGATTTTAGTAGAATTTTAGTAGATACTATATCTTTTCGTAATAATGTAGTTCTTGAAATTGTTAATAGATTCAAGGTTTTTATCCTTCATACAAATTATAAAACTTGATTTTTCCTCAGAATTTAAGTTATAAAAATTATTTTTAGTAACTATTTTAAAAGTTATATCACAAACTAATTTCTATTAGAAACCAAATTGAACGCTTCAAGTAATGGAGTGGTGAATGTCGTATATAGGTTATACCTACGTTAGCGACCAAGATAGCTAGCTAAGGCGGCTCGCTTCTAGTTTACATGGTAAGGCTATTATAATTCCCTAATTTAGGTCATGACAAATCTCCTTAAGGTATCCCTAATTAAGAATGGTTTCATGGACCCTCTCACTAGCCATTGAACCGACATTAAATTAGGTAAAAGTGCAGTTGTCAAAATGGCCTTCTATAAACTAATACCAAATTTTTATATTACATGTATAATGGTCCTGTATGACATGCTTAGTTTACGAAATGAAATAAGATATAAATAGAACTGTAACTCTTACAGAGTAGAATACATAAATAATAACTATTTTCTATAATTTCTTTAGGGTCTCATGGATAAATTTGGATATATGCAAAAAAATGAAAAGAAAAAATAGTTATTTGTTTAGTCCTTTAAAGGAACTATAATATACAATTTTATAAATATAGTAATTTTATAAAATTACTATTCTATCAACCAAAAATATGAATAATTGCAAAGAGATCCACCTTTATTAAGTCAATAAAACATACCATTATAGATATATGACCCCAAAAAGGATTTATTGCCCTTTATATATTGATAGTTATATATGTCCCCACCAAGGGAAATATTGGTCCGTACTCATTTATCTAGGGCCTTTTATCTATTTTGTCCTTTTTGAAATCTTATAAACATCTAATATATGTTCATTATATAATATTTCGTATATGATTATATATGTTAAGTGTACTTAAATCTTTTTTACTTGTATAGTTAGTCTTGTCTTTAGGTTTTGGCCAGTAAAGATTGAAAGTAATATATGCTTTGCACTACTATGTGAGCTTGTAAAACAAAAACCAGTTAAAGACGATGAAAGATTGTCTACCGTGACCACTCCGGTATTTAAGTTCATAATATATAACAAAAGATAGTAAGCATACTAAAAAGTAAGGTAAAGCTCAAGTGCACAAAATATTAAGTATCTTTACTGTTGAAAGGTGGCTTAGTATTTATGGAAAAGAAGTCAACAATTAAATAACCGTTAATGAACAAAAAGTATGTCCACTAGTCGAAGGTAGTAGAAACATATAGGCCGACATGATCTTGAATTATAGGAGGTGAATATTGACGATATCTTGGAGATTTATCCTTATCTTTTAGCCATTGATGTCTATAACATATGAAAAGGCCATCCAGTGGGCCTATGCCAAGATGAGCAGGCCTATGCCAAGATGAGCAAGACGAGCAAAGAGCCAACCCAGTCAAAAAAGAGTTAGATCATGAGCATGGATAAATCAAGGTAAATTTGAGGAAACTTAAAGTATCTTACGGACGGTATGTTCACATATAATTCGACTCCAAAACGACACCAAATCAATACTTAAAGCGGTGGAAAAATAAATAAATAAATAAAAAGCCAAAAATCTGAAGGAGCTGAACCCAAGAAATCGATATCTTTTGGACCGATTTGGGCTAAACCACACGCACATTTACAACGACACAAAACCAAATTGAAAATTTATATGCTTGCACCGAGAAGTCAATGGGCCCAGTGCGTGTACGTGTGTGGACCAGGACCACCTGGCCATACCATCCTTGCAGCAGGACAGGACCACACACACACTTCGCAGGCAATAAACGAGGTTATACATGAAATGCCGCGTTTTCATGTGGGACATTGCTGAGGCTGCTAACCCACCCATCGGCCACCGCATATCCGGGATGGACTCGAGTTTTTTAAATTTACTTTTTTAAAGTAATAATATGTGTAATTAATAGTTCAAATTATAAAAATAATATAACATTATAATAATATCAAAAAATATAAATTAAAAATCTATACAACCTTAATTATCAATTTATACAAGAAAGGAAATTCAGAAAATATAATTCCACACCAACAACGGTCTTTTCCTTGGACTTTCCCTGCATGTGACATGTCCTCACGATGGACCACATTGTGATGTTTATGGACCACATTGTGATGTTTTACTACACGTTTCGGATGGCTCTTTGATTATAACATCTTTAGGTAAGTTCAATTACTGTCAATTCAATGTCATCCCTTCGTAATTATAAACATCGGCAAGCGCGATATGCGCCACTGTCGGTCTTTTCACCTTTTCAGTTCTCCCACTCCTTTTCTTCTCTTCCATCAATCTCCATTCTCTGTCTGAGAAGGATCGCTCGGGTGATGATTGATGGTCGCTGAATCTTGTCGCATTGTATTTGGCGTTAAATTTATCTTAGTTGTTAAAAAATTATAAAACTGAACAAAGAATATAAATAATTTATATATATTATAATCTCCACATACGTTGATATGATATTTTAAATTTGAATCACTCAATCTTATATTGATTTGTTTACACTCATGATCCAACTTCTTTTTATTTGGATTCGACTTCCCTGCCGGTCTAAGTCCATCTTTGCTTAAGCCCATTAAATAGCTTATCCATCTATTGCAATCCTCAATAGCGGTAAGATTAAAAATAAAACTTAAAAATCAAATTAACAATCACTTCCTATAAATTAAGATCACATCGAATCATGCAATTCTACTACAAGTAACTCTACTAATAATCCTTTAACAGTTAGCTACATTTCTTTATAAATACTAGCTAACATTTAAACAGTAAATCATTTAATTATTTTATACACTTAGCTTTCTCTTTACAATTAAAGTAGCTTTTTTATTATACTACCAACTTATTTATAAAAGTAATATCTCTCACCATATTTTTTTTGCAAGCTAAACATCAAGCACAAAACTCAATTTTTTTCAACTGCACTAGCCAAATTCTATAGACAACAACATATCTCATCATTTTTTTAAATCATATTTATCTTTACAATTATATTCCTAGTTGTATGATATACGCATTCATATAATCATCCTTGCCAATCCTAATTAAAATAACAAACAAGAAAAATCTTTTCATATACTTCTTGTTTTTATATATTGGTTAGTCGATGTTAAAAAATATGAAAAGACCATCTTTTTTTTTATTTTATCCTTAACAATTACCTAAGGAACCAATACGGGAAGGGAAATGCATCCTCTCCTCTATTTCTCTATCATGAAGACCTTTCTTAAAAATTTTCCTCTCCTCTCTTTTCTTATCCTCTATGTCAAGCAAACAATCACAATATAAAATAAAAAAAATAAAAAAAAATAACACATTGTGTTTGGTAATAATTCAAAAAAGAAAAATAAGATGAAGCAAGGTGAAATGAAACAAATTGAAGAAGAGAGAGAGAGAAATAAATGGATAAATAAGAGAAGATATTTTTCTTTATTTTTTATTTGACTGATATGAAAAGGGGAAAATATTAATGAGTAATAATGGTGATCTTACTCAAATGGTCCCTCTCTTTGGTACCGTTCTGTGAAGCATACTAGTTATTTATCTAGATCACTCCGTTCTACTATGGTATGGCAATTTTATTTATATGAATTATAATTTGGTAACTTTAAACAATTTAACCTATTTTCTCTTATTTCACCAAGTTTTGGCTTTAAAGAAGGGTAGAGTTATCCTGTTGTTTTCCTTCCTTTCTTTCTCATCTAGCTTACTCACTTTTATTTATTTATATATATATATATATATATCCCCCAAAGCCAACTTCTTATTCAATTTATTAAACAAACCATTTTCCTATTACTTTCCTCTTCACTCCTTACCAACATGGTATAAAACTCAACCTAACATAAAGAGGTGGAAAAGAACCATTCTTCAAACATGATCAAGAAAGGATTGTCATCGTTATTAACCTAAAAAGAAAAAAAAAAAAAACAGCCAATGAAACCCCTAAAGCAACTTAGATGGAATGAATGAACCATAAAATTAGGTGAAAGCAATTTTTGAGGTTTGAAAAAAATGATAAACTAGATTGAATAATTTTTTTAAGTTTTAAAAAGATTATCAAACATACTGAATCAAACATGAGAACATAAAATAACAAAAGTACAATAATGATTACATTAATTGTAATAATTTGGTGATAGTACCTTTTATCTAAAAATATTGATTTCATTTGTCCATCTAGCTATATTTTCATCTTGAAATAAGAAAGCGAATAAATGATGTAAAGTCAAATATTTAAAATATGTTGACTACATTTTGTATATTTTGGAAATAAGTAAAGAACGATTTTTTTCTATTTCTCTAGTGCTGATTTCAACACTATTTAATTTTTGAAATACTAACTAAATCGTAGTAGGACTTAGTTATTGTTTCTAATGTATGCCTTGATGAATTATGTAGGACGTGAAAAATATCGCCTATGGAGAAAGATCTAAGTTCTTGGTCTCAAAATTGCATTGAAAGTACCTTTTTTTTTAATTAATAAACAGGCAAAATTGTAAAAGAAGTGTAATATCACGGAAAAATGTTTTGAAAATAAAGGCCAGTTTAGGTAATTACTAAAATCCAACCCCCACCCCCCTTAAGCAATCTCCTTTTGCCTAAACCTTAATCTTTGCCAAATAATGCTTAATCCTTGCCAAATAATGCCTAATCCTCACTCTTTATGTAAAAACTTAGGGAAACCACCCTAAACCCAATACAAAAGGAGAAACCAAGAGGAGATTAAAGTAAGATTTTAGAGAATTAACTTTAAAAAATTTGTATTAAGCCTCTTAGCACACTAAATCCTTTTGTTTCTTGTTGATTTTTGCTCCTTCTTAAGTATTTTCAAGTGGAGTTTCTTTTTTTTTTTTATCAAAAGCAGTTCATTCAAATGTTTAAGATAAGTTTCATGAGGGATTACATGAGTTTATCTTGATTCTCAATTGAAAGCCTTACTTTAGAGAAGTTATACTTAGGTTTTATTGATGATTAAATCTTAAACGAATCATTATATGCAGTTATTGGTGGTGTTTTGCATCATCATCAAACTTCACCAAGTGTTTGAGTTATTGCAAGTAAGTTTACAAGTTTTCACTCTTACTTTTGAATTTTACAAATAATTGCTAACGTGTCTTAAGTTTTGCTTAGATGTGTATGAGGATTAGAGAAGGGTTCAATAAAAAAGAATTTTGGATTTGAAGTTGAGTTGTTTTGCAATTTACAAAATAGAAGCAAGGGACGCTAAGCCACTATAAGTAGCATCAACTTAGCATCCAAACACTACACTCTATAGCATCCAAATGCCATACCCTGTTCAAAATTAGTTTGTTTTCCAAGGTACCTTCCAAACTTTTATCACTCAACCAACTCCTTGTCTAACCTCTTCATTTTCAAAGGATTCAAACTTTATCCTAAGAATTGGAGTTTTAAAAGTATTTACGAGTAATCTAACTAAGAGACTTAAGGGAGAAATTATAAAGTAGTTATCTCTACTAAAGAAGCTATTAGTTGGACTTAACTAAGTAACTTGAAGGTGGGTCTAGGTATTATTAATAGAGACTAAACTTGTAGGCAAGCTAAGTGTTGTTAATTGATCGGGTTAGAACCATGTAAATGTCTACTTGATTAAGATGTAAAGGAACTAAGTGGAACTTATTATCTCTTGGGTTAGGTGCTTAGATTATTTTATCTTTGGATCTCCTTTCAAGTTGGTTAGTATACTCAGTGACTCAAGTACTTAGAATATGCTTGTTGATTGTGCATGTTAGGTTAAAACGAAGTAACTTGACGAAATCAAACTTAACTTTTAAAAACATTGTGATGTTGATTGTGCTTTCCCAGCTCGTCCTTCAATGTCATGCCCCAAAATCAAAGAGCTAGAAGCTATCTTCCTCAGTTGTTAACATAGTTTACACAAGGTGAACAACGACTCAACCAACTTTGAAGCAGTTATATGAGCACCTATAATATATCATACTTATGGAGTAGTACTTTACAAAATATAAATATTCACATATCTAAAAGATACTTTAGATCCTTTACATAGCCTTATATACATCAAAAGTTTCAAAGTTTTCAAAAGATCTATACATCCTTACAAGAGGACTACATTACATATTATAGATATATCAATCAGACAACAAAAACTATAAAACCTCTCAAGAAGATCTTATAATCTTCCCACAAAAGAAAAACAAAAGTAACATGGGCATTGATCCATTCCTTAAACTTCAATACCTTACTTTTTAGCCTATCGAAGGACAACTGTAACGAAGGATCTTCAAGTATTACTCTATTCCTGCAAAATAATTTATTGGAATGTGAGCTCACTAACTTAGTAAAAAGAGACGGAGTCGTAAAGATACATTAACAAACATAGTTGTTTAATCATTATTTAAATACAAATACAACAAATAGATGATAGATAATCCCACAATGTGTAATTAGTCCATTATGAAGTTAGAGAAAATTCGTCAACTCTAACCTAGATTTTGAAGAGTTTCATCACAATGCTATCAAACTAAATTCGGGCTTATACAATGGAGAGTACCCTCCTCCATAGACAACATTTGAACCACAATTCCCAACCTTGCTATGATCCCCTATCCTGGACCGGTCACACGCAATCGAGTTAAAGGACTCTAAGGACTTGCTCGGAGAATCCTAGCTCTAAGACAAAGCGGAGATAGGAATTCCTATCTCAAGGTGCTCTCTTGTCGACCTAACTATCAGGTCTTTACTTGTATCAAATCTACCCCTGTTCAATAGTGATGCTTTAACCCAAAAGATAGCCCAATAATAGCTAAGGTAAGCTCTCAATCCAACCGCAAGCATCCAACCCTAAATCAAGCTAACTTCTCCCTAGAATAAGTAATTAGTCCCCGACCTAGTCTAAATCAAATTGACCCTTGACTACTTACACTTCCTGTTTTGCTTACTTCTATCATATTCCTAACTTCCATTCACCACGTAATACGTGTCTCCTGAACACAACTTTCTAAAATGATTCTTACTTTCTAAAATGATTCTTTCTTTTTCGTACTAAATATTTTTTATCTCTTTTACCCCTTTTAGTATGTTTCATGTAACCTCATCGTAAAATCCCCTTTTACCTTTTCATACATATAAAGTAACCCTAGTAGATGGGTATATAAACCCCCATTTTCTTGTACGCAACAACAATAACAAACTAATCAATATAAAATTACTCTTGTTGAGCAACCTTAGTATTCTTATCATCATTTCAACTCTTATCTATTATCTTTAGCAAGAAGTAATGGCGAGCGACCCTTTAGTTCGGACCAATATGTCATATTTGGCGGATTGTAGGCCAAGTAGGATTGATTGGTATATCGTATCCATTCGATAGCTACCCAAATTTTGCTAAATTTTTCTCTAATTGTTTTGGTTAGTTTCGTTGTAGTGCTTCTCTGTGTGTTTGACCCCAAAGACGCATCAGCTTTGCTAGTATCAAAGTACGGTTTCGAAAGGAATTGTGTGAAGTTGCAGTGAAGTTTAGGTTCACTTTGCTATTAGTTGTTACCATATTCCTTCTGTAACTATTATAGTACACTTGTGTGATAGCAAGTATGGTTTTGCTTTTACTCTATTTTTCATTGCGAAAACAAGGCAAGTTTGTTTCTATTCTATTTAAGTGATTATTAGGTACTAAAGTTGCTAATGAATTGTTAATCTGTTCGGGAAGTATTGTACTATGTTAGATTATAATGTTCAGAGTGTTATTGGAGACCAGAGTAGCGGTGCTCAACTCAATCATGGTCATAATGGTAGTATCACCCCAAGGTCCATTAATGATAAACTTGATAGACTTACAAACATTGTTGAGAGTTTAGTCACAGTAATGCAAGTTAACAGGCAATAACTATAGGGTATGCCACTGCAAAACTGCCTGATAATGTTTAAGAGAAGGGTTAAGTCTAAGTTGGTTGAGCCCATCGCTCAGTTCAATCCCCTTGAGCTGGAGGAGCTACTAAATGAAGACTGGAGTTGGAGGAGATTGGGGAAGATCATGAGGAGCTAAAAGTTGAAGAGTTTGGGGAAGAAGAAGAAGCTGACTATTATCAAGCAAAGGGACAAGGATGCCGAACTCCTTGAAGGCTAGATAATGTCAAGGTTTAAATGCCACTCTTTAGTGGAAGTGGAGATGTAGATAAGTACTTGGAATAGGAAAAGATGGTTGAGAAAGTATTTGAATGTTATGAGTATATGGATATTGTCAAAGTTCAACTTGTTGCACTAGAGTCTACTAGGTATGATATAATATGGTGGAAAAATCTAAATGCAGCCAGAACAAGAGATGGAAGACAAGGTGTTAGAACTTGGGATGAGATAAAAATGTTATTGAGAGGAAGATTTGTGCCTGAAACTAACTTGTAAGATACATTTGCAAAGTTGCAGCAACTTTGCCAAAGAAGTTGATCTATTGATGACTAGGTAAAAGAGTTCCAAATGCTTATGATCCAAGCTAACGTCGAAGAAATAGAGGCTCATATAGTGTCAAGGTTCATTTCTGGGCTCAAGTATAATATTCACAATATCGTGGAAGTACAAAGGTTTTATACCTTAGAAGAGGCAATCAAGATCGTATAGAAGGTCGAAAAGTAGAGGAGAAATGTTCTAAGCCAACATTCTCGTAAGCTACAGTATCGTATCGACTTGCTCAAGCTGAGCCAAGGAGGCCATACCGAACCAAAGAAAGGAGTAACAACCTGATAACAATTGGGCAAGCCAGTAAGGCCAAGCCATTTAGCCTAGCCGATCTAAGGTTAAGCTGAGTTCGAGGACATACAAGACAGGGTAGACCTTCAGATGAAAAATTAACAAGGTAAAGTGCTTTAAATGCTTAAGCTTCAAACACATAGTTGTTGAGTATCCGAACCGACATGTCATGGTGCTCCAAGGAGATGTAGTGGATAGCACCAATGAGATGTAGTGGACAACACCGATGAGAATGAGCCTAAGGAGGAGAAAGATGTTCGAGAGGTAGAAGCCAAAGAGGAAGAGATATGTATCTACCGTGACCCGGGAGAAGTGATGACCCTAGTTCAGATTCGAGTATTGAGCTCCCTACCGAACCCCCAAGAAGACCAGAGGGAAATTCTGTTCCACACCAAATGTACCACCAAAGGATAATTATATACCATTATATTGGACAAGGGAAGTTATACCAATGTAGTTGCACGGTCCTTTGTACAGAGGTTAGGTTTACCGACCTCCAAGCATCCCTAACTATACAAGTTGCATAGGCTTCATGATAAGGGTACTTTACACGAACTGAACAAGTAGCCGTACCATTCAGTGTTAGGAATGTGTATAGGGACGAAGTAGTTTATGATGTTATCCCCATGGGAGCTTCACATCTACTGCATAGACAACCTTGATTGTTTGACTGACGTGTTACTCATGATGGGTATAAGAACACTTATGCCTTTGTTAAGGATGGAAGGAAGATTGTGTTACAACCCATGACACTCTCCTAAGTGAATGACACCCATAATCAACCCACCTGGGCTAGTAAGAAAAAGGCCTTGGTGATGAGCCAAAGAGAGCTTTGATTCGCTGAAAAGGCTAATGAACCCATGTTCCTATTGGTTAGGAGATTGTTGGAGATGAGAGAACTAAAGAGTATTCCAAAAGAGATCCAAAACTTGCTAAAAGAGTTTTTTGACCTATTTCTAGAAGAACTGCCTAGAAGACTACCTTCAGTTTAAGGTATAGAGCACTATATTGAACTCTAGCCAGGCATCACCCTACCAAACCAACCTGCATACAAAATGAACCTTGAACAAGCTATTTGTTACGCCCCGAAGTCGCAGAGTCGCAGAGTCGCAACAGTCCCGCTGTGTAAACCATTCTATGATAGTAACTGGCCTTATAGTGCCTACCATAGACACGATCTACACAAGGCGTCGACGACTCCTCACTTTGAAGTAAACAATCCGATTAACAATTAAACTACAATTATGATAAATAGTACAAATGTCTAATAACATGTATAATTATATATATAAGTCCATAAAGTTTCCCAGGAAGTTTTACATAAACATAACAGTTCACTAGATTACATCAGGACTATCAGTCTTTCATCCCTAATTACATAGTCACTCTAGTTACACATAATACTAAGTAACTTGATCCTCACACCCTTGGCTTCAAACGGACTAACCTCTGGGTAATTGTAGGGCGGCATAGTACTTGAAGTGTTCAGAAATCAAAACCTGTAAAAGGATTTATAAAGGTATGAGCAACTACAGCTCAGTTGAATTGGAGACTGATGAATGCATATAAGCACAAACAGGGTTATCAAGCAAGTATTTTCATGCAATGCAACAATCAAGTATCATTGCACAACATAGTCCGGTCCGTTGTGAAATCAGAGAAATTTCACCCGCTCCAATCGGATTGAGGAATTTCCATATTATGCAGCAGCTCACAACCAAACCCAGGCTTGAACAATGGAAACCTCGCTCCTCCTACGACTACCTTCGAACCATTGACTTCACCCTCGCCACAACCTCCTCTCCTGTTACTTAGTTCGACTAAGGATGAAGAAGGGACCATTTTGCAATCCTGCGCTATCCCTTTCGAAGGGGTCGGTATTTGGTTGGAGAATCCTATGATCCCCTAACAGGTTGCAATGCATGATATTTTCGGTTATTAGGGTCGAATAAACTTAAATTCCATTTAGGGCGTTCAAACAATTTCATACCAATTCAATCAGTCACAAAATCACTCACATTACAAATTCAGCATGAATTCAGATACATCAAACACATGCGTAAACTACTTACAATCACAATCATATACAAGCCTAAGTCTCCGAGTACTACAAAATTAGTACTCCATTACAATAAGCAATAACCCAACTTACTTGGAATTGCTCGATCCCTTAATTGCAAGCTGATGTGTCTCTGGGTATCCTATAATACAAATAGGTCTTTTTAGTACTTATAATTTATGGTTTCATATTCTAAGTTATATTTTAACTCATTGTTTTCGTATATACCTATTATGTCCTAATGATTCTTTGTACTTTATTTCGGGGTTCGAATCCTAAATTAGATTTTAAATTTTGATTCCTAAGCCTCAAATATGCTCAAATCCTAATGTAAAATTAATCACATTAAGCTCGAGTATCCAAATATCCAATTGGATCTTAATTTGGTATTCTAAACTATTCGGTACACACTAACCCTAATTGAGGTATCGGATTTATTCCCGATGTGTGAAAATCTTACATTTTGAGATATTTACTTAAAATTAAATGTTATTTCAGATTTATTATTTTTCTGATTTCTATTATAATATTATCTAAATAACCCTATTTTTTTTAGATTTATTAATTTACAATTTCACATATTACTAATTTCTTATATTAATTACCTAATTTCCTAAATTAACCATACTTAATGCTCCAAGGGCTAGGATTAGGGTTCCACATCAGAGATTAACATCCCTAAACATCTAATTAATATCTAAATCAGTAATTAACATCTTAGTCACTTAATTAACCCCAAATCACCCAATTTTTCCATCATTTTAGGGCTAAAAATTAACTTAACAATTTCAAAAATTAATTTTTAAAAAATGGCTTCATAGCACTGTTCTATATCATATGAGCATCCTACAGAAAAAAATTGAGCTCCAAACTACATTCCTAATCCTATTTGTTTTCCGTTCTAATCATGCTCGGTTTTGAACAATTTGTTAAGAACCCTATAGTTTCAGACGTAATTAAAATAAATCGATATTTTTTCCTAAATCTACATACAATAAAACCTTAGAATAACAAGTTTCATAATTTTCTGGGCAAAATAACTAATTTTACAAAATTATTCAAAATCAGGAAATTTAAGAGGCTAACCGGTCCGAAGCTTTCTAGCCGTCCAAACCCCGTCCAAGGCTGTCGATCGGCCTAGACGGTAAGGCTAGAGTGGCGTGGTGGTGTTGGCTCGGTTCAAGGTGTTGGTGAGGTGTGGGTTTCTCTCACTACACGAATTTGCACAATTTCCTTTTCTTTTTTTTTTCTAGATTTTCTCTCGATTTTTTTAGTTTTCCTATTTTTTCCTAATGCTAAACTGTCCAAATGACTTCTGGAAATTTTTCCCCTATTTATAGATGACTTTTGTAATTATTATACATTAATTAGACAAGACTTTGCCCAATTTCCTTGATTTTTGGCTTTTATGTTATCTAATTTTAATTGGTTGATTTTTCTTTTACAGATCTTGACCTGCCACGACCTGATTTGGATTATTCTAGCCTCTTTTGATTTTTTTCTGATTTTTTTCATAATTAATTTATAATTTTATTTAATTATTTACTTAGTTTTTGGCCAATTTAGGTAATTTTGCGTATTTTTACCTACACTTAAATACATGTGGGGTACATGTGAACATTCCTAATTATTATTTTGGTCATTGTAAAATTTTTAGTATAGATATAATCTATCTTTAGTAATTTATCAGTTATTCGATTACACTTTTCGCCTTTTCGGTAATTAGCACTTATTATGCTTAAAATTTAAAAATTTTATAGTCTCCTATTTTATTACTTATTTTCTTAAATTCAAGTTTACGGGGTTATTTTTACTAATATTTCTCTTATTAGTTTATAATTTGAGTTTGATCAGATCCATTAACCGATCGCCCTACACCTTGGGTTCTAAGTTCAAGCCTACGGTTACTTGGCTTAGCTTTAGGGCTTACACTATCGAGTTGAAGAAACAGGTAGACGAGCTAATAGAGTGGGGATATGTAAAGGAGAGCATAAGCCCTTGTGTTACACTAGGTTTGCTTATTCCGAAAAAGGATGGTTCATAGTGCATGTACATCGACAGCTAAGCAATTAACCGAATTACCGTTAAGTACAGATACCTGATACCGAGGCTCGATGACATGTTAGATGAGCTTCATGGTGCCAAGATATTTTCAAAGATTGACTTGTGAAGTGGTTACCACCAAATTCGTATAAGACTAGGAGATGAGTGGAAGATTACCTTCAAGACTAGGTACAAACTCTACGAATAAAACTCTACAAATGATTGGTTATGCCGTTTGGACTTACTAATGTGCCAAACACATTCATGAGGTTAATGAACCATGTAATGCACCCTCTAATCGGAAGGTGTATAGTCGTGTATTTTGATGACATATTAGTATATAGTACCGACCCAGACAGCCATGTTCAACATCTCCGTGATGTATTCGGCATTTTACGAATTGAGAAATTGCATGGGAATGTGAGGAAGTGTACGTTCTGCCAAAATGAGGTGGTTTTCCTAGGGTTTATAGTGTCAAGGGAAGAGATCCAAGTAAATGAGGAAAAGATCTAAGCCGTTTTGGAATGGCCAACGCCGAAAAATGTCATTGAGGTCCAAAGTTTTCATAGCCTAACTTCTTTCTACAGGTGATTTATTAAGGACTTCAGTATAATAGCTGCCCTATTGACCGAGTTGATAAAGAAGTAGATTCAGGTGGAATGATCGAACTAAATAGAGCTTTAGAGAGATCAAGGAAAAAATCACCTCAACGTATGTTTTCTCGCTGCTCGATTTTGACAAGCCCTTTGAATTAGAATGTGATGCATCGGGAGTTGGAATTAGTGTTATCTTGATGAAAGAGCAACCACTTGTTGCCTATCACAGTGAGAAACGTAATGGTCCAACCATAAGTTGTTCTGTAAATGAGAAGAAGTTGTACTCCCTCTTCCAAGCCCTCACAGTCTGGCAACATTATCTGCTATCATGAGAGTTTATTATTTACACTAACCATAAATCATTGAAATATCTTGGGAGTTAGAACAAGCTTTCAAAGAGGTAAGCCAAGTGGTTAGAGTTTATGCAAGGGCTCTCGTACGTAATCCAACATAAGAAGGAAAGTGCAAATGTGATCGTCAACGCTCTATCACGGCAAGAAACTCTGCTAACCACTTTGTAGACAAAATTATTAGGATTGTCACTCATCACTGAACAGTATACTACTAACCCTCACTTTGGTCCTGTTATTAACCATTATCGAGAATGAGGTAGTTGTTAAAGGATATTATCTTAAGGACGGCTATCTGTTCAAGGACCGCAGGCTATGCATTCCAAATTGCTCCATGCGTAAGCTATTGATCATGGAAACTCATAGTGGAGGATTATCTAGTCATTTCAGGGAGACTAAGACAACCAATATGTTGAGCAAAAACTTTTATTGGCTTGGTTTGGCTAAGGATGTCCATAAGATAGTAAGTTGTTGTGAGGTATGCAAGTAAGCTAAAGAGAAGAGAGAACCCAATGGAGAGTATATGCCGCTGCCAACACCAACCTTACCTTGGACTGACATCAGCATGGACTTTGTCCTAGGGTTACCCTGAATATCTAGAGGAAAAGATTCTATTTTTGTTGTAGTGGACTACTTTAACAACATGATGCACTTCATTCCATGCCATCAAACTAACGATGCTTTATTTATTGCTGATTTGTTTTTGCAAGAAGTTTTCCAACTACATGGGGTACTGAAGACTATTGTCTTAGATGGGGACATAAAATTGTTAAGTTGTTTTTTAAAGACTCTTTAGAGAAAACTTAGAACTAAACTTGTATTCAACTCCAGTAGCTACCCTTAGACTGATGATTAGACTAAAGTGGCGAACAGGACACTAGGAAATTTGCTTAGAGCTGTTGTAGGGGAGAACTTGAGGGATAAGGATCTATGCCTACTAGTTGTGGAGTTTACATGTAACCAAACTATTCATAGCACTATTAGGAGGACCCCATTCAAGGTCGTCTATAACCTAAATCCCACTATTCCCCTAGATATGATCTGTGCCCTAGCAATTACAAAAAAAAAAATCAATTTAGAGTTAATCGAGCCTAAGAATTGGTAGCTAAGGCCGCCGAACTATTTCTTTCGACCTAGGAGACTTAGTATGGATACACCTTAATCGAGAACAATTCCTACACTTAAGATAAAATGAGCTATCTCCTTATGCTAATGGTCCATTCAAGGTCTTGAAAAAATCAACCATAATGCCTACCAGATCGAGTTACCTGATGACTATGATGTTTCTTCCACCTTCAATGTATCCAATCTAATTCCCCACCAACCAATAAAAAAAGACTCTATGAGTGCCGTAAAAGAAAGAGCAGAGATCGCTCCAAATTTGAGGAGAAATCTTTCCAACGCCTCAGCAGATGATAAGAATCAATCCCCTGGGCCAATCATACGTAGCCGAACTAGAGGACTCTAAGGACTCGCTCGGAAGATCTTAGCTCTAAGACATAGCCAAGATGGGAATTCCTATCTTAAGCTAGTCTCCTATCGACATGACTATCAGGTCCTTACTTATGTCAAATCTGCCTCTATTCAGCAGCAATGCTTTAACCTAAAAGATAGCCCAATAATAGCTGAAGCGAGCTCCCAATCCGACCACAGGCTTCCGAACCCAAATCGAGCTAACTTCTCTCTAGAAGAAGTAATTGGTCCTCAACCTAGTCCAAATTAGATCGGCCCCTAACTGCTAGCATTTCCTGTTTCACCTACTTGTATTATATTCCTAACTTCCTTTCGCTACGTGACATGTGTCTCCTGGATACAACTTTCTAGAATGATTTTTTTTTTTTCCGCACTGAATATTCTTTGTCTCTTTTACCCCTTTTAGTATGTTTCATGTAACCTCATTATAGAATACCCTTTTATCTTTTTATACATGTAAAGTAACCCTAGTAAATGAGTATATAAACCCCCATTTTCTTGTACGCAACAACAATAAACTAATCAACACAGAATTACTTTCGTTGTACAACCTTAATGTTCTCATCATCGTTTCAACTCTTATCTATTCTCTTTAGCAAGGAGTAATAGTAAGTGACCCTTCAATTCGAACCGGTGTATTATATATGGTAAATTGTAGGTCGAGTAAGATCAAGTGATGTATCATATCCATTCAATAGCTACCCGAACTTTGCTAACTTTTCTTTGATTGTTTTGGTTCGTTTCGTTGTGGTGCTTCTCTATGTGTTTGACCTCGGAGATGCATTAGTTATCCTCATTGAAGTGTCAATATTTAGTCTAACAACCTAATCGTTACCCATATTGGGTAATCGTGAATGTCAAGTTAGATCTTAGTCAACTTAAGATTAGTCTAGATTATAATGTGATTAACCATGTTCATACATGCTAGACATGATATATTTAAGCAAAAAATAACACTCGAAGTTCAATTCTCAATCATCAATCAATATCATAAACATACACATAGCATACATACACAAACAATCTAACTATAACCACAGACAAGCACTCTTAGTTCTTCAAGTATCCTAATGTGATACTTCAACATGCCATAAAGCATTGATCCTAACTTACCTATGCTTACGGGTAACTACTTCAAACCATTGCCTCCTACCTGTTCAATTGTCCTTAAAAATACATAATATATTAGTTTTGAAGCCTTGATTCAATTGCCATTAGTTTGTTTTATACATTTTTAGTTGTTTTATTATAAATTTTATAAGTTATTTCTACTTGAAAATCATAATTTCTTAACCAATCATTATTTTTTATAAGTTATCATAAACTACCAAATTCTCCGAGTTAGGTTGTAAGTGGTTTTATAATGGTTTTCTTTAAGGCTTTCTTTAGTAAAAAATCCTCCTAATTACTTGTTGAGCTATACAAGAGTCATTTGTGATATCAAATTTATCCTCTAACATAACTTCTAAGTTTCTCCAAACTAAGCTTCTTATTAAACTATCCTCTAAGCTACCCTCTGACTTTATTATCTCTAGAGTTTTTAAGAAAATCATCCTCTAACAAAGCTTTTGAATACCCTGTTTTTACATTTTATTCATAAATTTGACTTCTAACTTACTCTCTGAGTATCATTCTAATGCAAAATTCATTCACAAAACCTCTGAATTATCATCTGTCTTTAACCAATATCCTTTAATTAGTTACTTCACTCACTTTTCTTCCAAGTTACAATTATGAGATCAATTTGAAATAGTAAATAACACTTCAAACAACCTTCCTCAGTTTCATTACTTCTCAATTACTCATACATTACATCATGGTTCATCAATTTTTCAAGTCCAATAAAAGAATCAAATATCAACTTCACTTTTAAAAACCAAATCACAATTTTCCATAACTTCTAACTTTGCTACTCAATCCAATCATCTTAGAATAATATAAATACTTCAAGAACTAATCCAAGTGAGGTTATTAGGAGAAATAGTTTTTTTTTTCACTAAAAACACCATTTAATTCATAATTTAGGGTTAAAAAATCACATAAAAATTTAGGAAATAGTTTCATGAAAAACCTTCACATAGCAATTCAATATTAACTAAGGATAATTTATAGAAAATTTTTAAAATGAAAACTACGTCATTAGCCCTATTTATTTTAATATTGAAAATTGTCTGATTTCTTTGATTTTTTAAGGATGTATATGATAGTTACTAAATTTGTACAAAATAATATTTTTTCTCGATTTTATACATAAAAATCTATAGGAATAAATTTTTTCATAATTCTCTAAACATTTTTTATATTCTTACTAAATTTAGCAAAATCAAATAGAAATGGACATTGGAAATTGAAGCTCCGGCCACTTACAATGGTCCACACCTTGTTGGCTGCTCCAAGCATTGAGCGTGGCTTCCGATGGTGATTGTGGTTGAACTCCAACAACTCCTTACTCCAATTAACCGCCTAACTCCCCAAACCGCGCACCATTTTTCATATTTTTCCTAATTTCAGCTCTTTAATTCTTTTAACTTACTCAAATTTTTCTTAGATCATCACTTGCATGAACAAAATGTTGCAGTGTTTTCTTAATTTTCCAAGTTGATTAAATGTTAAAATGGACTTTTCTCTCTCTCTCCTCACAATTCTAAGCTTAAATACTATGTTTCTTTTGCATGTACTTTGATCTTCAACACCAATAGTTGTCCCTCGACATTCCACGCACCCTATTAGGATGAAATCCAGTTGCCTAAGTTTCCTTCATTTTCTTTATTAATTTTAATGAATTTAATTAGCTTAATTTGGCTTAAAAGTGCTATTTTTCGAGTATTTTAATTAGTTTCGATCATATGTATATATATAAATTAAAAATTACACACATATATAAATATTCCACATGTTATTTTATGTCCCATAATAATTTTATTACATATATAATTTATCTCTAAGAGCTTACGAATTATTGAAGCCTATTCTATATGATTACAGTAAATAATACGTAATATAATTAAATTGTATTATTTTATCTATATTATTATTATTTTCTAATGTTTTTAATATCCGAGTCCATAGGGTCTCCTCTACTAAAGTCTCAATCCTATTTGTAAGTTTTTTGATTAATCAAGTTAATTTCATCAATTCCCTAAATTTATTCATTCGATTCATAGTCGCTGAATATGGGGCTTACATTTAGTATAGAGGGCAATTGCTAATCATATGTAGAGATTCCTAAGTGAACTTGTAGATGAGATAATGCAGCTAAATCTAATATTTCGTGGTTCCCAGTTCTCATGTATTGGTCATATGACCTTCACCATAATATATAGTAATAATTAAAAGACTTATATTATATTATATGTACCTATATGTAAAGAGATCATGGTGTTACAGGGTCATAAGCATCCTTTTGTTACTTATCACCTGCTAATTGTATATTTTTCATCATGTACATGTGTTGTATTTGATTAGCACTCGCATATGCTTAGGTACTGTGTATTGGGAATAGTCTCACTCTTTTCTTTTTTAGGCACGAGTACTAATGACTATATTATATATGAAGATCTTTTCGTTGATGGGTTACAAGAAGAAAATAGTGCAAATTACTTATATTTTTATGATGATTAGAGATTTAATGTGGTTTTAAGGGTTGAAGATGGTTTATATTTTGGAAACTTTGTTACTTTTGGAGATGTTGAGGTACTCCTTTGCTGGTTTATTCTATATTAAGTTGTGTGCAGAGGTTGTAGACTTTTTTAAAGACTCTTTATGCTACTTGTGGTTATAGAAGCGTGTGGGATTCCTCTGAATTATATGCTATGACTTATGTTAGTCTTGCATGTACTCCTTTTATAGAGAGACGATAAATAATTAAATTTATGATCATTTGAAATATTTTAGGTAACTTTGTTGTTTTTTATACCCATGGTCTCTAAAGTCTTAGGATACTCCTAACTAGTAGAGGTATGTGATGGGTTGTATATGTCAACAAGTTCCTAGGGTATTACAAAATGTGAGTATTTCTCTTGGAATAAATTATATCAAATTGAATCACACTCACCTCTAATTGTTATTTTTTCTCTCTACAATTGAGTAAGGACAAATCATTAATCTTAAAATATATATATCATAGACTCGACAATTTCTCTTGAAAACAATCATATTGGTCGCTTCAAAATTCACCATCCATCGAATGTGAACATGACATAAAATTTTTTGGGGCTTGCTAGTGTTTTTTCTTCATTTATTTTATTTTTTTCTTACAGAAGTTTTAATTGCACAAAAGAAGAATTTGAAAACTTCTCTAGTCCAAGTGAGGTGAAAATTCTACAAGGTCATCATTACCCTATTGAGAATAGAATTTTCCCTATTTTTATATGTTTTCCTCAATCCAATAAATATTAAACTCTACCTGTTTAATATTAAATCTCAACTAAGAATTAAGGAAAATCTAAGCTTTTAAACATTTTTTGAAAAATACTTAGAGTCATCACCCGACTGAGGTCGAGAAAAGGGTTAGATTAAAATCAATTGAGTAGATTGACTTTAATCTAGATACCAGACCACATGAAAACCGATTTTTAAAATGGTTTTTGAAAACCAAATACTTGAGTTTCGAAGGTAGCTTCTTAAACCCTTAAAGGGGTACCACTTTCAATTTTCTAAATTTAATTTTATCTTTAAAACACCCATTATAAAAATAATATCTATTCACATGCAACTAAGTAAATTTGATTGAATCTACAAAAAGCATAAATTGAACAATATTAATGTCATACCCCATATAGGAAGAGTCATAACAGTCTCGCCATGTAAACTAATTTAAGATAGAAATAACCTCACAGCTGCTATCATAGATACAGTTCACACAAGGCGCACAACTCAACCAGCTTAAAACGTCTGTTCCGATACCTGTTAATAACTAAACCTGTGGTAGAGTTTTTACAAAATACCTGTTCTATAAACCTGTTGTTTAATATCACAACAGTATTTATACAAATGTTTTCCGTCCAAAGGTAAAGTTTACAATCAGAGTTTATTAAAAACCACAGATTTTACAGTCTATATACAATAAGTTAGAAAATTAGTGGGCTCCCAAGGAATTTCCAATTAGTTTCCTCAAAAACTCAAAGACAAAGTCAAAAGTTCAGGTTCAGTTGATTCTTCGATCCTCACTTTCCCAAACAACAGCACACTAACCTAGAAACGATAGTATCCTTACTCAATACCTGCAAAAGAGTTTATAGGGATGTGAGCACAACTAGCTCAGTAAGTGGGACGGAGTCAGAAGAGTACTACATAGTCACAAATAAGGTTAATAATTATGATGAAATGCAATGCAATCACTCAAATGAAACATCGCACAGTATTATCTAGTCCACTGTGAGGTTAGAGAAATTACATCTGCTCCAACCCGGATTGAGGAGTTTCATCGCAACTCAAGTCAGACCCAACTCAAGCTTATACAATGGAGAACACCCTCCTCCCATGATTTCCTTTGAATGACAGCCCCCAACCTTGCTGCGACCTGCTCGCCTGTCACTTAGTTCGACTAAGGATGGGAAAAGGACCATTTCAGCTATCCTCATTGAAGGAAGTTGGTATTTGGCCTAACACTCTTAATCGTTTCCTGTAATGAGTGTTATGCATGTCTAGTTTCATTTTAGTTGAATAAACGTTAGTTTTAATCAGGGGTGACCAACAAGTTCACACAATACAGAATCCATGCAAACATGCAAAACAGTACATCAAGGAGTTGAACTCTTGTCACAACCGAGTATTATCCACACACACAACATGCGCATAATTATCTAACTATAGACAAAACCAAAAGTACTCTTGGGTCTCCGGATACTTTAAATAGTATCAAAACAAGCGGTGAAGCCACAATCTCAACTTACTTGTTTAGACGTTCGCTATTACTGACTCGAATCATCAATTATCTTTGTATTGGAAAATCCTAATTACATAAAAGACACAAATTCAGTTTTCGTAATAATTACAAAAATATTAAGGTTTAATCTAAAATGGTTATATATATATTATTATTATTTCTATAATATATAGTCGTATTATCACTATATATCGAATTAAGTTATTAATTATTGATATTATACATCATATATACTATTATGTATTATATATCGTTTCGATCATATTGAAACATATTTTTAATTTATTAATTCATGTTTTAATTCCGGTAAGGTTACCAAAATATGTACATTTTTTAATATGATAAAGTTATAGGTTAAATTACTTAAGGTTGTTCGATTTTAACAAAATTAGTGTCATTGGGTTCGCATAAACCTAACGACACGTTTTACTAGTCCTATTTCTAGATATAATTTTTAACGGGTAGTTTAAGTTTTTAATACAGTTATACATAATTATATAAATATGATCATATTATATGTAATTTACGTCATTAAATTGTATTTTATCTATTTTGTCCATATATTGTTACAATATAAGTATTATCCAATTCTAGTATATCTAAAGTGTATCCCGATCAGAAAATATTCGTAAATATAATGAAAATATCCATTTAATCTAATCTGATCAGCAATCCTATATATAGTTTTTATTTAACTATTTAATCCGTTTTAGCTTATTAATATTACAAATACATCCCGACTTGTAAATTAAGCCATTTTACTTAGTAAATTCGTAATAAATAGTTCGGGTTACCGAATAATTCCCCGAAAATTTCTATAGACTCCTAAAAATATAGGGGATTTAGTTATCAGTTGGTTTCAAGTTTTTGACCTATCGCCTATATATTCGTATTGACGATTTTACCCCTAAATTATCATAAATTATCCAATTATGATTCTTTTTGCACCAAATTAATTTCAATCTGACTTAATACTATTATTATTTATTATAGATCAATACATCTCCATTTCATCAATTAATTTCATAATTTCCTGTTAAATTCATAATTTCAGCCTATTTTCGAGCTATTTTCAGACCTAAAAATGCAATAAATATTAAAAATATTCAAATCAAAATTCGGGCTACATAGAAATTATCTATATATCATAAACATCCTGCAAAAAAATTTTCAACTAGAAACAACATCATTTAGCACATTTATTTTAGAAATCTAAATTTGGATTAACGGTAGATTTCTTAAGAAAGTATATTAAATATTATGAATTTTTCAAAAATAAAAATATCACATGAAAGCATGTTTAAAATAACCTAATTATAATTTTTTTCATAATTTTCTGGATGGATTTACTAACTTTTAAAAATTATTGAAAAACAGGATAGGAAATTAACCTTAATATTCTTGGGTGCTCCAGTGGCCAACGGTAGTTGGGTAGTTCTCGGACGACCTAGACGCGGTGGTGATCGGTGGTGTCTGGTCGGGCTCCATAGCAGAATCACTTTAGGTTATGGTTCTACCTTAACACACAATTTTCCTCTGTTTTTCTTGATTTATTTTTATTTTCTATGATTTTTTTCTGATTTTTTTTTTCTATTGTTTCTAGTTTCAAAAGATGTAAAATAATGTTGCTCAACAAATTTATAGTGGTTTAGGTCAGTTTCTTTTTCCTTTATTAATTTATTTTCTTGCTTTTTCCTCCATTAATTGCAAGTAGGAGGTGTCATTTGCTTAAAGATTTTACCTTTTGATTAAGCAATTGTCCAGCTTTGATGATTTCCAGTATTTTCTAGGCTTGAATCGGCAATTGGAAGGCTTTCTGGATAAGATTTTGCAATTATTTAGGTATTTTGAGTATATTTTATTAAAACTTAATTATTTACTTAATATACGAGTATATATTTCTAGTATATATTTCACACGTAATATATAACTATACTCATATAATTAAGTTTCTAACATATCTTTTATTTTTAAAATATGTTCTAAAGTTAATTTCATAAATTCAACACAATATATATAATTACGTAATTTAGGGATAATTTACGCGTATAATTATTATTTATACCGGGTATACTCATAAAATTATGTGTATTTTTATATAATAAATTATACTATATTATGTCATTTTATAGCTTAATTAACTTATCTCGAAGTTCTCGTCGCAATCTGAGTTTGATTTTAGGAGTTCCGAACATTTTAGTATTATATTGAATATTCCTATTTCTAAGGACAAATTGGGATTTTGGGTCATTATTTCTAAAATCTAACTTCACTGTAATATCTCGACTAATTTTTTCATTTTAGTCGTAAAGTTTGGGCTCAATTGAATAAGTTTCCCTAAAAACCCTAAATTTAGGCTCGGTTGTCCTAAACTTAATTTTGGGAGCTTACAATTAACAAAAGAAGGAAAAATAAATTTTTCTATATTTTAAGTCACCCCGTAGTTTCCTACGAGTACCTATGCACCCGCTATTCTAGATTAGATTTTCGCAGATCATTTTCTAAAAACTTTTACATATGTTATTTTTTTCTTAAATTTCTTAAAACTAGTTAAATTTACGTTTTGATTTTGTTTGGTTTATTTAAGAAAAATTGTAAAGGGTCCTAATTTTGAAAAAATTTATTTAATTTTATTTTTCTGAAAAATGGAATTTTTTATTTCTGGTTTTTTTTTTCAATTTTTTTTTGAAGTGATATATTATTATTACAATATATATATATATAACAAACAAAATAAAAAATAACAACACAAAACAATGTAAAACAATACAAAGTAAAGGGGCTGCATCATTGACTGAACACGCGAGTCGAAGTTGGTTTAGGCACGAGTAATCGGGTCAAGCACAGGTTAAGTTGGTACGATTGGGATGAGGATAACATGAAGGGGGATTTCAATCAATCTGAAATCCATTTCAAGCAAAAGAGGACCGTCTCATGTGATTCAGATAGGAGATAGGGGGTATAAAGACGATGCCTTGGCCAATGGCAATGGTTTGGTGGTGATTTATGATTGGTGGTAGGCAAGTGGTTGCACACACTACACACAATGGTGGCTAGAGCTTTAAAGGGGAGTTAGATCTTATGTTTTTGAGAATGTGGAAGTAGATGGTGATGGTGGTTTTCATCGAAATCCATTGTAGAGGGTGCTACTTCTAGAGAGAGAAAGTATATTTAAGCTAAAGAGAGAGGGAGTGTAGTGTACGTGTTCTTGATTGATTTCAATGATTATGTGTGTTAGAAATAAAAAGAAAACCCTTATTTATACAAATTCAAGGCTTGATTTCACTTGGTAAGTCAAACATAGTGTTAATTTTGAAATGAAATCACATAGGTTTTTGATTCGGATTAACTGCTATTTTAATATTAACATGTTGATTTAATAGAAAAAGTGGTCAAAACACTTTCCTTAATGTGAACTTTTACTAAGAAAAACATCATTAGAAGCTTCTATTGTTAATGTGGAAGCTAAAATTATGGCCGGTCAAGCTTAAGTATAGTGAGTTTTTCCAATTTTCAAGTAGATTTTTTACCAAATAAAGGACTGAATTTTGATGCAATCTTGGCCAGGTTCAAAACTAGGCTATACCTAGTACATGATTCCACCAAAAATTTGGATGGAGTTGTGTGGAAGACACGAGAAAACTGATCTTGAACATAGGCCATCAAGTTGGGAAAAACTGGGAAAATGTTGGGAATCAAGAAGAAAAAGGAAGAAGAAAGGGGTTGGGATAGCTCGGTACGTACTGAGCATGTAGGACGCAACTAGGCAAAAATAAAAGGTAGGCACGAACTATAGACTTAGATCCATGCGAAGGGCCTTCGACCCTATCTCCAATTATACAGACCAAGTTGCACCTGGTCCAACCCTTTAAGCTCCCCTTTTTTTTTAAAAAAAATAAATAAAACTACACTAAACTAAAAATAACCGCCCGAAAAAAAAAAAAAAAACTAATCCATGATTCTAAATAAGAAATGAATCCACCTAGGTTGGGAAAAAAAATTTCTAAAAATTTTTTTATTATTTTTATTTTTCTAAATTTTTTATTTTTTATTTTTACTTTTTCTAAAAAAGAAATTTCTAAAATTGCAGGAGACGAAAATGGGGTGTTTATAACTATTCCTTTTTATGGTAAAGTTTAAGTAAAACTTTGCTACAAAAATACAAGAGATATCATTTTTTCCTTGAGGATTACTACAACTAGCTAGCTGTCCTAGGCTTAATCTACTAAGGATTTAGTGAATGGAGAAAGAAAGCACTCTAAGAGCTGGTCGAGATATTAAAGTGAATTTAAGAAGGGTTTAGCGCCCGGGAGTTGGTTAGAAAAGTTGGTTTGAAACCTGGTCGTGCTCTTCTAAGCTAACTAACTTAGGTGGGGAGCCTGTTTAGTGGACTAGCAACTCTAAATTGAATCAATTTAGAAAATCTGGAAATGCTCCTCTAAGTTTGCTAACTTAAGTAGGAATGTCTCTAAGGGACTAACAACCCTAAATGGGAATAGATTTGAGAAAACCCGATCGTGCTCCTTTGAGCTCACTAACCTAGGCGGGAGCGTCACTAGATAACTAAACCTGGTTGTGCTCTTTTGAGCTCACCAACCTAAGCGGGAGTGTTTCTAGGGGACTAGCAACCCTAAGTGAGAATCGATTTAAGAAAACCTAGTCGTGCTCCTATAAGCTCATTAGCCTAGGCAGAAGTGTTTTTAGGGGACTAGCAACTCTAAATGGGAGTCAATTTGAGAAAACTTGGCCATACTCCTTTGAGCTCACTAAGCTAAGCGGAAGCAGCTTTAAAAGACTAGCAACCCTAAATGAGAATTGATTTGAGAAAACCTAGTCATGTTTTTTGAGCTCACTAACATAGTTAGAAACATCTCTAAGGGACTAACAACCCTAAATGGGAATAGATTTGAGAAAACCCGATTGTGCTCCTTTGAGCTTACTAACCTAGGTGGGAGCATCACTAGAGAACTAGCAACCCTAAATGAGAATCGATTTATAAAAACCTGGTTGTGCTCTTTTGAGCTTACCAACCTAAGCGGGAGTGTTTCTTGGGGACTAGCAACCCTAAATTGGAATCGATTTAAGAAAACCTAGTCGTGCTCCTTTGAGCTCACTAACTTAGGTGAGAGCGTCTCTAGGGGATTAGTAACCCTAAATTGGAATCAATTTGAGAAAACCTAGTCGTACTCCTTTGAGCTCACTAACCTAGGTAGGAGCGTCTTTAGGGGACTAGTATCCCTAAATTGGAATCGATCTGAAAAAACCTAATCGTGCTCTTTTGAGCTCACTAACCTAAGTAGGAACATGATGTGCCTAGAAGCTCAATTATCATTAGGGCTTACTGTAGCGGATTCAAACTAATGGGTCCCTCAAGATATCAAAGAAAGATAGGGTGAAACAGTCTAAGTACTGACTAGAGTAGCTGATGTAAAGCTACTCGAAGGATATAACACACCAACGAACACAACACGACCTAACACTTCACTTAATATGATGCATAAGTTGACGTCAAGATCCACTCGCCATTAATCCTAAGCTACTTGGCAAGATTAGATAAGAGAATACGGAAAAATAGACATAGAGAGGGTTGTCTCATAAGAATAATATATTTAATATATATATGTAAGATTAAATGATTCTAACTTACAAGGAGAAGGACTATTTATAGTAAGTCCCTAAGGAAACATTATAATTAAAGAAATTACAAGAAGGTATATACAAAAAGGAGATTTCTAATACATATGAAAAGGGGTAAAAGAGACAAAAGACAAAAGACAAAAAGGGAAAATAGTACAATGTTAGATCAAGAGGACAGGTGGCAGTACAACTCTAGATCCGTACAAGGGCTTTCTGAGCATAGCAATTGAAAGGAATCAAGGTGTTGCGGTGACAAAGAAGCCGAGACATGAAGCATGCCGTGAGAGTTGGAAGGGGGCTAGAAGAGAAGTACCCAACCGAAGCTAGTTGCATTTACTCGGCAGGAACCTCTCGGCAATTGGAAGTCTGATCATTCGACATAGAGCTCTCGACCAATGGAAAGTTAGCATTGGCACACGATAACAAACAGAATATAATGTAACCACTCGAAGCTCTAAGGGAATTCAACCATCCTCCTTCAGTATACTATTTCTCGTCATCGGTGGGTTAATAAAAAAGAATCCTTTAAGTGAGGGACTAGAGGCCTTTGAGGCATGCGCGAGTAATTGAGTTGATTGTCAGTAACCCATTAGAACATCTTTAAGGGACTAGCAACACTAAATGAGAATCAATTTGAGAAGACCCAGTCGTGCTCTTTAGAGTTCATTAACCTAAGTAAGAATATCTTTAAGGGGCTAGTAACCCTAAGTAGGAAATAATAGATAGTAGCACCCTATGGGCTTGCTAAAATGCTGAAGAGAGATTAGTGATGGGAAGCACCCTATAAGCTTGCTAAGACCCTAAAGAGAAATTGATGAAGGGAAGCGTCCTGTTTACTCGCTAAAATATCGAAGAAAGATTGAGGATGAGAAGTGCTTTACAGGCTCACTAAGACCCTAAGCGAAATTGCCAAAACACTGAAAAGAGATTGTTAATGGGAAGCGCCATGCAAGCTCACTAAAATCTTAAGAGAGATTAATGAAGGGAATTATCCTATGGGCTCGTTAAAACCCTAAAGAGATATTGATGAAGAGAAGCGCCCTATAGGCTTACTAAAACCCTAAGAGAGATTAATGAAGGGAAGCAACCCTAGGAGAAATTGGTAAAGGGAAATGCCATACAAGCTCACTAAAACCCTAAAGAGAGATAGGTAAAGGGGAACGCTCTATGGGTTTGCTAAGACACGAAAGAGAGATTGGGAAAGGGAAGTGCATTATAGGCTCGCTAAAATACTAAAGAGAGATTGGCAACGGGAAGCGCCTTATGGGCTCACTAAGACCTTAAAAAGAGATTGGAAAAGGGAAATGCCTAATGGGCTTACTAAAACCCTAAAGAGATTAGTAAAAGAAAGTGCTCTATGGGCTCACTAAATCCTTAAGAGAAATTGATGGAGGAAAGGGCCCTATAGGCTCGCTAAAATCCTAAGAGAAATTGATGGAAGGAAGTGTCCTATGGGTTTACTAAAACCCTAAAAATGGATTGAAGATGGAACAGCATTGTAAAAGCTTGCTAGAACCCTAAAAAATGGATTGAAGATGGGATAATGCTCTAAAAGTTGGCTAGGACCCTGAAGGAAATGTAAGTCGGGACAGCACTTGATAAGTTGGCTAAGACCTTAACAATGGATTAAAGATAGGATAGTACTCTAAAAGCTAGCTAAGACCTCAAAAGAAATGTAAGTAAAGACAACACTCTATAAGCTAGCTAGGACCCTAACAATCAATTCAAGATGGGACAATACTTTGAAAGTTGGCTAGAACCTTGAAGGAAAGTTGATGAAGGATTTGAAGAAGCAAAGTGAGGAATGTAACTAGTTTGAAAATTTCCTGACTTAAAAAACTTTTACAAACAAAGAATTTGGTGAAAACCATTTATGACAAAAAAAAAAAAAATGGGTACCAAGGATTAGGTCCCTTAATTTGAAAAAGAGCTAATAGACATAAATCACTATATTAAGAAGAATGACTTAGACTATAATGGTCAACTTAAAAGGTGTGACCACATTGAAAAGAATGTAAGTGAGATGAATTGAAAGTTTAGCCACTTAAGCTAACATAGACTTTGAAAATGGATGGAAACAACTTATAACAAGCCTTTACTTTCTCTCTCTCTCTCTCTCTTTCTTTCTTTTGTGTTTTTCTTTTTGTCTCTTTTTTTCTTGAAAGTTCGCTAACAGATATAAATTTTTATTAAAGAAGCAGGTGTTATAAATGTCCCCTTCTTTGATAACCATGTGAGGCATCTCATATTCTTCTTAGTCTTTGAAAATGTTTCCTGACCATGATACTAAGCTTCCTGGTAGAGCAGTGTGATTTTAAATATTTCTTTCCTAAGGAAAAGGTAACTCATGACTAGTCTAGTTGAAGAGGACTTTCTTGTACATTTTTTGGTCTAAATTACACTCTTAACTATTGTTGCAAAAGTTATAGTTCATTTTGTAGATGATACGCTTTGATCAATCTATTACGTCATTTTTGATCCAATATTATGAATTAGGCTTTTGGACAAATGGTTTCGAGAGGACTAATGAGAAGGCCTATTTTGAAAATTTTATTTATTTAATCCAGATGTATAAGTCAAGAACCTTTAGGAAAAAACTAGAAGTGTACTTACCCCTGTTTCAAAAATAATTTTTATTAGAGATAAATCATCCTTTAAGATCAGAAGAGTTTTCATCGAGTATAGGAGTTATTGTAGGTGGAGTGATTCAACATGGGTAAAAAAGTTTGTTGTTTGTGATTTTGTTGTGTGATTCAGAGTGAATATGGAGGTTTTGCATTTTTGGGCTTGGAATGTAATTCAAAGCGTTGCGTTTTTTGGGCTATTTAAGCTTTGATTTAAGCCTTTTGATTAAGTTTTGTTGCCCTTACTGGAATGTAATATATCTTTTTAAGCTTTCATCTTATATTTAAGCCCAATTTTCAAGCCTCTTTTCTTTCTTTCTTCTTCTTCTCCTTCTTTTTTTTTCAATTTTTTTTTTGCCCATTCTTTCATTTTTTTTTTTACCCCTTGTTTTTCCTAGGCCCGAGAGTAACTATCTCCTTAAAGTGTGTGAACTGTGTATATAAGGTTCTTATAAGGTCTTTTTTATTTTAGAGAAAATAAATTATTAGAAATAAAAATTATTCTTGAATCGATACCACTAAAACAAACACAAACCATTTTTTATCATTTTCTCCTAATTAAATACCTTAACCTTTGAATTGCCCTAATATGGGTTAGTTTTTTATAAAGTTTAAATTTGAAAATACTCAAAGTTAGTCCAATGGGATTAACAAAGGATAATTGTGTTTAGAATTTGAAAATAACTGCCTAACTTTATTTTAATTTACCTATCAAATTCAAAATGGACCTCCTTTAAAGAATGAGCCCAAAGCATCCTCACCATCATGTCATTCAACTCTCAATGTGTCTAAAGGTTAATGTGTAGATATAGTTTGTCTCCTTTCATCCTAAACCTTTTAACTTGGTTCGAGAATAAGGTTGCATTTGACTTCCTATTTTAACTTGGTTCATGGTTAAGCTTTTTCTCAATGGACCAATGGTTTTGGCTTAATTCAGCTACATTAATGGGCTGGGGTTTATGTTTGATTCAATTGCCTTGATGGGTCGTAGTTTATGTTTGGGTCAGTTGCCTTGATGGACTGAAGGTTTATGTTTAGTTTGGCTACCCTAATGGGCTAGGGGTTTATGTTTAGTTTGGCTGTCTAAATGGGCCAAGGGTTCATGTTTGGTTTAGCAACCTAAATGAGTTAAGTGGTCATGTTAAGGTTGGTTACTTAAACAAGCCATGTGATTATGTTTAGGTTTGACCCATAAGAATTTCTTATTGTTAGAAAATTTCTTTTTTTTTTCTTTTTTGTTTTGTGAGAGAGAAAGATATGGCTTTATTTTACATAAATCGAGAAATCTAATAGGGATGGTGATTTTGGAGTTCTATTTACAAGTCTATGGAATTTATTTACATAGTTAGATAAATGCTATTGAAAAACTATTTACAAAAGGGACATACCAAAAAATGAAGAACGGTAAGCTAAAGGTAACTTTTACTATTTTGGAAAATTAGAGTACAAAAAACAAAGGAAGAGAGCCTAATATTTATTCTTAATTTTTATATAATGAAACTTGACATTTATTCTAAGCCCCTTAGCTATAAACTGGAAAAACCCTAAACTAAATCTTACAGATAAGCTCTAAGGTATTCCATTGGTTTCTCCAATGACTTGTCTAAGAAGGGCTTTTAAGGTCTGGTTGTGAGCTTCAGAACATTCAAGCTTCTCCTTCAAATAAGCAATTTCAACTTCTAGCAGTTGTTCGCGAATCTTGGGGAAGTCTTATAGCCTATCAATTATTTGATTGTTCACTTGGTCACCTGCCATTATCTTTAGGCTTAAATATTTCATAAACAAAAATCAGTTACCAATGAAACAAAAGAATGTACATAGAAACATTCATATGCTAGTTACATTAGGTTAATATATCATTCTTGATAGGAATCAGGTTACTAGGCCTTTAACCCAAAATTAAGCCTAAAGACTAGAGGAACTAGCGAAGTGAATCCTCCTGCTCCAGTCGTCTTATGCTGAGGCTGAGTTTCTCCTTGTTGTTGATCAACTCTATATGTCGAGCCGTATGATTACTGACCTTTCGGAAGTTGTGTACCAACTTAAAGAATGCTAAGACATTAGCCAAACCTTACGCGTCTGCTCAACCATGTCCAAATTGATCAATTGCTCAGCAATACTCTTATCAAGAGGCCAAGAGAGCTACCCTAGACTAATCCCCAGTCACCCCTGCTCAAATAACTAATCTACTCGTACTCTTTTGTCTACATTCTCTAACAGCATTGCCAATGCATCTTTGCCATGTATATAGGACCATGTTTCGAATCTGCTACATTAATCATTGTTTTTCTTGAATAGTTATTTTTACCCTTTTATATTCTTATACATTATTTCTTTGGGGTAATACTCTTTTTATCTCTTTCCTTTTAAGTAAGTTGCCCTAAATTCTCAAGTATAAATACCCCTTATACATGTAGTTACAAATAATCAAATTATCATTAATACACCAAACATTTTTTTCTCTTGTAAATATTGTTTATTTACTCTCACTTCACTCTTATCCTAACCTTTAAGCAAAGATAAGTGATAAGTAACCTCACTAGACCAACTCATGCGTCATATCAAGCCTTGTCATAAATCCTCAGAAGTTCCATTAGTGCATCATATTCTTTGGAACTGTTTGTGAGTTTGCTTACTTTCGTTCGTTTTCCATTCTCTTGTGTATGTTCCCATCACCTTTTTCAAGCTTTCAACAAGCTCGGACCCATCCTTGTGACCTACCTTATCTGTTCTTAGCTGTGATACGCATCATCTTAGTATCAGAGTGGAGGTTTTTATTTGGATTGTAGTAGTTTGTTCTTGAAGTACCTTGTTCATACTCTATTTTAGAGAAAACGACAGACCCAAGTGTTAATGCTGGTGTTAAAGATGACAACAGTGATGTTGTCTATCATGGCCGATAAACTCAAGGTACTCTAAGAAGCATTGACGAGAGACTTGATGAGATGGCTAACCTCCTAGTGGATTTAACCCGAGCAGTTCATTCTTTGGCTTATTGACTTGCTAAAGTCATGCATAATACTCCATAAGCTACCTGACTCGTTAGAGGTCAAAAGCTAACTCAACAAGTTCGAGGCAAATGAGTAAGTAGACAAGTGAGAAAAAGGATTAACTTGGGGGATCTAGATGAAGAGGACAAGGAAGAGTATGAAGAAGAAGAACGGGCTCAACCATCTTGAGCATTTGACCATGTGAAGCTTCAAATTCCAAGCTTCAATGGGTCTAGAAGTGTGGATGAATACTTGGATTAGGAGGAGAAAGTGGAACGTGTTTTTGATTATTACCAATATGAGGATTACAAGAAAATGAGAATTGCTGCTATTGAGTTCTCCGGATATACCACCATGTGGTGGAAGAATTTCCAGGCTATGAGGAGACGAAAAGGTTACTAAGAGATTAATACTTAGCCTAAGATGAAAAGAATACTTAAGAATAGATTTGTATTGGACACTTATCAATAAGATATTTTTACTTGGCTTCAAGAGTTGAGATAAGGAGGCTGAATTGTTAATGAGTATGTCGAAGAATTCCAAATGCTTATGATCCACTATGAAGTAGAGGAATCACCAGTACGAATAATCTCTAAGTTTCTTACTGGATTGAAAAGTGACATTAGAGACATTGTAAAACTCCAATGATTTACCACAATGAATGAGACCATATGAATTGCTCAGCGAGTAGAAATGCGGAAAAGGAGCCGAATACTGACCTAACAACCGACTAGCCGACTTATTTAGTCAAGCTGACCTATATAAGGAAACTATCGAGGTCAGCCGAGTGCCAGCTCGATCAAACGAGGGGATGTCAAGATTGACCAAAAGGGTTGTACAAAAGGTGATGCGCCGACGTAAACTTATGACAAAGGGTAAGGATTTAATAGGAAGACAAGCTAGATCAAGTACTTTAAATACCGAGGATTTGGACATATAGTTACTTAGTGCTCAAACTGAAGGACTATGGTCATTAATGGAGACATTTCAAAGTTGGAAGTAGAAAGTACTGATGAGGAACTTGAGGAGAAGGAAAGTACTACCGAGAAAGAAGCTACTAAGTAGAATGAACTGATCGAAGAGGATGTGTTTACCAAAGACTTGAATTAGTTGATCTTATTTATCTGAAGTACAATGAACTTAGAACTCTCACATGAGGAGGAGTAGAGGGAGAACTTATTTCATATTACCTGTAGGGTGAATGATCAGGTGAGCGTGCTAATTATGGATAGTGAAAGTTAAACCAACGTGGCATCAACCAATCTGATCACAAGGTTGAAGTTATCAACTATAGTACACCCAAAGCCGTACAAGTTGCATTGGCTGAATGACAAGAGAGCACTATATGTCACTTGATAAGTACTACTATCGATCATTAGCAGAAATTACTACAACGAGATTCTTTGTAACATGCTGCCTATGTGCACTTTGTAGACATTCAATTTTTGCCTCCTTTATTTTACTTTCTTAAGTGGTCCTAAATCAGAAAAAACACAAAAAAAAATTAAAAAATAAAGAAAAAATAAGAAGTTTAGAAAAATACAAAAAAATAGAAAAGTAGGAAAAAGCATAAAAAATAAGAAATCTAAGAAAAATATCAAAAATAGTAATTAGGAAGAAAATGCAAAAAATAAGAAATTTAGAAAATAAAAAAATTTGAAAAAAAAAACCTAAAAAATCACAAAAAATAGAAAAAAATGAAGATTTTAAGGAATAACAATTTAATAGAATAGATTTTTTAATTTTTAAAATAAGTTTAGAAGTCAGGCCGTTAGACTTAGGCTTAAGCTTAGATTTGAATTTAGCCCGAGTTGACTTAGTCTATATGTGCAATTTAATTGCAAATATGGACAAGGCACAAGCTAACGACCAAACGGATAAGTATATATACTAGGCATTGGGTTTGCGCATGAGGTTAGCCGTTTGAATCTTGGTGAAGGTATACAAAGTTTTTTATATTTTCAAATAATCATTGCACTGCCACGTATCAGGATCTCATTACGTTATGTGTCCTGATACGTAATAGCATCGGAATTGGACGTGTGCTAACGTAGCGCCATGTGGCATGCCACGTCAGTTACCACATGTCACGAGAAGATACGTAGCACTATTTGATTGGTCGGCACGGCTGACATAGCGCCACGTCATCCAATTTTTTCCCTCCCTTTCCTTCCTTTTTCTCTCCCTTTCCTACAATTTCTTCTACTTTCCCCAACCAAAATAGTCTACTCTCTTCACTTTATGTCGATTTTTTTTTGCAAATTTCACGTACACACGCGTTATTTCTTGCATTGATCTTGTTCTAGACATAGCCTATTTTGAATAAGATCAAAGAACGCATCCAAAATCACTAATAAAAGGCATTCAAATCAAGCTCCAATAAGTGGAAAAAAAAACTGAAAATCTGGAATTTGCACTTAAAACCAAATCTTGGCTTTCCTTGTTTTCTAAGCTGAATTGATGTATAAATAGAAGTCCTAAGCACACACACAATGAGAGACAAGCAAAAATCCTCATTCCTAACTTTAAAATCTCTCTCTCTCACTAATCGCGATTCTCTCTCTTCGAATCTCTCTCTCCCAACCACCTTCAGTCGAGTTCACCACCACGGCTACATCCCCACAACGTAGGCTTCCGAACTCGACCATCCTCTCTCCTGGCCATGCCTCTAAGCTACTTCACCAAACCACCACCGCCAAACTCCCCCTTATCGGAATACCACCCTAACCACCACGGTAGAGCAAATTAAATCCACTACGACACTCCTTAACCACAAATACCCCCTACCCAATCAACCTCTCACACCTAGTAGTTACCCACTTCAAGCCATAGCATTGGTTCAACCGCCCCTATTCCCAATCTAAAACACATAAAACCCATTTTCCCCGCTCAAATTGCTACTTAAACAGCTTAGAATCACTCCATCACATTGCTATTGAAGAAGGAATCCAACGACTTAACTCGAGTTCAACCCACAACCTAACCTAACGACCTGAGTCTGACTCAAAATCTAATCCAAGTCCGACCTATGCGTGCCCATTGCGTCCGAAGCCTTTTTTTTTATTTTATTTCTTTTTTTTTTATCTTCTTTTTATTTTATTATTTAGTTATTGTTGTTTTGCAAATGTAAATAAAAAAAGAAGAAGGAAAAACAAAAGAAAAAAAAGTAGTTTATTCATTTATTTCTTAGATAAAATAGAAACAAAAAATAATAAATAATATATAAATAAATAAATAATTTAAGGAATAAAAATTGTTTCTTAACATTTAGAAAAATCAAGTTTTCCAAAAAAATATAATTGGATTCTTTTTAAAATTAAGACATTTTAGAATTTTCCAAAAAAATAAAATATCCAATTTATGACCTTCTTCTTTTTTTTTAGGAATTTTCTTAAATAAATCAAATTGAGTAAAACATAAACTCAATTGTTTTTAAATTAAAACAAAACCAACCTACTAAAGTTTTACAAAAAGAATTACGTACATATGATCTCGAGTAGTGAGTACACAAGCATTTATAGGGCGATAGTAAAAACAAAAAAAAAATCTAATTTTCCTTTTTCCTAGATTACTTAAGTTACCCAATCAGAGTAATTAATATTCGAGTTCTATCCTTTAAAATTGAAAGGTGATTCTTAAGTTTAATTTTAAATTTGGAAAGTTAATAATACCTATAAGGGTTTAAAATTCCTAACCCCCAAATCCAAATCTTTTTATTTAAGACCGTTTTTTAAACTTGATTTTTATTGAAAAACCAATGGCTAAGTTATAACCCATCTTAACTCTTTCTCCCGACTACGATCAAGTGGTGATTCCAAAATGATTTCATGATATAAAAGAGTCGGTTTTCTTTAAACCTTAATCAAGGGTTAATATTAAACAGGTAAGGGTTTAATACTGGTCAGTTTAAAGATGGCTTAATTTTAAAAGAATTGGAAGGTGAAAAACCAAGTTGGACACACTTCACACATGTTGCTTAGCCAATCATGGCTATTTAATAGAAGAGTTATCCATGACAAATATAGGAATACATATATGTTTGAGAAGGATGGTAGGAAGATTACGCTGAACCCGATGCCGCCGAATGAAGTTAATAAACTACAGACAAAACTTGCTCACAAATCAAAGAAGACTTTAATGATGAGTAGAGCCAAGTTTCGATAGGCCATTAAAGCCGATGTGTCGACCCTCATGTTGGTCAGGCATCTATTAAAGTTGAAGGAGCAAGGTAAACTACCTTTGGAAATAAGGGAGTTGCTAAATGAATATGCCGACCTATTTCCAGAGTAGTTGCCAAAAGGGTCGCTACTGTTCAAAAGCATAGAATGTTGCAATAACTTAGTACCCGGTGCTATCCTATCAAATAAGCCAGCCTATCGGATGAGTCCCAAACAAGCTTCTGAGCTCTAATGACAAGTCAATGAGCTACTAAAAAGAGGATATGTTAAGGAGAGTCTCAACCCTTGTGCTATTCCAATGCTTTTAGTATCGAAAAAGGATGGACCTTGGTGGATGTATGTTGAAAACCGAACTGTAAACGAGATAATGATTAAATATAGGTATTTGATTCCCAGGTTAGAAGATATGTAAGATGAAATGAGTGGAGCTAAGATCTTCAGTAAGATTGATCTGAAGTCTGGCTACCATCAAATTTGAATGAGTCTAGGAGATGAGCAGAAGACAACATTCAAAACTTGGCATGGACTCTATGAGTAGATACTTATGCCATTTGCCTTGTCGAATGCCCCAAATACTTTCATGCAATTGATGAACCATGTGCTAAGAAATCTAACGGGGAAGTGTATCGCAGTATACTTTGACAACATCCTAGTGTATAGTGCTGACATACCGAGTCACTATGAACATCTCCGTGCCATGCTAAATGTCCTCCGTGCTAAGAGATTATTCGACAATCTTAAAAAATGTTACTTTTGCTGGGAGAAAGTGGTATTCTTAGGCTATGTAGTAAGTAAAGGAGGTTTATGGGTGGATGACAAGAAGATCCAAGCAATCGTCAAGTGGCTGACTCCTATTACTTGTATCGAGATGAGAAGTTTCCACAAACTGGCTTCCATCTATAGAAGATTCATTAAGAATTTCAACACCTTCGCCGCACCCCTTACTAAGCTGATGAAGAAGAACACTAACTTCAAGTGAGGAGAAAAGGAAGAGAAAGGTTTTACCGAGGTGAAGGAAAGATTAACTTCTACACCTTTACAGGTTTTCCCTGACTTTGAGAAAATATGTAAGCTGGAATGTAACGCATCGGGTGTTAAAATAGGCGTTGTCCTAATGTAGGAAGGCTGACCAATTGCCTACCATAATGAGAAGCTCAGGGGACCTTAACTAAACTACTCCATGTATGATAAAGAACTCTTAGCACTCATTTGAGCACTCCAAGTATAGCAACACTATCTATTACCAAGAGAATTTGTCTTCTATATTAACCATGAATCTTTAAAGTATCTTCGAAGTCAGACGAAGTTGTCAAAGCAATAGACAAAATGGATTGAATTCCTTGAAGGATTTAATTTTGTAATAAATTACAAGTAAGGAAAGAGCAACGTAATTGCAAAAGCTCTTTCGAGAAGACATGCGCTCCTTTCTAGACTGTAGACTAAGCTATTTAGATTTGCAGGCATTAAAGAGTAGTACTCTAGGGATCCACATTTTAAGCCCATACTTGTGCGATGTATTGATGGGAAAATAGTAGATGAGTATCATATAGAAAATGGATACTTGTTCCAAGGAGGTAAATTGTGCATGTCAATCTGTTTACTTCGGGAGTTACTTATAAGAGAAGCCCATATTATTATTCTATATCATCTAAGTAGTCTACACAAAAATTTTAGGCTCAAAACTACACTCCTAAAGTTATTTATTTCTAAATTGAAATATGATCGGTTTTGCATGATTTCTTAAGGACCATATATCACGGGATATATTTTCATCAAAATAATATTTTTCCTAAAAACTACATACAAAAATATTCTAGAATAACAGAATTCATAATTTTTTAAGAATATTTACTATTTTTTCAAAATTACACAAAATCGGGCTAGACATCAAACTCATCGATTTAGGTGTCTCCAGCCACCGTCGATGCCCATGGGTGTATCGGCCCATCTAGGTGCTGCCACTATCATGTGGTGGTGGTGGCCGTCAACTCCCAGCTGCTCGTCGGGTTTAGGTTCTCCTTACAAGCCCCAACTACACAGATTTTTGCTAAATTTTTGTGAAACCCTAATTTTCCCTTAATTTTGCCTCTCTTTATTTTTCTAAACTTCCTAACATCTAAAATGAGCTTCTGAAAAATTTAAAGTATTTATAGAGCTTTAGGGAAATTATTATGCATTAATTTGATTAGACAATTGCCTTATCTTCTTCTAATTTAACTTTTATGTTGTTCTAATTTAATTGGCTAATTTTTTTCTTATTTTTCTCAGCTACCACGACCCAATTCTACATCATTCCATTTTTTTATTCTTCCTTAATTAATTATGAATTTTCTTTAATTATTTTGTATTATTTTAGTACATTTCACGTATTTTAAGTAATTACGCGTATTTCTACCTATATGAAAATACATAGATAGTATAAATAAATATGCATAAATATTATTTAGGTTATTCTATGATTTTTAGTATACATATAATTTATTTTTAGCGATTCGTTAATTATCGGAATGCATTTTACGCATTTTCAATAAATAACGAGTTATATACTTAAAATTTGAAATTTTTATATTCTTTTATTTTATTGCTTATTTTCTTAAGTTCGAACTTACGGAATCATTTTTTACTAAAATTTCTAGTTTTACTTATAATATAGGCTTGATCGGATATTTTAATCGATCCAAAACCCTAAGTGACTGGTTGTAGGGCTTATATATGTTACCCTGACGGAGGGTTGACCCAAGACCATTCAGATTTGAACCTAAATTCATATCAATTCGAAGGGAATGTTAAGAATTAAGCTACTAGGCCTTTAACCTAGAGCCGAGCCCGAAGACTAGAGGGACTAGTAAGGCAAATCCTCTTGCTCCAGTCATCTCATGCCGTGGCCAAGTTTTTCCTTGCTATTGATCAACTCTATATGAAAGGT
Organism: Lumnitzera racemosa; assembly: GCA_024138005.1. Classification (NCBI taxonomy): domain Eukaryota; kingdom Viridiplantae; phylum Streptophyta; class Magnoliopsida; order Myrtales; family Combretaceae; genus Lumnitzera; species Lumnitzera racemosa. The sequence continues at coordinate 14,685,666 of JAMXBC010000006.1, forward strand.
CGTATGACTATCCACCTCTTGAAAGTTGTATGCCAACTTGAAGAAAGCTGAAACATTAGCCAAACCTCATGCGTTTATTCAACCATGTCTAAACCAATTAATTGCTTGATAACACTCTTGCCAAGAGACCAAAAGAGCTACCTTAGACTAATTGTAAACCCCTAAAATTTTCGATCTAACTTTTGAAATAGACTCAACTATGTTAGATAATTTAGGAATTGACAAGGTTAATGACAGTAAAAATCCTTAAAAAATTAATCAATCGCGTAAGAAACTTTTCTACTCTAAATGTATCTAAATGCTAAAGACTTCATTCAAAAGTGATAGAAACCCTAAAATGGTCATTTTAAAGACATATGTACACTAATTCATTATAATATACCCTAAAATCCTAATTGATAATATAACCCTTATATTTTGCCAAATCATTAGTAAAAGGTTAAAGATAACTTTCAATCATGCATATATGTTTTGAATCCTCAAGTAGTCCTTTAGAAACTAAGATAATGAATCATAGATTACATTTATCTCTTAAGTATATGATTAAGATAGTATTAAATAGAGTTAGGAGTATAGTTGAAGATTAGGCTAAATGTAGTGAACCTTAATACCCTAATTAATACTTTTCATACTAGTTACACTAAGTAGTTTACCAAATGATGTATATAGGCTATAAATACCTAAAGTAAGACCTCATTAACTATTTTTACTAATCAATTCACCAAATACCTCATTTCCTTAATTTTTCCCTTAATTTTCCTTAATTACTACATTATGTGTACAAAATGACACATGCTTAAGGAAAGTTGACCAAGTCAACACATGTTGACCAAGGTCAAAAGGTTGACTAAGTCAACAAAAGACACTAATGCATAAGAAAAATATCTAAGCATCTAATGATTTCTTTTCTTTTCTTTTCTTTTGGTTTTTCTTTTCCTCCCTCCTCTTTAATTGCCGTCCATCCATTTCCCCTTCTAAACCCCACCATTATCTTTCTTCCTTAATCAAAACAAAACAAAAAGAAACAAAGAAAAATCTCCTCCATTGTCGTGACCCTTGTTCTTCCCTTTCACTTTCAACACTTTCCTCTTTGTCTCCATAATTCCAACACAAATTAAGGTATGTGATCATGTTACTTTATGTTGCTTTATATTACTCATTAGTTAGGTAATTAGGTAGATTAGATAAGTAGACATATGTTATGTGTGATCTTAAAGAATAGGACATAAAGTTCCCATCTTTAAGTATAAAAAAAATAGGAATCATGAAGAGGAAAGGAATATATGTATATATGCCCTTAAGTATGTGAACATAAGGATATACTAAAAGAATACAAGTATGGGGATCTTTGTACATGAGTATTTACCATGTACATAACCTAAATTAAGACAAATCCTGACGATACATACCTATACTATACTAAATACACACTTAAAAACACAAAAGAATGAAATTAGAAAGATTTTCTTAAGAGGAAAATTAGGCATATGAAATTTGTACAAAAATACATATATGACAGTATAGGTATATGAGTATGTATATAAGTATAAATATGGTATAAGTATAAGTATATATATAAGTATACTAGTATACATATTAGTAAAGTAAAGGTATATGTACATAAGAGGTTAAGTGAAGTGTACATAAGCTTTTTAGACATTACATAAGCATGAGGTGAGGCATATGTAATCAAATGATGAAGTAAGCAATGAGATAATCAAAAGATGACATAAGCCATAACATAAGCAAATGATGATGTAAGCAATGACATAAGCATAAGTTTATAAAATAAGAAATAAAAAGAGTGCATAATAATTAGGTACTTAAATTAGTAAATCTTAATACACTTCCTAAATTAGAGTACACTTAATTGAGTACATGAATTAGTAATAGCAAAGTAAAATTCTTTAAGTATATGAATTTAAGGGTTAACTAAATCATTAAGTATAAACAAAAGATATAAATATAAGTAATAAGAGTAATTAAGTTTCCATAGTTAAAATTTCTATAAATTCAATCCATATGGTAAAATACGGGTCTTAATGTCCAAAACCGACATTACCGTGTGAACGTACGTCCGAAATTGATGAAAAACGACTATAAATTCATAAATATCATAAATAAAACGAAAAAGTTACATATGATTAATAATAAAGTCTAACCGGATAAAAATTGATAGTAATTTAAGTAGAATTAGGTAACTAGATAGTTAGAATTATTAGTTAATTTAATTACTTACTAGCATTATCATATCATAATGGTCAGGTGATCTCCAAGTGAGCAAGGATCTCCTAATCGATTACTACGATTAGGGCGAGTCGCCATTGTCGAGTGAGTATTTACCCTATGATTCCATACTTGTTTATGACTGTAGATAGTGGAGTTAATTATTATTGTTAATTGACTACTATGTAGGGTTTGGGAAACTCTTGTGTATAATATTGTGTGTTAAGTTGTGAATTTACCTTAAGTATAGATAATGTTTTGTTTGTTGCATGGTAATATAAAAAATGATTGTGTGTACTATTAGATTGTTACAGCATAATTTGAACTTAATTATACTCGGCTTATAAAAAGAAATTAGAACATGCATCACATGGATACAATTCCAGCCGTCACATCACACAGAGGTAAAGAGAGGCCATTCGAGGGTTATTATTATTAATTTATTGGTTTTGTACGGTGCACTCATACAAAATGACCTTACCCTTACCTACGGGAACACTAGGCGTTAGAGGCGCCAACTGCCTGGCTAAGGGTCGAGTCTAGAGGCCTCCATTTAAGAGTGAGTGTGGATTACGGGGGCCCACTTATGATAACGCTAGAACTTGGTTTTTATGAAAATAAAAGAACTATTTGATTTAAGTACAGAACATGGAGTTCCGTAGTAAAGAAAGTTCTAGTATAATACCCGAATCTGATTGGTACCGTGTATATTCCAACCTTGATGTCGGAGGACGTTAAATTTGAGTTACGTGTATGAACTAGTTAATTATACATATTGTTTGGCATTCTGTTTGATCATTCATTCATATGCGTGAATATAATGTATTTATAACTTGCTTATGGTGTAACTGAAGGTTTTGTTCACTAAGCTTAGGCTTATACCCTTTTAGACTTTTGTTGTAGGATAACCTATTCGTAAAGGCTGGTCGAGGGATGCTACAGGTTAGCTTGGGGACTTGGACAAAAGTGAGCTATCATGTATATTAAGAGAGAACAGTTTATGTAGACTCTTACTCAAGTACTTTTGTTTTGTTAGTAATATAGACTTAAGTGTACTCAATTACTGTGTACTATAAGCTTTGTAGTTCAAATTTTATATTAATATGTTAGTGTGATGATATCATGTGAATCTGTATCTTCTTGGGAAACTAGTGGTTGTAGAGCCTTGTATATTGTGTGAAGAGTTCTTGATTGGAAGAGTAACTAATCAGGGGTTCTTCGTACAGTATACAACATCTACCACAATTAAGCCATCTTCAGCTCGTGACACTAATCCCTAGTCACCCTTACTCGGACAACTAATCTACTCGTACTCTTTGGTCTGCATCCTCCAATGGCATCTCCAATACATCTTTACCATGTATACAGGACTATGTGTAAAATCTGCTACACTAATCATTATTTTTCTTGAATATTCATTTTTACCCTTTTGTATTCTTCTATATTACTTCTTTAGGACGATACCCTTTTTGTCTTTTCCCTTTTAAGCAAGTTGGCCTAAATTCTCAAGTATAAATACCCCTTTTCATATAGTTGCAAATAATCAGATTATCATTAATACACTGGACATTTTTCCTCTTGTAAATATTATTTGTTTACTCTCACTTCACTTTTTCCTAACCCTTAAGCAAGGCTAGGTGGTGAGTAACCTCACTAAACTAACTCGTGCGTCATATCAAGCTATACCATGAGTCCTCAAAAGTTCCATTGATGTGTCATATTTTTTGAAACTATTTGTGGGTTTACTTACTTTCATTCATTTTCCATTCTCTCGCACGTGTTCCCATTACCTTTTTTAAGCTTTCAACAAGCTCAAACCCATCCTTACGACCGGCTTTATCTATTCTTAGTTGCGGTATGCATCAATTCCTTAAGTTGCAACCCTACTAATAGAAAAAAAATGATTAAGTTTCTAAAACACTCTAATATTAGTAAGATTGCAACTTTTAGGAGTAGTTTATTAACTAAAGGTTTAAGGAAAGTATATACAATTAGGGTGGGTTCTAAAGGTTCTTAAGCTTTGTGACTTTACGTGTTTCCAAAGAAACAGTTCATTAGTCACACCGAAGCTTAAGTAGGGTGGCTTAATCAACCCCAAGCAGTGACCACACTACTACACCCGGAGCCTACACAATGGCACTTTGTCCTAGGGTCCTAAAATGGCTTAAGTCTGATCGTATCTACCCTGCATCCTTGATGCAATTGTTCCCCCCAAAATCCTAAGTATGATGTATGCAACAAGTTGATATAGTAATTTAAAACAAAATATATTTACATGAAATAAATCATAACGATAAATAAATAAATAACATAGGTATTTAGAAATGTAAATTTAATTTCAAAAAGTTTTTAAGTGGCTAACTCTCTTGACATTCCCATTGGAGTCACCCGAGCTTGGATTTTTCCCGATTTTTATTTGTTTTCCTTAATTCAATCAACCCATTTAATATTAACTCTCAACTCAGAATTAAGAAAAATCTAATTTTTTAAATATCTTTTGAAAAATACTTAGGTTACTACCCAACCGAGGTTAAGAAAAGGGTTAAATTAAAATTAATTAGGTGGATTGACTTTAATATAGACATTAGACCACATGAAAGCCGATTTTTTTTTTTTAAATGGTTTTTGCAAACCGGATATTTAAGTCTAGGGGCTACCTTATGTAAGACTCGTATTAACGTGACTAGGTTCAACAGTCGATTTAGGACATTTGAAAAAGTAACTCGATTAAGCTAGAAGCTCACAAGGGGTTTTATGATATTAATCGAGGAGTTTTGGTAAGCTCAAAATTTAAAAATATAATAAAATATTTAAAATATAGCCAACATAGTATAATTTACTATATTATTATAATCAATGAAGCGCGAATTAGGTTTTGAAAATTAAAAAATATTTACAAATAAATTATAGGAGTAATATAATTGACGTTGTACATAAAATAATATATATATATAAGACATTTATATACATTAAGAATAATTATTATATAAATATATGTACCCGTAATGGTAAAAAATACATGAAAATATGCAAAAATTGCTAAATAAATAAATAAATACGAGGGAAAAATTATAAAAAAAATTACCAAACCATGGGACAACCAAGAGACATCCCTTTAGGCATACATAAGCATCTATATATACAAATACATACCCGAAATAGGAAAAATATCTTAAGATATTTCCTAATTGAATTAAATAAATTAAAAATGGCAATGGGACAGCTGTGGAATCATTTTGGATGTGAGGGAGGCGTAGCAAACTCATACAAAAAAAATTGATGAACACATATATAGGTAAAGAGGACATATAGTATGGGAATTTAGTACGAAAATGAATATTTGGCCTTTAAAAAATCTTTGCACCGATCAAAGCATCTTCTAAATTCCTAAGAGTACTTTCAAAGTGAAGTTGGTTAGCTTAAATGTGGAAAAAAATCTGGCAAGACTCAAGAAGTGTTGAAAAGGGTCTTTAAAAAAATGGCAAGAAAATAGTATAAAATAGGAGGATTTTGGGTTCCTTAGGTTAAGTACTACCTGAGAGCGAGCCAAACCACCTAGAAATAGTGGATGCAACTCCAAACTAGGAAGACAAACCCCCATCCCCAAACGATTGCCAGAGTTGAAAGTAGCAGTAAGTTTTTATTTTGGTTGTTTTTTATTCTATTTTTCTAAAAATAGTAAATGAACTCTAAAAATAATAATTTTTTGTTTCCCTTAGTAATTTTTTTGTGTAGAATCCAAAAATATAAGGAAATTCTTGAAATTCTAAGTCAAAATATATGTTTGTTAAGAAACCGATCCAAAAACGAACCTAAATTCTAATTTTTAATAACCTAAATGATTTTTTTTTATCCCAAAATTTATGTACAATCATTTCAACATGTGTAATTTGATTCCATGAAAAGATTTTTCAAAAATTCAAAAATTGAATTTTAAGGTTTTTCCTATCTAATACATATGTGACTGAAATTTCTTAAAATAGGTGTTTGATTTAATAATTGGATCAATAGGTATTAGTTCAGAGCTGTATTTAAGGGTTGGAGTGTTGGCTTAGAATGTTGGAGTAAGGAAACAGGGGTATAGATACTGGAATTGTGTCATTTGTGAATTCAAAGTATGTTTTGTATAGGTAAAAAAGTAAGTCAAAAAGTAACTTAGTGTGAACAGGTAAATGCACTAGAAATTTGATTTGGATTATTAAGAGGCTATCTTTGGACTCTACATTATTTCTATAAAATAAAATGTAAGTTGGAAACTTCTTAAATGAGAATTTAATTTAGGACAGCAGGTCAGAAACTTTATCAAAAATTGGGTCAGAATGTAGTTTAGCATATAATAATCTTAACTACACCAGGAGTTCTACAATAGATCAACTAGTGATTTGTATATGGATTCTATACCTATATTAGAGTTAGAACATGAGTAATAAGTCACCCAAACAATAGATATACCACAAGCATTAGGTCAAAACGTAAGTAAAAAACTTAGTCAGAAAGTAGTTTGACGGAAGATGTAAAAATATAAGGGCAACAGGGAATTGAAGACGATTGGTATTGGATATCGGACCATTGGGACTTTGAGAGTAAATTAGAAAGTCGTCTGTCTATTATTTCTAAGAATTTATTAAAGTCAAAACCTGGATCAAAAACTACTAAGCATCAATTTGTACTAGGTTAGAACCTTGGTTAGAATGCATTTTACTTAATTAATATCTAATAAACACCGTAGAAAACTCACCTAATACAATTAAGGAATATATTTAAATGTTAAACTAAACCCATATACTATATATATTATAAAAATAAAGATGTTACATTAATTTTAGAGATAATAAAGGAAGACGAGAATGACACACTAGGAGAATGAGCATAAGTATTCTGGTAAGTGGGATCAGTATTTTACCGCCCTTTGAAGTATTGTTTAAGAAAACTTGGCGACCTTAGTATATGTCTTATTTATGGTTGTAAGTTAGTTGCTTGTGCACATGCAATGTATGTGCTTGAATACTATGGTGCTATTTGAATGCTGGATTGATGGGTTGATTATAAGTCTTAAAGTTAAGCCAAATAACCGTACGATTGAACTTAAAACACAAAGTTTAAGGCAATCAGTTAAAGGATCCGATCAAACCTAAATTATAAACTATAGATAGAAATATTAGCAAAAATAACCCTGTAAACTTGAATTTAAGAAAATAAGTAATAAAATAAGAGACTATAAAATTTTCAAATTTTAAGTACAATAATTTTTAATTATCGAAAAGGTAAAAAGTGTAATTTAATAACTAATAAATTACTAGAGATACATTATATATGTATACTAAAAATCATAGAATGACCTAAATAATAATTAGGAATATTCACATGTACCTTACATATATTTACGTGCTGATAAAAATATGTGAAATTACTTAAATTATCTAAAAACTTATTAAATAATTAAACAAAATTATTAGTTAATTAAGAAAAAATCAGAAAAAAAAATCAAAGGAATAAAGAATGATGTGGATTTGGTTATGACAAGTTAAGAAGTGAAGAAGAAAATTAACTAATCAAAATCAAGCAACAAAAAAAGGAAAAAATTAAGAGATTTGAACAATGTCTTGTTCAATTAAATGCATAATAATTACTACAAAACTCTATAAATAGGGAAAAAAATTATAAAGCTCATTTAGACAATTAGAAGTCAGAAAAAATAGAGAGCATCGAAATTGGAACAAAAAAATTAGGGTTAGAGAAAAAAAAATAAGGAAGTTTGTGCAATAGGGGCTAATGAATCAAACCCATACACTAGAGCCACCACCACCACCCACTCCAGACCCACTGCCTAGACCAGCCGACACACCTAGACCGGTGTTAGAAGCCCAAAAGTCATCGGACTGAATGAGTCTCTCATCTGCTCCGATTTTGTATAATTTCTTAAAATTATTTATTTTGCCTAGAAAATTATGAAATTTATTATTTTGAGGTTTTATTGTATATAGATTTAGGGAAAAATAGTGATTAAGTTTAATCACGTCTGAAAATATAGGTTCTTAATAAATTAAGCAAAACCGAGCATGATTGGAATTAGAAATAAATAAGCTTAGGAGTATAGTTTGGAGCTCAAATTTTTTCTATAAAATGCCTAAGTAATATAGAACAATTCTATGAAGCCATTTTTTTTTAATTTAATTTTCGAAATTTTTAAGTAAATTTTTAGCCTTAAAATGATAGAAAAATTGGGTAATTTTGGGTTAATTAGGTGATTAAGTCATTAATTACTGATTTAGATAGTAATTAGATGTTTAAAGATGTTAATCTCTGATGTAGAAACTTAATCCTAGCCTTTGGAGTGTTAAGTGTAATTAATGAAGGAATTATGTGGTAATTGTAGGAAATTAGGAATATGTAGAATTGAAAATTTAATAAATATGAAAAATAAGGTTTATTTAGATAATATAATAATAATAATTAGTATATAATAAATCTGAATCAAAATTTAATTTAAGGTAATTACGTAAAAAATATAAGATTTTCTCACATCGAGAATAAATCTAGTACTTCAATTAGGATTAACGTATACCAAACAATTTAGAACATTAAATTAAGACCCAATATGATATTAGAATACTCGAGCTTAATGCGATTAATTTCACATTAGGATTTGAGCATATTTAAGATTCCAGAATTAAAACTAGAATCTAATTTAGAAATCAAACCTCGAAATAAGGTATAATGAATCATTAGTAAATAATAGGTATACATGGAGAAATGAGTTAAATTATAACTTAGAATATAAATCATTAAAATATAAGTACTAAAAAGACCTATGTGTATTATAGGATACTCAGAGACGAACCGGCTTGCAATTAAGTGATCGAACGACTGAGAATTCCAAGTAAGTTGGGTTATTATTTACTATATTAGAATACTATTTTATGGTACTCGAAGACTTAGGATTGTGTATGATTGTAATTGTAAGTAGTTTATGCATGTGTTTAAGTATCTGAATTTGTGCTGAAATTTGTAGTGTGAAATTACTTGAACACCTTAAATAGAATTAAATCTTATTCGACTCTGATGACCTAAATTATCATACATTGCAACCCTTTAGTGAATCGTTAGGATTCACCAACCAAATATCAACACCTTCGATAAAAATAGCGCTAGATAGCGATTGGTCCTTTTCTTATCCTTAACCGAACTAAGTAACAGGGGAGCAGATAGCGTTGAGGATGAAGGCATTGGTTCAAAGAATAGTCTTAGGAGGAGCAGTATCTCCATTGTACGAACCTGAGTTTGGTTATGAGCTGTTGCATAATATGAAAACTCTTCAACTCGGATTAGAGCGGATGAAATTTCTTGATTTTACAACAGATCGGACTACGTTGTGTGATGACACTTGCTTGTTGCATTGCATGAAAATAATTGCTCGATAATCTTGTTTGTATTTGTATACATTCATGAGTCTCGAATTCAACATATTGAGCTGTAGTTGCTCATACCTGTATAGATCCTTTTGCAGGTCCTAATTTGTAAATACTTCAAGTATTATGTCGCCTTACAATTATCCAGAGGTTAGTTCTTTTGAAGCCTGGGGTATGAGGATCAATTCGCTTAGCAATAGATGTATTGTTAGAGTGTCCTTTATAGTTTAAGAATGAAAGACTGATAGTCGTTATGTAAATTAGTGAACTGTTATGTTTATGTAGAGTTTCTTAGGAAGTTCTGTGGACTTTACATATAATTATGTATGTTGATTAAAAATTTGTGATAATTACTATAACTTTAGCTAAACACTTAATTGGACTATTGACTTTAAAGTAAAGAGTCATCAACGCCTTGTGTAGATTATGTCTATGGTAAGTACTGTAAGGCCAGTTGCTATCATAGAATGGTTTACACGGCAGGACTGTTGCAACTCTATGACTTTGGAATGTAACAATTTTCGATTGGTATTAGAGCATAGTTTTAGTAAACTCGCTTTGAAGTGCCATATTTTAAAAGAAATAGATATTATAGGAATATTGAGAGTAGATAATATTAAGTAGGTGATAAAAAATTGCATTAAGCATATGAAAACATAGGTAAACATAATGTTTAACATAGTAAATGTTAATCGGTTTTAACTATAATTACAAGGTCGAAGGGGGGAACTAATACATAGTTGGATACGGTTCGAGTGAAATGGAGAAGTATCCCCTATTGACTATAGGGTTAGATTACAACGGTTATTGATGGAATTAGCTTATTGGAATATCTTTAGAACAATTGATGAGATTATTGACAAGTTTTATGATAAAATATGCTATAGTTGGAAGGATGGGTGGGCATAGATGGAGATGAGTCTAGGACCTCAATATGATAGATATACTGCCATAGCAACTTTTGAGCAGAGATGATTGGAGACAGAGGGAATTGTAACTTTGATGATGCCCTTATGGTATTTTCCTGCTAAGTTAGAGGATGGAAGACCATACCCAACTAGTATTGCACATATCCCTGCTGACATTCCATATATTCCCAGACAGTACCCACCAGGGATTATTGATTAGTTTCCTCAGTTTCCAAAACCTACTGGGGAAGGTATAGAAATACCATTGGACCCTAAACCTAAGCCTAAGATACTAGAACCACCATCAGAAAACCCACCTCTAGTTGAACCCCAAAAGGATGGAGTTCATGTTGAGGAAGACCCAGATGAAAACCCAAAAGAAGAAGATCCAGAAGAAGAAGAAGATCTAGAAGAAGAAGATCCAAAAGAAGACCCTGAAGAGGAGCAAGAGAATGAGGATGAACCTGGTGTAGATATATATGCTATAGTTGTGCAGGTGATTGCAGACACTAGGATAGTTGGAGTAGGAGCTAGTGACATAGTCGAGTCAGATGATGATGATGTGCAGGAGGTGATTGTAATCCTTGAGATTCTAGAGAGAGTATTTATAGACTTTGCATCGGATAGTGAGCATGAGGATCACTTGGTAGGAGGCCAATGGGTCATAATCCTTTTGATAGAGTAGCTACTATGGATTTAGAGGAGGATTAGCTTAATTAGGTGGCTAACTTGTTTTGGTTAGATATATTTTTAGATATAATCCAGTAGTAATTTTGATGGAAACTTATGTATTTTAGGATCTTTTGATGTATCCTTTTGACTTTTGATGTACTTTGTAGCTTCTGGATCAAGCTAGATATACGCTATAACTAAGTTTGATGTAGCCAATTGATATAATCTTTTGTCTTGTACAGTTGTAAAGATCGAGTATGTACTAGATTATGTAAGTAATGATGTAATCAAGTTGTAAATTTTATATATGTATTCAAAAGCTATCAAGTTGTATTTTTTTTTTTCTGTTTTGAAACTGTAGTGATTATGATGTAAGGTTGAATGAAGTTAATAGTGGAAGTCAGACTACTAAGTATGTTGATTACAATGATATTGTTATTACTATTTTATATGAGTATATATTACAAGAATTTATTAATTTATAAAAAATTCTCTAAACAAAAGCATGGATAACTTATAAATAGATATGAATGCAAGGTTATAAGTTATAAACTATTAAGCAATTATGGCAGAAGCTGGAAATGGGAGTAGTCAAGGAGGAACTGAAGGAAATCAAAATCCTCCACCATGAGCACCATCACCCCCGAGAGAACAACATAGACAAGTCTTGCATTATCTCAAATACAAGGCTATAGTCTATGCTCTACTTGCCTCGTCTACAAGCCCAATAGCCCCAAAGTACTATTCAACAACCCATAAGAAATTGTTCACTTCTCTCACAAACCGTATCCCTTAAATGGCACATCTATCTTAGAAATTAGTTGAAATGGTAACATCATACCTTCCATAGATCTAAAATAGTTACATCCATCCTTCTTTTTATACTCCATCTTAGCTTTTAAATCACCAATCCTAGCTTACAAGTCTTTTAGCTTTGCTTTGAAGGTGTTATCTTACTCTATCCGTCTTTCAATGTTACAATTTAGAGTCCTTTGTAATTTTAAATTGAGACTTTCCTTTATGTTCCTAGTGTAAGGATACAACTCCTCAAACTCCTCTTTTACCTTGATGATACATAACCCTATCTTGTTGAACTTGGAGTTGAGTACCATCAACATGTCTCTCAATCAAACCCTTTACCTAATAATGGTGCATTTCTCACGATTGGTCACCTCTTTAACAGTCTGGACATTATTTTCCATACTCAAGGACATCTACACTCTCATTCTTAAATCTTAGTTTATGTACCACTTATGGTGAAATTTTGTCTTAAAAGGCACTCCCATACGATACTTAGGAAGTCCTTAGTCTCACCAAGAGGCTAAGTTAGCTTAACTCATTATACATATAAGCTTTAGTGAGAGAAAGTAGAAAAGGGATTCTTTAGAAGAATATGTCTCACTTTGAATGGATTATCTCATTATGTACTTAAGGCCTACTCAAATGCACAATCGATATTTATTCAATTAGTTATTGATAATTATTTCTACTACTGTCATAAATGTATTCTTCCATTCCTATCTACTATTTATATTAAATTTGGAAACTTATGAAAGTAAGACTTTTCAGTAGACCTCTGATTACTTTTATTTTAAATACATTTTATATGGTAATTTTATAGCATTTCCCTTATATTTTTTGTTATTTTTTAAGAAATCTTTACTTAATTGAGTAAAATTTTGATTTCAAAATTTAAACGAGTTTTTGAATTGAAAACAAATAAAAGGAATTAAGTTTCACTCAATTTGGAGTTCAAATGAATGAGTTATGAAGTTACATAAACAATAGAAAGAAGTAGGAAATTTTTTATTAGAAAGTTATAGATTTTGGGACACAACCGTGTCTCCAGGCTATGTCCCAACCAGGATGATTTTTGAGCCCAAGGTCAGTGAGTAACATAACCTAGGGACACAACTATATCACAGGTTGTGTCTAGTGACGAAAAAAGAAACATCTTAATATATTATATAAAGACTTGTGAGGGTTTTGGAGAGGACTTTTAACATTCAAAGGAGAAGAGACTTGAAGAAAAGGAGGAGAAAAAGGTAAAAGTAACACCTAACTTTAAGATTGAAGAAATTTCTCAACTATAAAATGGGTTTTTTATGCTTTACTTCTTGATTTTGCTGCAATTTTCTTCTAATTTCATCATGACAACATAAGATTCTTGTATTTAGGATTGTGGAACCTAAGGTTTAATGTGACTATTAGATTTATTGATAATTTTCAATAAAGTTTCTACCTTTCTTGATTCAATTATGTGTTTTTATTGTTAATTGATATTTCTAAAGTATTAATCTATAATATTATGCATGATAATTGAGACATCACATGTGTGATGAGATCTTGATATTATTGGAGAGAATTACATATGTCCTTAGAGATAAGATGCATGATTCTTTTAGAAAGTAGTTATTTTTGTGTGGGCATTCATTATACACTGATACAATTCTTAATTATATTACTAAGTAAAAAGATTTCAGTTAATAATTTAAGGTTAAGGTTGATATGCTTAAGAAAAGTATTAACTTCAATTGCGAATCCCTTCGGTCAAGAATGATAGAGATGGAATTGAAAACATTTTAAGCAATTACATGTTAAAAACTAGGAGAAACATTTTCTAAATACGTTATTTGCCTTTTTAAAGTCGTCTTTAATTTTACCGCTTCCTAAATTGCTTAGTCAAGTCTCATAATTAGATTAGTTTGTTAATTTTAGTATTTTTAATTTATTCAACCCATTACAATTTTTCGATTAGATAATAGAACTAAGGTTAGTATTAGTATTAAAAGTCTATGAGGGATCGACTTAGACTCATGAATTTGATAGGTACATTTACCTCGTATCAACGTTGGTCTTATATCATAACTAATCCAGCCATATTAATCGCATTTTGGGGCTTTAAGTAATTTTCTTGTGGCATTTACATCCATATCAATTAAATTACCAAATGTTAATGGGCGTTATTAATCACGAAATTCAATTATTCATCAAATTATCTAACGATTCCTACCAATTAATATGATATCTATTTATTTAATATAACATCTTATCTCTCGGTGGCAAGGATAGGCTAAGGTAGACGTATTCATTAGGCTGACTCAATTTGGAACCGTCGGTTCATGAGTCAGTAAGGAGGTAAATTAAGCCCAACCCTAACTGGTTCACTTGAACCAATGGTTCAAGGGCCAATTTAGTGGCCCTTGAATTGTAGGGTTTTTTATTTTTTATTTTTTTATTTTTCTAATTTTCCTTAATTATTAGAAATAATTTATAGACTATTTGTATTTTTTTTCAACTAAATCTAAAACTTTATATTGTTGCTAATAAATAAAAAAAATTATTTTCAATTCAATTTTTTTTATCATGAAATAATTCATTTAGACTGTATAAGCGTGAATGCATAATATTATATTATATATAACGTAATATATAATATATATGTGTATTATAGTATATATATATAGTATATTAATCATTATATATTATATGTACTATATACTTGTTTGCATTATATATATAATATATTATTTATATATATATATTTTTTAATTTTTGGGATTGGCCCAACCTTGAATCATTAGGCCAAATCGTTCGTTTAAGAGCTATTCAACCTATTGGTTCTGCGTGTTGCGATGGTTGAACTACTTTTAGGGTTTAGTAGTTCACCAACCTGTAAGGGCCTAGCCAATTCAATAACCTGTTCAGGCTCACTTAAGGCCAACCTTGACCAATTCATGATTCAAAATTAATCCTTACACAGATTTAGACCTAGGAGGTAGCCCATAAGGGCCTCCCCCACCCCTTACCCACCACCACCACCATGCTACCAACCCACCCCTTGACTCATGCAATTAAGTGTTAAATTAGTGCTAGTTTGGTATAATAAATTGTCCCTACATGTTGTATTTATGGCAAGTAATGTAATGCATTGAAATTTGAAAATTGTACATGTTGTAAAAGGAGATATTAGTAGTTGGTATTTTTTCTCGAGAAAAACATGTTGAGATTAAAATGTAATTTTTTTTAATTTGAAAAATGAAATTATCTTAATTAGTTGTTGTAAGTTTTAAAATTGTTTGATATGCTTTAATTTTCCTTATTTATTAATACAAGACCTACCTATCCTGTACTCATGTATATAATTCAAGTTTTCTTATTGTTAACAACAAAATCCATATTAATAAAATAAAACGTTAAACATGTGTGATACAGTATGATGTAGATGAACGCATGATGTTCAATATCTCATGAACTAAGGGGATGAGCTCAAACATTGAGAAGTTCTGAAAGATAAAATGATAGTTGAAGGTTGAGCAAGGATTCTTGTGTACCGATGGCAGATATGATGCACCAATGCCTCATACGAGCTTTGGTTACACTTTATATTATGCACAAGTGTGGCCGGAGGTCACTCGCCACTAGTTCACGCTCAATGATTTAGATAAGTATAGTCAAGAGCAATCAAAATACATTTAACTCATGAGAGTATGTCTGAGTATCACGAAAAATGTATTGACCATTACAGCTATTACAATACACAAGTATTTATATGACCTAATTAGCGTAAGTCCTAAATTAGTTGTAAATTACAAAAAGGATTCCTACTAGTAAAGGAAAAGAAATAATTTACAAGGGTAATATTGTAAATAAGCATAAAAAATATTTGATGACAGAAAAGGATGAGACAAATGTTAGGAAAGGCAAGGTGTGTGTCATTTGTCCATTTGTTATTCCCAATGACACTGTTGACTAAGCAGAGCAGGTTTTGAACAGATCAGGTCAAAGTCGGCAATTTAACAGCTCAGCAGCTCGAATGTTCAAGGCTAGGAAATGGTTGATTCAGAAGGTGGCTCATTGTCAGGTCGACCTTGGGTAGTTGACTCTAGGATGGAGTCAGCTCGGCTTCGGTACACATCAAGCTGACAGTATACTGGCTCGATACTTGGCCTTAGACAGTTATATTGTGGAGGGGTCGGTTCAGCACACATGTCGGTCACCTCGGCAACTTTTTGTATGATGTAAAGGGCAAAGTAAGCTAGCAAGTCGACTAAGGAATGCATTGCTCTTCTAAGTTCAACTCACCTCAGACAGCTCGGTAAACCATATAAGCAAGTCCTTGAGCTCGGGAGCGCGTGATTGGTTCGTGATCCCTATCAATATGACTGCAAGTAAAGTAGTATACAATTATATTTAAAAAAAATCCTACTTTTTTAAGGTTTCTATTTTTTTCTATTTCTTTTAGTGCAATTTAAGAACTTAAGAAAGAATTTATTTAAAAAATGTAATCGCAAAAAAGAAACTTTAATATGAATCATAATTTTTTATTAATTTTTTATGCATTGCATACATATATATGTATAATATATATTATATAGATCACAAAGATTTTATCATATTACATCGTACATAGTTGAAATTGAGTATTTTGGACATTTTACTAACTTTTTTTTTTCGTTTTTTGTTTCTATGCTCAAAAAATTTAAAGAAAAAGTATTTAATCAATAACAAAATATATATTTTCTTTAAATCTTAAAGTTGCTAGTTTCTTCTACCACATGGCTTCACTATATGCATTTGATTTGGTTGGATCACATTAGGTTCTAAAGCCTATAGAACGACCCTTTCATGATCAAGGAGGATTTTAAGATGAATAATAGAACGCGTATGTAATATATTTTCGTCTTAATTTTTCAAAACCTGCTCTAATAAACAAACACATATATACATAGAAACTATTGACAGAATGAATGTGCACTCATGCTACTCGAGCTATAGTACAAGTGCAGCTTGTGGGAAATTACCTTTTAATATAGTTCCTAATTCACTAATCGATTGATATATATAACTAAACCATTAATGCCATATGATATGAAGATGCACTAAGTGACAATAATTGACCAAAAAGTGATAAACATGTCCACATAATTTTCATTGAGCCAGAAATGCCATGACTCCATTGTAGTTTTGTCTTTAACTACCTAAACATTATAGAAGGTAAAGAGTACAAAAAACACAAGACATAACAAACCATAAATCATCTTAGGTTTGTAGATAGATAAAGTTAGTTAAAACAAGAGAAATTACATAAACAAAATCAAGTTAAATTTTAGTCTAACTATCCAAAATGGTTAAGCTAATTTCCCCTCCTAATTGAAAAAAAAATTATGGCTAATTTTTTGGTAGTTCAATTTGATACGAAAGATCTCTACATAGATAGGACCTCTTCATTTTGTGTATTGAAAAAATTTAATTTACAAGCTCACCTAGTTAAAAATGTCCACTTTATTGTCAAAATCACTATCTAAGCTTTATGTGTGTGTATATATATATATATATATATTAATTTACCATCAAAATTTTGAAATCGTTAAATTTTATTCTTTGTTGAATTTACTATCATACTTCTATATTATACTTACACTTTTCATCCAACAAGCATCCAAAGTGAATTTGATAAGTTCAATCGCATATGACATTTAACAATTTCAAGTTCCTGGTTCAAAATTGAGCATTACTTTGTTGTATTTTGTACACCATGTGCTAAGATATTTTTGATATATTTATGGATATTATTAATAAAAAGTAAGTATTTATTATATATATATATACTTTTCTACTTGTATATATTTTACAATAAAATCTCATAGATAATTATAAAATATATGAAACTATAACAAATGTGTATCATTAATGGGATTCTATGACATTATATTATCTAAAAGTTGTCTTTAGTCAAATAAATATATAAAGGGAACATGTATATTTAGATAAATATGTTATATAACTAAGATCATCTCATCATAATGAGAGAAAGATATCCAAGTTATACAAGTGGGTATTCAAAGTTAAACAGGTACACTAAACACAACCTACTAATAAAGAATACTATGTGTTTAATGTCATTAGTGTCTCCTCCATATGATGAGTGTAAACAAACCCTAAACTTAAGACCTTTATATATTCTGTAAGGCCTTGAAATCAGAAGTCTAGAGTTGATACATAAAATTTAAGGCGAACAAGTAAGTTGTCAATAAAGCCCAAATTTTACGACGAAGTTAGAAATATTAGTAAAAGTGATCCCATAAGTTTGAATTTACGAAAATAAATAATTAAATATTATAATATTTAATTATAAGCATATTACCCATTATTCTAACGAATCGATAGAGATAAATTATGCATAATAAAAATCATAAAATAATATAAATAATATTTAAAATTATTTATTTGTACTATATATGTATTTAATTGTAGGTAAAAATACTCAAAATTATTTAAAATACCTAAAATATACTAAAATAATACTAAATAATTAAAAATACTCAAAATTATTTAAAATACCTAAAATATGCTAAAATAATACTAAATAATTAAATAAAAATCAGGAAAAATAAGAAAAGTGTGAAATTTTCTGGATGAAGGTCATGGTATGCTGGGGATTAAGAACAAAAATTAACCAATCAAATTAGATTAACTAAAAAGCCAAAAGAGAAGAGATAAGGGATAAATGTCACTCAAAAATTAAAAGAAAACAAATCAAACAACCCTCTAAAAGAAACAAGCCTCATCTGGAATTCATTTGGACATGTTGGGAGTCTAAAAAAAATAGAGAGAGATAAAAAAAAGTGAGTTAAGAATATTTAGAGAAAAATAGCAAAATTAATGTGTAATTATGGTTTTAGGAAAGAATCCACGACCAATGACCACTTGGTGAAAGATGGCTACCACCATCACACCCTACCACCATCGCCCCTCTTTGCAAATACACTTAGAGCTACCACTGGTGGCTGGAAGCTGATTGAATAAGTGAGTCCAATTTCTAATATGATTTTGTTTAATTTAGTAAAAATACTAAATGTGTTTAGAAAATTATAAAATTTTGTATTATGAGGTTTTTATGTATATAGATTTAGAAAAAAATATTAGTTTGATGAATTTTGATCTAGAAATATACAATGCTCAAGAAATCTTAAAACCTGAGCTTATTTTCGATTTAGAAATAAATGACCTTAATAGTATAGTTTTAAGCTCAAATTTTTTATATTGGCTATTTAGAGTATTTAAAATAATGTTATGAGGACGTTTTTCATAAATTAATTTTTAAAATTTTTAGGGCTTTAAATCATATATAAAGAGTGATTTTTTAGCTTAATTTAGTAATTAAATGTATAAATACTGATTTAGTATATAATTAAGTGTTTTAGGATGTTAATTTTTTATTACTACGATATTTGTAGTATTTAGGGTGTTAGATGTAAATGTAATTAATATGTGTATTACGTAATGATCATGTGTAAATTAATAATATATGAAATTGGAAATGTAATAAGTAGAAAATTATTAGGTTAAAATTGATAATAATAATAATAAGAAACTTAAATATAGGTAATTATATAAAAATGTAAATTTTTCTCATATCAAAAGCAAATTCAATAGTTAAATTAGGAATATGATGTATTGTAAGGACTATAATGCTGGTTATGAGTTAAATTTGAGATTTAGGATACCTAAATATAATGTGGTTGATTTCACATAATGATTCAAAAATGGGTTCTTAGGGTACATGTGTAAAACTTGTAATAAAAAACTGAACTAGAACCTCAATCGAAAACAGATTTAGAAACTAAATCCAAAATTAACCTAGAATAAATCGGTAATAAATAATATATATAACTTGGATAATCAAGCAAAATTATAAATTAAAGCTTATATGTCATTAGGGTATAAATACTAAAAGAGTATTTATATTATAAGACAAGTAGAGACGGGTTGACCTGCAAGGAGATGGGTGAGCAAATCAAGAATTTCAAGTAAGTTGAGTTCAATACATTACTGTATTTTGGAGTATTGTATTAAAGTCTTTAGAGGCTTAGGATTGTACGTAATTGTGCTTGTAAGTAGCCATATGTGCATGTGCCCATGTGTCTCTAATTACTTGCTGAAAACTGATGTTGTGTTTTGGTGGTTTGTTGTGAGTTGAATGGTATGAGATTATTTGGTCACCTTAAAGTGAACTTAATTATAAGCGACTTAAACACCTCAATTAGACATGCGTTGTAACCCTTTAGGAGACAATTAGGATTCTCCGATAAAATACTGACACCTTTAAAAAAGATAGTGCTGGATATTATAATTGTCTTTTATTCATCTTTAGCCAAACTAAGTGATAAGAAAGGCGGTTGTGGTAAAGATGAAGGTAATGGTTTGAAGGATGGTCATAGGGAGAGTAATGTCTCAATTACTTTGATTGTAAGTTATTACATAAATATTAAAACTTCTCAACCTAGATTAAAAAGAGTGAAATTACTATAATTTCACAATAGACCGGATCACATTGTGTCATAACATTTATGTGTTGCATTGCATTTAATTAATTGCTTGAAAACTTGCTTGTGTTTTTCATGCAATCTCATGTCTCCATCCTAACTTACTAAGTTATTGGTTACTCATACCCTTATAGTTTCTCTTGCATGTACTAATTAAGATGCCACGTTATAACTATCCTGAGGTTGGTCTCTTTTTGAAGTGCCTTGGGGGAGTGAGAATCAAATTAACTGAATAATCGAGTCTTTTAGAGTTTTTCTTATAAACTCTTAGATTTATATAACGGTCTTGTAATATTTTAGTTATTAGACTACCATGGCATGTAAATATTTCCTAGGATCGTAAGATAGTATAAATATCTTTATGTAATTATAACTCAAAGTTTCCAGTTATATATGTAAATCTTATTAGTAATTATGAATGAGCTATTTATTTCAAGACAAAAAGTCGCGGACGCCTTGTGTAAATTGTATTTACGATAGTGACTGTGAAGTTAGTTACTATCATAGGTTGGTTTACACGGTGAAACTATTGTGACTCCATTGCTTTGGGGCGTAACATATCTTATATATGACATGTTGTACTTTGATGCAATTAAACGCAATCTTACTTTGATTGTAAATAATACGGTTATTGGGTACGACATAAAATATAAAGAGGATAGTGAAGAGTTAAGATATAATTCATTACTCTCTTGGATTAGGGAATTGACATACAATGTCGTTTGGTTAAAATAATAGTAACTTGTAAGTTCATGGCTACTACAAGTTTTATTGAGCGTATTTTATCTCGAATACCAAGTAAAATTATTAGAAATTGATAACATTACATACAATGGTTTAATTGAAATATCATTTGATAAAGAGATTTAATTATACCGTAATCGGTTTATAGTAGTTTCTAGTTCACAATTTTTTCTATCATGTTGGATGGTCCACAACTGTTGCTAGACAATCACCTTGGCTTGTGTCAAGTTAGGCATTGTCTTCGTATATAGAAATCTAGAAAGTCGCACATAATAGCACTTTTAATGAGAACAAAATATTAAACAAAAAATTTTAACGGATACAAAAATTTGTCAATATATATTTTGGGACTGAAAGTTGACTGGTTTGAAAAAAGAAAATGAAAGTTTTTTTTAATAGCTCGTTCAACAGAAACAAAATATTAGATTAAAAAATTAGCAAATACTAAAATTTGTCGATATATTTTTTGTATCTAAAAGTTGATTGGTTTGAAATAATAAAATGAAAGTTTTTTTAATAGGCAAATGCATTTAATGTCTTTATATTCAAAATGTTAAACCACATTAAATTAAAAAGGAATGGAGAATATCATTAAACACGTTTTCGTATTTATTTTCAACCCATCATTTTTAATTAATGTTGTGACGTTATGTGGGATGGCATTTAATATTTGCTATTCATATTCTTCTTTTTCATATATACTTTAAGTAGAAGAAAAGTCTAAATGAATTGGAATGGTAGATTGACGAAGGATATTAAAAGTGCTTTAGTCCAAAACATTGAAATTTTGAAAGCTAGAAATATTGTATTACTATATGTTGACGCAAGCAATTTTGGTTTAAATATTTACTTTAATCCAAGTGATCTAGTAATCTAAGGATTAAAATAGTTTTATTATCATGTATATGGATACCACTGAAGAATTACAATTGTAGTTCATATGATGAACTCCTTTTACAAGAGCAAAGTGACATTGGATCGCACTTGAGCTCTATTCCCAAGAGAAGACAATGTTATGGTAAGAAAAGTATTCATTTCATAATTTTTATTTCAATTTATTTTGCATATCACACTCTGATCTTAGGATTTGGTTTTGTAAAAATTTTATTTTTCCACTGCATCCTTTTAATCTACGAAACCTATCAGTGGTATAAAAGCCTTTTGTGTACATATAAAATGTTTATATTAGCCTAGATTAATTCATTGGATGATTGCTTATAGCCTTGACGGGATTATCTTTTAGTATGTGTTCATATGATGGATTATTTTTTCTCGGAAGCTTTTAACAAGAAAACATGTTATGCGCATCTGCTGCGTATGAGAGTTCTATATTATTGGCTATCCCTAAGGATGTTAGTTATTTTAATATATTGTTTACAAGAATGTTATCAATTGACTAGGTTGATTTTCTATAATTGTTTGGAACATGGTCCGTAAAAGAAAATGGTTCACCAGAAGAATGATTTTTGCTGTCCTTTTTGTTTTCATTGTAAGGCATAAAAGCTTTTGTTTTTAAGTTTCTATGTTCACGTTGCCGAACAATGAAAAGAAAATTCTACAGGTCAAACCTCATGATAGTTGTTGCCAAGTTATTAGGGTGTAAAAGTCTTTCATACCTCTTAACCTTTTTTGGGACAAAATATGCCACATATAAATAAAAGTGATGTGCAATCATTTATGATATTTAGAACCTTATTTATGATCCCGAGTTCTTATCAAGATTATAACAATTATTTTGAATTAATTGGTTAATATTTTTGTGCAATGTATAGAATTTATTTTGCATGTGCATAATCATGAGCCTAAAATTTTGAATTAACTTTATCTGAATAATTATGAATTTTACCAATACGGCCTATGTGTCCATCGGACAAGTTGAAGCCAAAAAACTAATGTAATTTTATTTTATTTAGGTCGGTGTACCCATAGATAAAATGTAAATTCAGTGATGTGAGTTTGCGAACCCATATTTGTAATCCATTTGTATTTTGCTTTCTAAATTAATTTTTTTTAGAAAATTACTTTTAGTACTATAAATAGAAGATTGGAGGTCCATATTTACTCGAGATACAAAGAAGTCCAGAAGGTCATTGTCATGTCCCGAAGCGGTAGAGTCGTAACAGCCCCGCCATGTAAACCATCCTAATATAAAAGTTGACCTTACAATCGCTATCTTAGACCTGATCTACACAAGGTGTCCACGACTAACCCGCTTTGAAGTAAACAGTATGTAATTTAAATAATTCATTTACCTAAGAAAGTGAGAAAAGTTATATATAATCACTATGATTCAGTTATTACATTATTCAGAAATGAAAAGTAATAACATATGTGTTGATTCTTCAATGTTTTTTCTCACTCCCTAGGATCTAGCAGTTGCTAGCTTCAAAATAGTTGTTGCCGCTTCTTAGCCAGCACCTGCACGACATCTATAGGGATGTGAGCAACCACAGCTCAGTAAGTTAGGACAGAGGACTTAAGACTATACCATACACACAACAAGGTTTTCAATCACTTATTAGATGCAATGCATGTGCAAGCAAATGGCATCGCACGATGTTGTCCGGCCCATCGTGAGATTAGAGAAATTGCGCCCACTCTAATCTGGGTTGAGGAGTTGCCGTTAATGCAACAGCTCATGACTAAACCCAAGCTTGTGTAACGGAGACCTTGCTCCTCCTGCAACTACCTTCGAATTACTGTCTTCACCCTCGCCGTGACCTCCTCTCCTATCACTTAGTTCGACTGAGGATAAAGAAGGGACCATTTTGCAATCCTGCGTTATCCCTTTCAAAGGGGTCGGTATTTGGCCGGAGAGTCTTAAGTTCCCCTAACGGGTTGCCATACATGTCCGATTATGATTACTGGTCATATATTTGATTAAGTCCAGTTAGGGTGATCAATCATTTTATGCAAATCATATAATACATGCTAGAGCAACAAACAGAATCATAGCATCACCTATAATTAAGCATATACACACATCCAATTATCTAACAAGCACAACTAAGCATAATCTCAAGCCTCCCAAAATACAGCATTGTATTAATCCCAACTTACCTCGACTCCTCGCTCACTCACTCGAGGTCCGATTTGCTCAGGCCATCGCCGATCATCCCTATAACACAAACATGGTTTCAGTTTTCATATAATGATTATAGGTTCATTTTATCCTATAACGCTTATTGTTAGGTTTTGTTTAAGGTTTAATATGCCTAATTATCTAGTTCTTAAGTCTTTTATAATTATTCTAGGTTTGGGGCTAGGTTCAGGTTCGGTTTCCACATCGAGTTCTAAATTAGATTCTAGTTCGATTTCTGAGTAATGTTTTATATTCCAACCCTAAAAATTCGTTTCAACTCATAATGTGAAATTAATCACATTATTTCCCGATCTCCTAAATATAATTATTACCCGTAGTCAGTATTTTATTTCATCCAGTACACTTACATCCTTATTAGTGTACCAAATTTACTTCTGATGTGAGAAATTTTTACATTTTTCATATAATTACATAAATTCAAGTTTCTTATCAGATTTATTATATATCCTTATTATTTATATAATATCAATTTTTATCCTAATATTTTCTATTTATTATATTTTCAAAAATTACATATTATGCATTATTGCCTATTATGTACATAATGCATTTCTAATATTTCTATCACTTTAATTACCATCCCTAAACATCAATTATCATTTCAAAATATCTAAATTCATCCTAAATCAAATTTTACTCCTAATTTCCCTAATTTACAAAATTAACTTAAAGTTAACTATTTTTCCTTATTAATCATTTACTACATAATTAACCTAATAATTACATCTAACACCCTAAATGCTACAAGTATCATACTCCATTAGATTTCAACATCCTAAAACATATAATTATTCGCTAAATCAGTAATTAATCATTTAATTACTTAAATAACCCCCCTAAATTACCCATTTTATGCCTCATTTTAAGGCCTAAAAAATATCTAAAAATTTAGAAAATTAATTTTTGAAAACGGGCTTCATAGCACTATTCTATATCATCTAAGTAATCTACAAAAAAATTTTGGGCTCGAAACTACACTTCTAAGGTCATTTATTTTTAAATCGAAACATTCTCGGTTTTGCAAGATTTCTTAAGGGCCCTATATCACGAGATATATTTTCATCAAAATAATATTTTTCCTAAAAACTATATACAAAAATATTCCATAATAACAAATTTCATAATTTTATAATAATATTTACTATTTTTACAAAATTACACAAGAATCGGGTTGGAAATTGGACTCACCGATCTGGGTGACTCCGGCCACTGCCGGTGGCCATGGGTATGTCGGCCTACCTAGGTGTTTCCACCACCATGTGGTAGTGGTGGCCGTCCACCCCCAGCTGCCCATCGAATCTGGGTTCTCCTTTGTGGCCTTTTCTTTTTTTTTTTCTTTAGTTATTCTCTCAATTTTCGTCTCTCCCTAATTTTCTCTGATTTCTAACTGTCCAAATTAGCTTTTTAATTTTTCTTGCTATTTATATAGCTTTAGTGTAATTATTGTGTATTAATTAGACATGACTTTGCCCAATTTCCTTGATTTTTGGCTTTTGTGTTGTCTAATTTTAATTGGTTAATTTTTATTTTGTGGATTCTGACCTACCACGACCTAATTTGGATTATTATTGATTTTTATTTATTTTTTATTAATTAATTATGAATTTTCTTTAATTATTTAGTATAATTTTAGCACATTTCGCGTATTGTAAGTAATTACACGTATTTATACCTACATGTAAATTCATATATAGTACAAATAAATATTCCTAAATATTATTTAGGTTATTTTATAATTTTTTAGTATACATATAATTTATCTCTAGCGATTCGTTAAGTATCAGAATGCCTTTGACGCATTTTAGATAAATAACGAGTGATATACTTAAATTTTGAAAATTTTGTAGCTTCCTATTTTATTAATTATTTTCTTAAATTCAAACTTATAGGATCGGTTTACTAATATTTCTAGTTTTACTTTATAATTTAGGCTCGATCGGATAGTTCAACCGATCGAAACCTCGGATTGCTTAGTTGTGGGGCTTACAGCCATCAAGAAGCTACATCCGAGTTAATTGATTTTGGTTTCATGATCTTCTAATGTAGGCCTAACCTTGGCCCATACCTTATAGCTGGCCTATGATCATTGCATTATTGTTTTATTATAGTTAATTTATTTATGTACGTATTATTGAAGATCAACAATTGTTTACATGATTGGTAAGACATAATGAAATCCCCTAAATATATTAAGTTAAGGTTGGATGATGTTGCCATCTAGTTATAAATTATAAAATAGTTAGGATTTCATTTGAGTCGATAAAACTCAGTTAAGGTTTCACATTAAATTACTATAATTTTTATAATTTATTATTGGGTTCACTTAAATTAAATTGTTGATTTGTTAGCTTAACTAAGGTTGACAATTTACTAGGCAAGTGTTAGATTTTAAAGTTATCCTTCAAAATAGTAGCTAGCCCAACCGGAAATCCAAAAGTTGTATAAATCTATAATTGGCGAGTTAGTTAAGGCATACTTAAAATAATATAATATGTAGGTACAGCTCAATTGTGTGTATATTAATTTTATTTAGGATTTTGGATTCACTAGAAAACCTTCCAACGTAGTTTTCTGAATTTAATAGAGGGGGCTATTAGATTTGAATAAAATAGTGGAAGCAATTTTAAAGACCTTTTATGAAATAAATTATTCATAAATACTAAACTATGCATTTATTTTGTAGATTTGAAATGGCAAACAATAACAATAATCTTTTATTGTGATCTATTCTTGATAAAGAAAAAAATCCTCATTGGATCGAATTTCCTTGATCGGTTAAGAAAACTGAAAATTGTCCTTAGACATAAAAGGAAATTATATATCCTAGAAGAGGAAAAATTTAAAGAACCGGGCAAGAATGCTACCATTAAAGAATATGAGCAATATTAGAAATACTTGGAGAACTATATTAACGTCTAATGTCTGATGCTATCTGCAATGTCATCTAAATTGCAGAAGTATCATGAGAATATGTTTGCAAGAAAGACATATGTTCACTTACTGGAGCTATTCCATGATAGTGAAAGGGTCGAGCGTACAATATGTCCTAAGCCATATTTCACTATAAAATGGATTAAGGGATTAGGCCTTATGTACTCAAGATGATAGGATACATAGAAAAGCTTGAGAGCGTAGGCTCTAAGTTAGATAACAATCTGGCCATCGACTTAATATTAGCTTCTTTACTAGATTCCTCCTCCTAATTTATCATGAATTATAACATGACTGGTATAGAGAGGTCTCCGATAGATTCACTTGCTATGATAAGGATAATTGAAAAGAACTTAAAGTCCAAGTCTAAGGTAACTCAAGAGGCTCTCTTTATTAATAAGTCCAAATAGAGAAAGGCTAGTGGAAATAACAATTCCAAGGCCAAGCAAGTAAAGAAAGGTAAGCAATCCAAGCTTAAGAAGAGGCAATAAAAGCCCAATTCTATTAGAAGGCAGCAATATGTTTCCATTAAGGTAAGAAGGCCCATTGGAAGAGGAATTGAATTTTTTTTCAAGAAGAAGATGTCAAGTGAAGGTAACACCTCAAGTATCTTTATGATTGAACACGACCTTTCTGTTTCTTTTATATGGGTCATAGATATAGGACGTGATTCTCATATATGTGTTGACTTACAGGGTCTAAATGAAAGCAAGAAGTTGTTCAAAGGAGAGGTAGACCTACGAGTAACTAATGGAGCAACAATTACCGCCATATTTGTAGGAACTTATATTATTTCTTTACCTAGTAGTTTTGTATTAGAATTAGAAGATTGCTATTATGTTCCTAGCTTTACCAAGAACATTATTTTGGTATCATGTTTAGATACCAAGGAATTTGTTTTTAAGTTTAAAAACAAAATTTGTGCATTTTATATGAATGGAATGTTATATGGTGATGAAACATTAGTTAACGGTCTTTATATTCTTAATACTACCAAACCTATTCGTTGCATTAAGACTAAGAAATAAAAGACACCTGATTCAAGTTTAACTTACCTATGGCATTGTAAACTTGGCCATGTGAACGAAAAACACTTAGCGAAACTTCATTCTGAAGAGTATTTAGATTCATTTGATTTTGAACCTATGGATACTTGTGAAGCATGTTTACAAGAAAAAATGGCTAAGAAACCTTTTACCAAGAAAGGTGAAAGGGTAAAGGAGTTATTAGAACTCATACACAATGATGTGTGGGGGCTATTATTAACTCAAGCCAGAAGTGGATTTTCTTACTTCGTAACTTTTACTAATGACTTAAGTAAATATGGATATATCTAACTAATGAGGCATATGTTAGGAACTTTTGAAAAATTCAAAGAATTTAAAGTAAAGTAGAAAATCAGCTTGGCAAAAAGATAGAAACACTTCAAAGTGATTGAGGTGGAGAATATCTTACCCAAGAGTTCCTTAACTACCTAAAAGACTATGGAATAATTTTACAATTTGCACCTCCTAAAACAACAAATTAGAATGGTATTTTGGAAAGGAGGAACCATGCCCTAATGGATATGGTTATGTCAACGATGAGTGTAAGCCTCACAACCAGTCACTTAAGATTTCAATTGGCTAAAAGATCCGATCAAGCCTAAATTATAAGTAAAGCCAGAACTATAAATAAAAATGATCCCGTAAGTTTGAATTTAAAAAAAAAATAAGCAATAAAATAAAAAAAATATAAATATTCCAAATTTTAAGTATATAACTCGTTATTTATTGAAAATGAGTAAAATGTATTTCGATAATTAACGAACCGCTAGAAATAAATTATATGTATACTAAAAATCATAAAATAACCTAAATAATATTTAGGAATATTTATTTGTACTATATATGAATTTACATGTAGGTAGAAATACGCGTAATTACTTAAAATAAGCAAAATGTGCTAAAATATTACTAAATAATTAAAGAAAATTCATAATTAATTAAGAAAAAATAAATAAATATCAGAAAAAATAAGAAATGATCCAGATTTGGGTCGTAGCAGCTGAGGAAAATAAGAAAAAAAATTATCCAAATAAATTTAAACAACACAAAAGGCAAATTGGAAGAAGATAAAGTAATTATCTAATCAAATTAATGCACAATAATTTCTCTAAAACTCTATAAATACTTCAAATTTTTTAGAAGCTCATTTTGGATGTCAAGAAGTTTAGAAAATTAGAGAGAGGTGAAATTGAGAGTAAATTAGGGTTTTAGAAAAAAATCACAAAAAATTTGGACTGTTGAGGCTTCTAAGAAGAACCCAAACCCGACGAGCAACTAGAAATGGATGGCCACCACCACCACCCGGTGGTGGCAGCGCCCAAGTGGGTCGATACACCCATGGCCACCTAAATCGATCAATTCGATTTCCAACCTGATTTTGTTTAATTTTGTAAAAATATTAAATATTCTTCAAAAATTATTAAACTTGTTATTTTAGAATATTTTGTGTGCAATTTTTAGGAAAAATATTATTTTGATAAAAATATGTCTTATGATATATGGTCCTTAAGAAATAATGCAAAATGGAGTATATTTCGGTTTAAAAATAAATAACCTTAGGAGTGTAGTTTTTAGTTCAAAATTTTTTTGTAGACTACTTAGATGATATAGAATAGTGCTATAAAGCCCATTTTCAAAAATTAATTTTTGAAATTTTTAGATAATTTTTAGACCTTAAAATGAGGCATAAAATGGGTAATTTAGTATTAATTAAGTAATTAAATAGTTAATTACTAATTTAGTGAATAATTATATGTTTTAAGATGTTGAAATCTAATGAAGTACGATACTTATAGCATTTAAGGTGTTAGATGTAATTAATAGGTTAATTATATAGTAAATAAATAATAGGAAAAAATAGTAAATTTTAAGTTAATTTTGTAAATTAGGGTAATTAGGTGTGAAATTTGATTTGGGATGAATTTATACATTTTGAAACGATAATTGATGTTGGGAGATGGTAATTAGAGTGATAAAAATATTAGATGTGTATTATGTACATAATAAATAATAGTACATAATACACAATTATTAGAAATATAATAAATAAAAGATATTAGAATAAAAATTGATATTATGATAATAATAAAAATAGACAATAAATTTGATAGAAAACTTAAATTAGGGTAATTATATAAAAAATGTAAGATTTTTTCATAACAGGGGTGAATTCAGTGATTAAATTAGGAATCGAGTGTACCGCATAGACTAGAACACTAGTTAGAGACTAAAAACAATGTTTAGATATCCGAAGATAATGCGATTAATTTTACATTATGGGTTGAAATGATTTCTTAGGGTGTACATATAAATATTTAACCAAAAATTGAGTTAAAAACCTAGTTTAGAAATCAATACGAAACTAAAACAGAACTTAACACGATTCAAGAAGAATTGTAAAAGACTTAAGACCAAGATAATTAGGTATGTTGAACCTTAAACAAAAAATAATAATAAGTGTTATAGGATAAAACTAACCTATAATAATTATATGAAAAACTAAAACCACGTTTGTGTTATAGGAATGATCGGCGATGGCTTGAGTGAGTTGGACCTTGAGTGAGTAAGTGAAAAGTCCAGGTAAGTTGGGATTAATATGTTGCTATATTTTGGAGGCTTAAGATTATGCTTGGTTGTGCTTGTTAGATAATTGGTTGTGTTCATGTGCTTGATTATGAATGATGCTATAATTCTAGTTATTATTCTGACTTGTATTGTATGATTTATATGAAATGATTGATCACCCTAAACTGGACCTAATCAAATATATGACCTGTAATCATAATTAGACTTGCATGGCAACCCATTAAAGGAAACCTAGGATTCTCCGGCCAAATACCAACCCCTTCGAAAGGGATAGTGCAGGTTTGCATAACGATCCCTTCTCCATCCTTAGTCGAACTAAGTGACAGGAGAGAAGGTCATGGCGAAGGTAAAGTCAATAATTCAAAAGTAGTCGCGGGAGGAGCAGTGTCTCCATTGCACAAGCTTGGGTTTGGTCGTGAGCTGTTGCATTAACGGTAACTTCTCAACCCCGATTAGAGCGAGCATAATTCCTCTAATCTCGCAATGGGTCGGACAACGTTATGCAATGGCATTTGCTTAAACATGCATTGCACCTAATAAGTTGGTTGATAACCTTGTTATGTTTATAGTATAGTTTTAAGTCCTCCATCCTAACTTACTAAGCTGTGGTTATTCACATCCCTATAGACGTCGTGCAGGTGTTGACTAAGAAGTGGCTTACAATTATTCTAAAGCTAGCAACTGTTGAATCATGAGGAGTGAGGAAAAGTATTCGAAGAACAAACATATATTTTTAAGGTCTAAGCTTTTATTTTAGAATTTTTCATTTCTAAATAATGTAATAACTAGGAAATATATTATGGTGAAACATTGTAAACGTTAATTGTAATAACTGAATTATAGTATATATATATATATATATATATTCTCACTTTCTTAGGTAAATGATTTATTTAAATTATAAACTATTTACTTCAAAGTGGGTTAGTCATAGACGCCTTGTGTAAATCAAGTCTAGGATAGCGGTTGTAAGGCCAACTTCTATTTTAGAATGGTTTACACGGTGGAGCTGTTATGACTCTATCGCTTCGAGACGTAACAATGAGTTATGCGAATCTTCCTTTAACCTTATAGGGCTATGCTTTGGAAACAACAATATATATACTCAATCATGTTACAACTAAGGCAGTAAATAAGATACCATATGAGTTGTGGTTTGGGAAGAAACTCAATTTGTCTTATCTTAATATTTGTGGTTGTAATGCTTACGTAAAGAGTAGATTTTCTAATAAGCTTGCAGCAAAATCTATTAAATGCACATTGATAAGATATATAGAAGAAACTAAGGGATCCTACTTTTGTCTTCCAAGTAGGTGTAAAGTGTTCATTGCTTGACATGTTACATTCTTAGAGAGAGAGTTTATCTCTAAAGAAAGTAGTGGAAGTAAAGTAAGTCTTAAAGAAATTCAAGATTCCACAAATGAGTTGGAGCATAAGCAATTGGATATAGAACAAACTCCACAAGTTTCCATGGTGCCACAACCAGAGACTGCTCCTGAAATGCAAGAACCGCGTAGGTCAACAAGAGTACATTGAGAACCTGAAAGGTTAAATCTACTCATGACAAATCAGGAAGATGTAGTACTCATTGAGAATGAAGAGCCATTGACATATGAAGAAGCAATTGCTTTACTAGACTCTAAGAGATGATTGAAAGCCATTATCATGCTCCGAAACGATAGAGTCATAACAGCTCCGTCATGTAAACCATTCTAAGATAGAAGTTGGCCTTACAACCATTATCCTAGACCTGATCTACACAAAGCATCCACGGCTAACCCGCTTTGAAATAAACAGTTTATAATTTAAATAAATCATTTATCTAAGAAAGTGAGAAAATATATATATACACTAAAATTTAGTTATTACAATTAACGTTTACAATGTTTCACCATAATATATTTCTTAGTTATTATATTATTCAGAAATGAAAAATTCTAAAATAAAAGCTTAGACCTTAAAAATATATATTTGTTTTCAAATGTTTTTCCTCACTCCCTAAGATCCAGCAGTTGCTAACTTCAAAGTAGTTATAAGCCGCTTCTTAGCCAGCACCTGAACGACGTTTATAGGGATGTGAGCAACCACAGCTCAGTAAGTTAGGATGGAGGACTTAAAACTATATCATAAACATAATAAGGTTATCAACCAACTTATTAGGTGCAATGCATGTTCAAGTAAACAACATCACACGACATTGTCCGGCTTGTCGTGAGATTAGAGAAATTGCGCCCGTTCTAATATGGATTAAGGAGTTGCCGTTAATGCAACAGTTCATGACCAAACCCAGGCTTGTGCAATGGAGACACCGCTCCTCCCACCACTACTTTCGATCTATTGACTTCACCCTCATCGCGACCTCCTCTCCTGTCACTTAGTTCGACTAAGGATGAAGAAGGAACCATTATGCAATCTTGCACTATCCCTTTTGAAGGGATCGGTATTTGGCCAAAGAATCCTAGGTTTCCCCTAATGAATTGCCATGCAGGTCCGATTATGATAACAAGTCATATATTTGATTAGATCCAGTTTAGGGTGATCAATCATTTCACACAAATCATACAATATAAGCCAGAACAACAAACAGAATCATAGCATCACTTATAATTAAACACATGCACACAACTAACTATCTAACAAGCACAACCAAGCATAATCTCAAGCCTCTAAAATACAACAACGTATTAATCGCAACTTACCCGGACTCCTCACTCACTCACTCGAGGCCTAACTTGCTTGGGCCATCGTCGATCATCCCTATAACACAAAAGTGGTTTCAGTTTTTCATATAACTATTATAAATTGGTTTTATCCTATAACGCTTATTGTTATGTTTTGTTTATAGTTTAATATATCCAGTTATCTAGGTTCTCAAATCTTTTACAATTATTCTAGGTTTGGGGTTAGGTTCGAGTTCAATTTCCGTATCGATTTCTAAATTAGGTTCTAGTTCGATTTCTAAGTACTGTTTTATACCCGAACCCTAGAAATTTGTTTCAACTCATAATGTGAAATTAATCACATTACTTCCAGATATCCTAAATACCATCATTATCCCTAAACAGTATTTTATTCCACCCGGTACACTTAAATCTTTATTAGTGTACCGAATTTACTCTTAATGTGGGAAATTTTTACACTTTCCTTATAATTACATAAATTTAAGTTTTTTATCAGATTTATTATATATCCTTATTATTTTTATAATATCAATTTTTATTCTAATATCTTCTATTTATAATATTTCTAATAATTGTGTATTTGTACTGTTACTTATTATATACTTAATACACATCTAATATTTTTATCATTCTAATTACCATCTCCCAACATCAATTATCATTTCAAAATGTCCAAATTCATGCTAAATCAGATTTTAAACCTAATTGCCCTAATTTATAAAATTAACTTAAAATTTATTATTTTCCCTATTACTTATTTACTACATAATTAACCTAATAATTATATCTAACACTCTAAATGCTACAAGTATCATACTTCATCAGATTTCAACATCCTAAAACATATAATTATTCACTAAATCAATAATTAACTATTTAATTACTTAATTAACCCTAAATTACCTATTTTATACCTCATTTTAAGGCCTAAAAATTTCAAAAATTAATTTTTGAAAACGGGATTCTTAGCATTGTTCTATATTATCTAAGTAGTCTATACAAAAATTTTAAGCTTAAAACTACACTCTTAAGTTCATTTATTTCTAAATCGAAATATGCTTGGTTTTGCATGATTTCTTAAGGACCATATATCACGGGACATATTTTCATCAAAATAATATTTTTCATAAAAAATACATATAAAAATATTACATAATAAAAAAATTTATAATTTTCTAAGAATATTTACTATTTTTACAAAATTACACAAAATCGGGCTGAAAATCGAACTCGCCGGTTTGGGTATCTCCAGCCACCGCCATTGGTAGCCATGGATGTGTCAGCCCACCTGGATGCTACCACCACCGTATGGTGGTGGTGGCCATCAACTTTCAGCTGCTCATTGGGTTTGGGTTTGGGTTCTCCTCTAAGGCACTAATTGAATAAATTTGAGAAATTTTTTTGAAATAAATTCAAATACTCTCCATTTCGACCCTCTCTATTTTTCTCACTCTCCAAACTGAACAAATGAGCTTATGAAATTTTCTTGCTATTTATAAAGCATTAGGGAAATTATTATGCATTAATTAGACAAGACAATTGCCTTATCTCTTCTTCTTTTTTTTCACTTTCTATTTGTTGCATTTTAATCGGTTGATTTCCTCCTTTAATTTTCAAATTGCCACACCCCACTTCTGGACTTTTCCTCATTTTTCTATATTTTTCTTGATTTTTCCTTAATTAATTATGATTTATATTTAATTATTTAGTATTATTTTAGTTTATTTCACGTATTTTAAGTAATTACGCGTATTTCTACCTATATGTAAATTCATATATAATACAAATAAATATTCCTAAATATTATTTAAGTCATTTTATGATTTTTTGTATACATATAATTTATCTCTAGCAATTCGTTAATTATCGAAATGCATTTTCGATAAATAACGAGTTATATACTTAAAATTTAGAATTTTTATATTATTTTATTTTATTTCTTATTTTCTTAAATTCAAACTTATAGGATCATTTTTATTAATATTTTTATTTTTAATTATAATTTAAGCTCAATCGGATCTTTTAGCCGATCGGAATTCTGAGTGATTGGTTGTGGGGCTTACAACCATGAAGTCTAAGATGGACTCCATATATACACTAACCAAGTATTAGATTTGGTTAATGCACTATTTGGGGTAAAATCTATAGGGTGCAAGTGAGTCTTTAAGAAGAAGACTGAAGTAAATGGGAATATAAGTACCTATAAAGCTAGGCCAGTAATGAAAGGTTTCACTTAGTATCATGGAATTGACTATGATGAAACTTTTTGCTAGTAGCAATGCTCAAGTCCATTTTAATTTTGCTTGCAATAGTGGCTCATAAGGGTTACGAGATTTGGCAAATGGATGTTAAAACAACTTGAATGGAAAGTCAAAAGAGGAAGTGGACATAATACAATCTCCTGATTTTGTAGCATTCGAGAATGCAAATAAAATTTACAAGCTAAAGAGGTCCATCTATGGACTAAAACAAGCTTCTCAGAGCTGGAATTCAAGAGTCAATGAGACAGTCAAGGAATTTAGCTATTTTAAAAATCTAAAAGAACCTTACGTTTACAAGAAAATGAGTAAGAACGCAATTGTATTTCTAGTTTTATATGTTGACAAGATCATTCTGATTGGAAATGATATACCTACCTTAGAGTCAACCAAATCCTGATTAAGTAAGTGTTTCTCTATGAAAGACTTAAAAGAAGCAACCTATATCTTAGGAATTAAAATATACCAAGATAAGTCTAAAATGGTGCTTGGGTTAAGTCAAAGTACATACATTAACAAAATATTGAATAGATTCAATATGCAAAATTCCAAGGGAAGATTTTTCCCGTATCACATGGTGTACATCTCTCTAAGGTAATGTGTACAAAAATATAAGCAAAAATGGATAGAGTACCATATGCTTTGGCAACTAGGTCCATAATGTACACCGTTATATGAACGCGGCCAGATATTGCTTATGCTGTAAGCATGACGAATAGATATCAGGTCAACCCATGTAAAGTTTACTAGGTTGTTGTTAAGACCATTCTCAAGAATTTAAGAACAACAAAGGATTTGTTCCTAGTCTATAAAGGAGATGAGGAATTAGTTGTTATAGGATATACTGATGTTAGTTTCTAAAAAAATTAGGATGATTTGAAATCACAATAAGGTTATTTGTTTTGTTTAAATGGTAGAGTTATTCGTTAAAGGAGTTCCAAATAAGAGACAGTAGCTGATTCTACAATAGAATTAGAGTACATTATAGCTTCTAAAGCAACTAAAGAAGTTATTTGGATCAGAAATTGTATCTCTGAGTTAAAAGTGGTTCCCAACATTGTTGATCCAGTTACACTATATTGTGATAACAATGCAACATCAAGCTAAGGAACTAAGGTCTCACCAAAGATCCTAACACATACTTAGGAAGTTTTACATCCTCTAAGAGATAGTTTGATGCATCTCGAAGATCGTACATATGGAGAAGCACCACAATAAAAAGGAACAAAAGAAAACAAAAGGGAAATTAGAAAAATTTGAGCAGCTACCAATAAAATATGATGCACTGACTAATCCTACTCAACCTATGACTCACCGGTCGAAACTATAGGGTCACTTGCTACTACTTCTTGCTAAAGAGAATAAATAAGAGTTAAAGGGAAAATAAGAACACTAAGGAAGCTCACAAAAGGAAATTTGTAATAATCCGATGTAATGAGTTCTTATCTACATACGAATAAATGGGGTTTATATACTAGCTCCACTAAGGTTACAAGACAGACAAGGGAAAGATAAAAAGGGTAGTTTACAATTGAAATACATGAAATATACTGAAAAGGATAAAAGATGCAAAGAATATTCTATATAAAAAAAGTGAGGAATCTTTCTAGAATGTGGTACTAGAAGACATGTATCATATGGTGGATGGTGATCTAGAATGCATCTAGTCTTGCTGAGGTATACCTTGAGGTGACTTAGCTATAATAATACAATTCGGATGCGGATAAAAGAAAGTGTTAGCCGTTAGAGCATACTTGATCTGCTTCAAGTTAGAACTCGATTGCTGGAAAACATTCCAATCCTTTGTAGGGCATGTATTTAGGTAACTCAGCTTAGATAAAGGTTTGATGTTAGTTGGCTCAGGATCTATCTAGATCATTGCATGAGCTCAACAATAATTATGGCTGCTCGATTGGTTGGCATGCACGCTAAGCAGATTAATATAATTGCTTAGCAATTCGAGAACTGTGTTGGAACCTATGAAAGCTAGATGCTCAAGTCAGCAGTAGTGTAAAGATAGAGATCGAAATAGGAATCTTCATCCTAAATGTGGTTTTGAGTTAATATTATCCCTGTGAGTCCTTGTAGTCCTCTAGCTTTGTTACTGGTGACTAATTCAAGGAGTTAATTCCTATCATTTACTTAGAGGTTGGAAAGATTTGTCCTCCAATCTAAGGTGACTTTATGCTCTTATTATATCTTAGCATCTACCAGGCCTTCTTCTAGTCAATACAAAATCAGGTTAGATAGATTGAAGGTAGAGGAAACACCATAGTTCTTAGGAAATTCAATCCAATAGGCATTGCAGTTGATCTTCTTCAGGACTTTGAATAGACCATCAACTCGTAGAGATAGCTTACTCTATCTTAGGTATAGAAATTATTCTCAGCTGAGGTTAATCCATACTAAGTTACCTGGTTTGAAGGAAACAATTTCGTGTCCATGACTACCAATCTCTTATTGTCTTTGGTTGAACTTGGCGATCTTCCTTACCACAGACTAATGCAGTTCTTGCAATTCTTGGGCTCGAGTGACTCTAGATTGACTCTCTTCAGTAGCTACGGAGGTATCGATTAGATCTAGGGGAATAGTGGGATTGAGACCATAAACGACTTAGAATAGAGTCTTCCTAATGGTGTTGTGGACAGTTCGGTTATATGTGAATTCCACAACTGGTAGGTATAAATCCCAATCTTTTAAGTTCTTTTTCCCAATAGTTTGGAATAGATTTCCCAGCGTTCTATTCACCACTTTAGTTTGGTCATCAGTCTGAGGTTAGCTATTAGAGCTGAACACAAGTTTAGTTTCAAGTTTTTTCCAAAGAGTCTTAAAAAAATAGCTCAGGAATTTTGATCTCAATTTGAAACAATGGTCTTCGGCAATCCATGTAGTCAAGCAACTTCTTGCAAAAACAAGTTAGCAATATATAAAGCATTGTTAATTCGATGGCATGGGACAAAGTGTACCATTTTGCTGAAGCGGTCCACTTCAACAAAGATTGAATCTTTTCCTCTAGATATTCAGGGCAACCCTAGGACAAATTTTATGCTGAAATCAACCTAAGGTGAGGTTGGTGTAAGTAAAAGTATCTACTCTCCATATGGCTCTCTCTTTTCCTTAGCCTTCTTGCACACTTTGCAACTACTAACTATCATATTAACATCCTTAGCTAGACCAGGCCAGTAAAGGTTCTCTTTCAATAGCTTGGCTGTTTTGGTCTTTCCAAAATGACTAGATAATCTACCACTATGAGCTTCTCTCACCAATTGCCTACATGTAGAACAGCTTGGTATGTACAACTTTTTTTCTTTGAACAAATAGCCATTGTTGAGGTAATATTCTCCAACAGCAACTCTTTATTTACATTGCTTAAGAATAGGACCAAAATGGGGGTCGCAAGCATACCGCTTGATGATAAGGGAAAATCTTAGTAATTTCATTTGTAAGGTGGTTAGTAAGATCTGTTGACGCGATAAGGCATTTGTGATTACATTGGTATTACCCCTTTTGTGTCAAGTTACATAGGAAAAACCTTCCATAAATTCTAGCTACTTAGCTTACCTTTTCAAAAGTTTGTTCAGACTTCTAAAATGCTTTAAAGACTCATTGTCTTTGTAAATCACAAACTCTTGAGGTAGTAAATAATGTTACCATTCATTAAGAGCTCAGAAAAACGAATATAACTCCTTTTCATATACGGAATAGTTCAATAAGGCACCATTGAGCTTTTCACTCTAATAGGCAACCAATCATCGTTCTTGTATCAAGATGACACCAATTCTAATGTCTAGCATATCTCATTCCAATTCAAATGGCTTATTAAAATCCAATAAGGACACGATAGGGGTAGTATTGAGCTTCTCCTTAATTTCCCTAAAGCTCTATTCAGCTTGGTCATTCCATCAAAATCCATCATTTTTCTTTGTTAGCTTAGTCGAATGGGCTATAATTGTACTGAAGTTTTTAATAAATCGCCTATAGAAGGAAGCAAGACCATGAAAACCTCATACTTTGGTAATATTTTCAGTGTTGGCCATTCCAAAATAGCTTGGACCTAATCCTCATATGCTTAGATTCCTTCTCTAGATATTACACACCTAAGAAAGATAACTTCACTTTGATAGAACATACACTTCTTCTAGTTCCGATACAACTTCTCAGCTCGTAAAATGTCAAAAACAACTCGAAGATGTTGAAGCTCCTATGGGGACAACATTATATACCACTTCATCTCCATATACATTCCCAACAGTAAAAGGTACAAATACTTATCATTTAACATACAGAGCACCTTTATCATGAAACCAATATAGCTTGTAAGGTTGGGGGTGTTTAGAGGTCAACAGTTTTTAACCTCTACATAAAAGACTATGCGAGAATGTTGGTACAGCTCCCCCTATCCACAATGATAGTACCCAACTATCTTTTAATGGTACACTTGGTATGGAACAAGTTTTCCCTTTGATCTTTCTTAGAGCTCAATAAGGTGTTTAGTATTCATCTCCATACCAAGGTCATCATTTCTCCCTAATTGGCATAGATACAAGTCTCTTCCTCATCAGCTTCAACTCTTCTAGCATTCTTCTCTTCCTCTGGCTCGCTTTCGTAGGTGTTATCCACAATATCTCCTCAAAGCACCATAGTATGTCAATTTGGATACTCGGCAGCTATGTATAAAAAACCTAAGCATTTGAAGCACTTTACCTCACTTATCTTACATCCAAAGGTCTGTCCTTTCTCATATGTCCTCAAGGTCGGCCTATCTTCAGTTCGGCTATCATTAGGTTGGTTATGTTTTTCCTTTGCTCGGGAAGGTCTCTACGACTTAACATGGGTAGGTTAACGCGGAACATAAGCTTAAGAAAAACTCGGCCAAGTTGGCTCAAAACATTTCTCCTTTACTTTTTTACCCTCTATGTTACTTTAATGGCCTCTTCAAATGTATAGAACCTCTACACTTTCACAATGCTGCGAATCTCATATTTAAGTCTAGAAATGAACCTCAATACTGTAAGAGCTTCGGGTTTATCCACATCTACTTAGATCCTCAGCATATGAAATTCTCTCACATAATAATTGAAAGATTGGCTTTCTTGGCAAAGTTCCTGCAACTTTGCAAACATATTCCGTAAGTAAGTCTTGGGCACTAATCTTCCCCTCATCAATCTTCTCATCTCTTCCTAAGTCTGTACACCTTATTTTCCGTCTCTTGCTTTAGCTATATTTAGATTTTTCCACCACATGATAACATATCTAGAGAATTCAAGTACAGTAAGTTAAACCTTAACTGCATTTGTATACCCATAACAATCAAAGACTTTATCTATCTTACCTTCCCACTCTAAATATTCATCTGCGTCGCCACTTCCACTAAAAGGTAGGATTTAGACCTTGACATTGTCTAGTCCTCAAGGAACTCAATGTCAACATTCTTGTGCTCAATAATATTCAACCTCTTCTTCTTCATCTCCTTCAGTCCCCACATCTTCCTCATCAACATCTTCATCTATCTCCTCCAACTCTAGCCTTTGTCTAGTAACTTGGTTTGCAAATCCTCTAGCTCGATGGGGTCGAATTGGGTAATTAACTCAACTACCTTAGCCATATTGTCTCTTAAGAACATTCTCAAGTGGGTTATGATGTGGTATATACCTTGTGGTTGTTGTTTGTTGACTTGCATCATGTAACTAGAGTCTCAATAAGATTAGTGAGTCTATCAAGCTTATCATCAACTGAAACAGGAGTGTTACTACCATTTTGACCTTGACCAACATGAGTACTACTATTCTAGTCACCAATAATACCTTAAACACTCAAATGCGACATAATATAATACTTCTCTAATAGATTAACAACACAATACACAACAAACACCTCTTCTTACTACTCAAAACCTTATTACCATATACACTAACAACTTCTACGATAAATACTTATCCGAATACAACAGAAAGGGACTTGCTTTGTTTTCATAATGAAAAATAGAGTATAACAAAGTACAATAGAAACTATACTTACCAATCCATGAACCTCTACTTCAAAGCTCACAACTTCGAAATTTACTTCACTTAAACACTACAGTAGCTACGAAAGGAATACGGTAGCTATTAACAGTAAACACGAACCAAAATTTCACTGTAACTTCATACACTCTCTCTCGGAATTGTGCTTTGATACTAGTGTAGTTGATGCATCTCTTAGGTCATATATATGGAGAGGCACCAAAACAAAAAGGAATGAAAGAAAACAAAAAGGAAATTATCAAAATCCGAGCAACTACCAATTGAATATGATGTATCGACTAATCCTACTTAACTTATAATTCGCAGGATGTAACTCATTACTCTGAACTATAGGGTCACTCGTCATTAATTCTTGCTAAAAAGAATAAATAAAAATTAAGGGAAAAACAAAAACAGTAGGGTTTCTTACAAAAGGAAACTTGTATTAATCTAATGTAATGAGTTCTTATCTATGTATAAGTAAAATGGGGTTTCTACACTAGCCTTACTAAGGTTATAAAGTATACATGGAAAAGACAAAAAGGGAAATTTACAATTAGAATATACGAAATATACTAAAAGGAATAAAAGAGGCAAAGAATATTACATATGGAAAAAGTAAAGAATCGTTTTGAAATGTTGTACTAGAAGATACATGTCATATGGTGAATGGCGATTTGGAGTGCAACTGGTCTTGTTGAGGTATACCTTGAGGCGGCTTGGCTTTAATAAAACAATTTAGATGAGGGTAAAAGAAAGTGCCAGTCATTAGAGCAAACCTAATCTAGTTCAAGTTGGAACTTAAGTACTGGAGAACATTTTAATCCTCTGTAGGTTGAGTGTCTAGGCAGTTTAGCTCCAATGGAGGTCTAACACTGGTTGGTTTGAGAGCTGTTTGGATCATGGTATGAACTCGACAATAGTTATGGCTGTTCGACTGATTAGTATACATGCTAAGCAGGTCGACATGATTGCTTAGCAACTTAGGAACCATGCTAGAACTTATGAGAGCTCGGTGCTCGAGTTAGTAGTACTGTAAAAGATGGAGATCAAAATAGGAATCCTCGTCCTAAATGGGGTTTCAAGTTAGTATTTTCTATATAAATCCTTATGGTCCTTTAGCTCAACTGCGTATGATTAGTCTGAGGAGTTGATTCCTATCATAGTTCAAAGGGGTAGTTTGTAGAGTAACAACAGAAGAAAATGCTGCACATCCACTCATGAAGGCCCTACCTAAGTGGAAATATGGGACCCATGTGAGAAGCTTAAGACTTAGAGTCTATAGTGCTTGGTAATAGTGTAAGTGAGAGTGTTATATTTTGTGTATCATATGTCAAGACACTTTTGATTAATTTTTGAATAGTATTACTAAAAGGAAAGTATTTGTTATATATGTATGTTTTCCTACTCGTATATATTTTACAATAAAGTCCTATAGATAATTAAAGAA
Organism: Lumnitzera racemosa; assembly: GCA_024138005.1. NCBI lineage: Eukaryota > Viridiplantae > Streptophyta > Magnoliopsida > Myrtales > Combretaceae > Lumnitzera > Lumnitzera racemosa. The sequence continues at coordinate 14,729,011 of JAMXBC010000006.1, forward strand.
TGTATGGAATTATAATAAATGCGTACTATTATTAGGATTCCATCACATCATATTATCTAAAAGTTGTCCTTAATTGGATAAATATCTAGAGGAGACATGGATATTTAGATCAATACGTTGTATAACTAAGGTCATCTTACTGGATCCAAAGAAAGATATCCAAGTTATATAAGTGCCCAATATTAAGTGAGTACACAGTACACGACCTGCTAATAGAGGATAATACAAGTTCAATGTTATTGGTTCGTCCTCTGTACGAACGAGTGTAAATAATTCATAAACTTAAGACATTCATATATCCTAATATGAAATGTTATGCTTTGATATCATTAAACATAGTATTTTATTTGGATTTTAAATAATATGGTTATTGGATGTGACATGAAATATAAAAAGGATAGTGCTGAGTCAAGACAGAATTCATTACTTTTTTGAATTAGGGAATCAATATTCAGAGTCGCTTTGTTAAGATAATAATGGCTTGTAAGCCCATGGCCACATAAGTTTTATTAAGTTTATTTTATCTTCAATACTAAGTAAAATAATTAGACATTGATAACATTACATATAATGATTTAATCGAAATATAATTTGATAAAGAGATTTAATTACGTGGTAATTGGTTCGTAGTGTTTTCCGATTTAAATTTTTTTTTTATTATATTGGATGGTCAATAATTGTTGCTAAATGGTTATCTTTGTTTATATCAAAATAGGTACCGCCTCCATTTATAGAAACCTAGAGAGTTGTATACAATAGTATGGTTAATAGAAACAAAATATTAGACAAGAAATTTAGTGGATGTCAATATTTATTTTGGAACCGAAAGTTGATTGGTTCGAATTAATAAAATGAAAGCTTTTTTTTTTTCTATGGACAAATGCATTTAATGTCTTTATATTCAAAATATTAAACCACATTAAGTTAAAAAGGAATAGAAAATATCATTAAAGACGTTTTCGTATTTATTTTTCAATTCATCCTTTTTAATTGATGTTGCGACGTTCTGTGGGATGGCATTTAATTTTTGCAATTCATATTCATCTTTTTCATGTGTACTTCAAGTAGAAGAAAGTCCAGGTGGATTGGAATGGTAGATTGACGATGGATATCAAAAGTGCTTTTGTCCAAAACATTGAAATTTTGAAAGTTAGAAATATTGTCTTGCGTAAAGAAATATATATTGACGCCAGCAATTTTGGTTCAAATATTTATTTTAATCTAAGTAATCTAGCAATCTAAGGATTAAAATAGTTCCATTATAGTATGTATGAATACTGCTAGAGGGATCACAATTGTGATTCTTATAGTGAACTCATTTCACAAGAGTAAAGTGACATTAGATCAAACTTGAACTCCATCTCCGAGAGAAGATGGTTTTGCTATAAAAAAGGTATTTATCTCGTAATTCTTATTTTAATTTATTTTGCATGTCTCAAATTGATCATAGGAATAGGTTTTGTAAAAATTTTATTTTTCTATTACATTTTTCTAATCTATAAAACTAAGGCTATAAATGAGTTTAGATGCTTGTGAGCTCGGCTCATTTAAAGCTCACTTCTGCTCTGTTCAGCTTTACTTAAGCTCAATTAGTAAATAAGTTGAGCTCGAGCTCGAGCTCGAACTCGAGATCAAGATGAATCTCATTTATTTAAACTAATAGAGCTCAAGATGAAGGTCGCTTACCTAAACGAGTCAGGCTTGAGCTCCAATTTAAGTTCACTAGCTTGTTTTCGTGAGTCAGTTCGTTTAAGCTCGTGAACTCATAAACCAACTCATTTAGACTCGTGAATAGGTTTATGAATTTTATATATATTATAAATATTATATATTATTAAAATCTAAAGACTAATAATATACAATATATAATATAATCCTTGTTAACTATTTATTAATCTTTTTATTTATATATTTCTTAATTTTGTATATTTAGACTCATTATTAGGCCTAAGATCGATTCATTTTAGACTTGGCTTAGCTCAAGATTAATTAATAACTAAGCTGAGTTTGAGCTCAAGATAAAGTAAACGAGATAAATTTAAGCCTTAATTTCAGGCTCAATAAAAAACTCGGTTCAAATTTGAGCTCGATAATTTTTAAACAAGCTAAGTTTGAGCCTTTAGAAATTTAATTCGATTCAACTCAAGTCGATTTATTTGCAGCTCTACACAAAGCCTATAATACTTCTATTTCTTATAATATCCACCCTCGTGATGCCTTTTGCCTCTCTCTCTCTCTCTTAAAAAATAACGACTAACAATTGTACTCTCTATTTCTACTCCCTTGATTTTCATCAATTTCATATTGTCACTTATAATCAATGTTTGTAATTAGAAGAATGAAATGGCTCCATAATAATATTATAAAGTAGTTTTAAGAATTTAAGTAATCCTAGTTGTTGATTTAAAAATATATAAAAATAGAGAAAATGGAAATGGAAAAATTACAAACCGAGATTTACATCTTTTTTTTTCATATCGTGTTGGTCCATCTACTTTTCTCTTCAAGAAGCATACCCACTTTACATTGTAGGGCGTTCTTTTTTCAGTCCATAACCCTAAAGCATTTGCATCCACCCAGGCAATTTCTTTAACTCAGTTTATTGCACTTTGGCGAAAAGCCTTTGGATAATTTTCTTTCAGCCCGATTTCCTTATATTGTGCGTTTGTGCTAAGCCCACTTAAAATCTGTATGCCAGCCCAATTCATTCAAACCAGATCCACTCTGCCTAAAATGATGCCCATTCTAAGGTGAATTTCCAAAATTGGATCTAATTTTTATTTTTCTTGTTAAATCCTAATTTTTGTTGTCATTTTACATGTAAATATAACAAAAAATAATGATTACCAATATCTAAATTTTGCTAAAATTACACATTCTTAAATACTTATCCTTTACCAAGGTTTGAATGCTAAAAAGCATGTTGGAATAATGTTAAGGTTGAAGAAGGTTGCAAAACTTTTCAAGTGATGAATTAATGCTTACTCTCTAAAATGCTGTCTCGATGGTGTTCTTATAAATCACAATCAAATGAGAAAATTACAATGAAGAGGATTAACGTTTGAAAGTAAATTGAAATAGGGGATTAACATTTCAAAGTGATTAAAATAAGAGGTAAACGTTTCAAAAAATTAAAATAATTGATCAATATTTCATAAAATAATTCAAATGAAGGATTTATAATAGTTAATTTATAAAATTATTTGAATTATTTCATAAAACGTTAATCTCTTATTTAAACCATTTTATAAAATGTTAATCTCTTATTTAAATTTTTTAAAATGTTGATCTCCTATTTGAACTTATCTCCAAACGGTAATTTCTTCTATTGTAATTCTCCTTACAATTAAACATGTAAGCATATAGTACAAATTCCAATACCTATTAATTATTTCTATTACATTTATGTTTGATTATAATTAGTTAATACACCATTGATATAGAATTTTGAAATAGCAAATATCTATCCTCAAGTGACCATATTGAGATATTTAATATTATATAAGGCATAACACTTTGTTGATAGGATTATCTAACTCATCCTCTAATAGCTGAAATCCTTATTATATTAACTGCTATATGAATCTAAATGATCAGATAATAGGCTAGACCATTAATTGACAAAATCGTATAATAACTCGATAACAAACCTATAATCACATTTTCATTAGATTTATTTTTTAGTTGGCATTAAATATCTAATAAATGTGAAAGTTGCTTGCTTATAAATAGTGGAGGTAATTCGATTTCTTATGTCAAAACAAATACTTATATCCATTTACAATACCATATGCTTATGCAAATATCAACATTTGCTCTACATCATCATCAGATACTATAACATAGAAAACTATACCATCTTCTCCCATTAGATACCTATAAATCAGCTAATCTTCTTGAATCTTAATGTTAGTATGAAAACTTTTACAAATAAGTCTAATATCTACCTAAACATTCCATCAGTTGGAACTTCGACTATCTTAGCTAAATTGTTATCTAACAATTCTCATTAACTTCATTCACAATAATTTCTATATACAAAATAAACTATTTTGACTTTTGAGAAAAATGTAAACAATCTCTCCCTCTTTCTGCAACTTTAATTTAGATATAGATTGACTTTTTAAATTTTTGAAATATGGTTTTTGACTTCCTAAATTTTGATAAATTAGTATAACTCTTATAAGTTGATAATAACCTCCTTAAATCTACATTTTGGTATGTAAACACAGTCTAAACTTATTAAAATATGTTTTAACAACTCTTAAACTTTTGCCATAGTACAACTTTTTTTAACTAAAAAAGAAAATATCTTTTATATTATTAATTTATTAAAGTTTAATAGGTCAAAAAAATTACACTTTAAAAATTTAGAGGGTCAATTCACATCTAAATCAAAATTTAGAAAATTAATTATAATTTCTCCTTAACTTTTTTTTTTTAACAATATCACATAGTCACAACTTATTTAAACCAAAAAAAAAAAAAAAAAGCACACAATTAGTTTATCCATATAAGACCAATTTTATTGCTCTGTCATTGGTACAAAGACCCATGCTAAGGATCTCCTTTGTAATAAATGAGGGAAAAAGTTGCTATTTACATTATCGGACAACGTCTGTAGCCTTTCTTTAATAATATCGGTGGGGTTCATGTGTAATATAAAAAAATCCTTGGCACTTTTCAATTGGATCCTTAACAATAAAGTGTAAAAGTTCATAAAAGCATGGCTTGTTCAAATATTCGCACTAGGGCGATTTGATTGGGGTTCTTGGAGTTGGTCATGTTCTAATAGTGCAAATTAAAAACTATCATACATATATTGCTACGGCCATGCCGAGCTGTCTTAGTACTTGCATTGCATAAGGAAACGCAAGGAGAGAGAGAGAATTTTACTTTTTTGGTTACCAGAAGAGAGATATAAGTAATAGACATATAGATTACTAAAAATATGAAACGCAAAAATAGTGGGATTGCATACTTTCTGTATGGGAGATTATAAAGTCTCATCATTTATATTTTTAATGAAAAATATTATTAAAAATACATAAACTAATAGTTTATCTATATTTTTGTCAAGAGAGAAAGGATTTTACTATTTTAATATGAGAAACTCGTATTTAATTATTAGCAGCAAAATAAGAAAAAAATCGGCAAAATTTGATATGCATACGACAATGTAGTACTGTGTACATTTATAATCATTATAAAAAATCTATAGAAGTGAAAACAAAAAGGAAAAATTATCTTTTGTACAATTTGGTAGAGAGTAAAAGTGGATTGGTTTCACAAAAAAGCATTACAAATAAAAATAGAGAAATAGGAGGACAATCAATATTGTGATTTAGAGAGAAAAAGTGAAGTGCCTAAGGAGGATAGAGAAGTATCATGTCAGGTATAAAGCCGAAGAATGAGTGCTTTTGAAAAATAATATCACATTTTGTTATTTAGAACACGATATACGTTCGTCCACGTCAGCTGATCTTTTTCTTCCTAAAAAAAGTCTGATCCTTTCTATTTATTTTTATTTGATCCATTTTCATTTACCCTAATAAATATAAGATATGATAGTTTAAAAATCTATATAATCTGATTTATTAATATATAAATCGGACGAAATTAATGCAATTGTAAAAACTAACGGACTCGGAGAGTGTGTTTTTTCCTTTCTTCAATTTTCTTTAACATATGTCCAAAAAAAAAAAAAAAACAAAAACCCTTAACAAATCGACATTTTTGTTTTGGCCGAAAAACCGACATTATTCTCCGTTGTTTCGGTTACGTCCAACGGAAGAAGAACGCGTCGAAGCTTCCTTCTTTCATCCCACATTCTCACTACACATATACACAAACTAACTAACGAAAACTAATCTTCTTTTTCCCTCTCTCTTCACAGTGCAATTAAAATGGCAAGGATCCAGATCGCCATTATCGGAGCTGGAATCTTCGTCAGATCTCAGTATATTCCAAGACTCGCCGAGATCTCAGATCTCGTTCTCGTCAAATATATTTGGAGTCGCACTCAGGTTCACTCAATTTCATTTTCCATTTCTTCACATGGCCCTAAGATCTATTTTAATCCGAAATGCCTTATCTTGTGCTGTGGCCTGTTTCTCTGTTTTCTTTCTTTTTTCTTTCCTTTGTTGCCGAAAATGAAGCAACAACTGTTATGATTTTGTTGGATTTTTTTTTCCTTTTTTTTTTTAAATGTTTATCGTTTTCTGATGTTTGATCATGAAATACGATATTGGCTAGTGGTGTAACGAATGAAGCTTCCATAAATTGTTTAGCTTCCGGCAATCATGTGCATGATGAATTATTAGTGCGGGCCAATTTTTGCTTTTTGCTTGCATTTCAAAATATGTGGCTGATTGCAGTGGTTGGCTATAGGGTTGGAAAAAAAATCGCAAAGGATTGTGAATAGAACGGAATTGGAAAATTTGGTTTATAGTTCGGTTTGATTGTGTATAAACAGTTCATGATTTGATTCAGAGAAGTGAATCGAATTGAATCAAATCATTTAGTTAAATAAAAATAATTATATAATTATTTTATTATTTTTTATTTTTTTCCATCAATCTTTATAAATTTCATCAAATTTTTCATATTTTGTTATTTTTTATTGTAATTTTGTATCAATTATTAAAATTAAATTGAATAAATTTCATTTGAAATTTCATATTTATTATTGAAGATAAAATTATTAAGTGAAAATTTTACACAAATGATTTAAACCATAAATTGAACTAATTTTAATTAGTTTCGAAAAATTTATAAACCAAACTATATTCTTAAACTCGATTTAAAAAAAAAAATGAACAGTTATATTAAATTCGATTCGGTTTGGTTCGGCAAAGGGCGAATCGTACTGAACCAAACCGTGCTTATTCCTAATCAGATATTGATCATGATAATTTTTTTTTTAGTTAGAGTGGTTGAGTATGGTGACTTTCATTTTGTCAAAGAGCACTGTTTTTCTTGTTTTCAAAGAAACCATATTTATTGCCAAGTCATTGAGTCTAGTGGCATGGACGTGGTCTTTTAAAGATGGATTAAATTTGAATTCTCCATTTTATCTTATAATGTAGTTGGAAAAAAAAATAAATCATATATATTTAATTGATTTTCTTTTTCTGGTATAGACCATCTTCATTTTTAAAATCTATATAAAGTCTTTTGTGACACAAATGCATCTATCTATTTTCTTGTTTCTTTATATTAGTTATATGGACTGTTGATGTCGTATTAATGGTAATCACTGTTTTCTGTTTTTTCTTTTTCTTTTCTCTTTTGGGTGAAATGTCAGATCATGGTAATATCGCTGCCTGAAAGTTGATATTTTGCTAATTTTGTATTAATGAGAATGTGTTAAAAGTTTAGGATATTATTGAATCTTAAGATGCTTGTTTTTGTAGTTAATGCAGTCCATATTTTTATTTAGGAATCAGCTAATGCTGCGGTTGAGATTGCTCGTAAACACTTCCCAGAAGTGGATTCTCAGTGGAGTGATGATGGTCTTGAGGAGATTATCAGTGATAATTCAACACTAGCTGTTGCTGTTGTTTTGGCTGGGCAGACTCAGGTTCCCTATAAATTCAATAGCTATAAACTCTTGCTTGATCAAATAGGAAATATGTGGACTAGTTGTTGATGTAATGGTTTAGAAAAAGCCTTCTTTCTCCTAGCTATATATTTGAACAATTCATTGTTTAATGAACATGGCGAATAGTTATGAAGCTGAGGGTTATCTTGGCTAGTGGCCGTTTGATGCTTTTTCAGCTATTCGCTTCCAACTGAGAACAAATGTTCTCTTCATAATGAAAAAAAAGAAGCCAAAAAAAAAAAAAACAACTAAAGCGGCCTTGGAGACTATGCTAGTATTAAGTTCCCTAATTGAAGTTGCTCTTTGTGCATATTTCTATTTTATATTTTTCATTTCCTTTTCTGGCATTATAAATGGTCCAACTAACTACCATATTGATACTATGAGGCCAAAATTGACAATGCTGCTGCTTCTCCTGTACTAGTTTAAACTCCATAAGGAGATTGCAGCAGAAATATTGATTCACTAACTGAAATTGAGTTTGAATATGAGCTTCTAGAATGACACCATTGTTCACAGCCATAATTCCCATACTCTTGAACTACTAGTTAACAGATGCTATCACGTATTTTCAAGTGCTGGTAATCCAGCACATAATACTTGAATATGCATCGATACTAGCAGTATAATAAGTACTTTTGTTGTCATCAATGAATACTAGTCCCTGCTCATGCAAAAATTTGTTCTGGTATCTTTGCAAAATGAAAATCTGCAAGGAGATGGAACAATCTTTTTGTGAAAGGCATGGTGATTGGGTTTTGTCGTTATCCTTTTCCACTCCCCTTCAGTTAAAATTCCACCATTTTGAGTAATCTGTCTGTGTGGAATTGCATAGTGCAGGAGGTGGTATTGAACCAAAAAATGTACAGCATTATTTTCCTACATGAATTTCTTTTTCTTTCTTTAAATTTTATCTCTTATGCAACTTTGCAGATTGACATGTCATTGAGGTTGCTTAAAGCAGGAAAACATGTTCTTCAAGGTAATTTACGAATAGCTAGAAGACAGATTACTGTTTTATTTTAAAACAAATGGTTCTCTGGATCAATAATTAAGTCCAAAATTGCCGTGAGACTTCATCCTATATAACTATAACCGATCGAATTCCATGCTTCTATGCACCGACAAACTGATTGCTAGATCATCTGCATGACTTGCCTTCAGAAATTTACTGATTGTTCTTTTCTTTTCTTTTCTCTCTCTTTTTTTTTTTCCTCCTCCTCCTTTTGCACCTGCCATGTATTGCTGGTCAAACTTGATGGATCTGAAGAAAAACCTGCAGCGCCTTGTAAGTTCTCCTGTTGACCTGAATTTGAATATTTCACTGAAGAGCATGTTCATCAACTGCTCGTTCTTCTTCTGCTTGCCCAATTCATCTCAGCTTTGCTCACTATTACCCCTTCAAGTGTAGAGCTTAAATAAAATTTTCTAAACTTTATGATTATTATATGAGACACGAGAGCCCTGAAACTTTGAGGTGCTGATATAGTGATTCATCTTGCACAAAGTAGACGTTATGTTGACAAGGAACAGTAATTTAATCTTATAATAGGGTAAACTACATTATCCTAATCTGTGTTTTAGTGCATTTTTAATTTATACTCTCTTTTTTTTTTCTCCCCCTTCACTTACGTAACATGAGTTATCCTCCGCCTCAAAAATGCTAAGTTCGCATTAAGTTTTGCGTGTGAATACTTGTGGGCCTCATAAGTCCTCCAAGGTATTAAACAAAACCTCAATTTTAATTCTAAATATATCCATCAGTCAAATCATGCTTATGTAATTAGAGTTGTAAAAGTGAAACTAGAATACTATATGGATCTTACATTTTTAGGATAGACGATAACTTAGGTTACGTTAATTCCAAATATATCCTCAAAAGATGACATGTTTTCGGGTTTTATAAGGTTCACACATGATTTCTGTGCAAAATTTAACATGAATTTTACATTTTTAGGATAGATGATAACTTAGGTTATCTAGGTGAAAAGAAAAACAAGATGGGTTATGAACCAAAAAAAAGGGGCTAAAACACAGTTGTATTGGTGTAAGTTTCCCTTTATGATATGAATCCTTCAAACAAACCTATAATATCTATTGCCATATTTTTACTTCATAACTAATCTAATCATTAACCAAGCCTTTGCATTGCAATCTTTCACTTTGTGATATATTGATACGATGCTTAAGCCACAAGTGAGATAGAAACAGCCCTTTCAAGATACAGTGCGATTTGTGCTGATTTGCCATATCAACCAATTTGGGGTGTGGCAGAAAATTACCGCTTTGAGCCTGCCTTAGTTGAGGTATGCACTATGTTTGCTTTGTTTGCAGCATGCCAGCTTCCATGGTTCTCATAATTGCCTTAACAGTGCAAAAAACAAGTGGCTCAAATTGGCGATTTGATGAGTGTCCAACTTATTGTTGAAGGATCCATGAATAGTTCCAACCCATACTTCTCAAGCTCTTGGAGGCGTAACTTTATGGTGAGTGATTTTTTAGCTTCACAATGCCAAGTATCTAGTTGGTTGTCCCTAATTCTAGAGGACATACCTCTTTGAATGTCCAGCCAGGGGACATATAACCTTTCCTTATTTTTTTTCAGTTGGCCATCTTAAGTGATAATTGATTGAAATTGATGGGTTTTCTTAGGACAGCAGATTATTTGTGACAGCACCACTTTTTTGATGTTATCAATTATCACTGTGATAAATGACTTTAGGCACACACTTTGCTCCATGGCAATACATTTGCTCAATATTGGATAGTTTTTCACATATGCATATACATGATGTAGAAAAATGAAGGATTACACCCAAAACCATGCAAAAGCAACAAGATGATATTCATGGTTTCATTGTTTTTTCGAGAAAATACAAATAACCTCCCTAAACTTCAATTTAGATGTAGATTGATCTTCTGAACATTTAAAGTGTAGTTTTTTACTCTCTAAACTTTAATAAATTAGTAAACAATCCTCATATATTAAGAATAATCATCTTAAATTTTGATTTTGGTACACAAACACTTATTAAACTTATTAAAATATACATTAAAACTCTTTAAACTTTAATTATAATGTGACTTTTTTTAATTAAAAAAAGAAACATCTTTTATATTGCCAATTTATTGAAATTTAAGGAGTCGAAAAGCATACTTTAAAATTTGAAGTAGTCAATCCACGCCTAATTTAAAGTTTAGGGGGATTATTTGTAATTTCCTTTTATCTTTTGTTGTTCTATAAATGATTAGACAAAGAGATGTTTTGGATCTCTTGTAGTATAATGGAATTTATGTTGCCAACCTCATCTATAATATAAGGCCAGTAATTATATTTGTTTGCTTTGAGATGTCAACAAACCTCTCTTACAGGAGGACTTTAGGTAATCATGATATTGCTTGAGAAATGGCTCATTGAAACTTCTAGATTGAAACAAATATTTTCTTCAAGTTTACACAATCTTCTGGCAATTGGTTGTTCCTTTTTTCTATGTTTAATGTGTCTTTTAGTAATCTTGCTTTGATTTAAAGTCTTCATTTTGGCAGGGGGGTTTTATCCTCGATATGGGAGTACATTTCATTGCAGGATTAAGGATGGTAATTTTACGCTTCATTAATACTTCATTGCAAATGAAAAGCAATAATATTATTCAAACAACAGTTATTAATTTAATTTAGCTTATTTCTGCTTGTAATTTACATGGTCAACTTGTACAAATTTAATGTATAATAAAATATGAGCTTAATTATAATTAACTCTACAAATATATATATATATATATAAGCAATGAGGGTTTGTAACCCTGGGAATGTGGAAAGACCATTCCACCCTTTCAATATATAATATTCGTGATGGTAATATAGTAGTATGCTATTTCAATCTCATGATGCCAATATTAGTGTGAGATTGGAACACAGATCAAGAAACTTAACCGTAAATGAGTTCTTGGTGAGGATATTTGCGCGCAAATGACAAGTAGGACTATATTGAACTATATTCTAACCATTAGCAACCTACTCTTGCATGAAGTGCTAGTCAAAATAAACATATTTCAATGCAATCATTATGAATGAGGCATAGATAGTGTTAAGATTGTTACAACACATAATGACAAGATGATCACTCATGAGGGAGGTGACATATTTAAGTAAACTCCGCATTAATATATGCTAGAGCTTGACATTCAACATCTATAATGCTTAGATGCAGTTGATTGTTTCTCGGAATGCTAGGAAATGAGCATATAAGGAAGACGACATATCCCATGATTGATCAGCAATTATCTAGATAACCAACTAGCAAAGGTGCCAATGAGGTATTAGATGTGCTACCAATGGGAAGGCTTAGTAAAGGAGTGTTGCCAAGATACCAAAGAAATGGTTTGGTTGCCTGCCTATGGTTAATATATAGGAAATGCATGTTTTAACTCAATTGACTATCTGCAAATTTGTTATTTAGTCTGGTGATAGTAAGATAATTTAGTGTCTTCAAGAATTTTACAATAAACGGTTAGATTTGATAGTAAAAGAGAACCATCAACATGAAGTAGATTTTGGGGGATAGCAGAGTTTTAATTGGTTTTGAAATATGCATGTGATGTCATTTGAGTGGGTCATAGGTAAAATGAGATTGACACAAGTGAAGCCTCTTAGGAAAAAAACTGATAAGAACATCAAGAAGAAACATAGATCACTAAGGTCCTTTACAGCAAAGTAAAGGGAAAGAATAGATATACAATGGGTAAGGAGAGGAAGCTTTTTTCTCCAACCCGAATCACATCATCAATATAAATTAATAGAATAAATATGTCTGCTTTGTTCTTTCATAAACTAATGTGGAAGGGAAAACTACTGAAGCAATAAAACTACGCATGGGGTGCTCATTTTAGACCGCAGAGAGATATTTTGAATTGATAGACATGATGGGGATTGAAGGGATGAAAGAATCTAATTGGCTACTTCATGAAAACCATCTCATTGAGATGATCATGAGGAAAGGCATTTTTTATATTGTTTTAATGCATGGCCCAATGGGAAGAGATAATATGAGAGAGAACAAAGTAGATAGTGATGAGCTTAACAGCAAGAATGAAAGTTTTGTTATGGTCAATGCATTTTCTTTGGGTAAAAGCTTTGGGTGATAATGGTAGCTTTATAGTACTCAACTTAACGTTCGTCTTGGTATTTAATATGAATCTTCTATATGCTAGCAAAAACATTTTGGTGAGGTTGTAGGAAAAGAATGAACAAATGTAGTTTTGAAAATAGAAACAAACTTTTCTCTCATGGTAGCTACTTAATTGGGATCCAAAAAAGCTTCAGTATAGTGGCAAGATTTAGTGCAATATGAAGATTGAGGATAGTTTTGGGTTTAGTGATGTATGCTTTAAAATGAGTAAGCATTGATTGAGTAGGTTTGGAGAAAGAGTTTTGCTTAGAGGATGGTGATGGTATCGGTATAGTGGTAAGAGATGGGGAGGAATGGAATTTAAGGTATTGGAGATATGGTTAGTGGGGGGCATATATATGGGGGAAGAATTAGCAATAGACGGCTAAGGGATAACCCTAAAGCAAGTTCATTGATATACGCATGTTATTGGTGGAGGGGCAATATGACTAGTTGGTAGGAAAGCATAAGGTTAGGGTAGCCATGGTGGGAGTAGATGGGGTGTGGTTATGGGGAATTAGTAAGACTAAGGTTAGTGGAGGGCTTAGGTTTCAAGGTCCTGGAAACTAAGGATGTTAAGGGGTTGAGATGGAGAAATGGTAAAGGTGAAGGGGGGTGAATGTAGGAAAGCATTAAGATTGTTGCTAAGTGATGTTGTGAAAGCATTGTAGAGGAAGGTAGATTCGTGCATAATGACACTGTGAAGGTTCAAGTAGCGATAACCTTTACGCTAGTAGAGTATCTAATGGAAGTTTGAGGAAGTAAGTGAAGGGAGAGTTTGTTAGGGGTTTGAGTTGTCGTATTGGGAAATTAGAGGCATCTAAAGGTATAAAGCGTATTGTTTTTAAGGGAGTTTTGATGTAGGGGGTTGAAGAGGATTTATGAATAAGGGTAGCTGAAGATTAATGGTTACGGCATAGATAATAATAATGCCGCATTTACTTAAAAAGTAAGGGTTAGGTTGGCATGTAACCGAATGGTCTAGGCAAGCTGGGTGATATAACAATGATTTTGCTTGTAACCTCGTTTTGTAGGGGTTATATGGCAAGAAGTGCAAGAGGAGTGTTGTTTCACAAAGGAAGTTTGTTAATGCATTATTGATGAATTCACCATCACATTGAAGCACTTAACCCGATTAAAAAATTAATATTCAAAAAGAGATTTGAAGTGTTTAAAATTAAAAAATATGTTATTTTTATTATGCATACGAAAATTTCGAGTAGCGAATACAATTATCAGCAACAAATACTATGAAACACTAGCAATTGCTATATATTAAGATGAACAACATGCTTCTATGCTCTATGAGACGAGTACATAATGAGAGAGGAATGAACCTTCAAATAGTGTAAGCATAACATGGACTAGAAGACGGTTAAGACAAATCGGCTCAAATTTGATGACAAGTGTGTTAAGGATCTTAGTGTGTGGATAACACATCCTAGAATGCATGTCTCTCTCAAAACAATGGACATTAGAAGTGACTTTTGTGGTTTGACTAGAAAGAGAATGATAGGATAAAGAAGACGCTTAGTTTATTGTTGGAGAAATGAGCTTGCCCATTGTTGTATCCTTAATAGTGAAAGGCAATGCAATTGTTATCATGACACAATTTAATGGCAAACAAGAGGTTCTGAGTGAGAGATGGAATATGGAGGACATTCTTTAGATGTAGAAGGTGGCATTAGTGTCAACAATAAGGTTACTTACGCAAGATATGGATATGAAAGCACCATTAGCTAAAGGAACCTAATCAACCAACATTTGAGACTAGTTTAGTGATTATACCTACATCTAAAGTCATTTGGTGTGTAGCACCAGAATTTGAATATTAGACGTCCTTATATAAGATTCATTGATAGAGAGTAACAAACATCTAAAACATATATACGGATCATTCAATCCTAGATTTGTCACAAAATTGACAAGTAACCTGTATGAATGTAGAGGGGTTATAAGTTTTAGTTGGTGGCATGGAGTGCCATAGATTAGAGGATCGATGGGAATAGTAAGAACTGAAGGTAGAAGGTTATGAATGTTGATAGTGGGATGAGTGCTAATTGAAGTTAGACAAGTGATCATGTCCTTTAGCTCCCAAATGGTCACCATTATAGCTTTGGCCTTGAGAGGAAAAGGGTATAGTCCATTTGAATCGTACAATTGGAGTGGAGGTTGGAGTATTGTCCTCTTTATGGTGTTTAGGCCTCTATTCTAAAAAAATGAGTATGGCCTGGACTTGCTTAAATGTTAAAGGAACGAAAGAATGGGTGAGCAATGTAACTAGACTTACGTATGAGACTATGGAAAGCATAAGTAATTAGGTTGGATGTATTGAGTGGTCTGTTGTCGAAACAAGCTAGCCAGATATGGACTTGAGTTTGCAGAGGTACTCAAGAATGGAAGTATGGTTCGTTAGAGGGCAGGGAGCCTTTGTTTGAGTATCATTTTGAGTTATTGAGTTCTCAAGGAAACGTTAGTGAAGTAATAACTAAATATCAAAGGTAGTAAGGAGACGTGAACCTCCATTAATATATCATTGGAGATTGTAACTCAAAATGATGTGCATACTATATGATTTACATTGAACCGATGTGAATAGGGTGAGATAAGAGTGAGGGGTCCACCAAGAGCAGTGATAATTTCATGAGATAGAGCAACACCAGTACCTCAATACATTGATATAAAGCCATAGATCTAAAAGAGGAAGTCATAAGTGAGAACTATAATTTCATTCGAGAACTTGGTAGTAACTATGCTAAAGACATTAATAGGGGATAGAATGGGTAAATTTCATACTGATAATGTTGAGACAAAGATGTTTATGGGTTTGTAAAGATAAATTGCTGTTGAAATGGGTGGTTTTTAGGTAAAGCAAAGAGTGGGGAGGATCAAGTTGTGTGGAGTAAGGATAAGGGAGTGGCGAAGTAGTTGTGGAGACGCTAGAATTAGATGGTGAGAGGGGGTGGTTGTGATGAGGATCATTTCAAGTGGGTATGGTGGCAAAGTCATGCAAAAGGTTGATAGAGCTTGCTTAGTTCAAGTCAAGTGCTAGCTACTAATGGGTTTTCTAGAGAGCCAAGGAGGCAGTAAAGGAGAAGTCTTAGCTTATGGGCAACAATAGCACTAAGGTTCAGCGAATTTGAGATATAAGAAGAGTGGTAGCAACATGGGGATGGTATGTGAAGTTAGAGGGGTAGGGAGGAATGTAGTGGTGTGCTTGCGTTGAGTATGTAGGGTCGAAGGGTTGAGTGGCACAATGGCAAAGATGATTCTTTTTTATAGGTGAAAGTAATGGTAGTTGAGGGATTGATGATGGTGCGTTCTGCTGGTTTGGTGATCGTTGTGCTTTTGCTAGCCGCTTCAACATCGGTAGCCAACAAGAAGGGTATGGTGCGAGCGGCTAATGTTTTCTCCACTATGGTTAATTTGTTAGTATTTATTTTCCCACTTTACCATGTAAAAGTTTAAGATTTGATTAATTGTAGCTTAATTATCATGAAATGTGTAAAAGAGCATGTATACTAGTCATTAGGGTATGTAATCTTAGAACATCTGAAAAGACTACTCAATCCTTATAATATAAAATATTATAATAATAATGATGGTAATGATGATGATAACAATAACAATAACAATAATATCATAATACAAGTCGTGCTTCTTGCTGCACAAACCATCACAATAGCAACACCATTTCTTCGATTTTGGTCACCTACTTTTGCTATAAATTTTTTCCTTTTAAGATACCTTCTATTTCATAATTCCATGAACTATAATCAATATCTTCTATTAATTTATAAAGTACAAATGAAACTTGACTTGACATGATATGATCTCGTAGCGCTTGCCACCAAAGCAAAATCATCACCACCAACTGTAGTTGACATTAAAGGCTGAAATACATTATTCTTTTAGGAGCAAGTAAAAAAAATTGTTTATTGGTTTTTTTTTTTTTTGGGCCATGAAGGAAAAAATTGGTTATTTGCTCATATATTACCTACTGCAGATTCAGATATTTTGCGAAAATCAAGATGTTGCTTCATGCTAATCTAAACTAGCTTTTACAATTTAAACATATGTAATGATGCAATTTGAGGTCACATCAATTACTTGTAGCTATTGAGCAGTGTTGTTTCATTAACTCTCTTGAAATTGATGTAAAAGCAATTGAAACTGGCAGTAATGGTTGCATTTTATAATTTCAAGAATTTGATTTGGCAGTGAGAAAGGTGTTTTTGAAGGGGTGGATGTGATGTTGGATGAACTTCTGTTTTACCTTTAAGATGAGCAGTCCTAGAAACTGGCATGAAAGATAGCTTTTGATAATTTAAGAAATTAGATTCGGTTGTGTGAAAGAGGTTTCTGAAATTGTGGATTTCAAAATGTTTGTGGAGTTTCTGTTTTGTCTTTCATGATGAACGGTTGGAGCACTAACAATGTTTTCTTTTGCCCCTCTGCAATAAGCAGCTTGTTGGATGTGAGATAACCAAAGTCTCAGCTACGACCTCTCATGTTGATATGACTTTGCCTCCACCAGATAACATATCCTCTACTTTGTAAGTCCTTGATTCATAGTTTGTTCTACATATTTCAAGTGACTCTAGAGACAAGGTAATGGGCAGCATTTTCTTATAGCAATCTAGAGAATGGATGCTCTGGAGTTTTTGTAATGGTTGTATCTTCAAGATCGCCGAAGGCAAGTAGCAGCACGATAATTCTGCTCTAACTTTAGTTTCTTGTTCATTATTGTTTATTCATGCGATTTGATTGTTCCAGGTATTTTGGCGACTTGTTGGCTTGAAGGGTACGCTGCAGGTTGAAAGAGGAAATCAAGATGGTAGACAAGGTTACCTGGTAGGTTGTCCTAGTATAATGTTTTTGATGACAAACAAGTTCAGATTGCACTAGAATCAATGGGCTTATTTCTTCCTTGAGATATTCGATTTAGCTTTAAATTTTCCATGCTTTGAATCCCATTACCTTTCACTGTCCACATATATGTGAATTGCTTATTTTATTGCTTTTTATTGCAGGCACACTTTTATGATGCTAATGGTGTATGTAAAAGCTCCTTTTATCCATTCAGTGGAGTGACTGAAGAGTTGAAAGCTTTTCTACATGATGTATCAAATGCAACTTTGAAGGTATTTCATCGACCCCTGTCCTTACGCGCGTGACTATCTATCCAACTTCTTCATTGATGAATGACATGGAATTGCTGTCCTGACATGCTATGATACATATTTTTTTCCACTCCAGCATATACGTCTTGACTTTTTTCTTTTGAGTATTTTTTTTTTTTTTTTTCCTATTATGCATCATCAATGGATGGATAAGCCATTTGGGTTATTTCTGGTCGTCCATGGCTTTCAGTAGCATAGACACACTATAATGGATAGGAGACAAGGCCACAGATCTGCTCTGTTGGAAGTTTTTTAAACCTATAATTAGTTCATCTGTCAAAGAATTCTGTCAGGGTTCTGATATTGATAACTGCATTGAGCTTTCACATGCATTCAGCCAGACTTTGAGGTGGTTATATATGAAAATTTGCCTTTCCTGATAAAGCCTACACACTGTTCAAACATTTGCTGCTGAAATGATCTTTAAGTTGTATCTACTACAGGTACCTACAGTATAACATGGTCTCTCTGGTTTTGTTTCAGGAGGGAAGCATCAGTGAACCTGAGCCACGCTACTCGTTTGTGGAAGGGGCCAGAGATGTTGCTGTATTAGAAGCAATGCTTGAATCTGGAAATAAACATGGAGAATTAGTTTGTGTAAGAAAATTTTAGCCTGGCAAACTAGAAACTTTTTGCCCTGGTTATTGAATTGGCTTGCAATACACATCACCTACTCATTATAATTCGATTGGGTGACAATGAAATTTGTGGTTGACATGGGTAAAGTGAAGAGGACAGAGATTCTATTTGTTCCTTAAACTATCCTATCAATTACAATGAAATTCTTTTTGCACAATAGCATGAACAAGAAATGGGATAGAATTGTGAAGATAGCCAGCATCAGCAGTATATGGAGAGAAAAGCTTCCAATCAGCTGTAATGGTGGCTACAGAAATCAGCATACTCTTGTTACTGCCTAAAATTGATTTAAGAGGAAAGAATAGGACGATCATCCCTGCAGGCTAGAGGAAGTAAAGAGCATAAAGGAAATTTTTAAGCATTTTGAACCAAGACTACGGAAACGTTCGGATGCAGATGTTAAATGCTAGCATTTCAAATGATCATCAATAAGGGTTACAAAAAGGATGAATGGACATGAAAATGCAAAATACAGAAGGAATGAGAGGTTTTCATGAAATGATCTAAAATGTCGACTCTAATGCTAATCCTATTAGAGTCAATCTTGAGCATTCAACAGATTTTCGTGATTCCAAAATGAGTTGTGCTTTTATTTGTTATTATTTTCCCCGGTCCTCGTTAATCACGAACATTTTTAAAATGTTGCATTTAGCATTTGGAACCAAATAGGACCGTATGTCAGTTTTGACACCAATTTACTGTGATTGATGTGTGTCTTCACACTGCATCTTCAAGGTGGCTGAAGTAGTATTAGGTAGAGCAGTTTCCAACTCCATGGGGGATTTTTGAGGTCTGTCCATAGCGCTGTTTGGGAGACCACTTGTTATCTGAGGCTTTGAGCTACAAATCGTGTGATTATAAATCTTGTTGGTGTAAGTCTAACTTGTCAGCGATCATCTTTGTATCAGTTGGGAGATAGGCCTGCCTAGTTGTGACATATAATTGGCCAAGCTAAGACGAAGGCACATGGCAACACTGATCCTTGCAAATCATTTATCCTGAATGATTGGAGTTTTCTTTGAAGACAATGGAACAAAAGACCCATTTTCGCTTTGTTTGAGGATGTTTGTCCATTGTGGTGCATCTCTGTCTTTGTGTTTTTTTAAGGTACATGGGGTCTCACCTTTGCTTTGATGAAATAGACCAACCGAGCGAAATAATTCAAGGGCGCGTCTTGTTATGTCTTGAACTAATCGATCTTCTACTCTTTATGCCCGCATATTCTTTTTGGTGACGATGATTATGAAGCAGATGTGTAGGTAAAACATAAGCATTCAGCCATTATTCATGGATACTCATCGCACTTGCCACGGATTTGTTCCCTTTTTTGTCAACTCTTTGGATCTGAGAAACAGATATAATCCATACATCACATCTTACGATGATTTGGTTTGTGCTAGTGACTTGTATATTGTCATGTTTGGCGGTTCATATTTTACGAAAGGACAAGGACTACCCACTAGCAAACATTTTCGAACTTGCTGAATTTATGTTGGCCCATTGATAATTTTAGAAGCTGAACTTTTTGTATATCTTGCACCAAGTGGGATTTTACAACGTATAAATCTTTTATGACGACGCCTTGTTATTTGTGTTCTATTTAGGTCATACTTTTAAGAATTGATACGATTTATCGTTATCCTACACTATTTCTATGATTTGTTGTCCACGTCAACAATTGCTATACTAAAGTGTTTTTATGTCTACTCATACAAAGTAGTATGAAGTGACTATGTTCTCTAGTCTCGTAATTTAATAATAACAACAACAACAATAATAATAATAATAATCTCAATTTTATAAAATTATGAAAAAAAAAATCAAAATATAGAAAAAATAATTATGATATAATAAGAATTATAAAACTTACCAAAGAAAAGAATTATAAATTATCGATCACCACCAAGGTTAAAGTTATCCATGATTATTAATCACCTCGCGCTAATATTATCTTTGAATACCACTTATTTTATATCTATTGTTACTATTAGGGCAGAATTTGATAATTGTAAAAGGGTTGGTTTACATGCATGTTGAATCCACTCTTCTTCAAATTGTATCTTCTCATTTTGGTCCACACAGTGCTTGAGCTACGAACTTGTGAACATACAGGTCCTATTAGTCTAAGGAAAACAAATTTGAGCTCCATCAAACACCAAAGTCGGGGGGCATGTTTATTAGCTAATCCTTATCCTGAATACTAATATATTATTGAAGTTTTCTTGACGCCGTTAAAAGGTAAAAGGTTACGATCACCTATCGGTTGTGGTCGGCACAGAATAAAAAAATTTGTGAGGCGTTTCTTGGTATTTCTTGACCTTATAAATCTTTTTTAGTGCTTTATTCCTCCAGAATATTCTTTTGCTGGCATATGGATATGAAGTAGATCTATTGGTAAATTACAAGAACAGATGACTAAAATCTTGGATGCTCTTTTACATCAGCGACTGTTTTGTTCCCCTTTGTTGGTTGCTAGTATCTAAGATGATAACGAAATAATCATTTATGATGATTATTTCAGTAAATTATGTGTGTATAAGTTATAAACATTGGTTGTTTTGGGTCAAAATGATAAACACCATTGGCTGTCAGTGATCTTATGAAAAGGACAATAGATATTGAAATAAATTTAAAAAACATCATCTTCATTGTGAAAGACACGTAGTGATTCATGTACACAGATGAATGGAAATAAAGGTAGTCATCAGGTGGATCCGATTCTGAAACGTAAGTTCACGGGTTAAATTTATGGTAAATTGTAATCGCTCCATGAGTTTGCTGGTTCATAATTGATTCAATGAGCCTATCGGTTCGAGATTTTTTAATTGTTTTTTTTTTAATATTTAATTTTTTAAAATAAATTAATAATTTCTAATAATATAATTTTTTCTCTCCTTTTTTTTTAAGTATACTAATTCATTAATAATTTTTTATTTTTTTATCAATTTTTAACTTAATGCGATTCTAACTTTTTTTTTTCCTTAAATTTTATTTTTTCCTCATATTCAAGCTCTTAACATTTAACAAATTTTACAAAAAGGATTTATATTAACTGAAATTGAATTTTGTATTTATCTTTAATACATAATTAACTTATGATTAATTATCTATCACTAGTTTGATGATATTATTTTTAAAAAATTATCTTTCACCATTGCAAATAAAGTAGTTTTGACTTGTAATAACCTATTGGATATTATCCAATTATTTTTCCTGACTTAGTAGCCTTCTTTTCTCTCTTTCTTTTTAAGGAAGTAAATCAGTCGAGATGACCTGTTAGTTTAATAGTGGGCCGACCTAACGGTTCACAACGCACTGGTTCGAGCGATCCCGTTCTCTTAAATCACTTAGGCCTTTCGACCAGGTGATTTAAAGAGGAGGTTCGGCTTGGCCTCCTACGAGTCAAGATTCACGATTTGAAATCGGTCTTTACCCAAATCTAAATGGATACAATTGATGGTGTCACATGTATACAATATGAATTTTTGTATTCCAGGTGTTCCTTGTTCTTAGAGGAATGGCATGAATGTGATACTTAAAGAGAAAACTTTGAGTTAAAAATGGAGAGAAGAAAAGGACCATTTCAAGGACTCGAATGAGCAAGTAATAGGTGGCGAAGAAGCTCAGAGCATTAACTTAACTATTCTTGAGCAAGATCGCTTATTCTTCATCTGAGCCTTGCTTAATCTTTAAGAGCAGTACCCTGTAGTGAAATACTATTTTATCTATCTCTAAATTGTATCAAATAAAAAGAAATCTTGGATTTTTAATGGGTTTAATCGTCAATAACATCCATCAGATTGCAAGTGGCATTTAACTACCAAAATGAGTTGTTGTTTGCATGGCTACGGGCTCAAGAGAGTTGATTTGAAAATACAAGTCAAATTTTAAGTTAAAAAAAAAAACAATGAATTTTTATAGTCAATGGTGTCAAATTTGACAAATTTATGCAAAATAAGAAGACGAACATGAGTGAGGAGTTGAAGACCGATTGCACAATGTAAAGGTTGGTCGACCATAAACGAATTAAGGGTGGTCAACCAAGATCCAATCGAATAGTCAGAGCAAGTCAATCGAGGTTTAGCAATTGGATTGGTAACCAATTTCTTATATTGTTTCCTTGAGAGTTCTCGCTTTTGTTATTTTAGATATTTTATATTAGTTGCCTTTTTCATTATTTATTATTTTTTAATAGCTTATAAGATATGATTTAGTATCCATTTTAGACTATTAAGTGTTATTTTATAGCTTATTAGGATCTTATTTTATTTCCTTTTGTTCAGATATTTCCTAATTTTTTAGGTCTTTTGTTGTGCTCATAGCTCCTTAATGGATGTAACAAATAATTCCTTTTTTTTTTTTTTTCACGCCAAGGATGTAATAAATAATTCAAATTAGTTAAGTCAAGTTTTATAAAAATGGAGCGATTAGTGATTACTGTCACTCGAACTTATCAAGAATTTGTAATTCTTGTTACATTCAGTCTCATCCCAACGTTCCTAACTCAACTATGGCCAATAGATTGAGGTCTTTCCATCAAATTATACCTTAGGTTTCTTGGGTTATTTAGCTAACATGCGACATTTAAATTCAATGACACTTGTATAGGGTCGAGTTCCCCCTCAACCTAACTTCACTTGTTCCACTTGTCACATGAGATTGCTTATTGTATTTGTACAAACCCCTCTTTAAATGGTTGTTTTCTTTATTGAGAATCAATCTACAACAATACTAACCCTTACATATTCATATCACGTAAAGCACATGGATCTATAATTTATACATGTGATATAATGAACCCTTGCATGTTTCCACTACATGAACATCGAATATGATAACATTCGGTCAATGGTGATACATAAATGCGCATGGAATGAAAACCATCAATGGATTTTCTCTATTAACACATCTTAATTTTATAATCTTGTCTCTAGATATCATTTGATTCACCAAAGTATCATGGATGCATCTTTAGGTGACACTAAATATATACGACAAATTCCATACTACAGTCACTTAACATTAATTATTTGGTACAATCATTATTGAGTTATAATATGGTATATCACCCCTAATTGTGGTAAATAAGGGTCATCGACAAAAAAAAAAAAAAAAAAAAAGCTGTTGATATCCTTTGTGGAAATTGTCAATAACTTTTGTATAAAACTATAGCAATTTCATATTCACTGTTAACAAACTCTACTAATTTTAATTTAGGGTGATTTGCTGTAATTTAAAAGTAATTGCAAAAAATAATGACTTTTGATTGATTTATTTTAATTGGGGATGAGTTATTTTAAGTTAAAAATGAGAGCACAACATAGTGACTTTTTCTGAGTAAGTGCATTGTTGAATTCTTTTAGAATCTATTACAATTTTGTCTGATTTTCCGTTAAAGTATAAATTTTAGCCAGTAGAGACATACTTCGTTACAAGCTTTTAACTGAGAGTGACAAGTGACAATATTTTTTCTATTATAACGTCATGGTTACGTATTTCACCATTTCAATAATTGAGTTGTTTCCACAGCAATATCGTATAGCGAATAATCTCTTGTCACTCGGGAGCTTACGTCAAGTTTCATTTTTTCTTGATTTTTATATTTTTTTAATTTAATTAATATTAAATCTTAAAGCCGTATAATACTAACCCCTCAATTGAGAGTTAAGAAAAATTTGGGTTTTTTTTTTTTTTTTTTAAAACTTAGAGTCACCATCCAAATGAGGTTGAAAAAGAACAAGATAGATTAAATCAATTGGAAGGACTGATTTAATATAGCCATTAATCTATTTGGAAAACCAATTTTGAAAAAGGTTTTAAAAAACCTAATATCAAGTCTAGGAGCTAATCTTTTAAATCCTTTCAAATACCACTACTAACTTTTTGAATTTATATTTACTTTTTAAAATATCCTTTAAAAAATTTAACTAATTCACAAGTAAAAAATAATATCTATAAAAAAATTATCTAAAATAGAAAAAACAAATCTTTTTTTCATATTTTAAGTCGCTTCGTAATTACTATGAGTATCTATATACTTATTATTCGAGATCAAACTTTCATAGTTCTTTGATCAAACTTTAGTTTATTGGTGATTTTTAATTTTGAAAATGCTTGAGTTGATTTTTTTAATCTTTTATTTTGTTAAAGAAAATTCCTAGAAAAGGGTTAGGTGTTTTATTTTTGGAAAGTTCTAAAATGACCTAATTTTGAAAAAAAAAAGAGTTTATTTATTTTAGAAAAAAATATTTTCCTAAGTGATGAAATGATTTTTAATTATTTATTATTTTTATTTGTTTTTTTTTAATTTTATCTTATTTTATTAATCGAGAAAACAAAAATATCTAAGCTTTTCTTTTTCTCTCTTTTTTTTCTTTTCTTTTTTTTTATTTACAATTACTAATCATACAAATAAGTACATAAATAAAAAAAATTAAAAAATAAATAAATAAAAAATCACACAATAATAGCTGAACTAGAGAAACACGCGGGTTAGGGAGTCTAAGTTGAAACGTAAGTCGGATGGAGTAAGGTTAGGTTAGTTCATGCATAGGTCAGGTTGGGTCATACATGACTTAACACAAGGAAAAAGAAGAACAGCAGTGGCGCAACTTGCTCCGGATGATTTGAAGCAACGAATCAAGCAAAGAAAGTAGTTTTCATGTGAGTTTTATTGGGCTTAGTGGGTATGGGATAAGTGCCACCACATTTGGTGGTCTTTTGAGTGGCATTGGCGAAGTTGGTGGTGATAGTGGTGTGGGTTGCTGCTTACGATAGTATCTGAGGGTGAGTAGATGGTGGTGGTTTAGGTTTAAGGATGTGGGGAATTTTCATATTGGTGTCGATTTGAACCGAAAACCACCCAATATGGTGGTTTGAAATGGTGAAGGTGTGATTGGATTAGGTTTTTACAATGGTTGTTGTATGCAATGGCTTAGGGGTAATGGTGAGGAGTAATAAAGATTGGGTTGGAGAGCTCTCAAATTAGGCAAGCTTCCTGTACGGTCGTTTTTGCTTGAGAATGCTTGAATCAAGAGGGATTTTAAAGAGAGAGAGAGAGTGGTGGGTCACGATTCGATATGTAGAGAGAGAAAGCTCCAACTTGAGTTTACATGGAGTGTCTCAATTGTTTCTTGCCACCCCAATGGCCTCCCTAGACATCATTTTATCCTAATCCAAGCTTACTTAACCATGGAAAGTACAAAATCAAATTAAATTAAAAAAAAAAATCAAATGGATGGGTTTTAATTTAAAATCATTGAATTTGATGCAATTTTGTTCAACAAATTAGTCAAAACGTGTTAATGTAGTTTCATTCTTGAAATACATTCTGGAAGGTTTAGTTTTTGCCCAATTTACTCAAATTTAAAGAATTTCATCAAGTGCTAAAATTTTGTTTTGTGACTTTCCTTAATTTTTAAGCTCAATTTGACCTCACAAATGCATTTGGACGAGTTTTTGGCCTTAATCTAAAGTACCCTAAGCAATCTACGTGATTTCACATGAAAAGTTTAACGAAATCAATCACAAAGTGAGTACCTCAAGTTGACTTCACACAAGAAAGAAAAGGAAATTTGGGAAAGGGAAAAAAAAGGAGAGAAAGAGATGTTGATGTGGCAAAAGAGATGCTTACGTATGGTATTGTGCCACGTTACATAGCGCTACATGGCGCCACATTAACTCATCTTCACAAACCAAGTAGTGCCATGTGTCAAACACGTGGCCTAGTAGTATATCAATACATGGCATGTGCTTTTGTAAAAAAATGTAAAAGGCACCTTATGCCTATTGCAAAATTTGAACCCATGATCTCTAACTTAAATACAATATCAAATTCAAGTGTAGTACCATTATGCCATTAGCTTAAACCTTACTTTATTTTGCAACTAAATAATACTTAACATATAAAATATTCTAAAAAACTTATAAAATAAAGTGCTACTTAATTAAATTATTTACAACTCTAAATATTATTTTCCTAAAAATAATTCATTTACCTAAAAATTCCATTTTACTAAAAATTCCACATTTCTTCAATATTTTCTAATTTTTTATTCTTATTTTGAATTTTTTTTTTGTACTTTTCTAAATTTTATATTATTTTATTTTTATTATTTTTTTTAAAATTAGGAACCTTTACTCTAATTTTGTTTTTTTAAATTACAAAGGGTAAAAATAGGGTATGTACAACTCATAATACCAACTTTAGAGGTATTAAATAAGAGGAGGAGAAAAAAAAAGAAAAAGACATATTTGGTTGGCAATTGTAATACGGTAGGATAGTATAAATATGAATATGATATAATTATAAACACGATTACACGATTATAGATAAAAAATATGATGCACGATATGATGAAAATACAATTATAATATGAATAAATATGATTATATTATAACTTAATTATCTATTATCTTTATTCAATTTCATGTATTTTTAACATTGATATAAATTCAATACAAAACAAGGAAACTTACACGACCCACTAACACAAAGCGGTAGCACCACTATAAGGTCTCTCAAAAAATATGCAAGTATCTTAAAGATACTTCCTTTCAAAAACCTTTTCACTTTATTTTTATGATCATTCAAGAGAATTCTTTTTTCTATATTTATATGTCTTACGCTATTATTACTTTTATTCAATACCTTGAAAGTTGTCCTTAAGTCTTGACGCCAAGCTGGCGTTGAAGGTGACTTAGTTAATATCGCAAGGTCTTCTTATGCTTCGGAGACTGCGATGATTCGTATAGTTTGCTATTTGCTAAATTTTAACGATACTATCTGCGGGCATCAACAAAACTAAACTAGGTACGTATCCAAACCACCATTAAGTTGATGGCTGGCAGCTCCTTTTTTAAAATACAGAAAACTATTTATATTAATGACTTCTCTAACGATCTAAGCTAACTTCACTAACTTTCTAACTAATTATTTGACAATAAGCTAATGTGCCATTAATTAACTGTGATAGGGTTTCTCAATAACCTTTGATAGACTAATTAAATTCTAAAAAAAATTGATGTATTGAAGAGACTTTTTCTTTCAAGATTCGAGTGCCTAAACGTACGGTTTGAAAATTAGGCAATTTAAATGCACTTAGAGGAAATTTATGAAAATGTATATGCAATTTACCCTAATTTTTGTTCCTTCCATGGGGAAATTCATTATCTTTAGGTAGCATTTATTTCAAGAAGCATATCTTTTCCAAAATTTTCTAAGCATTTGCAAAAGTCATTTGGTCCAAGAAAAATGTTTTTGCAATAGCAAATATTACATTTTATTATAAACTCAAAAAGCTATTAAGGTTATCTTAATCTAGTAACATAATCATTAGTTTTATAATAGTGGAGTAAATTCGATTCCCTCATCCTTCAAAATGGTAATATAATAGTTGGCTAAAATGAAATAAACTAATAAAACCCATGTCAAAGAGACGTCATTTGCATTTCAAATACTATAAGTGTATATCTATAGATGGTGATCAAACATTATTTCATAAACTATGAGGCCGTTAAGAATTTCCATCTATTTGACATTATTCAGGAATCACAACCTAAAATAAAATAAATCCTATTGACTAGGGTAATTGTGCAAATGACTACAATATTTTATAAGAGAAAAATACAAAAAGACGTACAATGTTTACCTCGTTTTTTTTTATTTCAATCATCAATATATCAAAATTTTCAATTAAGTTCTCAATATATATAAAAATTTAAAAACGAGTTTTTCTACTTGTGATGTTAGATCTTAAATTGGAAAAGTATAAAAATGTCTAAACGTTTATTTCTTTTTCTATTTTAGTCTTTAATATTGCAAAATTTTCAATCTTAGGTGGTTGAATTCGCTTTCTTCTATTTCCATTTTTTTTTTTGTAATTTTTGATAAGTTTTGTTAATTTTTTTTTAAAATTAATATTAATATATATGTATATAAATATATATTGCTAAATATATTATCTTAGTAAATTTTTTTTTTCAATTTTGCAAATGTTTTCTTTTTTTTTCAATTTTCCATTTTTTATAAATAATCATTATTTTTAAATATTTTTCAATAATTTTTAATTCCTTAATTAATTTTTAATATTCCATTATATTATTTATTTAATAGAGTTACGTAGACCAATAAAATGATATCACGTGTCAATATGTAAATGATAATTTAAATAGTCATTTAAAATGACTAATTTGCAAATTTTTACAAATATTGAGTAATTAAATTAAAATTTTAAAACATTAATGAATGAATTATAAAAAGAAGTAAATGTTAAAGACTTTTTTTTTATACTTTTTCAATTTAAAATCTAATGTCATATGTTAAAAGGAATTGTTTGCAAACTTAATTATTTATCATGTTTATCCAATTTTATGTATTTTTAACACTAATACGATTATAAAGAGAAAATATAATACACGACATGGTGAAAATACAATGATATTATAACTTAATTATTTACGATCTTTATTTAATTTTATGTATTTTTAACACTAACACAAATTCAATACGAAATAGGAGAACCTATATGACTTACCAATATGAATTACTAGCCTCACTATAATTTTTAGTTTTAAATAACAAGTCGGTATTTTAAGATAACTCTTTCTTTAAAAAATCAGCTCTTTACTTTATTTTTAAAGATCATTCAAGGGAATTCTTTTTTCTTATTTTTATAAGTTTTACGCTATTATTACTTTTAATCAACACCCTTGAAAGTTTTAACCTTATTTAATTATTGATCATTGCATTTTATTTCTCTAGTAAAGTCAGGGGAAAAAAAAAATGTTTTACGTGAAGGATCCTCAATTTTAAAAGGAACTGCCACCGATGTGGAAGATCCTCATTTTGGGGTCCTTAATTCTTGACGCCGAGCTGGCGTTGGAGGAGACTTAATTGATATAGCAAGTTCTTCCTATTGTTTGCTATTTGCCAAATTTTAATGATAATTATCTGTGGGCATCAACAAAACTAGGTACGTACCGGGTCCACCATTAATAAGATTATGGCGGGCAGCTCCATTTTTTTTTTTTTTTCTCCGAAAGGCAGCTCCTTTTTTTGAAATACAAAAATCTCTTTGCATTAAGAGTTTTCCATAATTTCATCCTTATTTTATAGGAATTGGTTTCACCCTCTATTTTATTTTTAATTTATATTTTTTTTTTAATTTTGAATTATAAACAAATTGCGAATTCAATTATTCAAATTTTTTAAAATATAAATAAAATATTGATAAAGGACTATACCGGTCTTGTCTAAATAGAGGACGGAGATGACGTTTCCAATGATCTAAGAATTTCTCTAACTTCCTAATTAATTATTTGACAATAAGATAATGTTCTGTTAATTAATTGTGATAGGGTTTCTCAATAACTATTGATATACTAATTAAATGCGGGAAAAAAAATGATGTGTTGAAGAGAATTCTTCTTTAAGATTCGAATGTCTAAAGGTACAATCTCAAACTTAAGCAATTTAAATGCACTTAGAGGAAATTTGAGAGAATGTATATGCAATTTACCCTAATTTTTTATCCTCAGATGGGAAAATTTATTATCTTTAGGTAGCAATTATTTTAGGAAGCTTATCTTTTCCAAAATTTTCAAGTATTTGCAATAGTCATTTTGTAAACAGAAAAAAGTATTTGCAATATCAAATATTACATTTTATTATAAACTCATAAGAGAAAAGGTTATCTTAATCTAGTGACACAAACATTAATCTTCTAATAAATAGACCAAAATTCGATTTCCTCATTCCTCAAAATTGTAATATAATAGTTTGGCTAAAAGAATAAAAAAAGAAAACCCAGAAAACCCACATCCAAAGGGACACCATCTACGTTTCAAATAATATAAGTATATATATTAAAGCTCTAATAGCTTTAAGTAATCGCTACTTTCATAAATTTACTTATTTATGCTTAATTTAATATCATTTAATAAAAATACTTATATTAAAATAACTTTTTTAAATTATAGATATCTTATATCACAGATCTCTCCTTCGCTACTTTTCTACTTCAATTTTTCCTTCTTCTCTCTCCTCCACTTTTTTTTCTCAATCTATACAACTACAACTTTTTTTTCACTCAGCATTCATCTTTCCAGTTTTCACAATATCCTTTTTTGCATCTCACACTTTCTTATATGTATTTTTTTTTTGTATTTTAACCAAATTTTCTACACATGTTTGCACATCTCATTTTTAATATCGTTTTCCTCTTTTCGTAAATATATATTAATATATATCATTTTTCTCTCTCGTTTCTATATAAAGAATATAAATTTATTAAGTACATATTACTACTTTATTAAGATTATATCTTATAAAATATAATATTTGAGTGTATAATTTTCTACTATCGATATTCTTTAACTATTATATTAAATCTTTTTTTTTCTATATTTTTTTTTTATTCTTCCATATGACTAATTATGTAAATATTATGAATTACAGTTTTATGCATTTAATGTTTTTAAATTGACACATGCATTGCAGCGTCTACTTATATATATATATATATATATATATATATATATACGATCAAACATTATTTCATAAACTATGACTTCAGGCCGTTAAGAATCTCCATTAATTTGACATTATTCATTTATTTTTTAGGACAATTGGAATGACAAGCTAAAATAAAATGAATCCTACTGTCATCATCCTAAGCACTATGGTAATAGTGCAAATGATCAGAATATTATAATTAAGTCAAACTGTAGCAAGCAAAAAATAATCTTCGTAATGACGGGATCAAGTAAAATACAACCCCAATTCATCCGTTACAATGTCCATGTTGGAACCAGTATCAGCTTACCATTTTTGGTTCATTTCCGAATTCATCAATAGTATATTTTTACAAAACCGAAGATCTTTTTCACGTAATTCCCAGACTCATGTTAATAATGTTTCTTTCCCACCAACCCAACCCACACCACCACCAGCAACCCCCACGTTAATTCATGTAGATCATGTGGGATTTTCCATGTAGAATTTATCATGCTGTTTTTCTCTTTTGCTGGAGTTTTTTTTTTTTTTTTTGCCCCTTTTTGTTGACTTGACTGCTGTGTTGTTGTTTTATTTATCTAGGTTCTGCAGATTCATATACAATGAGACATAATGTAGCAATTAAATTATACTTGTATGTCTAGCCAAATCAAAACAATATATGTATTTATAACTGCACTTTTTTCATTGCATAACGTAATAAAAGAAATCTCATTTTATATTGTCATGGAAGTAATAAAAATTAACAAGAAAGTTGTAGAGCATGATTTCAAAAGGTTTTATTTTTTTCCTCTTAAATGGGATTACTTTTTTCTCACTCTCTCTAAATCAAAAATTCAAAAAATGACATAATAGTTAACTTAATAGATAATGTTCATCAAAACCTATGTGGATTCTAGTTGATAGTTTCTTATGTATATATTAGAGATCACATAATACATTTTGATTTCAAATTTTTAAAATCACATACCACTCAAACAAGGTTTTAGGTAAGCAATTTACTTTCTCTTAAACCTTTCAAAAACATATATCCTATATACCATATAGTATTGATTAAAAATACCTTTTATTTTGCTATTAAGGATAAGCTACAGGGTGTTATACTCGTCTTACTTTTTAACACAAATATATATATGTAATACTACATAAAAATATTTTTAAAATGAAGGGTATTTTAGTGTTTTCATCAAGTTAATAAAACTTTACCCTCCTTAAACAATCACTAACCTCTTAAAACCTTAATCCTTTCTAAAATTGGCTTAACCCCTCTCATTTGTGGAGAAAACTTTGAATAGGCTCAAAACCTAGCTTTGAGAGGAAAGCTAAGAAGAGATTAAGGTAAGACTTGGATATTTCTTTGAGGTAAATTCGTTTTTAAGTTAATAATATCCTAAAATCATTATTTTCTTGTCATTTGTAGCTTATTAACTTCAGTTTTCTTTGGGTAATCTCTTAATCCACATTAAGAACAAATAAAGGAAAGGATTAAGGTAAGATATTAAGTGGATTTCTCATTTTTAAGTTTATATTAGTGAAATCCCCCATTTTGGATAATATTTAAGTAAGGTTTCTTCCAAATCCAAACTTAAAGATAGAAATTTAATACTTTAACTAGGTGAATTTTCACTTCATTTTAGATTTTTAATGCATCCCTCTCCATCTAAGTAAGTTTCTTCAACTCTCTATCTATCTAGTTAATGGGTCTTAGTAGAAGTTGAAGTTTAAGCATATGTTGTGAAGGATGGGAGGTTATGTTGTGGGTAGAGGATCTGAGTAAGGATTTTCTTATTATTGGAGTTACATTTATGTATAGAAGGTTGCTTTGATGTTTAGGATAATGGAGTTTGTGTTTGGTTGGTATTTTGGAGGTTTTGAGCATGAAAATTGCAAATTCAGCGGTTTCAATAAAAAAGGTTCGAACCCTTTTCAAATAGTCCAAACTATTTTTTTTTTTCCCAAAAGGTTTGAACTCTTTTTAAATGCTTTAGACCATCCATTGTTAAAACAAAATCTTTTCTTTAAAAAGGTTCAAACCTTTTATACAACCTCCAAACCTTTTTCTTCCAAACACGTCTTTGTTAGAAAACCTTCCTAACATTCTCGAAAGCTTTCTAACATTTTTTACTACTTTTAAACACTTTACTCCTAAGTGACATTTTAACCAATTTTAATGAACTATTACCCTTCTATGACAAATATAGTGTAATATTTAGTATTTTTCAAGCTGCACTCTTTCCAAATCTTTCTCGTATAAGTGTTTTCCTACCCTAATCTTACCATAACTCAACCTTTTCTTAGCATAGCAACCTACAGAATCTTAAATGGACTTAAACCCTAGGATGTCATAGTTAGTGTTCATTAAGCATGTTGAGGGGTTGTTTTAAGCTTGTTTGAGAGGTTTCAACCTATTTCGATACAGATTAATTATGAAGAGAGCTAAATGGAGAATTAATGAGGAGTTGACTTAAAGTTGGTTAGGGATTAATGAGGAGAATGGAGGAGATAATTATAAAGGTAGTTATATTTTAGCTTTGGCCTTATTTAGCTTCTAAGATAGATGTATTGATTCTTGTATTGGATTTCTTTCACTTGGATTTCCTTATTCTCTTTTGTTGGGTATGGTTTGATTTTGGTTTAGCTTCTAGATATGTAGTACTTAGTTATTTGCTTGTGTTTGTTAAGACTTAATAAGCAAACCAAACTAAATTATATTTGGTCTAATTAAACTTGATTGTTAGTTGTACTTGACTCGCTCCCTTTAAGCACCCATAATGGTAGATCCTTAGAGGAGCAATTATTAATCATATGTAAGGATTTCCTTGTGGACTCATATATGGGATCATGCAGTTAAAATTCTAAGATCTAAGGACTTTTGACGCAAAGGACTTAAAGAAAAACTTATATATATATATATATATCTTGGTGTAGAAAGATTTATTTCTTTTTAGACTAAATTCAAGATAAATAGATTGTGGTTTTTTTTTTTACTTGCACAATATGTATGTGTGAATATGAATGGTTTGGCATGTACATGTACTTATGCATCACGTATTGAGACTTGTCTCGCTTTTTATCTTTTTTTTCAGACACATGTACTGATAAGTATCTTATTTATGAAGAGCTGTTTATAAATGATATCCAAGAAGAGGAAGGGATCGAATACCTTTACTTTTATGATGATTAGGGATGGGATGTCATATGGGCTACTGGAGTTTATGTTACGATATGAGGAGCTTTGTGAAGTTTTAAGGAGATAGACTCCTTTCTTAGTTTTGTGAACTTAAGTTACCTTTTGGAGATTATAGACTCCTTGATTTTCTTTGTTTTGAGAATCTTTCAAAGTACATGTTGTTTATATTAATGTTACAAGGTAATATTTGTAGACTTAGAGCCTTAGCATATTCCTAACTAACGGGAATATGTGATGAGTTGTAACACCCATTAAGGTCTCCGGGCGTTACAACTTAAATGTAATAAATTAACAAATGCTTTAGGATTTCAACCCCGAGAGTATTTACTGGAATCTATTAAACCCTCTAATCTATAAGATTTAACATATTTAAGCAATTCTAGTTCTAGTATTAGATTTCATATGGGGATTTTCAATTCTAGATTTTAAAAATATTCTTGTGTAAGGTAAGATGCATGTTATGGCCCTTTACCTATTTTGTAACTGTTTAAAATACACCATAGGTTTTAGAATCTACCATATTTTACATCTTGTTATTACGTTTAGGATAATTCTGTTTACATTACTATTCCTAAAAAAAAATCTAATTTTTGTGTATAATTAATATTTAAGTAACCCAACCAATACCAAACCATCTAATCCGGATAAATTCAGATAATTCACTTTTATGGTTCACTCATTAACACAACCTTATAAAGACAACACCTAATTAATAAAGTTTGTGATTTAATTTATGTAATCACTATAAATACTCCCTAAAACCATTGTTCAAGTGCTTATAGACTCTCTAAATTTCTAAAACATACTTTTAATTCCTTATAACTTTTGACAATATGCATGTACATTTGAAGCCGTTGCAAAAATTATAAATTTATTGCTAAAAGGACCACAATAACAGTTTCTTACTCTTGCAATGGTTTAAAAGTATATGCATATTATTTTCAAAGTTATTGAAAGATGAAGCCATATTTTGAAGTGAGGAGATGTATTTTATCTACCAATAGTTTTGAGAATTTGTTTGCAATTTGCTCTTAATTTTTTTTTCTTTTGGTTTCTATATCAGATTCGTATCATCAGGACAATTTACTTTACCTAACTATAATATTAATGTATCTATTTCAAACCATGGTAGTGTATACTAATGTTGTCGATCAAGATTAAGTGGTTGATTTGAATATGTGAGAAGATAAAAAATTAAGAAGAAAATTGGATTTAATTGGAAGTTGAATCCAAGTTAAACCAAGATTCGATACGGTTCAACCTGAGTTTGATAACACCGATGCATACCATGTAACTATCCTATTAGACCTAAGATTAATGGATTTGGATCTCTTAAATTTTGTTTCTCTAAATTTATCAATTAATGGTTGAAATTGTTTGAATTCTTAAAATATCTTATGCTATTATTATAATATTATTTTTATTTTTATAATTTCAACCATAAATGTGATTACATTAAATTTAAGAAAAAAATTATTAATTTTTAAATTTCTAAAATTTTGAGATTTTTTTTTAAGGAGGTAGGAAAATTCCGTCTCCATGGTTTCTACCTTAGTTAAATGCCCCCTTTCATTTTTCCCCTCAAGTAAGAAGAATAATCTACTTAGGTGCGACAAAGGAAATACCAAAAATTGCAAATAATAATAATAAAAAAAGGAAAAATACAAAAATGTAGTATATGAGAATCACCACGATCTATTGCTATAGAGTTTTTTGAGATCATCCGGAAAAATTTTTGGATAAATTTTATAGCCGTGAATTTCTATGAATAAGTAGTTAGAAACTTATAAGTTCATTTTCATTTTTACTGTACTTACCAAGACTTTTTAAAATTATCATCTAACTTAACACTAACCGTTGCAGTACCCACATATCAGTTTGCATTAGATGAGTCTAAGTGATTCGATAAAAATCCTAATTTGATAAACAAACCCTAATTTCTAGAGCACTTACATGTTAATTGCCTTAGATGAGTCTAAATAGTTCAGAAAAAAAAAAAAAATCCTAATTTGGTTAAGAAACCCTAAATTGACTTTAATTTGAAAAACACTAATTGTTTTATGAAAAAAGGCTAATATGTGCACTTGATGCAGTTCATCCAACCTAAATTTGTCCGACCAACTAGCCAGCAGTCTTGCACCTCAGGAGCCATACCAGCATTTGGCGACACCACCTATATCAGGAGATCCCTGTTCCTACATAAATCCATTGAAACCATTCTCCACATCCGATGTTGTATCAAATCCATTTCCTTTTACTTTAGCACTTATATACGGATTCATGTTCCTACATCGCCCTTGTAATGTACATTGCATACACCACATATTGCACGTTGTTATCTAAATGGTGGACATATTAGATGATGTTTACACAATGAATATAAAAATGTATATGATCCGGAATATCTTTAAACATGAATGTAATATCCTCGGAGTTACCTAGGTATGGTAAGGTGATTACGAAGTTGTAAAAATATGGGGGTGTTTGTCGTTTACTGGTTGGACTGATAAAGCATCTCGAGTGTTTAAATTCTAGCGCGAGGTGTCAGCAAAACTCTCAATGTGTGGAAGAACGGCCACGGCCACTTTCAGTGACCTTTTCTTGTTACTTTACTTGAGGCCATCTGGCAATAAACTATACGCTAAGTTTTCTATTTTCAAGCTCCGAAGTTGAGGTTAGCCAAAATTCCAATCCAAAAAGTTAATGCAATATGGCTATTTGAAGTTCTATTCATTTTGTATTTTTATATTCCCATGTGATGTAATGAAACGCGATTTTCCTTTTCCCTGACTACTTAGAGCTGTTGGGAGTGCGCTGAAATGGGAAAATTTGGCAAATATTAAACTATTTAATTGAGTTGGTTCTCGTTTTGTATGTAGAAAGAGGGACAATAATAATAAAAATAACATGGTCAATGCATTGACATTGTAATGTCTGGATCATGGTGTTGTTGAGGTTGTTTGAGGATTATGAAGTTCATGCTTTCAGCTATCGCGGTTTTCTCACTTTTGGTAATTTCAATGACAATGGCATTGCAGGATGAGAGCAAGAAATAACTTCTGTTTGATTCAACGTTTCTGTCAGGATAGGCAATAAAAATTAGGAAGAGAAAATCAGCAGGAGAGATGGATCCTAGTAAATCAATGGACGATCAAATCTCCAAGTTGCATCCATGCTTACCGCTGGATACAAGAATTGGCATACTAGGAGGCGGTCCTAGTGGACTATCTGCTGCATATGCATTAGCTAAGCTTGGTTACAAGAATGTCACTGTCCTAGAGAAGTATCATTCAGTAGGTGGAATGTGTGAATCAGTTGACATGGAAGGTACGGAGAGAAAGCGAGCGTCTATACCCCGTTGTTTTCTGACTCGTATTTTACTTACTTTTACTTAATTATTTTTACAGGATATGTGTATGATCTGGGTGGTCAAGTTCTTGCTGCTAACAGTGCCCCAGTTATATTTCACCTAGCAAAAGAACTTAATGCTGAATTAGTAGAAATGGACTCCCACAAGCTCGCTCTTATTGACAGCACCACGGGGAAGTACCAGGATGTCAAAGTCGCTGATGATTATGTATCCTTGGTCTCACTGACCTTAGAGCTCCAAGTAAGTTCCCTGACGTACAAACACTCCACTGGTTGCTTCAATATGTGAACTTAAGCCTTATTGGTTTAATTTTAACGTGACTTCTGATTTTATTTTTATCTTATCCTTAGGAAAAAGCAAAGGATTCGAATCGTATAGGTGTTGCTGCCGTAAGTGAATTTGCTTCAGAGATGACCCCTGCTTACATGGAGAACCATGGATTCAACTCCTTTCCAAAGGGTGTGGCATATGGATACACTGCATCAGGTTATGGCTTTGTCCAGGACATGCCTTATGCCTACATCCATGAGTTTGTTCGTACTTCAATGGCTGGAAAAATCCGACGCATTAAAGGTGGATATAATAGCCTGTGGCAGAAGATCAGTGAATCACTTCCAATCAAAGTTCATTGCAACACCGAAGTACTAGCTGTGAGGCGTAATAGTTCGTGTGTTAATGTCGAGATCAACAACTGCAATGGAGAAATCGAGCACGTTGAGTTTGATAAGATTATCGTATCTGGTGCAATGCCTTTCAAAAATGTTACCACTTACAGATCTCCATCTTCAACTTCTATAGGTTTGTTGCTTGACCTTTTCTGCTATATTCCCCCCTATCAGGTAATAAGTATAATAGCTAGTGCCATGTTAAATGTTTAAACTTTTCGATCGGTTGGTTGTAATACTAATCTCAATATGGTATTAGTGCCAAGCTAAATTTAGCATCACAACCAACTGATCTAAGATGTTAAGATTGTAGATATAGCATGGACTATTATTCTTGTTAATTTGAAGTGTAAACTGCTAAGAAGAAAATTTCTTGTTGCAGAACAAGAGAGTGAGCTACTGGATATGACTGATTTGGAAAAAGAGCTTTTTAGCAAAGTTCAGACCATAGACTACTATACTACCGTCTTAAAGATAAAGGGCCTTGAGCACATACCAGTGGGATTTTACTATTTTGCCGAGCATATGGAAGACCCTGCGACGATTGGACATCCAGTAGCGATGCAGAGATTTTATGGTGACACTAATATCTTCTTGTTCTGGTCATATGGAAACGCTGTCAACATAAAAGGACCTTCTGTGACTGAACTTGCAATAAAAGATGTAAGCAATATGGGTGGAGAAGTTGAGGAGGTCATTCTGCAAAGGCGCTTTAAGTACTTTCCCCATGTTGGTAGCAAAGGTAATTTCATTACTTAGCTCAAACAGGATAAGCTACCGCAATAAAATGAACCAACTTCCTTCATATAAATGCAGAGATGAAGGATGGATTCTATGAGAAATTGGAATCTGAACTTCAAGGTATCAACAACACATATTATGTAGGAGGGCTCATGGCCTTTGAGCTTACAGAAAGAAATTCTTCTTACTCGATGGCATTAATTTGCAAGCACTTTGCCACCTCCAGCTCATTGCCTGCGTTTCCATATGTGAAGGTGATCTAGCATTTTTGGTCTATAACTTCATATTGAGCATGACAAGACTTTTAACTACATGCATCTTATGCTCATAACAACTTCTATTCTTCTCCAGGATTTGTTCCCGTTGTGTCTAGACAAAAAGGAGTTTGCTCCCAGAATGTTGGGCGAATTCCCAGGAGTAGGGTTTCCTGATCTTCCTACACTGGATGGCTATCTAAAGCATTGGGGTAATCACAAAGTCATGAAAGATAAGGTATTGTATACCTGGCTCAATGAAGAAGGAGCTGTGGTTGGTCAAAGGACTTATGGAGAACTTGAAGCAAATGCTGCTTGCATTGCTCATAAGCTCCTAACAAGCCAAAAGCCTACTGTTAAACCTGGTGATCGGATACTTCTAGTCCACCTTCCGGGTCTGGATTTCATTGATGCCTTCTTTGGGTGTTTAAGAGCAAAAGTTGTACCCGTTCCAGTACTTCCCCCAGATCCACTGCAACGTGGTGGTCAGGCTCTTATGAAGATAGAAAACATCACCAAGTTGAGTAATGCTGTTGCTATTTTATCTACTGTTGGATATCATGCAGCAGTAAGGGCAGGTTCAGTGAAAAATATGCTATCTTTCTCTGGCAAAAATGTGAAGAACTCAGCTCAATGGCCTAATATTCCATGGTGTCACACCGACTCTTGGATTAAGAACTCAAAAGGCTTGCGACCTCCAAATGCCATTGATCCAAAGGAACCTCGCCCAAATGATCTATGTTTCTTGCAGTTTACATCAGGCTCAACAGGTGATGCAAAAGGTGTCATGATAACTCATGGTGGGTTGATTCATAACGTTAAGTTGATGCGCAGAAGATACCATAGTACTTCAAAGACAGTGCTGATAAGTTGGCTTCCACAGTACCATGACATGGGGCTAATTGGAGGACTTTTCACCTCTCTGGTTAGTGGTGGAACGGCTGTTCTGTTTTCCCCAATGACATTTATTAAGAACCCTCTCTTATGGCTTCAAACCATAAGCAACTACAAGGGTACACATAGTGCTGGTCCCAACTTTGCTTTTGAGCTACTTATTCGAAGACTGGAAGCTGACAAGGCCAAGACACGTAAGTATGATCTTTCTTCTATGGTATTTTTGATGGTTGCTGCCGAACCAGTGAGGCAAAAGACTCTGAAAAGATTTATTGAACTTACTAGTCCATTTGGCCTTTCCCAAGAAGTGATGGCACCTGGCTATGGCCTAGCAGAAAATTGTGTGTTTGTCAGTTGCGCATTTGGTAAGCAGCAGCCGATCTCAGTAGATTGGCAAGGAAGAGTCTGTTGTGGATACGTGGATGCAGGTGATACAGATGTTGACATCAGAATAGTTGATCCGGATACCAGAGTCGAGCTTGACGAAGCCGGCAAGGAAGGAGAAATTTGGATTTCTAGCCCCAGTTCTGGTATTGGTTACTGGGGCAGGGAAGATTTGAGTGATCAGACTTTTGGAAATGAGCTGAAGAGTTTTCCAGGAAGAAAATACACTAGAACTGGAGATTTGGGACGTATCATTGATGGAAAGTTGTTTATCACTGGAAGAATCAAGGATCTTATCATTGTTGCTGGGAGAAATCTATACTCAGCAGATGTAGAAAAAACGGTGGAGACTGCATCTGAGCTTCTCCGCCCTGGCTGCTGCGCTGTCATTGGTGTTCCTGAAGACGTTTTATTGGAAAAAGGCATTTCAATGCCAGATGCCTCTGACCAAGTAGGCTTGGTGGTGATTGCAGAAGTGAGAGACGGTAAATCTGTTAGCAAGGATATTATTAAGCAAGTTGAAGCCCGGGTTGCAGAAGAACATGGGGTTTCTGTTGCTTCTGTCAAGCTGCTAAGACCCAGGACCATCAGCAAGACAACATCAGGAAAGATTAAGAGATTTGAATGTCTCCAACAGTTTGTCGATGGAACATTGAATGTTGTTCCGGATCCAATTGTGCCAAAAAGATCATTGACAAGGTCTTTCACCACAGGAACATGTAAAGATGGGAATACCCCACGACCTCATCTATCTAAGGCTACTATTGAACCAAACCCTAAATTTAGCAAAGGAGCTATTATAGAGTTTCTACAAGGCTTAGTGAGTGAACAGACAGGTATTCCTGTTGAGAACATTTCTACCAATGAAAGCCTTGTATCATATGGCATCGATTCCATAGGTGTGGTCAGGGCAGCTCAGAAGCTATCAGATTTTCTAGGAGTGCCAGTCGGGGCAGTTGATATTTTTACTGCTACATGCATCGATGACTTGGCAAATTTCACACAGAACCTGGTGATAAAATCCAAACCCCATCTAGGGACCACACCGTCCAATCTTCCAGAACCTGAAGTTTTTACTTTGGATGAAGTGACCGTGACCGATACTTCCAGATTGCAGAAATGGAGTGTCTGGTTTTTCCAGCTTCTTGCTCTTGCTTATGTTTCTCTCATTCTGGTCTTTCCTGCTTATCTATCAGTTTCTGCTTTCAGTAGTTCGGTCTCAACCAGCCACACACTGATTCATGGAGTTCCCTGGCTGCAATATACAACTCCAGTTTTATTTGCTCCGCTTGCTTGGATACTTTGCATGGTTCTCACCGGTATTTCCATTGGCTTATTAGGAAATACTTTCTTGAGACCAAACTATGCTCTAGCTCCAGAAGTTTCCATCTGGTCTGTGGATTTTGTTAAGTGGTGGGCACTTTATAAGGCACAAGAGATTTCTTCTAGAGTCCTTGCAGTGCATTTAAGAGGAACAATGTTTCTCAAGTACTGGTTTGAAATGCTTGGAGCAAGGATCGGGTCATCAGTTTTAATTGATACGGTAGACATAACT
This sequence comes from Lumnitzera racemosa, assembly GCA_024138005.1. Classification (NCBI taxonomy): domain Eukaryota; kingdom Viridiplantae; phylum Streptophyta; class Magnoliopsida; order Myrtales; family Combretaceae; genus Lumnitzera; species Lumnitzera racemosa. The sequence continues at coordinate 14,771,170 of JAMXBC010000006.1, forward strand.
GATCCTTCTTTGGTTTCAATAGGAGAGGGAGCTGTGATCGCAGAGGGGGCTTTGCTTCAAAGCCATGAGGTGCGAAATGGTATTTTGAGATTCCAGCCCATTAGAATTGGTAGAAGCTCTTTCGTCGGCCCTTATGCTGTCATTGAGAAAGGAAGTGTTCTAGGAGATGGGTCTGAGGTGCTTGCTTTGCAGAAAAGCCAAAGTGGGAAGAACATACATAAGACAGATCTGGCAAATAGCACAGAAAAGGTAAGTTCCTTCTTACCGTTGGAAAAGTATTTTTGTTCTTTTTAATTTTATAAATCAGCTTTACATGCTTTAGGTAATCTAGGTTGACTATGCGAGCAAGTCAGAAGTTTTCTCTAGGCAGGATGTGATTTCATGGAGTACGCTCCTTTCATTCTTAAAGATATGTCATTGTGATATTTGAGTTTGACAAAATTTCATCATCTAAAAGAGATGGCCTTTGAGAATAGAATAATGGACTTGAATACCTTGAACTATGGAAGGAGAGTTGAGCATAAATCCTCATGAAGAAGATATGTTCTTAAGTAAATATTTTGTGACTTAATTAGTAAGCCCAACAGAATGTAACTCTACTTTTCGTTTTCAATTTATCACTGCCAGAGTGTTCATGTATGCCGACAATTATTTGTTGACGCGCATATTTTTCTCTTCACAGTGCATCTTCTTTTTAATCCACTACATTTCGTTGGAAAAGTAACTTAAAATGCTGTCAAAATAATATTTAAATCTGTATCCCTTACCACTATTAATGTATCAAACAGATTAATCACATATACAAGGTATCAAACATGATTTTTTTGAAGCGCTGTTGTCTTACTGATGCTAATCAGATTTGAAATGCAGAAAGTGATAATGCCCATTTCAATGATTGTCTTCAGGCTGCAGAATCATTGTACATTGGGGGCCAGAATGAGGCTATTTATCACTTCGTGGGCATATACCTGACTGGGCTGCTTAGTTCTCTATCAGCTGCTACCATTTATTTTATTTTCATTTGGCTGTCTCAAAAGGCTCCGTCTCTGCAGCACCTGACATTTCTTTGCATTTCAGGAGCTCTACATTGGACTCCTTTCACCATCATCGCGTATGCTACCATGTTCATGACTGCCCCTTCTGACCCAGCTAGTTTTGCCACTTTTTGGGCCATTGCTTATTTCGCTTATGGCTTGGTCCTAAGCATATTCACATCCATCCTGTCCAATTTTCTTGCCACCAAAGAAAATGAAAAGAGAACTAACTTTAGAGCTTGGCTTTGCCACCGAATCACCATCGCTTGCCACCTAAGATTTGCCAGACTCCTTTCTGGAACAGAAGCCTTCTGCATGTATTTACGCCTTTTTGGTGCAAAACTGGGCAAGCACTGCTCAGTTAGATCCATCAACCCTGTTGCGGATCCACAGATGCTTTCCCTTGGTGCTGGCGTCCATTTAGGTGACTTTTGTAGGATAATTGGTGGGTTCTATTCTTCTAGTGGATACAACAGGAAAAAAATTGATGTGCAGGATAATTCGGTCATTGGAAGCGAAAGCCTTCTCCTTCCAGGTTCCGTTGTCGAAAAGGACGTTGTTCTAGGTGCACTATCGGTTGCTCCAATGAATAAAACTCTCCAAAGTGGGGGCATCTACATTGGATCTCAAAACCCAGTCATGATCAAAAACACTATGCACGCTTTGGATGACAGGATAGAAGAAATGGACACAAAGTACAAGAAAATTGTTGGCAACTTAGCTGCAAATTTGGCTGCCACAACTTTGAAGGTCAAGTCAAGATATTTCCACCGTATCGGTGTTAGTGGGAAGGGCTACTTGAAACTCTATGATAATATTCAAGGATTGCCAGAGAATAGCATCTTCAGCCCTGGAAAGACATACCCTATCATTGTCCGGCACAGCAACAGCTTGAGCGCTGATGATGATGCGAGGGTTGATGCACGCGGTGCAGCAATAAGAATACTATCAAATGAAACAAGTTCTGAGTCCCCTTTGCTGGACTTAACCTTAAAAACAGGCAAGGCATTCTATGCTCGGACCATTTCAGATTTTGCAACATGGCTAGTATGTGGACTTGCTGCAAGGGAGCAGCATGTCAAAAGGGTTCCACATGTCCGTGATGCAGTATGGATGTCTCTTCGCAATGCTAACTCGTATGCAGAGCTACATTATTACTCTAATTTTTGCAGGCTCATGCGCTTCAAAGATGGACAGGAGATGTACGTCAAATTCAAGTTGAGGCCTTATGATGAAAACATCAGTGAAGATTCTGGTAAAGTTGAGCCCACTAGCATCCTCCCTCCTGAAACAGGTGCAATTCCACGGGACGAAAATGACACTCGTCCCATGCTTTTCCTTGCTGAAGACTTCCAACGCCGTGTGAGTTCTCACGCTGGGGTTCGATACATATTCCAAATTCAGCTCCAGCCTATTCCAACCGATGAAACAGGCTGTGACATTGCCCTGGATGTCACCAAACCTTGGGATGAATCCAAATTCCCATATGTAAATGTCGGGGAGGTTGTCATAAATGAAAACCTTAGCAAAGAGGATTCAGAAAAGCTGGAATTTAACCCGTTCCTCCGCTGCCATGAGATTGATATCATTAGGGCTACATCAAGCTCCCAAAGTGCTTCCATTGATCATGGTCGGTCCTTGATTTACGAGATTTGTCAACACCTTCGGAATGGACAGCCCCTTCCAGAAGCCTGGAGGATTTTCCTAGAGCAATCTGATGTCAAAGTTGACCTTTCAGGTTGTCCTATGGCTGGTGCAGTAGAGAAAAAGGACAGTGAAAAGGTGACATTGTCAAGGACCTGGTACCAGACCTCATGGGCCATTTTTGCTCAGCCATTGTTGCAAATAATTCTGCCATACTTTCTTCTGGCTCTGATCATCTATGCTCCTCTCAAATGGGTGCTATTCTACAAACAAACACAGAAAATCTCATTGCATTGGTTGCTTCCGATGGTATGGCTTTCTTCAGGTACGTTAGCTGCATTAGCATGTGTTGTGGCCAAATGGGTTCTCGTAGGAAAGAAGAAAGAAGATGAAACCATGTTCATTTGGGGGAGAGAAGCATTCCTGGACACCATTTGGCAGGCTTTCAGAACCGTGGTGGGGGACTATTTCGTGGAAATGGCAAGCGGGTCGGTTTTGTTTTTGGTATGGATGAAGCTCATGGGATCATCCATTGACTTGGAGAAAGGGACATATGTGGACAGCATGGGAGCTGTGTTGAATCCTGAAATGGTGGAAATAGAAGGAGGTGGAAGTGTAGAAAGAGAAGCACTGCTGTTTGGGCATGTATACGATGGTGAGGGTGGGAAAGTGAAGTTTGGTAAGGTTGTGATAGGCGAAGGTGGATTTGTGGGGAATAGAGCTGTTGCAATGCCTGGAGTGACTGTGGAAAGTGGAGGTAATCTAAGTTCACTTTCACTTGCCATGAAAGGAGAGGTTGTTAGGTCTAGATGAAGAGCTTGATCCTCTTTAAGAGTCATAACATCTCATGTAAGGCAGTTACTTTTTTTCAATAAACATGAGACATGCTTTCACATTTAAGTGTCATGTAACATGAATCAGTCATTTTGTGTGACTGAAGTCTTCTGTATGCCGCAAATAGTGGCATCATCGACAAATAATGAATCATTTTTTATCTCACAATTCATTTAATCTGCTCACCATGTCTAGATGCACTGCATAATGAAGAGGGAATCCATAAATATGTAATGTTGTGAGTTTAAAGTAACTAATAGCTAAATTAATAAATTATATTTATGATTTTTTTAACCATATGACCCAAAAATTTTTATGTAATGTTGTGAGTTTAAAGTAACTAATAGCTAAATTAATAAATTATATTTATGGTTTTTTTAACCATATGACCCAAAAATTTTTACCTAGTGTCGATATCATATTCATCATCTTGTCCTTATAATTCAATCCCAATTTTCTCCTACAATAGACCTTAAAATCAATCCAATTCTTCCTTACTAAGATTCAACTTATTCCTATCACCCTTAATTTATAGATCATTTTGAAAGAACATATTAAGAGTTATATTATAATGATACTCTCCACTTTTCTTAGAACTCTTCTCTAAATAAAGTAAAACGATTCTTCCATTTGGATATTTTTTCCTTAAATCATTTGTCCACTAATAAAGTGTTGATTTTGATATCGTTTATAACGTTTTAGATTAAAGGTAACCAATAACCAAGTTAATAAATACTAATGATTCTCTTTAAATTACTTAATCTAAAATTTTTCAACTAATATTGATATGATATTCACTATATTATAGTTCAATACCAAATTTCTCCCGTTATCATAGTAAGAATATGTTTCATATGTTGTATCATAAAATATTAAATTAACTCATTTTTAAGAAAAAAATAAGTTAATTATGGATAGTTATACACAAATTATTATCTGATTTTTGGAAGTTTCATACAATATTTTTAATTTGAAATTTAAAAAAAAAGGAGAAGTTATATGATTATTGTATATTTTATGATTCTTGGCAAAGAACACTAATTTTATGTAAAGTTCAAAGTACAAACATATTTAATATTTTAAAAGGTATTATTAGGCTTTTCGCGAAGAGACGACCTAAGTTTTTTTTTTTTTTATTACAAACGCATGACCCATGCTTATTAATTTTATATTAATTACATATAAGGCAAGTTGACGTATTCTTATTCGTTGATAAAATTAAAAAAAAAAAAAAAAAAAAAAAAAAAATCGAGAGAACAGGCATTTTCTAGCCACCGAGCGGAAGCCCCGGGCCTTGGTGTTGCCGAAAAACAGCTAAAACGAGCAATGGATCATATGACTCGACTTTGACCTACCGGGTTTTTCGACTTTTTTTTTTTTTTTTCAGTTTTCTCAGTGATGAGGGGCCACCCATTGATTATTCTTTTAATTTTCTTACTGTTTTCTTTTTTAAAAAATATATATTTTCTCTATTTTTTTATTAAAATCTATTAATATTATTAAGTTGTTTTATTTAATAACCATATCAACTAATAGAAAAGAATCAAACATCCCTTGTATGTAATTAACAAAAAAATTAACAAACTTAAACAATGTCTTTGTTGAAAAAAACTCTGATCACCTGCTTGTAAATGTATTATAACACAAGTAAGGTATTTGTCATTTATCCTATTTTAAAATGTATGGTTAAAATAAGTGCAATCATTTCTAGGAAAGTAAGGGCATTTACAACATAGTGATACTAAATTGCTTAAGATGTAGGGATCTAACTACTAAGATCATTATATATGTTATGCAAATTTTATGCCTCATATAACTTTAAAAGAAGCGATATGAATAGCTTAGAGTGATTGAATAGTAAGAAAAGTGGGCAATCTTAGTCTTAAATGTTCATCACATGCAAAAGAGCTTCAGACATCGACTTTGCAATTCTTGAATGATTGAGATTATTGTCAAGTTTTCAAGTTAATTTTGACAACAACAAAACTTATTAATGCCAATATTTTTACTAAGTGTACAACAAAATATTAAAAATAATATAAGTTTTGAATAAAATAACAATTAAGGGTTTGATAAGGAAAGCTTACAATTAGATGATAGATCAAAAGACAAATTAAAAGATTTGTACAAAATAATATTTTCATAGATTTTTGTAAAACGAAAATTAAGTTGGATCTTTTATATTTGAAGACCTAACTTCACTTAATAAATATATTTGGATAATATATTTAATACATTCCACTAAGTTGGATAAATCCATTGGATTAATAACATTATGAAATTTTATTAAAGCATGTTTCAACAGTTAAGGGAGAGTCCTTGTGTAGTCTAAAAATTGTTTGCAAGGAAATGCATAATCTTTCAAAAATTTGAAAGGGGAACGTATATTTTTTCAAAAAGATAGGATTTATTCTTTGACCAAAGATTAAGGGAAGCATATCAAGAAGGTTATGTTTCCAAAGCTTGTAAGTTTGCATTCCCTTTCAAAAAGGTCAAAATGAGGTTTCCTTCCATACAACAACACAATCAAATCTCCTATGAGAAGGAAGGACTATATGAAGATTTTTCAAAGGAAAATCATCAGTGAAAAATCATCGTCAAATTAATTCTATACACCATCAAAATCTCAGCTTATTTTCTTTTAAGACAATTGAAGATATATTCATTCACTCGAAAGGGAAGAAAGCAGCAAAACATTCTTAGCAAAAACTTGGAAGCTCCGTTCAGGCGTTAAATGAGAATTACTTCTAAATGATCACTCCTGAATTTAAAAAACAAGCGAATCTAAGGGAAAAAAAATCAAAAAACTAAATTTATCCATTCAAGACGGTGAAAAGTTCTCCAAATATTCTTCAACTAGCCGTTAGCAAGACAGAGTATATAAAGGAATGGAACTTCAAAAACAAATGCATCAAAATATACAAGTGCTACATTAAGAATTTTTATCTTAGACAAATCAAAGGATGATAAGAGGATTGCACTGCTTCTATAATATTTTTTTTGTTACATTCTATTTTGTACTTATAGTTAGATGATGAATTATATTATTTTCTCATAAACCAATTGAGTATTAGCATTTTGAAAGTGGATAGTGAATGGTTCGATCTAGAATACTAAGTCCCTAATGTAGAATACTGGGTCCGAATGATAGAGTTAAAATAGTACAATAAATATAAAATCAAATCACTATAATTCGATTTACTTGATCTTCTTTTTCTTCTCTTTTTATTTTAATACATATTTTATTGTTATTTATATTAATATTTTCACACCAATATCGTTCAGTAATCAAGATGTTTTATTATTATTTGCAAAAGTTTTAAAAACATTTATTTTTAATGGTAACCAATTCACACTTCTCTTAGTTACTTAATCGAGACCAATAATTAGCAAATATCAGCTATAATCACCAACTAGATCATTTTAAGTAGTTATTGAACATCAGTTACTTCTTTACTTTTTTTCCTTTTAAAATACTTTTGAAAACTTATATTATTTTAATGTACTCTTTCCACTTAATCATTCCATTTTTACTAATTTTGTACTGGTAAAAATTTAAAAATATGTCAAATTAATATCATAGAGCCTTTTAGAATTTGATTATTGAAAATAAAAGTATTTAAACATGATGCAGTTCTGGGACTTCTCGTGCATTTTTTTTTTTTTCGAAAGTAACAATAGAAAGTAATCACCTTAAATCACGTCACCACTCATAAGTCCATCAATGTCTATGGTTGATAGATGCCCGTATTCAATCTATAGGCTATCATTTACTTACATCTAACAATTGAAAACTTGGGTTGGTCCCATGGAAAGTACTTTTCCAAGTTCCTACGTCAATTTCTCTACACATCACTGCTCATATATCATAAATAAGTGATATAAAATTCTACTACATAATATATATAGTTGTGAGAAGTGGATTGATAGTATGTTGTGGATCTTGTATCTTATGTTACCTTAGAGAAGTGATGTAAAAATAACATGAAGATAAATAATTTAGAAAGGGAGATAGAAATGAATAATATATAAATAGAAAGGTCAAAGGTATAAATGGTAACTAAAAGAACGTACAATCTCTTTGTTTAAAAATGATAGAGAGATAATAGAATAACTATTTTTGAAATATATTTTATTATCTTATATACTTAGGAAATTAGTTCGGGAATTTTCATTTTCAATGGCTTTATACTCCCTCTCTCTAAAGGGAATAGTCATTACCTTCTCTTAGATGGATATTTTTATTCTTTCACCACAAGGAATGAAAATTTAAACAATTGGACAATTATGCGTCCAATTAATAAGAAGAGTTACTTAAATTTTGGTTATTTTCCACATAAAAAAAGCTAAATAGGGACATATTGGTATTTTTCATTATATTTTCAATTTAATACTATAATATATGAGGTGAAGTAAATATTAAAATAATTATTTCTTGCAACCAAAAAATTAAACAAAACAAACAATGGAATATAAATTTGTAATCTATTTTTGATAATTATTATTGTAAAGTATTATTTTTTCTACTTTTTTTTATACTTTATTCCAGAAAGTAGATGGGTTGCTAAAGCATTAACTTTATTGTTCTTAAAGTAAGACATTTCATTCTTCATCAAAACCTTATTTGTCTTCAAGAACAATAGCTACATCACATAATAGTGTTACTTATGTTATCTAAATTATGTGAAATTGGGAGGGCCTTTAAGAATTAATAAGGTTTGGCTATCAAGTTATCAAAAACATCCATCATATTGTATTGGTGGTTAATAGCCTATATGTCACGCTCCGAAGCGATAAAGTTGTAACAGCCCCGCCGTGTAAACCATTTTAAGATAGAAGTTGACCTTGCAACCGCTATCTTAAACCTGATCTACACAAGACGTCCACGACTAACCCGTTTTGAAGTAAACAGTTTGTAATTTAAATAAATCATTTACCTAAGAAAATGAGAAAATATATACATACACTATAATTCAGTTATTACAATTAACGTTTACAATGTTTCACCGTAATATATTTCTTAGTTATTACATTATTTAAAAATGAAAAATTCTAAAATAAAAACTTAGACCTTAAAAATATATATTTGTTCTTCAAATATTTTTCCTTACTCTCTAGGATCCATCAGTTGTTAACTTCAAAGTAGTTATAAGTCGCTTCTTAGCCAGCATCTACACGATATCTATAGGGATATAAATAACCACAGTTCAGTAAGTTAGGATAGAAGAGCTAAAACTATACAAAAAACATAATAAGGTTATCAACCAACTTATTAGGTGCAATGCATGTTCAACCAAATGTCATCGCACGACATTATCCGACCTGTTATGAGATTAAAGAAATTGCGTCTTTAATCAGGGTTGAGGAGTTGCCGTTAATGTAACAGTTCACAACCAAACCCAGGCTTGTGCAATAGAGATACCGCTCTTCCTACGACTACCTTCGAACCATTGACTTCACCCTCGCCGCAACCTCTTCTCCTATCACTTAGTTCGACTAAGGATAAAGAAGGAACCATTATGCAATCATATGCTATCCTTTTCGAAGGAGTCGGTATTTGGCCGGAGAATCTTAAGTTTCCCCTACCGGGTTGCCATACAGGTCCGATTATGATTACGGGTCGTATATTTGATTAGGTTTAGTTTAGGATAATTAATCATTTCATACAAATCATACAATACAAGTTAGAATAACAAACAGAATCATAGCATCACTCATAATTAAGCACATGCATACAACTAACTATCTAACAAGTGCAACCAAGTATAATCTCAAGCCTCCAAAATACAACAACGTATTAATTCCGACTTACCTGGACTCCCCGCTCGCTTACTCACTCGAGGTTCAACTCACTCAGGCCATCGCCAATCATCCCTATAACACAAACGTGGTTTTAGTTTTTCATATAACTATTATAGGTTAGTTTTATCCTATAACGCTTATTGTTATCTTTTGTTTAAGATTTAATATGTCTAATTATCTAGGTTTTCAAATCTTTTACAATTATTCTAGGTTTGGGGCCAAGTTCGCATTCAATTTCCGTATCAATTTCTAAATTTAGTTCTAGTTCTAGTTCAATTTCTAAGTACTGTTTTATATCCAAACTCTAGAAACTTATTTTAACTCATAATGTGAAATTAATCACCTTACTTCCAAATATCCTAAATACCATAATTACCCCTATTTAGTATTTTATTATACCCGGTATACTTAAATCTTTAAGGTGTACCGAATTTACTCCTGATATGAGAAATTTTTATATTTTTCATATAATTACATAAATTCAAGATTTCTACCAGATTTATTATATATCCATATTATTTATATAATATCAATTTTTATTCTAATATCTTCTATTTATTATATTTCCAATAATTACATATTATGTATATAATATACATCTAATATTTCTAACACTCTAATTACCATCTCCCAACATCAATTATCATTTAAAAATGTCTAAATTCATCATAAATCAGATTTTACACCTAATTACCCTAATTTACAAAATTAACTTATAATTTACTAATTTTCTTATTACTTATTTACTACATAATTAACCTAATAATTACATCTAACACCCTAAATGCTACAAGTATCATAACTCATCAGATTTCAACATCCTAAAACATATAATTATTCACTAAATCAGTGATTAACTATTTAATTACTTAATTAATCTTAAATCACCCATTTTATGCCTCATTTTAAGGCCTAAAATTTATCTAAAAATTTCAAAAATTAATTTTTGAAAATGGTCTTTATAGAACTATTCTATATCATCTAATTAGTCTATATAAAAATTTTGAGCTCAAAACTATACTCTTAAGGTCATTTATTTCTAAACCGAAATATATTCAGTTTTGCATGATTTCTTAAGGATCATATATCACGGGACATATTTTCATCAAAATAATATTTTTCATAAAAAATAAATATAAAAATATTCCAAAATAAAAAATTCATAATTTTCTAAGAATATTTACTATTTTTATAAAATTATACAAAATAGTGCTGAAAATTGAACTCATCAATTTGGGTGGCTCTGGCCACTGGTGGCCATGGGTGTCGGTGGCCATGGGTGTCGGTGGCCATGGGTATCAGTGGCCATGGGTGTCAACCCACCTGGGTACTACCACCACCGTGTGGTGGTGGTGGCCGTCCACTCCTAACTACTCGTCAGGTCTGGGTTCTCCTTAGAAGCCCCAATTGCACAGATTTTTTGTGATTTTTCCTAAAACCCTAATTTACTCTCAATTTTGCCTCTCTCTATTTTTCTCACTCTCCGAACTAACCAAATGAGCTTCTAAAATTTTCTTGCTATTTATATAATATTAAGGAAATTATTATGTATTAAATTGATTTAACAACTACCTTATTTTTTTCCAATTTACCTTTTATGTTGTTCTAATTTAATTGGAAAATTTTTTTTGTTATGTTCCAAAACTTCCACGACCCAAATCTAGATCATTCCTTATTTTTTATGATTTTTATTTATTTATTCTTAATTAATTATGAATTTTCTTTAATTATTTAGTATTATTTTAGCTCATGTCGCGTATTTTAAGTAATTACGCATATTTCTACCTACATGTAAATTCATATATAGTGTAAATAAATATTCCTAAATATTATTTAGGTCATTCTATGATTTTTAGTATACATATAATTTATCTCTAGCAATTTGTTAATTATTAGAATGCATTTTACGCATTTTCGATAAATAACGAGTTATATACTTAAGATTTGAAAATTTTATATTCTTTTATCTTATTGCTTATTTTCTTAAATTCGAACTTACGGGATCATTTTTATTAATATTTCTAATTTTACTTAAAATTTAGACTCGATCAGATCTTTCAGCCGATCGGAACCCCAAGTGACTGGTTGTAGGGCTTACACCACATAAGTCCCCTTAATGCGTTCCCAACTCCGTCAAATTGTATTGACAGTTGATAACCTACATAAATCCCCTTGATGCATTCCCAACTCCACTATGTATGTAATGCATGTCTCACTAAAGGTTTAGTTAAGTTGTTTTAATATTTAACTATTAGTAACCAATCATATTGTATACACTATATAATATTTTAGTAGCTCATGTCACAATAGCATTACAACCATGTAACTTAGTTACTAAAAAGCACTTTATAATCACGCACGTGTTACATACAACCATATAGTTCTACTTACAAGTATAAATAGGCATAATGACTTACTATCTCTAAAGTATACTATTATATTACATGAATGTGGTATCCTTCACAGCTAGATCTTGGTCTTCGAGCTTTCCTAAAAGCACAGTAAATCCTATGTTATTGTTAGCTATTTAATTTGTAACCTATAACCTATTAAAATTCATTGTTATTTACCTTTTTACTATATATGTATATTATCTTGGTACGTCAATGTGTATACTTATAAGTATAAAAGTATGTATATATTATTTAATTATAATTATATGATATTGTAATTGAAATACTTATAAACAATTATGTGTATGATGCATGTAAGACTCAATTAAGTATTTGAGATTTGGTTCGTAAAATTTAAGACGATTAAGCAAATTATCCGATTCAGCCCAAATTTTACGATGAAGCTAAAATTATTAATAAAAGTGATTTCGTAAGTTCGAATTTAAAAAAAAAAGTAATAAAATAAAATAATATAAAATTTTCAAATTTTAAGTATATTACCTATTAATTATTGAAAATAAAAAAAAATGCATTTCAATAACTAACAAATAGGTAAAAATAAATTATATACACACTAAAAATCACAAAATAACTTAAATAATATTTAGGAGTATTTATTTATATTATATATGTATTTACATGTAAGTAGAAATATACGTAATTACTTAAAATATGTAAAATATGCTAAAATAATGTTAAATAATTAAAGAAAATGCATGAATAATAAAGGAAAAATAAAAAAAATGGGGAATGGTTCAAATCAAGGTCATGGCAACTAAGGAAAGGAAGAAAAAATTAGCCAATTAAATTAAAACAAAAAATGAAATTTAGAAGAGGATAAGGTCTATGTTTAGTTAAATCAATGCATTATAATTCCTCTAGTGCTCTATAAATAACAAGAAGAATTTAGAAGCTTATTTGGTTTGTTAGGAGCTGGAAAAAATTAGAGAGGGTCGAAATAAGAAGAAGAATTAGGGTTTACAAAAAAAATTACCTAAATATATGCAATTAAAGCCATAGAAGAGAACTAACACTTAACGACAACTTGGGAGTAGATGGTCACCACCACTACATGGTGGTAGCAACTCTTGGACTGGCCAATAAGGCCATGGTGGCCAGTGGTAGCTAGAGTCACCCATATAAGCGAGTTCGATTTTCAACCCGATTTTATATAATTTTGTAAAAAATTAAATATTATTATAAAATTATGAAATTTTTTATTTTATAATATTTTAGTATGTAGATCGAAGAAAAAAATTTATTTTGATGAATTTATGTCTAGAAATATACTGTTATTAAGAAATCACAAAAAATTAAGCATATTTCAAATTAGAAATAAATATGCTTAAAAGTATAGTTTTAGACTCAAAAATTTTGTGTAGACTATTTAGGTAATATAGAATAACGTCACGAAGCTCTTTTTTAAAAATGAATTTTTAAAAATATTAAATAATTTTTAGGCCTTAAATGATGTATAAAATAGGTTATTTTTTATTAATTATTGATTTAGTACATAATTATATGTTTTAGGGTATTCAAATTTGATGAAGTATGATATTTGTAACATTTAAGATGTTAGATATAATTATTAGGATATTATGTAGTATGTACGTAATAGATAAAAATGGTATATTTTAAGATAATTTTGTAAATTAGGGTAATTAGGAGTAAAATCTGATTTAGGATGAATTTATATATTTTGAGATATTAATTGATGTTGGGAAATGATAATTGAAGTGATAGAAATATTATATGTGTATTAATGCATAATATGCAAATATTAGAAATATAATAAATAGAAAATATTAGAATAAAAATTGATAATATACTAATAATAGGAATATATATATAATCTGGTATAAAAGTTAAATTAGGGTAATTATATAAAAAATATAACATTTTTTCACATTGGGAGTTAATTTGATAGTTAAATTAGAATTGTGATATATTGCACGAACTGGAATATTGGTTAGAGACAAAAAATAATATTGAGGATACTTGAAAATAATGTGATTAATTTCACATTATAGATTGAAACGAGTTTCTAAGGTTTATGTATAAAACTGTATTTAGAAATTAAATTATAACCTAATTGAGAAATTGATATGCAAACTGAACTTGAACTTAGCTCCAAACATATAATAATTATAAAAGATTTGATAAATTAGATAGTTGGACATATTAAATCCTAAACCAAAGATAATAATAAATGTTATAGGATAAAAACTAATATATAACAATTATATGAAAATAAAGACAATGTTAATATCATAGGGATCATTGGCGATGGACCGAGTGGGTCCCACTTCAAGTAAGTAAGCAGGGAGTTAAGGTAAGTTGGGCTTAATACTTCATCGTATTTTAGAGTACTCGTTTGTAGTAATTAAAGGCTTAAATTGTATTTGATTGTATTTGTTAGATAGTTGATTATATGATGTGCTTGTTTTGAGTTGTTAATTTGATGCTGATTTGCTATCTGACTTGTATTTATATGATTTGTATGGAACTATTAATCATCTGAAACTAGATCTAATCAGATATATGACTTGTAATCATAAATCAGACACACATAGCAACCTGTTAGAAGAACATTAGGATTTTTCGGCCAAATACCAATTCCTTCGAAAGAGATAGCGCTGGATAGCATAATTGGTCCTTCTTCATCCTTAGTCGAACTAAGTGACAAAAAAAAGAATCGTGATGAGGGTAAAGTTAATAGTTCGAAGGTAGTCGCGGGAGGAGTGATGTCTCCATTGCATAAGCCTAAGTTTGGTCGTGAGCTATTGTATTAACGGAAACTCCTTAACCCGGATTAGAGTAAGTGTAGTTTTTTTAATCTTACGATGGATTAGACAACGTCATGCGATGATATTTATTTGAGCATACATTGTATCTAATGATATGATTAATAACCTTATTTGTATTTATTGTATGATTTAAATTTCTATCCCAACTTACTGAATTATAGTTGCTCACATCCTTATAGCCTTTATTACAGGTGCTAGCTAAAAAGTGACTTATAATTACCTTCGAGCTAGCAACTACGAGATCTTGGGAAGTGAGGATGTAAACTGAAGATCAAGTACACTCTCTAGTTAGACTTATTTTAAAGCTTTTAGCATTAATTTATAAATTACTCGAGTAGATTGTAATTAGGTTACTAAATTTAGTGAATATATATATTTCCATACTTTCTTAAGTAAATAACTTATTTAATTTATGAATTGTTTACTTCAAAGCGAATTTGTCGTAAACGCCTTGTATAAATTAGGTCCGAACTAGCGACTGTAAGATAAGTTTTTATCTTAGAATGGTTTGTACGATAAGACTGTTATAACTTTACCGTTTCAGGGTGTGACAATACATTTTTAATTATATTCACGAGTTCTCGATTTTACTATATTTGTGTAAATGAGAAAAATCACATAGGACAACCTGTTTAACTCATAAAAGAAAAGTTAGTTAAGGTTGGAATTTTAACTTAATTTATACTAAGCTTGCCTTACTTATTTATTAGTTAAAGCTAAAGGTGTGTAAATAAGCTTTGACTTGTAGGTCGACTTATTTAACTTGCTTTATAAATGAGTTAAAACTAAAATTTTTTTGCCCATTTAAAAGTAAATTAAATGAGCTCGATCCATTTAACTCGCAGGTCAGCCCTTTTAACTTGCTTTTTAAATAGGTTAGGGTCAATATCTTTTAACCCGTTTAAAAGTGGGTTAAATGGGCCCATCTCGTTTAACCTGAGGGCTAAAGTGAACCGGGTCGAGTTAGTCCATTTGCACATCTCTAGTCAAAGCAAAAGGTAAGCTAGCCTGTAAATACACAAAAATAAAAGGAAAAAAGTAAAAAAGGAACTCCAAATTTTTTTAAGAAGAAACTATGATTAAAACAAAGAAAATAATAATTTTTCAAAGAATAATATATGAGACTAATAAATTTAAGAAATTGACTTTGTATATATACACTATCAACAAAAATGGAATTGATATAACTACCTATAACGAAAGTTCTTATTTTTTTTCTCATATATATAAATATCATTTCTTCTAAAATTTTAATATAAAAATATTATTTTTAGTAATTTTATTTAATAACATTAAAATTTTATATTAAAAAAATTATGAATTTTCTACATTTCTATCCTCATTTTTTATACGATTGGTCATTCCATTTATCTTGCTCTTAATTCATATTATTTTAAATCAGAACTATTAAATAAATTATAGATTCAATGGTTTAAATTTAAAAAAATAAAAATGAAAAATGAGATAGAGAACAGAACCAATACCATCAAATAAAGGATAAAACGGTAAAATCAATCAAAAATCTTAATAAGTTGATAGATTGGTTAAAATAACCTACCAAATTATATAAATAAATTAAATTATATAAAAAAACTAAATTTTTTAATTAATAGGCTAGCTGGCTTAATCACCAACTAGTAACGGATCAAGTTTAAAATTCTAACCCACTCACTAAGGAGACTCTTACTTATTAATGAGACCATAAGTGACTGCCGCATTGGGCAAAGCGAATCAGTACGGATGGGCCGTTTAACTCATTTCTTAGGCTTCAGTTTTACCTTTGCCGCCTGTCGTTATCTTATCTTTTCTCCGTTTCTTGGACCCGGTTTCCGTTCACTAAAATGGTTTGACGTTTCTATTAAGAAAATTGTCAGAAAAATAAGAGCAACTGACTTGATTTTTATGGCATGAGTCATCGATGTAGTTCCAACTGAAACAACGCTCACCTGTTACAAAATATCTAAGATCAGTTTCTTTATCTGGAAAAATCTAGAGAAGACCCTTTTAGAAGTTAGGTCGAAAAAGTTAGAAAGTTGAAGCCCTTGGCTCTTCCAATTCCACGTTTGCGTTTCCTTTTCCATTACATATAAAACTTGTCGTTTCTCTCTCTCTTGCAAAATTTCAGAAAGCCGAACCAGAGGAAGAGTAGAATCAAAAGCTCTATCATTCATGTTGATTTTCAATTCCTTAACGCAATCATTGCCCTCATAATTAAAATATCTCGCTTCTGTTCTCTTGTCTTGATTCCTTTATAATCCAAAATATATTTTCCTCCTAAGTTATTAGTCTATATATAATATATAAATATTAATAAAATTTTTATAAAAATATTAAAATGTATGATATTAATATTAATATTTATTATATATTAATTTTTTTATTAATATTTATATAATATATATAGATAACACGTACAAAATATTTTATTAATCTAATTTTTCTCTTATAACATCTCAATTTGTAAGGATCCACCGCATCAATAATTTAAGAGAGGCTCTTAACTTTATTACAAAAATTTAAACTAATATGATACTAAATATAATAAAAAAAATATTACTTTTTGATATCCTTAATAAAAAATCTAAAAAATCTCTTCCCATTCATTAAAAACCCTTAAAAGTAAGCTCTTATAGCTAAGTAATATAGTAAAAGGAAAATAGTCCATTTATTTTATCAATATTCTTCACTGAAAATATGTTATATAAAAAAATGGCTCTTATATAAAATTGTATATCGGTTTATTTTTTTATATGATAAACATTATGTAAGTTTATATTAAAATAGATAGATGCTTTATTTTTGACGTTCTTTTTTCCTTTCTCCTTAAAATCATACTAAATGCTAAAATCATTATAACTAAATATAAAAATATTGATTTTTTCTCATAGCATCACTTATTTGAATGTCGGTCGTCTAAGTGAGAATAAGAAAAGAAATAAAGTTCATAGTAACTAAAATATCTTCCTTTTGCTCTTTTGATTTCTCGTAATAAAAAGACCCCACTGGCCCCACCTAATGATATTTCCGCTCACTTTTTCTTCCCTCCTTCCGCACCGTTTCCCTCTCACCGCACACGTACGCACGCACTCTCTCTCTCGTCACGCGCTTTGTCTCTCTTCTTTGTCCGCTGTTTGCCGATGTCCGCTGCTGCCGCCACCGACACCGTCTCTACCGCCAATGACTTCGATACCCCGACACTCGACAAAGAGCTCCCCAACCTTCTCCACTCCATCACCGATCATGGCGGCTATGCCTACTCATCCATGACCACTCTCGCGGCCTCCGGTGATCTCCGTGCTGCCGAGGCTGCGCGTGAAATGGCCTGGGAACAGCTCCATTCAGGTCCCTGGCACTCTGTGCTCCCAATCTGGCGTGACGCTTACTCCATGGCTTGCCTCCACGTCGCCAAGATTCAGTACCGTAATGGAGAGGTGAAAGAGGCGCTTAGGGTTTTGGATTTAGGGCTGATTATGGGAGGGATGTTGTTGAGGAAGGATTTGGAGATGGTGGTGGACGTAGTGAATGGTAAAGCTAGGGCTTTGAGAGGGGAGAGAGAGAACGGAGATAGAAGAGTGGTTAGGGAAGGGATTGATGAAGCCGAGGTGAGGTTCGTCCTCGATTCTGTTTATCGGATTTGTCACATTTGCGAAGTTTGTGGCTAAGTTTAATAAATTTGAAAAGTTTAGGATTAAAATGAGCAAAGCCTCTTTTACGGTTCACGTTGCATGATCTTGAAACTTTAGGGACGTATCTGTGTGTCGGTTTAATGAATCATGTCTAGCACATCACAGCGCAAAGACAATGGATCGCAATGTTCTTCTTGCCTTTCCCTTCTTTTTTTTATCGTGGAAGACATTAATATTTTTTTCGAAAAAAAGAAAACAAAACAAAATGCTTGGTTGGTGAACTATGGAAGCTTAAGATCAACGATGAGGGACCATATGGAGTTTAAGTTTAAACAAGTAAACGAATTATATAGCTGGAAAGAAACAAAAGGGACCTCTGAATTGTTTGGAATGCAAATATTGACCGAGGAAATTGTGAAAATAGAAGAATAATAACATCATTTTCATGTAGTGTGTAGTTTATGTAATGTAGGATATTGAGTTTGTTTCTTGTTTTCTTCTTGGCATTTGAAGTTAGCGTTTTGTTTAAATTATCCCTTTGGTTGTGTAATCGCTTTTTGTGCCGTCACTAGATTCATTATTTTTGTCTAGAGACGAGCATAATACTCAAAGCTATATTTACCTTCCCATTAGCTTGAAAGACTATATCAATGGCAGTTTAGGAAGTTAGATTTTGAAGAAAGGGGTGGAGTGGTTTCTGAGTCACCATATTTTCGGCAAACAAGGTAAAGTGAACAAAACAAAAAGGTTGAAGGATCTGAATTCAATTTTGGCCTTAATTAAATATGTCAGCCTTTTTATCCGCTCTTGTGATCAGGTGTGGATGTACTGGCATTTTGCTAAATATTATTTCCTCGATGGAGTCACATGTATGCAATATCATATTTTCGGGAAGCTGAATGCATCGATGTGACACTTGCATGGTCTTCAGTGAAAGCAGAAATAACCAATCATCTGAATATATAAGAAAATATTCTTTTTATATGAGTTGTAACAAATGTGAGAAAACTCATTGTCTTCTGGTTTTTGAGGAGGGATTTGGAAGTTTTTTTTTTTGGGTAAAGAGAGATTTGAAAGTAAGTTATCGGAAAAAATATGTTTCTTTTGCTTTCTCAAATTCCTCTTCCTCCTTTACTTGTGAAGCGGGGGATAATTGGCCCTAGAATTTATTTGTCCTGCTTTTTTGCCCCTTCCAAAACCCCAACCCCCAAGAAGGAACTCTGCATCTTACAGTTTGATTATGATCATTCAAATTGGTATTGAATTCTGAAAAGCATTGATATTTCATCTGCATTGTATTCCTGTAGCTAACTTGAATTGGTGAAAGTGACTCAGATGCTGTTCCTTTATGCTTACAGGTGCTTCGAGTTTTGCCTTCAAAATCACTCTCCCTAAAAATTGTTTCAAAGAGATCAGCTCTATCTTTGGAGTCGTTTCTTCGCGAATATTTCTTGATGGGTTCTCCAGTTGTAATAACGGATTGCATGTCACATTGGCCAGCCAGGACAAAGTGGAATAATATGGATTATCTCAAAAGGACAGCCGGTGATCGCACTGTTCCAGTTGAGGTGATTAAGCTGGTTTGCCCTTGGGAGTTGAATTAATTGCTAGCTAGTTATATATCCTCTGTCTCAATTTCCAACACCCCCCCCCCCCCCCCCCCCAAAAAAAAAGAAAGTTATATAACTTATATTAATTTCTCAATATGCGAAATGCCTATAAAATTATATCCAGCATTCATTAGAAGTATTTTGCATTGATAATAGCCTTATGCATCTGGTCTAAAAAAGACATTGAATTTTTCTGCTAAATGGTCTTTGCTTGCTTTGAACAATTGGAATACAATGTGAAATGGATCTTATGTACACTTTAAAGCAGTATGTACTTGTTATGTGTAGCTGGTGCGTGTGTGTGTGCGTGGTAATAGTGTGTTGGTATTGTATTTGGGTGCATGCTTATGTGTGACCTTGTCTGTTGCATTGTATGTTGTAGGTGCATTGCTGTGTTGCAAGTGTTGTGTATTAGCTTTGTAGGGCAGTGTGTGGTTTTTGGGGTTAGTTTGTCTTGTAATTTGAGTTAGGACTCAGTTATGTCCAGCAATTGTAGGGGTAGCTCCGAGTAGAGAAAACATAGGAAATGGCAGCTGTAAGTGTAGTTCTTTATAGGAAATCACAGTTGGGAGTAAACTGCCACTTGTGTGTTCATATATTGGAAAACTTGAATGAGGAAGTAAGTGCTATTTCCAGAAAAATTCCAGAACCCTATGATTGTGGGGTTCTCTCTTAACAAACCCAAAATTACTATTATGATATAGGTAAAAAGGGAAGAAAAACACCTAAAAACAAGATTGAATATGATTTTTCTCAAAACTGATCAAATACTCCATTTGCCTTGGATATTGTATGAGTACTTCATATAGTTGTGATAGAAAATATGTTGTGAGCTAGGGAAGACCATTTTCAAAGCATAGATTAAAATTATGAGCTTAAAGGCAATATGTTAATGTTGCAATGCACCTAGAGAAGGGAAAGAAATATGTTTTTAATTTTTGATGAAAAATTACCTGTAAGGACATTGTAGATGCATGCCTTAGTTGTACTTATTTAAAAGATCTTGTAACCTAATGGTATGAATGTTAGTCTGCTGACAGGGTGAATGAGGTTTATTTCTCCCTTTCTCTAACAATTGTAATATTTAGTAGTTGGGAAAAAAAAAGAGGCACAGAGAAGAACCATTTCACTCATCGAACAATAAAAATATGGAAATGTGAAAGGTTTCTTCTTTTGACCCCATCATGAGTGACCCGGGGTGCCCTTTTTCATTTCTTATTAAATATGGACAGAAGGATCCTTTCCAAATTGGTAATCTACTAATTTTTCATTTCATGATTGAGCCATTATTGTTGCATCTGTGAGCAATTTTTTTCACCAAGCATTAGCCGTTAGTTTATGTATGTCTACTTATGGTATCTTGGGACTTAAAGATCTGTTTGGAAAATATGTGCATCTATCTTCTTCTTCTCATATAACTTTCTTGAACTGGAGATTTGTTATTATATCAACAGTTAACTTATTCTGTCCTGCATGACTGAAAGCTGGTAAAGCTTTAACTGCTTTGTAGGTGGGAAAGAATTATCTGTGCCCCGAGTGGAAACAAGAATTAATCACGTTTTCTGAATTCCTTGATCGGATTCAATCAAGTGATCATTCTGCCTCTGGCCCCACATATCTAGCCCAGCATCCATTGTTTGATCAGGTATCTATATACGTTGAGGCATTTGTTTTCTCTTCAAGTTATCTTCCTTCTTAGTCAACATTAATTTTTTTTGGGGAAAGTTACAAAATTAGTTCTTAAAGTTTGGCTGAATTTCTATTTGAGTCCTCCAACTTATTCATTTTTTTTTTTTATTTGAGTTCTGGAACTTTTTTAAGGAGTCAAAACAAGTCCTTCCAATAATTCTATTATATATTTCATTAAAAGTTGATTCATATTACCCCTTGATTGGCTCATGGTAATTTGATTTATTATCAAATATGTGTTAGTTAATTATAAAATAAAAAATAATGAAATAAAATCAGAGGAAAAAATTACGACTAAAAGGGGAAAAAGAGAAACAAAAAGGTAACCAGCCACCACCTAGATTGGTAGTCGCCTCCCATTTTCATGCTAAAAGAGCAAGATGATGAGAGATTAACAGATATTATCCAGTGTGGTCTCTTTAATCAATGCCTCTTTAGGCTTTGGATCAAAGAGGTAACACATGGTGATGAGTGGAGGGTGAAAATCGTGGTGATTAAGGCACAGACAAGATGAATTTTCAATCTGAAGATTAACGGATATACATGCTTGACTTGTTTTTAAAATTTTC
The DNA here is from genome assembly GCA_024138005.1 of Lumnitzera racemosa. NCBI lineage: Eukaryota > Viridiplantae > Streptophyta > Magnoliopsida > Myrtales > Combretaceae > Lumnitzera > Lumnitzera racemosa. The sequence goes on from JAMXBC010000006.1 coordinate 14,793,178, forward strand.
CATGACATTTGTTAACTAGGTTGCTGGTTTTTCTGTACGATATGGTTTTCACATTTGATCATGTGACATATCTTTGCAATGATGTGAAAGATCTGTCAAGGGATGAATGCTAAGGTGATGGATAAGGTAAAATGCTCAAGGGGCAGATTTAGAGTTATTACCGATTGGTTCCAACTTCCATCGGCTGTTGTTGCATTAGGTAGTCATCGCGTCTTTTAGATAGAGTGTAGATTTCAGTTGTCCTATATGGAGCTTCACATGGATCTGATTATTCCGGATCTGCTTCTGTAGATCAGCCTAACATAGTTCCGATTGATTCGGTAAACGTTAGGTAATCATTGTTATTCGTATCCTCCACAGGTGGCTGTCTGCTCCCCGGTTTTGGGGCCACCAGCCGTGGAAGGAGCAGCTTAGGTTTTTCTTTTTTCCCCCAATTTTTTCTCCTGATCTTCACTAATTTTTATTATATAATTGAATTAACATATATTTGATAATAAGAATTTGATACACTAATTACAGTAAGCCAAGGTAACATTCTGATGGAATATTTGACAGTGTTAATGGAAGGATTGGTTCTGTCCATTCTTAAAAATTCAAGGACTCTAATGACTGAAATGAAAAAGCGGTCAAACGTGGAGAACTAATTTTATACTCTCTCCGTTTTTTTAATGGTAGATAAATGAGCTACGAGAAGATATCCTCGTTCCTGATTACTGTTATGCTGGAGGTGGGGAGCTAAGGTCTCTGAATGCTTGGTTTGGTCCTGCTGGAACAGTGACACCGCTGCATCATGATCCACATCATAACATTCTTGCCCAGGTACTCAGAGCTGACTATTTTGACTTCTTTTTTTTTCTTCTTATCAGAACTATTTAACTTTCCATACAGGTATAAACTGGGTTTTAGGAGCTTGATTTAAATTTTAGATATTATATCAATAATTTAAATAACTCTTTTTGTGCCTTCCTATTTTATTTATAAGCTTCTTAAGCAAAGGTTCGTAACATTTATTTATATTATCTATATTACACATAATATGAATTTTCAATAAAAAAACAGTACTTAAGAAAATGAAAAAAAAAAAAAGAAAAATCGACAGTTTTTTAGGATCCTTGTTAGAGGACCTAGCTCTCATGATTAAGACCTCCACATGAGGTAATTTACCTTTTGAACCTGTGCGACGGAGCATCAATAGTAATGCTCTAAGTAGAAGCACAGGGATAAGGCATGATACTGCGGTAAGAAGATCATGGTACGGAATGGAATAGAAAAAGGGGAGGTTAAATAGATAAATGGTGAATGTTCAGGCGGTAAAACAAATAAATAAACAAAAGAATGAATTAAAAAAATAATGAAGAATTATAGACATACATGCCGGTTCATGTGACTAAGTTGGATATTTTATTTTTATAAGCTTGATTAAATCATCTATTTACGACGTCTTTTGTGGTAACGTGTTTTATGAAAAATATCATTGTATTAGATTGGTTTTCACTTTTCAGAAAGCTTTATTGTCTTCACCGAAAAAAAAAAAAAGCTTTATTGAGCAAAATACGGTGGTCCCTTTATGCACCACGTGTCACCAAAAACTGAGAGGGCAGAGCGCCAGAGGGAGGGGTATGGCCTATGGGGATAGGCAATATCTCATGGGAAAAGAGCAGAGAGAGAGAGAAAGAGAGAGAGAAATATAGTGGCTACGGGGATAAGGGGAAATAATATTAAGGATGTAATAGACGCGAGCCAACATAATACGAAGTCGAACTCGATAACTTGAAATTTAAGTTCTATTCCAGTTGAATAAGTTTTAAATTTTGAGTTCGAATTCTACACGAAAATATAAATATATATAATAAGTTTAAGCTTAATTTGAGTTATTTCATTAAGTTTGAATTTTAGAATATTAAATTCTTTTTTATTTGAAGAAATTAAAAAGTTATTAAAAATTATATAAAACTCGATTAAGCAAAAATTCGATCTGAGTAGCTGGAGTTTGAGGTTGACTCAACTGGCAATGAACCAAATTCGAGTAATATTTGAATTGAACTTCAGTAGTTTATAACTAGTTTGATTCATTTATATTCCTAAGTGAAACATTAATAAAAACTATGTTATGGGGGAGAGAGTGCGGGGGGGATGAGAGGAAGTGAAACACTAATATAAACTAGCATGCGCTTACCGGCTATGCAGGTATAAAATTAGTAGTAAGAAGTTGGCGGTCAAGATGTTATTTAATGGAGAGATGAAAAATTGTTTTGTGTCAAGTTTGATTTTATAATATTATATAGAAATTATTTAACATATATCTAGGACAATAAATGGTGGTTGAGAACGCTGTTAAGCTTAAATATTATAAATGAAAAGCAATCAATAAATTGGAGAGACAAATTTTAATCTTAGATGAATAAAATTGTATTTTATGATATATTAATTATATAATTTTGATTAAATGATCTAATTATAAATAAGTTAAGTAATTTAATATTAGAAAATGATAATAGTATAATCCAAAAACAATATTTATATTTTAAAGTATTTTAAATTATTTATTTTAATATGGCTTATAAGATTTGAAATCTTATATGTAATTACATAATTTAGATAATTACATATTGTTGTAAAAATATACAGAAATAATATTATTTTTAGGGATTACAATGATGAATGAAGTGCATATAAATTGTAGGTTCAAATATTGATTATTAATGGTACAACTATATGCAACAATTCCCCTAGATCATCATATATGATTGTTGCGATGAAAAGGCAAATTTGGGTTCGAGAGAGTTCTATTTTGTGAAACGTGGAGGCCCATCAATGCAACATGCGTCTCTTAGGAAAACGAGAGATGAGAGGGGTGAGAGTGGAAGAAACAATAATATGGAGTAGGCATAACCACCTATGTGGGGACAGAGAGAGGCATCATTATCATGAATATTTGATTAAATAATCTAATTATATCTATGTGATTTAATGTAATATTAAAAGACTAGTAATATAAATCAAAAACATTTTTGGAGTAGTTTAAATTATTTATTTTTATGTCCCTGTAATAGATTAGACATATATATATATAGACAATTCGCATTTATGTGCTTATATATGAAACATTTTAGATCTCATATATAATTATACAATCTTTACTACATAATCTAGGTAATATTACATATTCTCATTAAAATATACAAAAAGGAATAATTGTATCATGTGGCTAACAATGAAAGGAAAATCATAAATAAAGTCAAACTAAATTATCGGTGCAAATATTAGTTATTTATATTATAACTATATTTAGGAAATATATATACACTCTCTAGTAGACAATAAGCTCGCGTTATAAGTGTAAAAATAATTGTATGTGAATCATTAATAAAATTGATAAAGATATGGTGTACTCATTGTACAAGTAGCTAAGAAATACAAAATAATTATAAAATTAGAAGTTCAATATTTATTGTCATTGTAAAATTTCATGTTAGGAAATCATATAAGAACATGAAATTATTATTATTATTATTATTATATTTCAAGTTCCATGAAGTTTTTGTAATAACTACTCAATGTAATAACTGTTGCGTTTCAAACTTGAGGAGTTATAACGGTTTCGCCGAAACTACACTCCTTAGCTATTAATATAGATATAATTTACACAAAACAAACGACAATCCAACCAGGTTTGGAACAATCAAATAGGCACTTATAATATATAAGATGTGTGGAGTAACACTTTACAAAAATACATTTTCTTATATCTGTAAATAGTTAATTTCTTTTGCATAACTTTATGTGCATTAAAAATTTTAGAGTTTTCAATAAAAGTTGTACGTTTCCACAAAAGTACTACATTATATATAGTATATATAACAGCGAGTTAGTGAAGACTACAAGACTTTCTAAAAAGGTTTATAATCCTCGAACTAAAAGAAAATAAAAGTAACATGAGCTTAGATTCATTTATTAGACTTCAACATTTCATTTCTCAACTTGTCGAAACTACTTACGGATAACTATAATGAGATATTTTTTGGTACTACTTCACATCTATAAAACAATCTATTAGGAAACGTGTTCAATTAGCTCAGTAAAGAGGGACGAATCTTAAGAGTACCTTAATAAGCATGGTGGTTCAATAATTAATTAAATGTTCTAGAAAAAAAAAAAAAATTAGTTAAATGTAAATGTAATAAACAAAATCATCACATAATGTTTAACTGGTTCATTGTGAAATTAGGGACATTTCATCCACTCTAATATTGATTTCGAAGAGTTTTAACATGATACTATTAAACTAAATTCAGATTTGTACAATAGATAATACCCTCCTCTCTAAACAACTATGGTTCTTAATCTTGCTAAGATCTTTTTTCCTGTCACTTAGTTTAACTAAGGGTGTGAAAAAGACTATTTCTGTTATCCTTATTGTAGTGTTAGTATTTAGTTTGATAACCTAATCTTTATCTTTATTGGGTTATCATGAATATCAAGTTAGATCTTTAATTAACTTAAGGTTAGTTTGGATTATCAGGTGAATAACAAAGGTCATACACAAAAGACCTAATATATTCAATCAGAAAACATTACTCGAAGTTCAACTCCCAATCAAGAATTAGTATCATAAGCACATATCTAGAAGATGCAGAAACAATCTAGCTTTAACTATAAATAAGTACTCTTACTCCTTCAAGTATCCTAATATAATAATTCAATATGCCACAAAATATTGATCTCAACTTGCTCGTATCCATTAGTAACTTACTTCTATCCATTGCTTCCTTAATCTTTAATTCTCTTTAGAAATACATAGTATATTAGTTTTCAAGTTTTTATTAATCAATCATTAGTTTGTTTTATATGTTTTTTATTGTTTAATCATAAATTTTATAAGTTATTTCCATTTAAGAATCGTGATTTCTTGACCATTCATTGATTTTTATAAGTTACCATAATCAACCAAATTCTTTGAGTTAAGATCTGAGCAGATTTATAATGGTTTTCTTAAGTAAAAAGTTCTTTGAGTTAAGTTTTGAGTGAACTTATAGTAATTATATTTAATTAAAAATCCTCTAAGTTACTCTCGAAATTATATAGGAGCCATTTGTTACGTTTATTTTATCTTTGGAGACAATTTCTGAACTTTTTCAAGTTACACTCCTTATTATGAAATTCTCTAAACTACTTTGTGACTTTGTTATTTGCTTCTGACCTACTCTCTGAATAACATTTTAATATAAAATTTATTCTCCAAATCCTCTAATTAATTATCTTGATTTATCTAATGTCCTATAATTAACTAATTTACTTTCTTCCAATTTACAAATATGAAATTAGTTTTAAGCGACAACACTTTAATAAACCTTCCTTAGTTTCTTTACTTCTCAACTCATAATACAACATCATAAGTCATCAATTTATTCCAATGCAACCTAGATATCTAAGTTACCAACTTCTCCTTTTAAGGCCAATACATAATTTTTCATAATTTCTCACTTTACTAATCAATCCACTTACTCCAGAATAGTATATGGGCTCTAATATTGAATCAAATTCAGTATCTAAGTAACTTTCCTTAAAGAAATACATCATTCTTCACTAAAAGCAATATTTAAGCATCGTTTAAGGCTCAAAAATAAAAAAAAAATATGGAAGATAGTACAGCAAAAAATTTTCATGTAATTATTTAATATTAACTTAGAATATTTTATAGAAAAATTTTGAAGTGGAAACCATATCGTTTGCTCGATTTATTTCAACTTTGAAAATTGTCTAATTTTTTTTATTTCTTAAAGATGTATATATTAGCTACTAAATTTATATAAAATGATTTTTTCTTTAGATTTTATACACGAAAATAATAAAAAATATATTATCTTTCATAATTTTTTGGGTATATTCGACATTTTTAAAAAAATTTTCAAAATTGAGTTGAATTTGGACCTCATTGGCAAATTTACCTCTAGCCACTAACAGCTCCTCCTACCTTGTCGAAACTACTAGTCGTTGACTACTCCTTATGGTAGGGCGGTCGGTTGACTTCCAGTTTCGCCTTACACTAGTGAACTGTTGAATCACTTAAATCGTGTACTGATTTTTGCTATTTTTTTCCAATTTTCTCCTTTGATTATTCTAGGTTACTTTGATTTTTCCTAACTCAACACTTGCAAGTTTAATATGTTGGAGAGAGTTTCTAAATTTTCCCAAATTTATCAAGTATTGAATTGAATTTCTCTCTCTCTCTTCTTGCATTTTTCCTTAAGTATCAAGCTTAACCTTGCATGATAACTTGGCTTAACTCCTAAACACATGTCATTGGCCTTCCACACATCTAAACTACTAATTCTCAACTGCCCATGACTTTTTTTTTATAATTTTTAGTAATTTTTTATTAATTTTCTTAAGATATTTTATCCTAAAATGTATATATTAAGATATTTTAACTAATTACGGGCATACCTATATACTTAAAAAATTACATATGACATGTATATATTCTATATATTATTTTATGTCCTATATTAATTTTATTACATAAAATAGTTCATCTTTAAAGATTTACGAACTAATAAAACTTATTTTATGTAATTACGATAAATAATAAGTAATATAGTTAAATTATACTATTTTAGCTATACTATTATTATTTTGTTATATTTTTAATATCCGAGTCCTTGAGGTCTTTTTGTGTAACGTCTCGAGCCTATTCGTAATTTTCTAGGTTAATCGGATTAATTTCACTTATACTGTAAATTTACTTATTCGATTCCTATTTATCAAGTATGGGGTTCACAATAACTTCTTTTCCTCTAGGGAGAAGGAATTGATATTTGATGCGGTGGATTGAAATGTTACACCAATACTCCTCCCTTAAATAATATACATATATACATACATACATATATGATAAACTGAAAATAATTATTTAATTTTCATAACAGCGCCAAAATACGGAGCCCTGATCTAGTTTATTATAAGATGCCGTCAGTTTGTCAACGATCCATATTCTGGTAATGGTGCTTGTGGTTTAGCCTTTCATTTCTTTTGCATTCTTTTAACTTTTTAAAACAAGGGTAAGTAAAGAAGCATAAAAATTTGAGCAGTTAGTGAAATGCCTGTATTCAAGTATACTCTGGTATAATGCAGTTCGAATCCAGCGGCATGTCAAACGGGAATGCTAGTTGTTAATTAAAAGTTAAATTTAAATTTGAGACATAAATGTTAGAAGATTCAGCTTTGGGCTCTAAAATGGAAGCTTCCTCAAACTTCATGAATATTAATAATGCAACAGATTTTTTCATAGTCACCAAAGAATGGGGAGAAAAAAAATTAATAAACTTTGTTGTTCATGGTAAACCCATAAGAGTCCATCCTTTGCAGAGGTGAAGCTAGGGATGTACTATCTAGTTTAGTCAAGAATATATACAATTGAGCTTCAGTTCAAGCCTAAAAGGGTAAATATTGAGCCAAACTCAAAGCTCAAGCTGAAAATTCTACTTGAGCTAAATTGAATGTCGACCTCCACATATGAGCTCAACTTAAGATGATGTAAGAACCAAAGCAAAGCTTCAGGAAGAAGCTGGAGATGTCATCACATGGATCTTGATTGTCTGTTCAAATGCAAGCAGTATAGATATCAATTTATCCTCCAATTAGAGAAAAGAAAAGGAAAAGGGTGACGTTGAACCCATCTAGGCTCTGCTTAATTTTCTCATTTAAGTCTAGCATGTGTTTAGCTTCATTGATTTGTTTATGATATGTCAAGCCATAAATGTGCTCCGATAGAACCCCTTAAAAAGATTAGATAATCAGGTATTGATATTCAATTATGTAGTTCCATAGGAATAAAATAGTTTCACAGTAGAAGAGGCATCTATGGAGTTATCCTCCGTGAGCAAAAGTGGCTTGTAATCTGTGACCCCATTAGCCTTAACAGTTTCCATTCTACCTTTATAATTTGCCGGAAGAACAATGATACTTTACATCAGTTGATAATGGTTTCTTTTTTTTTTTTTTTGGGTGATGTAGATAATGGATATTTTGATGGTCCCTATAATCCTTCAATATATTCTTTCTTGTCAGGTTGTGGGTAAGAAGTACGTTAGGCTGTACTCTGCTTCTTTGTCGGAGGAACTTTATCCCTACAATGAAACCATGCTTTGCAATTCCAGCCAGGTATCGTCCTACTGATCTTTGCAGTAATTCTGAAGAGATGGAAAATGCATATTCTGTCCTTTCCCTCTTTTCTGGGAGGAACATGTTTAGAGGAACTTCTGCAGTTATAACTTATTTGCTTCCATGCTTACGTTGCCATGCATAATCACCAGGAGATGCATGCACAGATGTGATGACTGATTTCTGAAAAGATAGATGACAGATTTAAAAAAAATAAATAAATAAATCGATCAAATTTGTGTTCATAGGAGCATTAATCTGGTGTATGCTGTGGATTGTAATCTGTAGTGAGGTTGGAATGAAATTTCGTTCTGTGAAGATCTGGGATAGCTTACTTCTAATAACCTGATTCGTTTGTTTTTCATTCTCATGTTGAAGGTTGATTTGGACAACATACATGAGGAATTCCCGAAGATTCATGAACTTGATTTTATGGACTGTATTTTAGAGGAAGGTGAAATGCTTTATATCCCACCAAAATGGTGGCATTATGTGAGATCCCTTACCACTAGTTTTTCTGTTAGTTTTTGGTGGAGTGACTCCCAAAGCTCAACTACATCCTGATATGTGGACTCTCTTCATCCCGTGCCAGTATTTCGTGAATATATTTTCTTTAACGTAGATACAGGGAAAATGTCGTGGCTGCTACATTTTGCCTTTAAAAAGGAACGTTATGTAACCTCTATGCTGCTGCTGCTATGTGTATATTTATGATTACGATTTAAGACCGTCAAAGCAACTGCTAACGTATAACTAATCTGTCATCTTTGCGCTTTTAAGAGATGATCTTCTCTTTCAGTTACTTCAACGAAATGTGTATTCGAGTTGGGTTAGAATGGTGTACTACTACAAAGCTAAATTTGACCCCTCAGTCGCAATCTCCATGCTTGAACTTTCATTAAAGTAGTACTTACCAAGGCAAACATAATATGATTACCCCTTTTTTTTTTTTTTTTTAATATGAAGGTTTGATGCAAATGGAATTTGATTATGGCTTGAGCAAAAGATAGTAACTAATGCTAAGATCGGTTGATGTCGTGAGCACATCCAATCAAATAATCTCAAATTCTATATAGACTCGATATCTGATTGAGTGGTTTAATTGGTTATCAAAGTGATCAAATATAAAATTACCTTGCTTCTTCTTCTTTTTTTCATTTGAAAAGAAAGGAAAAAAAAAAAAAATTGATCTAAGCTGGACTTCTTTAGATTCCTAACATCAGTCGAGAGGCCAGAGGGAGCATGAAATGTACAAGTGAAAATAACTTACAAATTATGTTGAGTGGGCTTGAGCGTATGTTAAATGTCAATATCGGTATCACCTGCGTATTTTGCGATGCCATGACTGAGTGTCCCTGTCCCGGTGCCCATCGACCAAAACTCCTCGACGTTTGTCGGTCAAAGTCTTTTGGCGTCGGGGACAGGCATATAGCCCTATTAGATATGGTGTTTGCTAAAGTAATCGCGTAGGTCTAATGCAAGTCATTTTCAGCTTTTGCGGAGTAGGAGCAATCGCGATTTTCTAACATAAATTCTTTATCATGGCCCACTTGCACAGTTTTTCGTTGTTAATGTAATGAAATTATATTTCACGGCAATTGCATCGAAATCCCCATTACGAGGGATAATGTTAAAAAAATAGCACTTGAAGTGCAACTTCTAATTGTTTCTCCAATTTTACGTTTTGCATGAGATTATGAGATTACATTAAATCAAAATTTTCCTTATTAATTATGTTACCTTATTATTAATTAAATTATTTATGCCATTTGATCAACGGTTATTTACCACATAAAGATAATATAAGAAAAAAGTTCAATTAAGCATGATAATTAGCAACTTCAAATTCTAGACATGTAACTTAATTGGATAATAATGATTGGCAGCTTCAAATTTCTAAGTATAAAATTGAAACAATATGAAAAATTTAGTTAATAATTTTGAAACTATCTTTTTCTCCCAGCACGGGACATTGTTTCTCCTCAGCTTTTTGCTCGGACCCGGTAAACGAATGACGGGAGCTCCATCCGTCAGCTTTGCTTTTCGGCTTTTAAAAGTTCTGTCAACTCCAGAATTCCTCAATAAAGAAATACATAAGTTCACAAAATACATTAGGAAGTTCAACAAAAATAGTAGTACACAAAATGCAATTTCATTTTGTATAGTTTACAACTGTTTTTGAAGCCATTTTTTTATTTCATCTAATTATGTCAATCCTGATTTGATTACTTGTAATCGATAGCTAACAAATAACGTCTTCATTACAATTTACAATGTCTATCAATTTACTATTTTATACATAAATGCGCATCACGACGACAAAAAATTTCTACTCGAATCAATTAAAAAAGATAAAAATCTGTTCAAATTCTGATGAAACTATATAATATTTAATTAATGACTGCTAGATCTGCCGATGCCAATTGATCTCATTGGTAAACATCCATCCACAAGTTTAATCGATTTTTTCCCTACATGACTCAGAAAATAACATTGCAAATCTCTCCTTTTATGTCTCTCCAAGTACCAAATGAAAGGACTAGATCCTGAATCTCAAAAACGTGTCTTCACATGCCTACGCCACCGTTTTAGCACTTAATAAATTAATAACAACAAAGAGCAAAAAAATTACCATAAAACGCAGATAATGAAGCGATCTATTCATTACTAGCATGAAAATTATATTTCGGAATTTGTTTTTTTTTTTTTTTTTTTTTTCCAACTTCATTGGAGATTGGAGAGAAAAATCCAAATCTTATAATAGTTTTAGAATATTTTTAAATTTTTACATTAGCTACTGTGATCCACTGCAACGTGACGCATGTCATGTACGTCCCTGTCCGTATCCACGTTAATTTCGTACCGGACTAAATGTTGATGGACAGAGTCTAGCCTGTCTTATCTCTAGAAGAGTAATCTGATTGGCTAACAATTTGGTCACTATTATTCAATTTTTTTCCATTAAGCACTGCAATATGTATGACGCATGTCACAAGCTAGAGTTTCTCTATCTTCATTTAGTCTGATACAGAATTAACGTGGGCAAGACTGGGACATACGTTAAATGCGCCATACATGACAGTGGCTATTGCAAAAAGTTTAAAAAGTAACGAACAAAGTGGAGATTATTATTAGCAATTATTTCTTTTTCTTTTTCATTTTTAATACGATTAATGATTAGTGATTGCTGGAGGAAATGCAAAATGAAAGGGATAATAAATATCAATGTTCCAACCCTCGAGTACATCATCACACCGTTCAAGTTTATTATTAGAATTTCTATGCGCCGTGACGCCTTCATGCTTTCAAAGCAAATTACTTTAACCAAGGAAGGAGATGCGACACGACAGCGTTTTGAAGACGAAACTTAAAACCCATTTTTAGTGCCATTCTGCTTCATCTTCCCCCCTTCTTCTCTCATCTGCAATGCGGATTCAAAGAAATTATCAAGTCCTCGAAGAGATGAACCTTTATAATCACCCTCACTCTTCATAGCATTTTCTATCATCATCCTAACTTCACTCGCTCTTCTTCTCATTTCCTTCCCTTTCTCGGTCTCACCCATCATCACCATTTCGATCTTCTCGCTCAAATTTCTAACCTCGATCGAACTACCCTTCCCCCTTGCCACTTCCACGCAAACACCAACATCTTCCTCCAAAAATTTCACATTCATAAACTGCTCCGCGGCCATTGGCCAACCGAGCAGGGGTACTCCATGGCTCAAGGCTTCAAGCACCGAGTTCCACCCACAATGAGTCAGGAAAGCCGAAACCGCCTCGTGCGATAGTATTTCCACCTGCGGCGCCCATTTGTGAACCAAGAGACCCCTTTTTGAGTCCTTTATCCTACTCTCGAACCCCTGCGGCAACCATTCTTCGCCTTTGAATTCCGAGTTAATGTCGAATTCCATCGGAGGCCGGACCACCCATATGAAGTCCTTTTCAGATAATTCCAATGCCATCGCCAGTTGCATCATTTGTGATGCACTAATTGTGTTCATAGACCCAAATGAAACATACAGAACAGAGTTCTTAGGCTTTGTGTTCAACCACTCAATACACCCAACATTGTTGGAATTAGCATTTACCGTGGACCGATGTACCGTCGGTAATAAAACCGGACCGATCGGCCAAACCGGTCTGCCTAATTTCCTCCTAAAGTAAACAAAACCAGTGTGATCGAACTCCTCCACTGTATTGAACAAAATCCCATTAGAGTCACTCCAGAAAGGAAGATTTTTTGACTGAAAAATAGACCAATCATCACTCCCATCAGCTAAAAGAATATTCAAAGGCAATTGGCTCCGGTCCAATTTCGAGATTTCGGGGAAATCAGGAAGCGAGAACACGGATTCCTCTGTCTTCCTATGAGGCAAATTCATCCACAACGAGTAGTAACAAGCCAAACCATAACCACTAGCACCACTAAACACAGCATGAAAAACTCCCAATTCCTTCGCGACGGTTGCGGTCCACCCGAAGAAAATATCAGCAATGATACAGAGAGGAGGGCCATGATCACAATCAGGATCATTCCCTTGTTTCTGGAGCTCAATAATGATGTCCCTAAAAGCAGTTCTGAGAGACAGAGAAGCATCAAGGAGTTTACCTATGAGCCTATAGGGGAGGGTGTCCGTGTTTTCGGTGCCAGGTGGGAGACCGTGTTCGGAGGAAGAGAGGGGAATTTCCTTGAGGACAATGGATGAGGATGGTGGCAGTGAAGATTTGAGCTTTTTAACGTTGTTTGGTGTGTTGATGAAGGTAACGGTGTAGCTTTTGGTCTTCTCAATGTGGAGGGCTAGTGCTAGGAAAGGGATTATGTGACCCTGTGCCATGAAAGGAAAGATCACAACGTTTTCTTTCCTAGACTCCATTGTTGTTGCTCTCTCTCTCTCTCTCTCTCTCTCTCTCTACCAGAGCATATATGCTCAGTTTTTTGAAGTGGAGACCAGAAAACACAAGCACCACAGAGGGACAGCAAATCGCGAATCCGCTATCAGTGTCTGTGTGCCAGAGTGAGAAATACCAGCTTTGCCCTTAGTAGTTGTTTAATTACTCTCCAAACACGCTGGTCAACTAAATCTTCAACAAACTTGGTAGGTTTACTACTTTCTTGATTTAGTCCAATTTTATGTTCCATTTTCCACAACCAAAGATATGCTTACAGGAATTTAACGGAAGTTCGAAGGACATAATTGGAAAAGGAAAGTGTCAAGAGCCTGCGAAGTGACCTTTCGTCTTTTCAATTTTGTGCAAACAAAAACACCGTGGTCAAACTTTTTTTTGACAAATGTTTAGTTTGTCGGTTTCTAACTTCTAAGCTCTTTGTTTTATTATTATTTTTTTTATACAAACGAGGCAGTAATTAAAAAGGAGTAAGATAAAGTACAGAGTGTGCCGACAAAAAAGTCCAAATGCGTAACCAGACCATCACGAGTCGGACGAATTGACGTGTATGGCAGGGTGGTTGTTTTTTGACGGAAGAATTATATCAGAAACAAAAATCTTTCTTAAACTTACTAAAAATAATTCTCCATAAATCGGAATGAAATTGAGGGAGTATTAAGATAGCTACTAATTACAATTTGATACTTTAACATAAACATATTTAAAAAAAGGGATTTATATGATATTTTAAGAAAATAAAAAATTATCTTATCAAATTTTCTACTTTCAAACTCTTCTTTATTTAGATAAAGAAATTTATCTTTTTTTTTCCATTTTCTTTCCTTCTTATTTTTATCCTTCTATTAACAAGATACTTTAGACAGGGACCTCTCAGATTCAACATGATCCACCAAGCCTTATCTCTTTAGACTCGTCTCTATAGGCCTTAAGCCTTACCTTGAATAGTTTAGGCTCATGAAAAATTGTAACGATCATAAATTATAAAACAAGTATAAAACAAGAATAAAACAACCATATCCTAAATATTAAGGATACGTCGGACACAATAGCTTCACTCTTCTACACTTACCCACACTTATGGAGAAAAATCTCTTTTGCCAACTAATTTAACGGTTAACTCCACTCCACTCCACTCCACTATAAATACTAGACATCTATCCAATGGTAACCTTTTCTGAAAACTCTGTATTCTAAGCTTGCGCATTAAGTATTGTAAGCCTAGTACATGTAGACCTTGATTGACTATTGGTAAGAACTGAGAAACGACATTTGGCACCGTCGAGAAAATAAAATTCCTACACTTAGAAATCCTAAACACACCAAACATATAACTTATATCAAGTCTTTCCACATCAACGCAACAAGCAAGGAAACCAACAGTTGGTGAAGGACTAACTTAAGGTCAACTAGTCTATCCCAAGGGCTGTACTGGAAGAATACTTGAAGCACATGGAGCACCTGGTTAAGCAGTATGTAGAGTAGAACATGGAGCTTCACGCTTGCCTGGACGAAGTAGAGTACTGTTGCGAACAAAGTCACCACCTTAAAACATCAGATGCCCGCACTAGGCGGGACAATATCCAACAACAATAGCAACAATAGAATGGATGGAATCAGCAACTCAATCTACTACTGTGCCAGTAGCCAATAAGGTCTGCTGCTACCCATGATCGAGCTTTGGTTGGTAATGAGCAAGAAGCTAACTTGCAGGGAGTTCAGGTTCATTCAGTCGCACGATAAACTCACCCGGTAAATGATGCTGACCTAAATGAGCTCCGTGCAATGATAATGCAGCTTTTCGAATAGTAGGGGAGCAAGCCTGCTAGCAACACTGGGTTGGTCGCCAACAATAAGACCCCCTTCATCAAGGGTATCTAAAACGAAGTGCTGCTCCCCAACAGCAAACTTCCGTCCCTAGACCAGTAAAATGGAACGGGCAACCCCGATAACCATCTCCTCCACTTTCGCACTCTCATGAACTTTCATGGTCATGGGGATACCATATTGTACAAAGTCTTCCTTGGCATTCTAAGGAAGGCAGCATGGATATGGTTTAACCACCTCCCCGACAATTCAATTAGCTCCTTCAATGAGCTAGCTAGAAATTTCAGCCTCCATTTCAAGGCTAGTAAGCCCTTATCTAAGGACACATCGTCCTTATACCTGGTAAGGCAGGGTGAAGGTGAGTCTCTATGTGACTATGTGACTCGGTTCAATAACGCTATGGTTGAGATCGCTCAGCTGGATGAGGGAGTCATTGTCCATGCTGCACAGCTTGGTACTTTAGGGAGGGGGACACCCTATTGAGCTTTATGGACACCTTTTCGAGATACAACCAGATCAAAATGGACCCAAAGGATGAAGTACATACCTTTTTTTGTCACTAACGATGGCACATACTGCTGTACTGTAATGCCGTTCGGGGCTACATACTAGCGAATGGTGATGAAATTGTTCAAGCCCCAAATCGGGCACAATATGGAGGTATACATCAATGACATGATTGTCAAGAGCCAGAAGCCAAGCGATCATGTTAACAATCTTTAGGAAGCCTTTAACCGAACACGCACCCATGACGTGAAGCTAAAGCCCTAAAAGTGTGTCTTTCGCATCGGCTTTGGCAAATTTCTCAGATTTTTAGTTATCTAGAGAGGTATTGAGGCTAACGCCAAAAAGATCACAGCCATCAGGGGAATGAAGCCTCCAACATCAGTCCGAA
Source organism: Lumnitzera racemosa (assembly GCA_024138005.1). Taxonomy (NCBI): domain Eukaryota; kingdom Viridiplantae; phylum Streptophyta; class Magnoliopsida; order Myrtales; family Combretaceae; genus Lumnitzera; species Lumnitzera racemosa. The sequence continues at coordinate 14,808,970 of JAMXBC010000006.1, forward strand.
ACATACAAAAGCTCACTGGCATGGTAGCTGCCCTGAGTAAATTCATTTTGAAAAGTGCTGATAGATATACTGAATTCTTTAAAATCCTCAAAAATCCCAAAGGTTTTGAATGGACTCCAAAGTGGGCCATCGCTTTTCAATAGCTCCAGGACTTCCTTGCCCATCTACCGATCCTCTCAAGTTCGCCCCAAGGCGGGGGGGGGGGGGAGAATGGGGAGGACCTGTTCTTGTACTTAGCCGTAAGTAACTGGGTACTCTCCTTTGTACTAGTCAAAGTAAGAGGAAGAGAACATAAGCCAGTGTATTACTTCATGAGCCCGAGGTCGGGCATACTTAGGAAAAAAAATTTGCGTTAGCCATTGTCATCATTACCCGACGACTAAGGCCTTACTTTTAAGTGCACCAGGTGATTATGCTGACGGATCAGCCACTGAACACCATGCTGCAGAAGCCTGACATGTCAAAATGGATGATGAAGTACATGATGAAGTTGAGAGCATACGAAATCCAGTACCAACCATGAACGACCTACAAGGCTAAGTGCTGGCCGATTTCATAGCAAAATACATAGGAGAGGATGAAGCACTACTGGGTAATGACAAACCAATATGGACTCTCTATATGGACGACTCCTCCACCTTGGGGGGTGGAGGCGTAGGCTTAGTTTTAACCGGCTTACATCAAGTCATCATTTACTACGCTGTCATGTTTGGATTCAATTTTAGTAACAACGAATCTGAATACTAGACGCTCATTGCCTACCTAAAATTAGCCAAGGAAATTGGCGTAGGGTAATTACAAATCTTCTCGGACTCCATGCTAGTTATCCAGTAGGTCCAAAGCGAATATGAAGCCGGAGACGATATTATGGCAAGGTACCTCCAGAAAGTGAAGAGCCTCCTAGCAGAGTTCCTTTCTTAGGACATCATGAAGATCCCTTGACTGGAAAATTCTGCAATAAATTGGCTATCCAAATCAACCTCTACTGGCATACGAAAGCCCAAGATGAAGGACAGCAAGATCTTCATAGAGTATCTGTCGGAAAAAAGTATAGCTCTAATCTTGACTGAAATTTTGGAACTAACAATGGTAGCACTAAAGCCAAACTGGATGGATCCCATCTAGAGCTACTTAGAGGAAGGTACATTGCCAGAGGACAGGAGAAAGTCAAAGAAGCTCTGGTACCATAATACCAATTATATACTGATTGACGGTGTCCTAGACAAAAGGGAATAAGCCTTCCCTTACTCCGGTGTCTCCGAGAAAGGGAAGGGTTGTGTGTCATGGAAGAACTGCATGTCCAAGTATGTAGCAATCATATCCAGTCCCAAGCCCTGTACCTTTCGGTGCTAAGGCTCATAGTACTGGCCTACCATGAGGCAGGACACAAGGCCGTAACCCAGAAGTGCTCGCAGTGCCAGAAGCACACCCCAATCAGTCACGCGCCCAGTACCATACTCCAACCCTTGACGAGCCCATGGCCGTTTACCCAATGGGGGATTGATATCCTCGATGCCTTCCTAAAAGCATCAGGAGGACGGAAGTTCATAATTGTCGCTGTGTACTACTTTACGAAGTGGGTAGATGTTAAAGTCGTGGTCAGAATCACGGAGAGGAGTATAACATCATTTGTGAGAAACAACATTCTCTCTCGGTTTGGAGTCCTCCATGCACTGATCACGAACAACGACGACAATTTGACAACCCTAAGTTTAAGGACTTCTACACTAAACACCATATCGTCGTGCACTTGACCTTGGTTGCCTACCTCTAATCGAATGGATAGGTGAAGGCAACCAATCAGGTCATTTTAGATAGCCTTAAGAAGCGCGTGGACCGATCTCACGACGTTTGGGCCGATGAATTGCCTAATATCTTGTAGAAGTACAAGACTATGCACCGCACTTCAACAAGTGAAACCCCCTTCCATCTGGCTTTTAGGTCAGAAGTAGTCCTTCCTATTGAACTTGAACTCTCCAATATCTGGACTTGAAGTTTCAACACCGCCTTAAATGACTCATTGCTATAGGCAAGTGTCTACATAATCGAGGAAATTAGAGACCTCGCTGCTGGTCGGGTTACTACATACTGACATCGGGCCGCCCGGTATTATGATTAGAAGGTACAACATAAGGAATTCAAGGTCGATGACCTAGTATGCTAAAAATTGGAAGCCACTGGGTCATGAGAAGGCTAGGGCAAGCTGGCCTTCAATTGGGAGGACCTGGTCAAAGTCAAGGAGATTGGATGACAAGCTTATCCCACGCATATGGACTGTCGAAAATCTTTGCCTCTACTTTGATTAAAATTTGATCATGTACAGTTTTATTTTCAAATTGAGTCGAAATAAAAAGCTCTCAATTGATTGCATACTTCTCTCTCTCTCCCTTTGTTTCTATCGTCTTATTATCCTTTCAAAAAGGCACATAAATAGTTAATTGGGAAAGTCGGAAAGCCACCGACCTGACCCCCTTAGGGTAACCTCAGCAGGGGGAAACACCCCTTGTATGGAAGAACTTCTACAAATTGGTCGGGTAAAAATGCCATCGACTTAACCCCCTTAAGGTAACCTCAGCAAAGGGAAATACCCCTTGTACAGAGGAACTTCCAAAAACCGGGCAGGTCGAAACGCCACTGACTTTTGACTCCCTTAAGGTAACTTTGGCAAAGGGAAACACCCTTTGTACGGAGGAACTCCTACAAATCGGGCAGGTCGGAATGCCATTGACCTGACCCCTTTATGGTAACCTCAGCAAGTAGAAACACTCCTTACACAAAGAAACTCCCACAAATTGAGCTAGTAGGAGCGCCACTGACCTGACCCCCTCAGGGTAACCTCGGTAAGGGGAAACACCACCTGTACAGAGGAACTCCCCTAACAAAACCTTAACTAAGGGTCTATAAAATTTACAGAGAGAATAGCGAAAAACTTTTGAAAAACTTCTTTTATTTATTCTATACATTTCTTTATAGAGCAAAGTTCGACATCCTAGCCTTAACCACATAAAAAAAAAAATTACAGAACCTCGCTACCGCCTGAGATCAGCTAGCTCGGGTAACTATGAAAAATCTAAGGCATCAATCTGTTTCGAGCACTAAACCGCAGGCACTTCAACCAACAGGCCTTGAGCCACAGGGGAGCACGGGACATGCGAATCAGAAGTAGTAGGACCCCCTACGGGTGGATCTTCCTTAGGGCATCCCTTTTTACTTTACCCTTCTTGTGCTCTGCATGCTTGAACCTCGCCTGAAACCCTGCCACCTACACAATAGAGTGGCAAAGGTACTTGTTAGCTTGAGCAAATTTTCTTATGTACTTCTTACTAGAAGTCTCCGCCTTTAGTAGGCACTTTTTGCATCGATGCAACTCCTCTCGCAATCTAATTACCTCTTTTTGGGCGGCATGAGACTTACTCAGTTCGAGGAGCACCTGGCTCTGGTATTGTAAGATGAAAATAGAACCTATAAGTTAGTATAAGACGCTAAAATACAACACCACAACAGCATGGAAGACTTACCTACTGCATTAGGGTACTCAAGTGGCTTGCAGTTTGTATGGTGTCGCCCTCACCCTCTTGGGCGATCCTATCTAGCATGGCCTAGTCACCAGGAGTGTAAGACCCCATTGAAGCCTGGTAATTGAGGGTCCAGTGCCGCAGTGTCAAGTCACTAGCATGGACCTCCCATTTCGGCCCCTTGGGCTCTCTTCATCTCAATCTTAGGGCCCTCCCTCTTCAGCGCCTCATCTATGGAAGTGTATGGCACCTCTAGGAATGAGTTTGGCCTCAACCCCATCTTTCGGAAGTTGTTGAGGATGTCCAAAAACTTGTCCCTAATGTCATCTACACTTTGGAAGGGATGAGTTAAGGGCCACTCATTCCACTTTTCCTTGGCTAAAGGTCCCTTTACTAGGGGCTTCTGACTCTTCGTCCCTGAACCTGGCTCCCTGGGTACTTCGGGAGCCTTGTGCTTTTCGCCTATGACTATAGGTGGGGCAGCTATCTCCTTAGTTTCCCTCAAAGGAGAAGGCGCTTGCACGTTGGGCCCCTCCGCATCGACGCCTTCGTCGCCCAAGATGATGGGCTCGGACAAGTGGATTACAGGAACGGGTAGAGCTATGCTCAAAGGCGCCACGTCCATTGGCTTGTCCCAAATGACGAAGGGAATCCCCTAAGGCATAGACTTTGGTCGCGGCTTATTGGTCTCTTTAGGCCTCGACTTCGACCTTATCGCCTTCCCTGTCTATTGACTTGCCTTGGATCGTACCTAGCGTCGACTCATTAAATAGTCTATAGACAGATGAGGTACCCTCAAAGCCAAGCTCTTGTTTGCAAGAAGATCGATCTAAAGGTTAGAAAAAGAAAATAAGGACAAATCAAAGGAAACTATTACTACCATTTGCAAAACATTGTTATGACCAGCATGACTAAGGAAGTTTACCTACCCTACAAGCGTCGAACGAAGCACCCCGACATTAGTATAACCAATAGGTGCATAAGAATGAACCAATACCTTTAACCCACTTCTCTACTACAGATTTCTTCATGCTAGGGAAGAGCTCAGAGATCGGGCATCGGAAATACCTTTCTATGGTCTCTACAACATTGATCTCTAGGCCACCTCTCAACTCTATGAAGGCCAAGATCTCCTGGACAGCCTCGGCGTTGCTCAACCCAAGCCTCTTCTCACTTACAAAATGGACCATTCCAATCGACTGAGTCTAGAAGGCGGCCTCTTCGAGCAGCTTTACCACCACGTATTTGTCCCACCAACCTTTTACTGAGTTGATAAGGCCGCAAAACAATTTCTTTCCCAAGTGTGGCTGGAGGTAAGGCTACCCCCCAACACTCTTCTACATGTAGAAGTGGTAAAAGAGTTCGGGAGTAGCTCTTCTCATCAGGTATCTGCAGAGCACTTGAAACGCTTTCAATGCCCCTTACCCATTCGGAGGGAACTGCGACTGGCTATAGTAGTGATAATCGAAAAACTCCCTCTCACAATGACTTGGGAAGAGGCATTGCCCAAACTTTAAGTACTTCTTGAAAACCACGAAGCGCCTCCCTGAAGGGCTAGTGGTTCGTCCCTGTATAGTAACCTAATATGCCACCCGGGTATTGCTCCTATGAGGAAGTTGCCGATGACCCAGCTAGGGGAAGATTCCCTACTTTTACTTATACAGCCATCAGGCCCCTTGCTTGTATTAGGAGCGTCGAATAAATCCTTTACGGGGGGTTAGGTAATATTCGTGTATACGTCTCTAGGGATGACATTGATGGTTCTAACCTTTGCCAACGCTTCTACGACCATCCTCGTAGGTTAGTTAAGTTATCCTAGTGACGACACTTCGCCTTCCTATACTTGAGGAGGATCATTCCTTGTAGAATCTGAATTGGAGGTAAGTTCCAGCGAAGAAGAGCTAGTCCCACCCCTGTTGGTAGACATAATTTTGATTCTTGAAAAGAAAAATTGAAGCTTCAGAAGAAGGTTTGAGAGATCGAACGTGAACATAGAAATTATAACAACTGAGCGAAAAGATTGCAAAAAAGTAGTCTCTCTTTGCAATCCTCATATTTATAGGAAAATCACCTAGGAAGCCGTATAGGCGGTTATGGGGATACGTATACACACGAATCCCTTGGAATGTTGCTTAGCAGACATGTAAAAAGCATCTTGATCGGACGGCCACCATTAAAAGGGTAGAGAGTATGTAGCTGCATGCTGGTCTGTTGCAATACAACACTTATCACGTTGCATTTAATGCATGGAATACAAGCAGACAAAAGTTGCATTTTGAAAGTCTCTTCAATAGGAAGCTTCTTTAAGGCCCATTCGATTTGCACTTGGTCGATGTTACGAAGACATGATGCACCTACGTTTGCATTGGAGCACCTTAGTACCCCTGCTTACTTAGCCTCGGACACTTTCAAACTAGTAGACCACTACTTAGGATAACTCAACGCTTTGGGCCTTCTCACATTAGATCATCCATCTTTTTGGATCTATAACCTCATCACATCAGCATTGGATCGAACTTCCTGGAATCGAATTGGTCACGCTTGAGCAGCCCATGCATTCCTTCTCTTTGCCTCTTCCTTGGAAATGAGACTCTAGGGGGGTTGGAGGGGGCGCAAGTGTTAATAGGATATTTTGGGCAGGGACCTCTTAGGCCTGACTAGATCTACTAAGCCTTACTTCCTTAGGTCCGCATTTGTAGTAGGCCTCGGGCTTAGCCCTTAGTAGCCCAGGCCTATAAAGAACTGTAACAACCATAAACTATAAGATAAGGATGAAACAGCTACCTGTTAAATATTAGGGACACGTCAGACACGATAGCTCCACTCTCTCACACTTGTGAGAGAAGATCTCTCCCGCCAACTGATCTCTAATGGCCTACTCTATTCTGCTATAAATACCAAACACCTATCTAACAGTAACCCTCTTTAAAGACTTTGCATTTTAAGCCTGTGCATTAAGTATTCTATCCCATCAAAAGCCTATTGCTAACTTAAGTATCGAAGTGGCCATGCTGGATAACCCCCTAGCGTCTTCTTATTGTGCATTGTTTTGCGAACCCAGTACATACAGACCTTAATCGATTGTTAGCAAGAACTGAGAAATGACGCCTTTCATTTTTCACCCCTTTTAATTCTTCCTCCCATCTTCTCAGAAGTAGTGTAAATGTAAGAGCTTTCACACCAGTTACTAGCGTTTTTATCGGCAACTTTTGAAAAATTATACAAAGATAATTTTCATATTCTTATAATTCCTTTTTTTTTTAGTATGTAAAGAATATTGGTAACACTTATAGATGTAGGATTCTGCTTGATGCTAGTATGTAGACATCGTGTGAATCACGTGTTTCACTTGACTTCAATAGAATGACTCTTGGATAGAAATGAGAGGGAATGAATTTGAAGGGGAAAAAACACTTTTACCTCATTTGAGAGGAAGAGATGTAAAGGATGGATGAATTTGCAAGCGACTATTTTACCGATAAGATTTCTTTCATAATCATTGTTTCCCATTTCTTCACAATCTAAACAAGATTTTTTGCTTTACTTTCTTTTTTTCTTAATTCTTTCCTCTCATATTTATTTCCTTCTTATTTCTTTCCCACATCCTAAACATATTAGAAGAGAGGGCTTAAAGGAATGTGAATTTAGGAGAAATAAGTAGGTTTATTGGCTTAAATATACTTACAACAAGTAAATGAGCTATTAAGCATCAATCTCAATATTCTTAGTTAAATATTGACTTGTTCTTTTTTGAGTTTTATTTGATCTTTAAGTAATCTAGTCTCATAATCTCACACATTGCATTAAATAAATTAAAATTATGAATTTCTTCTTTTGTTAAGAATCTACTAATGCATTTCCTTAAACCATTACTTCTGCTCATCATTCATCATCAAAAGATCAGCAATCATTATTGATCTTTCCTATTCCAAGTGCTTGCGATGTTCCTTCTCCTTAAATGCTTCAAGTTCTTTATCCCCTTACTTAACTATCTTCAAGGCAACTTTACTTTATCACCATCTATTTCACTTAAGTGCTATTGCTCTTGTGTTATTGCATCAATAGCCTCCTCCATTCCCATCTTCTTCTTACCTTTTCTCTTTGTCACTGGTTCATTAGGTAGATGAGTGATTTTGCTCACTTTCCTTATCATTGTTAAGTAAATCATGATTAAGGGATAAGCTAGCATATGCATTGGATGTACTGATTTGTTATGTCCCAAAATTAGATTAGAAAAATAATAGCTTAATAGTTTAGTTTTCTTTTAAAATATGTAGTTTGATATTAGTTGACAGCAGTTTTTTATATTAGTAATAATTAATTAGTCGGTTAGATATTAGTTTCATATTAGATATTAGTTGAAAGTATAAATAGCTATAGAGGATTATAACAAGAACATTTAATCATTTTCAATAAAACTCAAAAGTTTCCTTTGATTTCTTTTGTGGAGATCGTTCTTGTCTCGAAAAGAGGAAATTAGAAAACTACATTATCTTGACTAGAAGGAATTTTATATTTTTACCAAAATGAACATGATAGGTCGAGCCTTCCATGTAAGTAGGCTTAACAATGGTGCTCTTATTGAGAGAATGAGTGGAAATGGAAAAATTCCTCATGAAATTGTTACAATATATGGAAAAAATGCAAGAGAAAATCAAGGAATTGCGAGAATATATGAAGAAAACATAAGAAGACACAATTGTTGAAGAAATGTTTTAAGCATTTACAGGAAGTAATGGTAGAATGTATGGAGGAATAGCCAATAATGAACCAAAAAGAAGACGATGCGATACCAACTATTAAAGATATGGGTGATGAAAATTTACAAGAAATAAAAGAACTCGTTACAAAGAATGATACCAAAGAAGTAGAGAATGTGGTGCAAGAAACTAATGTGGATAATTATTGGGAAAATATGGATATAGACATTCTTAATACTAAGATATTAAAGGAAATGCATTTTTTTGTACTTGGCTTTGTATAAGCAACAATATCAAAAATAGAAGTTATGATGGAAGATTAATTGGAGAACAAAAAGCCACGATTATCATGATACTCAACAACACCAATTATGTACATGAAATTTGTGGACAACACCAATTCTAAACATGAAATTTGTAGACAAAGAAATTTTATAAATCAAGTTTTAGCCTATGCAACCTAAAATGTCTTAAGTTAGAAGAATAAGAAAATGCTCCAGTGATCCTGAAGAATGAAACATATATGGAAGATCTTGTTAATAATTTTTTAATTTTATTGAATTTTTCTTGTTTGAACCTTGAGGACAAGGTTCTTAAAAAAGGGTTTAACAAATGTTATGTCCTAAAATTATATTAGAAAAATAATAGTTTAATAGTTTAGTTTCTTTTAAAATGTATAGTTTGATATTAATTGATAGTAGTTTTTTATATTAATAACAATTAGTTAGTCGATTACATATTAGTTTCATATTAGATATTAGTTGAGAGTATAAATAGCTTGTATAGGATTGTAACAAGGGCATCCAACATTTTCAATAAAACTCAAGAGTTTACTTTGAATTCGTTTGTAACGATCATCTTCATCTCAAAAAGAGAAAATTAGGAGACTATCCCGTCTCAAATAGAGGGTATCATACCACAAATTAGGGAGTCGTAATAGCTTTGCCATATAAACTAAACTAAGTTATAAGTTAGCCACTTTAGTCACTAATATAGGTATAGTTTATGTTAGGCCTTTACCACTCTACAGCTTTAAGTCATCTAATTCAATGTCTATTTAGTATCAACCTACAGTACAACTTTCTAAAATAACTTTTGAAAGAGATTTTATTATATAAAAGTTTAAGAAGAAAGCAAGTTTTATAAATAACTTCAAAAAAATGATATAATAAGGATTTATAAAAGCCCATGGGTTTACAAAACATAGTATTAATAATAATAATATTGAAAATTAGAGAGTCATCTGAGGAGATCCTATTAGTTTCCTTAGGTTAGCAAAGTCAATCAACAAAATAGGAATCCAACTAATTAGTTTTGAATTTCACTTCTCGACCTCGTTCTCTATACGTCTGGACATTAGACTAGTACTGGTATATTTATTAGGAAATCTACAAAACAGTTATAGAGAAATGAGTGACAACTTGCTCAATAAATGGAACGGAGACAATAGTACATATATAACATCAAGCAACCAGGGTTTTCAAGTAAGGTTAATTAAATGCAATGCATGTTCAAACAAATACTATTCGACGACGTTGACCAATTGTCATTAGATTAGAGAAATTACACTCGCTCTAATATGAGTTTTGAAGAGTTTGACACTACGTGCTTTGCAAATCGAAACCAAACCAGGGCTAGTGCAATAGAGGAATGTGCTTCACCTGAGACTATTTTCAAATCACGGTTCCCAACTTTATTGCGACCTCCTCTCCAACTTTACCGTAGCCTCCTTTCCTATCACTTAGTTTGACTAAGGGTGAGAAAATAACAATTTCTGCTACCCTCATTGAAGGGTCCATATTTGGCTCGAGAATCTGAGTTGTTTCTCATAGTGAATTGTGATGCAAGTTCGGTTAACGGTTAAGTTAAGTTTGTATTAGATTGCTGTTGGTGTAATCAAGCAATTTTATATAAGCAGGTAATACCATAAAATAACTAATACATATAATCTTGTACTCCATAATAGTAGTACAATATTCAAACACATGCGTTGCACACACATAAGCTAATAAGTTACAATTACAAACAAGACAAATAGTAAGGTCTCTAAGTATTATTAAGCAATACTTCAAAGTACAGTGAAGTATCGATCTCACTTAGTTAGAACTCAATCATTCATTACTATGCTTACTAACTTGTCTTTATTAATGACCCTTTGATATGTACACTAGTCTAGTACTTTATTCTGCATGAAAATTATGAAATATTACTAATTTAAGTGGCTATATCAATATTAAGTTATTTAGTTACTAGTTTATTATCTTATGCATTCAATACGGTGTTATAAGTATATTTTATCTTTATTACCTTTGGAGCTACGTCCTGAGTCATCTCACCTTTAACGTATTCAATTTGAGAAGCCTCTAAGCTAACCTCTACACCATATGGGTATTGAGGTTCATAACCAATTCAACCTTTGAATCAATATTTGAGGTTGGTAAAAAACTCAAGATTATTCAATAAACACCATCTGAGCTAATTTCTGAGCTAGATCACCCTTGAAGTTCTTAAATTGGAAAACTTTTGAGTTATTTCTTGAGCCATTTCAAAGTTAAGGTTTTAACAAGATTATCCTCTAAATCTGATAACTACCCAAGATCTCCTACAAATTACCTTTGGAAACAACTTTCGAGTGCTCATACACATATATTTTCACTTCAAATATCCTTTAAGTTACCTTTTGAACCAACCATGTAGTCTACTCAACTTTTAGATCATTTGGCGAAATATCCTCTGAGCTAGCCTCTAAGGCTAGTCAACTTCAAATTCCATAAGAGTTCACTCTTTGACTCAGCTTCTGAGCCTTCCTGGCTATACTTCTCATTAAGTTTTTACCTCTAACTAAACTTCTGAGCAGTTATCAGATAGAACATATACCCTATAACTTTTGTTGAGATACCCTCTAACTCTGTTATCTATAGAGTATTTAAGAAAATCATCCTCTGACCAAGCTTCTGAATCCCTTATTTTTATATTTTATTCACAGGTTTTGCTTCTTACTTACCCTTTTAATATCATTTTAGTGGAAAACTTATTCACAAAATCCTCTGAGTTATCATCTGTCTTCATTCAATTCCCTTATAATCAATTCATTTATCCATTTTCTTCTAACTCCAATCACTAACCAAAATAATACTCAAATCCATACTTCTTAACTTCATTACATCCAAATTCCTAGTATATCACATCATCACTCACCAAATTTCCCAACATCCCATATCACCAGAATATTCATAGAAGTGGTTTATACTTGATTTTGTTAACTTTTCTCAATAGAACCTCTTCCAAAATCACTCATATACCACAAAATACTTCAACAACTAGTAGAGCTTATAATCCAAGTGAGGTTATTAAGAGAAATAGGTTATTTTCCTTTAAAATCACTATTTTAATTATCGTTTAGGGCTAAAAAATCAAATAAAATTTTAGAAAATATTTTTGTAAAAAATCTCTTCATAACAGTCTAATATTAATATAGGGTAGTTTACATAAAATTTTTGAAGGTGAAACTACATCATTAAACTTATTTATTTCAGTATCAAAAAGTACTTAGTTCTAAGTACATATATTGTAACTATTAAATTTTTACAAAGCAATATTTTTCCTAGATTTTACACATGAAAATAAGTAAAAATAAAATTTTCTAAAATTTTATATTATATTTAATATTTTTATTGAATTTTGTCAAATTGGATAAAATAAGACCCTCATTAGAAACCTTTACTCCAACCACCAACAATGGCCACCACCTCATTGAATGGCCAATGCGTGGCGGTTCCTGTCGCTTAGTGGTGGTAGTTTGCTTCCAGCTGCCACTTCAACCCTTGGACCACTAATAACCCTAATTTCCTTCTTTAGGTTTTTTACCCTTCCATATTTTTCCTAGATCATCAATTGCATATAGGAATTTTTGGAGTGGTTTTCTTGATTTCTCATATCTATTTTGTATGGTTTGCATGTAAAATTTCTCTCTTCCTTCCCAATTTCACTCTTTTACTCAAGTACGCATCCATTTGCTTAATTTCCTATCTCAACAACTATCATTAGCTCTCTACATGTCAAATTAGTGATTTCCTATTGATCCCAGCATTTTAAAATTTATTTATTTTTTTTTGTCAACTTATTTTAGCTTAATTAGTATTTTATCGGGGGTATTTTAGTTAATTATGGGTATATAATTGCACATAATGATTATATGTAGGGTATAAACATATATCCTATATATTATTTTTTGTCATAAAATATTTTTATTATATATATAATTTATCTCTAAAAGTTTACAAATTAACGGAACCCATTCGACGCATTTATGATAAATAAGATGTAATATAATTAAATCATATCATCTTAGCTATATTATTATTATTATTATTATTATTATTATTATTATTATTATTATTATTATTATTATATTTCTAATATTCGAGTTTATGGGATGTCCTTAATTGATATTTAAGTCTACTCATAGCAGTTAAATTATTTGAGTTAGTTTTACTAACGCTCTAAATTACTTATTCGAACAACTACGTAAAATTATGAGACTCACAGAGAAAATTTCATATTTTTATCAAAACGAATAAAATAGGTTGAGTCTTCTATGTAAGTAGGCTTAACATGATCCTGGATCGCTTATTTTGAAAGTTCTCTAAATTGTTGACTTAAGACATCCATTTGGGTTGATTACACAATATCACCTAATAATGTTCAGTCATGCATTGTCTTTTCTCATTTTCTCTATAAAGATCATGAGCATTGTTTATATTATTATGCTCGTTCTTCCCACTTTGTGCTTGCCTTTTTATTTAATCGTAGTATGCTTCAAACTTCATCATGTCCTTTGATATTTTTGCTCATTGGGTTTTACATTATTGCCATGTGTGTTTCTCTCTATTTGTCCGTTCTTTAAGGCTTGTCTCTTTTCAAAACTTTCATAGACTCATCCATAGTTGTCAAAATTGCAATTATATTGGTTATTTTGCACATGTAGAATCTTATAAAATCGTACAAAACTGGTAAAATCATAAGTTTATAAAATTATACATCAAAATTCATAACTATAGTAAAAATCTATTCCTAAATGATTTTACATCCATTTTAATTAAGAAAAATGCCATAAACTCATATAATCGTATATTTAACTCGCAATTTTAATTACTATAGACTCGTCGCCAGAAAGTCTATAATGGTTAATTGTTTTCAATAATGAAATATCTAACCCTCAACCATGAGTAAATTAAAAGTTTTCCATCATTACGGTCTCATTTTTTCTTAGAACATCAATTGATTAAATTTCGTCTACCTCATCATCCCTTTTTTTATCCTACGATAAATTATCGATGAGGCAAATTTGTTTTGTTTAGTTTGTGTAGTGTTTCATCAAAATTTGATTAAGGAGTTGATCCTAATGACATAAATTGTTGGCTAGTCTTAAGTAAGATGTGGAACATATTGGAAATATGGTGATGTCATGCTCATTGACTTGTGGTGGAAATTTCGCGAAATTTGGTTCATCAGTAGAAAATTTAAAGGAAATGGTAATTTGGTATACCTTGGAAATATGCATTAAATGGAAAATATGACTCACCTAGTAAATATGGAGGCATTTAGGAATTTTATGAATTTGGAGATAACTCAAAATGTGGAAAATTAGGAGAGTTATTAGGTTCCATGGCTCACATGAAATTGAAAGCAAATAGATTTACTAAATGATGTAAAGTTGTAGTGAATGTTTGGAGTGTAAAATTCATGCTAGTTTACCATTATTTATAGACAAAAATTATAAAAAGAATAATGATGAATTCTCAAAATGTAATTTTTTTTGCAATTTAGAATGTTGCTCAATGTTCAATTGGCTTTTTTTTTTCCTATTGGACAATGGTCTACAATTGAAAAAAAAAAGAAGAAATAAAAGAAGCTAAGATGCTAGAGCTTTCTTTGTTTCATTCAACAACAGAAAGCTTATAGGGAATCAATGGCACTCTTTACTTCACTTAAGTTATAATGAATAAATAAAATAAAATAAAGGGAAGAAGCTCTACATAGCTAAAGAGGCCTGTAGTTTTGTAAGCTGCAACGAGTACCTTACATGGTAATGGGGAACTAATAAGCACCTAGAGGTGCTAACTAATATAAAGGGTAAGGGGTTGCTTGGTATAAGAATATATGCTAAGTACACCTTATAAATATACTATAAGCAGTAAATTCACGCGAAGCCCAATTATTCACTTGCTCTCGAGCCAAGATGTCAGAAGTTAACGTTACCAAAACATAAAGAGTCATAGCTTTTTGAGTAGAAATTGGGTTAGGTTTTAAACACCCATAGGATCTTACTTAAACTCCCATAGGATCTTACTTAAACTAATAAGGCCAATGCTAATAAGGTTTAAAAACTGGACATGCATGAACCATTACTTTAAAAATAAAAATGTATATATGTAATAATAAAATTGCTAAGATTGGGTTGAACCTACATGGATTTGAATTGACTTCCAACTATATGAGTCTTATTTATATCTATACACATAAAAAATATTGTAAATTTATAAATTGTGAGCCCCTAAAATCATATGTAGGGCATCCATAATAGGATTTAAGGCATTTAAGAAAAACTTATTTAATTGAACCCAAACTTTACAATTAGGATAGAAAAGTTAGTTGAAGTGATACAGTGAAGTTAGATTGTAAAAATAATGATATAAGATTCTAATTTTAGCCTTAAAAGTGTAGTTATATAATGTAGCAGAAAACTCATTGAAGCCCTTGGAATTGAGCACAAAATGTGATGAGGACTTATAAATAAGTTAATTAAGTTATAAAACGAAATAATATAGCATAATATATTATATGAATATATATGTATTTTTATGAATATACTCAGTATATAGAATAATTATATCCGTAAATTAACTCAAAATTATATAATTATATATATTAAATGAGAAATTCTCAAAATTAATTAGAAAACAGATCTTAAAAATAAAAAACATTCTAAAAACATAATTATATGAGTATAATTACACATTACATGTGACACACTTATAGGATATATATATATATATGTATATTAACAAATGTACTAAGTACTAATGTAATATATATAAAATATTAATAATTGGCTTCAAAATTAATCAAACTTATCCAATTGCAACAAAAAAAAAATATAGAAAAATAGGAAATTAGCCATGGCATCCTCCCAGCAATTGAATAAGATGATTCAAAAGCCAATTCCACAAATTTGGACAACTCCTATTATAGATATTTAGGGAAAATAATAAAATAAACTACTTAATTAATAAAAAAAATGTTGCTACCCAAATCTAGTATATATACGAATTTAGGAGATTCATTTAGATACTTTAGTAATATAGGGTACTTAAAGAAAATCAAAGAAAAATTACTAGAAAATAGAAAAAAATTGAAGGAAATTAAAAGAGAAAGCTACACCCGTCGTGCTTTCCTATCCCCCTAATATTCTACTATTAAGCCTTGCTGTCTCTTAGTAGCCTACCCCACATGCCATCCTTCTAACAATCCTCCACTAACCAATGGTAGCTAAAGTATTGACAAATAGGTCAGTCAAGTTTTTGCCCTATTTTCCCTTTAATTTCTAAAAATATTAAAAAATAGGAAAATTATGGAAAAATTTGTTCCTAAGTTATTTTAGATATAATTTCATGTTTAATTTTATTTTTGTAAAATTATGAATATTTTATATACTTGCTTAACAAATTTACTATTCATTCGAAATTTCAAATCTAAAATAAATATATTAAATGATGTTTTTGAGTTGAAATTTTTTTTGTATAATACATGGTACATCTATTTTATTGCTATGTGGCCCGATTTTTATTTAATATCTGTTTAGTATTTATTGTATTTTTTACCATAAAAATGGCTAAAGTAGAGCAATTCTCGAAATAAAATTGATTGCATGAAAATGATTGATGAAATTAAGATCCAATGAATTTAGAATGTTTATAATGATGATAGGATATAAGGGAATTAATTTTGTATAAAACTAATATTATTTTCCTAATTAATTATAATTTAAGGATAAAAAAGTAATTATGTGTATATAGGAAATAAACTCAATCGTATGAAACCACTTGCTGATTGAATTCCCCATATTTTTAGGAGTCTATAGAATTTTTTATGAAATTATTTGGTGACCTGAGATATTTATTGTGAATTTTAGTAGTAAAATATCTTAATTTACTAATCAAAGTATGTTATTTAGCAATATTAGGCTAAATTATGCGAAATATTTCAATGGAACCTATACTTGTCTATGCTAGTCAGATTTTACTATGATGGGTTTTTTTAATCATATTTTATGATGTTGTACAACCTAGACTTTAGTATATGCGTATTAAGGTTAGATATTATATGTATTACTAAGTTATTTTAGGAAATTATATAAAATATAGCCTATTTATATAATATGAACATTACATGATAAGACTTGTTATAGGAGCATATAGGTATAATAGAAAATAAAAATATTATTTAGAAGTCATCTCTCGAAATAGAACCTGTAGTACGTATCGTCAAATTCGAAAGAACTCAATGATACCACTTTTACTAAAATTGGATAATTCTAGAATATATCGCCCATATTTCTATAATATTATAAAAAATTTACATACTACGTTAACCTTATTAAAATTGAAACGTAATGTAACTGATTAAAAATATATTTCGATACAATTAAAATGATATATTATAAGTAATATTATAACTATGTATATTATTAATGCTCACCAACTTAATATAACTTATATAATTGAACTATAATAAATATAGATCTAAATAAAACTATTTTCCCTTATATAAGAATAATAATATACTTTAAATATATATACATTTATGTATATAACTTAATGATGATATAAATAATAAATAAAACTTTAACGTTTTTGTAATTCTTATGAAAACTAAATTTGGGTTTCGGTTACATATAGGATATCCCAGTGAGTAGAGTGCTTGTTACACCCTAAACTTGACGGGTCGTAACAGCCTTGCTGTATAAACCAACCTAGGTTAGAAACTATCCTCCTTAGCTACTTATATAAGTATAGTCTAGACAAAGCAAATGATGACTCAACTAACTTTAAAGTAGTCAGATGGGCACCTATAATAAATAGGACCTATAGAGTAACACTTTATAAAATACATTTTCTCATATCTACAGATAGTTTAGTTCTTTTACATAACTTTATATATATAAAAAGTTTCAAAGTTTTCAAAAAGGAACTGTACATCTCCATAAGAAAACATTATAATCTTCCCACAAAAAAAAAGAAAAGAAAAGTAACATGAGCTTTGATCCATTCATTAGATTTTAATACCTTACTTCCTAACTCGTCAAAACTAACCTATGAACAAGTATAATGAGACATCTTCGAGTACTACTCTATACCTACAAGACAATCTATTGAAATGTGAGTTCAACTAGCTTAGTAAGAAAGGACAAAGTCATAAGTGTACATTAACAAACATGGTTATTTAATCATTATTTAAATACAAATGCAACAAGTAAATGATTGATCATCCCACAATGTTTAACTAGTTCAATATAAAGTTAAAGAAATTTCATCCATTCTAACTTGGATTTTGAAGAGTTTTAACACAACACCATCATACTAAACTCAGGCTTATACAATGGAGAACACTCTCCTTCCTAGACAACATTTGAACCACAATTCCCAACCTTGTCGTGACCTTCTCTCTTGTCACTTAGTTCAATTAAAGGTGGAAAAATGATCATTTTTGCTATCCTTATCGAAGTATCATTATTTAGTCTGACAATCTAATCATTACCCCTATTAGGTTATCGTGAATATCAAATTAGATCTTAGTTGACTTAAGATTAGTCAAATTATAGGGGGAGTAGCTAAGTTCATACACACAATATATGTTATGCTTAAGCAAAAAATTGCATTTGGAGTTCAAGTTCTAATTATCAATCAGTATCACAAGCACACATACGGCACACATAAACAATTTAGCTATAATTATAAATAAGCACTTTTAGTTCTGCAAGTATCCTAATATGGTACTCTAATATGCTATTAAGCATCGATCCTAATTTACCTAATGTCAACGGTAACTAATCTTGGTTCTTATGCTCAATCCCTTCGTAAGTCCCTAAACAATCAATATAAATATTTTAGTTTTTGCTAAATAGAAAGTATATGATTACTTTTTAATGTCCTACCTATAGTTTGAATAAGTTTATTAAGTCTTTAATTAAAATTTAACTTGTTACTAAAGTCTTTGAACAAGGTTCTAAACACTAAACTTAATGTAGTTTTTTTTCCCTAGAACCTTTTGAGCAAGAATTCGATTAATGCTATTAACATAATTTTTATTTTAGAACCCTTTGTAAAAGCATTTGAAAACAGTTTTGGTAATAAGAAACTCTCTAAGTAAGTATTTGAAAACATCCTTACTAACTAGAAATTCTCTAGTTAAACTCTGGATGCTATATCAACTAGGTATTTCATATCAGGTAGCTTTTTGATCAAGTCTCTAAACTTGGGACTAACCTATTTTTTTAACATATTAACTTTTTGAAGAACTCTTTGAACAGTGTCATTTTACAAATTTACTCGAAATAACTTATATAACATCATATTTCAGATTATAGACATATTAAATCATGTTCATATATCGGGTTTATCATACTAAATAACATTATATTACTAAATTCCTCAAATTCACATACTTACCTATTATCGCATTAAGCCCACATCCACCAACATGCCCATATTACAACTCCACCTCAAACCATAGAATTCCATATTATTTTTTACAATAGAATATAATCCAAGTAAATTGTAGACCTTGATACCAAAGGTTCCATTAAGCTCCATATACAAAATTTTCAAGAAAATTATATTTTTCACCTAATTTAAAGGCTCGAGAATTTCTAAAAATTATAGAAATCCTTTTTGTCTAAAAACTCTTCATGCAATATTTACATGCAATATAAGGATTCTTTAGAAAAAGTTTACCGTTGAAACTACGTCGACAAGATCATTCAAATCAGCTTCGAAAATTAATCAATTTTGCTTAGTTTTTTAAGGAGGTCCTATATCCACTTAAAATTTTTTCAATATGATATTTTTCCATAAAAATATATATAAAATTATGTTTAAATAAAAATTTCTATAATTTTTGGAGTGAATTTGATATTTTTATAAATTAGCTAAAATTAGATACAAATTTGGACTCATTGGAATGATGGCCGACCGGTCACCAACAACTACTCCTTGGTTATCAGCCAAGCTAGGCATAGCCACCACTGTTGAGTGGTGGTGGTGGTTCTCCTCCAAGTAGCCTTTGCACTTGGGTTCTACCGAATTACTTAGTTTGCACAATATCTATTCTAATTTTCTTTAGAATTTTTCTTACTTTGTTCTTCCTATTCTTGTAATTTTCCTAGAATCATAAGGATCTAATTGATTATCTGGGGAGAGTTGGTGAAAATTCCTATATTATAGAATGAAAAATGACATTTTCTCTCTCCTCCAAGGGTTTTATACCCTTAAATCCCATATTGTTAGGTGTCCTAAAGTAGTCTAATTACTCTACAACTGTCGTATTGATAAATCATGCCTTAACCAAGGTGATTCTAATAGTTTAACGCTTGTATGACCTTTTTATTATTTTTCTCCTAAAGTTTTAAGTAATTATTCATATTTTAAGGTATTTTAAGCATTTTTGGGTATATAATTATATATAATATTATACTTAGGGTACACATACTATATTTATGTATTATTTTAGATCATTTTATAATTTCTTTTATCCAAATAATTTATCTTTAATGTTTGATTATTTACATGTTTTACAATATAATGTAATTTAGTAAAATTATCTAGTTTTAGTCATAATTCTATTATTTTATTATATTTCAATATGTTGGACTCACGACATGCCATTGTTTAATTGCTAGGACCTACACGTAAAGTACTACTCTAATTGGTTAACTTTCATGTATACCTTAAATTGTTTGCTTGGATTCCAACACATAAGACTATAGGCTCTTTGAATCGGATACGTGAGTTTATGGGGCTCATAACGTCGATAATACAGGCCTTCTATAGTAACATTAATACAGGTAAGTTGAGATCATGGCTTTACTACTTACTAAGATATTATATCAAAATATCTGGAGGTTTAAGAGTACTTTTACTTGTAGTTGTAAATTAGTTATCTATATGCATGCCACGTGTGTGATTGGTATTTTGTTTATGACAGGAGTTGAACTCCTTAGCATGTTGTTTTATATGATTTTATAATTTTGTATTGTGTGAACTTGTCTGACCTCCCTTAAGGCTATGTTTGGGAAGAGGGAAGGGATGGAAACTGGAAGGAAAGAATTAAGGAGGAAAGAATTACTAGATATCTTGTTTGGATTAAAGGAAAGAGAAAGGAAAGAATATAGAAGGAATATTTTTTTAAAATAACATTTAAACAATCCTAAATAATTTATATTGTCTCCAAAAAGATCACAAAACTTAAAAAAGTAAGGGTATAATTGGAATTTTAATAATTTTCCATCCCAAATCACTCTAATTTGAATGGGAAAAAAAACATATGGGCCTTGGAATCTTTCCCTCCTGTTTTCCTTCTAATTCCAAAGAAGAGTAAGTGTCTTCAAATTTGTGTTTTCCTTCCACTTTCCTTCTCCTCCCAATTCTTTCCTTCATCCTAAACATAGTGTAAATGGAACTAATAGTAATTTGATTGCTAATGTAATTGCATATGCATGACAACTGTTAGGGGAACAACTTGGAGTGTCAAACCAACTATCGACTCCTTTTAATAAGGATAGTTGAAATGGTACTTTCCTCATCCTTACTCGAATTATGTGATAGACGAAGAGGTCATGACAAGGGTAGGGGTTGTGGCTTAAATGTGGTTATCGAAGAAGGGTGTTTTCCATTGTACAAGTTTGGGTTTAGTTTAATTTTGAGTTTCGGTAAACTCCTCAATCCGAGTTAGAGCAGATATAATTTTTCTAACTTCACAATGAACTAGATAACACTATGTGATGTTTTAAGTAATTGATTGCATTATATTTCATTATAATTAATAACTTTGTTTGTGATTATATGGTATTCTTTTGACTCTGTCACACTTATTGAGCTAGTTATGCTCATATTCCTATAAATTCTTTTGTAGGTGACAAGTGAAAGTTTAAAATATATAGATATTACCATCCCTAGGTTAGTGTGCAGTTGGTTGAAAAAATGAGGAAAGGAGAATCTACTGAATCTGGACTTTTAACTTTTCTTTTTGGTTTGAGGAAACTAACTAGGAATTCCCTAAGACGTCCACTAATTTCCTTTTTTATTGTAAATAGATTCAAGACCTATGGCTTTTATAAACTCTTTATGTAAATTATAACTCTACGTATTGAAATGTTTATATAAGTACTGTTATATTATCAGACAACAGGTTATCTTAAACAGGTATTTTGAAAAGCTATACCTAGATTTGATTATCAACAAGGATTAGACTGGATGTTTTAAGTTGGTTAAGTTGTGTATGTCTTGTGTGAACTATATTTATGATAACAGTTGTGAAGTTAGCTTCTATGTTAGGATAGTTTACACGGTAGGACTGTTACAACTTCTTCTATTCGAGGCATGATGTAAATATATCTAATAAATATAAAATATGAGAATATTACTACCGAAAGCTAAATTTAATGAAGCAACAAATTGGAATATTGAAATTTGTGTTAGTAATTGATATTATAATATACTACAATTCATTGTTTGATTCTTAAACAATTTAGATTATGTTATTGAATGTCCTTTTGTCGTAAAATTGAATTAATTAATTTATTCTTTTCCATATTTTAATCTAATCCAACATGTATTTCTCAACGAACAAAAATAAAGAATGCATAAATATTCAAATATATAATAAAAATATCCTAAACCTCTTAATCCAATGCCTGAAATACTAAAGTATAATTCATTATTTTAGTAAGCACTAAAATTATGAGGGAAAAAATATGATCTATGAAAAAAAATAACATAAGGAAAGAGGAAACCTACAATCAGTTTACTTTGTTGAATAAAATGGATAGGGAATATGAAAACATTATGCCTTAAGAATGGCTATTATAAGGAATATCGTAAAAATTATATTCTAGTATTTGTTTTATGTAGTTTTTAATGCTTATGCTCATGTTTACTTTATCTTATTAATTGCAACATTTATTAGGTACTAATATGCCCTTTGTTATCTAGAGTAACTAACTAATGGCTATGGCTATTATAGCTTAGTGGTATCATTTTGTTCTCCCTTTGAAATAGATCATTGTTCGAATCTTCCCTCCCCATAGTTAGCAAAAGAGAAAAAAGGAAAAATAAGGAACACGCTTATATATACTAGCTTGACTAATTACATGAAGTAAATTTAAATATGTAAATTTTTTTTTAAGACGTACTATTTTGGTATATTTTTTCATAATCTATGTTATAGAAGTACAAAACTCTACAAGTTGCGTGATACTACGTGTAGCTCCAAGCTCCAAATAGTTGAGATAAAAGCCACTTTACTGTCTACCAGTAACAAGGTGCCCCAACTTCCAATACCGATTTGCATCTCCACACTCATCCATACAAAGATATCGGCCTAACTACGCAAGCACAATAGAACTCGAACCCTCTCTCTTGTCCTCGCCATTCCCCTTCACAATCAACGAACAACTGCTCTTCTGTTCTCTCAACGCCTCATGATACCGAACAGCAGTAGCACAAATCCCGTCTCCAACCACACACATTGCCCAAATAGCCGAACGCCACTTCCCAGCCACAGTCACCCAGTTAATTTCCTTCTCCTAGTTGAATACGACCAGACTCCACTATCTGACCACACTTACAACGTCCACTTGTACAGTCCATCCATAGAACACCAATGCAGCAGCGTCCAGGTCCCCTCCTTCGCACGTACGATGCTTCATCTAATCCCACACACACTTCCTACGCTCCAGCTTGCCAATCACGGCAACTACACGCCACTATGCAGCAGTTCACGTACGATACTGCATATACGAGCGCACACCACAACATAGACTACTGCTGCACTTGTCTCGCATACCGAAGCCAAGATCCCACTTCAACGCCATTGCTGTTGTTTTCTTGATCATGACCCAAATTCCCTTTGACTTGATCCACACCCGATTCGATTCGGTCGAGATTCGATCTACCATAGCCTAACTTGCATGCCTGAATACAGGTCCAACCTCTTTTTTCTATTTCTTCTATTGTGTGTTTTATTTTTTATTTATTCATCTTGATTTGTTTAAGTAACTGTTTTAAAATATAAAAAGAAAGAAGAATGTATAGCTTAGGAAGTTTTTATTTTTATTTTTTATTTTTTTTTTCGCATTAGCATTTTAAGATTTCTCATTTAAAAAATTATTTTTTTGAAATAAAATAAATAATTTTTTTTTAAAAAAATTAAGATGTTTTAAAGAGTTTTTTTTTTTTAAATACTTAAGAATTAGTGCTCTTTTGAGAATTTTCTTTGAATAAAATAAACTAAATTGATAAAAACATAAATTTAGTCGGTTTTCAGAAATTAAAAAGAATCAATACACTAAAGTTTTCGAAAAGAACTATATTGATTTGACCTGATTAATGAGTACGTAGATATTTTTTGGACAACTATAAAAAAGTAATTATTTTTCTTTTTCTTAAATTTTCGTAATAAAAAATAGTAAAAATTTCATTTTAGTTACATTTTTGTATATTTATATATATTTTAGCACTCTTAGAAAAATTATAAAAATAAAGCCTATTAATTTTTTTTTTTAATCTTTACATAATGACTTAATTTTAATAAGTTATCTCTCGAATTTAGTTTTTTTGGTTTAATTTTCTCAAAATTATTTTTAAAATATTTATAAACTAGTGGCTAAATTAAGGTTTTTTTTTAAAAACACTAATTTCATTTATTGTTAATATAACTAGTTGACAAATTTAATTTTTTTAAATATTAAATTGGTTAATTTGATATAAATTAAATTAAAAAAAATCGAAATAAACTCAATACTTGTAGGTAGCCTTAAATTTTTGCAGCTTAGGGTTGATAAGATCCTTTTAAATGGAGGGAATGATTGTTTTAACGCCTTGTATCTGTTTTTTACTCATAAATATATGGTGATGCCGTACTCTGATGGCCATGAGGGCCTTTCAAGAGATAAGTGGTCAAAGGTGACATCGCATTTAACGGATGGAAGTCTTGCCAAAGCTGAGTTTTGAGACATTTTCATTGAGATCACTAAGGGCCTTAAAGGCCTATACATAGGACTTTGCTAGGCTGGGCCCTCCCATTTATTCGGCTATGTTGGGTTCAAGATAATTGGCCAGGCCTCTTTTGGGATTGGTAACATAAGGATAGGTAAGGTAGTTGACCTTTGCCCATTGTGGACTACAGCCTTTAAGGCTAGGGTGTTGATGGTAAATTATAACCTTACGGATAGTATGTAACTTACAATTGTAACTAATATAAATTAATATCAACATATTACGATAAATATACTATATCAAACACTTTATTTAAAAGCAAAGCAATAAACACAAGTTACTTTTTAATATACATTACTATAGTCTCCTTAGTTGATTTTTATAACATTTTATCACATTTTATCAAGTCTATAATTTTTTTACCTAATAATATTCTTTTTTGTATTTAAAGTATAATTAAAAGGTCAGTTAGAATGAATACAAATTAAAAATCATTTTCTTTTAATCAAAATGCTTGCAAATAATAGGTTGGAAAACAATATTCCATTTTGAAAAGAGTTTTTCATTTCCTTATAAAAAGGACCATATTTTTTTTTAGTGAAAGAATGTTTTGCTCAATATGTTTTGTACTTAAAAGATCTTTTTTTAGTAAAACAAATAAGTAAAAATAAAGAAAAGACTTTTTGAAGAATATTTTTCTTGAAACAAATGGGGCCTAAATCTAAATATCTTCGTTTTAATGTTGCCAAATCTTTATTAATTGATTTTTGAGAGCTTCTACAGTCCCTCTCCTATTTTGATGGGACTGGTCTAGTTTTCCATCTTATTTTTTATTTACATTTTTTTTTAAATTTAGACCATTGAACTCTCCATCTCATTCTTGATTTATATTTTTTTAAATTTGAACCGTTAAATCCATAATAAGTTCAATAGTCCAAATAATGCAATGGTTTAGATAATTAGTTCAATGGTTTAGATATGAAAAAATATAAATTGAGTATAAAATAGAGGATTAGACTGATCTTATAGAAAACAACAAAAGGATCGTAGACAAATCCTTGATTCTTTCCTAAATTAATCTTTCTCAAGCATAGGTGAAGCTTCTCTTGGTTTAATCTTTCATAAACGTCAAATATTGAGTAGACAAATTTCTTTTATTTTTTGAAAATAACATACAAGGATCAATGTTTAAGGTCAGATTTAAATAGAGGGTTAAACTTTTAAGTAATTCAAATAGAGAATCAATCCTATGATTAGTGATTCAAATAGAGGATTATAATCCTAATTTTCTTTTAATTTTGATAATTTATTTGAATTACTTATCATAATGATGATTCTCCATTTTAAACACATAAAAGTTCCATATTCAATTTGAACCACCTAACATAACATTTATTTGAACCACTTAAATATCCTTTATTTTAACTTAACCTTAAATGTTAATTCCTTTGTATGAATATATATATATATATTTTTTATGTTAGGCTCAGCTATGTAAATTACTTGCTTAGGCTTTCTTTGATTCCTAACACATGTTAGTTACTTTTTAAATTGTTGATCATCATAGACATGTTCAATGGGCTAAAACGTGGACTTGCTTTTCACATGTCAATGGAACCGTTGTTTTGCAATGTGGCAATGAGTTTTGCAATAAACACTAGGTCGACTTTATCTTCAATTTGGCATCAAATTAATTTACTTTGGGTGTGGTTGCTAGTTCTCAATTACATACATACAACACACATTTAGATAAGGATTTTTATAACTTATCAATTACTTTAATCTACTTACTTAAAATAAATAAATAAAAAGTTCCAATGGACCCCTCTTTTGACCATAAAAGGTGAATTAGGGGTAAAAATGTGAATCTCATTGTTGATAGGGCCTTTTAAACTGTGCTGACCTGATAAATCATATGGCTTCGACTGTACCCCTTGAAGACTCAGTGTTCCCCCTCATGGTTAACTTCAACTCAATCCCATCATACGACTTGCCCAACTATGGTGGACACCAACGGTTAGAAGAATACAGATAAGGTCGAATAACTAAGTTAACAACTATCTCTTATATTTGTGAACCACATGGAACATTGTAGCTCTAATACCCATTAGTTGCGAATGTGGATTTTGCCTACTAACTCCTCTTAAACTGTCGGCTCCATTCCTTTATAAATATAAGACTGTCACCTAATGGTAAATCACTTGATACTTTATATACTAGAGCTTACCCTTTGCTTTAGAGTACTCTTACTCTTTCTATACATTAAACTAACTTAAGCATCGGAGTGGCTACGTTAGACAACACCATGGCACCCCTCACTATTCTTTGTCTTGTAGGCCCATCTAGTTATGTGAAGCTCAATTTCACTTAAATCTCAACCAGCTAATATCCAAAGATGAAATTTGGTGCCGTTGTTGGGAACTCAATCTCGTTGCGAGCCGTAACTAAGAACAGACAAGGCCGATTGCTGGATGGGTTCAAGCTTGTAGAAAGCTCGAAAAGAGTTAATGGGGAAAAGTACGAAAGAGTGAAAGTGAAAAATAAAAACGGTAAGCAAAATCTATAAACAGTTCTAAAGAATATGACGCATTAATAGAACTTCCAAAGACTCATGGTACAGTTTGATATGATAAACGAATTGGTCTAATGAGGTTACTCGCCACCTAACCTTGCTTAAGAGAAAGGATGAGAGTAATACCGAGAGTAAACAAATAATGTTTATAGAAGGAAGAAAGTACTCAAGTGTATTGAAGGTAATTTGCCTTTTACAGTTATAAGTACAAAGGTATTTATATCCGTAAATTAAGGCAACTTGCCCAAAAGGAAAAAGACAAAAAGAACATTTCTTAAAGAAGCAATGTATACGATATAAAAGAATAAAAATGAATATAAAAAAATAAAAATGAACATAAAAAAAAACAATCATTACTGCTACAGATACTACATATGATACTGTACATGTGGTGATGCCAGTCCGTGGATGCTTCTTACGTCGGCACAAGTAGTAGGAGTTGGCCATTTGACAATTGCTTGGATCTTTTTGTCATCAACTTGTAAACCTCTTCCACTGACTATGTAGCCCAAAATACCACTTCCTCCTAGCAAAAACAACATTTCTTTAAATTGTCGAATAGTCTCTCGACATGGAGGATATCTAGGACTGCTCTAAGATGTTCATAGTGACTTGGCATGTTGATACTATATACTAGGATGTTGTTGAAGTACACTACAACACACTTCCCTATGAGATGTCTTAACACATATTTCATAAGCCTCAAGAAAGTGCTCGGGGCATTCGATAAGCCAAAGGGCAGGATAATTTACTTGTAAAGTCCATGTCGAGTATTGAATGTATTCTTCCACTCGTCTCTTGGTTTTATGCGGATTTGATGGTAGTTAGATTTAAGATCAATCTTGCTGAAAATCTTGGCTCTACTCAGTTCATCCAACATGTTAGGTTCCATCCTTTTTTGACACTAGAAGTGCAGGCACAACACAATAGATGAGACTCTTTCTTACATAGCCTCTCTCAAGCAACTCATTGACTTGAAGTTGGAGCTTAGAAGCCTGCTCAGGATTTATCTGATAAGCTGGCTTAAAGTGCAATGATGGATACTAAGTCAATGCAGTACTCTATTCCTTAAGTTGGGGGCAACCCCTCAAGTAACTGTTTTAGGAATAGATCGACATATTCATCTAGCGGCTCCTTGATTTCTTGAAGAAGCTTGCCCTGCTCTTTCATTTCCAATAGTCGCTTGACTAACAATAGGATCGGCTCGTCAGCATTGATGGCCTCTCGGAGTTCGACTCTACTCATCCCCGAAGCCTTTTTCGATTCGCGAGCAAGTTTTGTTTACAACTTGTTAACTTCTCTTAGTAGCATCAGATTTAGCGTGATCTTCCGGTCATCCTTCTTGAACATATACGTGTTCTTGTAGCAGTCCTATATAACTCTTCTATCAAACAACAATGCCCTACCTAGCAACACGTAGGAAGCATACATAGGCAAAACGTTGCAGAGGATCTCGTCAGAGTAAATCCCTATAGTGATTGGTAGTAGTATTTACCGAATGACATGTAATGCTTCTTTCTCACTCAACTAGTGCAACTTGTATGGCCTGGGATGTGTAATAGTCATTAGCTTTGGTTTGGAAACAAGATTAGTCAATGCCACATTAGTGCAACTTCCATTATCTACGATGAGAGCATACATTTGATCATTTACCTTACAGGTGGCATAAAATAAATTCTTTCTCTGCTCCTTCTCTTGTAAGGGTTCCACGCTTATAATGCATCGGACAACCATGAGTAACTGGTCTAAGTCATTGGGAAAGACGTCCTCCTTAATCAGTTCTTTCTCGGTAGGAACTATCTTCTCCTCTGGTTCCTCATTCGTACTTTCTATTTCTAACTTTAGGATGTCTCCCTTAATGACCATCGTCCTTTAGTTCAGGCACTGAACAGCCATATGTCTGAACCTTTGGCACTTGAAGCACTTAATTCGGCTGGTCTTCCTGTTAGTCCCTTACTCTTTCTCATATGTTCGGGTCAGCACTATATCTTTAGGTTGACCTTTTCGTTCGACTCTTACATCAATCTTTTTGCTTGCCTCTGTACTCGACTAAGCTCAATGACTTGCTTGACCAGGTCAGCTAGTTGATATTTTAGCCATTATTCAGCTCCTTCTTTACCTCTCCACTTACTGGGCAATCCTAACAACTTCATTCATTGTATCAAATTGTTGGAGCTCTACAACATCTTGAGCCAATAACGAACCATGAGACTGTTCGAGCTGGTAGTTCCTCCACTTTGCAACGTATCATAAGCATTTGAAATTCTTGAACATACTCATCAACAGTTCAACCTCCTTTTTTTAGCTCCTAAAGTCGAATGAAAGTATCTTAGAGGTATGTTTCTGACGTGAATTTGTCTCTGAACACTCTCTTCATCTTGAGCCAAATGTTAATCTCTTGGTACTCTTTTCGTCTTCTCATGATTTAAAAATTCTTCCACAACATGACTGCATACTTAGAGAATTCAATAGCAACAATTCTTACTTTCTCATAATTGTCATACTAATAATAATTAGACATACGCTCCACTTTCTCTTCCCACCTTAGATACTCATCAGTATTCCTAGATCTATTGAAACTCGAAATTCGAAGCTTCACATGGTTGGATGCTTCATTCATCAAGTCTCTCGTTAGTGCTTTTAGGAGTTCCCTAAGATTGTGGTCCATAGAGGATAACTCAATTGTCATCACTGGCAGTAACATTTATACTTGGGTCTATAATTTTTTCTCACAGATTCAAAACTCAAATAATACTTAAGACAATTTAATACAGTAACATGCTCTGTTTCACACAAACAAAATAGAGTATAATACTACTATAATTCACACAAAACCTTCACTCTAATATCAAGATGTTGCAAATCGTGACCAATAACAGATAAGAGCAGTCGCTGGATGGGTCTAAGCTTACAGAAAGCTCGAAAAGGGTTAATGGGGAAAAGTGCGAAAGAGTGAAAGTGAAGAATGAAAATAGTAAGCAAAACCCATGAGCAGCTTCAGAGGATATGACGCACCAATGGAACTTCCAAGGACTCATGGCACAGTTTGATATGACGCACAAATTGGTCCAATAAGGTTACTTACCACTTAACCTTACTTAAAGGAAAGGATAAGAGTGATGCGAAAGTAAACAAATAGTGTTTATGCAAGGAAGGAAATACTGAAGTGTATTGAAGGTAATCTACCTTTTACAGCTACAAGTATAAAGGTATTTATACCAGTAAGTTAGGACAACTTGTCTAAAAGGGAAAAGACAAAAAAAGCATTTCCTAAATAAGCAATGTACACAATACAAAAGGGTAAAAATGAATATACAAAGAAAACAATCATTGGTGCTACAAATACTATATATGATACTGTACACGTGGAAATACTTCTTTGTCGAGGTGAGGAATAGAGGTTCATTACAAAAACCCCCTAAGATGAAAGGGAATCCTAGTTGTTAGAACTCGGCCAAATATTGTCAGTTCCACGATAACTATGGTCATACCATAGAGGAGTGCTTCCAATTGAAGAACGTAATTGAATATGTTGTTTAGTAAGACTTCTTTGGTGAGTATGTAGCATAACAGAGGAATGACAACAATTTTGATGATGATGAAGACAAGGCGCCTCGAAAGCGATGAATCGTGTAAACACCTTATTTTTGCTATTTTATTTTAGTAGTTCTATTAAGCCAGGAAAATAAAAATAAAATTAAAAAAATAATAAAAATGAATTGATAAGTTGTATCGAGTTGAAATTTATCAAGTTGAGTCGTATCATGTTTTATTGAATCGTATCGAGTCGAGTTGTTTAGAGTTGAATCAAATAATGATGTGTGTCCAGTTTAATAAATATTAACTTATTGAAGGATTAGGCTTCATTAAAATATTTTAGTCAAGTCTGATATAAAGTGGATTTTTTTATTTAATTTATATTAGGCTACAATAGACTTAGGATTTATTAAGTGTGTTTTTGAGCTGAAAAAAATTGGACCGAATCGAACTTGGAAAATAGAAAGCTCAAATTAAGTAAGGTTTCTAAAAGTTAGGTCGAATTTTTAAAGAATCGTTGTTATATCTTCCATATTTAATGTTTTAGATCATATCGTTTGATACAAAGGATTTAGTTGTGTGATTGATAAATAATGAGTCAGCGGTGACATTTAACATGTTTTTAAAATTACATTCCCCTACAGTAACAAAAAAAACACAAGTCTACATCCATAAGTTTTCTTTACAAATCCCTAGTACACCGCACAACTCTACAATTATCCCCGTGTAACTCGTCCATCTCATTATCCTCACTAACAAACACAGCAGCCCCCCTGAACACACAATCAAACACACAGTAATCCCACAAAAATCAAACACTGCCACAATAAACGCCTGATCACTAATCACTGTCCATACAAGATAACATCACTTGATCATACATTTACTCTACGCCAGCATTGCCTCACACAACTGTACGATTGATACAACTCAAGATGACACAAGTATGGACACATCGATACAACAAAAGACACATACAACTAAAGACCATTTGCGTGCATGATTGACATAACTCCAATGACACAAGCACGCACACTGTTAGACGCTACACACACGACACATAAACTAACCGACCCCTCCCCTTCGATACACACGCCGATACACTTCACGCCCTTCATTAATCACTCGTACACAGACTATGCACAAACACTCCACACACGCTGCATTGGCCTGACGACACTTTGACACACTAAAGTCGACATAAACATATACGACACTAGCACATATTCTACTAACGCACAACCTATAATGAACACTGACATGATCACTCACACATTAATTTTACATAGCCACGCACAACACATGTGATTTATTGTGACGCTTACAATCAATTCCACAATTGAGCACGTGCACATAGTCTAGACGATTACAACACGATCACGTTCGACTCGACTAATTTAGGTAATAAAGGTTATTTTCTTTAATTAGTGATCCTATTTTATTAGTTAATTTAATTATATTTACTAATTTATTTTTTAATGCAGGTTTGTTATATATTTTTTAATAGTCATATTGTTAGCTATATTTTTTTAAAGATAATTTTCAATTTTTGATAATTTAGTTAAATTGTATTTTTTGAAAAATTATATATCTTTTCTCTGAGATCTGTATCTTTGGAGAAGATACGTATCTTAGCATATTTTACATGTAGGATTTAGGAAAGATATTTGTTGATATGTAGTAATTTTCTTAACAAAAAATCTTAATCGGGGTTTTTCAAAAAGATTTAGTTAGTTAAAGTTTTCTTAGATTCATGAAATTAGATCTTTTAGTTTTTTTTTTTTGAAAAATAATAAATGGTTAAATAAATGTAAATCTAACTCAATTTTAAAAAATAAAAAAAATCTACTAACTAAATATTTTACAAAAAAGAGCTACGGTGATTTAATCCCGACTAGCGGATACTTACGTACTTTCGAGGTAACTGTATAAATTTTTTTTTTCCTTTTTCTTCAAAATATTGTAATAAAAAATTCATTTTAGTTATATGTTGCATATTTGTATATATCTTAGTATGTATAGAAAAAAAAATCAAAATAAAGCCCATTAATTTTTTTTAATTTTTACATGGTGACTTAATTTTAATAGGTTAGCCTTCGAAGTCAATTTTTCTGGTTATTTTTCTAAAAATTATTTTTTTAGAAAATATACAGATCAGTGACCAAATTAGGGTTTTCCTACACAGAAATCCTAATTTCGTTTTTTACTAGTTTAACTAACTAGTGATTCCAATTTTTAAAAATATATTTTTTAAGAAAAATGTTTTCTTAATTTAATGTTAAGTAATTTATATCAAGCAGATTGTACTTAATATAAGTTAAATTAAGGAAAATGAAATAGGGCATAATAGAATTGATAACTCCACTAAGAACACCTAGTGGGCTAAACATGTAAAAATTAAAAATTAATTGATGGGATTTTGTATTATTTTTTCTTTAATTATATTATAATTGTACTAACTGGTTTTTAGTGATGCAGGCCTTATAAAAAACCAGACCTAATTGCAGGAGGGGGGAGGGGGATTTATTTTAATAACCATTTACATGTTTAGATGTGGTCAGACATGAACCATCTTAAGAACTTAAGATGAGTCGCCATTGTATGAACCTTTAGGTTATTAGGGTCTTTACCCTCGCCCCGCGGTAAGAGACAAGCTTATTTAGGCTTCGATGTAGCCCATTAGGTTTTTCTCTGAAAATCCTTGAAGCTATAGAGTCTGAGACCCGTAAACCCCTGTCGAGTCTAATTTTTCGGTTTTCTTTCATTTAATTTGATTTGCTACTTTTTGATTAATACTAAATCCTAACCCATTTAATATTAATCCTCGACTTAAGAAATTAGGAAATTCCGGTTTTTTATTTTGAAAAATTTTTGGAGTTGCCACCTGATTGGATTCGGGAAAAAGAAAAGAAAATCCTAATTAATTGGGCGGATTGATTACAATTTTGCTATCGGTTTTTTATTTCAATTTAATATAAACTAGAGGATTCTGAATCCGGGGGCTAACCTATTAAACCCTAACAGGTACTACTATTTATTTAAAAAAATTAGGATTATTTTTTAAATTATAATATTTTTAAGAAAAAATAAAAATCAAAAGAAAAAAAACCTAAGTTTTTACAAATTTTATTATCACTCCAAATGTGCCTATGTACCTTCTAGCTGAGATAAAACAATCGTAGTTCTCTCTAAAAATTTTTAGCGTGTTGATTGATTTTAATTTTGAAAACCGATTGAGTTTACGTTATTAATTGATTCAGTTTATTTAAAAAAGAAAATATAAAGGATCCTAAATCATAAGTGATTTAAAAAAAAAAAACTCTCTTAGACATTCTAAAAATCTTATTGATATTTCATTAATTTTTACTTCTAAAAATTGGTTTTCTAAGCGAGAATCCAAAAAATAATCTTAAAAATTTTCCTAAACTAATATATACATATATATCTATACCACTATTATTAATTAACTATCTAAATAAGTAAAACATAATATACTTAGTCTATATACATATATGAGGAAACTAATATAAAAAGAAACCATTAAGTTAATATATGTAATTACGTATAACTAACTAAGGATCTAATGTAATATAATAATGTAATATAATAGAATAACTAAATAAAATAATAGAAAAAAAACAACCGAACCTGAGGCTATTCAATTGGAGTGTGTTACTGATTGCTTTTCGCCGTGAAGGACAGGCGTCATGTGTACTATACGTGCGTTGCTGTTGTAAAGTTGGATGTTGATCGGTAGGCAATGGACTGATCGCGTATGTGGCTCACTGCAAAGTTAGGCAAGGCTGGGTGTGCTTGGCCGTGCGGTCAGGGACAAGTTAGGCGTTCGTGTGTTGTGGTTAGCACGGCATAATTGAGTCGCTATTTTGGATCGATTGTCAGGGGCTGCCGTTGTTGTTTATCCGTTGTTCGATGAAGTATGCCAATCAGTGTGGTCAGCAGTGGGCATATGCAAGTGCAGCGTTGTTGTGAAGCGAACTGCGAGTGGATGGAGCGCGGATTGTGCAGTGTGTTTTCGCGGGAAGTGCAGTGAGGCGAAGTGTGATCAGTGAAGTGCAGTACCACGACAAATCAAGGAACGTGCCTGCTATGCATCTGTGCTATGTACTGATGATCGCTGTTCCACTTGTTGTTCATCGAGTACTGCATCACTGATCGATGGTGTATCATTTGGAGGTTGCTACGGACGTGTATGGCAATGGATGTTCACGGTAATGTCACGTTACAGCTGTGCTGTTGATCGTTTGGTTGTGGCTTGGTCTTGTTTGGGTGGAGCTTCGAACGTGGTCTGATCAGTGAAACGTAAGGCTAGTTAGCAGCATTGGACAGTGACGATCTGCGTGGAGTTGGTTTGGTTGTTGTCCTGGAATGGAGATGGCGGCCTTATACGAGGACTTGTATGTTGGGGAGTTGGCTGGAGCGTTTGGTTGTGGCTATGGATGTAGCGGCAGTGGAAGGGCGGTCGTGGTTGTTCAATGGGTATGGTTATCGCATGCAGCGGATCAGGTCACGTGGGTATTGGTGCGTGAGTGTTGATTCGGCGTTAGAGTTGTAGCGTGCTTGTATGTTGTCTTCGGCGTGTATGGCTTGTGGCGAAGTGTTGTGTTTCAAGTAAGGAAGATGTGGATCGGAGGGCGGCGTACTGTTCGTGAATAGAACGACTGGCATCGATCTATCACGGAGTGGATGGTTGTTATTGCTAATGTGTAAGCGTTGTGAACTTGGATGAGGATGGTGGTTGTGAGAGAGGGTTGGATGGCCTGTGTATTTGTGTTCAACGTATACGGTGAGCAATGTAGATGCTGAATTGGGATTGATTGAAATTAAGAAAAAAAAAAACTCCCTTCTTTTTAGCGTTTGTGTGTATTTATAAACCCAAACTAAATCGTATCGTATCGTATCATATCGAATTATATCTATTGTATTTGATTTGATAAAAATTAAACTAGATTCAAATTATTTATATTAATTCAAATCCAACTTAATAAAATCAAACTAGATTCAAATATTCTCTAACAATTTAAATCCGAATGAAAAGATTTGATTAGATGTGATCCCGATTTTTTAACTCACTTTTTTTATAAAAAATAAAAATTAAATCAATAAAAGATACATAAGTGTCTATCAAGAGTCGAACTTGTAACCATAAGCTAATCTAATACTCATACTCTAATACATATTCATTAGGTCGTTGGCATGTGCGTTAATTTTCAGTATAATTAAATTTTACTTAAACCGCATGACTCTCTAAAATAATTATTTGAACTAAACTAAAACTATTTGTCTCTAAAATATTTTACTTCCTAAAATTCCAAAAAAATCTTTATAATTTTTTCTTTTCTCATTTTTTTGTATTTTCATTATTTTTCAAATGTTTATTATTTGTTATTTTTGAGTTAGGACCTTATTTAAAAAAATTAAACTATAATGACTAGGGCAAAAAATTGAGTGTCTACAACCCTACCCTCTTACATCATTCTTTTTGAAAAAAAGGAGTAGTTATCTTTAAATTATAGGAAAAGCCTGATGATTCCATAATCTGTTCAGCTTTCTTTTACAAAGAAAAAAGGGGAAATAAAAAAAAACCAAACCCTTATATATAAGTATTCACGAGTTTCAATTTTTTTTTTAAATCCTATTTTAGACCTACTTATATATAAAGGTACTTTTTGACTACAAATTCATAATACTTCCTATAATTTATTAATTATCGACCCTTATTGCATTACATGCGTGTGTAGTATACTGCATTTTTTTTATATATTTGACTTTTTTTATGCTCGTTTCTATGTGATTGTTTTATTTCTTGTATTGTATGTATTTATTTTTATTGTCTCTTAGTGAGTAAAAGGTTGTGTAATTAAAAAAAAAAATTGAAAAAGCTGTAAAATTATTAATATCATATCTAGCTTTATTGTAAATTTAATGGTCTTGCTGTAAATAATCGCATCATTTCATGTTTTTATGTAATATAGATATGAAAAGTCAAGGTAGTGTCAATCTTGAACCCGTCCATGAGATCCAGCTGGATAAATACTCTTTCCTCGAGGCTATCCTGAAAGATTGGTTAAATCAGCTTCCACCTGCTAAGTAAGATCACAATCGTAGGAAGATTGGGCTAGTCATATCCCTCATGCGGGTCGAACTCCACTGGCCTTTAATTCAAGCCTTTATCCATTATTAGGATCCAGAATCTACAGCTTTCAAGTTCGGCCCACATATGTTGTCGCCTTCTTTAGAAGAATACTCATAGTTACTTAGTGCTCCACCTCTCGAAGTAGGCATAACCGTCATAGATCTTAGAATTTAGCTCGAGAAAGCCTTCATGACCTTGTTGGGAGTCAAAAAGGCAGCCTTAATACTGTTCTTATCTTCAGAGGGTAAAAAATGTCTCAGCATCTTGAGGCTAGTAGAATGGTTTTCAAGGCCAGACACCTACCAGAAACATCATCAAATCTTTCGTGACGGATATGAATCGTGGGTTGAAAAGAGGGTAAATGCCTTTATTCTAACAGTATTTGGGATAGTGTTATTTTCAGTTAGATATGGTTAAGTTCATTATAGGGTAGCCGAGTTAGTAACCCAATTCTTAGGTAGTAAATCCAATATACCGACGTTATTGATTGAGCAATCCAGGACACTCACCTACTTAAGGAAGTAAGGGCATGGGTACTTCACAGCTAACCTTACAATTCTTATTGTATGGTTTCTCAGTTACACACAGGGTTATGGAGGGAATCTTCTCAAAGTGTCCCTAACTGAAAACATAAACCTGATAAATGACTTTACCTGTCACCATTAGGTACTAGAAGAAGCTCAATTTAAAAGATGGGTATCAGTCATAAGCAGGATGCAGCCGATGAATTTTATGCGGACAATTAGGTGGAGCAACTGCACTCAAGCCATCTTAGGGTATGTCGATTACACAGGGGTCCCTCTTATCGGTATTACGGGTTGTATAGGGTATTTCCTAGCTTGTATCACCAAACAGCTGGGTCCCCTTCAAGAGATAACATACAAAGATTCCTTGGATGATGTCACATTGAGTTATCAAGATCCTTGTTTACCCATTGCTACTTTGATTCAACAACTAGCAAAACTTGTGAAGCTGTAGGAACGGAGGGAAGTTAAGAAGGTAATCAATGTGGGAACTTTAAGGGGCAATGTTGGAGAATACCGAGCCATCAAGTAGATCATTTATAATCAGTTAGAGAATATTGGAAAGATACGATATGAAACTCCAGACATTTTTAAACATGAGCCAGAGCCAAAGCCAGAATATCTTTCACCTACGGAGCAAGCTTACCGAGACACCATACAGGCCAGAGTTGAAGCCCAGTTCCAAGAATGCAAAAGAATCATTGAAAAATTAAAGATGGAGAATGGGAGATTACAAGAGGAAAATCAATTCTTGAGGAGTAAGATTTAAGAAAGAGATGTTATAGTTTGGAAGCTAATGAGATAAGTCAATGAAGCTTGTCCTAGCCAAATCCGTCGAATTTTATAGATATAGGATTTGATTTTTTTTTTCTTTTAGAAAGATTAGTTAGGATTTTGTTTCTTTTTCCCTTAATCCATTGTATAGGTTGGATTTTACGATTATTAATAAATTTGTAGCTTCATTAAATAAAAACTTTATTTATTGCGCAGTCTTTTGCTCATTTTTTTTTCTTTCTTGATAGTTGCCTTTTGAATAAAAGAAAAAGAAAACAAGCAATAAAAAATATAAAAATGAAAGAAAAGGAAAAACAACAAAAATTTTAGTTCACAAGGATATCTAAAACTTAAGTTTTCGTTTAGGATTTTGAAGACAACGCCTAAGCGAGTAGACTTAGCTAGAAGCCTAATATTCACTCATTCCAAAGCAAGAATGTCAACTTAGGGTATTGGAAATCTCAGTCAAATCGAGCTCAACCCGATAATTGTGACCTTGGAAGAGAATATGAGCAAGATGGCTAAACAAATCCAGGCTCTTACTCAGGCTATTGGAATTCTTAATGATAGGAAAGCATCTTAAGTTTACCTGAATCGGAATGTAGCAGCGACCCTTCCCCTTGAATTAGAAGATGCAAAATTGGCTCTTAACACTAAGATGTGGAAGAAGGAGATTGAGGAAAAACATCGAGAGATGGAAAGGAAGTTTATGTAGAAGTTGACCAAGAAAACGAAAACTCTCGAAATGGTTAATGGGCTTGAGCAAATGGGAATGATCAATTTGCTGACATATGAAGATGATGATTTCTTAGAAAAGTTTAAAATTTTGGAATTCAAGAAATATGATGGAACTGGCTACCAAAAGCTCTATACTAAGTTGTACATTAGAAAGATAGGAAAATACACGAAGTATGATAAGGTGATGGTCTAAACCTTTCAAGATAGCTTGGCCAGACCCACTTTAACTTAGTGTACCCAATTAGATTTGAATAAGATCGACACATGGGATAAGTTAGCCCAAGCCTTCTATAACCAGTATAAGTTTAATATTAAGGTAGCCCCATTCATTTGGGATTTGAATAATCTACGAAAGAAGGCCAATGAAAGCTTTAAGGAGTATTCCTAGAGATGGAAGGGCATGGCAGCTAGGGTAACTCTACCCTTAACAATGGCATTTGCCTTTATCAATACTCTTAGAAGCCCATACTACTAACATCTGGTAGGACATCCTGCCTCTAACTTTGTAGAAATTGTGGCCTCAAGGTGCCAAATTGAGGAAGCTATTGGTACTAGAAGGCTTCTTAATCTTGAAGTAGTTGAGAAGAAAATGCCTCTCGGGAAATTTTCTAATAAGGCCAAAGAAGCTACTATAAGCATTGTCAATACTGAAAACCTTATCAAACCTATAGCCCTGGTAGCCATGATCAAAGGGTCTAATCCCCTGCCAAATCTAAATCAAAATAACCACTTGTAAAGGAGATAGTTCACTCATATCCCAGTTTCTCTAAGTCAGGTTCTTGCTCAACTAAGGAAGGAGAATCTCTTAACATTTGAAATGCCGAAAGAGGGACAAAGATTGAGAGACTACAACCTAAAGCTCCGTTGTGATTATCATTTGGGGTAAGTAGGGCATTCTACGGACTAGTGCTGAAGACTCAGACATAAGATCTAGGATCTCATTGATGCTAAGTTGGTTCGATTAGCTTTCATTTAGACTCTTGCTCCCAATGTAGGTAACAATCCTCTATTGGATCATGGACACTCAATCAACATGATCATCACTGAAGTATCTGAACTATAAGTCAATTTAGATAGTTTCTCCATCACTATTGAAGAGGTAGGTTGGAATTTGAGGTAGGCCGGACACTTGTAAAATATGAATCGCAGAGATAAAACTCGGATTAGACTGGCAATATATCAATTGTTAAAGGATGGGAAGATAAAGAAAGCTAACATTATGGCTATGATGGTTCTAAAACCATGAAAGAAATGTACTCAGAAGGAGCTCAGAGAAAGATATGAAATTGGAGATTCGATGGTTGACACTTTGGGAGAGCCGTCAGGAAAGTTTGGGTACTTGGTCGATTAGGCCGGTGCACTCATAGTATATGCTGATGAATTACCTACTGGATAAGGTTTTGAATTTGAGAAAGAAGACAAACTTATTGCAGAAGCCAAAAAGACAGCTGAGATGGTTGGAATGATTGAAGGTGGGCCTAAACCTTTGGTTTTTGAGTACTACAAGAAGACTGAAAAGGTTGAAGAATTAGGCAAGCCCAAGAAAATAGCTTTTAATGTCCCAATAGCTTCAGAGAATTACAAAGCAGCCTCTCTAGATTACCAAATCCTGAATTAGACAACCAGGTCCTTATTACCCATGGTTGGTAGGCTTATTCGTTCAGGATGAGTTTATGACCAGAATGAAGAGGCCAATAGGAAGACCACTATAGAAGAGGCTTCTCAAAAAATCTTTGAAGATACGGATGAGAAAGATGAAAATGTTGCAAAGAAGATAGTGAAAGCTAGTAAGTATAAGATTATGGATCAATTAGCCAAAGTACTTGACCAGATCTCTCTAATGGGCTTACTATTATCATCAGCTACTTATCGGGAAGCTTTGATCAATATTCTGAAAGGTGTCAAAGTACCTAAAGGGATTTTCACTAAAAAGCTGGGATTGATGGTTAATTTAATATTTGCAATGGATTGGATTTCATTTTCATCGGATGAGCTAGGTGAAAAAAGAGGCTGGCATACAAAGCCTCTGTTCATAGTGGTCAAGTATGTAGGGAAAGCAGTTGCTCGAGTATTGATTCATAATGGGTTTTCATTGAATGTGTGTCTGCTAACGACACTTAATTTGCTTGGGGTAGATGCAACTGAGATGAAGCCTAGCTCAATTTTAGTAAGGGCTTTTAATGGATAAAAAAGGGAGATACTTAAAGAAATTGGGTTGCACATCGAGATCGATCCATAAATGTTCACTATCCCGTTTCAAGTCCTAGATATACCTCAAACTTTCAATCTTCTATTGAGGAGGCTGTAGATTCACTCAGCAAGGGCAATCCCGTCTATTTTGCATCAGAAGGTGAAATTTATAGCTAATAGGCTGTTGTTTACTTTTCTTAAGGAGAAAAATGATGAGATTTATAAGGAGACAACTTTTTTGTATATCGGGAGTGAAGAATTGGAGGAACCACGGTTGCAGATTTTTTATGAGGTCAATATGATTAAAGTGTCAAAATAGGGGGGTATGGGGTCACTTGGAATAGCTTAAGTAGTAGATTGAAACGTTCGGGCTTAGATATGAGGCCATTGAAGAGGAGATTTAAGAAATCAAGGCTAAAACTAGAGGGAAGAGAGGAGATCAGTTGTACCATACTCATATGAATTTTCTAAACATCTGTCAAACATTCTCAGTACCAGCTTGTGTTCAAGAACCTGAAATAACCAGTTTATCTAAGGCTTTGGCTCAACAATGCAGCATTAGTCTAAATAGAAAGAAAGATACTGGTGTCTCAGCTTCCTTGTACAACTGGTTTTCCGTTCCTTTTAATAGGTTTCTTTAGAAAAGTAATATTAGATTAATTAGGAGTATTCAATTTTGATAATTAGTTCTATTAATTAAGCCTTTTCTTCTAGACAATTTGAAGTCATTCGATAAAATTAGTTCCTTTCTTTCCATCAATTCTTTTTTTTTTTAAATTTATTTGTTATCCTTTTGCTTTTTTTTTTCCTTTACTCTTCAAATTCGATAAAAACGATGAACATAATGGGTATATTGTGCCTGTAAACGATAAAGGTACCAAGATCACCTTTAGCCTTGCTGGGTCAGACGTTGGAGATGATATTCAGACTCTAAGCGAAATACAAGAGAGTTGGTGTCGATTTGAACATAGGAAAGTAATTATTGATAGACCGATAGTTGTGATTAATTTAGGAACAAAGGAGAATATGCAAAACTCGAAAATTGGTAGTAATTTAGTGGATGATTAGAAACAGGAGTTATCACAATTGTTATCGGAATACTTAGAGATATTCGCTTAGTCTTATGAGGACATGTCTAGTTTGGATTTATCAATAGTAGTTCATAAGTTGCCAACAAGAGAAGATATTAAACTGAAAAGGCAAAAGTTTAGGCTTTTTAGGCCAGATATATTCCTTAAGATAAAAGAAGAAGTGAAGAAATTACTAGAAGTCAGGTTTATAAAAATATTGGATTACCTAAAATGGGTAGCTAATGTAGTGCCAGTGCTAGTGCTAAAGAAAAATGGGAAAGTTAGCGTATGTATAGACTTCTGTGATTCAGACCAAGCAACACCTAAGGATAGTTTCCCTTTACCGCACATTGATGTATTGGTGGACAACA
Organism: Lumnitzera racemosa; assembly: GCA_024138005.1. Lineage (NCBI taxonomy): Eukaryota > Viridiplantae > Streptophyta > Magnoliopsida > Myrtales > Combretaceae > Lumnitzera > Lumnitzera racemosa. Next base: position 14,851,389 of record JAMXBC010000006.1, read on the forward strand.
TAGTTGGAAATCATCTTTTCTCGTTCATAAATGGTTTCTTAGGATATAATCAGATTAAGATGGCCAAAGAAGATAAAATCAAAACCACCTTTGTTACTACTTAGGAAACATTTTGTTATCGTGTGATGCCTTTCGGATTGAAGAACATTAAGGTAACCTATCAGCGTACTATGGTAGCCTTGTTTCATGACATGATGCATTAGGAAATCAAAGTTTATGTAGATGATATGACTGCCAAATCTAAGAAGGGGGAAAATCATGTTAATGTTTTGCATAAGCTGTTTAAGTGATTGAGAAAGTTTTAACTGAAGCTAAATCTAGAAAAGTGCACCTTAGGAGTAATCTCAGGAAAATTATTAAGTTTTGTGGTAAGTAGAAAAGGAATCGAGGTGGATCTAGATAAAGTTAAGGCAATTGTAAACATGCTTGCACCGAAGACTATAAAAAAAGTATGGGAATTGTTGGGGAGATTGAATTACATTGCTTAATTTGTATCACAAATAACAGATAAATGCAAGTCATTATTCAAACTTTTGAGGAAGAATGCAGCGATAGAATGGGATGAAGAGTGTAAGTAAGCATTTGCTGAAGTCAAGGAGTATCTTATGAATTTGCCGGTACTAATCACTTCTGCACTGGGAAGGCCATTAATTCTTTATTTGATGATCCTTCTTGAATCAATGGGATGTATGATGGGGTAGAAAGATGAAATAGAAAAAAAGAGCATCTTATATATTACTTGAGTAAGAAGTTCACGGAAGCTGAATAGAAATGCTTAGAGGTAGAAAGAACATGTTGTTCCTTAATATGGGTGATGTATAGGCTCAAGCAGTATACTCTCTATTACTTAGTGGAGTTATTGGCAAAACATGACTCGTTAAGGTATTTAGCAGCAAAGCCAGTGTTGATTGGGAGAATCTTGAAGTGGCAGATGCTGTTATCTAAGTTTGATATCAAGTATATAAGTCAGAGTTTAGTCAAAGGGTAAGCAGTGGCCGATCAATTACCAAAATGCCCCATAGAAGGTGAAGATGATAGTTTGAAAGCTCAATTTCCAAATGAAAATGTGATGGTGATGAATGAAAAATCAGAATGGAAAATGTATTTTGATGGAGCAGCCAGTATGTTTAGATATAGGATAGGAGTGGTACTAGTATCGCTTGAGGGTAATCATTTCCCTATGGCAATAAGATTAGCATTTCCATATATGAACAACATAGCAGAGTATGAAGTCTGCACTTTGGGGCTCAAAATAGCGCTAGACATGGGAATACAAATGTTTAAAGTGTATGGAGATTCGTCTTTTATAATTCTCCAGATCTTGGGAGAATATAAGACGAAAGATGAGAAGTTGATACATTATCACAAGAATTTAAGCAAGTTGACTAAAAGATTCCAAGAAATTTCATTTACTTACATTCTAATAACCCAAGATTAATTTGCTGATGCACTAGTTACGTTAGCATTAGTGGCAAAAGTCATGAATGGGATAGAAATCCAGCCCCTGAAAATTGAGGTAAAAGAAAAACCAACTTTTTGTTTAATAGATGAAGAGAAATAACAAAAGAAGCCCTAGTATTATGATATCAAAAAGTTACTTCAAATGGGTGAATTCCCTGATAATGCTGATAGAAAAGATAGAAAAGTTTTGAGGAGATTAGTTGCTCATTTCTTGTTAAGTAGAGCATCATTATACAAAAGATCACTAGATACAATATTACTAAGGTATATAGATGAAGATGAAATCGATAAATTAATGAAATAGGTACATGAGGGAGTCTGTGGTCCTCATATGAATAGATACATATTAGCTAGGAAAATCATGAGGATAGGATATTTTTGGATGACGATGGAATCAAATTGTATCAGGCACATGAGGCACTGTCACCTATGTCAGATATATGCTAATAGAATCAATGCTCCTCCCTAAGAATTACATGTATTGTCGGCTCCTTAGCATTTCTCAATGTGGGGGATGGATATAATCTGTCCAATTTTGCCAATAACTTCAAATGGGCACAGATTCATTTTAGTCATGATAGACTATTTTACCAAGTGGGTGGAAGTAGTGTCATATGCTACGATGACAAAAGGAGTGGTAGTTAGATTTTTTAAAAGAGATATCATTGCAAGATATGGTGCACCCGAGTCTTTTATTATAGACAATGGGTCGAATTTGAACAACGAGCTGATGGCTGAAGTATGTAACCAATTTAAGATCAATCACGAAAACTCAACTTCGCATCAACCTCAAATGAATGGGGCAGTTGAAGTCGTTAATAAGAATATCAAAAGAATCATAGAGAAAATGGCCATCACTTATGGAGATTGGCATGAGATGCTTCTTTTTGCTCTCATAGCTTATAGAACCTCAGTCAAAACCTCTAAAGATGTAACACCTTATTCATTGGTATATGGAATTGAAGCAGTACTATCGTGGAAGAAGAAATATCTTCGTTTCTGAGTGTTAGTAGAAATTCAACTCAATGAAGTAGAGTGGGTAAAGAAGCAAATGGAGCATTTGGATCTCTTAGATGAAAGGAGGCTTGCTATGATATGTCATTATCGGTATTACCAATAGAGGATGATTTGAGCCTTTAACAAGAAGGTGCGCCCAAAGTACCTCAAGGAAGGAGACTTAGTATTCAAGAAAGTATTACTAAATGTAAAAGACCTTAAGGGCAAATTTGCTCCGAATTATGAAGGTCCTTATGTAGTAAAAAGGGTATTATTGAGAGGTGCATTAGTGTTAATGGAAATGGATGGCCCAGAATTAAGGGGACCTACGAATTTAGATGCAGTTATATTGTATTATCCATGAAAATTGAGTTCAATAAAGATTCCAATTTTTCTTGAGAATTATTTGTGGTTAATCTTTCATCGTTTACAAGTGAAGTTGATATCTATGAATGTTCTTGAATTTGGATGGTCATCGACCAACAAACTCTTCACCAATAAATCCTTATATTCCATGTTTCTTAGCCTCATACACAAAACACAAAACACTTACCAATGGATTTGAGTTACCATATAAATTGAAATCGAATGTTCTTAATGACGTAATCTTGTTTCTTTCGAAAAGAGATTTATTTTTTAAGAATCATAGATAGGTGGAAATCGAGACCTTAAGATGACAAAAGCAAAATCAAGACATAAGCATGGTACAGTTAAGCAAAAGGTTTCAATCATGGTTAAGACCTTATTCTAAAAAAAGAAAAAAAGAAAGGAAAAGAAGCAAGTGCAATAATTTGGTGATATTCTACTGATTGAATGAGTAAATATCAGGAGTCAACGTGAGGTATGCCCATTGGTTACTATTTGTGAAATTCTCCATTCTCAGGTAAAATGATTATAATAGTCTTTGAATGAGATATTTAAGAGAATTAAAATTTTTTTGAAATCTCGAAGAGATCTATCCTCTTCAGATCATCCACCAAACCAAAACAAGTTAATTGACCTCCAATGGTTTTTAGCCTTGTCCTTCTAAGATAGGCACTCTTAAGCCTTATCTTTTCAAGATAGGCTTCCTAATCCTTTAGTCCTATCTTTTCAAGATAGGTATCCTTAAGCCCCATCCTTCCAAGATGAGCCCCCTTAATCCTTTTGCTCTATCTTTTCAAGATAGGTACTCTAAATCTTTAGTCCTATCCTTTTTAAGATAGGTCTCTTAATCTTTTATCTTGTCCTTTCAAGACAGACTCCTTTTGCACCATCCTTTCAGGATGAACTTCCTATTCCTTTACATTGTCCTTTTAAGACAGACCTCCTATTCCTTTGCCCTGTCTTTTCAAGACAGACCTCCTATTCCTTTGTCCCGTCCTTTCAAGACTGGTTGTTATCCTTTACATCGACTTTTTAAGTCGATATCTTTCATTAAGATAAAACACATGACAACATCACTTGATCACGCATTCACCCTACGCCAGCATTACCTCACACAATCGCACGACGGACATAACTCATGATAACATAAGTACGGACACATTGACACAACCGAAGACACACATAATTGAAGACCACTTGCCTGCACGATTAACACAACTTCGACGACACAAGTACGCACACTGTTGGACACCATACACACGATACACAAATTGATTGACCCCACCCCCAACACATATATCGACATACTTCAAGCCCTTCATTAATTACTCGCATACAGACCATGCATAAGCACTCCATACACACTATACTTAACGATACGTTGATACACCAAAGTTGACATAAATACACACGACATAGCACATACTCCACTAACGTATAACCCACATTGAATATTGACACGATCACTCTCACATTGATTTTATACAGCTACGCATGACATATGCAATTCACTACAACGCTCACGATCAATTCCACAACTGAGCATGTGGACATAGTTTAGACGATCACGACATGATCAACATGAGCACACACAACTTGACTAGTTTAGGTAATAAAAGTTATTTTCTTTAATTAATTATCTTATTTTATTAATTAATTTAATTATATTGACTAATTTATATTTTAGTGCAGGTTTGTTATATTTTTTTAAATAGTCATATTGTTTGCTATATTTTTTTAGATAATTTTCAATTTTTTATAATTTATTTAAGTTGAAATTTTTTAGTAAAAAATTGCATTTTTAAGAAAATTATGTATTTTTTCTCTAAGATTCGTATCTTTAGAGAAGATACATATCTTAGCATAACTTACATGTAAGATTTAAGAAAGATATTTTTTGACATGTAGTGATTTTCTTAACAAAAAATCTTAATCGGAGTTTTAAAAAAGATTTAGTTAGTTAGGGTTTTCTTAGATTCATGAAATTAGATCATTTAGGTTTTTTTTTTTTTTGAAAAATAATAAATGGCTAAATAAACGTAAATCTGGCTCAATTTTTAAAAATAAAAAGTCTACCCACTAATTATTTTATAAAAAAGAACTGCATTGATTTGATCCTGACTAGCGAGTATATAAGTACCTTCGAGGTAATAGCATAAAATATAAAAAAACTTTTTTTTTCTTTTTCTTGAAAAATTCATAATAGAAAATAATGAAAATTTTATTTTAGTTATATTTTGCATATTTGTATATATCTTAATATTTTTAGGAAAAATATAAAAATAAAGCCTATTAATTTTTTTTTTATTTTTACATAGTGACTTAGTCTTAATAGATTAGCTCCTAAACTCAATTTTTCTAGTTACTTTTCTAAAAATTATTTTTTAGAAAATATGCGGATTAGTGACCCAATTAGGGTTTTTCCATGTAGAAACCTTAATTTTATTTTTTACTAGTTTAATTGGTTGGTGACTCCAATTTTTTTTTTAATTTTTTTAAGAAAAATATTTATTTAATTTAATGTTGAATAATTTATATTAAGCAAGCTAAGCTTAATATAAGTTAAATTTAGGCAAATGAAATAGAGTTCAATAAACCGAAGGTGCTCGAGCAGAATAGAACGAAGATTGTCGCAATGACTGAGCCCTTAATGACCAAGCTCTCAATGGCATCATCAACATAAACATTAGGGGCCCACATACAAGGATTTGACTGAGCACCAATAGCTCGATTAACGCCCCATCAGAAGTGTTGGTTGTAAAGGAAAAGAGGTAAAAGGTTGATACTTTGATCTCTTTCTCCAATGAGGATCTGGAAGGGGTAAATACCCCTCATCAAGAAGCCTTTATAAAAGGAGGTAAGGATTGCAAATTTTGAGGTCCTCAAGATTATGGTGGACACCGGTAACTCTACTGACATCCTCTTTTTGCATACATACAAAGGGATGCAGAGCAACTTACTTGTCAAGATGAAACCTTACTACGATAATTTCATTGGCTTTAATAGGAACACTATTCAAGTCAAGGGGATCATCACCCTTGACATGGAACTTGGCGATGATGATAATATTACGCTACGACTAGTGAATTTTATCGTAGTCAACTACTCATCTCCTTATAACGCTCTCTTGGGACAACCGAACTTGAACATATTTGGGGTTATTGCCTCATAACCACACCTAAAGGCCAAGTTCCCGACCCCTACTAAGGTGGGAATTTGTAGATACAACCAGAAGCTCTTTCAAGAGCTCTATGTTAGTGTCGCAGAGCTGATGGTGTGTTTGTTCTAGAGATTGGTCCACAGGAGAAGCCAAATGAGAGAGGTGAGTTAGGTGAAAAGATAGAGGAGGTACAAATCGGTGTTTCACCTGACCAAACCACCAAGGTCGGGATCAAGACTCCTTTTGAGTTGAAGGAATAGATTGTTACCCTCTTGTGGGCCAATTTAGATAGGTTCACCTAGTCGGCATTAAATAAGCCCGGAATCTCCCTCGACTTGGTAACCCATAGCTTTAACATCAACTCTAATGCACAGCTTGTCAAACAGAAGAAGAGAGATTTTGTACTCGAAAGGCAAGCTGCAATAGAGGAAGAGTGCATAAGCTACTTAAAGCCGGCTTTGTTAGAGAGGAGAAGTATCTGACCTGGTTGGCAAACATAGTTCTAGTCAAGAAAAAGTTTAGGAAGTGGTACATGTGTGTCAATTATATCGACCTCAACAAAGCCTATCTGAAAGACTACGTCCTTCTCTTTAGGATCAATCGGTTAGTTGACTTTACATCGGGACACGCCATGCTCAGCTTCATAGATGCCTTCTTAAGCTACAATTAGATAAAGATGAACTTGAAAAATGAAGTCCATACATCTTTTGTCACCGACTTTGGCACATATTGCTACATGGTCATACCCTTCAGCCTAAAAAAGGGGTAATACCACGGTTTATACCTCAACCTTACTACTTTTTGCAATTATACACCTAAAGTTTCAATTTGTCTAATTATATACTCACATAAGGATTTAGTTATCATAGTCTATACCTCAAATAACTCTAATTCATACTGTTAGACCAATTAGCATGATTGTTATGCCCTGAAGTCGCAGAGTCGCAACAGTCTCGCCGTGTAAACCATTCTATGATAGTAACTGGCCTTATAGTACCTATCATAGACATGATTTACACAAGGCGTCGATGATTCCTCGCTTTGAAGTAAACAGTCCGATTAAAAGTTCAACTATAATTATGATAGATATTACAAATTTCTAATAAACATGTATAATTATATGTAAGTCCACAGAACTACCTAGGAAATTCTACATATTCACAACTGTTCACTAATTTACATAATAACTATCAGTCTTTCATCCTTAACTACAAGGTCACTCTAGTTACACATTATACTAAGTAACTTGATCCTCACACCCTTGGCTTCAAACAGACTAACCTCTGGGTAATTGTAGGGCGGCATAATACTTGAAGTATTCAGAAATCAGGACCTGCAAAAGGATCTATAAGGGTATGAGTAACTACAGCTCAGTAAGTTGAATTGGAGACTCATGAATGCATACAAGCACAAACAAGATTATCAAGCAATTATTTTCATGCAATGCAACAATCAAGTGTCATCGCACAATGTAGTCCGATCCGTTGTGAAATCAGAGAAATTTCACACGCTCCAATCCGGGTTGAGGAGTTTCCATGTTATGCAGCAGCTTACAACCAAACCCATGCTTGTGCAATAGAGACCTCGCTCCTCCTGGAACTACCTTCGAACTATTGACTTCACCCTCGCCGCGACCTCCTCTCCTGTCACTTAGTTCGACTAAGGATGAAGAAGGGACCATTTTGCAATCCTGCGCTATCCCTTTCGAAGGGGTCGGTATTTGGTTGGAGAATCCTATGATCCCCTAACGGGTTGCAATGCATGACCTTTTTGGTTATTAGGGTTGAATAAGATTAAATTTCATTTAAGGTGTTCAAACAATTTCACACCAATTCAATCAATCACAAAATCACTTACATTACAAATTCAGCACAAATTCAGATACATCAAACACATGCGTAAACTACTTACAATCACAATCATATACAAGCCTAAGTCTTCGAATACCATAAAACTAGTACTCTATTACAATAAGTAATAACCCAACTTACTTGGAATTTCTCAATTGCCTGATCACTTAGTTGCAAGCCGATTTGTCTCTGGGTATCCTATAATACAAAGAGGTTTTTTTAATACTTATACTTTAAGGATTCATATTCTAAGTTATAATTCAACTCTATTTTCCATGTATACCTATTATATACTAATAATTCTTTCTACTTTATTTCGAGGTTTAGACCCTAAATTTGATTCTAATTTTGAGTCCTAAGTCCTATATATGCTCGAATCCTAATGTGAACTTAATCACATTAAGTTCGAGTATTCAAATATCCTATTGAGTCTTAATTCAATATTCTAAACTATTCAGTACATGTTATTCCTAATTGGGGTATCGAATTTATCCCCGATGTGAGAAAATCTTATATTTTTATATAATTAACTAAAATTCAATCTTAATTCAGATTTAGTATTATTCTGATTTTTATTCTAATATTATCTAAATAACCTTAATTTTGTAGATTTATTAATTTTCAATTCCACATATTACTAACTTCTTACAATAACTACCTAATTTCCTAAATTAACTATACTTAATACTCCAAAGGCTAGGATTAGGGTTTTACATTAGAGATTAACGTCCTTAAACATATGATTACTATCTAAATCAGTAATTAGCATCTTAATTACCTTATTAACCCAAAATTTTCTATCATTTTAGGGTTAAAAATTAACTTAAAAATTTTAAAAATTAATTTAAAAAAATGGCTTCATAGTACTGTTTTATATCACATAAGCATTCTACAAAAAAAAAAAAATTGAGCTCCAAACTACACTCTTAAGTCTATTTATTTCTTGTTCTAATCATGCTCGGTTTTGATCAATTTGTTAAGAATCCTATATTTTCAGACGTAATTAAACTAAATCACTATTTTTTCCTAAATCTACATACAATAAAACCTTTGAATAACAAGTTTCATAATTTTCTGGGCAAAATAACTAATTTTACAAAATTATTCAAAATAGGAGCAATTAAGGGACTCACCGGCTCGATGCTTTTTGGCCGTCCAAATCCGGTCCAAGTGTGTTAGCTGACCTAGACAGTGGGGTTAGAGTGGTGTAGTGCTGGTGGCTCGGTCCCAGGTGGTGGTGAGGTGTGGGTTTGGCTTACTAGTCGAATCCGCATAATTTCTTTTTTTTTTTTTTCTGGATTTTCTCTCTAATTTTTTAAGTTTCCTATTTTTCTCTGATGCTAAACCGTCTAAAGGAGTTCTTTAAAATTTTTCCCTATTTATAAACATTTTGGGTAATTAATATGCATTAATTAGACATGACATTACCCCATTTCCTTGATTTTTGGCTTTTGTGTTGCTTAATTCTAATTAGTTAATTTTTCTTTTTCAAATTTTGACTTGCCACGACCATATTTGCATTAATCCACATCCCTCTGATTTTTTTTTTCTGATTTTTCTTAATTAATTTAATAATTTTCTTTAATTATTTACTAAGTTTTTGGCCAATTTAAGTAATTTCGCTTATTTTTATCTACACGTAAATACATGTGGGATACATGTGAACATTTTTAATTATTATTTAGGTCATTCTATGATTTTTAGTATATATATAATCTATCTCTAGTAATTTATTAGGTATTAAATTACACTTTTCGCCTTTTCGATAATTAGCAATTATTATACTTAAAATTTGCAAATTTTGTAGTCTCCTATTTTATTACTTATTTTCTTAAATTCAAGTTTACGGGTATTTTTACTAATATTTCTCTCTATAGTTTATAATTCGGGTTTGATCGGATCTTTTAACCGATCACCCTAAACCTTGTGGTCTAAGTTCAATCCTACAGTCCCTTGACTTAGCTTTAGGGCTTACAATGATGTGCCAGATGGCCGCTGACAGCCTTAGCAAGTTCATTCAATTTCCTAGGGTTGTAGATGACCACAAACAGTTACTCATAAGTTGCGTGACTTACTTTTTTAAAATGGGTCGCGACTCATAATTTTGTAGGGTGTAGCCGACAATCACCTGTAGGAGGTCGGGTAAGCTCCCTTAAGGTTGTAGGCAGTCATCTCACTGGCTAATCATGCTAAATGGACTAGTAATATGAATTGGATTTAATTGAGGTATAGATCATGACAACTAAATCTTCAATTGGGTATATGATTAGAGAAGTTAAAACTTCAAGTATATAATTGTAAAAAGTGGTAAAATTGAGGTGTAAACAATGACATTGACTAGCTTAAAAAATGTTGAGGCAACATAATAGTATATGGTGACAAAGTTGTTCAAGCCCTAACTCAGGTAAAACATAGAAGTGTACATCGACGACATGATAGTTAAGAGTAAGCAGCCTGGCAATTATGGCAAGGACTTGTAGGAAGCCTTTGATCAGATGAGGAAACATGACATGAAGTTGAACTAGAAGTGTGTATTTAGGGTTGGCTTCGATAAATTTCTTGGCTTCCTAGTCACTTAAAGAGGAATTGAGGCCAACCTGAAAAAGATACAGGCCATCAGGGAAATGAAGCCCCCTTCCTCAGTTCGAGACGTCTAGAAGCTTATCGGTATGGTGGCTGCATAAAGTAGATTTATCTCCAAGAGCAAGACTAATGTGCTAAGTTCTTTAAAATCCTTAAGAATTTCAAGGGTTTTGAATGGACTCCATAATGTGTAGTAACCTTTAAGCGCTGTAGGACTTCCTTACATACCTTCAAGTCTTCTCCAAGCTTGTTCTAAGGGAGGACTTGCAATTCTACCTAGTTGTCGGTGACTAGGCATTCTCTTTTGTACTAGTCAGGGTAGAAGGGAGAGAGCATAGGCTCGTATACTATGTCAGTCACATACTGTAGGGCCTTGAAGTTAAGTACACCAGAATAGATAAATTTTCCTTATTTGTTGTCATCATAATACGACTACTTAAGCCTTACTTCTAAGCATACCAAATCATTGTACTTATAGACTGGCCATTGCATACACTGCTGCAAAAGCTAGATGCGTCTGGACGAATGGTGAAGTACTCAATGGAGCTAAGTGCATATGGAATCTAATACTAACGATGGATAGCTTACAAGGCACAGGTGTTGGCTGACTTCATGGTTGAGTACATAGGAGAGGAGGAAGCACCACTAGGGGATGACAAGCTAATATGGACTCTCCATGTTAATGGATTATCTACCTTAGGGGGTGGAGGTATGGATCTCGGTAATGACCAAACTTATCTATCGGTCTATCAATTAAAAAAAAAACAATTTGTAAAACGGTTTTTTTGAAAACCAGAAATTTAGGTCTAGGGGTTAGTTTATTAAACCTTAAATGGGTACCACTTTTTAACTTTTCGAATTTAACTTCGCTTTTCAAATATAATCTTTTTAATTTATAAAACAGCTAATTATAATGCACGCGACTAAATTGATCAACTTACATAAATATCTAAAAAGGGAAAAAGTAAAACTTCCACATTTTATGTCACTTCATACTTACGTATGGATACCTACATATCTGCTATTCGAGATCAGATGTATGTAGTTCTTTTGATGAAAATATAGCAGGTTGATTGATTTTAACTTTGGAAAAATTGCCAGGTTTACATTTTTACCCATTTTGAGTTAATTTGAGAAAAGATTATAAGCGATCCTAAGTTGGATTTTATTTTTGGAAATTCTAAATGATTCTAATTTGAAAAATAATTGATTTATTTTCATTTATTTTTAAAAAACTCAATTTTTTAAGTGTCAAAACGATTTTTTTTACTAACCTATTTATTTATTTTTATTTTTTCTATACTTATTCTATCTATTTCTATTAAAATAAATAAATAGACTATTTCCTTTCTCTCTTTTTTTTCCTCTCTTTGTTTTTTCTTCTCTTTGTTTTTTCTTTTTCTCATTTATAATATTTACAAATAAACAAATGAATTAAAAAAAAAAGAAGAAGGTCGGCTTACGGTCGGTTTGTAGTTGGCTCACTTTGGCTCGGTCGACTCGTGTTGGCTCACTTTGGCTTGGTCAGCTTGGAGTCGACTCACTTTGGCTTGGTCAGCTTGTATCGGCTCACTTCGGCTTGGTTGGCTCACTTCGGCTTGGATCGACTCACTTTAGCTTGGTTTGCTTGAAGTTGGCTCAGTCGACTCACTTCGGCTCAGTCGACTCACTTCGGCTTGGTTAGCTTGGAGTTGGCTTGTGAAATTTGATAGTGGTGGTTTTCGTCAACAAACACCATAGGGGATGCTATCTTAGAAAGAGAGGAACTGTACTAGAGAGAGGAAACTTCGATTTTTGTTTTTCTAAAGTGTTTCTAAGTTTTCATTGTGTTTTGAAAACGAAGAGTAGACCTCTATTTATAGGTGTCATGGTTGAGTTAAGGATGAAAAAAATTAAATATAATATGATTTTCTTCCAATTTTGGATTGGACGAACCTAGACAATATGTGGTGTCAAATACATAGTTGCTCATGTATGAATGTACCGGAGTGTATCGTAGTGTATCTACTACACTTAGAAGTAAGTTAGCAAATGATGTGGCGATGACATGGCCCGTGGTGTGGCGATGACATGGCAATAAAGTGAGAAAAGAAAATAAAAGATACATTTTGCACCTTCTATGGATTAAACCCAAGATCTCCAAGTCATATGCAATATCAAGTCCAAGTGCTTATCCAGTTGAGCTATTGATTTTTCTTTATTCATATGTGTAATGAATTGCACGTATGGACTAGGTTAGCCTAAATTAAATTCAAATCTAAGCTTAGACCCAATAACTTTTATTCAAAACTATTGAAATTAAAATTATATTTTATTTAAACAACCTATTTTATTTTGTGACTTTTCAAATTTCTTACTTTTTTGTATTTTTTTCTAAATTTCTTATTTTTTGTGATTTTTCCTATATTCCTATTTTTTTCTAAGTTTTCTTAGAACTCCTATTTTTCTAAATTTCTTCATTTTTTTTTGTTTTTCTTTAATTTTCCATTTTTTGAACTTTTCTAATTTAGGACCCTATAACTTAAATTGAAAAATAAAAGAGGGGGCAAAAATTAGGTGTCTATAATAAGGCAAGATGCCAAGGTCGTAGCCTAGAAGTGCCCCCAGTACCAGAAACACGTCTTAATCAATTACACCTCTGGCAACAATCTCCAGCCCTCAACTAATCCGTAGCGGTTCACCCAGTAGAGCATTGACATTCTTATTGCCTTTCCTAAGGCCTCAGGAAGTTGGTAGTTCATTATCATGGCTGTTGGCTACTTTACAAAGAGGGTTAGGTCAAGGCCATAGCTAAGATCACTGAGAAGAGCATTAAGTCATTTGTTTAGAACATCTTCTCTAGTTTGGCATCCCTTACGCCCTCATCATAGATAATAGGTGTTAGTTTGATAACCTCAAGTTTAGGAAATTGTATGCTAAATACTACATCACGTTACACTTCACATAGGTTGCCCACCCTTAATCGAATAGGTAAGTTGAAGCAGCTAATCAGGTCATTCTCAAAAGCTTGAAGGAGTGGACCAAGCTCAAGGTACTTGGGCAAATGAGCTGCCCAATATTTTGTAGGGATACAGGACTACCTACCATACTTCTACAAGCAAAACCCCTTTGCGCCTAGAGTTCAAGTTGGAGGTAGTCTTTCCTATCGAACTAGAGCTTCCTAACATTTAGACTCAAAGTTTCAATGCTATGCTAAACAAGTCCCTACTATAAGCTAATGTCGGCACTATAGAAGAGATAAAAAACCTCGCCACAACTTAAGTAACTACTTACTAGCAATGAGCGGCCAAATACTATGACCATGTTAGACACAAAGAATTTAAGGTTGATAACTTGGTCCACTGGAAGCTAGAAGCTACAAGCTCACAGGAAGGATAAGGCAAGTTGGCTTCTAACTAGGAAGACCTGATCAGAGTGAGAGAAGGCTTAGGGAATCGAGCTTACAGATTGGAACGATTAGATGGTGAGCTCATCCCACGCACTTAGAATGCTGATAACCTTCGAGTCTATTTTGACTAATGTACAACCATCTTGTGAGTCTTTTTATAAGTATAAATAAAAGTATTATTCCTTATGTGTACAGTCTATGTTTGCTTTTTTCTCTTACTCTCATACTAAGTCTCAGCCCTTAAAGGGTGAATGGACCCACTAACGATGATAAGGATCAACATACAAGATGATACGGTAGTGGGTTGGAACTAAAGATGGGTATTAGGGATTTGAGTGGGCATGAAGAATAAAAAATAAGATGAGGCTGGATGGGGTCTTGAGTATGAATGTGAATGTATATCACGCAGCAAAACATAAACACAATTAGGGGTTTGAGCTTGAAATAGAGTTCGATGCAACTCATGAATGCTAAATTTTACTCGGGGGTTTCAAATAAGGGGTTAGATGTAACTCACTAACTCACTCAAATGAAGAGTTCACCACAACCTTAAGAGCAAGATTGATAAGAACGCAAGGAAGATTAAAGAGTCTATTCGATACTTAATAATCTAGTAAAACAAGCTCTTGGAGCTTAAGGATAACCTTTGTTTAGAGAAAGGAATATTCTTCACTATCTAATATCGTATATTCCCCCTTTGATGTTTAAAGATGTTGCTATTTATAGCAAGTTTTAAACCGTAGTGGCAAAATTGTAAATAATGTACAAGGCCTTAAACCCTAAAGAATTGGACCCATAAATAAAATAAAGGAAAACAAGTACAAAAATATGTGTTTTATAAGGAAAGTTGGCATGTAGTCACTCGGCATATCTTGGAAGGAGTAGTATCCAAACCGGATGGGGTTAGCAATTGGATGTATGGGTTCGGGAAGGAGTCCTTAAAGTCTCCCATAGCTTGGCCGAGACACCAGAGAGGTTAGTCCACAATTGCTAAGTTCTAAAGTTAGTTGGCACTAATCTCTTTATGCTGTGCCATGTCGAATGGATCCTACTCTTGGCAATGTGGTCTCTTGGCTACTCGGTCGATGATAGACTTGTTGTCAAGTGGTTATTTTTCTTCCTCTCATCCTTCTAGCTTCAACTTGGCCTTGGCAAGCATTGATCGGCCTCGGCTTTAAACAAGTCTGCCTCAACTTGGATGTAGTGAAAGGCTGATTCCCATTACTACTACGAGTCTAAAAGGAAGTTGTCCTCGATGTTAAGCGTTGAGCACGAGCCAGGATGCTGAATAAATTCCTCTTCCTTCTTTGCTTCACCATGGGTACTGAGTGTCTCTAGATTTCCTCAACGCTCATAGGGGTTAAGCAATAGCTCTTCCCATCCTTCCGAACAGTGTAAGTATTAAGGAAACTGTCATAGATCACTTTTTTTATCATACTCCCATGGTCAGCTAAGAAGTAAATTTGTGGCATTCATTAGGACCACATCAAAGTCAATCTCATCCTCGTACTGTCTTGCCTTAAATGCGATCCGAACTTGCTTATGCACATGGACCATACCCTTGTTATTAAAACACTTCAATCCATAAGGTCGAGGTATGGGTAGGTCGGCAATTTCATCTTTTCTACCAACTTTGCAGAGACGATATTGGTACAGCTACCTCCATCGATAGCTAGGGAACAAGTCTTCCCATTCACTAGGCACCGCATATGAAATAAATTTTCCCTTTGTCTAGGATTTACTTTCAGGTTAGCCCGTATCGCCATAGCTAAGAGTTTACCCAAATCTTCAACATAAACATCTTCTATCAGCTAGTCTTCCGAGCTCTTGTCACTTTAACTCTCGATTTAAGCCTCATGCCCTTTACCTTTCAAGACCATGACCCTCTTATTCGGGCATTGGGACATAATGTGTATGTGGCTTAAGCATTTGAAGCATTTCACATCTCGAGCCTTATTGCCAGGAACCTTTTCTTTCTCGGCAATCTTCTTCTCAATGTAGACTGGTTAGCTAGGCTCTCTTTTCTCCATCTTCTTCTCTCCATCTTCTTCTTTAGCAATTTTCTTTTGATATAGCTCTCAGGCTCAAGGTTGCCTTGTTGTGGTCGGCTACTCGGCCTCTAATGCCTTCTCCTCTTTTATCTCTCTACTCTTAATGCCAAATTTATTAGTTCGTCTAAAGAGTTGAACAGCTACAATTTAACTATGTCGGTAATATTATCTCGGAGTCCACTCAAGAACTTAGCAATGGTATGGTCCTGCGGCTCGGTAATCTCCCATCTCATCATCAAGGTCTCAAACTCCTGCAAATACTTTTTAACAGTATTTCAACCTTGTCTCAAGTACTGGAATGCATAGAGCATTTCTTACTTGAAGTAGGTCAGCACAAAGCATTGATTCATCCACTGCTTCATAAGCCTCTAAGTTCTGATTGGCTCCTCTCCTTCAACCTCTCCTTTTGCAACTAACTTATCTTACCAAGGACTCGCATATTCAATAAGGAATAGTAAAGCCAGCTTAACCTTCTTTGATGTTTACAAATGTTACCTTAGTGGAAAAACTATAAATAATGTATAAGGCCTTAAATCCTAAAGAATTAGGCCCATGAACAAAATAAAGGAAAACATGTAAAAACAGTGCGTTTTACAGGGGAAGTTAGCATGCAGTCACTCAGCATATCCTAGAAGGAATAGTATTCGAACTGAGCGAGGTCAGCAGTTGGATGTACGGGTTTGGGAAGGAGTCCCTGAAGTCTTGCATAGCTTAGCCAAGACATCAAAGAGGTTGACCCAAAATTGCTAAGTTCTAAAGTTAGTAGGCATTAGTCTCTTTGTATCATGCTGCGTGGATCCTACTCTCGGCAATGTGGTCTCTCGGCAACATGGTCTCTCGACTACTCGATTAACAATAGACTTGTTACCGAGTGGTAATTTTTCTTCCTCTCATCCTTCTGGCTTTAACTCGACTTTAGCAAGCATTGATCGGCCTCAGCTTGGACAGGTTTTGCCTCGGCTTGAATGTAGTCAAAGACTGGTTCCCAAATGCTCAAATAGAAAAGTAAAACAAGCAAACCCTGCGAACAGCTCTAAGGATATGACAAATTAGGGAACTTCCAAGGATTTACAGCATAACTCAATATGATGCACAAAATAGTCCAATGAGGATTCTTATCACCTAACCTTATTTAAGGGTTAGGATAAGAGTGAAGTAAGTAAACAAGCTAATGAGAGTAATGTTCACAAAGAGTATATTCAATATTTTGATATAAGATGATCTTTGCGGTTACATGTATAATGGGTATTTATACCCGAAAAAATAGGGCAACCTTCATAAAATGAAAAAAGTCTAAAAGGGTAATATCCAAAAGAAGTAATGTATAAGGAAATACAAAAAGGTATAACTGAAAATTCAAAGAAAATGATAATTAGTGCAGCAAAATCCTTTTCATGTGGGATTAGATACATAGTAGTAGCTTTTTGGAGGTGCTTTTGGTAGAAATAAACCAATGGTATGGCCAAGATGAGTATTTGCCGAATAGGGGTGCAGATTTGACTTGGATATCCTTTTAAGAAGACATGGTTGTTGATGTATGCTAATGCTCTCGACTCCTTGGCACCAATGTTGCCAAGCTAAAGGTTGGCTCGGTCATAGCTGAGCAGGCATATGAGAGGTTGGGTTATTAGTAGAGCATACGATTAGTCAGCACTCGACCTCTCGAGAGATGTGTAGTTACTCGGTTCGGCATAAGCAGTTAGTCGGTAGTGAGGATCAATTCAACCTCGATAGGAGTTGGTTAGAGTAAGAGAATTTGTCACATCAGTACCTTAAGGCCTAGGGCTCAAGTCAAGAGTCTAATAGTCCAATTCTTACTAGTTATGGGCATAGAGGTAGGAATAGAACCAATGTAGGGAAGGATAGTGCTCACATGTTTGATAGCTAGTGGCTTTGTGTGGAGGTCAACAAGAGGAATCCCTTAAGGTAGAGCAGCCGATTCGACCTTGCTAGTCTCTCCTACCTTGGATCTTGACCCTACGGCCTTACCTTTGGGGTTGGCAGCTTTGGTAGCTAGCTTCACTTGAGCTTAGCATCACCTCAGCAACTCATATGCTAATGGATAAGGCATCTCCTCGACTAATTTCCTGCCTACAAAGAAATAAACATTATTAATATGAAAATAAATATGACATGATCATTTACCAACTCTATCGTGACCAGCACGAACAAGGGGGACCCCTCCCTTCTCCCAAAAGGACGTTGGACGAAGCACATTTTTACATACTCACGTTAACATGGCGGAAGAAGCTGTTGGTAAAGAATGAACATGTACCTTTTGTCCATTTCTTCACCACATCCTTCTTTATGTTGGGGAAGAGCTTAGAGATTGGATACTTGAAGTATCTCTCTATTACCTTCACGATGTTTATCTCATCACCATATCTCATGGCCATAAGGGCCTTTATCTCCCTTGTAGCTTTGGTATCATTAGGCCCAAGCTCCTTCTAGCCCCCAATCTGAACCAGTACGGTCCGTTGCGTCTAGAAATCTACTCATTCCAAAAGCTCCATTGCTAGGAACTTATCATACCAACTTTTAATGGAATCTACCAGGCCTCCAAATAGCTTCCTCCCCGAATGGGGCTGGAAGTATGGCCATCCACTCAAACTCTGTCACATATAAAAATTATTGAAGAGTTCGAAAGTATATCTTTTTACCAGATATTCATAGAGCCCTTGAGATGCCTTGAACACCTTCCATCCATTAGAAGGAACTTTTGTCGAATTGCACTAGTGGAAGTTGAAGAGCTCCTTCTTGAATTCGCTCAAGGGGAGGCATTGCCTGTAAGCCCTACAATCAAGTGTTCAGGGTTTGGTTCATGAAATTTAAGGTAATTGAGTAAATCACTTGATCGAGCCCAAATTTACAATAAAGTTAGGAATATTAGTAAAAGTAATCTCATGAGTTTGGATTTAGGAAAATAAATAATAAAATAATATAATATTGAATTATATGTCTATTATCCACTATTTATCGGAAATGCGTAAAATAAGTTACAATAACTAACGAATTAATAGAGATAAATTATATGCATACTAAAAATCATAAAATAACTTAAATAATATTTATGAGTATTTATTTGTACTATATATATCTTTACGTATAGATAAAAATATGTAAAATTACTTAAAATACTCGAAATATGTTAAAATAACACTAAATAATTGAAGAAAATTCATAAAAAATTACAAAAACATGTAGGGTTATCCAGAAATGGGGTGTGGTAATGTGGAAATAAAGAATAGAAAGTAAGCAATTAAAATTAACCAACTAGAAAGTAAAAAGATAAGAGACCAAGGAATTTTGTCACTTTAGAAATTAAAGAAAATATCAAGACAAACTTATAAATTCAGCAAGCTTCATTTGGAGATCATTTTGACATGTTGGGAGTTCAAGAAAATTAAAGAGAGATCAGAAAGAGAGAAAAGGATAATTTTACAAAAAATTACAAAAAAATGTGTGCAAATGGAGCTTGTAAAGGGAACCCATACGTAACAAACACCTGAAGTGGATGGCCACTATCACTAGATGGTAGTGGTATTGCCCAAGCTAGCCAATAAGGCCTTGGTAGCTAGAGTAACCAATGTCGGTAAGTTCGATTTTTCCTTTAATTTAATTTAATTTTATTTATTAAAAATATTAAATAATTATGGAAATTTATGAAACCTAGTATTTTGAGTTTTTTATGTATGTAAATTTAAGGAAAAATTTTAATTTGATGAATATATGCTTAGAAATATACTGTGTTTAAGAAATCATGTAAACCCGCATTTTGTACAATTTTAAAATAAATGACCTTAGGAGTGTATTATTGAGTTCAAAATTTTTGTGTAGACTAGTTAGGGTATTTAAAACGGTACTATAAAGATATTTTTAAAACATCTATTTTTGAAATTTGTAGATAATTTTTGAAGCCTTAAAATGATGTATAAAATGGGTAATTTTGGGTTGATTTAGTAATTAAATGGATAATTACTGATTTAGTGTATAATTAAGTATTTTAGGATGTTAAATTTTGATGAAGTATGATATAAGTAGCATTTATAATGTTTGTTGTAATTATTAGGTTTATTATGCAGTATATAAGTAATAGGTAAAAAGGTATATTTTAAGTTAATTTTGTAATTTAGGGTAATTAGGTATAAAATTCCGATTTAGGTCATAATTAGACATTTGATATGTTATTGGATGGTGAAGGATAATATGTGTAGTGTTAAAAGTTTTAAATAAGTGATTTATGAGTAAATTATGTAATAACACATAATATGTAAATATAAGAAATTAATAAGTAGAAAATCTTATGTCAAAATTGATAATATTATAATAATATTAATATAAAATAAATTTGATATAAAATATAAATTTATTTAATTATATGAAAAATATAATTTTTTCTCAAATCGGCAGCAAATTTGGCAACTAAAATAGGATATACGATATACCATATGGACTAGAATATTAGTTAGAAACCAAATACGATATTTAAAATATTTAATTATAATATGATTAATTACATATAGGTTCGAAATAAGTTTTTGGGGTTTTTATATAACCTGTATCAGAAACTGAATTAGAACTTAATTTAGAAACCGATTCGAAAATGAACTAGAACTTAGCTTAAATTAAGAAATATTTGTAAAATATTTAAAAACCTGAATAATTAAGTATAATAAAACCTTAAGTTAAAGATAACATAAAGAAATATCGAATAAAGTTTATATAAGAAAGTTATATGAGTACTAAAACGGCACTTATATTATAAGGATTACTGGTGATGGTTTGTATGATTCGCATCGTGAGTGAGCAAGCAGGGAGTCTAGATAAGTTAAGATTAATACGTTACTGTATTTTATAGTACTAATTTGTAGTATTTAGAAACTTGAAATTATACTTCGTTGTGTTTACTAGATAGTTGACTGTGTGCATATCTATATGTGTTTGTTTCTGAGTTTGATGATATGATTCTGGTTTGTTGCTCTAGCTTATATTTGTATGATTTGTTTAAAACGATTAAATACCTTAAATCGGATCCAATTAAATATATGACTTGTAATTATAAATCGGACCTGCATAGCAACCCATTAAGGGAAATATCTAGGATTCTCCAGCTAAAATCAACTCCTTTGAAAGGAATAGTACTAGATAGTATAATGGGTCCCTTCTTTATCCTTAGTTAAATTAAGTGACAGGTGAGAAGGTCACAGTAAGGGTGAAGTCAATGATACGAATATAGTCGCGAAAAAAGTGGTATCTCTATTGCACAAGTTTGGGTTTGGTCGTAAGCCGTTGTATAAACATGGAAACTCCTTAACTCGAATTAGAGCGGATGTAATTTCTCTAATCTCACGACAGATCGAACAATGTCAATGTTATACAATGGTGTTTACTTGTACATGCATTGCATTTAATTAATTTGATTAATAACCCTGTTTATGTTGGTTGTATAGTTTTAAGTTTCCATTCTAACTTACTGAACGGTTGGTTGTTCACATTCCTATAGATGTTATTGCATGTACTAGCTAAGAAATGGCCATATAACTACCCTAAAGCTAGCAATGACTAGATCTTAAGGAGTGAGGATATAAAACTGAGGATTAGATATACTGTCAAGTTTAAATTTTATCTTTAAAGCTTCTAGTAATACTTTATATATTTCTCAAGTAGATTAAGATTAGGTTATTAAATCTTGTAATATACTCAGATTATTTAAGTATAAATATATATTCTTCATAATTTCATAGGTAAATAACATATTTATTTATAAACTATTTACTTCAAAATTGGTTAGTCGTAGATGCCCTGTGTAAATCAGGTCTAAGATAGCGGTTGTAAGGTCAATTTCAATCCTAAAATAATTTGTATGGTGAGATTGCTACGACTCTACTGCTTCGAGGTGTGACAATGTCCATATTCCAAACACTTTTTAAACATTGGAAAGCGTTTGCTTGATAGCAATGGTACCCCCCCTTCTCTCATCGGTAGTCGCATTACCCAGCTTGGAATTGGTTTAGCCATAAAATTCCTTAGGACCTAGTTAATCACGGAGGGTTTACTTTTGCTGACTCGACTACTTAGCTCCCTGTCTATCCCAGGCTTAGTAAACAAATCGGTAGCCTTGAGTAAGGGATCGTACACATAAATGTCTTTTAAGATGGTACTGATAAGCCCTGTCTTATCTAATGCCTCAACCACCATTCCTGAATCATCATCCAACTATGCCAATGATGTGGCTTCGTCCCCTCTTTTGTAGGAAGGGTCACTCCTTGTGGCTTTGGAGTCTGTCGTTATGTTGTATTTTGACGCATTACAAGGTGTCTTACTTGTGTTTGCCTTGCTGTTAGTTGATATCCTAATGTTGAAGAAAGTTGATGAAAAAGAAAGAGAGCTTTGAAGAAAGTTAATGAAAAGAGAGATTATGGTTGCTCAGATTGTAGTAGGAAAGTAAAAGGTTGTGAAAGAGTAATTTGTTTAAGTAACTCTGGTATTTATAAGCTGAATTTTGAGGAAAGCAAATAAGCGGTTATAGGGATTTGTATAAGCACAAATCCCCTAAAATGTTGTGATGTAGACATGGAGACAATTTTGATTAGATAGCTGCATTCAAAAGACAAAACACATGTGACTGCCTTGAGTCTATAAAGACAGGACACCTATCACATCACATTAATTGCACCATGAAGTATGTCATAAAGTAAGAATTCAAAAATTTACTTTCACAAGAAGTTTTCCTGAGGCCTTTTCAACTTCTATGAGAGAATTTCTTCAACACTCCTACAACACTACACCTTGGCATGGATAAATGGAAGCCACCCAAACATTGGTCAACTTGGCTTTACACACTTAACACCTCCACTTTGTACCCTTGGTATCTAAAGCACCCTGCCTACTGAACCTTCACCTTAGCTTAAAGCGCCTCCCTTAGCCCATTAAGTATCTACCTAAGGTCGTTTGTTTAGATCGGCATGCAAGCATTCCACTCTTTATGTATTCTCCTCAGATCTCCCCTTGGGTATCTCCTCTACCTTGACCAGACGAAGGACCAATTACTCGATACCCCTCAACGACCAAAGAGATCAGACCTTCTACATTCCACTTCGAAGCTAGAGTATTCACCTTGGCCTGAGTAGCAACTTGCTTGGGTAGACTACGTCTGCTCGACCCCTATGTCACTTTGCCCAAACGTCTTCACCGTTACGCCTGCACTTCAGCACCATCATTATGTCACCTTACCAACATGAGCACCTCCGAACTAAATCAACTACATGCATGATAGGCCCATCTTTTCCCTCTCCTTACCTCCATAATGGTAATGAGACTATGGGGGACAAGTGTTAATAGAGCCTTTTGGTTATGCGTATCTCAAGCTTGTGCTAACTTGATAAGGCTTACAGCTTGGGTTACACCCCTTGAAGACTTGGCCTTCCCCCTTATGGCTAACCTCAGCTTAAGCCCATCATACAGCCTACCCAACCATAGTGGTCACCAACAACTAGAAGAATACAGATAAGGTTAGATAACTAAGTCAACAACTACCTCTTATATTTGTAGGCTACATCGGACATTGTGTCTCCACTACCCATTAGTTGCAAACATGGCTTCTACCCATTAACTCTTCTCCAACTGCCGATGCCACTTCTCTATAAATACAAGACCATCACTCAATAGTAAATTACTTGATATTTTGTACATTAGAACTTACCCTTTGCATTCAAGTACTCTTACTCTCTTTGTATACCAAACTAACTTAAGCATTAGAGTGGCTATGCTGGGCAATACTCTAGCACCCCTTATGTTCTTTGTCTTGTAGGCTTATCTAATTACGTGAAGCCCAATTTCAATTAAATTTTTATTGGCCAATATCTAGAGATGACACTCATAAAAGAGCTTAAAAAGAAATAGAAGGATTTGGAAAAGAACTTGTTTCAAAAGATCTCTAAGAAAATGCAGACTTTGAAGCTCTATTGGCTTAGAATGATGTAGGCCTAATCAATATTTGAACTTATGAAAATGAAAACTTCACAAAGAAGTTCAAGATACTTAACTTTGAGAAGTCTGATGAAATTGGGTGCCCCATACTATGCACAAGACTTTTCATTCGCAAAATGGACTGATTTAGCAAGTATAATTTACTGATTTACTTAAGCATTGCATCTTTTAATAAAAAAAAATTCATTAATGCAAGCATTTTGGTTATATTACTCCATGATTATTAGTTACAAAATTCAAATTCTAAAAATAACAACTCTTTAGAAAACTTGTTTCTTATTGTAGTACTTCGCAATTATAAAGGTAGCAATAACTTAATGTGAACTAACTAGTGTTGTCTCTTAATCCAATCCAGTTTGACTTAACTCCTCTATAAAACTAATCTAAATCACCTATTTGACCCTTATCAATAGTTATCTGATTCAACTAGCTAACTCAACCAATTCAACCTAGTTTCTATTAGAATCCATTAAATTTTCTTCGGGTTAAAATTTATTATTTTCTTATGTATTTTCTACAAAACACCAATTTTCTAAAAAATATATATATATAGATAGAAAAATAAAAATTGCTGTAAATTGCTTTTAACTTTCAATTCTCATTGATATAGGTAATTTTTATTATTTTATACAAAAATATAAATTATATTATAATATTTTTATTAATTTTAGCTCAATTCCTATTTGACCCTAATTAACTTTCTCGATCTTTAACCCCTTTTTATTCCTGAGTCAACTTTTCGGTCCAGGTTTGACAATATTTGAAATAACTTTTGCCCAAATTTTTGGTGATATTGCATTTTTTCTCTCTTTGAGAAAGAAAAATAAAACCCCTTAACATCTCATCTAATTTCATAGTTTGGTTAAATACTTGAAAAATCACTAAGTATGTAGACTTGGTCGTATTGTGGATGAATTTTGCAATAAAATTCCTAACTATTTCAAATAATTTTTATAATTGTGTTTTTTTTTTGTAAAAATAAATAAAGATAAAAGAAAAAGAACCATAAAATACTAACTTAGACATATACCTTAGTAGATGTTAAAGTAGTATACAATGATCGTCACCACTATAAGGTAGTGGTCTCTATTGATAGGATATTTTGGGCGTGAATCCCTTAAGCTTACATTGACTTGCCTAGGCCTATGGCCCAATCTGATTCACTAATGCTTAGCCTATTGTCTTCTTAGTTGACCTTAACACAAACCTATCGAACAACTTACCCAATTATAAAACTCATTAACGATTAGTAGAAAGTAGGATAAGGTTTGGAGACTTGGTCAACTGCAATGACTTTATAAATCTAAAGCATGTTAGACTTTACACTCCTACTATCCAAATTGTGCAAATGTGCTAAAGTGCTATTCGTATTCCCATAACTTCTAGCTACCCTCCTTTATAAATTCCAGCCACCATCTAAATATTAATCTACTTACACTCTTTGTGCACTCAAAGTGTATTCAACCTTTCTTGCATTTTTGTGCTCTTCTTATACTTAAAGTACTAACTTAAACATCGAAGTGACTACGTTGAACAACATCCCGACACCCCTCACCATGTGTTCTTTTGCAAGCTTGTTACATAAGCCCAAAGCCCAAATTCATTATACTCTATTAGCAAAATCCTATAGACAATAGTCTCTAAAAGCTCTCTTTCCAATTTTGAAATAGGGTTCCAATGAGATCATTAATCAAATGAAAATTGGAAAAGAGAGCCTTGGATAATGTGTTCTTTAAGATCGAATTTCTTTTCCAACAATGAAGACCTAAGTGCTTTGACTTCTTGAAATTGACCAAGGGTTTTGTGTATTTGAACAATATAGATTATATTTCTAACTTCATTTTTGTTTGAGTTTGCTTCAAATTTCTAGAAATTTAGAGAGAGAAATAGAGAGAGGAAGTAACTATTTCATCCTATTTTTCAATAGTTGAAAACAAAACGTTAACCTTTTTCTCAATCCTAGTAGCCTGCATTTTATAACCCTAAGTTAATTTTGCATTAAGATTGATTTGTTCGTGTATAAATGCAAGCTTTTAATCATATTTAAGGCTAGGGTTTATTTCGACTTCAAGTTTAATTGTAATCCATTTTTATTGCATTTTGAATCTTATTGATAAGCGTTAAGTGATATTTAAGCATCCTATGTTCAATCCAATAGCAATGTGGTGTAGAATTGAATTGAAATGAATATTGGATTCCTCACCTTCTTTACTCCATTTCCTTTGGAGCCAGTATTAGGTAAGATGACTCGTGTTTATCCCTATATTTTCTTTAGAAAAATTAAAAGAGCATGTGTAAGGATTTGAACTTAGGATTAGTTGATTTTAAGGAGTTTTCACATGCTAGTTGCTACCATGTCATATACACTATTAATTACAAATGGGCATCTATAAATTGTTCTTATTTTCCAAAATGAGGACAAAAAGTAAGGTGTGTATAGGAGTCCATTTTTATGGTGGTTTTGACTAGAATTTTACTATAAAATAAAAGAGACATTATCTAATCACACTGTTAAGGTTCAAAAGGTTACTCTTTCCAGACTTATGAGGTTCAAGGGCTTAAGCGTTTAAGGTCCAAAAAGGTGGTTACTCTAAGGGTCAAAAGGGGTCACTCTTTCAATGATTAAAAAACGGTCACTTTAACAATATTCAAAAGGGGCCAATCCACTGAGGTTCAAAGGGTTTATTATTACATGGCTTAAGAGGTTGTCATTGTTATGAGGCTCAAGGGAATCACAGTCAATATGGAGAAAAGTTACCCTGAAGGAGAAAGAATTTCTAGAAAACTTCCTCGAGTTTTACTTATCTTTCAGACAGTACTTTGAAGACATGTTTTCCTTGTAATTTAGTGGTTATCAATCCTTGGTCTTTGGTAAACCGGATCATTAATTAATAATAACATCATCTTAACAAATCATGTCTTGTTAGTAATTCTATTGAACAGCATAATATATATTACCATGATCCGTGCATGAACCAGACTAGCGCGCAATAAATTTTTTCTATTTTTGAAGATTTTTCTTCTCCTTTAGTAAACTTCTTGCTCAAGTATTCATTCTTCAATTCTAGCATATAGAACATAGATTCAAGGAGGATTGTCAAGTACAAGACCAAGGCTCAACTTGGTATAGGACCCACTAGAATTTGCCGATTCACGAAGTACTTGATTTCTTTGGATGTTTGTTTACATTCTTTATCCTAGCTTATTGGGGTATTCTTTTTGAGTAACTTGAATAGTGGCTTGCATCTATTTGTGAGTTTAGGGATAAACCATGCTATATACTTCGATCCTTTCAATAAGCCTCGGACTTCTTTTAGGTAAAGGCATTTTCAAGATTACATTTATTTTGTCCGGATGTACTTCAATTATTAATCAGCGGTTAACAATTGACATGCAACATCTAAAATGCAACAATGATGCTTAACACCACCAGTTTGAGCAAAGATGTGCATATGAATGAAGAAACATAAGAAAGAATATTGCGGATTAAAGTACATGATAGAAAAGAATTACTTCTTTGTTTCGGATCTCAAGATACTAACTACTCACCTACTAAAGACTAAACCATTTAATTTCTTTCCTCCCTTCTTTCATCAGACTGGATGGGCATCTTTTCGTGCAAGAAAGAAGCCGTATTTCCATTTATTGGCGCATCATTGTGAAAGCAAACTAATCATAGAATTGCTAAAATAGACAAGCAAGAAGAAAACTAAGACAGATTCTAAATCAAGCCATAGGCTTGTACCTGCAAAGAACTTTGCATCTTAAAACTCTGTCTTGAACATAAAAACCAGGCATTACCATGATTTTAACCCGGCTTGGACCATTCTGCGATTTTTGCCTATCGACGAATATATCTTCCATGTATTGTGGATCAAAGCTTCTGTTCTCTTCAACCCTGAGAATTGTCAGAGGTGGATTAAATGAAAATGCAAGTAGATGGAGCAACCATATACATTTGGCTGCAACAAAGAACGCCTGAAGAAGTTGTTCGGGCCACGGTCTAGTCCAATTCATGGTTGCAATAATGCTACTCATCTTCTGATCGCAAAACTTACTGAACTCCTCGCTGTAAAACTTAGTCCCCTTTCTTAAAACTTCATTCCAGCTTAGATTTCTAAGCGCTACAAATGAGGCAAACTGTGCTTGGCGATCTTGTTGGGGATCTAATAACTTTGGTGAACCATTCTTCTGGAAAACACTGTTCTCAAAATCCTGGTATAATGTTTGGTTTATTATGGCTTCCAAATGGTACAATACGGCTTTTGAGTACCTTGAATTCAGAGAGAGTTTGTATGGTAATAAGAGTGAATTCAGATTGTCCATCAAGGTACTGTCGGTTTCTTGAATCTGCCCAACTAGTGTCTTACAAAACTGTTTCACAGACAATTTTGCTTCAGATACTACCTGTAGAAATCCCTCAGTCATTACTTCCTCGTTGACAGGCATCGAGTTTTCTTCGCTTGCATTGGCAGTTTTACCCCTCAAAGGAAATATCCCATGCTTTTCGAGTAGTGGAAGTTCCTTCGCTTGTGTTGCTTGCCTTAGGGCACTCTTTAGCTCTTCACAATAATTCTCCAAATACTCCAATTTCCGTCTCAGCTCCCCCAGTGAAGTCTTCATTTCTGCCACCTCCATCAAAGCCGCATCTCTATGTTCATTTGCTTTGATCAGCTCTTTCTTTAAGGCATCAACAGACATTATCCCCAAGTCCCTGAAAATTTGAGAGACTTCCTCAGGTTCCGTCTGATTTGGTGAACTCTCATTCTTGTTTTTCTTCTTCAATCGTGGAAACAACCGCGAAAGGAAGATGCTCCGGCTTTTGTTTTGTGATTGAACAGATGGATGAGGATTGGACAGGGGCACGACAACATTAGAGTTCTTGCTGTTCCTGCCGGTATGTTCTGATTCAGAAGTTATAGTTGCTGGCTTGCACTTATTACAAGATGAAACTGATTTCAAGTCTCCCATACTATTTCTCCGGCTTGACTTGTAAAAATCAGCTCTTGGAGAAGTTTGAAGCGCTGATACATTATTGGCACAAGAACCGGTGACTGACTCCTGATCTTCGGCAGGACAAACATGAGAATCGAAATGAAGAAAGTTTGGAGGCAAACTCTTTCTTGAAGATGAGTTCTCCTTCTTGTAATCTGCGAAAAGAGATTCATCACCGTGTCCTACTCCAAGTCCTAGATCATCCCAACTTTCTGACAGTGTTCGACCCTTCAATTGATTTTGATTGTATCCAGCCAATGATTCATCATCATAGCTCTGAAAACAAAATTCAGAACCAAGCACAGTTAATAGAATTGTTATACATCAAAAGAGAAAGGAGAAAAGAGCCAAGTGATCTTAAATTCAGCTAATAGCAATTCATTGAGAATAAAATGTATAACAGTATTACTGATTACATGCTTCTGGAGTTAAAAAGGGTCTTATGCTCTTCACTAGCTACTGGCAACTGCACGTCCAAGAAAAAAACTAGAGCATTTCATCAAATATATCGATAGATTTTGATAGGGTTTCACAGCCAAAGACGGTTAGGACAGAAAATCAGGTCCGCATGTACCGTCAAGCTCATATGAATTTTGAAGTTAAGGTGTTTTCTTACGGCACATCAAATTCATTGTTTTCGAGTATTAGGTTGTCGGGAAGACACTGGCCAATGGAAAATATTATCCAGAGAGTGAAAAGATTCCAATTCAAAGAAAGGGGAGATATTTTCAGTGGACTTGGTCTCGAGAGACACCCAACCACCAATTCCAACCACTGTTAAACACTTTCTACTGTCATTTGTTTGCCACAGGCCATTGCAGTGAAGTGGCTTGTGGCTGCTGCTATGTTGCCATAACGACAACGATACAACAGAAAGCAACTCTCTCGTAATCTTTACAATTTCTCACCAAAATCTGCGGGAAACCTATGGCAATTAGCAAAGTGACAATCCTACATAAACATTCAACCAAATCTCAACACCAAACAAAGAACACCGACACCACAAGAAATTTGATTGAACAATGCAAAGTCATAAGTTATGATTACTGTTTTAGTCCTATGTTTGGGTGAAATTCAAATATGAATCACAACTTTCATGTTTTTAAGAATGTATTTTACTGCTTATTTTTGCAATTAAAAACACAAACTCAACAACTTTTCAACACCCAGTTCAAAAACCTCTGAAAATAATAACCCCACAAGAAAATACTTCCAAACAAATAAGAATTACAGTACTTACAGGGGTGAAAACAGGATAATCTTGAGCTGAGAAGTTGGCTGCAGAGTGAAGAGCAGGGGATGAAACAGGGAATCTAACATTGGCAGGACTACTACTAATATTTCCCTGTATTAAAGCTGCATGTAAGGCCCTCAATTCCACAGCTTTAGCAACTGCAGCTTGTATTTCTTGCCTACTAACTTCTGGGTTGATGTTATTTCCATCACTAGTTGTGTTAAATATCTGTGGCATGGTTGCTGTTGCCATGAAAACAGAGCTGAACATAAACCTTTGATGAATAATAATGCAACGAAAGTAGAATGAATCTTTATAATACTAGATAAAGGATTAAGGCAACATGGTTCTTTTCATTTCCCACTTAAAGAAAGAAAGAAACAAGGATGATTTTGAAGATGGAGTTCAACGTTCAGTGGCTGGATGTGATTTACGGTGAAAATGTAGATTACATCATATCCAATGCAGAATCTTGGGTGACCAGAAATGAATGAGAGAGAGAGAGAGAGAGAATGATGAGTCAAGGCACAAAGAGCTTTGGTTATAGTATGTCTTGTTGTGGATGAATCGGAATGAAACCATGTGAAGGAGAAGAGATGATGAGTTGTAGTTTCTACTGCAAGTAGGCATGCTTCTCGTGTGTGAGATTACAGAAAGCCCCCTTCTGGTGTTTTCTCTATGTTCATTTTAATTATGCAGTTCTTTTCTTTTCTTTTCTTTATTTTTTTGTCCTCTCTATTATTACCATTAAAACTTTAGAGAAATTCCAACATCATATGACATTAGAAGATCTGTATTCGTATCTTATGATGTAGTAACCTTGGCAACTATAGAGACCGGAGATTAATGTAGTCTATTTTAAATTTGGTTTCCTTTAAGGCATCCAATTGACCTAAAAGGAAGATGTAAATTATTTTCTTTTCTTTTTTCTTTTTGGAATTATTAGACAGAAAAAGTGATGTTAATTACAAGTTTATACAAAAAAAATAAAATAAAATGAAATTTATAAATATACCCACTTAAGTTCTATTTTATTATGTGGGTTTGCACTTTAATTTAAGTATTTCATATCCTAATTCATAAAAAGGTGCTTTCAATCTTCTTTATAATCATTTTATCTTTTATAAAAATAACCTAAAATGAAAACATAAAACAAAATTAATTATGATAATTTTTTGAAAAACTAAAATAGAAAGAAAAAGCAATTTCTCCTTTTTCTCACACGATGATTTTTTCTTTTTAAATTTTATTACATTTTTATTTTTTTATATTTTTACCAAAGTAAAATGGTTATAAAAGGTTTAACCGTGGCTATGTAAGATTAGTATGTGCAAGTGCAAATGTGCAACGGATTCAAAAAGGTATCACTGTAGTAAATTATTGTTTTTAGTACTATAATCCATCATGTGACCTTCCACTATTGCCTAATGTCCAATTATCATGATACGCTGGTTGGTGGATGATGGGTAACACTAACACCCTTTTGTCCGCTTTGGTAGGCTTTTTGTGGCAATTTTATTGCGGTTCTCTAATCATAACATTGCCACTTTGAATTGAGTTGTCTACATAAAGATTGATTGGTGTATTCATGTTGTTACATATATTAGAGATATGATATGTTAGGCTTACAAATAATCGTCTACTTTTGATAATGGGGCATCGGCAACTATTGCTCCAGCATATGAACAATGTGTTATCAAATCCTGTTTTAAAGAAAATTTGTAACTATCCACTCCGACATTGAAACCCAACATATTGTGCAATTTCATCGGGAATACGATGCTGTGGTACCAGTACTAACTTTTAAGATCTTGTATCAAAGTAAAAAGCTGCTTGTCCTAGTCCTTGTCTCATCCTTTCTCTTCTAAGTTACTCGTTTAGTCCATAAGCAAAGGTAGATCTGACCTCTGGGCAACATTTGCGTCTGAACCGAGAACCAGTCAACCAATTCGCAGACCTAAACCAAACCCAAGCGACTGGGTCCGGACTGGAAGTGAACATGAGTCCTTGAGTCTAGGACAATTCATTGCTCTAGAAACACGGACTCCATCGCAATATAGAGATAATTTTAAAAGAAAAATCGCAGTAAAAAAAAAAAAAGAAATTAAGAAATATATATAATAGGTTAATATTGAAAATTTAAACTACTTCCAAGTGAATTAAGAAAAATTATTTTATATTTAGTATATTTAACATGTTGTTATTAACACAAACCAACTCATTAAAGTTTTCTTTAATGAGACAAATAAGCTTGTAAGCACACTCATTAGCTATCTCATCAACTTTATATATGATGTGTATATAAATAAATTATAATATTTATGCATGTGAGCTTGACTCATTTATATTAGTTATAGTAAAAGAGCTTTTGAGTAGAATTTAAGCTTTAGTTAACTAATAAGCTTACAATTTTTAAGCTCAGTAAAAACTTGATTCAACTAGAGTTCAATAATTTTTTAAATAAGTTAAACTCGTCTCACTCGTTTGGAACCCTAATGAGAAGATATTAGTAGTGGTGCATCAACAGAAAAATTACGTCTTTCATTTTTTACGTGCAATAATAACTATTCTTCTCGCTTTTAAATCTATAAGATCAGGTTTTCTCCTTTAAAACTTACAAGAATAAGCCTTGTCCGGTTTCTTGTACCAAGGACACATGTTGTGGCCTATTAGGGTCGCTACAGCAACATATTGATTACGGAAAGCATATGCAATCGATGATTTTTTTTTTTTTTCCTTCCACTTTTCAAATTGGACAATTCAGATTGTTAGAATGGTAAGAACTGAAGTAAAATTTTCGACTGATAGTAATTTTACCTATCTAACTAGTGTGTACATATATATATATATATATATATATATATATGCCTACAGTATTACTATTATAATTGAGAAAAAGAGGACTTCGATTTGATTTATTCCGTTGAAAGTTTGATATCTGAATAGTATATTAATAACAATTTATAAATAAATCATAGATGTTTTTGCTATTAAAGGAAAGAAAATAGCAGCTTATTAGGAGCACCTAGTACTTAAAGGTATAATAAATGGTATACCCTTGCCAAGAAGTAACCATGGGTTTTATTGCACAAAAGTCTTAAAGATCGTACCTTCTTATTTTAAGTGAAGAGAAAAAAAAAATAATTATATTGATGTAAAAGTATTTTACTAGATAAAACTAATATTATCATAGTAGAACCCTATTTCGTTCAACAACAATTAACCCTAGGGTAATTTACAATTGAAAATCCTTTTGAGCTTTTGAAATTATACGAACATGCTCAACTTTATTTTTCTTTTTTTGGGAACATACCTCCCTCCTAATTTGTGGTACAGAGTCCATGACTCTTTTGCAACTATATTTAGTTATAACATGGCTACTACCTAGAATTTGACACAATATATGTAACCAATATATAATTAAAAACGAACCATAACACAAAATTAGTGAATAAAGATCATATAGAAATGTCTTTTTGAATTTCTTTCACATTTTATATTCAAGTAATAGTAATATATCATAGCACGGTAACACAAGTTACATGATCATATGTTTACCAGGATGTCGTATAATTGTAATGGTTCGTAGTGTGTTGTTGAGTACTGTAGTTTACCTTAAATTTAATATATACGATCGGCGGAAAAAAGTAAACATATGTCATAAACATGTCACATTAATTAATAAAAGTTGAGAAAATAAATATAGAGGAAAAAGCTTTCTGAGAAGACTCAAGAATGAAAATACAATTAGTGCAATCGGAAGAAGTTGATATTTCATAGGACTATCTTCGTTGGTTGCGGCTGGAATTCTTCTTTGATGAAGCAAAACTTTGTTTGGATTTTAAACCCAATGTGAGTTTGAAATTTGGAGTTCTCTGTCACATGCACTGAACTAAAGTTCCCAAATCGTCAAAACTGATGTCCAAGGTAGACCAAGATTACCACGTACTATTTTGTGCGGTTCTCTGTTTACATTTTCGTTGTGAGTAAAGTTTCCTATTTTAGTTGAGATTTATAGATGTTCATTTTTGGATTTTACTTCTCATATGCTCGATTTTTATATAAACTCCTTGAGGGTTTTAGATATCTCCAGTGTTGTAATAGTGGAATTTTACATGAAAAATTATACCCTTCTTCTTTCTTTTTTTTTTATACCTTTTTCTCCTCATTCATATTTCATTGTTGCAGGTCTTTTTAATTAATTGCCTTTTTGTGAGATTAATGCATTGGGCAGGCTTCTAAATCAAAGACAGATGGGTAAGGGGTAATTACGTCCATAAATGTATACAGTGAGCTGTCCATATGCAGTATTTTTTTTGCCGAAAGGGCCGTGCTGTTTCATTACAAAATTACCCTACAACTCTCTTTCTCTCTCGTGTACAGCGGAAGAGTATTTGCTTTCCTGTAAATATTCCCAGCGATTCTAATATAGAACTTAAGCACGTGATATAAATTGGGCTACTTATGTATTAATTCTACTACTTTAGACGATTAATTTTGATTGTTGGGGTCGTCATCGAAACACTATAAAAGCGAATGTCCATCCACGTAATGCATAATACGGTAGGAAAAACAGAAGGGTAGTTTGGGAAATAGATTTGTAGTATATAATATATTAAGTTGCTTTCACAAGTTAAATTATTGGATATGGAATTCCAAGTAGGATGAAGGAATAATTTTATATGGAGTTTCGTTCTTTCCAATAACTACTTTGAACAGAAAAATGATTATCTTATTAGAATTTAACTTTTAGTTCCAACTACCCTCTAAAAAAGCTATGCAAGATTCGTCAACCTCCACACGCAAAAATCTTTTATCTTCCATAATTATAGTTATTTCAACTAGTAGACACTTCAAAAAAGTAAATAATTATGCAAATAATATTTGTGAAAGAGGGTTTTTATATTTTACATCTAATGTGAACAGGCAAAATAATAAAACGTACAAAAAATAAGTCGATTTTTCAGTTAAGGATAAAATAGTTATTAGTTTTAATTCGATATAAATTTTTTTTATTATAATATGTTATCAAAAGAGTAATTTCAAATCCTATAATGAAGTAATTTAAAAAACTCAATCAAGGTCATTTTAGACTTGAAAAATGTACTTAGAAAGCTTATAATGGGCCTTTTTATTATTTTATTGTTTTATTTTTAAGATTTCTTTAGGGATTCTTTTAGTAGCATTTGCATATCTTCTTTTCATTTTTACAAACATTCTATTATAGAAATAAAGAGAGTTTTCAATTTTTTAAAATTTTCATTCACATGCCATGTAAATATCATTTATTATATATTAAAGGATATGGACTTGCATTCATATCCTTTTCATTTTTATTTCCTTAATTTCTATCAATTTTTTACTAAAGGATTAAGAACACTTCTTGAGATATTTTGCTACATTATCATACTTTATTTTTTTCCTTATAATTTCAATTATTAGTTATACATAACAATATTTAGAGGAAGAGATGGAGAGAATATAAATAAAGAGATCCACTTCCTTTCATTTTGTTAATATAATATATTAATATTTGCGTAATTCTAAAGTAAAAAGGCTTTACTTAACTCATAAACATAGAGATACTCATTTAGGATATATATATATGTATATATTTATATATACTTATGTATTGTAACTATAGATGTGAGTCTAGAAAATAAAAGTCTCCTTAGCGTAAGTCATAATTTACTCATAGTTGCTCTTCCATTTACAATTTTCATATATATTTTTTGTCTGCGGCAGCGTGCGACGCATCGAGGAGAGAGATGAGAACATACAACAAAGGGGACTCGACCGCATCTAGAACTTAATATGCTTTTGGTGGAAGTGGTTATCGCATTCTTGCCTCATAATGCAAATCATTTTACTTGAGAAGCTTCAGTAGCAACAATTTAATTTTGTCCCTTAGGAATATAACAACATCTATAGTTAGCATCACTATGCTCGGATTGTAGTTCAATATATATTTATATTTAAACAAAAAACAAAAGAATTATTTAAAATTATTGCAACTAACATGTTAGCAATGGATGTTTTATATATTATTTTAAATAAGGTGTTCATATTATTGTTTAATTATACAAATAAAATATGTTATATATTATAACTTTATATGATTGTTGGATGTTCTTTCCAAGTGTTGAGACCTAAGCCTAACAGTGCATGTGCCACGATCTAAGAGTTTGAAGTCAATTGTGGGGGTCGATTTGCGCATTAGCAGCGTTGTTTACTCAGGGTAGGTATATAAAGGTAGGTTAGGTTTCTCGTAAGTAAACTAGTTGAAAATTGATGCCACTCTCTTAATAAAGCATAGCATACTGAAACCAATTAGATAAGTAGAACATCTTTGGAAGATTTGAAAAAGCTGAGTTACTCTCCTAATGAGAAGGATGGGCTCGAAACGAACCTAGGAAAAGCATAATGATATGGCTGGCAATC
Source organism: Lumnitzera racemosa (assembly GCA_024138005.1). NCBI lineage: Eukaryota > Viridiplantae > Streptophyta > Magnoliopsida > Myrtales > Combretaceae > Lumnitzera > Lumnitzera racemosa. The sequence continues at coordinate 14,887,903 of JAMXBC010000006.1, forward strand.
ATCCAGAATACTAGTGAATTTGAAATGTAAAAGCGCTTGTATGGGCACCTAAGAGAAAAACCTCCCGTTTTGTGAGTAGTTTTAGAACCAATGCTTTAGCTATATTGAGTCGCCAAAATAGCACTCGGCGTGCTTAACAATTGAGTTAGATTTTGTTGACACAAAAAAGGGGTCTTGTAAGCTAAGCTTAGAGAAACACCCACCAAAGAAGGACATCGAAGCAAAAGAGGCAATTGTTTCGCAAGTCTTGGCTCATCTAAGTTAAGCTTAAGATGAGTGGCTACTAGAGAAGGACATCATTGCAAGAGGAGCAATACTGTGAGAGTGCAATTATGTTATGAGTTCGATTGTAGCAAAATTTGCCTAAATCCTTTTAAATGTGCTTTTGTACTCTACCATTGAGCCACTGATAACTCGGATTTTAAACATATTTCATATGGTGATTTTATAGTATTTTTCTCACATTTTTTGTTTTCTTTAAAGAAATTGATACTTAATTGAGTAAAATTTTGATTTCAAGGTTTGAACGCGTTCTAAGATCGAAAACGAAGAAAATGAATCAAGTTTCACTCAATTCGGAGTTCAAATGAAGAAGTTATAAAGTTTTGAAGTTACACAGTCTGGGACATGACCATGTCCCCAGGTTGTGTCCATGCAGGGAAATTAGCTAGGGGCAGAAAGTTACATGACCTAGGGACACGGTCATGTCCCAGGTTGTGTCTGGTAAAGAAAACGAAAACCTTTCGATACACTATAAAAGGACATATTAGGGTTTCAAAAGATATAAGAGATATTAGAGAAAACAAGAGACTTGAGGAGAAGGAGAAGGAGAAGGAGAAGGAGAAGGAGAATGAGAAGGAGAAGGCGAAAACAACACCGACTTCAAGATCGGAGAGATTTTTCATCAATCAAAGGGGTTTTTCATGTTTTATTTTATGTTTTTGATGGAATTCGTTTTTAGTTTCATTATTATAGCTTAAAATTCGTGTATTTAGGATTACGGAACCTAGGGTTTCATGTAACTCTTGGGTTGATTTATAAATTTCAATAAAGTTTCTATCTTTACTTGATCCAATTATGTCGTTTAATTGTTAGAATATCAATATATGATATTTTTAGAATATCAATATATGATATTATGCATGTTGATTGAGAAATTACATGTATAATTATATCTTTACATAATTGGAGAGAATTATATGTATACTTAGAGATAAGATACATGTTTCTTCCGAAATGTTAATTATTTGTGTGGGAATTTGTTATACATTAATGCAATTCTAAATTATATTACTAAGTGAAGAGATTCCAGTGAATAATTTAGGATTAGGGTTAATATGCTTGAGAAATGTATTAACTTTAGTTGTGAATCCCTCCGGTCAAGAAAAATAGAAACCAAATTGAATATATTTTAAGTGATCACATATTAAAACTAGGGGAAATAATTCCTAAATACATTATTACTTTCTTGAAGTCGTTCTTAATTTTATCATTTTTTTCAATTGCTTAATCAAGTCTTATAATTAAGTTAGTTTGTTAATTTTAGTATTTTTAATTAATTCAAACTTTCATAATTTTCCGGTTAGATAATAAAGCTAAGGTTAATATTAGTACTCGAAGTCTCTGAGGGATCGACTTGGACTCACAACCGCTATATTAAAACTGATAGGTGCACTTGCCTGATATCAGCCACTAAACAAAAAGGCTCTCTTGAAGGATAGAGAAATAGGTGAAGATAAGAGGAAACCTATGGAGACCTATTGTTTATGCATAGATTATCTTGGGCAGAGTTAGACAACGAAGAGTTGGTGATTTTTTAGTATGGATAGTGGCAATACATTGGTTCGTAACAAGAGCATTATGAATTTAGGTAGGGGATAATGTCACGATTTAAGAGTTTGGAATCATATGTAGGGGATCAACTTAGGCTTATTGTGTTCATTCTGAGGGTAGGTATATTAGGAAGATAGGTAAGCCTCCTATGAGCAAACTAGACGAAAGTTAATGCCGCTCTCTTGATGAGACTGTGACAGGTCAAAATCAATCGAATTAATTGAACTGCCCAAACATTTATACTACTGCAACAAAAATGAGAAGGTAAAATGTGGTCGAGCATAAAGTGCCCTTATGGCTCTCTTTGAAGTTCAAAATGTATCTCTCTTCATCCTTTTTCTATTTTTTTATATGGTTTATTTCACCGCAATCTCTAATTCTCTAAATCTCTAATTAAGTGATAACTTTCATAAATCTTATTAATCTATTCCTTAATCTCTAAATAATTATAGGGGACAAATCTTCATATATTTTAAGATCTTTAATAGCAAAGGTAGGTTAAATATCCATTTGGAAACAAATTTTAGATCTTATAATCTGTTGTATCAACTAATTCATATAGAAGCCTTAATATGATTCCATAAACTAGGGCTTTATCTATACCACAATATCGATATATATCCTAAGGGTGTTAAGATTAAAAGACAGACAATGGTTCTACCGACCTTAATGAGTAAAGAAATCTTGGAAACATTTGTAACATGCTATGGTTATTTAAATCAATAGCTATTTAAGGCAATCCCTTTCATCAACACTTTGTTAAGGTTTTCATTATATAAAACATAGAATTTAAAAACATATTGATTTACTTACCGATTATTTATGCATTCTTTTGGAAAATCCTTAAAATCATGCTTTAATTACACTAGCGGATATTATTAAGGTTTGCCAATTCTTATCGATAGATAACTAGTTAAGGAATTATTAAAAATCAACTTATCGTCAAATTAGAAAAAGGATGATCCACTAATCATGGTAAGGAGGCAGCGACAAGAGCACTAAGGAGTTAGCAAGGCGCATTAGTAAGGGTAAGGAGAGAGAGAGAAGGATTAAGGTTTTCTTTAAGTGAGTTGTAAAACTGCACAATGAAACAAAGGGAAGTTAATGTGAGCCTTGTGATTTCCACCTAATTGCTTCGAGCGAATAATTTATGGTATTAGAGAAACTAACCCGATTGACTTTAAAATTTATGAGTGGGCTCAAGACATTTGTTGATGAGAGCTCTTGGACTCGGATCTTGAGGATTATAAGAAAATAATTGAATTAGTATAATTTTATTTTATTACTTAATAATTATTGGACTCGTGTAGAATAGCTTTGATAACTAGTAAATATTCAGAGATAAAATATATATGTAATAAAAATATTATGTGACATAAAATAACATGTAAAGTATATATGTATACATCGTGTATAATTTTTATGCATAAATATAAATCTATCATTAACTAAAATACTTAAAAATACATATAATTAACCAAAAAAATTAATGAGAAAAATGATAATAAAAAAATAAAAAAATCTTAAATCAATTATGGGCAGCTGGATTTAGTTAGTATTAGGCGTGTAGAGAGTTAAGGACAGGTGTTAGAGCCTAAGCTAAGCTTAAACATGAAAATAACATAGTATAAAAGGCTAAGCTCTTTGGAGAGAGAGAAAGAAAACCCATTTTTCACACCTTAGAAGCTCTAGAAAATCTATAAACATTATCCAACACTTCATACATGCAAAGGAAGATCTGGAAAAATTAAGTTTAGGGTCTGGAGATCAAAGAAGGAAATTGGGCAAAATTTGCAAAATTGGTGTGTAAACTAAGATTGGAGGAGTATTGGTGGCTAGGAAGTAATTGGAAGTCAACTGCTGCCACCAGGTGACAAAGCACCCAATGACTAAGCCAGCCGACAAAGGAGTGGTTATCGGTGGTGGGCAAAGAAGCCAACTCTAGTAAAGGTCTTATTTCATTCAATTTTGAAAAATTCAATAAAAATAACTAGAAAATTTTGAAAAATTTTATTCCTACATATTCTTATGAGTGGAATCTAAGAAAAAATATTATTTTGTATGAATTCAATAGCTGCAGTATACATCCTTAAGAAACCAACGAAACCGATCAATTTTTTATAGTGAAATAAATAAGTCTAATGACGTAGTTTTACCTTCGAAATTTTTCTATAAACTACCTTATACTTGTATTGAATTGCTATAAAGACATTTCTTGTAAAAGTATTTTCTAAATTTTTATTTAATTTTTGAGCTTCAAATAGTGAATAAAATGGTTATTTTAAGGAAAATTCATATAATTTTCTTAAAAGATCATATTTGAATTATGAGTTTGAGTAGTTAGTGAAGTAACTCCAATATGCTAAAGCTATGGAATTGAGTTTTAAGGTCAGAAGCTATAGAAATCTATGATTTTGGCTTTATGAGGGTGAATTAGAAGCTTGGTGATTTATTGAATCTAATGAAATGATGAGTTAAGGCTTGTTATATGTGAAATTAGAATGTAATAAGGTTGAGAAGTATTGGTTAAAGTGTTACCATGGTTATTTTTACTAGAGTTTAGGGATGGAAGTGGATAAATCAATAAGTTGTTTGTAATTTAAACTTGGGCAGAGGATAACTTAGAGGAAGTTGGGGGCAAATGTTCTACTTGATATTCACTTAGAAGCTAAATCAGATGCAAGAGCATGAGTGAGTGGTAAAATAGGAAAAATCTCAAAGACTGAGTCAGATGGCAAACTCTTAAGAAACTTGAAATTTGCTAAGCTCAAAGGATAGCTCAAAAGGTATCCTATCCAAAAGATCTACGGTTGAGTAGATTATACGATCAATTCACAAGATGGCTTAGAGTATACTCGAAGTAAAAATACATGAGTGTAAGCATTCAAAAGTTGCCTCAGAGGGTAATTCATAAGACATCTTAGGTATTTATCAGACTTAGAGGATGATTTAGAGGTTAATCTTGTTAAAACCTTAACTCTGATATGGCTTATGGGATAACTTAGAAGCTTCCAAATAAAGAACTTCAAGGGTGACTTAACTCAAAGGGCATTTACTAAAAAATCTTGTAGATTTACTAACCTTAGAGATTGACTCAGATGCTGAATTTGTAGTGAACCTTAACGCCAATGTGGTTCAGAGGTTAGCTCAAAAGCTTCTCTAGTTAAATACACTGAGGGTGTGTTGACTTAAGGAATAGCACAAAAGGTAACAAAGGTAAAATAAATTTATATCACCATTCTAAATTGCCGATACTTAAAGCGTGAGATAATAAACTAATGACCAACTAACTTAATTTTTACATAGATGAGTAAATTAGCAATATTTCATAATTTATATGCAAAATAAAGTACTAAATCGGGATAAATATCAAGGGATCACCAATAAGGACGAGTCAATAAGCTTAGTTAGCAAGCAATTAAGTTCCAAGTAAATGGGATTAGTGCATCACTATACTTTAGAGTATTATTTAAGAATACTTGGAAGCCTTAGTGATGCGTAAATAAGGCCTGATAGGAATCGGGCTATTGGGTCTTTGACCTGTAGTCGAACCTGAGGACTGGAAGGGCTAGCAAGGCAGATCCTCCTACTCTAGCCAAATCTTACCCAAGCTAAGTATCTCTTTGTCGAATCACTCTGTATGCTGAGTTGAATGACTTCCCATCTCTCTAAAGTATACTAAATTGTAGATTGTCGAGATAACAACTAAGCCGTTCTCGAGTACTCACTCATATTCGAGCCGACCAACTACTCGACCTTACCCTTGTCGAGGTATCGAAAGAGCGACCTTGAATTGATCCATAGTCACTCTTGCTCGGACCAACAATTTAATCATACTCTTTTGCCTGCATCCTCCAACGACCTCACTAATGCATCGCTACCACGTATACAGGATCATATGTAAAATTTGACACACTAATTATTACTTTTCTTGAATATTCATTTTTACTCTTTTGCATTTTTTGTATATTACTTCTTTAGGGTAATACCCTTTTTGTCTTTTTCCTTTTAGACAAATTACACTAACTTATTAGGTATAAATATCTCTTGTATTTGTCGCCGTAATTAGATTGAACATTAATATATTTGACACTTTTCCTCTCGTAAACACCATTTTTTTTACTCTCATTATAATCGTATTCTAACCCTTAAGTAAGGTTAAGTATCAAGTAACCCCATCGGTTCAATTCATGCGTCATACTGAGTTATGCTGTGAGTCTACAGAAGTTCCACTAGTACAACATATCCATTAGAGCTGTTCATAGGTTTTTGCTTACTTTTCATTTGTATTTGTTCTTTCGCACATTCTCCATCGCTTCCTTTTTAAGCTTTCGGTAAGCTTGAACCCATTTAACGACTGGCCTTATCTGTTCTTGGTTACAGTTCGCTTCCTCTTGGTATCAAAGCAGAGGTTTCGTTTGAACTATAGTTCATTTTCGAAGTTCTTTTTATGCTCTATTTTACATATGTGAAACAGAGCAACTTACTATGTTTATCTTAGCTATTGTGTTTAATGGCTGTTTAGTTTTTGGTTTGGAGGAATGATGGATCTAAGTGTAAACGTTGGTGTTGGAGATGACAACATTAGAGTTGTCCACGATAGCCGATAGTCTTAAGGATCCCCTAGGAGCACTGACAAGAGACTTGGTGAGGTGGTTAACCTCTTGGTAGATTTGACCCAAGCTGTTCATGCGTTGGCTTGCTAATTGATTGAGACCACGCAAAACACCCTACAAGCTACTCAACCTATTAAAAGCTAAAGTCCAACTTGATAAGTTTGCAGTAGAGGAATAGGTGGACAAGTAAGATGAATGATAAACCTAAGGGAACTAGATGAAGAGGACAAGGAAGGGTATTTTGAAGAAAAGCGAGCCGAAGTCCTTAGAGCATCTGACCATATGAAGCTTTAGATCTCAACCTTCAATGGATCTGGAGTGCTGATGAATACTTAGAGTGGAAAGAGAAAGTGGAGCATGTTTTTTATTATTATCAATATGAGGATTATGATAAAGTGAGAACTACTACTATTGAGTTCTCCGAATATGCTGTCATATGGTGGAAGAATTTCCAAGCTATGAGGAGGTGAGAAGACTACCGAGAGATTAATACTTAGCCTGAAATGAAAAGAGTACTCAGAAATAGGTTCGTACTGGATACTTATTTGCAAGATACCTTTACTCGGCTTCAGGAGCTGAGATAAGGAAGCTGAACAGTTGATGAGTATGTTCATGAATTCTAAATGCTCATGATCCGATGTGAAGTGAAGGAACCTCCAGCACAAGCAATATCTAAGTTCTTTATTGGGTTACGAGGTGACATTCGAGATATTATAGAAGTCCAAAGGTTTATCACAAAAGATGAAGTCATTAGAATAGCCCAACGTATAGAGACGCAAAGAAGAAGCCGAGTACCAACCAAAATGCCAACTAGCCAACCCAGATAGGGTAGTTACCGAGCTCAATCAAGTACCGAGTAGATTCGAAAGGTAGATGTCCAAGTCGAATAAAAAAGCCAACCTGACAGTAATGTACAGACCTGAACATATGAGAAAGGGGAAAGAATTTAGTAGGAAGATAAGCCAAATCAAGTGCTTCAAGTGCTAAGAGTTCAGACATATGGTTGCTCAATGCTCAAATCGAAGGGCAATGTTCATCAAGGGAGACATCCCAAAGTTAGAGGTAGAAAGTACTAATGAAGAACCTGAGGAGGAGGAGAGCAATGCTGAGAAAGAACTAATTGAAGAGGATATATTCATTGAGGACTTAGACCAGTTGCCCTTAGTTGTTTGACGTACAATGAACATCAAAACTTCACGAGAAGAGGAGTAGGGGAGAACTTGTTTCATACCACCTATAGAGTAAATAATTAGGTGAGCACACTAATTGTTGATAGTAGAAGTTGTACTAATGTATCATCAATTGATTTGGTCATAAGCTTAAAACTATTGACTATTGTACACCTGAAGCCGTATAAGTTGCATTGCTTGAGTAATAAAGGGGCACTACATGTTACCTAACAAGTACTACTGTTTATCACTATCGAACATTACTCCAATGAAATTCTCTATGACGAGCTGCCTATATGTGCTTCACATGTATTGCTTGGCCAACCATAGTTGTTTAATGGGAGACTTATCCATGACCGGTACAAAAACATGTATATGTTCGAGAAGGACGGTCGAAAGATTACACCGAACCTGATGTCATCGAAAGAAGTTAACAAACTACAAACTAAACTTGCTCATAGATTAAAGAAAGCTTTGGTGATGAGTAGAGCTAAAGTTCAAGAGACCATTAATGCTGATAAGTTGACCCTTATGTTGGTCAAGTGCCTACTAAAGATAAGCGAATAGGGTAAACTACCTTAGGAAGTGAGAGCATTATTGGACGAATATGTCGATTTGTTCCCAGAAGAGTTACTTGAGGGGTTGCCCCCATTATGAGGCATAGAAGACTGCATTGACTTAATACTCGGCATGGCCCTGCCGAATAAGCCTGCCTATCGAATGAGTCCCAAATAGGCTTTTAAACTCCAACGTCAAGTCAATGAGTTATTAGAGAGAAGGTATATTAGGGAAAGTCTCAACCCTTGTTTATGCTGGTGCTTCTAGTGCCAAAAAAAGATGGAACCTAGCGAATGTGTATAGACAACCAAGTTATGAACAAGATTACGATCAAATATAGGTATCTTATTCCAAGATTGGAAGACATGCTGGATGAGCTAAGTAGAGCTAAGGTATTCGATAAGATTGATCTGAAGTCCGGCTACCATCAAATCCGCATAAAGCCAAGAAATTAGTGGAAAACTGTATTCAAGACTCGACATGGACTTTATGAATGAATGATTATGCCCTTTGACTTCTCAAATGCCCCAAGCACTTTCAGGAGACTGATGAACCATGTGCTGAGACATCTGATAGGGAAGTGAGTCGTCATGTACTTTGATAACACCTAATCTACAGTACTGACATGCCGAGTCATTGTGAACATCTCCATGTCATATTGAATGTCCTCTGTACTAGGAGATTATTCGACAATCTCAAGAAGTGTTACTTTTGCCAGGAGGAAGTGGTATTCTTAGGCTACGTAGTAAGTAGAGGAGGCCTACAAGTGAACGACGAGAAGATCTAAGCAATCGTTGAGTAGCCAACTCCTACTATTTATGCCAACGTGAGAAGTTTCCATGGACTAGCTTTATTTTATAGAAGATTCATTAAGAATTTCAGCACCCTCGCTACACCACTTACTAAGCTAACATAGAAGAACACCGACTTCCAATGGGGAGGAAAAAAGGAGAGGAGTTTTGCCAAGATAAAGGAAAGGTTGACCTTCACCCCTATACTTATTCTGCCTGACTTTGAGAAAATATTTGAGCTGGAATGTAACTTGTCAGGCATTAGAATAAGCATTTTCTTAATGCAGGAAGGCTGACCAATCATCTATCATAGTGAGAAACTCATAGGACCTCAACTAAAATACTTTGTATATGAAAAAAAACTCTCGGTACTGATTTGAACATTGCAAGTATGGCAGTATTATCTACTACTGAGAGAATTATCATCTATACTAACCATAAGTTCTTGAGGTATCTCCGAAATCAAACCAAATTCTCGAAACAGTAGGCGAAATGGATTGAATTCCTTGAGTAATTCAATTTCATGATAAAATATAAGTAGGGAAAAAGCAACATAATTGCGGATGCTCTTTTGAGAAGATATGCACTTTTGAATGAATTGTAAACCAGATTGTTTAAGTTTGTGATTCTAAGGATCCATACTTTAGGCCCATACTTGCGCGTTGTGTCAATGAAAGGACAGTGGATGGGTATCAAATGGAAGAAGGATACTTGTTTCGAAGAGGGAAATTGTATGTACCGACTTGTTTACTTTGAGAGTTGTTGATCAGGGAAGCCTATAGTGGAGGATTGTCCGAACATTTTGGAGAGAAAAGAACATATAAATTACTGAGTAGTCGATTCTTTTGGCAGAGGATGAGGCGAGATGTGTACTGAGTTGTCGAAAGCTGTGTCATGTGCAAGAGGGCTAAGTGTCGAGCAGAACAAGGGAGAGCAGAACAAGGCTAAGTATGGACTTTGTTCTTAGACTGCCACAAATTGCCTAAGGCAAAGATTCTATAATAGTTGTCGTGGATAGGTTCAACAAGATGACACACTTCGTGCCTTGTTCCAAGACTAACGATGCTTCGACTTTGCTTCTCTTTTCTTGCAAGAGATTGTACGGTTATACAGCGTGTTGAGGAATGTAGTCTTCGATAGAGACTTGAAGTTTTTAAGCCGTTTCTGGAGGACCTTATGGCGTCAAATGAGGACTAAACTACTATTTAGTACTTTCTATCACCCCTAAACTGATGACCAAACAAAGGTAGTTAATCGCACTTTGGGATCACTGCTCTAAGCTGTAGTGGGCAAGAACTTGACTAATTAGGATGTTTGCTTGCTAATGGTCAAATTCTCTTACAACCGAATAGTGTATGACATTACTAACTAGACCCCCTTCGAAGTGGTCTATTATTTTAATCCTGAGTTGCCCCTCAATCAAACCCCTGTACCCATGCCCGTACAAGAAGACCATGACACAAAAGTTAGGGCACAATCCATTTAATACATCTATGAAAAAATCACTCGACACATCAACCAAGCCGCTAGACATATGCGACAGAAGACCAAAGGCAGGATGGCCGAACATTTTCAGCTAAGAGACTTGGTGTAGCTGCACCTAAGTAAAGAGAGGTTTCCAAGCAAGAGGAGGAACAAAGTATCCTTAAGGGCTAAAGGACCTTTCAAAATTCATTAGAAGATCAATGATAACTCCTACAGATTAGAGCTGCCAGAAGGCTATGGGGTTTTTGATACCTTTAACATTGTAAACCTTAGTCCATATCACTCCGATGGAGAGTTGATCAAAGACTATTCGGATTTGATCCCAAATCCAAATCAAACCAGAGGGAATGATAAGAATCAAGTTACTGACCCTTTAACCTGCGACTGAGCTCAAAGAATGGAAGGGCTAGCAAGGTGAATCTTCCTACTCCAACTGACTCCTACCGAAGCTAAATATCTCTTTACTGAATCACTTTATATGCCGAGCTAAACGACTGCCCATGTCTATGAAGTGTACCAAATTATAGATTGCCGAGATAACAACCAGGTTATTCTCAAGTACTTACTTACGTCCAAGTCGACCAACTACCCGGCCTCACCCTTGCTAAGGTACCGAGAGAGCGACCCTAAATTGATCCTTAGTCACCTCTGCTCAAACCAGCAATTTGATCATACTCTTTTACCTGTATCCTCTAACGGCCTTACCAATGTATCGCCACTACGTATACAGGACCACGTGTAGAATTTGTCACACTAATTATTGTTTTTCTTAAATATTCATTTTTACCCTTTTATATTCTTATACTTGGCTTATTTAGGGTAATACCCTTTTTGCCTTTTCCTTTTTAGGCAAATTACCAAAATTTATTAGATATAAATAGCCTTGTATTTGTAGTCGTAGTCAAATTAAACATTAATATATTTGATACTTTTCCTCCTACAAACACTGTTTTCTTTACTCTCATTATACTTTTATCCTAACCTTTAAGGCTAGGTAGCGAGTAATCTCACAGGTCCAATTTATGCATCTATTGAGTTGTATCGTGAGTCCTTGGAAGTTCTACTATTATGTCATATCCATTGGAGCTGTTTGTGGATTTTTGCTTACTTTTCATTTGCATTTGTCCTTTCGCACATTCTCCATTACTTCCTTATCAAGCTTTCGGCAAGCTTGAACTCATTCAGCGACTGGCCTTATCTGTTCTTGGTCACAGTTCACATCAAGGCTGGTTGCTAGGATGGGTTGAAGCTTGCTAAAAGCTTGAGAAAGGTGATGGGAAATGCATAAAAGAACAAAAAAGTGAATGAAAAATAAGCAAAACCTATAAACAGCTCTAAAGGATATGACACATTAGTGAAACTTCTGAAGACTCACGGCATTGCTTAATATAACGTATGAGTTAGTCTAGTAAGGTTACTTGCCACCTAGCCTTACTTAAGGGTTGGGATAAGAGTGAAAGAGAATAAACAAACAGCATTTACGAGAGGAAGAATATTCAATATATTAATGGTAATTTGCTTTTTTGCGACTACATGTACAAGGGGTATTTATACTTGAGGATTTAGGGTAACTTACTTAAAAGGGAAAGTACAAAAAATGTATTGCCTAAAAAAAGTAATGTATAAGAATACAAAAGGATAAAAATGAATATTCAAGAAAAATAATGATTAGTGTAGTAGATTCTACAAGTGATCCTATATACATAACAGAGTTATATTGGTGATACCGTTGGAGGATGCAGACAAAAGAGTATGATCAGATTACTTGTTTGAGCAGGGGTGATTGAGGATTAGTTGTGGGTCATTGGTTGCCACTAAACAGAAACAACAGAGCTTCCGAGTTTTACAAATTAAATTCCTATATTCTATCCTTAACTCGGTTTAATAAGCAAGTGTGCCTATTGTTTTATAACACGGATGAGTATAAGGTCATCTCCACTGAGAAAATGATTTAAATATTAGTACTTATTATTTTTCCTATTATCTAGCAATCTAATTTATCAAGTGATTAGTTATTGAAACTCTAAGTTGTTAACTAAACTAAACTAATCCACAAACTAATGCTACTAACATAATGGTTACAAAACAATTACTAATGATACATTTAACATACGGACTTGCTTCACCACTTAGCATAATATTACCAAATTATTTTTTTATCCCAATATTTTTTATTTGTAGGAAATTACAGTATGTAAGCATTCTTCTCAGAATTATTTACTTCTAATCCTAATTGTGTCTATTAGAATCTCTTCCTAATTAACAGCCAAATCAAATTGCATTAATGTCATGTTAATGTATCGATTCCCTTAAAGATGCAGCAACTTTTCTCGTAATATCTCTATTGTTAAGAGTAAGTTATTATTAAGAGTAAGTTGTTCCGATAAACTAAATCTATTCAATAAAATTATCTCTCGACATATTTTATTGAAATCTGACCTATGTCGATGTCGTGCACTACACCATATTTAAATTTATTAAGTGCAAGTCATTGGAACTAACATTTATGAAGCAACTACTATTCTATGCACTTAATCATACTAAGTGATGTAATAAGTCCTAATGTACTATTCACACATGATGGAATAACAAAGTATAATAATACAATGTAGAGATAACAATGAAATTAACATAAGACAAGTAAGAAATACAACCCCGTTTAAATTTCACTGTAGAAGTTTTTATAATGTACGAACAATGAATCTCGTTGTCCCTCTCGAGTCGTTTCGAGAAATATATGTTACAACACTTAAACAAACTCTACTGTAAAATGGGAACACAATGGTACAAATACAGATGATTAGGTGTTCGTTTATGAATTGATGTTTTGATTCCCTTTTTTTTTTCCATAAGTTGCGGTATATTTATATCCCCATCAAAGGACTCGAATCTACCTCTTCAAGGTACCACCTAATGTTTTCCACGTACTGGTTCGTAAGAAAGGGTTGAAAAGAACAATTATGCCCCTTCTATCATTCCCGTGACTCAGGGCGTGATAGTTCCAAAAACATAATTCACTTCACCAATCACGGTCGTGATAAATGTCGTAAATTCCCCGTTGCTTTATTAAATTACATTATGCCCATGACTATGGCCATAATCATCCTCCTGCAATATAATCACGGCCGTAATTGACAGGGGGATCGTCAATGCTTCCTCAATCACAACGTGACCAAGGCTGGATTTTTCATTACTACAATATCATGCCCATGATTGATACTTCTTGATACTACTTTACTGATTTCTTCTCCTTCCGGCCGTGATTGACTAAAAAGTCATTATTCTTGTGTATATTTCATCCCCTTACTCGTAATATACTTGAAATCAATATTTTATGCAATTAAGTACCAAAACTTAAGAATTAAATTGCAATTATGATTAATTCTATGCCTAAACATGATTTGAAAGTGTAAAGTAATTTAAATTTATCAATCACTCTCTTGACCACTAGACAAGGGTGATGCCAAGCAATTAGTCAGCTTTAACATAAGTGAGTAAGCGTGCATGGTTTGACTGTTATCTCGGTAATCTACAATTTAGCACAAAACTTTCGAGAAGTGGGCAGTCATATGGTTCGGCATGTAGAGTTGATCAGTAAGGAGATATTCAGCTTCGGCTAGAGTCAACTGGAGTAGGAAGATTCATCTTACTATTCCCTCTAGTCCTTGGGCTTGACTACGGGTTAAAAACCTAGTAGCCTGATTCTTATCAATCCATCTGGGTTGATTTATATTTAGGATCAAATCCAACTGATCTTTGCTTAGTTCTTCGTCAAGATGATATGAACTGAAGCCAACAATGTTGAAGGTGTTTGAAACCCCATAATCTTCGTGAAGCTCCAATCTGTAGGCATTGTTGTTGATTTTTTGGAGGAACTTAAAGGGTCCTTTAGCCTATTGAGACAACTTGTTCTTCCTCTTGGTCCGAAACCTCTCCTTACTCAGGTGTGGCCATACTAAGTCTCCTGACTAAAACTGTTTCGTCTTTCTTACCTCCTTCTCTCGTATTCTTCTAGCAACTTGGTCGATCTGTTGAGTAACTTTGTTGTAGATGTATTAAAGGGACTATACTCAGGCTCTCACATTAGGGTCTTTTTGCTCTGATACAAGCAGAGGGATGTGATCAAGAGGCAACTCGAGATTAAAATCATAGATAACTTTGAAGGGGGGTTTGCTTAGTGGTGTCATGTATGGTTTGATTGTAAGAAAATTTGACTATCGACAAGCAAGTGTCCTAATTAGTCAAGTTCTTGCCCACTGTAGCTCAGAGCAATGATCCCAAAGTACGATTGACTACCTATGTTTAGCCATCCATTTAGGGGTGACAAGAAGTACTGAATAGCAGTTTTATCCCCATCTATCGCTAGAGAGTTCTCTAAAAATGGCTTAAGAACTTTAGTTCTTTGTCTGACACTATACTTCTCGGCATGCTGTATAACCTAACAATTTCCTGTAAGAAAAGAGAAACAATAGCTAAAGCATCATTAGTCTTGGAATAAGGTACAAAGTGTGCCATCTTGTTGAACCTATCCACAATAACCATTACAGAATCTTTATCTCAAGCAACTCATGGTAATCTGATAGCAAAGTCCATGCTCAACTCAGCTTATGGTCTTGTTAGAATAGGTAAAGGCATTACTTTCCCTTATTCAGCTCGACATTTATCTCTCTTGCACATGACATAACCTTCTATAACTCGATACACACCACGCCTCATTCTTGACCAGAAGAAATGACCATTCAATAGTTCATAGGTCCTTCTCTTCTCAAAATGCTCGGAGAGTCCTCTATTATAGGCTTCTCTGATCGGTAATTCCCTTAATGAACAAGTCAGCATGCATAATTTCCCTCCTCGGAACAAATATCCACCTTCTACATAATACTCGTCAACGGTCCTTTCATCGACACAATATACAAATATGGGTCCAAAGTATGGATCCCTAACATACTGTTTTTTAATGCTTGCAAACCCAAACAATCTTGTCTACGGTTCGGTATAGAGCACATGCCTTCTCAAAAGAACATCTATAACCACGTGGCTCTTTCATTGCTTGTATTTTATTACAAAATTAAATCCTTCAAGAAATTCGACCCATCTCACCTACTGCTTCAATAACTTTGTCTAGCTTAGAAGGTACCTTAGGGACTTATGGTTAGTATACATGACAAATTCTCTTGGCAGTAGATAATACTATCGTACTTACAGTGCTCAAATCAAAGCTAAGAGTTTTTTGTCATACACAAAGTAGTTTAGTTAAGGTTTAGGATAAAGCCTACCTAAACTTATAATTTTTTCATTTCAGGTCTTAGACCTTTTAAAATGGATGAAGTGAGACAACTATTACAATCATGTTTAACAGACGTTAACAATTGCTGATGTAGAGTGCTTCTTCCTTGCATAGTAAGGGATATAGTTTGTATAGGTACTCGAACTTTTTAAAATTTTCATTTTAGTACCTAAACTTATAGTTTTTTCATTTTAGGTCTTGGACTCTTTACAATGGGCGAAGTGAGACATCCATTACAATCATGTTTAACAGACGTTAACAATTGCTTATGTAGAGTGCTTCTTCCTTGCATGGCAATGTGGTAGTCTAATGCAAAGGAAAGGAAATAAAAGCTACCTTGTCCCAAATAAAAATGAAAATCTACATGTGCTTCTTGGCACCATATTCTAGTATAAAAGGTAAGCAAGAGCAGAAAAATTTGAATTTAACAAAATTCCCTAAAATTAATATAAGTCAAATTGACATAAGAACATTCATATGTTCATGACAACCCCAAACATGTGCAGTAAGGCATTGTAGGAAGCACAGTATAGTACAAACGTGAACTCCTTCTACTCACAAGCCAGACTCAACTTCTTCTACTTACAAACGTAAACATTCTCTCTCACACAATAGTCTATAACTCCATGATAGCATCCATCATTGACACTCCACACGTCAAACCCAGTCACAACATATGTAACTCATATACAACAATATAGTAGCTTGACAAATACATACCACTACTCAATATCGCAACCATCCTTTCTTAAACACCTGGTCTAGCCCGTAGCAACCAATTACAGTCACGATAGCACATACGCTTGGATAGCTTGCACACTTAGAAGTGATAGCTTGGGTTGTGATAGCTTACACGCTTGGAAGTCACTTACCTGATCGAGCATAGGTTGTTGTGTATTGCTGCTGGTGTACAAAGGATTCACAAACATGATTGAGGGGTGGATGATTACTGACTTTTAAGCATGAAAGCTATCACAGCCTAGATTGGGGGGTGGATGAGGACTATTTTCCAGGCGTACATGCTATCATGGCCATGATTGGTTACTACGGGCTAAACTGGGTGTTTAAGAAAGGATGATTGTGATATTGAGTAGTAGTGTGTATTTATCGAGCTATTGTGTTGTTGTGTATGAGTTATATGTACTGCGACTAGGTTGGACGTATGGAATGTTGGTGATGGGTGCTATTGTGGAGTTATAGACTGTTGTGTATGAGAGAATGTTCACGTTCGTGAGCAGAAAAAGTTGAATCTGGCTTGTGAGTAGAAGGAGTTCACGTATATGCTATACTATGCTTGCTATAATGCCTTACTGTACATGTTTGGGGTTATCATGAACATATGAATGTTCCCATGTCAATTTGACTTATATTGAATTTAAGGAATTTTGTTAAATTTGGATTTTTCTGCTCTTGCTTACCCTTTATACTAGATTATGGTGCCAAGAAGCATATGTGGATTTTCATTTTTATTTGGGACAAGGTAGCTTTCATTTCCTTTCCTTTGCATTAGACTACTACATTGCCACGTAAGGAAGAAGCACTCCACATCAACAATTGTTAACGTCTATTAAACATGATTGTAATGGATGTCTTACTTCGTCCATTTTAAAGAGTCTAAGGCCGAAAATGAAAAAATTATAAGTTCAGGTACTAAAACAAAAGTTTTAAAAATTTTGAGTACCTATATAGGCTTTATCCCATGCCACACAAGGAAGAAGCACTTTACATTAGCAATCGTTAACATCTATTAAACATGATAGTAACAAATGTCTCACTTCGTCCATTTTAAAAAGTTTAAGACCTAAAATGAAAAAAATTATAAGTTCAAGTACTAAAACGAAAATTTTTAAAAGTTTGAGATTCTGTATAGGCTTTATTCCTTTGAGGTCCCTTGAGCTTCTCATTGTGATAGACAATTGGTCAGCTTTCCTACAATAGGACAACGCCTATCCCAGTGCCTGACACGTCGTATTCTAACTCAAATATTTTCTCGAAGTTAGGTAAAACTAGTATAAGGGCGGATGTTAACCTTTCCTTTACTTCGGTAAAACTTCTCTCCTCCTTTTCTCCCTATTTAAAGCTGGTGTTCTTCTTTATCAACTCAATATAGGGTGCAACAATGGTGCTGAAATTCCTTATAAATCTTTTGTAGAAGGAAGCTGCTTCATGGAAACTTCTCACTTCGGTACAAGTAGTAGGAGTTGGTCACTCAACGATTGCTCGGATCTTCTCGTTGTCCACTCATAAGTCTCCTCCACTTATTACATGACCTAAGAATATCTCTTCCTCCTGGCAAAAACAACGTTTCTTAAGGTTGCCAAATAATCTCTCAATACAGAGGACATTTAATACAGTACGGAGACGTTTACAGTGACTTGGCATGTCAGTACTATATACTAGTATGTTGTCAAAGTATACCATCACATACTTTCCCATTAAATTTCTTAGCACATGGTTCATTAGTTGCACGAAAGTGCTCGAGGTATTCGACAAGCCAAATGGCATTACCATTCACTCATAGAGTCTATGCCAAGTTTTGAACGCAGTCTTCTACTCATTTCTTGACCTTATGAGAAATTGATGGTAGTTAAACTTCATATCAATTTTGCTGAAGATTTTAGCTCCACTCAATTAATCTAGCATGTCTTATAACCTCGAGATGGAATACCTGTATTGGATCGTTATCTTGTTTACAACTTAGATATTAACACACATTCGTCAACTACCACCTTTTTTTGCACTAGAAGAGCTAGAACAGCACAAAGGTTGAGGCCTTCCATAACATACCCTCGCTCTAGTAGCTCATTGACTTTTTGTTGAAGCTCATAAGCCTGTTTGGGACCCATCCTATAGGTTTGCTTATTTGGTAGGGCAGCGCTGGGTATTAAGTCGATGCAGTGTTCTATGTTCAGATTGGGGGTAATCCCTCGAGTAACTATTCTAGGAACAAATCGGCATATTTATCCAGCAACGCTCTCATCCCTTACCCGCAGTGGAAGTCAACCGTAAAGAAGATGCAAAGCCACTAAAATCAAAAGAAAGTATGGAATCACCGAAAGTGAAGGAGTACAAGCCTCCCATCCCTTACCCGTAGTGCCTTAAGCAAAGTTACACTGATCAGAATAAGGAATTCGGTAAATTGCTTGATGTTTTCAAACAATTACACATTAACTTACCTCTTGTTGATGTCATCTTGTAGATGCCAAAGTATGCGAAATTTCTAAAAGATCTTCTATTGAACAAGAGGAAGTTGGAGGAGCTTACAACCGTCACATTGAATGAGGAATGCTCGGCACTTCTCCAGAAAAAGCTGCCACAAAAATTAAATGATCCAGGGAGTTTCACTATTCCTTGTATGTTTGGCAATTTGTTAGTAGATAATGTTTTGGCAGACTTAAGAGCTAGTATAAATTTGATGCCGTATAAATTGTTCAAAAAGTTAGGCTTAGGAGAACCTAAATTAACGCGCATGAGCCTTCAATTAGCCGATAGGTCTATCACATACCCTAGAGGCATCATAGAGGATGTTTTAGTGCAAGTAGACAAATTCATCTTTCCCGTAGACACGGTCGTGTCCCAGCCCGTGTGCGTCCAGAAGTCATGCCCGAACACAGAGAGTTACACGGGCGTGGGACACGGTCGTGTCCCAGCCTGTGTCTGCCCAGAAACCACACGATTCAGCACACGCCCTATTTATTTCAATACACACACTTTCGCACATCAACACATATTTCTTTTCTCTTCTCTTCTTCTTCTCCTCATGATTTATTTTTCATCAACACATTTCTTCATCAAATCCAACTCGATCCAATGTTTCTTCTCAGGTCGTCAATGGAAAATCGTGAAAAGTAGATCGTTTGAAGGAGGTCTAGATCTGTTACATCATGTTCTAATCATGAGGGCACTATTGTCGAGCTACTAGCAACTCTTTCTCCACTAGAGTATTTTATGCTTCAAGGCAGGGAAGTATTAGTTTTTTTTTCAATACATGTTTTCCTTTTTCCCTATGATGTTTTTTTTCTTGTTTGATAACTTCCTATTGTGCTTTCTTAGTTGTACATTGAGGACAATGTACGTTATTAAGTGTGGGGAAGGGATATATATGAATTTATTACTGTTTAGGATACCAATTATTCACATTTGACCCAATTAATTTTTAAGTTAACTTGCAATAGGTGATTAACAAGTGTTGAGCCAAATTAACTGTATCATCTTGATTATTATTGATCTTATTATACTTTACTAGAATTGATTAGTTAAATTTTTGGAAGGCAAAGTTACGAGTTATTTAGCTTAGGACTTTAAGACTTGAGATTGGAGCAACATCACTAGTTGAGAGTTAGTCATGGCTATTTTTAAATTTACTTTTATGTATACCTTTTTCTTTGAAATTTTTAAGAATCCTATAATTTTTAGCAAATAAAAAAATGAAACTCTTCTTTTGAGAAACCCTTGAAAAATCACAATGATTGGAGTTCAAAAGTAATAATAAGTGTATGAATATAAAAAATTGGTAAGGATTCATCTTGGTCCGTCAGAAGAGCGAGATTATGTCCCAATGCCAATTCTAATAAAAAAAAAATTGATATGGATCGGCCTTGGTCCGTCAGAAGAGCAAGGTTCTTTCCCGCTATCAATATAAGGAATAAGTTGGTATGGATCGGTCTTGGTCCGTCAGAAGAGCGAGATTCTTTCCCACTACCAACATAATTGTGCTTAAATAAGGTAAATTTGAAAGACCTCTCAACAAAAGCATGAATTAGGGGGATGAGGATGAGTGG
Organism: Lumnitzera racemosa; assembly: GCA_024138005.1. NCBI lineage: Eukaryota > Viridiplantae > Streptophyta > Magnoliopsida > Myrtales > Combretaceae > Lumnitzera > Lumnitzera racemosa. The sequence goes on from JAMXBC010000006.1 coordinate 14,908,423, forward strand.
ATGTAAAATGTGTTTGTTTTAAATTATGGTGCTTAGTGAGATGGAAGAGAGAATTGTATACACTTTAGTCAAATGGACAAAATTTTTATGACTCTTTCTCGGTTGGCGAGATGTTAAATCCAATTTTTAGTTTAAGAATTCTTGGTTAAATGTCTCGGGTAAACTTTGATTTTCATAAATTAACTAGTGAACTCTAGTATTAAGTATTGTTGGAGCATTCGAATACGGTCAGATGAAATTGGTTGACTTTATTATTGCAAGTTAGTTGAGAATGATTTTCTTACTTTTCTTCAGGTCAAGTGTATTCGTTCACCTGTTTCCTAAATAGTAATAAATTTTGTTTAGCGTTTCTTGTCCCGAAAGTTTTGTTTTGATTTATTTACTTGAGGACAAGCAAATGCTCAAGTGTGGGGAAATTTGATAACTCTGATTTTAAACATATTTCATATGATGATTTTATAGTATTTTCCTTACATTTTTGGTTTTCTTTAAAGAAATTGATACTTAATTGAGTAAAATTTTGATTTCTAGGTTTGAACGCGTTTTAGGATCGAAAACAAAGAAAATGAATCAAAATTTACTCAATTCGGAGTTCAAACGAAAAAGTTATGAAGATTTGAAGTTACACAATCCATGCAGAAAAAATTGGCTAGGGGCAAAAAGTTACATGGCAAGGGACAAGGTCATGTCCCAGGTCGTGTCTGGTAAAGAAAAAGAAAACCTTTTGATACACTATAAAAGGACATGTTAGGGTTTCACAAGACATTAGAGACATTAGAGAAGACAAGAGACTTGAAGAGAAAGAGAAGGAGAAGGCGAGAATAACACCGACTTCAAGATTAAAGAGAATGTTCATTAATCAAAGGAGTTTTTTATGTTTTATTTTATGTTTTTGATGGAACTCGTTTTTAATCTCATTATGATAGCTTAGAATTCGTGTATTTAGGATTATGGAACCTAGGGTTTCATGTGATTCTTGGATTGATTTAGAATTTTCAATAAAGTTTCTATCTTTGCTTGATTCAATTATGTCATTTAATTATTGATTGATATTTCTAGAATATCAATATATGATATTATGCATGTTGATTGAGAAATTGCATGTGTAATTAGATCTTTACATAATTGGAGAGGATTATATGTATACTTAGAGATAAGATACATGTTTCTTTCGGAAAGTTAATTCTTTGTATGGGAATTCATTATACATTAATGCAATTCTAAATTATATTACGAAGTGAAGAGATTTTGGTGAATAATTTAGGATTAGGGTTAATATGCTTGAGAAAGGTAGTAACTTTAGTTGTGAATCCCTTCGGTCAAGAATAATAGAAACCGAATTGAATATATTTTAAGCGATCACATGATTAACTCTAGAGGAAATAATTCCTAAATACATTATTACTTTCTTGAAGTCGTTCTTAATTTTATCGCTTTTTCAATTGCTTAATCAAGTCTTATAAATAAGTTAGTTTGTTAATTTTAGTATTTTAAATTAATTCAAACTTTCATAATTTTCCGGTTAGATAATAAAGTTAAGGTTAATATTAGTACTTGAAGTCTCTGAGGGATCGACTTGGACTCACATCCGCTATATTAAAACTGATAGATGCACTTGCCAGATATCAAGTTTACCCCATTCCTTCAATTCTAACAGGTGTCTAACAAACATGAAAGTCGGTTCATCAACATTGATGGCCTCTTGGAGCTTGGCTCTACTCATCATTAGAGCCTTCTTGGATTTGCAAGCAAGTTTTGCTTGCAGTTTATTAACTTCACTTGGCAGTATCGGGTTCAGCATGATCTTCCTACCATCATTCTCGAATACATACGTGTTCCTATATCTGTCATGGACAACTCTTTTATCAAACAACTACGATCTGCTAAGCAATACCTGGGAAGTATATATGGGCAGCACATCGTAAAGAATCTCATCAGAGTAATTTCTGATAATGATCGACAATAGCATTTGTTGAGTGACATATAGTGCTCCCTTCTTACTCAGCCAATGCAACTTGTATGGCCTTGGATGTGTGGTAGTCGACAACTTCAACCTTATAACCAAATTAGTTGATGTCACATCCGTACAACTTCTACTATCCATAATTAGTGCACTCACCTAATCATTCATCCTACAGGTGATATGAAACAAGTTCTCTCTTTGCAGTGTCCTCCTCATCAGTACTTTTTACCTCTATCTTCGAGACGTATCCTTTGATTACCATAGTCCTTCAGTTTAGGTACTGAGCAGCCATATGTCCAAACCCTTGACACTTAAAGCACTTGATCTGGCTCGTCTTCCTACCAAATACTTACCCTTTCTCATAAATTTGGGTCAACACATCATTGTCAGGTCGACCCTTCTTTTTGGTTCAGACATCTACCTTTCGAATTGGCTCAATACTTGACTGAGCTCGGTGACTTCCCTGTCTAGGTTGGCTAGTCGGCGATTTGGTCGGTACCCTGCTTCTTCTTTGCCATTCCACTTGTTGAGTTATTCGTATGGCCTCATCTATAGTAGTAAATTATCGAAGTTTTACAATGTCCTGAATGTCACTTCTTAACCTAATAAGAAACTTAGAGACTATTTGTAGTTCCTCCACTTCACATCGAATCATGAGCATTTGGATTCTTGGATATACTCGTCAATAGTTCAACTTCCTTATCTTAGGTCTTGAAGTTGAGTAAATGTGTCTTACAGATAAGTATTCGGCACAAATCTATTTCTGAGTAGTCACTTCATCTCAGGCTAAGTATTAATCTCTCTATATCCTTCTCGCCTCTTCATAGCCCGGAAATTCTTCTACCACATGGCAACATACTCGGAGATTGTCAAAAATATGTTCTACCTTCTCCTCTCAATTCAAGTATTCATCGCACTTCCAAACCTATTGAAGCTCAGAATCCGAAGCTTCACACGATCAGATGCTCTAGGTGCTCGAGCTCACTCCTCTTCTTCATTATACTTGATAGGAATCCGTTCACAATAATCTTCAAGCCAAGGTCGACTTATCAGAAGCCAATGCAAACCTGTTAGAAATTGAAGTCGACCCATCTTAACTCGAGACTGACCTGCTCTTGCTAAGGTTGAACCGATAACTAAAGGACGAAAGGAGGAAAAGAACCATTCAGCATTAGGTTTGTTATTTGCCAAGATGGTAAGAGACTAAACGGTCGAAGCCTTAAGGCCAAAGAACAGTTTGACACAGCACGGGAAAGCTTAGGCCAAGCAATTCACGAGTGCAACAATTATAGGCTAACCTCACTAGAAGCTTGGCTAAGCATAATAAGACTTCCAAACATCCTACCCCAATTTGGACACCTGACTGCCAATTGGCCCCTACTCGAGTTTGATCCCATAGACAGCTCGGATGACTACATGTTGATCATTTTGTTAAATGCGCAATTTTGTATACTTTGTAAATATTTTCCTTATTCAATTATGGGCCATTCTTTAGAGTTTAAGGGCCTTATATATTATTTACAATTTTCCATTGGGGTTTTAGAATGTACTATAAATAACAACTTTTGTAATTAACTAGTATGAATAGATAGAGAAAAGAATACACAAACAGTGATTGCACTTGAATATTCCTTTTAAGTAAAGATATTCTTGAGCTTTTAGAGCTTGCCTCTTCTAGATTATTAAGTGTTGAATAACTCTTTAATCTTTTTTGCGTTCTTATCAATCTTATCCTTAATATTGTGGTGAACCCTTTCATTTGAGTAAGTTAATGAGTCGCATCTAACCTCTCATTTGAAAACTGAGCAATATTTAATGTTCGTAAATTGTATCAAACCTTATTTTGAGCTCAACCCCTGATTGTGTTTGTGTCTTGATGTATGATATCCATATTCATTCGCAGTTAAAACCCCCTTCCACTTCCTATTCCTCTTCCTACTCTAACGTTAAATACCCATTCGTAGTTCGTGTCTATTGCGTATTCATGGATTCGCATCAATACTCTTCCTCTTCCTCTTCCTCTTCCTCTTCCTCGTCCTTTTCTCCCAGGCCTCCCAAGTCAATCCTTCTCCTCACTTGTCTAAGTATTCCTTCATTTCAAACTTGTTGGGCTAAGTTCTGACCTCTTGCAAGTTGAGTAACTTGTGAGGTGTTATGTATAGCTTTAGTAGGTCAGTAAGCCAATGTATGTACAGCTCAAGTTAAATCCACTAGGAGGTTAGCCACCTCATCAAGTCTCTCATTAATGCTCATAAAGGTACCCTAAGACTATTAGCCTTGGTAGACTACACCATTATTGTCATCTCAAACACCAATGTTAACACTTGTGTTCGTCATTTTCTCGAATAGATTTTAGTTTTCAAACTCTTCAATTAGGTGTTATAGCAAACACTTCTACAAACCAGAAATTTAATAGCTAGCAAACACAATAGTTAAACGAACACAATAACTTACTCTGTTTCACATATGCAAAATAGAGTATAGACAGAACTTTAAAACAATCTATTATTACTCAAGCGAAACCTCCACTCTGATACCAAAATGATGCATACTGCAACTAAGAACATACAAAGCCAGTAGCTAGGATGGGTCCAAGCTTGCCGAAATCTAAAAACAAACAAAGTCAGTCACTGGGATAGGTTCAAGCTTGCCAAAAGCTTGAAAAGGGTGATGGGGAATGCACAATATAATGAAAAAGTGAATGAAAAGTAAGCAAAACTTACAAACAGCTCTAAAAGATATGATGCACCAGTGGAACTTCTGAAAACTTATAACATAGCTTGATATGATGTACAAGTTGATCTAGTGAGGTTATTCACCACCTAGTCTTGCTTAAAGGTTAGGATAAGAGTGAAAAAGAGTAAACAAACAGTGTTTACGAGAGGAAAAATATTCAGTGTATTAATGGTAATCCACTTATTTGTGGCTATATGTATAAGGGGTATTTATACCTGAGGATTTAGGGTAACTTACCTAAAAGAGAAAAGACAAAAAAGGGTATTACCCAAAAGAAATAATGTTCAAGAATAAAAAATGATAAAAACAAATATTCAAGAAAAAATAATGATTAGTGTAGCAAATTCTATATGTGGTCTTATACACGTAGCAAAGTTGTATTGGTGATGTCATTAAAGGATGCAAACAAAAGAGTACAATCAAATTGCTTATCAGAGCAAGAATGATTGAGGATTAGTTTGGGATCACTCTTTCGGCCTCTCGGTAAAGGTAATGTTAAGCAATTGGTTAGCTCAAATGTAAGTGAGTAAGCGTGCACGATTTGGGTATTGTCTTAGCAATCTTTCGACTCTTGGTAAGGGTGATGTCAAGCAATTGGTTGGCTTAAACGTAAGTGAGTAAGCATGCTTGGTTTAGCTATTGTCTCAGCAATCTACAATTTAGTATAAAACTTTCAAGAAGTAAGCAGTCATATGGCTCGACATGTAGAGTTAATCGACAAGGAGATATTCGACTTCGGTAGGAGTCAATTGTAGTAGGAGAATTCACCTTACCAGTTCTTCTAGTCTTTGAGCTTGGCTACAGGTTAAAAACCCAATAACCTGATTCCTATCACTTAGTATGTATCTTGCTAATGGTTATAAGTTAGTAGCCTATGCGTGTGCAACATGTGTGTTTAAATATTGTATTGTTATTATGGAGTACTAAATTGTATGTATTAGTTATTTTATGGTACTACTTGCTTTGGATTATTTGAAGTTACTTGATCACCTTAAAAGTAATCTAACATAAACTCGACTTAACTACTAACCGGATTTGCATTGCAACCCATTAGCGAAAAAAATTAGGATTCTCGGGCCAAACTCGAACCCTTCGATGAGAATAGCTGAAATAGTCTTTTCCCCATCCTTAGTCGAAGTAAGTGATAAGAGAGGAGGTCGAGGCAAAGTTAGAGATCGTGATTCGAAGTGAAGTCTCGGGTAGAGCATATTTCTCCATTGTGTAAGCCTCCATTTGGTTTCGATTCACGAAAGGCATGACATCAAATTCTTTAACTCCGATTAGAGTATGCGAAATTTTTCTTATCTCACGACAAATCAAATAATGTCATGCAATAGTATTTACTTGTACATGCATAATATCTAACTAAACTTGCTTGAAAACCTTAGTTGTTTTTGTATCTAATATGTGCTAATATCTCCGTTCCACTTATTGAGTAAGTTGTCGCTCACTACCCTACAGTTGTTTTACAAGTTTCTCAGTAAATACATTAGTACTACTCCTAGTTCCAAAAGATTAGAGAACGAGATCGAGAAGTAAGAGTCAAAACTAATGGGCTGAATTCTTATTTATTTGTTGGTTTTACTAACTTATAGAGAAATTAATAGGGTCTCTATTAATGACCCTTTAGTTTCAGTTATTAATATTACTACTAAATTCTTTACTAATCATTTTATTTTCTCAAATCAATTTACTTCTTAGAACTTTATTGTTGAAATTAAGATTTTGTATTTCAAATGATTTATAAAGCTTAATTTTCTTAGTTATTTGAGTTATAAGATTATTTTTCGAAGTTATTTTAAAAAGTTACATTATAAGTTGATATCGATTAGACTAAAAAATTAAATGACTCAAAATAGTGAGATGATAAATACCTTATATAAGTTATATCTACATTAATAGATAAAATGGTAACTTCTAATTTACATTAATATATATAGTAAGATTGTTATAATTTTTTAGTTTGAGATGTAACACAATGATTTGGGATAGCTTTTATAATAAGGATATAATTTGAATGGAAGGAAAGGTTTAAATGAAGTGACACCGTCCCTACTCGATAACAACATCTTCATTCACCTTGGCTCGGATCCCCACCAATCAAATGATGACACAGATTCAAGATTCGCGTCATGAAGGCTTTCTAATTAAAGCGAAAGGTGATGTTATAAGTAAATAGACGAAATCAATATAAGAATCGAGAAAGGAATCCAGTAATGCTATTGTCTCTTTCATTTTTTTTTTTTTAAACTATAATAAGGTAGATTCGTGCATGCACGTAAAGATAACTTGAAGCAAGCTCATATGCCATGTTGGATCATAAGGAATGTTGGCATTATTCTAGAAAGCATATATACATAGACCTTAGCATAGCCTAATTCAATGTCCCAAAAATGGCATCAAAGCATAAAGAGATGAAATTAATGCCATATAAAACTCTAGTAGGCAATCTTATAACATACATCAGTTTTAAATTTGGAATATATCGTAGATGTCGAAATAATTTACTTAAATATTATACTGATTTATAAGTAATGAATGGATGTTTGATTGTGTTGGCCTCGAGTTCACTTAATTGTTTCTGCTTTTGATATTTGCTTTCTAATGTATTTACATCTAGTTTAAGTGTCGTGGTATGCATATGGAAACACTAGTAGCTTTTTTATGAATTTTGTGTACAATTAAAGGCTTTAAGTTTGTTCCATAAGTAATATCTAATTATCATAAGCTACATTTAGATAACCTTTAGTTGGTAGAACAAGATAATATAAAGAGATTTGGACAACATGATACAAAAGGAACATAATAATACAACCATCTTATATCATATTTAGTGTATATAATACTGAATATAAATTTTTGTAATATATGTTATTTGGTATACAAGAGTAGTATTTGGACAAAGAGAGAGTAAGGAAGAGATGGAGTTTGTTATTGATTTAGAAGTTAGGTAGGGTTATTTTTGGAATTTTAAATATATATTTATGTTATATTGTGAAATAAATTTTTATACTATTAAATAAAAATAAATTTTTTTTAGTCTAATACAACACCTTAAAGTCCTTTTGTCTAGTAACTTGAAACCATGTATAAGAACAATGTACTAAAAAAAAGATCTAATGTTGTATCATTAAAAATGGTAACTAAACCATATCTTAGTGTATAGCATTTAAGGTATTAATATTAAGTCCATGCTTACTATTTAAGCATCATCTTATTAATTTTAGTTTCCCTGCAGTTATGCCAAGTAGGAAAATGTTATACCAATACATTTTGTGTTGTCTAAACATAAAAACAGTTATAATTTCATATTAATATTTTTTTTGTATTAACTTTTATAATCATATGAACATTCACGTAATCAATCAAATAATCCGTCGATAGGATAATGGAAGTTTCCAACAAATCTAAGTATGTAAAAATTTTTAATAGAAAGTTTTAAATGATTATATGATTCTTTTTGTGATATCCCTTGTTCAAATGAAGAAGAGATGAGGGTATTTATAAAAATTGATCATTGATCTCATCTATATAATCTTGATATTGATCAATGGTTAAGATTAATTTCTTACCTTAATTGGACCTTAAGTGAGCTTCTTTATAAGTTTTGGTCTAATAAGACTTTATTTTTATTGCAAATCAATATTAAGAAAGGTTGGATCAAGTAATCGATCCAATAAACCCTATTTTAAGTTCATCATGATTTTTTTTTAATTATTTTAAATATTTAAACTCGAGCTTTTGAATCTCATCACCTAATTCAAAGAATCAAATCTGATTAATTAATGAATTTAAAGTCCAATTTTAAATTTAACTCCTTACATTTTCTTTGCAATTGCTTTAAAATACCCTATAACATTTCGCGAAGAAGGATATAATAAAAAGAATCAAGCCAAGGAAAGAAACGAGAAGGAACATGCTAAGTGATGAGGTCTACGATGTGCATAAAAAGCAGAGGAAATCTATGGGGCCTTGTGCGTGCGCATGAGACAAAAGCCGTGAGTGGGTATGATTCGACCAATAAGTTCCAAGCATAATAAGATACTTCCAAATAATCATGGAGTCCTGGCTGTGTCTTCTTTTGAATGCCTACAGCATCCGAAGGAGGGACATGACATCGGAGCCACTTGAATTGTATCGAAACTTGGGATATGCTTGTTTTGCATAAGAAAATCTTTGATTTTTCCGAAATATACGATCAATGTCAATGTTGGATTCTTTTACCATGGCCCCTGGTGATTGATGTTGATGTTGGTGGTTGATAGTAAAAAATATTGAATAAAATAGTGCTCAGATGAATATTTCTCAATGCAATTCTATCATCTAAATTATATAATATATATTATATATTAAAACCCACAGGAAATATAGCAAAAGGAAGTGTTTATAGAGTAATTATCACTGTTTATGAACCTCAACTTATATTACATAAAATTAAAGACTTCACTAAAAACTTATAAGTTAGATATGAGTTCGAATTTTCCATTCATAATTCCATTGAAATCATAGGAAAAAGATGGAGGATTTCAATTTTGTCTCGTTTACGAAACCATCTTTTTATGTTGTTAAATATACATATGTTTATTGCTTTTTTACTTTTAGGTGCTTTTTCAGCAAATCATGTCAACGAACCGGTTCTTTATTTTGTCCTCTGCGTGCCTTATTCTTTGAGTAGTTTAGCTTGTGTGGTTTAGGCAGAGAAAGAGTCGATTGAAATTCACAGCAATGTCCCACAAATAATTCTTCCGTGTCTTATCGTGATACTATACTGTAATAGACAGATTTCAAGTGATTCCGGTAGCCCGACAATGGCAATTTTTTCAGTTCAAAAAGCTTCCAAAAGATGCATATATTCTGCTGTTTTTACCCTTTTATTTTTTCAATAAAATCTACGAAGTAATTTCGACAAAGTTTCTCCCATCAATTTTATATCTTCTTTATATCGTGTATAATTACAAAATATCATCAATAGTAGAATTTAATATACCATTATATTTTACCTTTTAATTTGTCCATAACGTATGATTTGTAATTGATTGAAAAACTATAAAAAAATCGAATGAGAATAAAAATTTTATCCAAATTAACTGTATAAAACACTATCTATACAAAAATTATTAGAGAATGTTTAGTAAGTACTGATTATGAATATTCCACATATATAAAATTCATAAATAAATTATAAAAAAAAAAGGAATAGAGAAAAAAAAAAGTAGGTTGCATGGGTGGCCATTCCATCTTTTTTGTTTTTTTTTTTTTCTCCCTTGGTCTTGTGAAATGAAAACTAGTAATTGCCAGCTTTTTATGGCATTAAGCACTTAATAATATAATTTTTCATGCATGTGGTATTGACCGTTGAATTCATGGTGTAAGCTTTACTCTCATATTACTTTATATTCTCTTTCACTTTGCGTCGCGATAACTAAGAACCAATGACTCGATAGGACACTTAAACAACAACTATCTAGAGAAGAGTGTGAATTTAATTAAAATGTCCTTAGAATTATGTTTATAATATTCATCATCATGCATTATTCTTGCTATAATTAAACGCGGGAAATATTTGGGGTTTGTCAAACTTAACCTAAAAAGGCGCTAAAAACTACAGAAACACCATCCTCCTGCGGGGTCCCATACATTGCGTGCTAGATGAAGTTTTTCATAGTCAATTGATATTTCCACATTGTCAAGGGATTAGAAAGAAGACTACCATCTTGAATAGATGAAGGAAAAATGCAAGTTATCTATTAATTCAATACAAAGCACAAAGCCTTACTAGCTACTAATTGTGTTATGAGATGTTTGGTCAAATCTCATAACATGCCAAAACAATTTGAAAGGTCTAAATCCAAAAATATCAATATTTGCTAGTGCTCATAAACAAATCGAAAACTTTGCTCTAAACAAAATTACTTATTTAGGTAATATCATAATATTAGTGTATACTATTATATCATGATGATCCAAATCATTTTGCTTAGATGCACTAAAAGTTAGGTAATACTTATCTTTTTGCTTAGCTATTCATACATCGTTGAAATGCAATATCTTAAATTTATTTTTAGCTTGATTCCAACTAAATATGCATAAATTGTCTTAAATTAAATCCTCAAAATTCACATCAAATACTAAAATTTTAAATGGACAAACTAGATCTAATTAAAACCTTTTTTTTTCCTACCCAACTATTATCATTACAAGTTTAGAGGAGAAGAATCCGAACCTGATCTATTTTATTGAAGACCGATAATCACATTCTTAGGCTACATGGCCTTAGCAATCAAAAACAATTCTAGTGAACTTCTCTTATGGGCTTACACATAAATGCACCTATTTTAGATAACATAATTGAATTGACATAACTTCAATTTCCAATCCATTAGTGATAGAAAAATAATTAATTTTTTTTTATGCTTAAAAAAAATTAATTCAAACATGGTTGAGGATTAAGGGACATGCAAACTTAAACAATTGGCTTTTGACAATACGATCACTTAAAATTAATTGTATGATATAGTCATTTTAATTTTAGTAAATCATTCCCGATTTACAATAAATAAGGCTTGTTAAAATAAAAATAAAAGTAAAAATAAAACTGTTAATAAGTTTTTATTTGCTATTAGTGAACCAGATTTGTTATAAATTGAGGTAATTTATTATAACTTAAAAATGATCATACAAATATAATCATTGAGTAACTATATCGTAAAATTTCTCTCTAAATGAGGTATGATTGATCAAATTATGAAAAGTTGGAATAATAATTTTAGCATGAAAATATAATGCATGGTTAAAAAAGTAAATTTACACAATTATATCTAAAAAAGTTCAGCCTTCCTTCATTATAGACATTTTGTGAATTATTTCCATATTCTTGTTTCTAAAGTGATGCCATAAGCTCAAAGTCTTAGTATCTAAGTGATATGGACATCAATCTTTAAATGAGATAAATCATGTTCGAATCGGTCTTTTCCGTTGTAATCATAATTCAAAGAAGAAAAGGAAAAAGTATATACAATGAGTTTGATTATTTTCCTGATCGACCACGGAAGATAAACCGATAAAGTCTGTCATCTCATCGATTATAGCCATGAACATGGAGTTTGAAAGATACAACTCAAGAAAGATGGCCATCTTTAAGCATCTCTTTCTCTGTCATGATAGGAATGCATCAACTCGAAAGTTTTATAGCTAGCAATCAAAAAGTTTTGCTAGGACCGATGATCACGATGCCATGATCTTTTGCAAGATTTCACGCGTCTTTATTATTTATCTATCTCTATGGGAAAATTACTATAAAATGCTTTGCAAGGAATAAAGTAAACAACCCAATTGTTTCTTTTATTTGATCCCTGTTGTACGATTGAGACAAAGAAAGTATCTTGCCATATACCGCTTAAAATTTATTTCTTCTTTGCCTTTTTTTTTTTTTTTTTTCTCGCATAACGTTCGAAGTTTGTCCTTTGTTGCTTGTTTTACTATAGATAAAGTTTATTCCCAACGTTTTGGTTGAAGCATCATCGAATTTATGTTTTCTTATATAAAAGTTCAGCGTAATGTGTTCGTCTTTTTGGCTAATATAATGTATATATTATAGAATACACTTTGTTGGATATATATTATTATTCTCTGAGATTTAATGTCTATGTTATAAATATGGTCTAGACCCTTACTATAAACTTTGACAAACCTCAATTCAAAAGAAGGTTTGATTGAAAGGCGAAAACTTGTGCAAAATAAAATAGGTGCAGTGTCCTTCTACACAACAGGACCCCCACCACATAATGGTGGCCGATTCTTCGGAACCGCTTGAGTAGCATGGTTCTCGGCTTCCCATTTAATTTTGTTTTAAACGATTAAAATCAGGTCAGAAAACTACTCATACCTAATGATTTTTCTATGATAATTGTAAAAATACACCCGTCATGAGTCCCCACATAATATATATATGAAACCTTCATAAACTAGAAAGCATTGCATATGCTAGATACTGAAAACATGCAGATATAATATTCAATTGGATAGGCGGTTTGTTGTTTTCTTTGATTTGATTTAAATTATTAACAATTATTTGATGTATAATTGAAGGATTTGGCTTCATAGTACATAATACAAATACAACATTGTAAGATGACATTTATTGACAATTAGTCAATCCTAAATGAAAAATTATAAATAGGTCTACGGGTACCATTAACACGTGTCTTATACAGTTTGCTATGATTTTTAAAATAAAAATTTACATGCTACATGATACATATTATAAGGAAAAAAAAAAAGAAAAGAAAAACAGTTATATTATTTAGTTCTAGGGTAGCATCACGTATTTGTAAGCTATATATGTAGAAACATTGGATGTTGAATAACGATAGCTATTTGTGAACAAAGGATGACGACAGCTACGCTTGCCGGAAGATGATCCGCTGGCCATGACCTTTGTGGGGGAATCGATTAGAAAATGCTCGTTGCATTTCGACTCCGGACATGAAAAGACACGGAATGGTGTTTGTTTATCAACTTTGGGGGCCGGGCTGAAGCATGATGGGCCAAAAGTTGGTGGGTTAGTTGAATTATTTTTCTTGGGCGATTGGTGGTGCCGTGCAGCTGTGATTAACTCTCTTGGAGAAAACTAGTAAAGATGCTCACTTTTTGAAAACTATCTTTTGAAAAATGCTCCCGGTATTTGCCCAAAAAATAAAATAATGAAAAACAGAAAGAAAAATGCTCCCGGTAAAACTAATTTGCCAAATACTTTTCCAAAAATCGCAAGATTTTAGTTCGACTGTGAAGAACTTGAAATTTATATAAAAATTTGAAATAGCATGATCCACCCTCAATTTCAAAACTCTTACATTTGAAATCTAATTTCTTAGTAAATATTTTATGAAAAGTGAATTTGCATCTTGGATCCGTGATTTATGAACGTTATTTGTCAAGTTAACTTTTTCTGAATGATTTTTTACAAAATAGTTTTGCAATATGGGGTAATTTGAGCTCTCACCCCACACCCTTACACCAAGATTTTCAAAAAAAAAAAAAAGAGAGTAATTTGATTTAATCCAATTTAGTATACAATATGAACCATTATTGCTACATTATTAATTTAGCTATACATTTTAGTTCTTTTTTTTTTTTTGGGGGGGTGGGGGGGGGGGGGGGGGGAGGGGGAGGTGGGGGTGTGTTGTTGAGGGAGCCCGGCCGTGTGGTGGTGGTGGGTGGGTGGGTTCAACTTCATGCATATAAAAGAAAAAAGAAATATATCAAAAATTCCCCCAGCAATTAGCCGAAGTTAAAAAAGATGGAGCTTCCTGCTTCCCTAGTCTAGCCCTTAGGCTAGTTACATCAACATTCTTACACACCAATGTCTCTGATTTCTTACATAAACTAAAAGAGAAAAAAATCATTGTTGAGCAAACTAACACAACATAGAGGAATGTTGAGTTTGAAAAGCTGCACCTCCAATCCAAGTTAGCTTAACGTTAAATATCAAAATCCTAAGTCTATTTTCCCAAATTGTTTCCTCTTGGCTTTCAGTTGCAAACGACCCCTTTGGTGTATTTAGACTAGTCTAAGTCGGTTTAAGGGTGGCTAGGTGGCAAACTCTGGTTTTTGAGGTATCAGTTTCATGAAATTCATAATATTTAATCCTAATTTGATGTTTAGGTGGCAATTTCTCTAATTTGAGAACAAATTATCAATGCCTAGGTTGCTGTCACCTCATCATTTTTCTAGAATTCAACAAATTAACATTTATTTTAGGTAATTCTAATGTTTAAGGATATAATTTACTCATATTTTAAGGTTATCTACTGTTATATATTAATATCTAATATATATCATATATTTAACGGTAATATACTTATTTTACATGTAACTTTATCTCATGCTCTCATATTTATAAGTCAAATAACTTATTTTTTAAAATGTTATTATGTTTTAGCGCTCGAATATCAAGTTTTTCATAAATAACGAATTTCATTAATAAACCTAAGTATTATCAAAATAGAGCATTTACCATCCTTATTTCAAGAAATAAACTTTACAAAATGAACTCATTTAACTTTTATAATCTTATTGTAAAGTTTGATTGAAAATAAAAACAATAGCAAAAACTCTAAATTTAATAACTCAAAGGGTGCCTAGTATTACATACATTCATAAAGAATTTTTATATGATGGCAATATCTTCTTCTATATTTAAATTGCATCCAGCATTAACATTTTTTCTCCCTAATGTATAAATGATGCACTCAAATTTAGTTTTAATTCGAAAAAACATGCTCTATGTGTGTGTGTAAAAGTCAGGGCATTAAGATTTCCCTCTCACACTTATTTCATAACATCCATTTTCTCGATGAGGAAGTTGGAATTTCAAATCCACTTCGGATGCTGGAACTTTGGTAACTTTTATGTTAAAAAACCCATACTTAATTATTGTTTTTTTTTTTTCTCATTGTACTTGTAATTTTGTTTCCTTGCAATTTGAAAGAAGAGAGATTTAAATCTAATAATAAATTGTTATTCATACTACTAAATTATAACTGTCTTAACGTATTTATATGTAGTTTAATTTTAAGGTTTTAATATAAAATTTTCTCATTTCTATACACTAATTATATCACATAAGTATAGATGAGTTTGGTCGATTTTCAGCCTTTGGTAGGTAGCAAAATTTTATGATATGCTGTATCACCACTTTTATATGTAATGATTTGTATCCATTTTTCTTTTCAAATTTAAGCAATGTTTCTCTTCTCAATTAATTGATTTATTTGTAGCAGATTCATTCAAAAAATTTGATTGGAAAATCATTAGTTAATGGTTAACTTTTCTAACCATTACAAAATCTTTTTTATGAAATTTCGATAGTTGTTTTTACGACAATTTTAAATACATTTATTTACCTATGGAAAAATTTGAATGAAAATTAGAATTACTGGATAATTGGATTTTTTGTAATGACAACACAAAGGAAATGTTCTTTTCGGCAAATGACCTTTATTTTCATATATATATAGAGAGAGAGAAAACACGAATTGTTTAAGATCAAGTTTCTGTAATGCATTGCTTGCATCTATTATTATTTAGAGTATTATTATTTATCATTTAATTCATATTCTTCTAACTACATTTCTCAAAAGTATAACTCTCTTTCTTACACGCCACGTAGAATGGTACTAACATTGTACTAAAAAGACATGGTTTCTTATTAATGATTTATAATAAAACATCCCCAAAAAAAATTCATATACATTTTTTTTAAATACAATACTAAGAAGTATATTTGCCTCTGAGCCTCTCCATACACCACATTTTTCAAAGGTCTACTCACAAGCCTTTTCGGCTTGATTTTTTCGTCTTATTTGTATGATCTTGACACTGTTTGCAAATAGTGTATTTATCAAATAACTATTAAAAGCATAAATAGGTACATACTTGGTTCCTCCTACAAAATCAAATATATAAGAAAATGTATAAAGTTAGATTTACATACCATTTACTTTATTAAGTTTAAGAAACGAAGAACAAATTTTTCGTTTCCCGTCTATAAAATATATTTCAACATTTTGCACATGAATTTACACTAACGAACTCTCATTCTCAAATCATCATTTTCGCCAAAATTATATTAAAAATAATAAAAAAATTTGTCCGCAGTAAAATATAAAAAGTGTCTGTCAAGGACATACTTGGCTTGGATGTTTCGGTAGATGGTCCGAACAATTTAGTTGTTTAACAAAATTATGCATAGCATCACTTCCCACCAAAAAGACACAATTTTAGCTCAAAAAAGCCTTTTGTTTCAAACAATTAGAGTGTGTTAGTTCATGTTAGATAGTTTAGATTATTTAGTAACTGGCTTATTGGCAATTTAACGCTTAAGATTTCATATCTTAGATTTGATCATTTGGAATATAATAATGTATTGTAATACTTGAATTGTACTATTATGTTATTTAAGTAGATATTTTTAGTACAGATTTACACACAGAAACCACTCTTACTCCAAAATCCTCAAAATTTTCATCAAGTGAAGTTTTTTTTTTTTTTTTCTTTTTGCCTTTAATCTCTTAATTGTATCCAAAGCGAGTTATATATTAATTCTCAACTAATTGAGTGTATAACACGTAATACTCTTTAAAGAAAATGTTTACACACCCTTAAGTTTTGTCTTCATCCCTACATACCTAAACATATGCTAGCAATTTTGGACATACTTGTCCCTAGTATATATAAGATATGGTAAAGTAGTTTTAATCTGGAAAAAAATGGAAAATTTTGCTGGTTATAAACTTTTTAGTGGATAAGTAATAGTACTGTGAATTGCGATATGATTCCTCTAGCGATTTCGGTCCACATTATTTAGTATCAGAGCCCCACTCAATAATTTGAGACCACCCATTACATAGAGGTGATTTCACTTTTTCAACTGAGGTAATCATCCTTAGTTGAATAAACAAAACAAGCATAATCAATTGATGGGGACAGATACATAAGATTGAACTCTTTGTAAGTGCACGTTCAAAACTAATAGTATCATAAGAATAGACTTTTTAAATTTTTTCAAAGCGTGACTCTAATTCCTCATAATTTTAAAATAAATACACATACCCGAAAATTAAAAATATTCTAAAATCATAAATGAAAAATTATAAATAGTTACAATTACAGAAACTTAAATAAGGTTTTAGGGTATATGTGTCTATTCGCGCTTAATTAATAATAATTTCTTTCTTTTTTTTTTTTGCGTATTTTTAATTTGGCCGCGATAGATATCATAAGACACGCGAATCCATGCATGACTATCACACACTAAAAATGTACTTTTATTCCTTAAAGCCACGGCTTATTTTTGGTGATTTATAATATACATTCAATAAAAAACAATTCATAGTTTATCATTAAAATAAAAATTTATAGATTTCTTAAAGTTTATTTGCCTTCCATACTGCATTTTCAACAGTACACTCAACATACGGCCTTTTTTTCATCTTTCTGAAACCCATGAGCTGGACTTGGAAGAGTTAGGATTTACCTTAGTCTTTAGATAGTGACTAGTGTATAAGCGAATAAGATACTATAAAATGAAAAATATATACTCTTTTATAAAACTAAACACCTAATAAATCCCTATGTAAGACTTATTTATCTTATTTATTTAGTTAAAAGAAAAGAAAAGCTCCGAATTAAGTTTTCTTTATCCCATGAATGATATATTTTAACCTTTTCCTTAAAAGTACCTAAACTTTTGGGGTTTAAAAAAAAAAAATTGATCAGATATAAATCAGACAACTTTTCAAATGACAAATTTAAAACAAATATACATCAAATATAGAAACAATCCAAAAAGAAGCTGAATTGACATTCGGCTGATTACTAGAATAGTTGGGAGTTCTCCTGTATTCCCTTTTGTTCTTGAGCTACACATGCATGTTCCACCGGCAGCAATCCGCGGCAGTGGTCCAAGCAAGGATATTCTCTCAAAGTAACGTAATCACCACAAATCCAAAGGTGCATTTTGTGGAGGCAATGGGCCACGGCCCAGCCCTTAATTATTTAAGTTGCTTTTCACGTGATCAAGACATGATTTACCGCCAAGCCTGTTGCTGTACATAAGCTCCAGGTAATCCTGATATTTCATTCCAATGTAAGCCATTGGACTGCTTTTGTCGTCCACCAACTGTGGTGCTGGAGCAACAATTGTGTCGGGAGAAGGTCCACATGGCACTGCGATCGATATCCTTGTACTCTTGTTATTCACCACTGCCCGATGTATCACACTCTTGTACTTCCCGTTCGTCATTATCTTCCATGGAAAAGCGAACATGTATTAACGTGTATTTAACCATTCAAATGAGAAGAGGAAAGTTAGAACCGGTTATACTCTTCCATTAATCTATTCACATATAGGTTCTGTATATAAAAAATTGGGAATGAATGTGGATCTCCTAGGTAAAGTAATAAGCCAATTAGTATTTAAGTACCTCCATATGATCTCCATTGTTAATTAGGAAGGAATTAGGAATAGCATTCACGTTGACCCACTTGTGATTATGATAGATCTGGAGGCCAGAAATTCCATTCTGAATGAGGATGGTAAGAAGACCATGGTCCGAGTGAGGTGGTAAACCGATTGCAAGTTCTGGGTTCGGACAGGGTGGGTACAAGTTTGCTGCAAACTGTTGAAAACCGGATTCCATGTTCATAGCCTTATGTGCATAAGTGGGTTCAAGCCCTAGACTCTCTGATATCCCTTTCAGTAATTCATGGGCCATCCTTCGAGTTTCTTTGGCATACGCATCTACGACTTCTCTGCAATAACATTAATTGCTCAAGTAGCATAAATTAAGAAGTAGAAATCACAAGATTGTAAAAGTTTCTCTTTTTAACACATATTATGTTTGATCTCTTTGATCTTCGTAAGTCCTGTAGTGGTCCGTGTATCCATCTACTATACTTATACATATAACTGTATTAGGATTATAAATATTTAGGAATTCTTTTATAATACTGGCACATGGTTCATAAACAATATTTTATTAAACATTACAAAGTATATACCTAAAACCAGGAGGCTTATTTGGACAATGGAATCTGGGATGCACAGTCATCTTGATGAAATCCCTCCAGAAGAAGACCTTCCCCAATGATTCTGAGGCATTGAAACTGGTCCCGTATATTACTGGGTCCAGTGCATGTTTCCCTACAAACTCTCTCTTCTCCTTGTCCTTCAGATCGAAAAATCCCAAACACGCCTCTGTTACGGCCTTCGTCAACCTCTCCTCCACCCCATGATTTACAAGCTTTCACATATACAAAATGACAAATATAACTAACAACAACTCTCAATCGAAAACCCTTTTATTTAAAGATCTATCATCGGATATTACGCGCTATGTGCAGTATACATACATATGTCATACAATAAGTATCAATAAGAATTACACACGATAGCGGAATGTGAATTGTTTTTTAAAGTAACTACCAATTACGGCTAGGGTTGTAACATTATCATCCGTATTTTAATTTATACATAACTGTATGAATAAAAAATTTATTAATATTTAATATTATGCTATAAATCAAAATTTTATTAATATTTAATATTATGCGCACAATAAAATATATATAAAATGAAGTGTAGAATAATGGACTTAATTCTATGGATAAAAAGTTATATTGATAAAAAAAAAGAAAAAAGTACCATCAAGATTAGTTAGTGAAGTTTTATATAAATCCACTTAGAACTTTCTTTTAATTATTGATATGGATGTAAGCCAAAAGTTACAAATTCACTTATGTAATAAAGTCTATCCTTTTTAAGTGTTTCAGTTATACTATTATGTCCCAAAAATAGTATGTCTTTTATTATGAAGAATGAAGAAAAGTCCTTTTCAATTATGCATTTGGCGCATTCCTTCTCGTAATGGGATTGCACACCTAAATTAAGTTACATGGTCCTACAAGAGATCCAGTCATACATAATTAATTACCAATTAGAACAGCTAGACCGTGCAATACATGGGCCTTTTCCGTTTTTATCTTTTTTTTGGCAACGCTTTCGGACCCCATGTTTGATAAATAAAGATAAAAAAAAAATTAAAAATATAAGTACACATGTTCCTCTTATTATAATATTAAAGATCTGAAAAAATTTTATGATGGTCAGAATATATATCTACCCTTAAAAATATATAATCTTAAGAAAATCCAAATAATTTTTTTTTTCCAATAAATTCTTAAACATTTTCCAAATCTCACTGTCAAATCATCACCATCCTTACCTGATTATGATAAAATTATAAGAAAGACAACTAATCCAAATTAACATTAGGTTGTAAAACAAGACAAGTCTTCCATTTCATTTTTTGTTCCTTTCAAAGTGAAACAATTTAAATCGTATATAAATTGGATTTTTTTTTTTTTTTGAAAGCTAGATTTCAATTAGATTTAGACCTCATAAACAATATAGATAAGATATGAAAAAAATAAATAAAACAATCTAATATGTATTAATGCTCCGAGAATCATATACCATGAAGAATCCCCAGTCTTCACAAGCTTTTCCTAGGAGATGGATGGCTTTGGAGCGTTGATCATGGTTGGTCGAGGTCAAGAGAGAATAATCAATGACAGGTATGACCTCCTCATCTTCTTCTTGTCGTAGAATATCATTTGAATCAATATGGAAGACATGACTTGAAGGTATGGAGTGGAAGTCAGTAGATTCAGCTATGGTTTTGACGGATTTTACTGCATCCATATCGCAGTAGTGAGGGGGGACCGTGAGAGATCTGACAACAGTAACTGTCTTGTGTTAAATGTAAAGCCACTGCTTCCATATAGGCTTATTGCTCTCCTTTTTATAGTGGAGTTTTTCTTTTCTTTTTTAAACATTTGAAGATTATTCGTTCGACGTGTTTCGCGAGGTAGTTAAATGTGAAAGCCATTGCTTTCATTTACTCGTATTGCTCCCCTTTTTATGGGTTTTTTTTTCCCCTTTTTCCATTGTTCAATGCGTTAAACGTGCCTCAGCGAAGTAATCACGTGTAGTACGATGGCCGGTAAAAATTGAAGTCCTATATATTGTATATAAATATAAAATATAAAAGTTCTGATCGAAGTAATCACTTGAGTCACACATGTATCGTGTCACACATAGCATCGAAGTAGCGATGTAGAGATATTATCCAATAATGTGATAATAGGAGAGAAAATAATAGAAAAGAAAAATAGACAATCTTAAAGTTTTAAATACATAAGTGACATATAAGGGAGCTTGGAGGATCCAAAATATCAACCTTATAGTTATTAAGCATACTAAGATCGTTCTTCATTTGAATATTAGCTTTCTTTATACAATTCAGTTCAACTTCATCATTTGAAGTAACTGTCTCATTGTTAAGTAGAATTAAAGCTTTTCTAACTTTCTTCAATCTTGCTTCATATGAAGGAGAAATTTTCTAATGAAATATGTACACGTATAAGTGACTTAAACTAGCATAGCTTTACCTATATATATATACTCTATACTGAAACAAGCCACATATATTAAATATAAGAACTAGCATATACCAAGGCTCTACTGGCTTGGTTAAATAAAATATTTATCATACTATCCTGAAACATGCATTCGATATACCTATAATAGCTTCCCTTTGTTTTAGCTGAAAAACACGTGACTTAGATTTACATCTCCCTATCTATGCGTTGAGTCATCCATTCTTGAGATCACAATGCCCCTACAACTTTTCTATGCACAAGTTCTGTAATAATCAATAAATCCTTTAAAATTTTTTCAACATCCTTCTAAATCTTCATTTTCCATATTTATTTTTATCCATATCACCCTTCATATCTCTTCATAAGATTATATTTAACTTGGTATATCTTTTCCAAATCAATCAAAATCCTCTTAATATATCTCACATCTTTCAATATCTATACTTGAAACACCTCTTTTAGACTATATATATTCATGGGCAACCATTAATTTTTTTTTTCTAATCCATGCTCGCATGCATTATGCCAACTTTAAGCTTCGATTGATAAGTTCAAATGAATAAATATCAAGTAAATTGAGCTCAAGTTGCAATCCTCCTTCAGAGAAAGCACCAAGCAATTTTAATACTCATCAAGTCACATCCTTCCCAAGCCACATGGTAATAAGAACTTCGTTCTTTTTCTTATTCACAAGTTCTTCTTGAGAATAATACACCACTGATAATTTCCGCTCGAATCCACTCTCATGATTCTCTATGATTTTTTTTTCTCTCTTTTTTTTTTTAATATAATCATTATATAATTAAATATTAAATACATGGAAGGAGGCAGCGTAACTCCTTAATTTGCCATCTCTCCTCGTAAATTGGTCAAAGAATAACAACCCCAAATCTTTCCTTTTTCTTTTTTTTTTTCCTTTCTCTCTTTTTCTTCTTCTTTTTTTTTTTTTTCAAATCTTTAATTGCCAAATGTCTCATCCCAAATATTTCACCAACTAGATTTTATTTTCAATTCAAAACACTTCAATGCATATTAGATCTAACTTCAAATATTTACTTGTCGATGGAATCTTTATCGATGATATTTTCCATTAACAATCTAAACACGCTTTCAATGAAAACCATATCTAACTCTGTATGTTTATGAATAACTAAAATCCCTTTAACTTATAGATTAAACATCTTTAATATCTTGGAATAATATCATCTAAGTAAGCTAAAATTCAATAAATCTTTTATCAAATCTTTTAATATCCATACTTGAAATACCCTCTTATTAGCTATTTGTGCTTGTAGACGACCATCAATTTTTTCCAATCCACACTCGCATCCATTATGTGAACTTCGATCTTCGACTTACAAGTTTGAATGGATTGATACTTGAGTTGCGATACTCCTTCGGAGGAAGTACCAAGCAACTTCAACGTTTATCAAGCCGCATCCGTTCACAGTTACATGATAGTATTCTTCATCAATTTAGTATCTTTCCTTGGATTAAATACCGAAGATGTTAGCTATATACACATGCCACGTTCCACTTTTCATTTTTCATTCCAAGTTCTAACCGCTCGTCTCTAGTCTTTTAACAACAATAAACAAGTGCGAGTGAACATAATATTGAGCGATCGTTTACAATTCAATCATTCTTGCACGACAAACAAGTGAGGATAAAAGGACAGACGAGTTCATCATGTCAGTCAAGAAGCTTAAATTGCTTCACTCCGACGAAGATAAGTGCCTTAAGCAAACAACAATAACACCTTTTACTTTCCACATCACTTTCATCAATTAGTGAGTTCTCTTTCTTTGCTTACTTATTCACATATTACAACAGTCTGTCGAAAAGCCATACTTTTTTTTTCCCTTCTAATCTTGCATAAGCCGTGTCTTCTCTATGTAAATTGAATTTTTCCTTCTGTTGAATCATTGATACCTTAGCTGATCAAGCCCTCAGGTTGCTTTATCCTTGCCATGCTCTAATATACATGCCACATATTTACTTGGGGACTTTTTCTGTGTTGAATATTTCTTTACCCATTCATCTTTTTCCATGTAAACAAACTTAGGCTTGTAAAATTCAAGTAGATATTTTCTGTGATGTCCCCTTTCCCTTAACATTGAGAAATTAGAAACCTCTCTCTTTTCATGTGTGCTTATTTGTTTGCAATTTTTTGTTTTTCTTGCTTTGGTACTTCTTCACATCTAGAGCTTTCTTGTACAAGAATATTGAGCAAATTAAGTGAACCATATGTATATGTCTTCAATCTTCTCTCGTGTGGCTTCTTACATATAGCACATCATGTTCAAATGAGAGTATGGAATGGACTTAAGCATATCCTTAATCATTACGTAGGCCTTTGTCGTTTTTAATGAAATGAAATTCAATATGACTCCAGAGCCTTTCTCCTTCCTTAATTTTCATAATTCTTACCAACACTATACTAAAACTTATAGCACCAAAGAGAATTACTAGTTCTTAACCCTATTATGGAAGTACGATGTCCCTTGTCTGGATTCTAAGACAAGACTTATCACAGTCGTGAGCACCTTTCCATCCCATTGAAGTCTATTGCTATCATGATTCCTCCTTGGTGTGCATATTTGATTTTTTTTTAATTTATAAATTATTACATTGACGTTGTGAGAATTAGTTATAAATCCCTTTAAAGAGCCATGTAAATTTACTCACTTGTCTATACTAATATTGATTATAAAATCCTTTATCTTTCTTTTCCATTGTTTGTTTCTTTAATATTTCTCATTGTCCATATTTGTCTTTTGTAGATGACAATAGTGAATATTCAAATTACATCCTTATTTGCACTATGTGGTCTTGAATAGGTTTGTTAAGCCAAAATAAAATATCTCATTCCTCTGGTACTTCATGTTTTTTATGACATAATATATATTTCTAGTCCTTCCCAGCTTACTACTCCTAACACCAAGAGTAATATCATAGCCACAATAATCAATAGAGATTGATCGCATTGATCAAAAGTCAACAGCAAACTTCAGTTTGCATTGATTACGACCACATCTCGTTACTAAATTGTAGAAACACATGGTAATAAAATTGCACTAGTCGCATTTTGCTCTAATTACAAGTGCTCGTTCCTCTTCTCTTCATATTTATTACTGTTACTAACTCGAGTTTACTTTCCTGTCATTTTTCACTAAGTCAAGAAATCTATTTTATCAAAAGACAAGAATTCCACAAGTATTTGAAGGTTTTATAATAGAAGAATGAGGTTGGTGAATTCCAATGACTATACTCATGCATTCCCACATTATATATCGAGTTTGTCTTCTCATGTAGACTTAGATGAATCAATTCTTTACTCTTTCCCATTTCATTCTTCACAATTGAAATGAGAATAACAATACACCCTTGGGATTGCATGCGCAATGATAACTTTCTTAAATCAACATTGTATAGCTTTTAATGAGAAACTCCTTTTTCTTCCTTAAATCAAATGTCACCATGTATATCTTGTCTCACTGAAATATCCTCTTATATATATATATATATATATATTATAGCATATATCATTAGAATAAAGGCTCTTCAAATTGTACAAAGTCATCCTATCATATAGTAATAAATTTAGCTCTACCAGTAATGGCGATGCAACTTTTACAATTTATTGAGTTCAATTTCTCCACTTAGAGATAAAGTGATATTACACTTAAAGAATGATCACGCCCACCACTAGTCCCAAGTCCTTGGGACAAGTGTCTAGACAAGACCACCTCTGAAGACATTCTAAGAGAAGACCAAAAGCTAAAAAACCATCACAACACCTCACACTAACAGTGATCTCCAATTTATCAAGCGAGAACCTTGTATTGATTCTAGAGATACCATCAAGGAAGCATTTCAAAAAAGAGATGAGAGAGTTACCTCTCTTTAACATTTGATTCATATTCTTAAAGGATCCACTCTCCGGATGGGATAACTAAGTAGAATACATTGTAGAGAAGCTGGAGTATGTGGCTCTTCTAAAGAAGACTAAAGATCCTTTATGCTATTATTACTTTCACTCAATTGCAGTTCCTCTAATGAGCTAGATGAAAGTATGGTGGGCATAAACAAAGTCCTTTATAGTACATTTCAGGGAGCTTGCTTTCCCTAATTGATAAGGAAGGCAACTTAAATGCCTCTTGAGGCTAACAATGATAATCTAAAGTCAGTAGAGAATAAGGAATCCCCGGTTAGGGAAAGGGGGATGAGATTAGTACTTACACTAGTGTGTTACCCGCTTAAGTGCATATGGAGGTGAGTAGTGCGCTATACTTATTTATATCCCTCCTTCCCTAATTGCTAACACATCTTGTTGAGACTAGGTAGCAACTTGAGTGATTGTTCCTTCAACAAAGAGAACTTTGTGCTTTGATAAACTTGTTACGCTATCTCATTTCATGATACCACTTGAAGTACTCTTGGTAACGGAAGTCATTAAGCATATGCAAATGCATTCACTTAGCAATAACAACAGAAGTTATTATAATTGGCATTCTTATGGCTCATTAATCTCATAGCATTTAAGGTTTCTTAAACTTTGTGATCTAAGGAGCGACCTAAAGGGTTGTCATAAACATTAGGCTACTTAGATTATTATGATCTAAAAAGCTTTTAGAGTCATCTCGCACATCGAAGCAAAAGCTCTCACTTACAGTAATAATATTTAAGTGATCCCTTTTGAGAAGGTATTTAATCATGCTAAAGCAGCAATAATAGCATTCATTGTCTAAGATCCAATAATTCTCTTTCATTAGTCAAGGGGGTATTTCCTATTACTTGGTTACTTAGAATTGAATTACTTAGTTATAACAACTTGTAATGTTCTTAAGAGGCAATGCGCATACCAGTCTGCATTATACAAACTTGTCTTTTCATCAAGTGATTGGGAGTCCATGCTCTTACTAGTCAGCAACGATGTTTGGTTAAGTGTTACTTAATCATAGAAGTCACTTTTTGGTGAACTTAATTGAAGATATCTCGTGCTTTAAAGCAGCAGTGATGTAAGATGTGGATTGTCACGTCCCGAAGCGGCAGAGTCGTAACAGCCCCACCGTGTAAACCATCCTAAGATAGAAGTTGGCCTTACAACTGCTATCTTAGACCTGATCTACACAAGGCGTCCATGACTAACCCGCTTTGAAGTAAACAGTTTGTAATTTAAATAATTCATTTACCTAAGAAAGTGAGAAAAGTTATATATAATCACTATAATTCAGTTATTACATTATTTAGAAATGAAAAGTAATAACATATTTGTTGATTCTTCAATGTTTTTCCTCGCTCCCCAGGATCCAGCAGTTGCTAGCTTCAGAGTAGTTGTTGCCGCTTCTTAGCCAGCACCTACACGACGTCTATAGGGATGTGAGCAACCACAGCTCAGTAAGTTAGGACGGAGGACTTAAAACTATACCATACACATAACAAGGTTTTCAATCACTTATTAGGTGTAATGCATGTGCAAGCAAATGCCATCGCACGACGTTGTCCGGCCCGTCGTGAGATTAGAGAAATTGCGCCCGCTCTAATCCGGGTTGAAGAGTTGCCGTTAATGCAACAGCTCACGACCAAACCCAGACTTGTGTAATGGAGACCTTGCTCCTCCTGCGACTACCTTCGAACCACTGTCTTCACCCTCGCCGCGACCTCCTCTCCTGTTACTTAGTTCGACTGAGGATAAAGAAGGGACTATTTTGCAATCCTGTGCGATCCCTTTCGAAGGGATTGGTATTTGGCCGGAAAGTCCTAAGTTCCCCTAACAGGTTGCCATGCATGTCCGATTATGATTACTGGTCATATATTTGATTAAGTCCAGTTTAGGGTGATCAATCATTTCATGCAAATCATATAATACATGCTAGAGCAACAAACAAAATCATAGCATCACCCATAATCAAGCACATGCACACATCTAACTATCTAACAAGCACAACCAAGCATAATCTCAAGCCTCCCAAAATACAGCATTGTATTAATCCCAACTTACCTCAACTCCTCGCCCACTCACTCGAGGTCCGATTTGCTCAGGCCATCGCCGAACATCTCTATAACACAAACATAGTTTCAATTTTCATATAATGGTTATAGTTCATTTTATCCTATAACGCTTATTATTAAGTTTTGTATAGGGTTTAATATGCCTAATTATCTAGGTCTTAAGTCTTTTATAATTATTCTAGGTTTGGGGTTAGGTTCGGGTTCGATTTCCACATCGATTTCTAAATTAGGTTCTAATTCGATTTCTAAGTAATGTTTTATATTCCAACCCTAGAAATTCGTTTCAACTCATAATGTGAAATTAATCACATTACTTTCCGATCTCCTAAATATTATTATTACCACTAGTCAGTATTTTATTTCATCCGATACACTTATATCATTATTAGTGTACCGAATTTACTCCTGATGTGAGAAATTTTTATATTTTTCATATAATTACATAAATTCAAGTTTCTTATCAGATTTATTATATATCCTTATTATTTATATAATATCAATTTTTATCCTAACATTTTCTATTTATTATATTTTCACAAATTACATATTATGCATTATTGCCTATTATGTACATAATGCATTTCTAATATTTCTATCACTTTAATTACCATATCTAAACATCAATTATCATTTCAAAATATCTAAATTCATGCTAAATCAGATTTTACTCCTAATTTTGCCTAATTTACAAAATTAACTTAAAGTTAACTATTTGTCCTTATTAATCATTTACTACATAATTAACCTAATCATTACATCTAACACCCTAAATGCTACATGTATCATACTCCATCAGATTTCAAAATCCTAAAACATATAATTATTCACTAAATCAGTAATTAATCATTTAATTACTTAATTAACCCTAAATTACCTATTTTATGCCTCATTTTAGGGCCTAAAAATTATCTAAAAATTTAGAAAATTAATTTTTAAAAACAGGCTTCATAACACTGTTCTATATCATCTAAGTAATCTACACAAAAATTTTGAGATCGAAACTACACTCCTAAGGTCATTTATTTCTAAACCGAAACATGCTCGGTTTTGCACGATTTCTTAAGGACCCTATATCACGAGACATATTTTCATCAAAATAATATTTTTCCTAAAAAACTAAATATAAAAATATTCCATAATAACAAATTTCATAATTTTATAATAATATTTACCATTTTTACAAAATTACACAAAATCGGGTTGGAAATTGAACTCACCGATTTGGGTGGCTTCGGCCACCGTCGGTGGCCATGGGTGTGTCGGCCCACCTAGGCGTTGCCACCACCGTGTGGTGGTGGTGGCTGTTCACTCCCAGCTACCCGTTGGGTCTGGGTTCTCCTTTGTGGCCCTAACTACACAGCTACCCGTCGGGTCTGGGTTCTAACTTGCCGATTTTTTTTCTATTTTTTCCCAGCTGCCACAACCCAATTCTGGATCATTCCTTATTTTTCCTGATTTTTATTTATTTTTCCTTAATTAATTATGAATTTTCTTTAATTATTTAGTATTATTTTGGCACATTACGCGTATTAAGTAATTACGCGTATTTCTACATACATGTAAATTCATATATAGTACAAATAAATATTCCTAAATATTATTTAGGTTATTTTATGATTTTTAATATACATATAATTTATCTCTAGCGATTCGTTAATTATCGGAATGCATTTTACGCATTTTCAATAAATAACGAGTTATACACTTAAAATTTGGAATTTTTATATTCTTTAATTTTATTACTTATTTTCTTAAATTCAAACTTACGGGATCATTTTACTAATATTTTTAGCTTTACTTTATAATTTAGGCTCGATCGAGTCCTTCAATCGATCGAAACCTCGAATGGCTAATTTTGGGGCTTACATGGATGTCAGGACATCGCTTGGTCTTAAGGCATGGAAGCCAATATACCAAAGTGTTGCCTAGGCTTAAGGGGTGAAAGCCGAGATGCTAAGGCATTACCTGGGCTTGAGGCATTGCAAGCCAAGATGCCAAGGCGTTAAAACTTAAGTGTTGAGTTGCTGTAGCATTAATGAAATGAGAGCTTTAACTTTGGTACTCTCGTAGATAACTTAGCTAATATTTCATTCATATAAATGTCCAAGTCTTTACTTGTTATAAAGGAACTCCTTAGAGTAGAGGTTGTAGATGCAGATAGTAAAGTAGGGGCAGCATTAGGGTAGGAAGTAAGTTTACCTAAGATTGGGATAGTGGGATTGGATGAAGGAGCAAACACACATGAGGATGAAAAGGTACTAATTTAGACCCTCACATTCTTTGTTTCAGATACTAGATTTTGTCCAAGCTGCAACTTGTAGTATGGGGGTTCATTCATGCCTTCCTTAGGGTATATCTTCTTTAGTAATGGGAGGGTAAGTTGGTTGAGTAAAGGGCATAGCGCTTATTTACGCAACAATAATAGAGTTTGGTGGAGCCACTCTAAATTGTGCAGCAGTAGAGGTAGCCAACCCTATCATGAGTGAAGCAAACATAACTATGAAATGATCCAAGGCTTTTGTTACCTCTTGCATAGCTTACACCACCTCCATCTCTATAGTGTCTTGAGGTGGTAAAGGTAAGTCTTGATTAACTTGTTCAACATTAATACTTTTTTCTTGAGAGATAGCTTCACTTGTTATAGCCATTCTATTCCTAAGAGGTGCCATTACTTTGATATCACACTTCATCCTTAGTGAAGTCGCTAAAATATAGATGTAAGGGTTCTAACTAGAGCAATTACACGCAAGTCACACAAATATTAGATCACACATGGTATTGGAGTAATGACGTGAAGATGACACTCAATGGGATGATTAGAAAGAAAATAGCAAGAAGGAAGAACAAGCAATCCTAGAGTATTGAATGCACAAGTGGCAGACAAAGGAGCCTAGGGGATGTAAGACGTCAACCTTATAGTTTTTGAGCAAACTAAGATCATTCTTTTGCCTAAATGTTGTTTAATCTTAAAGAGCGGAGGTTTCATAATGGAACATCATTTCTTTGATCTTTAAGTGTCAAATGAGGAGAAATGACTAAGTATTTATAAATTTTTGGGCATAATAACATCCGCTGGATCGTCTTAACGATTGATGGATAAGATAAAGTTTTACTCATTCCATAATTATTTAGAACGAGTTTATAAGGGCCTAAGGCCAATAGCCTTCTTCATGGTGCATAAGCTTACCTAAGAAAGGTTAGAGGTGAATGATCCAATCCAACGGTCTTTATTCCGAGCCTACCGGGCCATTTCTCTCTGAATCATCCCAATTATAAACTGGACTCTATGAGCCTTGTCACATAACTCAAAGAGTTAAGACAGATAAATATTGAGTTTAACCCAATATGATAATATAATAAATTTTCAACCCTCTACATTGTATATTTAATTATGGTTTTTATTCAATAATATAAAATGATATATGTGAAAGAAAACTACACATATGTCCATAAATGGATAAAAAGAATAGGGAAAAGTACACTACAAACTTTTTTTATGTTATACTAAAAGTGGATGATATCCTTTATGTTTTAATTGTATTGTTTAATTTTGCTATATTTATGCCAAAGTTTAATCAAGTCTTTTACACCTAAAGTAAGTCATTTATATTTTTCTTCTTACACTAATTAAGTACTTTTTTTTAGTACTTCATATTTTATATGATTCTACATGGAGGAGTTATAAGGTATTATTAAGTCATTTTGTACTTAGATACCCCTTTCTTAAATTAACCTACTTAGGGCATTGGCTAAGCTGTTTAGGCCATGTCTAACTTTTTTTTTTTAACATCTAAGCTATTTAGGCCCTACCCAAGCAACCAATCACTTAGCACCCAAAATCAAGGCTAACTTGCAAAGCAGTCAAACCAACCTCCTTACGGTTACCAACTCAAGCTCCGACCTCTTTTAACTAATCGGCTTAAGACCTTAGCAGGCCATACTAAGAAATGGTTGTCAAAATGGGCAACCAGTTGTCTCCACCTCACCTTTGAGATATTTGGAAATTGCCTTAATGGGAAAATATGCATTCCATAGTTGTCGAGATATACTTTCCCTCAATGGAGATCTACTTCCTGCATTTATCTTAGCCTCATCTTTTATAAATAAGGGATGAGGATAACAGTTAAGATCATCTATACTCTTTAACATACACACTCTACTATTTTGCTTTTGCGCCATGACTCTCCTTCTTCAAACTTTAACGTAAGCATCGAAGTGACCCCATAAGACAACCCTCAGTAGTTGAACTCACTTCTTGTTTGTTTTACAAGCTATTTAGCACTTTCGTAAGGCTTTATTAGACTCAACTCTACTAATAGAAATCTAGGGACAACATTTAGTGCCATCTATATCATCAATAATAACAAGATTTTTGAAAATTAAGAACACTTAAGACAACACACAGGCTATTGACCAACTAGGTAACACTACCATTCCCATTGTTACCACCATTAATCTATAGCATTTTGCAAATCTAGAAGCTTTGTATCATAACTTGGCAACATTGAATGAAGAGATTAAGAAACAGAACGAGGAAATCAAGGAGCAAAATGAGAAACTCCAACTTGAGTAGGGGAGCTCAAGCAACTAAACGATATGCCATCCTTAAAGGATTATTCCATCTACTTATCTAAATGCAAAAGCAATTGAAGACCACGATCACCACCATTGCCAGTGATAGACCAACAAACACATCTTGCAACTAACAGCGGTCACACCCTTACTGAGGACAATCAAGCTACTATCTCTTACAGCAAGATGGCACAATCATTTTTGCTAGCTACTTCACTCAATCAGGATGATGTAGATACACGTGATGACTAATTGAGTCATCCTAAACTTGGTCAAAGCACCCCATTGAGGTTATGGACCTCAACAAGTTAAAGGATTACGTTAAAAGCCTTTTCGAGAAGCAAGAGAGCAAGAAAACTAATGTTGCAACCCACCTCTCCTTCAACCGATCGACACTCTTAATCTTCATATAGTTAATTGCAAAAATGGGTAAAACGGATCTTGAATGCGATGTTAAGCAAAAGTAAAAAGGTTTATGCACTTACAGCCTTGTTTCAAGTATCTGTGTTTTTTGGTAGAAATATAAGTAATGTGCTTAATTAATCTTGACCAGCAAAAATAATTTTTGCGTGACTAAATAAGGGATCTTTATAGAAAATCCCTCTCCATATTTCATTTCACTCAATGAAGTAAAAGAAACGTGGTGTTAGTTGCTAGGCATGATATCATGTAAAGACTTAATGGCTTTTGGTACCTAAAAATTACAAATTATGTATAGAAAATAAAATTACTTATTTGTAGGTTTTCGAGTTAATTTTTTAATTGTTTTTGCATCCTAGGCTGAACTATATTAGAAGATATTGTTTCAAAACCTCCTTAGAAAATGATACTAGATGCATCGAAGTTGGAGTTCTTACATAATCCTATTATTTGTCCTAATCGTTATTGAGATTGTTGCAATATTATTTCAAATTGTATATAACCATCGATTCAGTTTTAGAGGACATGCCAAGCAATGTTTGTTTAAATCGTGTTCAGTTTAGTTGGAATTTCGGTCTTTTGGTTTTAAAGAAAAGAACATGATATTTTGTTGGATACTTTTCAAAAAATGTCTGTTTGTTTTAAGGTTTACGATGTGGATTTTATATTATAACAAAGATTTAGATATTGTAATAGACTAATTTAGTTATATTAGTCATTAATGAGTTGTATAT
This sequence comes from Lumnitzera racemosa, assembly GCA_024138005.1. NCBI lineage: Eukaryota > Viridiplantae > Streptophyta > Magnoliopsida > Myrtales > Combretaceae > Lumnitzera > Lumnitzera racemosa. Next base: position 14,941,867 of record JAMXBC010000006.1, read on the forward strand.
AAACTGTAATATGTCTAAATAGAGATTATCTTATTCATATGTTGAATTATGTATATATTATTATTTATTTATTGAAATGTGAAAAATAAAAGAAAAGAAAAATATGACGTATTGCAAGATGCATAATTTTTTGTGTGAATTTAAGTTCTCTGAGTAGTTATTGTGACAGCTTTTCAGCCTTTTGCACATAATTTACAATAATTCTTGTAGTGAATTATGTAACTCTCAATGTCTCATACAATAACGAGATATGATATATTTTAAGGTGTAGCAACCAAGAGACTAAAGAGCACATCAATACAATAGTGACATGATAATTATGTATTGTATATAGCTTACATGCTATATGATACATTTATATTATAATATTAATTGATTCATTCATACTTAAATGAAAACACATAACTAATTCCTAATGCCTTAAAGCCTAAAGTGTGTCCACAAGACACAAAAGACTTCAGAACTACTAAACCATTTATTAGTGAGACATTACTTAATTTTAATTTTAGGAAAAAAAAAAAAAACTTTCACAATGTTTGGATTTGTAGAGAAGATTTTCAAAAACAAAAGGAGTGTCTCATTATCGAAAGTCCTTCAATGCCCAAGTCCTTGTTTACAAAATCAAAATTACGTTTACGACCATAACCAGTAGTTTGTCAATTATAAAGTGAGATTAAACACAAAACACTCCACAAGTAGTAGCCCATATCCTAAAGTCGTAAGCTAGTCACAACATCAAATCAGCACTAGAAAAGAGCCACGACGAACTTAGTACGACAATGACACAATCACAGGGAATATGTCACCGCAGCGACCATCGAGGGTGGAAGGGAGTAGCTAGCCTCCACGTTATCAAGAGAAAATACACTAAAAATGTTAGTAAAATTCGGGTAAAACATATGTACATATATGTTGCATACGAATTAAATTTGGAAATTGGAAGTTTCCTATGCTTAAAAATCGTGAACTAATCAATTGAAATAAGCAAAGAAGCATTCTAAAACCCACGTACATCTTCAATTTCTAAAACTAATTACAAAAACATAATCAATTTTGGCTAAAAAAGAAAAACCCGAGAAAACCATTAATAAAAAAGATTCGTTCTTTCTTTTAATTTAAGGTTTCTTAGGTATCACTCTCAACTTAAAGCTCTAAATAGAGGTGCCTAATACTCATTCCCACACATCTCAAGCATTTGAATTGCAAGAATTAGTTTCCTTCTCTCTCTAGGCATAGAAAACTAATTATCTATCTTGGATTTCTCTCATTAGGTCATGTTTATAAGAGTGTTTGACACATATTTTTGTGTGACGCACCTCATAAACTCTTATGAACTAGCAATCTGTGCTTAAAAGCCACCATATGCTTATCAAAACACCAATGCTTGTGTTGTGAAAGTCTGACAATATGTCAAATGTTGAATTACAAATATCGCCGTTGACTAGTTGGTAACCTTTTTTTTTTTTTTTGTAAAACTATCATATCCCAAGCTAAAGAGTCGTAACAACCTCACTATATAAACCAATCTAAGTTAGAAGCTAACTACTTTGGTTGTTACTATAGATATAACTTAAACTAAGCCTTTACTACCCTACAGTTTTGAGTCATCTAATTTAATACCTGTTTAGTATCAACCTATGGTATAATTTTCTAAAACAATGTTTAAAAGATATTTTTATGGAACAAAAGCTTGAGGAGAAATCAAATTTTATAATTAACTTCTAAAAAACGACATAATAAAGATTTATAAAAGTCCATAAATTTACAAAATATAGTAAAAGTCATAATAATTGAAAACTAGAGGGTCACCTGAAGAGATCCTATTAATTTTCCTAAAGGTTAATAAAGTCAATATACAAAATAAGAATCCAATCAATTGCTCTTGAATCTTACTCCCCGACCTCATTCTCTACACTTTTGGAGCTTAAAATAGCACAGTATATCTATCGAGAAACCTATAAAACAACTATAGGAAAATAAGGAACAACTTACTCAATAAGTGGGGTGAAGACAATAGTACATATCTAATATAGAGTAACCAGGGTTCTCAACAAGGTTAATTAGATGTGATGCAAGTTCAAGCAAATGCTATTGCACTTGTTGACTAGTTATTATAAGATCAAAGAAATTGCATCTGCTTTAATCTATATTTCAAGGAGTTTGATGTCCACACACTTCACAAATCTGAACTAAACTAAGGCTTGTATAATGGAAAAACATACTCTACATGAGACTACCTTTGAACTACAGTCCTCAATCATGTCATGACCTCCTCTCCTATCACTTAGTTCGACTAAGAGTTAAAAAATGGCCATTTCTACTATCTTAATCGAAGCATCAGTATTTAGCTTAAGAATCCTAATTCTTTCTCTTAGTGGGTTATGATGCAAATCTGGTTAAAATTTAGGTCAAGTTTAAATTAGATTGCTTTTGAGGTGATGAAGAAATTTCTAACATTTCAAATAACAAACATCATAAAGTAATCGATACATATAGTCCAGCACTTCGTAACAGTAATACAATATTCAAGCATACACACACAGAGGTTACTGGCTTATAATCACAAGCAAGATACATACTAAAGACTTCAAGTATTCTTAAGTAATACTTAAAGTATAATAAAGCATTGATCCCATTTACGTAGACATATCATACTCGTCAATCCTAATGGTTGATCCTATCCACTTCAATTATCCCCTACATATTCAATATAGTTACTTTAATTTATTAAATCTAAAGTTAAATAATTTCATTTTAATAATTTAAGTGTAAGTGTGACTTATCTCTAAGAAGTGGTGTAAGTTTTGTTTTGAGTTCTAACTTGCTGCTAAAGTCTCTGAATAAGGTTCTAAAAGCTAACCTAATACTAAGTTACAGTCTCAGAACCTTCTAATCAAGTCTTTGAGATTATTAGTTATACCCTTACTCTAATTTACTCTTTGAACAAGACTCTGAAGTCATTTCTACTAAGCTTTCATTCTAACCAATCCTTAAATCAAGTTCTGAAGCCATTCTAACTACATTTCCCTTACCAAGTACTTCTCAAAAAAGTCTACAATGGGGGTATAATTAAGTCCCTCTTCTTATCCAACTTTCTAATCAACTCTCTAAACTAGAGATTAGGCACCCTCTTTATAAACCAACCCTTTGAAGATGTATATGAAGCAATTTCATCTAAGCCTTTCAAACCAACCAACTCTCTAGTCAAATCCCTGATATCAGTATGATCCCACTTCTTTCACCAAATAACTTCCTAAACAAGGCTTCAAAATATTTAAAGTTAAATCCCTTCCTCTGCCAACCTTCTAAACATGTTTATGAAGTCATTTTAACCATGTTTATTTTACCAAATACTATCTTAACCAAGACTCTAACATGGTTATAATCAAGATCTTTGTACCAACCAACCTTTTAGTCAAGTATTTAAACAAAGAATTTAAGTCATTCTTTCACCAGATCAACCATCTAAGCATATCTCTAAAGTATTTACAACTATGCTTTTTTTACCAAATAGTTTTTCAAACAACATCTTAATAAGGTTATAATTACAATCCTTTATCATCTATCCTTCTAATCAAGTATTCAAGCTAAGAATTAAGTCCCCCTTCTATTAGTTCAACCGTCTGAAGAACTCTTTGAATATAAATAGTTTATACGTTTACTCTAAGCGACTCGCCCCAACATCTTGTTCCACTTTACAAGCATGATAAAACATGATCATACAATAGTTTGACATGCCTATAATCACCATATTACTCATACTTTCAAATTCCCATACCTTTACCTTAAGGCATGTAAGCCATAACCAACGATTTGCGCATACATCAAATTCTGTGCAATCCAACCAACTCCGAATCATATCCTACAATAGAACATAGCTCATATGAACTCTACAACTAATACAAATGGCTTTCCTCAAAGATAATTACAGAAAAACTCTCATGAAAATCATTTTTTTTTAAAAAAAAATCTTCGTATAATATTCACATGTAACATAAAGGCTTTCTAGAAAGAGTTTTGCATTGAAATTACATCAATAAGGTTATTTAGATAAATTTTGAATGTCGATCAATTTTGCTCAGTTTCTTAAGAAAATACTATATTCAGTTAAAAATTTTGAAATCTAGAATTTTTTTCATAAAATTATATATAAAAATGTCAAAATAAATTTTTCTATAATTTTAGAAGTACATTTAATATGTTTACAATTTTAAGAAAATTCGGGTACCAAAATTGACTCACTGGAAAATTGACTGTTCGGCTACCACCACCATGTCAGCATAGTAGGGCACTACTTCGACGGCTACCTTATGGTAGTGGTTCACCTCCAAGTACTCTCCGAACTTGGGTTTTATGAATTAGCTCGATTTGTGCAATATTCCTCTAATTTTTCCCTTCTTTGTATTCTTATTCTTATTATTTTCCTAAGTTTCTAAGAGATAACATTCTTGAGAGAGCCAATGATAAATCTAAGGTTAGGTAAGATGAGAATGAATTTCTCTCTCCAATTTGGTGCTTAAATCTCCTTATCTATAAGCTTGCTAAGTGTCTCTAATTCACTTTGCTCATCCAATGGCTATCTTTATGCAGATTACGCCTAAATCCAACATGATTCTGGTAGTTTAGCTTTTATTTTCCATTTTTTATTAGTTTTCTCCTAAGCTTTTATGTAATTATCCATATTTTAAGATATTTTAAGTATTTCCAAGTATATAATTATATACAATAATTATACCCGAGTTACCCATACTATAAATATATATATAATTTTAGGTCACTTTATAATTTTACTATTCAACTAATTTATTTCTAAAATATGATTAATTTTTGTTACCTAATTTACACGTTTACGGCGAATTAATTACAATATAATATTATTTAGTCAAATTATCTATTTTTAGTTATAATAACATTGTTTTATTATATTTCTATATTCCGAACTCACGACATGTCATTTTCTAACTCTTAAGATTCATACATGAAATATCGTCTCAATTGGCTTACTTTTGCATGCACTTTAAATTACTAACTCAAAATAACTACGTACAACTACGGGATTCACAAAAACAACAACAACAACAATAATAATAATAATTACTACTATTACTATTACTATTACTATTATTATTACTTAAAAATGAGAGCTATTGAGAATATTGATGTTGCATCATAAGCAACTCCTTTCTCTACCCACTTATAAACATGGCCTTACAAAGTAAATTAAAGAGAACTAAACATAGTAAGAGATTCCCCATCATCTAAACATCAAAATTCAATACTTGATTCATCCAATAAAGTTTGAGATTGAATTAATTTGTGTAGGTATTAAAAGGGTGCATTTTAGAGTTTGTTCTTTAACAAGGTAATTTCTTTGCTAAAACTATGCAAGATAAGCCTTCGTTTTCCTGAAATTCTCTGTAGCCTTTCATAGAACACATCCCCAAGATTCGAGATTCATTGATCTTGCATCAAGAACTAGTCTGAATCTATCGAAACCACCCAATGTCTTTCTTTTTCCTTTTCTTTTTTTGTTTAAAAAATTAATAAAAATATTTGTTTTTAAAAAGAAAAATTATCTTTGGTGTGTTTAAGGTTATATTAAGTTGCATGTTTTATTAGTAAAATATAATAATAAAGGGGATAAAGATTTTAAAAGTACATGAACTTTCAATTTTTTTCATTTTAATATCTAAACTTTGAATTTGTTTATTTTAGCTGCTTGACATTTTAAATGAGAGAAATTCATACCTCTGTTGTAACAACCATCATCATAATATAATCAGATAATAGTATAAGTACATTAACTTTCATTTTATTTCTATTTTAGTGGTCAAGCTCTTATTTTTATTATTTTATTTTGGTATCTTAACTTTTTTTTAAAAGCGAAACAAATAGACAGTTTCTTCATGTTAAAGTTTGTAAAAATATTATAAAAAATCGATAAAATTAAAATTAACAATAATACATTGAAAAAAACTAAAAAAAAAAAAATAGGATTGGTTCTTATGATTTTAGTTGCACATTTGATTTTTACAAGTAGTATGCAACCTTTGAAAGTTTTTATATCTCCAAATAAATTATGTAATTATGATTATCATCATCATCATCATCATCATCATCATTAATTAAAATAAAAAACAAAAGCAATAACAACAGCTACCATAATAATAAATATATAGGAAAGAATGGTAAAAATGGGAATGTGCTTAAGAAATTGATCTCTTGTTAATTCCTTCTAACTTCAGTCTAACCCCATATCTTAATTATTACTTAGCCTACACTAATTGCAGTAATCCTTTGTTAATCGCTTTCCAACTTTAACCTCATAAAATCAACTTCATATTAACTCATAATCTACTCCATACCAACAAGTTGAAATTAATATCATGCTAACCCTTTTGTCAACATAGATTTAAAAATATTCTGCTCCATAATGAGAAGTTCAACTACAATTAATTTGGTTGGTATCTATCCATTTTTTATTTTTTTTCTATTTATTATTATTATTAAATAATGATAATAATGATATAGTACGTGTTAAATTTTATTTAGCTATATAAAAACTTGTAAAAGCCATATATTACCTACAAAAGTAACATTAATTAAATTTTGAAAATTCGGGTCTATTCTTTCTTTTTTTAAATATGTTGTACTTGTCCATTATTATTTGTGGATTTCTTATAATGTTTTTACAAAGTTTATTATAAAATATACTTATTTATGTCATTTTAAAAAGATAAAGTAATAAAATGAAACAAAAATAAAGTTTGAACATTAAAATGGAAGTAAAACAAAGTGATATACTTATATTATTATCCTATCATTTTATAATGACGATTGTTACGATAAAGATACTAATATGTCTCTTTTAACAAGACGAGATACTAAAATAAACAAATATAATATTTAGGTACCAAAATGAAAAATTATGAAAGTTCGAGTATGTCTATTGACTTTATCCCAATAATAAAAAACATTGGCATGAACCTTTGTTTGCATGATATTGCTTTCTTGACAATAATGTTGTTAGTTTATTTGTATAATAATACTTTAATTTACATAATATGTGGCTTATTTATATAACTAGTTTGTTGGCATGATAATAAGATGAAATATTGTTGTTTATATCTTGCATGTTTCAACAATATCTTGTTTTCTTGATGATATGTTGTATAATAATGTGTTATTGATATTTTTTTTTTTTGGCATTAATCTATGTTATATATACACACACGAGTATGTACACATATGTATTTATGTATGTATTGCATTTTCAGTTTTTGCTTTAAAAAAATCTTTTAATAAGTAATTTTCAAAATAAAACGGATTCTTTCCATTCTTTAAAAAAAAAAGATTCAACACTTAGAAAAAAGATTTTATGCATAAAAATCATAGTAGGAAATTTTCATGCATAAAAATCTCACTCGACATTCATTTTCTCAAAATTAGGGGCTTGTTATAAGATTTTTGAAAAATGGAACAAAAAATGGTAAAAAACCTAAAGGGAGAGATTTTTTTTTAAAAAAAATAAGCCTAAAAAATAAATTTTTTTTTAAAAAAAGAAAAATCAAAACTACATAAACCTAATCCTAGTTAACAGAAATGTGAGGACTTTAGTTAACCTTAGGAAATGAAAATATTTATTTTCCTTTTTTTTTTTTCAAATTTTCTTTCAAAATAAAACTCATTTTTCTCTTTATCGAGCCCGGTTTTTTTTCTCCCCGGTTTTTATAAATTGGCTTTCTTTAAACTAATCAATATTAAACTCTACTCATTTAATACTAACTCTTGACTAGAATTTAAAGAAAACTGGTACTTTTATATACTGAAAATGCTTTTGGAGTCGCTAGCTAACCAGAGTCAGAAAAAGGAGTTAAATTATAACCAATTTAGCTACTGGTCTTCCAAGAAAACCGATTTTCAAAATGGTTTCAAAACTAAAGATTTGGATTAGAGGGCTATCCTATTAAACCCCTAAATGAGTACCACTTTTTGACTTTCCAAATTTAATTTTGCTCTTCAATAATACCCTTTTTCAATTTCTAAATAACAAATCATATCACATGCGACTAAATTAATTAAATTAAACAAATATTTACAAAGATAGAAAAAAGAGAACTTTCTATATTTTAAATCGCCTTGTACGTATGGGTACTTACTATCAACTATTAGGTATCAGAGTTTTGTAGTTCGTTTAGCGAAAAAATTTTGCAAATGAGTTGATTTTAATTCCCAAAATGGTTGGGTTTAAGTTTTTACCCATGACGATTTATTGAAATAAATTTTCAAAGGGTCCTAATTAGGATTTTATTTTTCGAAATTCTAAATAGGGTCTTAATTCTGAAAGGGTCCACTTATTTTATTTATCAAAAAAGCTAATTTTTTCTAAGTGATAAAATTTTATTTATTCATTCATTTATTTATTTATTCATTTATTTTATATTTTATCATTATTTTGACTAAAAATAAATAAGATGAAACTACGTTTTCTTTTCTTTTCTTTTTTCTTACTTATTTTTCTTTCTTTTTCCTTTTGTTCAGTTTTTTTTTTTCATTACATTTACAACTACATAAATAAATGAAATAACAATTACATTTACAGCTACATGAAATATAAATAAATAAAATATAATAAATAAATGACATAAAAAAATGCTGAAACACAAATCAAAGGAAGGACTTCAAACCAAAGGGAATGTGTAGGTTAGACACGAGTCTCCGGATCAATCGGCGAATTAGGTTAGGTCAGACAAAAGTCAAACCAACCCGAATCTTGCTATGCATGTGAGTAGTGGAGGGGTGGAGAAATGCAATGGAGACCATGGTGGTTTGATTCAAGGTGTTTTGGGATGATTTTTTTACTAGTGAGGGTGGTTTTGTGTCAATTTTATTGGTAAAAGGGGGGTTTGCAAGATTACCACGGAGGTTAGATCTTGTAAACCCCATGAAATTTCAATAACCTAAAAGCAAAATCGAATGAAGGAGTCCTTAGATAGTCCTTAAAATCACCCCAAACATGATAATAATACCTAAGTAAAGGAATCAAATATTAAGTGTTCGACCAAAACCGTAATTGAAGTAAGCCCTGAAACCTAACTAAACGAGCAAGAACCTTAATACTTGAAAAACCTTAGAATGTTATTAAAACCTTAAAATGACCATCTAACCCTAATTAAGTAATCAAATACTTTATTGTCACCAATAAATACTAATAGCAAGGTTAAATCGATTAATACAAGCGATCGGTAGTACTAAGCGATTTAAATCTTAACTTTTGAGCTCGTATGCAAATCAGATTACCATAAACAAGCACCAAACCCTAAGGGAAGCCTAAGTACACGTGTAGGACATTTAAAATAGCTAAATTATAGTGTCAAAGACTGACCAAACCTTAAACACATCTTAATTACACCTAAATAGCCTAATCATGCCTAATTACCCCAATTAAACCCTAATCCTTAACAAACCCCATTACATCTTGATTAGCTACAAGTTAAACATGATTAATGACCAAAATACAAACTCTTATGCCTTCTTAAAATATCTTGTACTCTTAGGAGACAAGATTATACCCAAATTGGCAAAAGGCACAAGAAGTATATGGTCCCCATTTAGTACTTGTCTTTGTTTTCCCAAATTACTCACCACTCGTCCCTTTACCTCTCCTCACTTCCACGACTTGCCATCCCCTTCCCCTTCCCTCATTTTTCATTTTCTCAAACCCAAAAACACATCTAAAAACTCCCTCAAACTTCCTCTCAAAGATCAAGCCTAAACTCCTTCTTCCTCTTCTCGACCACCCTAGCGCCAACCCCCAAAACTTCACCACCACTACTCTAAACCAAGTCCTAAGCTTTACACACACATTCCCCTTTATTTTTTTTTTCAACACCCTTACACCCCTTTACACACATCAAGGCTCATGGCATGCAACCACAAAGGGAGGCCTTCTGCACTTTGCTCGAGTAAGAACTTAGGTTAGGTTTTTCCTTAGATTTCTTGCAAAATAATAATAGATACTAATATTTTCTTTCTTAAAAATTATTTTACAGTAACTCAGTAGAAGTTCTAAGGTACTTCAAGAAGGTCCACAAAGGTAAGTACAAGAATAACCACCTTTAGTAGAAGTTATAACATAAATAGGCTAAGTTATGTAGAGTAATATAATTGTTAGTAGAAAATCTTCAAGTAAGTTGATGAGACTCTTGTTTTCCATGCATGCTACCCCATATATGTTCCCCTACAACACTTCCACATACTTTTATGAAGTGATTATGATTTTAGATTAGTAGAAACATAGGTTACATAAGTCAAAACACCATAAAAATCAAGTGTTGCATGAAAATGGAGGTTTTAACCCTAAAAGCAACTCATGATCGCCACCCACTAGATCTGGATATTTTTGTTTAATAGCTTAATGACATGTTTATGTAGTGTTAAATATGGTTTAGGACTTAATTAATCAAGTTAAGTAGGCTAAAGTTTGGTTAAGGCCCTAAACTAGCTTAGTTAGTGATTATAGGCTTAAGAATGGTGTTAATAACCCAAAGAACCATAATGGACAGATCTGTAACCATATTAAAAATGGGCTAAACTTAAGTCCAATGGTGGGCTCAAGTTCGAAAAAATAAGTGGGCTTGAGCCTAAAGCCTTAAATAGTAAACTAGACATAAAAATGCCAAAAGAACCAATTTAGGAGCCCATATAGCTAGATGACCAAATCTAAAACCTAAGATAAAAGGCTTAGGAAAAGTTATTTAAAAGGCTCACAAAACCCAAAGACCCATTCAAGATACCCACCATAGCTCCCTTAGTGATTTAAGACCCTAAACTTAGTAAAAAGGCCCATTTGGATCTATAAGAGCATCCCCTAGGCTTATTTTAAAATTTTAAAGTATTGGGCAAAAAAGGCCATTTAAAATACTTTAAAAAGGCCCAAAACTATTAAACATAAAGCCTAAAGTTAAAAACCAAACCCAAGTCCCAAAACTAAGCCTAAATCCTAAAATGACCCAACTCATTACTTGGGCCCAAGACCTTGTAAGGCTCAAACCGAAAACTTACTAATTCAGAAACTTAAAAATAACTTCACCAAATGAAAGAACATTCAAAAACGATGAAAACAATTATAAGATCACCGAAAATGGAGTTAAAACAAAGAAGATATGTCCAAACTATGGAAATAACAAACTTTGGGATAATAAGCAGTAAGCCTAATTAATTGATACAAATTGAATACTCATAAAACTTAATTATCTTCTTCAGGGGATGAGGAGTTTGACTTGGACACCGTAGAAGATTATTGGGATTGTTGAGCATCGTGGTTGAGTGAGTACACCACACCCTACTTTACTTGTTTATGATTGTAGTTAGCAAAATACTTAATTATATTCAATAACTAAAATTGTTGCATGTTGGGGCAAATGAGAAATTGTATATGTTTGATATGATTGACCTTGTTTGTAAAAATATCTTAAGTTGATATGAATATTATATGCTTGCTGCATTAGAGCTTAAGGTCTTGGAGTATCTGTATATTATTATTAGTCACCCATGAACTGGACTAATGGATACTTGACTCCTGATTAAATCGGACATGCATCATATCTTATAACATGATAATATGGGCGGCAACATCACATAGTAGAACGGAGGATCATGCCTAGATGATTTATAGTGTATTTTGTATATTGAAAGTTGTCATCATACGACGTACTTCGTGCAACATGTTCCTGCCTCGACCTTTGGGAATTACTTGGTGCCAGAGAGTACCGCCTTCTACTTTAAACCATACCATATCTATTGCTAAGGGTGATATTGATGACAAGAGACTTCAAATTGGACGTGGATGCCTAGATCCTAACATACCAAAATACTTTCTAACTCAGGCAACGGTGGGCATCAAAATTATGTTGTATACAGTTACTAGTAGACTATATATACCATTGCATTACATATGTTTGACCATGCATTCATACATTTGTTAAATAACTTGCTTGATATTGTTTGTAGTAGAGTAGATAGGTTACTTACTAAGCAGTTGAGCTTACACCCCTATAGTTTATTGTTGCAGCAGGACTTGTGGTTGGAGCCGGGTCGTGGGATGCCCGAGGTTAGTAGCACCGATTGGAATTAAGAGCTTGAGCGAACCATTCGTTTATTCATAAATGAACTCTCTTTAATTTCCAATTATTAAGTATCTTTAGTTTGTTGAGTAGCATAGACTACTTATGGTGATTTATCCTGGTATTGTATGACTAATTTAAGGGAAACTTGATATTCCAGCTTATATATATTTTGTTGGTGATCATTTGGATAGCTCAACTTTAATTTATATGTTCTATTATTACTTAATGCTAGTTACTAAGAGAAGGTCGTAGTTATGAATGCCTCGTGTAGTACGTCAAAGGTCCCTAATCAAGGATAGTGCTTGATCTCAAATCTTTACGTATTACACGGCAGTACTACCATGACTTGACTCCTCCCTCCCCTCCGGGTTATGACAGATGTGGTTTAGCTAGTAGCACAAGGCGATGATCACGATGGAGTGATGATTTTAGCTCAATAGAAGGTTGTTTAGGTAGTAGGTTCAATGTTGGTTATCACGGAGGTGGTAGTCATATGTGTTTCGGTATTGAAGTGCGTTTTGCCGTTCATGTATAGGTATCAAGTTGGTGCAACTGGGGGTATCTTAGTCACACGACTGGGTGACCGCTGACAGTAGTCTGGTGTTTGGGCTAAGGTCGAGTGGCTATGTGGATTAGGGTTGTCTAATTGAGAGAGAGAGTAAGATGGTCTGAGTCGTATGTATGTGTGTGTGTGTGTGTTAGCAAATCGATAGTTGTAGGTGTTAGTGTACAAGGTCGTCAGTATGTTCAGGTTTAGAGTGGACAATAGGCGTTGGTAAAGGATGGTGAGAGCAAGAGAGGTCAATTCGGTTGACGTTGGGTGTTTCTGATTTGGTGTCGGGTAATGTACGAGGATGTGGCTACAATAGGTTTGTCATACATTTGGTGGTAGTAAATGGATCTATACGTATGTGATTTAACCATGAGTGATCAAGGGGTAGGAGAAGGAGATGATGAAGGTAGTAGATTTAGGTCATTTGTGGGTCAGTATGTAAAAGAGAGAGAGAGAGGATGAGTTATGATTGTTTTTTTTTTTTATGTGAAAGAAAGAGGGTCTTTTGAGTGAGAAGGAGTGTCCTCCTCTTTGCTGCATGTGAGTTTTTTATTTTTTATTTTTTGAGAGAGAAAAGGAAAGAGGAGAAAGAGGAAGGAAAATGTGTTGTCATAAGCAATCAAGAAGTGACACGTATTATGACCAGACATGTGACCCAATCATCTCTTGACATGTGGCAGTCGTTATGTTTGGAAAAAATAAAAGCAAAACGCATTTCCTACCTTTGATGAGAGTTAAACTCCTGATCTCCAAGCTAAGCCCAAATGCATTGTATAAGTGCTTATTCGTTAGGCCGTTGGCTCATGTCTTATTCATAAATTGCATGTATGGACAATATTAGCTTAGGCTTGATTCAAATCTAAACACAGGCCCATTGACCTTTTTCTTAGTTTTATCTAAATTAAAAAATATATATTTTATTATATTATCTAAAAAAATTTATTATTTTCTACATTTCATAAATCCTCTATTTTTCTATAATTTTTTTTTCTAAATTTATATTTTTCTGATTTTTTCTAAATTTATTTTTTTTTAGCTTTTCTTAAATTATATATATATATATTTTTATTTTTCTAAATTTCTTTTTTTTTCTTCATTTCCTATTTTTTTGTATTTTTCTTAGTTTAAGACCCTTTATCCTATTGTAAAAATTTTGAACAAATAAAAGGGGGATACAAAAATGGGATATCTATAACTATCCTTTTTTGTGGTTAAGTTTAAGCAAAAGGTTACCACAAAGATAAAACAGACACTATTTTTTGCCTCAAGAGTAGAATTTGTCATAAGGAACGCCTTAGCTAATTATCCTAGACTTGATCCACTGGGGATTTGGTAGAGAGAGAGAAGAGGCACTCTAAGAGCTAGTCGAAAGACTGAAAGAGGAATTGAAGCCTAGTCATACCCTTATGAGCTGATGAACCAAGGTGAATGAGTAAGCGCTCCTTGAGCTAGCTAAACCCTAAAAAGATAGTGAAAATTTGATCATACCCCTATGAGCTGACTAATCAAGGTGATATAGACAAAGCGCTCTTTGAGTTAACCAAGACCTTAAGAGATGTTAAAGACTTGGTCATGCCTTTATAAGCTAACTAACCAAGGTAAAATAGGTAGAGGGTTTCTTGAGCTGGCTAGGATCCTAAACTAATGAGATGGGTAAGCGTTCCTTAAGCTGGCTAAGACCCTAAGTTGAAAGCTAGTAGTACCCCTTTGAGTTGACTATCCAAAGTAAATGGGTAAAGCACTCTTTGAATTGGCTGAAACCTTAAATTGAAACTCAGTAGTGCCCTTCTAAGCTAATTAACCTGGGCGGTAACCTGGGTAAGAAAGTCTTTTGTGGACTAACAATCCTAAGCTGGAATCGATTTGAAAAACCTGGTTATGCTCTTCTAAGCTCACTAACCTACAGTAGGAGCGTCTTCTAAGAACTAGCAACCCTAAGTTAGAATAGATTTAGAAAATCTGGTTATGCTCTTCTAAGCTTACTAACTTAGGCGAGAGTATCTCTCGAAGACTAGTAAACCCAAGCTGAAATGGATTTAGAAAACCTGGGCATGCTCTTTTAAACTCACTAACCTAGGTGGGAACATCTCTTGGTGACTAGCAACCCTAACTTAGAATCGATTTGGAAAATCTGATTGTGTTCTTCTAAGCTCACTAACTCAGGCGAAAGCGTCTCTTGGAGACTAACAACCTTAACTTATAATCGATTTGGAAAACATGGTTGTGCTACTTTGAACTAACTAACCTAAGCGGGAGCGTCTCTTGGGGACTATCAACCTTAGCTTAAAATCGAGTTGGAAAACCTAGTCGTGATCTTCTAAGGTCACTAACCTGGGTGGGAGCTTCTCTTAGGGACTAGCAACCCTAAGCTGAAATCAATTATGATAGAAGGTGCCCTTTGGGCTTACCTGAGAGGAATTGGTAAATGAAAGCACCTTATGAGCTTGCTAAAAGGAATCAATAATGAAAGGAAGTACCCTTTGGGATCTTTAAGAGGATTTGATAAAGAAAAGCGCCTTGTGGGTCTGCTTGAGAGAAATTAGCAAAAGAAAGCGCCTAATGGGATCGCTAATAGAAATTAATGATGAAAGGAAGCGTTCTTTAAGCTCACTTAAGAAAGTTGGTGAAGGAAATGCCCTATGGGCTCGCTCCAACAACTTAGTAAAGGAAGCACTTTATAGGCTTGCTAAATGAAATTTGTGAAGGGAAGCAACCTATGGGCTCACTATAACAAGTTAGTAGAGATAAGCACCTTATGGGCTTATTATAAGGAATCAATAAGGTGAGCATCTTATAAGCTCGCTAAAAACCCTAAAGGAAATTGATGAAAAAGATGGTAGTGCTTTGAAAGTTGATTAAAACCCTAAAAAGGCAGGATAGTGCCCTAAAGGGTGGCTAGAACTCTAAATAGAAGAGGAGACAACGCTCTAAGAGCTAGTTAAAATTCCCAAAAATGAAAGATGGAACAACACCCTAAAGTTTATCTGGAATCTCAAAAATGAAAGACGAAACAGTACCTTAAAGGCTAGCTAGATCCCTGAAAAGAACACAAGAATGGGTCAACGCTCTAAAAGCTAGTTAGAACCCTAAAAAGAATAAAGAGTGGGTCAACACTTTAAGAGCTAGCTAAAATCCTAAAAAGAATAAACGAATAGGTCAATACTCTAAGGGCTGGCTAGAACTCTAAAGAAAATAAACGAATGAGTTAGCACTCTAAGAGCTAATTAAAACCCTAAAAAGGATAAAAGATTGAGTCAATGCTCTAAGAGCTAGCTAGTTACCTAAAAATAATAAACGAATAGGTTAGCGCTCTAAAAATTAGCTAGAACCCTAAAAAATGGAAGACGGGACAGCGCCCTAAAGGTTGGTTGGAACCCTTAAAAAAACAAAAGAGGGGTCAGCACTCCAAGAGCTAGTCAATACCCTAGAAAAATAGGACAACGCCCTAAAGGCTTGCTAAACCTTGAAAAGAATAAAAGAGTGGGTCGGCACTCTAAGAGCAAGCTATAACCTTAAGGGAAGTTGATGAAGGACTTAAGAAGTAAAGTATAGAAAGCAACCAATTTTAAAAGACTTCTTGACATAGAAAAGTATTTATAGGGAAATTGTTGAAAAACCATTTACGAAAAATGCATTAAGGATAAGCCCTTTGATTCAAAAAAGAGTAAAAGGATATTAAAAAACTCTAATAGGGAAGAATGACCTAAACTATTATAGTCAATTTAAAAAGTATGATCACATTGGAAAGGAAATAGATAACGTGAATTGAAAGCTTGGATACTCGAGCTGACATGGATTGGACAAAAATCTTGTGATAAGCCTTCATTTTCTCTCTTCTTCTTATTTAAGGAACAATTTTATAACCACCCTTTCTTTGATAATCATGTAAGGTTTCTTGATCCCCTAACCTTAATGTTGAGCTCCCCGTAGGTCTTTGTGATTTTAAACATTCCCTTCCTAAGGAAAACGTAACCCATGATTAGTTTAGTCGAAGAGGACTTCATTGCCAGCTCTCAATCTAGATTTCGCTCTTGACTACAATTCCAAAAATTATGGTCCATTTTATAAGTGATATATTTTGATCAATCCGTTAGGTATTTTCCAATTCAACATTATGAATTTAAGCTTTTGATCAAAGGGCTTCAAAAATGACTAATGAGGAGGCCTATTTTGAAATAAATACTTTTATTTATCCCGGGTGTACAAGTCAAGAGTCTTTAGGAAAAATTAGAAGTATGCTTGCCTCAATTTCAAAAACAAATTTTAATAAAAATAAATTATCTTTTAAGATCATAAGAGCTTTTACTACGTAAGGGTGGGATTATGGGTAGGAAGGCCTTATGTGATTCAGTATAGGTAAGAGAGACTTGGGTTTCTAAGCTTTAGAATGTGATTCAGGGCTTTATGTTTCTTAGGTTTTTTTAGGTTTGGATTCCTTGCTTTTTTATTCATTTTTTCTACCTCTACTAAAATGTGATATATCTCTTGGGGCTTTCGTCTTACACTTAAGCCCAATTCTCCGACCTCTTTTCTTCATTTTCTCTTTTATTTTTTTATTATTATTACTTTGCCCCACTATCTCTTACTGTTCTTTCTTTTCTTTTAGCCCTACGAATGATCGTCTACATTGCCAAGTTTTTATCCTTTAAGTAATTCAGGGCCTTATATCCATGGATTTCTATTATATGGGCTCAAGTGTATAAGCTTGAAGTATTTGAAGGGTGTCGACTCTTCTTCATTTTAGAGAAAAATAATTCATCAAAAATTAAAGTTGTATATGAATTTAACGTTACTATAGTAAACATAAACCAATTGTATCTTTATCTCCTTATCAATGACCCTAACCTCCAAATTGTTTCATTGTAAGGTGGTTCTTGACAGGGTTTTAGATTTGAAAATTCTCCAAATAAGTCCAACAAGGTTAACAAGAGATAATTGTGTTTAAGACTTGAAAAAGAATGCTTAACTTTATTTTAATCTACGTTTCACATTTAAAGTGAACCTCCTTTAAAGAATGAGTCCAAAGTATCCTCACTGTTATGTCGCTCAACTCTCAAAGTATTTTAAGAGTTAGTGTATAGGATATAATTTGCCCCTTCCCATTCTAAACCTTCTTCTTTAAAATCGAGTTACCAATTCCTTAAAGAGAAGTTTATTTTTTATTCAGCTTGCAGTAAAGATTGACTTTGCCCCCTAACTTCTCAAAACATGCCTTAGTATTTAACTTTGTGTTTTGGCTTAGTTCATGATTGGGTTTGGCTTTGTAAATAGACCAGGGGTTTTAGCTTGGCTTGGTTACCTTTATGGGCTAAGGATTGTGTTTAGGTTAGTTGCCTCGATGGGTCATGGTTTATGTTTGGATTAGCTGCCTTAATGGGTCAAGTGGCTTATGTTTGGGTAGGTTATCTGAATGGGCCCAAGGTTAGTATTTAGATTGAATGAGCCAAGTGGTTAGTGTTTGTGTTAAATGGGCCAAGGGGCTCATGTTGACTTCCTTAATAGGTTAAAGGGCCTTGTGTAGGTTTAAAGCCTAGTGGTCAGGTTAGCTTTTTGAATGGGCCAAAGGCCTAAGCTTGTGTTGGCTCCTTGAGCCCATAAGAATTTACCGTCGTTATCAACTTTTCTTTTCATTTTTATTTTTTCAATTTTTGTTTCTTTTTTGTTCTTTTTTTTCAGAGAGAGAAAGATAAATTTTTATTTCATAAAAACCGAGAAAATAATTTAAAAATAAGGATGATGGTTTTAGGGTTCTATTTACAAGTTTATAAGATTTTATATTTCCTTAAATAGGAGGGAACAACAATTAGGTGAATGCTTATTGAAGGACTATTTATATAGATGGGAATGCTAAAGAATGAAGAACGGTGAACTAAAGAGAACTTTTATTATTATGAAAGATTAGAATACAAAATCAAAGGCAGAGAACCTAATATTTATTCAAGAACTTGATATTTATTCTAAACTCTCTAGATATGAACTAAAAAAACCTAAATTAAGTCTCGTAGACAAGCCTTAAGGTCTTCTATCATTTCTTAGGTTTCCCTAATAACTTATGTTAGGAAGGGCCCTTAAGGCCTAGTTATGAGCTTCAGAATACTCTAGCTTTTTCTTTAGATAAGCGATCTCATCTTTCAGCAACTACTCGTGAATCCTAAATATGTCTTGTAGACTATCAATCCCCAAATTGTTTGCTTGGTTATCTGTCATTCTAGGTCTATACATTTTATGGACAAAAATCAATTATCAATACAACAAAAGAAAATACATAGAAATATATAGATGTTAGGATCGTTTGGGTTAATACATTACTTCTTAAGTTGCAACCTTACTATTATTTTTAAAAACTCAATTGCATTAAAAACTCTTAAACAATTAGTAGGGTTGCAATCCTTAAGGATAGTGTATTAACTCAAGCTTAAAAGGGAATATGTACGATTTAGGGTGGGTTCTAAGAGGTCCTTAAGCTTGGTGACCTTACTTGTTTTTAGAAAATACCTTCATTGATCACATTATAGCTTAAGTGAGGTGGCCCAATCAACCCCAAGTGGTGGTTACCCTACTACACCTGAAGCCTACACAATAGCCCCCTTCTTATGGTCCTAAGATGACCTGAGTTTGACCACATCTACCATGCATCTTTGATGCAACAGATGACCCCCACATGTCCTAATGCATGTTGTATGAAAAATAAATATGGCAATCAAAGCAAAGTATATACACAAAATTAAAAACAAATAAAAAAACAAACAAATAAATAAATGATATGGGTATTTTAATTTTGGAAGGCAATTTTAATTTCAAGAGGTAATTTTAATTTCAAAAAGTATTTTAAGTAGCTAACCTTCTTGACATCCTCAGTGAAGTTACCAAATTGTTAAGCCTCATTTTTTTCCCCTTGATTTTTATAAATTGATCTTCTTTAAACTGATCAATATTAAATCCTACCCATTTAATATTAACCCTTGACTAGAGTTTAAAAAAAACCATTTCTTTTATGTTTTGAAAATATTTTTAGAGTCGCCACCCAAGCAAAGTAAAAAAAAGGAGTTAAATTATAACTAATTAGGTAGATTGATTATAATTTAGTTATTTTTCTTTCGATAAAACCAATTTTCAAAACGGTTTTAAAACTAAAGATCTAAATCCGGAAGCTATCCTATTAAACGTTAAATAGGTATCACTTTTTAACTTTTCAAATTTAATTTTGCTTTTCAATGATATCCTTTTTCAATTTCCAAACAACAAATCATATCATATACAATTAAATTAATTAAATTGAACAAATATTTACAAAGATGGAAAAAAAAAAACTTTCCATATTTTAAGTCGCCTCATACGTACCAGTGTTTACGTACCCGCTATTCGAAATCAAACTTTCATAGTTCATTTAACGAAAAAATTTAGGAGGTGAGTTGATTTTAATTTCGAAAAAGGTTGAGTTTACGGTTTTACCTATAGTGATTTATTTAAAGAGATTTTCTAAGAGTCCTAATTAAAGTTTTATTTTTGGAAATTCTAAATAAGGTCCTAATTCTGAAAGTGTTCACTTATTTTATTTATTGGAAAAGCTCATTTTTCTAAATGATAAATTTTTATTTATTTATTTTCTATTTTATCATTATTTTGACTACAAATAAATAAGATGAAACTACATTTTTTTTTCTTCTTTTCTTTTTTCTTACTTCTTTTTTTTTTCTTTTTCCTTTTGTTCAATTTTTTTTTTTTGTTAAATTCACAATTACATAAATAAATAAAATAACAATACATTTACAGTTACGTGAAAAATAAATAAAAATTTAAAAAATGCTAAAATACAAATTAGAGGAAGGACTTCGGACTAAAGGGAATGCACTGGTTAGACACAAGTCTACAAGTCAATTGACGAATCAGGTCGGGTCGTACATGGTTCAAACCGACCCGACATGTACTATACACGTAAGTAGTAGGGGATGGAGAAATGCTGTGGCGAACGTAATGGTTCAATCCAAGGCATTTTGGGATGATTTTTGTATTGGTAAAGGTGGTTTTATATCAATTTTATTGTTAAAAGGGGAGTTTGGAGGATCGTCGTAGTGGTTGGATGTGGTTTAGCTGCTGGCATGAGGTGGCGGTTACGATGGAGTAGTGGTTTTGGCTCGATCGAAGGTTGTTTAGGTAGTGGGTTCAATGTTGGTTATCATGGAGGTGGTATTCATGCGTATTTCGATAGTGAAGTGCATTTTGCCGTTCATGTATGGGTGTCAAGTTGGTGCAGCTAAGGGTTTCATAGTTATACGATTGGGTGATTGCTGACAGTGGTCTAGTGCTTAGGCGAGGGTCGAATGGCTATATGGATTGGGGTTATCTAGTCGAGAGAGAGAGTAAGGTAATCTGAGTCATGTATGTGTGTCAGTGAATCGGTGGTTATGGGTATCAGTATGCAGGGTTGTCGACGTGTTTAGGTTTAGAGTAGACAATAGCTATCAGTGGAGGATGGTGAGAACGAGAGAGGTTAGTTTGGTTGCTGTTAGGTGTTGCTGATTTGGTGTCGGGCAATGTGCAAGGATGTAGCTATGGTAGGTTCGTTGTACGTTTGGTGGTAGTAGATAGATCTGTGCATGTGTGATTCGACCGTAAGTGAGGGTGGCAGATCTAGGTTATGTGTGTGTGTGTGTGAGAGAGAGAGAGAGAGAGGATGAGCTATAATTGTTTTTTTTTTTTTTTTGTTCGATGAAAGAGAGAGAGTCTTTTGAGAGTCTCCTCTTTACTACGTATGAGTTTTTTTTTTTTTTTAATGAGAAATGGTGAAAAGGAAAGAGGAGAAGGAGAAAGGAAAATGTGATGTCATAACCAATCAAGAAGTGCTACGTGTCATGATAAGGTATATGGCCCAATAATCTCTTGACATGTGGCAATCGTTGTGTAGAAAAAACAAAAGCAAAAGGTATTTCTTGCCTTTAGTGAAAGCCGAACTCTCGATGTCTAAGCCAAGCTCAAATGCATTGTATAAGTGTTTATTTGTTAGGTCGTTAGCTCGTATCTTGTTCATATGTATAATTAAATTGCACATATGGACAAGATTAGCCTAGACTGGATTTAAATCTAAACCTTAGCTTAACGACTTTCTCTTTCTTTTTATCTAAATTAAAAAAAAAATCTATTATATTATACTATCTAAAAAATTATTATTTTCTACATTTCCTAAATCCTTTATTTTTCTTTTTTCTTTTTTTTTTGCATTTTCTAAATTTTATATTTTTGTGATTTTTTCTAAATTTATCTTTTTTTTTTTTGCTTTTCTTAAATTTAGAAAAAATTAAAAAAATACTTTATTATTTTTTTTCTTTTCTTAAATTTTCTTCTTTTTTTTTGTATTTTTTCTAATTTAGGACCATTTATCCTATTATAAAAATTGTGAACAAATAAATTGGGAGATGATGGAAAAAATGAGGTATCTACACTCTTGAAAAATCTTTCCTAGAAAATGAAAGACCGAAGAATTTATAATTATCTTGTGGATTTCCTTTATGGAAATCATTTTTGTTTTAAATAGCTATTGAATTGAATCTTTACTTTTTAATTTTTCTAAAAGTTTAAAAAAATCATAAATTAGTAGCTGAAATTAGGGTTTAACTATTCATGGAACTTAATTTTACTCTTTTCATGGTTTGGACTAAGTGGTAACTCTATTTTTCAAAAGTATTAAAAAAAAAAAAAAGAGAAGCTTTTCTTAACCCAATCAAAGAACTTTAGTTAAGTGAGTCAAGCTTGATTTAAAGCTACGTTGAGAAAAAGAGAAACCAAATTTTCGACTCGATATCACCATAGTCAACGACATTTTAATAAGACATAAACGTTATAATTCACTGAAATATTAAGTTAACAAAACAATTTTCAAAATACTAAATTATCGATCCACGAACCCAAATTTTACTATTTTCTTGGTTTTGGCTGAGTGGCTACTCCATTTTTTATAGGTGCTCTTCTATAAAAACATAAAACTTTTTTCAACTCAATTAAGGAGCTTTAGTTAAGTAATACAAGCTTAATTTAAAGCTAGGTTAAGAAAAAGGGAATCGAATTTTCAACTCAACATTACCATCTTCAACAACATTTTGATAAGACATAGGAGGGTTGTTTCTATTGAGGTTTTCTGATAGATATGTAGCTAAGTTATCTCTTCACTTCCATTTGATGTACCTATTGATTGAGAGCAGTCATAATAAAGGAAAAGTAAAGAAGAAGACTAGCCTTTTACACTTGTGATTAAAATTCTTTCAGCTGCAAATCATATTTGCCCAATCGAGTAAAATTCCTATTAATTGTTTTATAGTGTTCTAATATTACACATATATGTTTTAAGATTTTGATTACATGTGATATCAGAGCTATGGTTTGTGTGAGATGAGGACTCGATTGATTTAATTTAATTTAATTTTTTGAATTATTATTGTTTTTTACTCTCAAATCTTACAAGAACGTACAATCATCAAAAAATTAAATTTTCATTGATTATTCCTATGGCGACTCCTTTTCCATAAACATGTGTCTAAGTGTTTTTGTTTTGTGACATTGGCACATATGGCTTCGTTACACTTAAAATTAGAAGAAAGTTTTGACTGGTAAAAGCGAAATCTACCTGCATTCAGTTAATTAATAATAATTGCAAAAGGATGATGTTAAGTGTAAAATTGCAATAGTGATTATTTGTATTATAGAAGTCGCACGATGGTTTTCATGTGTTTTATGCTTTCACGATCATCGATGAGTGCTTATTTACATTATGAAATAACTCCGATTAGAATATAATGGATTAACTTGTTGCCATGATGATATACCAAAAATCACAGTCATGCGATTGCTTAGCTGGTATATAGATAAAGTATATGCCAAATGTTGAAATTGAATGACTAGATGATCAAAAGTTGGAAAATACAGAAATTGTTGATGTCGTTTATACGTAAATTCCATGGCTTTCAACCAACACTTTCATGAGCTAATGAAATCCACTTTGACATCTATTGACATAGTATATATAAAGCAGTGAATATCTGATTGAAGTTAGGAAAAGTGGGTACATGTTTATTTATTTACTTTATTATTTTCTTTTATCCCTGTTTACAACAACCTTTTTGTATGCCATAACAAAGTCTATATGCTCACTTTTGAAATCTGTATCGACATGTTCATATCGCTTTTTTTATTAATATTAGTCGGAAGCAGAGGTACGCGTGTGACCATGACCTTGATTATCAAAGCTTTTGTGTTGTCAAATACCGATGTTTAATAAAGCTTATTAAATATAATACCCTAACTAAAATGCAACATCTACAGTTTAAGGACCTTAAGAGATGCATAAATATTTATTGTTTCATTTAGATGGTCCGTTGCATCTGATTATATATATTTGAATGGACAATTATTCTAAAATAAGTAAAATTTTTCATTAGTTGAGATAAATAATTGGCCACGAATGTGGCTCATTTATCAACATTAATAGATTGTTTTCTTGTTCATAAGAATTCATAATGTTTTCTTTTTCTTATTTTCGATTATCTTGTCATCTGCTTATCCAACGGGGGTGGGGTAATCTAGTATTTGACATAAAGCATTAGACTAGATGCACTGGTTTAGAATGTCTATCTTCTAAAAGGAGATAAACTTTTCTAAAATGGGAGTATCTCATTGTCACTTTATGTAAAGATTTACTAACACATTCTACATTTCTTTGCTCAAAGAGGAGTTTGTAGTGATGCTTGTTGACTCTTGGCGCTGTGACAAGTCCTTATTGCATACTACATTATTTGCCCAAAGGAGAGTTTGTGGGAATAGTCCTGAAATTTTGTATAATAAGGATTCCTAACACATATTGTATTCTCTATCTAAAGGGGAGTTTGTGATGATGCTCCCAAATTCCTTGATTATTGATTGGCACATGAAAGTTTATTGCTACAAATATCACCTTTGATTAATTGTTGCATTTGTTTTGGATAGTTACCATCATTATTGACAAAGCTGGGGCTACTCTTGAAATTCTCCATGGGTCTAATTTTAAGAGGTGGAGTAAAGATGTGAATTTTGCTTTTGTCGTAGCTGAGATAGACATAGCTTTGCATAAGCTTAAGCCTGCTACTCTTACTGATGAAAGTACTAATGATTAGAAAATCTTCTTTCAAAAATGGAGAAAGGTAAATCGAATACGTTTGTATGTGATTAAAAGGATTGTTTCCAAACATCTATTGAGTAGCTTGACTAAGGTTAGGGTTGTTAAGGCCCTTTATGATGTTGCAGGGCAAAGATATCAACAGTTTAGTAAATCTGAGGCTAGAAACCTTATAAGTGAAAGCTATCAAATATGAGGTATAATAGTTCTAAGGGAGTTAGAGACTTCATCATGAGAATGATCCAAATTTAAAATAAGCTAAAATCCCATAATATTACTCTATACTCTTCCTAATAACTATATTGTTCACCATGCCTTAAATACCTTGCCTATTGAGTTTCCCCAAATCAAATATGTATATAATGTTATTAGTGAAGTTTGGTTTATTAATGGAAATGTCTCTAAATATGTGTCTAAAGAAGAAAAAACTCAAGAAAGAAAAGGATGAAAATGTTTTGTTAACTACTCATTTCAATTCAAAGTACCACAAATCTTCTAGGAACCTTAGGAAGATTAACTGCCATACTCCAAAGAAGATTTAGGACCATAAGGGACAAGGTAATGGTCAGACCTAAGGATTAAGAGGTCCTAAAGCTACCTTTGAGAAAAAAAAATAAATTCCATTATTGTAAAAATGTGGTCATATGAAACATGATTTCCATAAGTTCAAGTCAAACTTAAAGAAACACCCTAATCGAGAAGGTAATTCACTTGCCTTAGTTTATTTGAAATATTGTTTTGTTAGTACCTCACCTAATTCGTGGTGGCTTAATAGTAGTGCAACTATTCAAGTAGCTATTATATTGCAAGGGTTCATAAGCAAATGGAAACCAAATGAGTGTGTCCAAGCTTAAAATAGAAAACATAACTAAAGTAGAAGTTGACCTTGTACCTTTTGCTAAGTTGTTTTTAGAGTCAGGATTTAAACTTATTTTGGAAAATATTTTCTATATACCATCTTTCAAGAAAATTTTGATTTTAGTTTTTGTTTTGCATAAGATTGATTACAATTTTGTGATAGGTAATAAAAAGGCTAACTTATTTTTAAACTCTTAATTGATTGGTACTTTTAAGCTTGTTGATAATTTATATAATTTGCATTTGGCTCCTAATAATGAGGAAAAATGCATGAATATTGAGAATAATGTTTCTAAAGATGTTGTATTAAAGAAAGATCTTTCTTATTACAATAAAAAAAGATTAGGTCACATCTCTAATGAGAGAATTGATAAAACATGAAATTTTACCTACTCTTAATTTTGAAGACTTAGATACTTATGTTGATTGCATTAAGGAAAAATGATTAAAAGTAAAAGTAAATGGGCAACATGTAGTCTAAATCTTTTAGCGATTATGCACAAAGATATAAGCAGACCTATTACATCTACCGTATCTGTTATTCATTGATGACTTTCTCTATTCTGGTTACCTCTACTTAATTATAGAAAAACCTAATGCTCTTTAAAGGTTTAAAATCCTTAAAATTCAAGTAGAGAAATAATTAAGGAAAGCCATAAAAATTGTTAGGTCTGATAGAGTGGTAAGTATTATGGCAAACATAGTGTAATCGGGCAACATATAGGGTCATTTGCCAAATACTTATAAGAGTGTGGAATTATTGCACAAAACACTATGCTTGGGAGTTCTAAGCAAAATAGCGTTACCGAGAGGTGGAATCGTATACTTAAAACTACCTTAGACATCCTTCTTAATAGAGTACCTAGTAAGACCATTCCCAAAACACTATCTAAATTGTGGACTGGTGGGAAACCAAACTTGAACCACTTTCGGGTTTGGGATGTCCTATTGAGGTTAGAATCTATAACCCTTTTGAGAGAAAAATTGAACCTAAAGCTACTCATTCCTGCTTCATAGTCATAAGGTATCTAGCCCATTGTAAGGGATATGGGTTCTTTTTCCCTACAAATGGAACTAATATCGTGGAGTCACAAGTAGCTAAGTTCCTTGAATTAAATGTTATTGATGAAGTTATGAATGATTTTATTGTTGACTTAGCAGCCTAGAAGATATGTTTCCATTCCTTTGCTCGCCTTACATAATGATCCTATTTCTACAATTATTGATATGTTAGATCATGAGGAGCAAAATGCAAAACTCAAAAATCATATTTCTATTCATGTAGGGTATCCTTAAGGTGTAAGGGAAAATATTAAAGCACCCTTGAAGAGATCCTTTAAGCAATTTCTAATGATTATATTGACTATCTAGATAAGGGTAACTATGATATTAGTCATATATGGATCATGTGTCTTTCCATGATGCTATTGATCATCCCCAATCTAGCAAGCGAATGAAAGCAATCAAAGATGAGATGATGGAAGCATTGAAAGATGAGATGGGTTTAATGACACAAAATGATGTTTGGGAGCTCGTTGAACCTCCTTAAGGGTGTAGACCTATTGGTTGCAAATGCGTATACGAGACAAGAGAGAGAGAGAGAGAGAGAGAGAGAGAGAGAGAGAGACTCTAAAGGGAAAATTAAGAGACTCAAAGCTAGATTAATAGCTAAAGGCTTCACTCAGATTAAGAGTATAGATTTTAATGAAATATTTTCGCTATTTTCTTCTAAGAATTCCTTCAAAATCTTTAGTCTTAGTAGCATACTTTAACTTAAAGCTCCATTAGATCGACCCCAATTTCACTGTTCTCTTTATTTAGGCTAAGTGGCGACTCTATTTTTCAAAAGTGTTGAAAAAAAAAAAACTTTTCTTAACCCAATCAATGAGCTTTAGTTAAGTGGGTCAAGTTTAATTTAACGCTAAGTTAAGGAAAAAAAATTGAATTTTCAACTCAACATCATCATCTTCAACATCATTTTCATACGACAAAAACATGATAATTCATTCAAATATCAAGTTACTAAAACAATTTTCAAAGCGCTAAATCTCAATTAAATACATATCAAATACACGGAGACATGGCATCCAAATTGTTACCAGAATAATTAGAAACGCTCTTACACTCTCATTTGCTCTTAAGCTACATGACTTGAGGCAATCTGGTCTATGTATGATGTATGATTATTTTCTCAAACTGACTTAATCGCAAACCACCTAATTATTTGAATTGATCTTCACATGACCAAGACATGATTTTCCACCAAGCTTGTTGTTGTACCTAAGCTCCACATAATCCTGAAATTTCATTCCAATATAGGCTATTGGATTGCTTTTGTTGTCTATCAACTCTGGTGCGGGACTAACAATTGTATCAGAAGAAGATCCATTTGCTACTACAATTGATATCCTTGTGCTCTTGTTGTTCACAACTGCCCGATGTACTAGACTCTTATACTTCCCATTAGTCATTATCTTTCATGGAAAAGAAAAACAAAAAAAAAAAAAAAACACGAAAACAAAAACATTAGTTTTATTCCACTTTGCTGATATTTCAAATGAAGGGGAAAAACAAAATGAGAGGTCTTCCTTTTTATTTAATTAATAGTAAGACAAGAAGAAAATAGACACGATTACCAATATTACCAATTTTCTTACATCGTTTCATTGATATAAAGTATTATAGATTTGCAAATACAAACATGGGATAGAAAGTCATATTCTCCTATTCATGTCAAAAAATTATTATTTAATTCTGCGTACAACTATTAAGACCGTTGTAATCTCAATGGTATAAATATTGATCTTGTATGGGATAAACCAAGTTTGACTCTCCTCTCCCACATGTTATAGTGTGTAATCTAGTTGGCCTAAAAAAAATAGAAAAAATTCTATGTGCAACCCCCTCCTTATAATTACCAATAAGATAGGTAAACCGGTTATACCTATTGACCTTTTCAACTTCACTATATAGGTATGTGGAGTAATATGGTAATGCAACAAAGATTTCAAGAACTAAGGTAATAGTATTAGTAAATTAATGTAAGGTACCTCCATGTGATCTCCTGTGTTGATTAATAAGGCATTTGGAGTGGCATTGACGTTGATCCACTTGTGATTATGATACACCTGGAGACCAGGAATTCCATTAGTAATGAGTATAGTAAAAAGGCCGTGGTCCGTGTGAGGTGGTAAGCCAATTGCAAGCTCTGGGTTAGGACAGGGCGGATAGTAGTTCACTGCAAGCTGTTGAAACCCGGATTCCATATTCAGAGCCTTGTGTGCATAAGTGGGTTCGAGCCCCAAACTCTCTGATGTTGCTTTCAGTAATTCCTGGGTTATCCTTCGAGTTTCTTTGGTATACTCATCCACAACTTCTCTGCAATAAAATTAATTTATTGCTACATTGTTTGTGAAAAATTAGCATCAAAATATACTAATACCCGAAAGAATGAAATGCATTTCTGAACTTGCGAAAACTTCGGAGCTCGTTTGGAATATCTCTAAAGGTTACATGGTTTTCTTGAATGAGTTGGCCTTTTTTTTTTTTCCTTTTTTTTTTTTCTTGGATGTATATAAAGTTTGCCCCAATTTATTCTCATAATTAGGGTATTCAGTTTCCCCTCTCAATTTATTTATTGAGTACAAGGTTGTTGGGATCAAAATGGGTGCTTTCAATTGTTCTCGATTTATATATTAATGGTTGAAATCGATAAGAATATTAATTAACTTTATCATATTATTTACTTTCTCATCATTTTAATTTTCACCCATTAATAACAAATGGTAGTATTTTAAAAGGATAAAAATTGGAAAAAAAAATGAAAGTAAGTAAACGAGGGATACCCAAATGCGGATAGAGGTGTTGTTAACTGCTTTTGTTAACATATAAGAAGACAAACTTCTCTCATTATGTATGATTCCTATTTTTATGTCTTAACTACACGCACCACAAGTTTTAACGACTCGAGAAGGCAAAACATCAGATCTATATCTCAACATGATTAATAATTTCTTGGAAACAAAATTATGAAATAGTGCATTGAAAAACAACAACAGAAAAGAAAAAGAAAAAATAGGAACCAGAGAGTACAAATCTACCTAAAACCAGAAGGCTTGTTTGGACAATGAAACTCGGGATGCACCAGGAGCTTGAGAAAATCCCTCCAGAGGGGGAACTTCCCTAATGTGCAGGCAGCATTGAAACTGGTCCCATACACAATTGGGTCCAGAGGATGTTTTCCTTCGAACTCTCTCTTCTCCTTTTCTGTCAGATCAAAAAATCCCAAACAGGCCTCCATGATTCCCTTCATCAACCTCTCCTCCACCCCATGATTTACAAGCTTTCAATATAAATAAACAAAACGTAGTTAACAATAGTCACCGACAAATCTCTGTAATTCACTTGGAATATTCGTTATCAGGAGTAAGAGGTTGATTTGGAAATAAGAATGGCCCAAGGGTCAAGAGCTCATATCGGTAGGAGTGACAATCAACCTTGGCTCGATAAAAACACTAAATTATAGTTAATATTTATATATAAATTAATAGAATTATTTACATTCTTAATATTTAAAAGACTTTTTGTTTTTCTTCAATTTATATGTATTTTTAATAAATCGATATGTTTTCTAAAAAAAATAAAAGAAAATAGTATATTGTAACTTTAAAAAATCGGTTGAGTCTATAAGAAAGTATTTGCGATCATCATGTAATGGAGGTTACGTACTTCTAAAGCAAGTTAAAAATGATCCTACGCACATATCGATCGAACGGTAAATATAGTTAATTAAAAGTGCTAAACAACGCCATGAAACCAAGCACCGTATAAGCATATCCTCATCCATACCATGAAGAATCCCCAGTCCTCACAAGCCTTTCCTAGGAGATGGATGGCTTCGGAGCGTAGATCATGGTTGGTCGACGTCAAGAGAGAGAAATCAATGACGGGTATGTTCTCCCCATCTTCTACTTGTCGTAGAATATCATTTGAATCAGTGTGGAAGACATGAGTTGAAGTTATGGAGTGGAAGTCAGTCGATTCAGCTAGGGATTTGATGGATTTTATTGTATCCATGTCGGAGAAACGATGGAGCGGGATCGGTTTAAGAGATCTGATAACGTTATTTCTTTCCTTGTGTCAAATGTGAAGCTACGTTGCACTCATTTATATAGCTCTCCTTCAAAAGGGGAAAATTTCAAGGACAAGCGTACCGGTTTAGGATAAGTTTAATGTGAGTATTAAAGATGCTTTATATATCTATTGATTTTAGAATAATTAATACATAATTATAAATAATATAAAAAAATTACTAAAATGTCGATGATATATCACATTTTGAAGATGCAATACTTCTATTTATACTAATATCGTATCTTTAAAATATAACATAATTATCAAGATTATTATAATCTAATAGCGTTATCACTGATCTTCTATTAGAATAAACTAGAATTCAAATTCCCTCTCTCCCAAAATTATATAACCTAGTTGATAAAAAAAAATGATATAATCACAATATATAAGAATTAATGTCACATCATTATATATACTAATATACATATTTTTAAAATATGACATAAATATTATATTAGTATCGTATTTTGAACATATAACATTAGTATAAATAGTTTTAAGATATGATAAAGCAATAGTGTTTTGATAATATTTTTTTATTTAATTTGTATTTATATAATATTGATTAATTTTTATGCTAAACACATAAATTTCTTGAGTATTAAGGATCACAAGTTTGATTTTCGATAAAGAACTAGAACCTAATCTCATCCCATACCTACCACGAAACATGCACTGTAGAATATATAAAGGATATAAAGATTTTAGGATACATTATATTCAGACTATAGAAAATTATTAAATAATATTAGTAAAACAAATAATAAATGATAATATTATATTTTTATGCGAAAATTTTTTAATAATAGGTTGGAAAAAAAAAGGAGTCAAAGTCCATAAGTTCATAATCCTATATGTTTAAACTTAATATCATCTCTCTCGGTTTACATTTTTCACTGTTTTCCTCGTACTTCTCCAACTTTACATTTGAATTTTTTCCCTTTGATTTTCTCTATTTATCAAGTAGTAAGATAATATAAATTTGAAATAATAAAGTAACAAAAATTACTCTTTTATTTCATAGATTTTACTATAAGTTCCACAAGTCTTACTTGTAAAGAAATTATAATGTCATTCATAAATTGCTTTTTTAATATAATATAAACTCAAAATTTATAGATAAAAAATAAAATTTATAAGTTCTATAAAGTACTTTATATCTAATCAGTTTTATATGGTACAAATTTTACAGTAATTTCGAAATATTACAAAATAAGTCTTGGTTATATAATTTGTTATAACGTACGTCAACAAATCTTAAAATAAAACGTAAATATATTTTGAGTGGCATCTTACAAGGTATGGTATATATACTACCTTATCTTTACCCACTCTCCCTCAAAAGTTCCTATTATGCAAAAGAGAAAATTTATTTATATGTCAATTTTTTTTTTTCAAATGATTAATAGTAATAACTAATGAAATATAAAAACTTATACTAATACTAATTCATTCACGGTGCTGCCCGTTTCACGAGGCATTATAAAAATATAAATTGTTTTCAAAGTATTCACTGATGTTTCACGAGGGCGGTTGTGTTGGTATTATTCACTAAACTATTAGTGTGATGCCAAAATTAAAATCTTATATATTGTATATTTATTCTTATAATTCAAACATATAAAATATTATATATATATATATATATATTCTATTAAAGTCATAACAAAGTATCCTATAATTTATGACATTGTTAAAAAAAAAAATGTTACGCATTCGTGCAAGATGGACGAAAAGAAAAGAAAAATAGCCACATGACAAGACCTATCCAAGCCAAAAGAAAAAAATAATTCTGATAATAATAACTCGATGTCTTCTATATTTATGCTAAAAGCCAATCAAATTTTCAGTTAACTCGTTTAACTCAATTATATTTATGATAAAATTCAGCCAAGGCAAATATAAAGGACTTAAAATGACTCATTAAGAAAAAAAAAAACTTATTTAAATTTTAGCATTAACGTAAAGGATTTAAAGGCTCACTTAAAACATAAGTGGCCTAATAAGCACGCACATACAGAACTCGAAATGGACGACGACATGAACCAAGATGCCAATGTACAATGTAAAAACATAGCAATAAATAAATTAACCATTAAGAATATATTAATAATTTGATAGAATTTATTGCAAAACCAAATTTCACTTAAAATACAAGATTTGATTCTAAACTTTGAGAAACCAAAAATAGGTAACCAATATCTGAAAACCTAAAAGTTCAAGATAGGAATATGAAAATCTAAGTTGTGAAACTTTAAATACACTTAGAAATCTTAATTATGAGATCAAATATAAAGCTTGATCTAAATTTCGACCTAAACTCAATTTGATTTAAAATTAGGAACTTTTTTTTTCAAATAGGGTGAGTGGATTAACAAAATTTTAATTGGGGCGATAGGCTTTATTTTTTATGCAGCTTTTCTATAAAGGAGTTTAATTTTGAATATAAAAGATAATAATAAGAATTTTAAATATACGACAATAAGTTAGATAATTTTAGCTATTTAACAGACAAAAATACCTTATAAGATTATAGAGTAAATCTTAGAACTAAAATTAGGAAAAACTTTATGTGTAATAGGAAAGGAAAATAAAGAAAATCTAAGAACCTAGTCACAAATTAGGCCAATCACCTATGAAATACAATGGACCGAGTTAGTGAAAATGTAATCTACTTGATTACCTCCCTAACAGACTTAGTTAATCTAAATTATTAAATTATTGTTTGAATGATATCTAAATTAGTTAAAAGACTATCTAGACCTTAGGGTATCCTACAGGAGGAATTCAAAAGGATTTAAAATTGATTTATGGAAGTTAATTAGGTTCTTGATTGATTATATGATATTTTGAAATAAGAATAAGCTTGTTATTAAAACTTATAGAGAAAACAAGGTGAGTGGATATTCTATTTGTTTTATCGCCACCCTCTCATGCAATAACTCTATCTTCGAAGGGTGGTTGTCCAAGCCCACACCTGTCGTCTTTCTTTTTCTTTATCCCCCCTCTCTTACCTTTATCCTATAATACCTAATAAGATATCTTCATCGATATCTCGCTCTAACCGCAGTTCTTCGATTCGCTACCACTACTGTTTTCACACCTACGTTCACCGCTGCCTTGTTTACGCCATCCCTGCTTACCATCTCCACTCTTTGTCCATTACATAAGCATGTAGGTGGGTTTGCTAGTGTTAGTTTCCTTTTAATTTTCCTACTTTGTTTAGTTGTTCTATTTTTATTGGGAGATTTATCTCAACTAGAGTATCGATTTTCATTCTCATTAGGAGAACTTATTTATTAAAGGACATTGTGGATTCTTAGTTGTAAAAGGTTCCCTATATATTGGGTCATTAGATGTTGATCGCTTCAGTTGAGTGTTGATATTTCATCATACTGATTTGATTTAGAATAAATGAATTCTATTCTTCTGGCCAAAAGAAAAAGGAATTGTATTGTTTGTGGATTGCTTGGGATGGCCAAACGGATCAAACAAATATTCAACTATTGACTAATTACATTGGTCATTGTGCTTGCACCATGGCTGGTAACCATTCAAGATAGGCAAGTAATGGTAGATTAATTACTAACTCATCATGGAGAGACCATTTGAATTATGAAAAGCCCAATCGAGCTTCGTGGAGCTCTGCCATGGGCTCCCAAATTTGATCCATACTCTTGAAAGATTGATATTAAACTTAGAAGTCTACATCTGAAATAACCTATTAATAAGTTCTTAATATAATTATATTTCTTAAAAATACGGAACATTGCCGATCAATCTTAATAAATATAAGTCAACGTAAACGATACCTCATATTGAAAGGCCTCTTTTAGGGCAGGAAGTTGCGCTGTAACAAGCTAAGTGGATACTATTTAATAATAATGTCAACTTTAAAAGCAACAATTAAAAAGGATGTCTTTGTTAGCTGTAGCGACTATATTACGTTCCACATACCTTAAAATGCGTGACATATATTATAGTCAATACGTTTTGGTTTACCTAACCTCTCTCTCTATGTTTAATTATTTAGAATAGTTGAAAGAAGAGCACTGACAATCTTGTAATTGACGCAATGTTGTTAAAGCTCACCTGAAATCAAGCCAAATGCAAAGAAAATACAGTAAAAACCAATTACCTCATCCCTTTCTTTACCATCGGATACAATTATATAATTAGATATAAGGATATAATAGGTTTTACATTTAACTTACGAATCAATTAAGACTAGTATGTTTATTGAATAATAATTATGTTTTATTGATTATGGATATAAGATATCAATTGACCATATAGATATATATAGTACATTGTATTGGATCGATCTACCATAAGAGTACTGTATGGATTAATCTGATAAGTACTATTTGTTGCGGTGTTATTTTAGTCATTTTGACTTAATGACACCATGGATTCTTATATAGTAACTTTCATATTTTGATTCAATTCCTTATCATTTTTTTCAATCAAATGATTATAAGACTGTGATTGTATATAGAGTGAACTATGTGAAGGAATATGAGTGTTTGTGAAGGAATTTTCTATCTCATTAATTTGACAAAAATATCTTTTGAGCCTCTTGAAGAGTAAGACTGAGAACAATACATAGTCATACTTAAATGAATTGATAAGGAGTTATCAATGTCATTTGTTTAAGTAAGTCGAATTCCTGATTTAAGAAATGCGTAATTAAACAATATAAAAGTATCTTGATCCACACCTTATATTTAATTATTAGATATTATGTGACAAAGGGGACTTAATAATTGACTGTTTAATAGATAAAGTCAAATCACCAACCTTTACTTAATTTGGGTAAGCATGATGTCCTCTTAAAGACCACCTATGTTTTGTAGGTTCGCAAAGAGTTTTAGGTCTACTGCAAATATTAGGTGAATCTACAAGGTCACACACAAAGAACGAATTAAATATGCTACGAGAATTATTAAAATATTTATTATTTTTAAATACTTTAAGAATAATAAATAATGAAATTTATTATTTTTGGAGAAAAATAATATAATATATTAGATATTATCTTTCATATCTCGCAATATATCTCTTAATATTTTTAAGAAGATATTATCGCTCCTCTATATATAAATAAAGGTGGCTCTCTATTAAGGTTACACTAACATTTATCATTGACATTAGATCTGTAGAGAAAGTCTATAAACTAAAACAGAGAGAGAAAAACACGAGAGATTGTGAGTCCATTCCTGCATGGTGTAAATATAGATTTGCCCAAGAGTGATAACATGCTCTAGTCCGTTTCAATGAGTTCATTCATATGTGTATACCAATAGAGGGTGTTCACATCTTGTAACGCCTATAGATCCGTAAATCTGTGAAATTAGAAAGGACTAAGTGTTGAACTTGATTTTCTCCTAATTTTATTAATTTTTCTTAATCTGATTAATATTAAACTCTACCCATTTAATATTAATAATCAATTAAGGCTTAAGGAAAACTGAAGCTTTAAAATGAAATTTATAAATGCTTGAAATCGCTATCCGACTAGAGTTAGGAAACATAGTAGGTTAAGTTAAATCAATTGGGTGGGTTGATTTAACCTAGACAACAGCTTACTTCGAAAACCAATTTTAAGAAAATAAAAAGTTTTGAAAAACCTAAGATTTTGGATCTATAGACTATTTTATTAAACCCTTAACAGATACTATTTCTAACTTTTAGAATTTAAATTTACTTTTCAAAATTATCCTTTTAAAAAAAAGATTTAATCATTAGTAAAGAAATTGGATTATGTTTTACTAAATTAAAAAATCTAAACTAGAAAACGAAAAGGAAAAAAAAAACTAAGTTTTTCTGTTTTTTACGTCACCCTAGAGGTAACTATATATCCATTAATTAAGATCAAATGTACGTAGTTTTTTTATAAAACTTTCGGTGTATTGATCACTTTTAATCTTTGAAAACACCCTGCTTAACATTTTTTAATAATTTATTTTGCTTAAGAAAATTCCTAGAAATGGGTCATAATTTGGGATTTTTATTTTCAAAAAATTCTAAAAATGTTCTAATTTTGAAAAAGATCTATTCATTTTTATTTTGAAAAAAGGCTTTTCTAAGTGATAAAACGATTTTTTTTCTTCATTTTTTTACTTTTTATTTTACTTATTTATTTATTTATTTTTTCATGTTTCAATAAATAAAATAAGATAAGCTAAACTTACCTATTTTTCTTTTTCTTTCTTTTTTTTCTCTTTTTTCTTTTTCTCTCTCTCCTTTTTTTTATTTTTACAATTACAAATATAGATAAATAAATATTAAAAAAATACAAAAAAAACAAAGAAATAAATAAATCAACAAAAGGGTCGAACTTGAAATACTACACACAAGTTGGACTCCAGCATGGTTCGGATTGCAATAAGGTTAAACGGTAGGGCTAAGCAAAAAAACTGCGAACCATGGATCTAATCGTGAACCGAACCGAAAAATCAATTTTTTTATAAATTATTTAGTTTATAGTTTTGTTCGGTTATGTATAAACAGTTTATAGTTCGGTTCGAGGAAGTGAGCCGAACTATACTGTATTGTTTTGAACCGAATCGTTTAGTTAAATAAAAAAAAAATTATGCAATTATTTTATGTTTTTTTTTTATTTTTTTCATCAATCTTCATAAATTTCATCAAATTTTTTATATCATATTATTCTTTATCATAATTTTGTGTCAATTATTAAGATTAAGTTAAGTAAATTCTATTTGAAATTTTATATTAATTGGAGATAAAAAATTTTAGTGAAAATTTAACACAAACGATTCGAACCATAGATGGAACCCAACCGAACCGAACCAGTTTTAATTAGATTCAAAAAATTTATAAACCAAACTGTATAATTAGGTTTGATTTCCAAAGAAAACCAAACTGTTATATTAGGTTCGATTTGGTTCGGTAAGGAAGGTAAACCTCACCAAACCAAACCACCAGTCAACTGTTTTGAGTTCGAGTGGGTCAAGACAGATCAGATTTAAATCCAACCCAAGCACTTGTGCAACACTTAATAGTGAGGGGAAGGAGAACCCAGCCACAACCGTAGTAAGCATAATCAAAGTGGTTTTCGATAGAATTTTGAGCGGGTGATAGCACTTCCATGCATTTCCAATTGGAGAATGCGGGTGCTGCACCAACACGTTGGCCGTTTAGGGGTTTATGGAGTTTGGGCCAAAGGTGGTGGTGGCGGTTGGCACTTATAGTGACAACTAAGTGTATAAGAAAGGCTAAGGTAAGGATTTTTTAAGGTGGTAAGGCTGTTGATGGTGTTAGTTATGCTTTGAGGTAGCTACATTTGGTGGTATCGAAGTGGGTAGGTTAAGGTGACGCTTAGGGTTTAGTGGTGGTAGCTTTTGTAGGCCATAACTAAGTGTTGTACATTTGGTGATGGGTTACCGTAGGTTGCGTGGATAAGTGTGCTAGCAAGAGGAGTATAACTTATGTTGTGCATAGGGATGGTGTTTGTGGGTTCGTGCGTAGGTACGTGTTGTGGTGCACGACAAGGGTGTTCACCGAGGGAGAAGGTGTGCAATTAGGCTTGAGTTTGGTCATGATAGGTCACAATAGTGGCTAGAAATGTATTTAGCATGTTGGGTGGTAAGGGGTTGTGCAACGCATGGATGGCAATTGATGGATGTGCTGATGTACGTGGAGCTTAAGTTACAGTGGTAATGGTATGCTACTGTTAGTGTTTGGGCAAGGGTTAAAAGAAAGGGAATGGGTCAACTGTGTTTGGACTGGTTGCAATGGTGGGGGGCCTTGGTTGTTTGTGTTTGCTATTCAATGCATTCAATTAGACAATGGAGAAGAAGTAGCATCCATATTGGATGTGTTTTCTACGTGTATGGACAGTAGAGCTTAACCGCATAGATATTAGGTTTGCCATTGTTGTTTAGTTATAGTGAGAGAGAGCCTCATGAAGATTAGGGTACTAGTATAAGGAAAAAAATTAGACATTAATGGTTAATTCAATTCACAGTAGGCTATGTAGAGAACAAGAATTACCCATAAATTGGTGTATTTACAAATGGAAATCACACAAAAAATGTGGCCAAAGTGGGTGGTGCAAACTGGTTTTGCTAGAAAAAAGGAGAGAAAGGGAAAGAAAAGAGAGAGTGACCTAATGACATCATGTTATGTGTCAAACACGTGGCCGAGGTCGATGTATCATGTGCCACATGTTAGATACACAACAGGACATGTTAGCAACAAACACATGGCCCAATAACCAGCTAACACGTAGCAGGTAGGGTTTTAGAAAAATAAAAGACACTTTATGCCTGTTGTAAGATTCAAACTTAAGACCTTGATGCCAAACCTAATGCAAGACAAAGTGTAATACGATTAGGCCGTTGATCTGTACCTTATCCATATTTGCTAGCAAATCACACATATGGATTAGGTTGGCTCGAGCTAGATCCAAATATAAAATCTAAGCTCAAGCCTAAATGATCTCTCTCCTTTATTATTATTATTTATTTAAGACCTAAAAAGCTATTTTTAAATTTCTTATTCTATTTCTTCTTCTCTCTTTTTTTTTTGTATTTTCTATAAATTTTCTATTTTTTATGATTTTTTCTTGATTTTCTTTTTTTTTCTATTTTTTATATTTTTAAATTTTTTCTATTTTTTGTATTTTTTCCTAAATTAGAACCCTTTTTTCTATTCTAAAAAATAGGAGGACAAAAATGGAGTGTCTACACTAAGATAAGGTAAATTCACAATCCCTTCTTAAATTAATTGATACACATGAATCTTAAGGATATTTGGGTTAATAAGATCTTAAAAAAAAGTCACATAAATATATGTTTCGTAACCCTTAAATCGAACACATAGCTAAGTCTACGGCTGTATACATGGGTGTGGACTTCCATAACATCACCACGGTCAGGTCCATGGTCGTATACATTGAACATAGGCCTCTCGTCAAGAAATTCATCAATTTAGGATCAAAAGTTGACAACAAGAGCCATCATCTAGGAATATGGTTGTGTTCCCCGACCGTAGTCACATTATAGGAAACAAATATTTTATTTTTCTTCCTATTTTATTTGTTTTCCTTTTTGTTGTTATTACTATCATATAAATACATTATTAAACTGTTCAAGAGGGATTTTTAGCCATTATTATTGAATAATATCATTGAAAATTCTCCCAATTTTCGTTCTTATTAATTCTTTGGAATTATGGCAAACAACTCACTCATTAAACCCATGTGTCATATCAAGGGAGACTAATGTTATGCGGATTCTCGTTAGTGCATAACATCCATTGAAAACCGTTTATCTTCTTATCACTCAAAACAAACTTTAAATTATTATCCGTGATTTCATTAATGGTTATGGCAATTGTAGAGAGAGAAAGTCGGCCATAGAATACAAATTGGAGAGGCTAAGCAATCCACATCAACATGGTATCAAAGTAAAGGTTGCGAGGTTGGAGGATCCAAGGTTTCCTCATGGTGATTTAGTGCACGAGAAATTTGTAAGGGACATGGAGACTGGAAATGGGAGTGTTATTACTTTCACTAAGGACAATCCAAGAAATGTAGCATTAGACATCAGCCTAATAATGCTCGGGAACCCACGATACGTAACTTGATGAATCTAATTCAAACATTTATGGGGAGAGTAGAATAATGCATATGGAAATATCTGAACTTTTGATTTCAAGTAATCGAGTGTCATAACATTCAATGCTCGAAAATTGAAAATCTGTTCACTTGAGTGTTTGAACTTTTGATTTCGAGCAGTTCAATGCCTATGATGTGTATAATATCTATTGAATGCAAGCACTCAAATGAACAAATTTTCAATTTTTGAGTGCCAAAGTTCAATTTTGAATATCTGGGTATTATACTACCCAAAATTAAAAGTTTAAGTTCTTAAGGAGAGTAGAATGGTTAAAAGGCGTTGTGGAGGAGAATGAAAGAAACAACACTCCACGAGAACGAAGAAATCATCAATAGGCACCAAATCAAATACAGGAATGTGGTAATCAATTCGGTATAAGGTGGCTTAAACATAGGGTCCTCCAATTTAAGGATGAGGATGTAGATGGGAAACCAATTCAATATAAGGGGCGTTAGCGCCTAACCCCCACTTTAGACATCATAAAACTCAAAGTACCATCATTTGATGGAAAACGTAGTCCTAATCACTATTTCAATTAGGAAATCTAAATTCACAAGTTGTTCGAATATTATCATTGTAAAGAGGAGCAGGTGGTGAGACTAGCCGCTTTGGAATTCTAAGGTTATGCATCATTGTAGTGGCAGAACGTAGTAGAGAACAGGCAAATTACTAGTGAGGGTGAAGTAACAACCCGGCAACAAATAAAGGGGTTATTGTTATGTAGGTTTGTTTAGAGTAATACTGGATGTAATTGCTAAAGAAGATGCATACTTTGAGGTAGGGGATGATGAGTGTGGAGGAGTATAACTTTGAGTACACTAGAGACGACAATAACTTGATTCATTACAAAGCTTCAACTTAATAACTTTAAAATCATTAAGCTTTAGAGGATTGAGACATTAGAGGAGGCTATGTTGTTAGCTTAAAAGGTCAAGCAACAACAAAGCCTCTTTAGAAATTAGACTTCAACTTATAAGCTTAGCGCCTAAGCTAAAGTTAGTAGTAGTATAGAGGATAAAACAGAGAGGAGTGCCATACCTCAATTGCTGGAAAGAGATCCTCAGAGTGTGCCTAGACCTAGCAATCACATGGATCCTAATACCCTTACTTGGGTAGGATCCCAAAGTAATAGTGTTGTAATGACTATAACTGATAAGAGGAGTAGAGACAATAAATGTTTGGGCTTTAGGCATATTGCCAACTAGTGCCCCAATCATTGAGTAATGACTAATATGAGTGGAGACATTATGAGTGAAGATGAAGAGGAGGATCATAGGGGTGTTGCAGAGTTAAAGGCTGAGAGTAAAGAAGAGATTGTAGGGGATACAACCGAAAAGGAGGGAGTAGCATTATCCCTTAATGGAGTTTGTGATGTAGTTTGAATATGACACCAATGAGCAATGCGAAAATATTTTCCATATTAAGTGCTCGATCAATGAAAGTATTTATCCTGTGATTATTGACTCAAGTAGTTATGCTAATGTAGCAACTTCTATCAAGGTTGATAAGCTAAAGTTGCCTATAACCCTACACCCTACTCCATATTGATTGTACTGGCTGAATGATAAACATTCCATACATGTGATACGTAGAGTTTCAATGCATGTATCGATCTTAGGTAAATATGTAGAAAGATTGAATTGACATAGTTCCCATGAATGCTACCCACATTCTATTGGGCTACGCATGGCTATTTGACCAAAGTGTCACTCATGATGGAAGAAGCAACACTTACACTATGTTTATGGATGGTAAACAAATTAAGTTGTGGCCTATGAGCCCAATTGAAGTAAGGAAAATTCACAAGGAACTCAATCCCCCAAGAAAAGAAGTCATACTCATGATACTGTCAAAATGGGAGGTAAAGTGTAAGTTGGTTAAGGGTCATGATGTATATTTGCTAGTTATTAGGCAAATGCTAAGTAGCAATGGGGTAGTCAAATTGCCAAAGGAAGTGCAGGGACTTATTAAGCATTTTCAAGATGTCTTTCCTAAAGAACTACCATTGGGATTACCCCCTCTAAGGGGTATTGAGCATGAAATAGACTTTATTCTTGAGATTACATTGACTAATCACTTGGCATATTGGATGAATCTAAATGAGGCTATTGAAACTTTAGGTTGATGAGTTACTTGCTAAAGGTTTTATGTGTGAAAGTATAAGCCTATGCTCCATACTTGCTTTATTGGTACCTAAAAAGGATCGCAATTGGAGGATGTGCGTAGATAGCAGAGCCACCAACAACATCAAGGTAAAATATTGTTATATCATTCCTCATCTAGACGATATGCTTAATGAATTATGTAGGGTAAAATTACTTACTAAGATCAATTTGAAAAGTAGTTATCATCGAATTAGAATGAAAGAGGGGGATGATTGGAAAATGGCTTTTAAAACTAAACATAGACTATATGAATGGACTGTGATAACTTTCGGTTTATCAAATGCTCCTAGCACGTTTATGCAGCTTATGAATTATGTGTTATACAGCATCCTAGGAAATTTTGTGGTTGTTTAATTTGATAATATATTGATATATAGTTCGGACTATGATAGCTACTTACAGAACTTGCAGTTAGTTATTATGGTGTTATTGAGAGAGAAATTATATGCTAATATAAAGAAGTGTATATTTTATCAGTGGGAGGAGTATTTTTAGGGTTTATTGTATCTGGTGAAGGAATTTGTATGGATGATTCTAAGGTTAAAGCAATCGTTGATTGGCCCATTCCTACTAATGTCTTTGAAGTCTGTAGTTTCCATGAACTTGCTTCGATATATTGCAAGTTTATTCAAAATTTCAGTGCCATAGTAGCACACTCACTAAATTGACTAAGAAAGGAGTCCACTTCCATTGGGATGGTTTTACGTAGAGGAGCTTTGAGTCGATTAAGTAAAAGCTAACATCCATGCCAATGCTTGCATTACCAAACTTCAGTAAGGTATTCAAATTAGAATGTGATACCTGTAATGTTGGTATAAGAGTGGTTCTTATGTAAGAGAGGCATCCCATAGATTATTTCAATGAGGAACTACTTGTAACTGAATTGAATTATTCTATTTTATGATTGTGAATTGTATGCATTGATTTGAGCCTTAAGGGTATAGCAGTATTATTTACTTCAAAAGGAGTTCATTATTTACTCAGATCATCAATCTCTCAAATATCTTGAGGGCCAATACATGTAAGCCTAAAAGCCGAGCCAAGTAACCGTAGGATTGAACTTAGAACTCAAGGTTTAGGGCGATCGGTTAAAGGATCCGATCAAACCCAAATTATAAACTATTGAGAGGAATATTAGTAAAACTAACCTCGTAAACTTAAATTTAAGAAAATAAGTAATAAAATAGGAGACTATAAAATTTTTAAATTTTAAGCATAATAGGTAGTAATTATCGAAAATGCGAAAAGTGTAATGAAATAACTAATAAATTACTAGAGATAGATTATATGTATATTAAAAATTTTAGAATAACCAAAATAATATTTAGGAATGTTCACGTGTACCCCACATGTATTTACGTGTAGATAAAAATACGCGTAATTACCTAAATTAGCCTAAAACTAAGCAAATAATTAAAGAAAAATACAAAATAAATATAGAAAAATTGGAAAAAATCAGAAGGGGATAACTGCAACAAGATTAGGTCGTGGTCAGCAAGAAAAAAAAACAACCAATAAGAATATGACAAACAAAAAGCCAAAAATCATGGAATTGGGGCAAAATCCCATTAAATTAATGCACATTAAATTCTACAATTGTCTATAAATAGGGGAAAAAATTCCAGAAGTCCTTTGGTCAGTTTAAGATCTGAAAAAAATCAAAACATCGAAAAAATCAAGAGAAAATCCAGAAGAAAAAAAA
Organism: Lumnitzera racemosa; assembly: GCA_024138005.1. Classification (NCBI taxonomy): domain Eukaryota; kingdom Viridiplantae; phylum Streptophyta; class Magnoliopsida; order Myrtales; family Combretaceae; genus Lumnitzera; species Lumnitzera racemosa. Next base: position 14,986,198 of record JAMXBC010000006.1, read on the forward strand.
AAGGGAAAACTGTGCAGATTAGGCAAGTAAGCTAAACCCACCACTCACCACCACCTGGGATCGAACCACCACCACCACCCTACACTAGACCCACCGCCTGGACCGGCCGACAACATTGGACCGGGTTTAGATAGCCTAAAAGCTTCAAACCGGTTAGTCATTTATTCACCCAATTTTTGTATAATTTTGTAAAATTATTTATTTTGCCCAGAAAATTATGAAACTTGTTATTATGAGGTTTTATTATATGTAGATTTAGGGAAAATTATTTATTTAGTTTAATTATGTCTGAAAATATAGAGTCCCTAACAAATTATTCAAAACCGAGCATTAGTAAACCGGAAAATAAATAGGCTTAGGGATGTAGTTTGGAGTTCAAAATTTTTCTGTAGGATGCTCATTTGATTTATAACAGTGCTATGAAGCCATTTTTTTTAAATTAATTTTTGAAATTTTTAAGTTAATTTTTAGCCCTAAAATGATGGTAAAATTAGGTGATTTAGGGTTAATTAAGTGATTAGGATGTTAATTACTGATTTGAATCTTAATTAGAGGTTTAGGGAAGTTAATCTCTATAGTGAAACCTTAATCCTAGCCTTTAGGTACTAAGTATGGTTAATTAAGGAAATTAGGTAAGTAATATAACAAATTAGTAATATGTGAAAATGTAAATTAATAAATTTAAAAAAATAAGGTTATTTAGATAATATTATAATAGAAATCAGAAAAATAATAAATCTGAAATGATATTTAATTTTAAGTAAATATCTCAAAATGTAAGATTTTTACATACCGGGAATAAATCCGATATCTCAATTAGGGTTAGCGTGTACCGAATAGTTTAGAATACAAAAAATTATGACCCAATAGGATATTTGAATACCCGAGCATAATGTGATTAATATCACATTGGGATTCGAGCTTAATTACGACTTAGGAATTAAAACTAGAATCTAGTTTAGGAGCCGAACCCCGAAATAGAATACAACGAATCATTCATACGTTATAGGTATACATGAGGAAAATGAGTTATATTATGAATTAGAATAAGAATCCATAAAATATAAGTACTAAAAGAACCTATTTGTATTATAGGACACCCAAAAACAAATCAGCTCGCAACTAGAGGATCGAGCAATCGAGCAAATTCAAGTAAGTTGGGTTATTGCTTATTGTAATAGAGTACTAGTTTTGTAGTACTCGGAGACTTAGGCTTGTATATGATTGTGATTGTAAATAGTTTGCGCATGTGCTTGTAAATAGTTTGCGCATGTGCTTGTAAATAGTTTGCGCATGTGCTTGATGTGTCTGAATTCGTGCTGGAATTTGTACTGTGAATGATTTTGTGACTGATTGAATTGGTATGAACTTATTGAACTCCCTAACCGGCATTTAATCTTAGTCGACCCTAATAACCGAAAATGTCATGCATTGCAACCCGTTAGGGGATCATAGGACTCTCCAACCAAATACCGCCCCTTCGAAAGGGATAGCGCAGGATTGCAAAATGGTCCCTTCTTCATCCTCAGTCGAACTAAGTGACAGGAGAGGAGGTCGCGGCGAGGGTGAAGTCAATGGTTCGAAGGTAGTCGCGAGAGGAGCAAGATCTCCATTGCACAAGCCTGGGTTTGGTTGTGAGCTGCTGCATAACATGGAACTCCTCAACCCAGATTGGAGCGGGTGAAATTTCTCTGATTTCACAACGGACCGGACTACGTTGTACGATGACACTTGAATGTTGCATTACATGAAAATAATTGTTTGATAACCCTGTTTGTGCTTGTATGCATTCATGAGTCTCCAATTCAACTTACTGAGCTGTAGTTGCTCATACCCTTATAGATCCTTTTGCAGGTTTTGATTTGTGAACACTTCAAGTACTATGCCGCCCTACAATTACCCAGAGGTTAGTCCATTTGAAGCCAGGGGTGTGAGGATCAAGTTACTTAATATAATGTGTGGCTAGAATGACCATGTAATTAGGAAGGAAAGACTAATAGTTATTATGTAATCTAGTGAACTGTCGTGTTTGTGTAAAACTTCCTGGGAAGCTCTGTGGACTTATTTATAATTATCTATGTTTTATAGAACTTTGTGATAATTATCATAATTGTAGTATAATTATTAATCGAACTGTTTACTTCAAAGCGAGGAGTCGTCGACGCCTTGTGTAGATTATCTCTATGATAGGCACTGTGAGGCCAGTTACTATCATAGAATGGTTTACATGGCGGGACTGTTGCGACTTCGGGACATAACAATACAAATTATCTAAAAGGCATGCACATTAGATGAAATTTTTGGATTCCTTTCTGTATTCCATAAAATATAAGACAGGCAATTCAAATGTCATCGTCAATGCCCTTTCTTGGTGATGAGTGTTAGTAAGTACCGTGCAAGCCAAATTGCTGGGACTTGAACAAGTTGTCGATCAATATGCCAAAGATAGTGACTTTGCCTCAATATTTAAAGCATGTATTGGTGGTACTTCAATTGACGAATTTCATATTAATAATGGATATCTATTTCGATACAAAAAACTTTGTATTCCACAAGGTTTGCTAAGAGAGTTATTGATTGAAGAAGCTCATTTAAGTGGTTTATGAAGGCATTTCGGAAGGCATAAAACTATAGAAGCCTTATAGGAACACTTTTATTGGCCCGACATGCAAAGAGATGTAGGATGAGTTATGAAGGCTTGTGTGATTTGTAAACGGGCTAAGAGTAGGGTAAAGCCATAAGACTTATATTTGCCACTTCCAAAGAATACTTTATGATATTTTGTCAAATATAGGATGTGTTTAAGATGAATAATATGTAAATGTTAAAATCTCAATGGAAAACTGATTGTCAGGAATCATATGAAATTAGATCAGTAGGAGTGATTCTTTCAAAGGGTAGTTTAGAGACTTGAAGTCTATGTTAAGTTTCAAAATGGGATATATAAATCATTTAACTCAAGTAACCTTCTGATTAATATTGCTTGTATAGGAGAATATACTTATCACAGGCGTTATATATTAGGAAAAAGTAGAACAAAATACATATATTGCAACACTTTTAATATTATAGTAAAGCAGGAAATTCTCACTAAGATGAGCGGATATTTTCAATTTGAGATAGGAAAAATCTACTTTAACTAAGGATCAAATAGCCTATACTGAGTTGGCTTAGAAGTAGTTAGAATTTCTAAGTACTGAAGAAGACATATAAAGCAATTAAGACAAATATAAGAGTTGGATTCAAAAAGGATTTAAGAATACCGAGATTTAAATATGTCAATAATTTAGGAAGATATCTAAAAAGAGTACTTCCAAGATAATTAAGAAAAAGGATGACAAGATATAAAGTATGAACCCCATCTACTTAAAGATAAGGTTTGAATTTACCCAGGTAAAAGCAAGATTAAGTAAGTTGAAAGTTCTTTATTAAATGGTATCTTTCATCGTAATAGGTTAAAAAGGATAAAGGTCAGGAGTATGATGGATCGTAAAGCTCAAACATTGGTAAGATTTTAAGGACTAAAAGTAAGAATAAAAGCAAAAACCTAGAGCATGATTAAGAGTAAAATCAAGATTGTTTAAGAAAATGGATAAGCTATAACAAAGAGCAATATAAGTGAAAGTGAATTACATTAAGGATGAACTCATTAAAATATATTCAAGAGACCTAATAAAACTTAAGTAGAGAGGAAAAAGGGAATTCTTCGTAAGTATATAAGATGGAGATCAAGGAAGAAATGAATAAAGCTATGTTTAGAGAGATGAAAACCAGTTGATGATAAAGAATATCACTACAAAAAAAAAATGTGTGAGAATATACTTGAAATGAACTGAAATGATTCATGGAAATAAAAAGAGTAATACCTTGGTGTAGTAAGATAAGGCTGTGAAATAAACAATGAGGTTATATACTTTCTAGTTGATTGCAAAGACAAGAAAAAGAGTAAGAAGATATTACTGGATTAGATATGACGGTGGAATCGCTGTAACTCTTAAATATATTTTGAGTATATGTAAATATACAAGACGAGAATGGCAAATCTATGAACTCCTATGTTTTCTTTGTTAAATCTATTAAGAGTCATTCATCTCATCCTATGAATTCTTTATTTTGAGTTGATTCAAATGTATTGAGTGAATCATACAACTCATCAAAATCTTGGTAGCTCCAAATTGTGTCAATTTCAAGTCAAATTTATCTGTCAAGTCAGTGTTATCTCCTTCTAAGTATATTGTATGAGGATTGAGATTTGTCAAACTCAACTTTGTGATTATATGTACTGGTTGAAGGAGTACCTAAACTTTAAATTGCAAAAGTAATAGAAATTATGAAGTGATGTAGACACTCCATTTTTCCTCCTATAGTTTTAGAATCTTTTTTTTTTTAAGATAAGGAAAAAAGTTCCTCATTTAGAAAAGAAAAAATTAAAAAAAAATAGAAAATTTAGAAAAAAATATATAAAAAAGAAAATTCAATAAAAATAAAATGGTAGAAAGTTTAGAAAAAAAAAGTGAAAAATCATTTTTGAATTATAATAATTGAAATACTAAAGCCTTGGGTGATGACTTTAATTCAATTGGGAAAGAGCAGATAGGATTCATCCAAGTTTAGGCTGATTTTAAAATCTTGTCTAACAAACTTGAATTTATAACAAACTTAAATTTGGACATATATAATACGTTTGCACGGATTTTCAAGGACAAGCCACAAGCTTGTTGGAAAGCATACAACTATACACATATGAGGTCCAGGGATTGAATCTTACCATGCACAAACTGCGCATTTTCTTTTTTCTCACCCTCCTCTGTCTACGTATTGAACCCTGATTAAGCCACATATTTGATCTAACAAGTGACAATTCTTGATAGGATCGCATAAATGACATGGTGCCACCTCAACATTTTTTCCTTCCCTTTCCCTCCTTTTCTATTCCTTTCTTACACGATCTCGCTCAACTCCCTCACTTCACCTTAATTTTTCATACATTTTTTACACAACCACACACGAATCCATGCTTGAACCTTGTACTCCACATGGTCTTCTTCCAATTGAACTAAAAAATGAGTCTAGATTCATTAGATTTCATGCTTAACAGACTCTTAATATCGAAAAAAGAAAAACTTGAAATCCAAAGTTATACATTCATGACTGGTTTCACTATTTATGATGTTTCCATGAACAATCAAGCTTAGAAACTATAAATCTGAAACACCCCCTACCCTCCACACACTCATTTCGATCATTAATCACAACTTAAAACACCTCCTTCAAGCTTGAATCGCCTCTTTCTCTCTCTACAAAAGCCAACCAGTGGCCTTGCTTTCTCTCTCTAAAGTTTTAAGCACTACAGCCATTACTAAGTACTACTCTTATAAGCTTCACCACGACCTGAGCTTCCCAACAACACCTCCCCCAATGTCCGCCGCGCACTCTAGCCACCACAACCAAAGCTCCACAACTAAATGCTAACCAATTGCGACTACCACTTCAACATCAACTACTACGTGTCCTGGTCCAAGATCAATAGTACGGTTGACTTCGACGTCTTCCAAAACCCCAAGCCACGCTCCCATCTCACCGCCAGTAACCCTTATTGACGCCAACCATTGTGACCCGCCATCCTCCAATATTGCACCACTTAAACCACTATGAAACACCACTCCACCTTCATTAAACCCCCATTATCTAATCAAACCCACATGAAACCGAGCTTTCCCTCAAGTTTCAACTGCGGAATTGCCCTAAACACAACCCCCCTGCACGCTGCTCTTCCTTCCCTTCAACCCAAATTTGTACCCAAACTCAATTTGACAACCAACCTTAAAGTCCAACTTGAACCCGGCTGACTAACCTATGCGCTCGCCCCAACTTGTCTGGTCCTCCCTCCCTTGTCCTTTCTTATGTAGTTTGTTTTATTTATTTGTTTTTTTTCCATTTTTTGTTTTTCTTTTCTTTATTGTATTATTTTATTGTAAAAGGAAAAAAAAAATAAAAAAAAAAGGAAAGAAGAAAAGGAAAAAAAAAAGAAAAGAAAGGAAAACTCTTTTTTATTTTTATTATTATTATTTTTTCTCTTATGCCTTGATAAAAAATGATAAAAAGTGAAAAAAATATAATAAGAAAAATAAAAGATTTGAATCATTGAGAAAAATTATTTTCAAGAATAAAGTTATTAAGGAAACCTTTTCAAAATTAGGACTTGTTCTTAAAATTTTTCCAAAAAAACAAACATATCAAATTAAGACCCTTCCTTTAGAGTTTTCTTTAAATAAAATCAAATGGTTAAAGAATTTAAACCCAACTGTTTTCAAAAATTAAAAGACATCAATAAATTATAGTTTTTATGAAATGAATTACTAAAATCTGATTCAGAATAGCAGATACATAGGCACTTGTAGGAAATTACAAGGTAACTTAAAATATGAAAAATTTTATTTTTCCATCTTTTGTAAATAGTTATTCAATTTATCTTTTTTGTAGATTCAATTAAATTTACTTAGTTGCATGTTAATAGATATTATTTTTATAAAGGTGTTATTGAAAGATAAATTTAAATTCGAAAAGTTGAAAGTGGTACCCATTAAGGATTTAATAAATTAACCCCTAGACTCAAATCTCTAATTTTTAAAATCAATTTTCACACAATCTAGTATCTAGGTTAAGATCAATCTACTAAATTAGTTTTATCCTAACTCATTTTTTCCCAACTTCAGTTAGGTGGCGACTCCAATCTTTTCCAAATAGAAAAACCAAGTTTTTCTTAACTCTTAGTTAAAATTTAGTATTAAACGGGTTAGGGTTTAATAATAATTAGGTTAAGAAAAATAAAAAACCAAGCAAGATTCAGGCTCAACACCTTATAGATATCCTTGGCTAGACCAGGCCAGTAAAAGTTTTCTTTCAATAGATTGGTTGTTTTGGTCTCCTTAAAATGACCAGATAATCCATTGTTATAAGCTTCCCTAACCAACAACATGCAAGTGGAACAACTTGGTATACCTAACCTTCTTTCTTTGAACAAATAGCCATTCTGATATAATATCTCTCAATAACAACTCCTTCTCTACATTGCTTAAGAATGCGACCAAAATGGGGGTCGTGACTATATTGCTCAATGATTAGCGAAAATCTCAGTAATTTCGTCCATAGGGTAGTCAACAAGGTTACCAACGTGGCAAGTTATCTGCGACCACATTAACACTTCATTTTTTGTGTCGAATCACATAATAAAAACCTTCTATAAATTCTAGCTACTTTGCTTACCTTTTCAAAAGTTTGTTCTAACTCCTAAAATGCTTCAAAAACTCATGGTTAATATAAAATACAAACTCTCGTGGTAATATATAATATTAGCATAGAGTAAGAGCTCCAAATAGTGAATATAATTGTTTTTATACACAAAATAGTTCAGTGTAACATCATAGAGCTTCTCACTTTGGTAAGCAACTAGTCACCGTTCTTACATTAAGATTGCACCAACGCCTATCTTGATGCGTCGCATTCTAATTCAAATGGTTTGTTAAAATCTAATAAGGACAAGACAAGGGCGGTAGTGAACTTCTCTTTGATTTCCCTAAAGCTTTGTTCAACTCAGTTATTTTACTGGAATCTAACATTTTTCTTTATCAGCTCAATCACAGGAGCTGTAATTGCACTAAAGTTTTTAATAAATCATTTGTAAAAGAAAGTAAGCCATGAAAACATCGTACTTTAGCAACATTCTTTGGTGTTAGCTAATCCAAAACATCTCGGACTTTTCCTCATCTGCTCGGATTCCTTCTCTAGATAATACATACCCAAGAAAGACTACCTCATTTTGACAAAACATACACTTCTTTAAGTTCCCATACAACTTCTAGGCTCATAAAATATAAAAAACAACTAGGAGATGTTAAACATGATTATCCAAGTCAGCACTGTACACTAATATGTCATCAAAGTACACAACCATACATCTTCCAATTAGCGGACGCATCACATAGTTCATAAGCCTTATAAATGTGCTCGACGTATTTGTAAGTCTGAATGGAATAACCAACCACTCATAGAGACCATATTTCGTTTTGAAAACAGACTTCCATTAATCCCTAAGTTTCATGTAAATTTGGTGGTAGCCACTTCGCAAATTAATAATTGAAAATATATTAGCTCCATGAAGCTCGTCTAACATGTCATCGAGCCTTAGTATTGGGTATCTGCTATCCATCGAGCCTTATGGGTCTCATTCACTTAAGTTGGTATCACAGGTTGCAGCATGATCTTTTATCCATCTTTAATAAAGGTATAGATGTTCTTATATCCATTGTGAGTAACACATCGATTGAACAAACATAGTCTTCTAAGTAACAGATGTGAAGCTCCCATGGGGACAACATTACGCATCACCTCGTCCCTGTACACACTCCCAACACTAAAGGCACAGATACTTTCATAATAACGTACAGAACACCATTATCATAAAAACAGTATAACTTGTAAGGTCAGAGGTACTTAGAGGTTAGTAGTCCTAACCTCTGCATAAATGATTATGAATATTGGTGCAATTCCCCCCATCTACAATGATGGTGTACAACTATCCTTTGATAATATACTTTGTATAGAATAAATTCTCTCTCAAGTCTTCTTCAAAGTTAGGCAAGAAGCTCAATAGCCATCTCGATACTAAGGTCATCACTTCTCCCTCGTCAAAGGTCTCCTCTTCCTCCTCGGCTTCAACTTGCCTAGCATTCTTCTTTTCCTATTGCTCACTATCGTCAATGTTATCTACTACATCTTCTCAGAGTACCATGGCACATTGGTTCGAATACTTAGTAACCATGTGTCCAAAACTCAAGCATTTGAAGCATTTCACCACACTTTTCTTCCATCCAGAGGTCTATCCTTTCTCATATTCCTTGGGGGTCAACCTCTCCTCAGTTAAGCTCTTTTGGCTTACCTGGCTATCATTAGGTCGGTCATGTTTTTCTTCAACTAGGGTTAGTCTCCTCAATTTGGCAAGAGTAAGTCGACACAGAGTAGGAACTCAAGTAAATATCAATGTAAGTCAGCTCGGAACATTTCTTATTTGCTTTGTGCTACTTTAATGGCCTCCTCCTATGTATAAAACTTTTGTACTTTCATAATGTTGTGAATATCATACTTGAATTCGAAAATGAACCTCGATACTATATGAGCCTCAAGTTCATCTAAGTCTGCTCGAATCATTAGCATCAGAAATTCTCTCACATTGTCATCAATAGATCGGCTTCCTTGGTAAAGTTTCTACAACTTTACAAACGTATCCTGTAAGTAGGTCTTAGATACAAATCTTTCCCTCAGCAAACTCTTCATCTCTTCCCAAGTCTGTACTACTCATCTTCCATCTCTTACTGTAGCTGCATTCAAATTCTCCCACCATATGGTTAAATATCCAGTAAACTTCACTACAGTAAGTTGCATTTTAACACATTAGTATACCCATAACAGTCAAACACTTTCTCGACCCTTTCTTCTTAGTCTACATATCATCTGCATCTCCACTTCTACTGAAAGATAGGATCCAAACCTTAACATTGTCAAGTCGTCAAGGAGCTCGACATTCTTGTTCTTGTACTTGATAATATTCAACATCTTTTTCTTTCTCTCCATCCTCTTTGGTATCTATTTCTCCATCCTCCTCCTCAATCTTTTCTAACTCCAACCTTCGTTTAGCAACTCAATTTGCAACTCTTCCAACTCACTGAGGTCGAACTGGGCGATTAGCTCAACTACCTTGACCATATCATCTTTTTAAAACATTCTCGAGTAGGTTACAATGGGATACACCTTATGGTTGTTGTTTGCCGACTTACATCGTGGTAACTAAACTCTTAATAAGATTGGCGAGTCTGTTAAGCTTATCATCGACTAAATCAGGAGTGTTACTACCATTTTTACATCAACCAATGTGATATCCCATAAATCAACAATCAAGACATGAACATCTAAGTATTAAGGCAAAACCTTATCCTTAAACGATTAGGGTAAATAATTGATTTAGGGTATTCGAGAAAATAAACTGATTAGATTAAAATCTTACAAAAAAACATGATAACCTTAATCGAGGAATTTTTGTATGTTTGGAAGTCACGGATATAATAGTATATTAAGAATATAATCAAAATAGTGAAAATTTACTCTCTATGAGGCCCCAAAATCGAATTTAGGGTAATTGTACTTAAATTTAAGGCATTTGAGAAAACATATCCAATTAAGCTCAAACTTTATAACTAAGTTAGAAAAAATTAGTTGAAGTGACCTAGTAAAGTTAGATTTCAAAAATAATTATCAAAAATCCCAGTTTTAGTCTTAAAAGTGTGATTATTCAATACAGTGTAAAAATAATTGAAACCCCCAAAACCAAGCTCGGAATACAATGGAGACTTAAAGATAAGTTAATTAGGCAATAAAAAAAATAATATAGCATAATATACTATATAAGTATACATGTATTTTTATGAGTATACCTGATATATATAATAAATATACCCACAAATTAATCTAAAATTATATAATTATGCATAATAACCGTTAAATTCGCAAAATTGAATAGAACAAAGATCTTAAAAATAAAAGACATACTAGAAACATGGTTATATATATATATATATAGTTACTCGTTACATGTGTTACGTATGGGTGTATATATATACATATATTGATACAATAATTAAATATACTTAAATTATTCAAATTCCATTAAAATTACACTAAAATTAAACAAAACTTGTCTAAATGATATGGGAATTGTTGGAATGCACGTGGCACTCTAACAATAGCTGAAATGGATGACTCAAAAGTGAATCATTAATAATTTGCCACCTCCTACTTTTTGTTTTTTAAGAAAAAATATTAAAATAAATTACTTAATAATTAAGAAAAAATTGTAACCAACCCTAATTACTATAAATAAGACTCCTTTACAACATATACATGTTTAGGAACCCAAATTATAGTAGGAAAAAATCAGGAAAAAAAATCAAAGGAAAATCGAAAAATTAAAACAAAAACAGATTAAGGACCTAGTTAGGATAGCCCTCCGACCATTCGATGACCTAACGTAAAGCCCTACCACTACCTAGCAAAGCCACCACCGAGTAGGTCGGCTGACAACCCCTCTTCGGCCAACGGTGGCCAGAGCTCTAATGAAAAAAGGTCTTAAGATTTTGCCTTGTTTTTCCTTATTTTCAAAAAAAAATTTAAAATAATTATAAAAATATGAAAAAAAAATAATTTCTAGATTAGTTTAGATGTAATTTCATGCTATAAGTTTATTTTTTCAAAATTTTAAATATTTTATATACTTATTTAATAAATTCACTATTCAGCTGAATTTTTAAATCTAAAACAAATATACTAAATGATGTTGTTTTGAGATCAAAATTTTTCTATAAGATACATATTACATATATTTTATTGTTAAGTAGTCCAATTTTGATTATATATATATTTAGTATTTATCTTTTTTTAGGCCTTAAAAATGGTTAAAAATAAGGTAATTTGTGAAATAAATTGAATTTAGGTGAAATAATTCATAAAATTAGGATCCAATTAATTATAAATGTTTGAAATGATGATGGGATAGGTTGGAATTAATTTGGTGTAAAAATATTATTATTTTCTTAATTAATCATGATTTAAGGGTAAAATTATAATTTTAGGTATATAGGCGATAGACCTAATTGCATAAAACAAGTTGCTAGTTGAGTTCTATATATTTTTTTGAGTCTATAGGAATTCTCTTATACTTATTTGAGGATCTATGCTATTTACTATGAATTTTGCTAGTTGAGTAGCTTATATTAATAACCGGGATATATACTTAATAATAATATATCAAAATATGTTAACCATTTGATTAAATCACACGGGAACATACCTTGACTAGTTAAGATTATTCATTGCTTTTATCATATTTCACTCTATTATAGACATCAGGTTATATATATATATATATATATGTATATGCACTAAGATTCAATAATATAAGATTTGTCATATTTTATTGCTAAATTATGTGAAAATATTTCATTTACATAGTACGATATTACTCGTCACATAACTTTATCTGTATACTAGGATTAAAAATACCTTTTAGAAATCATCTTTTAAACAAAACATGTAATATGTATTATCGAGTTCAATACCTTTTAGAAATTATCTTTTAAACGAAACATGTAACATGTATTGTCGAGTTCATACAAACTCCACAATACTAATCTTACTAGAAACTAGATCGCTTTAGGTAGTTAAATAAATGATTCCTATAATAATACAGAAGATATTGTCCTAAGATGATCTTTTCGTAATTAAAATGTAATTTGATTAATAAAAAGTATGTTTTAACATAATCAAAATGATATAACATAATTAGTAGTAAAACCATGCATATTAGATAAGATTAAGCAAGTTGTTATAACTTATATAATAAAATACTTAAAGCATATACATACGTATATATATAATGTATATGTATATAAATATATATATACAACTCTATTGAATAACTATATCCCAACTAAATACTAAATAAAACCTTGACGTTTTCGTAAATCCTACGAAAACTAAATACAAGCTTTGGTATATATAGGTTTCCAAGTGAGTAAAGCTAAGATATTCTAAATCTGTCGAAATGAGCTTTAGTACAAGTAAGTAGGATCAATACTTCATAGCATTTTGGGATATTATTTTAGAATATCTACAGAATATCTACAGACCTTGGTATATATTGACTTATGATTGTAGTTAGCTATTTGTACGTTTGTAAGGGCTTGTGGTTGGGTTTTGATTTGCTGTGATGAGAGTTGAACACCATGTAATAGTTGATTTGTAAATGTTAATCTATAAATATTATTATGCTTGAATTGTTTGAGTTTGATTAGTTACCCTAAAAATAAACTAATTTAAACTCGGCTTAACATCTATCCTATTATGCATTGCAACCTAGTAAGGGTAACGTTTAGGATTCTCGGGCCAAACATGAACTCCTTTTGATAAGAATAGCCGAAATGGTTTTTTCCCTACCTGTAATTGAACTAAGTGATAGATGAGGCGGTCATAGTAATGTTAGGGGTCGTGGTTCAAAAGTGGTTATAGGAAGAGGGTGTTCTCTACTGTATAAGCCTTGGTTTGGTCTTGATTTGCAAGTGTACAACGTTAATCTCCTCAACTTGGACTAAAGCAAGTGAAATTTCTCTAATCTCACAACGGACTAGATAACGTCGTGCAATGGCATTTACTTGTACATACATTGCATCTAACTAACTTGGTTGAAAACCCTACTTGTAATGTATTGAGTGTATACTTCTATCTCCGACCCACTTACTAAGCAAGTTGTCGCCTATTCCCCTATAGTTTATTTTATAGGTTCCAAATTGATTACAAGTACCTACCCAATACCAGAACACTAGTAAAATGGGATGAAGAGTGAGATGCAACAAGAAATGATTGATTATTACGCTTAGTGTTAACTTTTTTATCTTTTAAGGAAAACTATATAAGACTCCTCAAGGAGCTTGGTAATTTTCAATATTTTGGTCTGTAGATGAAAGATAGATATTTGTGAGATTTACTACCACTCTTTTATAAGGTTAAATTACAAGTTTATTTTTACAAATTATTTTAAAGGATTACTTTACAGGTTTATATCAAACACGTATCGAATTGGACACTTCAAAGGGGTAAAATCGAGTATGCCTAATGTGAACTAGGTCTAAGATAGTAGCTGTAAAGATAGTTTTTATCTTAAGATGGCTCATAGGTAGAACTGTTATAACTGCAACTTTTTGGAGCATGACAACCAGCATGAGCACCACTACTCTAATCACCAATAACACCTTAAACACTAGAATCCAACATAGTATAATACTTCTCTAACAGATTAACAAGACAATACACAACAAACACTTCTACTTACTACCCAAAACCTTACCAATACACTCTAACAACTTCAATCACCTGACACTCACTTCAAACACAACAAAAGTGAACTTATCTGTTTTCACAGTAAAAAACAAAGTATAATAGAGTAACAATAGGAACTACACTTACTAACACACAAACCCCCACTCTACAATTCATAACTTTAGAAATTACTTCACATGAACATACTGTAGCAACTACGGAAGGAACACAGTAGCTATTAACAACAAACATTAGCCAAACTTCACACATTCCCTCATAAAACCATGATCTAGTACTAATGAAGCTAATGCTTCTCTAAGGGTTGTATATGTGGAGAAGCTTGGAGAAGCACCATAACAAAAGGAACCAAAAGAAAATAAAAAAAGTATTATCAAATCCGAGCAACTATCAATAGAATATGACATACCAATTGATCTTACTCAGCCTACAATTCATCAGATATGACTTACCAATCCAAATTATAAGGTCACTTGCCACTCCTTCTTGTTAAATGGAATAAATAAGAGTTATAGGCAAAATAAGAACACTAGGGTTGCTCATAAAAGGATGCTAGTAATAATCAATGTAATGAGTTATTATCTGTGTACAAATAAATGAGGTTTATATATTAACCGCACTAGGGTTACAAGCATACATGGAAAGAACAAAAAGGGTAATTTACAATTATAATACATGAAATATACTAAAAATAGTATAAGAGACAAAGAATATTCTGTATGAAAAAGTAAGGAATCCTTCTAAAATGCTATGCCAAAAGACACATATAAAGGGTTGGTTGGTGCCATGTACAGAAGCTGTTCTTGTTGTGAGTTTGGAACAGTCTTGCAATCATAGGAATAAGCTTAAGGGACATTGGAACAGGGTATGAGAACTTAGCAAATCTAGTCCTATTTAGGGCAAAGCTTGGACATTGAGAGATATTCGGAGTTTAAGCTAGCATTTTTTCAAGTTAAGTACTTTGGTTACTCGGCTTGATCAAATGTTTGAGATCTGTTTGCTCTAAAGCTGTTGGATCAAAGCTTGGCCATAGGTATAGCTACTAGGCAGGTTGTATGTCTACTCAGCAAGTTGGCAACTGTATTAAAACTTACGAGAGCTAAGTACTCGGATTGGCAATAGTGTAAAAGATGGAGATTAGAATAGGAATCCTTGTTCTCAATGAGATTTCGCGTTACTATTCTCTGTGTGAGTCCTTAGAGTCCTCTAACTAGGCTATGCATGACTAGTTTGAGGGGTTGATTCCTATTACCTTTAGAAAACCCTCCCAAAGACGTTGGGAACAAAGTTGCTATTCAATACGTCGTATCATCCTCAAAGGGACAAGCAAACTGAAGTTGTTAATTGAACTCTTGGGTTGCTTTTAAGAGCTACCCTAGGTAGAAATTTGCAAGATTAGGATTGGTGTTTTCTTATAGTAAAGTTTACATATAATCGCTCAATATACAGCATAATAGGGAAAATACCTTTCGAGATTGTATATGGTTGCAATCCTAACACTCCACCAGATCTCTTCCTGTTTAAGCTAAGTCTTGAAGATAGTTAAAGTGAGCTAAACAAGGCAGCAAAGACTCAATAGCTACATCAGAAGGTATATGATAGGTTGTAGGAATAGGAAGAAAAGAACAAACAATTAGGTGTTAAGGTAAGAGGTAGAAGATCTTTGACCTAAGAGATCTTGTATGGATTTATCTTTGAAAAGACTGAATTTCTAAGGTGAAGGGCTCAGAAACTAGCCCCCCAAGCTAATGGACCGTTTAAAGTGTTAGAACAAATTGGTGATAATGCTTACAAGATTGAGCTTCCAAGGCATTATGGTGTTTCTACAACCTTTAACATTGATGATCTAACGCCTTGTATACGGGATGACTTAGAGCAAGATTTGAGGGAAGATCTTCAAGAGCAAGAGGATAATGATAGGAATCTGTCACCTATTTGTCCAATCACTCGAGCTACGGCTGAGGGTCTTTAGAGCTTAGTTGTGAGGATTTTGCATAATAAACCTTCTGAAGGGGAACTACATCTAACCGCTTCATTTCTATCACACTTCATTGCATGGAGAGAGTCTTTGACTTTATTATTGGCTAACGGGAAGGACTCTGTATAACAATTGAAGGCCAAGTGTATTGTTGAGCAAGAACATGAGTGCAAGATGAAAATCATGGTTGTGTTCCAACGAAGTTGCATTGAAAATTGTTGGCCAAGAGAATCACAGTCAAGTCCACAACTATGTACATGGGCATGGACTTCCATAGCATCACTGTAGTTGGGTCTACGGTTGTGTATATTAGGTGTGGACCTCTCATTAGGAAATTAATCAATTCATGATCGAAGTTAACATCAACAAGAACAACGGTCTAGGAGCATGGCCATGTTCCCCGACCATGGTCACATTGCAAGATGCAAATATTTTATTTTGTTTCCTATTTTATTTGTTTTCCTTTCCGTTGTTATTGTTATCATGTAAATACCCTGTTAGACCATTCAAAAGGAAGTTTTGGGCATTATTATTGAATAATATCATTGAGAATTCTCTCAATTTTCATTCTTATCAATTCTTTGGAATTGTGGTGGACAACACACTTATTAAACCTATAAGTCATATCAGGGGAGACTAGTGTTGTACAAATTTTTTTTGGTGCATAATATCCATCAAACACCATTTATCTTCTTATCGCTCAAAACAAATCTTAGATTATTATCCATGATTAATTTGATGGTTGTAGTAATTGTAAAGAGAGAAATCAGCTATAAAATATAGATCGGAGAAAGCTAAGCAATCCACATCACGAATGGTGTTATCCGGTATCTTCTTTATTACATTTGATTGTGTTCTGATTTATTACCTTAATAGTTTCATCTTTTTAGGATTTATTTAGTCTTATCATTATTAGGATTGTTAAAAGTTTTTCTGTCTTATAGAATGCTGATGGTCTTTCCTTTCCTTGTCTATTTCGAATTCTTTTGTCTGTATCAAAATCCTTTGTCTGCTAAGCGGCTGTTTTTGCTAGTGTATATTCCTTTATTTTTCTCTTTTTCAGTTGAGTTCTGATTTTATCCTTACTTATCTAGAGTCTTTTGTTTGATGTTTTCCTTTTGTTTGTCTCTTCTCAATCGAGTTATGATTTTATCCTTACTTATTCGGAGTTTTTTTGTTTTATGTTTTCCTAATTATCTTTAGTTTATCGTTGTCTTGACGTTCTTGATCACTTGAAATGGAGGCCCAAGAATTCCATGGAAATGATCAAGAAGAGATTGTTATTTCAAATCCTGAAGTATCGGTTAATAGAACTTAATGGTATCTCAGTGGAAAGGTTATTTGTGAGAAGAATTTGTTTAAAACCATACTGAGTCGAGCATGGGAAAAATTTGGTAAACTGAACATTTCTCACTCATGAGACAATCTGTTCATCATATGTCCGCAAGATGAGAAAGCTTTGCTGAAGATCCTAAAGTTGGATTCATGGCCTGTGATGGGCTTTCCAATCATCCTTTCAAGATGGATTCGAATAAAAAGCTGGATACCTTAATTTCTCCACGTATAACATGTGCGGATACAGTTATATGATCTCCCTTTGCAATTTCTCACTATAGAAAATGCAAGAAAAATGTGCAATAGAATTGTTGAGGTTATTAAAGTTGAAGACTGTTCCATTATTAAAAGAGATTATCTAAGGGTGCAGGTGAAGTACAATATGCTGAAGCCCCTAGTTGACGGTTTTTGGATAACGTATGGTGAGGATGACTCCTTTAAGGTTCCAGTTACTTATGAACAACTTCCTAATTTTTGTTTTTCCTGTGTAACTATCGAGCACATTGAAAGCTATTGTGCAATGAAAGATAAGGATGGTTTTAAACATCGTAATTTGAATTCGAGCCTCAAAGCATATGGTGTAGAATCTACGACGAATTCGGAGGACATATCGAACCAGTTGAAGGGATAGACGAATCGGATGAATGATGAGGAAGATGATCGAAGGAGGAAAGTTGATGATACTAGAGAAAGTAGTATTTTTGTATTCAACGCCTTTGATTTGAAGAGCTCAATAAGGAGAGCAATAATACGGGATTTATGTCTGGGTGTAAAGAGAAAGGCAAGTTAAGAGAGGAGGAGATGGGTGATGGGAGCGGAATAAAATTTTCCAGTAGGAAAACTGGAGTTGTTTGGAAGAAAATAAAGGCACTGAGGAAGGCTTGAAGGCTGATATTTCTTCCTTCAATTTTTTGGGCTCTGGCCCATTTTCTCTCGAAGCTCTTTTTCAAGCCCATGCATACAATCCCTCCTCTAGCCTATACGCTGCCCGTACAAAACAGCCGATGTCATTGCCTTCTGTCGTTTCTCCTTCTTCCCATATCCTCTGAACCTTCTTTGCCGAACCCCAATCTTGCCTACACGTCCACCTACATGAATGAACCCCTTCAACATAATTGTTCAAATAATCATGGGCGAAATTGATAGGCCTACGGTTCATCTTCCCAACCCTTTGATACCTCTGCGTCTTCGTTGCCAAGCCTTAACCCTAACCTTGATCCTTCACCCATCCAACCTTCCCATTATTTTGTTGACAAGCCGAAAAGTCCCATAAACAATTTTACAAATTCTTTGGCTATAGATCAAGCAATAGATGGTTCAAAAAGAACTTTATCTCCTATCCTTTCTCCTATAATAAACTTGTTAGTACCCTGTCCATCAAAAGGGCTTTCAACAAATATGAAGATTCTCTTTCTCCTGTTCGCATGAAGAAATTAAATAAATTATAGGTGCATCAGGAGAGAGTCCATGAAAGGAAAAGAAGCATTAATAAAATAATCGGGAGTGTCAAGATCCATGAAGACAATGTATTAAAGGTAAACTCGAGTTTGAAAGCCATTTGGTTTGGGTTAGGATTGATGAAGTTAAGCAATTTCACATCTGTGGGTTGTAGTAGCTAGCTTAACTCAGCTACTCGGTCACCATGATTACTATTTTGTGGAATAATCGGAGACCAAGCGAATCCTTGACAATAATAGAGTTGCAACATATGATCCTTAAATATGGACCCAATTTTATGTTTCTTACAAAAACATGAAAGAAATTGTCCTATAATGATCATCTTAGAAGAAGTTTCCATTTTGATGGGTCTTTCTATATAGAGCCCAAGGGGTTAAGTGGTGGTTTAGCTGTATGGTAGAAGTGATGGAGTGCTAACCTTTGAACCCTTTACCCGAGCTTGTATCTAAGTCTTACAATCTCTTACAAGAAGAATCGTGTCTTATCAACCTACCGAGTATGAGCTCCAATCCATGGAAGAGTTATGGAAGAACACCCTGATGTACTATTTCGAACACATTTTGACTTATCGAATATCGAAGCTAACCTACTAAATACCCAGTCCTATTTGTTGAGTGCCAAAGCCTACCTATTAAGTGCAAAGGTCGATCTGCTAAGTGCTAAGACAGAGGTCCTTATATGTCGAGCTCTCCTTTTCTATCCTCCTAAGCTGTAGCTTCACCCAATCACCCCGGTAGCCTTTAGTACAGCACAACAACAACATCCTTGATACAGACCAACCTAGTACATGTGAACCTTATTACGGCATGATACCTTTCCCTTTTTTAACATCTGTACTATATTCTTTTTTTTTGTCATATTTACCCCTTTTGCTTGTAATAGGAATCTCCTTCTTAGATTATCCTTTATATAATTTTCTATTATTGTATTTTTGTTTTAAATGACTTACTATAAATAGTTTTTTTTTTACTATAGCTACAATGATCTTATACCCTACGATTAATGAATATCCTTGTTTTTACGAGATACCATTTTCCAAGTATATCTTTTTCCACTCTTATCTAATTTTGCTGAGCAACTTAAGATTAGTAGCGATTAAATTTAAGTATCAGCTTATATGTCATATCGAGTAGAATACTAAGTCGTATAGTGTTTCTTGGTGAGTCATATCCAAAAAGTAACTTCACAGAAGCTACTATGTTTGCCAACTTATTCATTCCCTCTTTCTTCAATACTACGAAGGACTTATTAGTTACTCCTTTTTGGTAAGCCCTAATGATTAACTCAGCTCCTAGGCACATCATATAATCTCGATATTAGAGCTTGAGATTATAGCTAAAAGCTGATTACAACCAAAAGCTAATTATAATCAAAAGCTAAGTATTGTAGTAGTTTGCTTCTTGTTATAGTGTATGTTCTGTTATACAACGTGGATTCTTAAGTTATTGTATAATAACATATTATCAAAGTTAGTATGAAATCTTCTATTGAGTAGTGAATTTCCTAAAGTTCTGTATTGAGAATGTCTAATTCCAGTGTTTAAGGATAGATTAATGATGCTAGGAGTGACGCTCATGGTTGCTGTAGTGTCACTCAACAAACCTTACGAACCATCGACAAGCAATTGCAAGACCTTTTTGCTATTGTACCTGACCTGGCAACATCAATATAGGGGGTAATAGAGACTAGGCCTCAAGAAAGAGTTGATGAACGAGGCTAAGATGTAAGAGACAATCTGAGAAGACAAGCAATTGAACATAGAGCACTGGAAGCTGTTAATGTGAACCTAGTTCCACCCGATATGTTAAGAGGCTTGCAAAGAATAGACTTGAGTTAGATGAAGTTTAGGAGTATGGGGAGGAAGAAGAACAATATGACGGACTCGAAGAGTGATGCTTGTATTGAGAATGTCAAATTCCAGTGTTTAAGGAAAGATTAATGATGCTAGGAGTGATGCTTATAGTCGCAGTAGTGTCACTTAATAAACCTCGCAAACCATCAACAAGTAATTGCAAGACCTTGTTGCTATTGTAGCCAACCTGGCTATATCAACGCAAAGGGTAATAGAGACTAGGCCTCAAGAAAGAGTTGATGAACGAAGCTGAGATGTGAAAGGCAAGCTAAGAAGATAAGCAATTGAACATAGAGCTCCAGAAGCTGTTAATGTGAACCTAGCTCCACTCGACATATTAAGAGGCTTGTAAAGAGGAGACTTAAGTTAAATGAAGTTGAGGAGAATAGGGAGGAGGAATAACAGTATGACAAACTTAAAGAGCGTGAGCTTTGTACTTTCAGAGGAGCCAAACATCTTAACGTGCAGGTTTTGAGCTATAATGAGTCCAATAATGCTAATGACTACCTAAACTAAGAGGAGAAAATTGAAAAGATATTTGACTTTTACGATTATGAAGACTCAATGCGTATTTGAGTAGCTACTTTAGAATTTTTTAAATATATAACAATATGGTGGAAGAAATTGCAAAATTTATGTCAACAAGCCCAATATGAAATTAGAACCTGAAATGAGATGAAGAGTATATTGAAAAGTAAATTTGTGCTAGAGCATTATGAACAAGACACCTTTCAACATCTTCAGCAACTCAAACAAGGTAGCCAATCTATAGACAAATAATTCTAAGAGTTCTAACTACTAATGATCTGTTGTGATGTCAAGGAATTAGAAGCTCAAACAATGGCAAGATTTATTTCTAGCCTAAAACCTAAGATTAGTAACATAATACAAGTACAAAGACTTTGGAGTTTAGATGAGACCATCCGAGTGGCCTAGAGAGTCAAAAGGTAAAGGTAAAATTAACTTAATCGAGAGCCAAACAGCCAACTTGGCTTGCTGAGCAGAACTAGTATGCCAAGCCGAACAGGATATGACCAAGCTCAATATAGTTCTGAGGTTAACCACCGAGGTCAAGGAGCCTGAAGCCAGAAGGGATCAAGGTTCGAGATTTGGTGGGAAAACCAGAGAGATAAATGTTTCAAGTGCCTTGGTTTTGGACACGTAGTTATTCAATGTCCAAATCAACACATCATGACCATTAAGGGAAAGAAACTATAATTCAAAGTAGAGAGTACCGATAAAGGAGAGGAAGAAGAGGTAAATGTTAATCACCTATTAGATGAGTTTCAGGAAGATTATGATGCCTAAATCTAACTTGAATTGGGAGAATACTATATGATTGTATGAAGATCTCTCAACACCTTTACCTCCGATGAGAATGAATAAAGAGAAAACCTCTTCCACACTAATTGTCGAGTGAATGGAAGCTTATGTACTTTAATCATTGACGGGGGAACTTGTACCACCGTTGTAGCATAAGTAATGGTGAGGGCTTTAAAGTTACCAACTTGTCTTCACCCTAAGCCCTATAAGATTCACCAACTTAATAAGAAGGGAGGTCTACCTATTGTCAAGCAAGTCAAAGTACCAATTACTATTGGTAACAGGTATAGGGATAAGGTGTCGTATGTCGTCCTACCTATGTGTGCTTTATACATACTACTAGGCAGACCATGGCTCTTTCATATTAAGGTACTCTATGATGGGTACACTATAGAGGAAGTCCTTAATGATTTCTTATGCTCGATCTTCTAAGGATGTTAATAGCAAAGAGTTTGTACTCTTATTGGTCAAAAGACTTCTTGAGTTAAAGGATGTTGGAACATTACCTACCAAGGTGTAGATATTGCTCCAAGAATACGTTAACTTGTTTCCCGTAGAGTTGGCAAGAGGTTTCCCCCTTGTTAAAGGTATAAAGCATTGCATCAACCTCTAACTTAGAGCTGTTCCACCTAACTAACTTACCTATAGGCTTAATCCTGAATAGGCAACCAAGCTGAAGAAATAAGTTGATGAGTTAATCGAACATAGATATGTTTGAGAAAGCATGAGTCTTTGTACTCTGCTTGTTATACTAGTGCTAAAGAAGGATGGCTCATGAAGAATGCGCATTAATAGCCGAGCTATAAAAAAGATCACTATTAAGTACCAATATTTGATCCCACACTTAGATGATATGCTCGATAGGTTGCGTAGTGAGTAAATATTTTTTAAGGTTGATTTGAAAAGTAGCTACCACCAAATCTGAATGAGATCGGGAGATGAATGAAAGATGACTTTTAAAACGAAGGACAGTCAATTCAAATGAATGGTGATGTCATTTAGGCTCATAAATGCATCGAGCACCTTTATGCAATTTATGAATCATGTTTTGAGATCCTTAATAAGAAAGTGTGTTGCAGTTTATTTTGACAATATTTTAGTATATAGTGCCAACCTCAACTCTCATGTCAAGCACTTAAATTCAGTATTTAATATCCTTTGAGCTGAATGATTGTTCGGCAATTTAAAGAAATGCGTGTTTAGTTAAAGCAAGATAGTATTCCTCAAATATGTTGTCTTTAGAGGAGAAATCAGAGTTGATGATGAAAAGATCTAAGCTATTCTTGAATGGTCGACACTGACTAGTACTGTTGAAGTAAGCAGTTTTCATTATCTAGTTTCGTTTTATTGAAGATTCATTTAAAACTTTAGTTTTATAGTTACCCCACCGACCAAGCTGATAAGGAAGAACTCTGAATTCAAATGGTTCGAGAAATCTTAGAACGGTCTTAAGGAGATCAAATCCAAGTTAACTTCTGCCCCAATGCTAATTTTGCTTAACTTTAGCAAGGTTTTGAGCTGGAATGTGACACGTCCAAAGTCAAACATTAGAGTTGTTCTTATACAAGAACATTGACCGATTGCATATTTCGACGAGAAGCTCAGAGGTACCACACTAAATTACTCAGCATATGACAAGAAGTTTTGTACCCTTATCTAAGCACTTCAAAGCCGGCAATATTACCTATTACCAAGAGAGTTCATTATCCATATAAACCATGAATCTCTTAAGCATCTTGAATGATAGCAAAAGCTCTCCCAACACTATGCTAAGTAGGTTAAGAACCTAGAAACCTTTTGCTATGTCATCAAGTATAAGAAGTAAAGTTTAACTGTAAGCCCCGTAATTAAGTATTTACGAGTAAATACATAAAATTTAAAGCGATAGGGTAAAATATTTAATCGAGCTCAAATTTGACGACGAAGTTAGGAATATTTGTAAAAATGATCCTGTAAGTTTGAGTTTAGAAAAATAAATAATTAAATATCATAATATCAATTTATATATATTACCTGTTATTTATCAAGAATGTGTAAAACAAGTTCTAATAATTAGCGAATTAATAGAGATAAATTATATGCATACTAAAAATCATAAAATAGCATAAATAATATTTAAAATAATTTATTTGTACAATATATGTATTTACATATAGGTAAAAATAACCAGAATTATTTGAAATACCTAGAATATGCTAAAATAACATTAAATAATTAAGGAATATTCATAAAAAATCAAAGAAAAGTGTTACAAAATGTGGAAATGTCCAAAATAGAGGCGTAGCATGCTAGAAGTCAGAGAGAGAAAATTAACCTAACTAGAAAATAAAAAATGAAGGAGATAAAGGACAAATGGCAACAATTAATTCACTAACCTATTTAAACTACTCTATAAAATGGGAGACACTCATATGGAATTTAGTTTGGCCAATTTAGAGCTTAGAAAAAAAAAAAAGGAGAGAAGAGAAGAAAGAAAAGAATATTTTTACAAAAAATTAACAAGTTATAGTACAAATAGGGCTTATAAAGAGAACCTACAACTAACGACCGCTTGGAATCTAATGATCACCACTAGACAGCAACTCCACCAACTAGAGCTACCAACATAGTGGTAGCTATCACTAGTGGCTACAAGTTTATCAAATAGGTAAGTCTAATCTTCATTTCGATTTTTTTATTTATTAAAAATATTAAATATATTACAAGGTATTTTTGTATATAGATTTATGAAAAAAATTTAATTTGATAAAATTAGGTCTTGAGATGTATAATGCTTAAAAAACCCCTAAATCCAAGCCAGTTTTCAATTTTGATTTAAATAATCTTAATAATGTAGTTTTGACTTCAAAATTTTTGTATAGATTATTTAGGATATTCTTAATAGTGCTATGGGGAGATTTTTCAAAAATTAATTTTCTAAAATTTTACTTAATTTTTAGGCTTTAAATTGTAGAAAAAAAAAGGTATATTTTAAGTTACTTTTGTGATTTACAGTTTATTTGATATAAACACTGATTTAGTATGTAATTAAGTATCTTGGGATGTTAGTTGTTAATGTAGGATGCTATTTGATATGTCTGAGGTATTAGATGTAAGTATTATGTGTTTTATGTAGCAATTATGTGTTAATAAGTAATATGTGAAATTGGAAATTAAATAAGTAGAAAATATTATGTAAAAATTAATTGTATTATAATATGAGGAACATATTAAAAATTTGATTTGAAACTTAAATTTAGAAAATTATGTGAAAAATGTTAGTTGTTTTCACATCAAAAGTAAATTCAGTAGTTAAATTAGGAATAGGTTGTACTATATATCATTAGATGAATTTCACATGTTGGCTCGAAAGAAATTCTTAAAGTTTACAAGTAAAAACTATAATTAGAAATTGAATTAGAAGATAATTTAGATACCGATTCAAAACTTGAATCAGAAACTAGTATAAGATTATTTAATTATAAGTAATATAAAACTTAGATTATTAAATATAATTATGATTTAATATAGGGACAAGTGGCAACAAGTTGACCTTGTGGCAAATCGAGTGAGCAAATAGAGGATTTCTAGTAAGTTAGAATCAACACATCACTGTATTTTGAAGTATTATATTATTGTACTTACAGACTTAGGATTGTAATTGGTTATGCTTGTAAATGAATGTTTATAAGCATGCTTATGTGTTTCTGACATTTGGCTAATCATTGATGCTTTGCCTGTGATGATTTATGATAAATGGTATGGAGTGAAATTGTTTGATCACCTTAAACTGAGTTTAACCATATTTGACCTAACACCTTAATTAGACATGCATTGCAACCCTTTAGGAGACGGTTAAGATTCTCTTACCAAATACCAATACCTTTGAAAGGGATAGCGTTGTAGCATAATGGTCTTTTCTTCATCCTTAGTCGAACTAAGTGACAGGAAAAGGGGTCACAGTAAAGATGAAGGAAATGGTTTAAATGATAGTTATGGGGGGAGCAGTGCGTCCATTGTACAAACGTAAGTTTGATTACGAGTTATTGCATAAACGTTGAAACTCCTTAACCCGAATTATATAGGGTGAAATTTCTTTAATTTCATAACGGACCAAACCACGTTATGTGATGGAATTTATGTGTTCCATCGCATTTAATTAATTATTTGAAAACCTCTTTGTGTTTGTTATGCAATCTTATGTCTCCATCCCAACTTATTAAGCTGATGATTGCTCATACCCTTATAGATTTTCTTATAGGTGACAAACCAAATGTTGCATTATAATTATCCAAAGGTTAGTGTTCTTTTGAAGAACTTTGGGGGAGTGATGATCAAATTAGCTAATCTATGGAAGTTTTAGGGAGTTTTGTTAACAACTCTTAAATAGATGCGTCGATTTTGTAATATTCTACCTATCAGACTACCATGGTGAGTAGATATTACTTAAGGATCAGAAGACAATATATATACATATCTATGTAAATGTGACTTAAAGTTTATAGTTCTGTGTGTAATTTCAATAATAATTTTATATGAATTGTTTATTTTAAAGCAAATAGTTATGAGCGTTTTGTATAAATCATATCTATGATAGTGACTATGAGGTTAGCTATTATCATAGGTTGGTTTACACAGTAAGACTGTTGCAACTCTACCGCTTCAGGGCATAACATTAACATTGTAGCCATGCCCTTTTTTATTGCCATATTCTTATCATGACATTATATGCTAGAATACTTAGGTTTGGTATCCTACATTATCAATATAAACATGATTCGTACTTTGGAAGCGCAACATTGGAGGAGTAATAGATAAGTTTTATCTGAGTAAAGGATTTCTGATGAAGGCAAAGCAAATCTGTATATCGAGTAGTTCTACCAAGGAATTACTTGTCCTAAAAGCCCATGCTGGGGGCTTAGCTGGCCATTTTGGCTAGAAGAAAATTGTTGAGCTGTTGAAAGAACATTTCTATTAGCCTAAGATGATGAAAGATGTATGCAAAATTCTTGAACGTTGTGAGGTATGCAACCGAGTTAAAGGAGGAAAGGGACAATATGGAGAATATACACCTCTACCCATACCTAAATGGCCATAGACCAATCTAAGCATAGATTTTATGCTCGGCTTAGCAAAATGAGTCATTTCATCCCTTGCCATAAAGCTAATGATGTTTTATTTATTGCTAAACTCTTTTTGCAGGAAATCATGCAACTACATGGTGTCCCAAGAAGTATTGTATCATATTGTCAAAAAGCTCGTATTTAGTATTTCTTGCTATTCCCAGACAAACAACTAGACAGAGGTTGTGAGCAAAACAGTAGGAAACCGCCTTCGAGTTACTGTTGAGAAGGATCTATATGATTGGGATTTATGCCTACTAATCATCAAGTTCGTTTACAACCGCTCCACTTATAACTTGATAGGAAGATCACCTTTCGAGGTCGTTTATGGACTTAATCCAAACTTACCATTGGACATAATTACCAGCTTAACCTCTTAAGGAGAAAGTCAGTAAGGTCTATAACGTACCTAAGAGTTTCAAAAACTACTCTAAAAGTTTGCAGAGCAATTAACCAAGACAGTGCCCTATAAAGAGAGCAAGGAAGCTAAGGTAGAAGGCGAATTATTTACAACTCAGGCAACCTTGTATGGATTTACCTCAATAAGGAGCAGTTCCCAAGGAAGAGAATAAACAAGTTATCTCATAAGTCAAATGGCCCTTTTGAGATCCTTCAATGCGTCAATGACAACGCCTGTGAACTATAATTACCCAAAGGATACGAAGTGTCTCCAAGTTTCAATGTTATCAACTTGGCGCCTTATGTGCCGAAAGAAGAGGAAGATCAAGTTTTGAGGGCAAACCTTTAATAACCCTAAGGAGTTGATAGAGTGCCAACTTCTGGACCCCTCACCCGAGCTTATCTCTAAGGCTTATGATCTCTCATAAGAAAGATCATGTCTTCTTAACCTGCCAAGGATGAGCTTTAATACATGGAAGAGCTATGAAAGAGCTCTTTAAGGCCCTACCTCAAACATACTTTACTCTGCTTGGACTCTTATCCAATCGCTAACTTGCCAAATACAAAGGCTAATCTACTGAGTGTCGAAGCCTACCTACCGAGTACCAAAGTCGACCTACTGAGTGCTAAGTCATAGGTCCTTATACACCAAGCTCTCATTTTCCATCCTCCCCAACTGCAACTTTACCCAATCACCTCGGTAGCCTTGAGTACAACACAACAACAACAAACTTAACATAAACTACCCAGTATATGTCAACCTGATCATGGCATGCCACTTGCCCCACTTTTCTTATGTTTGTACTATGTTCCATTTTGTTTTTCTATCATATTTATCCCTTTTTCTTATATTAGGAAACTCCTTCTTACATTATCCTTTATGTAATTCTTTATTATTGTATCATTGCCCTAAAGGACTTATTATAAATAGTCCTTTTTACTGTAGTCATAGTGATCTTACACCTTACAATTAATGAATATTCTTATTCTTACGAGACACCATTCTCCAAGTACATCTGTTTCATACTTTTATCTAATCTTACTGAGTAGCTCGAGATTAGTGGTAAGTGGACCTTAGTATTAGCTTGTACATCATATTAAGTGAAATACTAAGTTATGTAGTATTCCTTAATAAGTCATATCTAGAAAGCAACTTCATATAAGCTATTGTGTTTGCTAACCTATCCATTCCCTTTTTCTTCGATATCTCGAAGGACCCATTGGTTACTCTTTTTTCGGTAAGCCCTAGTGATTAACTGGACTCTTAAGTACATTAGGAAGGATGATTTTCAAACTCATATTTTATAATACTAAAAAAATGCGATTGATATGAAAGTTGTTTTGGATTCTATGTGTACTGTAAGAATTTCATAATATTATGTGAATCAGAATATTGTGATTGGTTAAGGTTATAGGATAAACTAAAAGAAATTTCAACATATACCCATGATGCATGGTTGGTAGTAGGTGACTTAAATGAAATATGAAACGAAGAGGAAAAAAGTAGGGGAATTTTTTTACCTCCCAGGCAAATTAAAGCCTTTAATGAAATGACATTTGATTATAAACTAATAGATATTGGCTTCAATGGCCACCCTTTTACTTGGTCAAATGGTAGGAGTTATGAGGCTCTCATCAAAGAAAGACTTAACCATGGCTTAATGAATTAAGCATGGCTATAGAAATTTCTTAATATGCAAATTACACATCTTATTGTAGAATCTTCAAACCATTGTTTGTTACTACTGGAGTTGTATAAGAAGGATGTTGTTGGCCTAAGATTGTTTAGATACGAGGCTAAATGGAAGTTAAAGAATGATTATCAGGATGTGGTTGAAAATGGATGGAATTCATGTAAGCAACTGGTTGATCTCTTGGGAGTTATGAAAAAATTGAGTCAATGTAGATGAGATTTGATATCCTATAATGAACATTGTTTTGGTAATGACAAGTGCAAGATTGATGACTTTGTAAAAAAAAAAAAATAATGAGTTGCAAGACAAACAATTCAGTAATGCAAATCTCAATGAATAGAAGAAATTGTGGAAGGAATCGAATAAGCTTCTAAGTTATGAAGAAATATATTAGAAGCAACATCTGAAAATTAATTGACTTAGAAAGGGAGATTGAAATACTAAGTTCTTTCGTAGGTCCACTTTAAGGCTCAAAGTTGGAAATAAGGTTTTCAAAGTTAAAAACGAGATTGGTGAGTGGATAGAAAGTGAGAATGATATTGTGACGACTTTTCTAAGACATTATCATAATCTCTTTTTCTTCTTAGGGAGTTATAGATATGAATATAGTGTTGGACTATGTATACCTAGTTGTGATGATTGAATAAAATAGATGTCTTACCTCTTAGGTGACTTCAAATGAGATTAAACATGTAGCTTTCCAATTGGGTTCGATGAAGGCTCCAAGCCCTAATAGATTCAATAGTATCTTCTTCTAATCTTACTAGAATTCTATAGGGCCCTTCGTTTCTGTAGCGATTGAGGAATTCTACAACTCTAATCCCCCCCTCTTTTAATAACTCAAATATTGTCTTGATTCCAAAATGTTCTAATCATTAAGAAGCATTCCAATTTAAGCCCTTTAGTTTATGTAATTTCTCTTGTAAAATCATTTCTAAGTTGCTAACTAATAGGCTTCAACATTATTTCTCCTTATCAAAGTGCCTTTATTCTTAGATAACTCATTCAAGACAACATTATTATTACTCATGAAGTCTTTCATTATCTCAAAAAAAAAAAAAAAAAAAAGGAGATTGGATCTGGGAATTCTTATTGTGATATAAAGTTAGATATAGCCAAGACATATGATAGGGTGGAATGGTGTTTTTTAGAAGGGGTGATGAGAAAAATGGGCTTTAGTGACATCTGGATTTGGTAGATGATGAATTGTATTGTTTCCGTCTCCTATAATTTGATAGTAATTTGGAAAAGAGATAGGAGCTTTAGTCTTACAAGAGAATATGATAAAGTGACCTATTTCACCATATTTGTTTCTTTTTGTGGCCGATTCACTATCATCTATGATTGCAAAATGAAACTAAATTAGGTAATTTGAAAGGAATTAAAATTAGGAGAAGAGATTTTGAATTAACCTACCTTTTCTTTGTAGGTGATTATATTTTCTTTAGGAAGGCATTTGAGGAGAATTGCCATTGTTTCAATAATATTCTAAATAATTATTATCTCGCTTTAGGTTAACTTATAAATTTTCACAAGTCTTCCCTTTATTTTAGCGAGAATACTATTCCTTAAGTACAGAAAGATATGCTAACATTTTATAAATTAGCCAAGATAGGCGTCTTGGAAATTATTTAGGTCTCCCTATTGAATAAGGAAGATCTAAGAAAGATGCTTTAGCTTTTGTTAGGTCTTGAGTGGTTGCTAAATTGGCAAGTTCGAAATATGAGTTATTGTCTCAAGGTAGAAAGGAAATATTGATTAAATTAGTAGTATACATAATGCCTACTTATGATACTAAAATTTCCCATTAATCGGTGTAAATAGAAGATTGCTTTTGTTAGGTTCTCTCTAACTTAGTTTTGATGATAACAAAAAAGATTGTTTGATCATGGTTTTACAGGAAAAATTATGTAGAGCCTTCGATAAAAAGTTGTACAAGAAAAAAAATAGAAGTTTTATGCATGTAAAAGCTACAATAGAAGCTTAGAATGCTAAATAAAAGGCTAAATGTAATGTGTAAAACGTTGGTAGAAGCTCCAGTAGCAGGTTGACTGTATTATAAGATGAGAACTGGAGTGTTGTAGAAGCTAGTGTAGAAGTTTCAAGGGTAATTGATGAAAGACTAGTAGAAAGTTAAATAAAAAATCTAAAATGAGGTTTAATAAAAAAATACAGTAGAGGCTTAGGTGTAAACCATAAATCGGAATATTTAGAAGTCACTTGTAAAAACTTTAGTAAAAGGTTAAAAGTGATGTGAATTTGAAGAAATCAGTAGAAACTTAAGTAAAAGCTATTGATAGGAAAACATTGAAGCGCTTGTAGAAGCATATGTATAAGGTTTAGAAAGAGTAATTTGAACAAAGTACTGAAAATGTAGAAAGACAAGCAGAAGCTTCGAAAGAGGATAAAGAGAAGTCAAAAGGTCCAACTCCACTAGTTAATTATATTTGGGAAATATAAACCCATTCCACTTAAGTAAGAAAAATATCTATGGGCATTAACACAAAATCATAACCACATCAACATAGATTACAATCAACCTAAAATTGTAGACTAAGATGAATTCAAGTTAGATGTTCATAAGATCTATATCAGATTTACAATAAGGATTGAAAGATTTGTTACATATCCAAAGATCACAACATTCACCAGATAATCAATTAATATCATTTTTTAAATGATGAAGATAAAGATATTAATAACCAAGGCATTCAAATTGAAAAGGTACTAAAAAGAAAACGACATACTAAATACGTGATTGAGCTAAACTTTGAAGAATCCTATTTTTCTCTTCAATTTGTATAATTTCTTGAGTTAGTATTGAGTCTATAACTTTGAAAGAGATTTTATAGTACGGTAGCCTATGTTTAGTTTGTGTATAAACTAGTTAAACAACACAATTGATTTGTAAAGGTTGAGAAGACCTGGTATTGTACTCTCTTTTAAAGTTTGATTAAATTGATATAGTAGAACGATTGGTAAAAACAACTATATCCCCAGTGGTAGAGCTAGAAAAGAGGACTAATACAAGAGGTAAAACCTCTATAAAATCCTGCGCCTGATCTTCTTATCTCTTCTTTTTGTTATTATCATTTTATCTCGTTTAGTTCGACTGCCAAAATATTTCTACTATAGACAATCTTTGAAGATATTTTTTTTAAAGGACAAAGTTTTAACTGTTTATTTTCAAAAGTTTTAAATTTTACAATAATCAATTCATCCCCTTGTTAATTGTTAAACGAGACTAACAACTTTGATGGCTAGATTTTAGTGAGGGGGGATGAGTCAAAAAGGAAAATTCATTAGAAGAGCTAGTCACATTTGACGAAGCTTGAAAAAGATTGGGGTTTAGATTTTAAAGACTTGTCTAATTTCAATAAATCTCTTTTAGTAGCTTGGAGGATTCTAAATAGGCTAAGGGATTTGTGGTGTATTGATACATCTCTAGGGTTGAACAGAGGGGGGAGCACTACAATAGAAAGAGAAGATAGAAAATAAAAGAAGACTAACAAAATTTGGATAGCTACCAACTAGATATGACACACCAATTGATCTTACTCGGCTTCCAATCCATGGAATATGACTTATCAATCCGAACTATAAGGTTACTCACAACTACTCCTTCCTAAGGGAATAGATAAGAGTTAAAGGATAATTGAAAACACTACGGTTACTCACAAATGAAAGTTGTAATAATCCGATAATGTAATGTCATAATGTCTGCATACAATAAATGCTATTTATATACTAGCCCTACTAGGTTTATAAGCATGTATGAAAAGACAAAAATGATAATTTACAATTTGGAATATATGAAATATACTAAAAAAGGTCAAAAAGACAAAAAATATTCTATACGAAGGGTAGAGGAATCATTTTAGAATGTTGCGCCAGAAGACACATGTTGCATGATGGTTGGTGACTTGGAATATAATACAATTCGAACAAAGTAGAGAAAGTTTGCAATTATAGCCGACCTAATTCAGTTCAGGTCGGAGCTCAATCATTCAAGGATGTTTAGATTCCCTTCAAGTTGGGTGTCTTGCAGTTTGGCTCGGATTAAGGTTGGATGCTGGTTAGCCCAGACAAACGATCGAGGCTGGTTTGCTCGAACATTATCCGGGTCATGGTATGGCTATTCGGCAGGTTACCCTGTATGCTCAACAAGTTGGTACGTTTGCTTGGAAGCTATGTTGGCACTTATGAGAGCTTAGTGCTTAGGTCGGTAATAGAGTAAAAGGGTCGGAATAGGAATTCTCGTGCTAGATAGGGATTCGAGCTCGTATTCTTTGCATGAGTCTCTATAGTCCTTTAACTCAATTCCATGTGAATGGTCCAAGAAGTTTATTACTATCATGTAGGGTATTGATAAGTGTGTATTTCCCTAGCGAAAGCTTCTGAGATGCAAGGAAGAGAAAGGGCTCCTCTTGGTGTTGGTAACGCATCTTAAAAGGGAGATGAATTATTGAAAAAGACTATTTATGGCTTATTGGGGCTAAGAGTAAAGTTAAGGTCTTCAAGGTCTTGGTCACTATATGCTTCTAGGTATAAACTACAAAATCTAAATGTTAGGGAAGATTTAGCTGAGCTAAAAGTTAGGGACATTAGAGATGAAAGTGATTTGCATTGGAATTTGGTTGTTTTAAACTCAGTTTTAACTAAAGATCAAAAGAAAGACATTCTTGATGTGAGAACTTGTAGTGGTGATGTGGAAGATAAAATTATATGGCCAGGTGCTTCAAATGGTCAATACTTAGCAAAATTAGGATACTTATTTTTACTGAAAAATAAACCCTATCTTATTGAAGATAGAACATCCTCCTCTTTTATTCTAGGCAACACATGTGGAAAATAATATGGAACTTGAAAATTATGCTAAAACTAAAGCACTTTCTTTGGAGAATTTGTTGTAATGCGATTACATGTAATTTGCATCTTTTTAAAAGAAAGATCCATGCTGATCCACTACGTACTTCTTGCTTAAAAGAGGAGTCCACAAAGCACGTTCTTTTACATTGTCCATGGACTAGGATTGTCTTGAAATCTTTGTTTGGTTATCATGTTTATTTTTCTCATGTGAGCTGGATTGAAGAATGATTTGTTAAATTATCCATAAACCATTTTGTTAATTGAGAAGGAGGTGGATTTTTCTTATGTAAAGTTGTTATTACTCTTTAGCAACTTAGGAAGGAAAGGAGTTCTTGTTGCATTAACAATTTTATACCAAGTTTAGAAGCAACACTATGCAGAATTGAATCCAACATTGGAGAACAACATGTACTGCTGTCAAATAAAGCTGATGTTGATTTGCTGGTAGCCTCTGCAGCAACCATTTCACCATCTAGTCACCAATCGGGGGTAGAATCAGCACATTATGCCGTGACGGATCCATTACAATAGGGTACCAGTGAAAACGCTTCTTCATCAAATTCTCTTTGTTGGAAGCCACCTGAAAGGGAAATTATTAAATGTAATTGTGATGGGTCCTTCCTTCCTAGTTATAAGTTTGTAGGGGTGGGCATTGGTGCTTGAAATTTTCGGGGAGTTTTAATGGTTGCAACAACAAAATCTATTCAAGTTGATGACGTGAAGATGGCTAAAGCTATTGTTATTCTGGAAAGTATGAATTATAGTTCGGCGATTGAAAGTATCAACCAATTGAAGGCATGTTCCTGGAAGATCCGTCCTCCTGTTTTGAAGATTACATCTTTATGTTCTTTGTTTGATTTTATTTGTTTTATCATGTTTCTCTTAACAAGCAAAGCATATTAGGTTGTTGTTTAGGAGAGAAAGTGAAAGAACTTAGAAATAAAGATCTCTTCTCCTCCTTCTATTTTATCTTTTCTATTATCTACTAATAAAAATAGTTGTAGTTGACTCTATTTTTATTTCTATCAATAATACTTCTTGTTGATGGCAAAAAAAAGTAAATAAATAAATAAAAAATAAAAAACTTACAAATTAAGCTACTAATATGAACCAAGGATGCCATTAAGACGGGTTCGGAATGGGTTTTGCAAAACTCAAACTTGACTCGCTATCTTAAAAGGCTTCTCAAAACCATATAAGATATCTTACAAGGTTTTTACTCTATTTCCAAAACCTACTCCTATAAGGTTTTATGAAACTCATTAAAAACTTGACTTGTTAGTACTAAAAAAAAAATTTAAATTGATTTGCGAGTATATATAAAAAATTAAAGTAAATAACATATAGATTATTTTAAATAATAAAACAAATAGCATTGATTATTGAAAACTAAACTAATATCTTTTTATTTTAAGTTAATACACAATTAATGAAACAAATATAGATGAAAATTGAGAAATGTTGAAGGCAAGAGAAGAGAGTCATAAAAGAGAGAGAAAGATATGAGGCTAAAATTTTCTCAAAAGACAAAGCATGAAAGAGACAAAATATTTCTTATTAATTATTATATTTTATCATTTATAATTAATGCTAAATTACTAATATCATATTATTATTTTTAACTAGATTCAAGTTTTCTGTTAAGTTTTTTTCTAAATCCCAAAACCTAATTTGAAACCCTATAAAGTTTAAGAACTACTTTCAAAACTCGACTCAAAACTCTATAAGGTCAAACTGGGTTTTAGTAGATCGGACGAATCGAAAACCCTACAATAACATGTCCAGTGGCATCCCTAAAATGAACCTATCCCAGAATTGAATAAAATATAAATAGAAAAAAGTATATCCAATTTAATTCCCCTTCAAAATTTAGTTAAGTTTTGTGCTTATTGCTACCTAAAATCTATACGTAAAATGTTTACAAGTTCCAATTTATCCGATAAAACATTTTGATTTTTTAACTTTTCTATTTATGTCAATTAATAATGGATTATAACAAAATAAGAATATAACGGGTTGAAATAAAAAGAATATAAAAGAAAAAAGAACTTCAAATGATAACATCAACTTAAATTGAAGATATGAAACATACTGTCTAATAAAAGTTTATAAAACAGTTTGATTTGATTAGATTTCAATATGCTTGTCAAATTTAATAATATACATATATATATATATATTAGTGATTTTTATATACGGTACAATGTACCCTTCAAATATTAAAAAAGTGTGCAAAACCAAAACCTAAAACTTCTAGTAAATGAGGTAGGTATTTTGATATAAGTTTAGGTTATTATAAGGGTATACCCTTCATCTTATTGTTTTAAAGT
The DNA here is from genome assembly GCA_024138005.1 of Lumnitzera racemosa. Lineage (NCBI taxonomy): Eukaryota > Viridiplantae > Streptophyta > Magnoliopsida > Myrtales > Combretaceae > Lumnitzera > Lumnitzera racemosa. The sequence continues at coordinate 15,022,479 of JAMXBC010000006.1, forward strand.
AATTTGGTACATAAGTGTATATCCTCCATCTTGTTATTTCAAAATTTGGGACTCTTATAACATATAAAATCTACCTTAAACTCATCCAACTTTAACGAGCGTAACAATTTCTAGGGTGCGATATATTATAATACTTAATCCTGATTTAAATACGTAAATTGATAAAAACCAGCACGGGAAATGCATTAGTCAGGTTAGTTCTAAGAATTCAAGATGATAATATATATACATGAGTATGTGTGTGTGTGGGTATGGGTAATTGGAAATTCTATTACTGTAGTAAATCGTGATTAAACAGAATTAAGGATTTATGATGAAAAGTGTAGACACCTAATTTTTGCCCCTCTATAGTTATAATTTTTTTATATTTTTTACCAAAAAAATAAATAAATAAATAATAAACAAAAAAATTAATAAAAATTAACAAATGATGAAAATACCAAAAAAATAAGAAAAGAAAAATTATTATAAAGAGTTTTGTAGATTTTTAGGAAATAACTTATATTAAAAACAAATATTTTTAGTTTTAGTTTAGTTAAAAAAATTTATTTTTAGGGAATCGGATAGTTTAAGTATAATTTAATTATACTAAATGTCAAGGTGTAGGCTAACAGCTTAACGGATGAGTATTGGAGTATTTGAATTTAACTTAATTTGAACTCATGAGTTCTACTCTCAACAGGTAGTTATGTCTTTATTTTTCTATCTTTGTAAAAGAAAGATGAAAATGGGATTCATATCTAATTAAATCATATGAATTTAGTTAAATCAGATTTGAACTCATGAGTTCTAGTCTCAACAGGTAGTTATGTAATTAGATATGATTTGATTTAGACTTTATAAAAGAAAAAAACCACAACAGCAACGACATCCAGAATCATCCATAACACTCTGTCTAAGACGTAATCTAATCCGACACAATGAACGGCCATCTGCATTCGCCTAATGCTAACCTCACTACATCTGAACAAAGCCATGTAAGCTTAATTCGAAGCCGACCCTTTACAAGTCCAGATGAAATTTCAATCTAAATCCAACAATTCCACATAGCCAATTTCCAATGTCCAACACCTGACACTCCACGACCGAAATCTTAATCCAAATCCAACAGTTTGAACGAAGCCAATCCAAATCCAACGTCCATTTGAAGTCTAATCTAAGTCCAATGTCCGTTCGAAGTCTAGATTAAAGCCAATGTCTAAAGTCGAAGTCTAGAAATCCAAATTTCTGAAGCCTAACTATCCAACAAATCAAATGAAACCAACGTCGATCCAATTTGTCGAACCAACGTTTACATCCAATGCCAACCGATGAATGCCCTTAAGTCCATCACTAGATGCAATTCCTTTCATTACTTGACACATGAAAGTTGACTCCTCCTCGCCAAATTCTGATCCACTTCTCGATCACGATGCACGATTATGCGAGATTCAATTTGATAAAAAAATATTATTTTTTATTTATTAGTTAATTTTATTGTTTATTTTACTAATTTATTATTATTTTTTGTTTAAAAAGAACAGCAGTACTCCTGACTCGCTTGTGATGATACAACGCCTACTACTTTACTACGAACCACGTACCATTATTGATCGTCACTGTTCACGCAAACAAGAAATCTAAGTACTTTCTTACAGTTTTTATTCCTTTTATTTGTTTGTTTATATTGCCGTTATTATTTAGATTTTTAGTTTTAGGAGATTTGTATTGTTTTATGTGAATAGTTGTTAACTAAAGTATCTTAGTTTTATTGATTATGTAGATTGAGGATTAATTAGATTATATTGGTTTAATTGAAGGTTTATTTAATAAGTAGTGATACGTTTTAGTATTAGTTATTATATAGGGGTATCATATGGATTATTTTATTTTATTTTTTTTTGTAAAAAATATATATATATTAGTTTAAGAGTTGTTAAGATCAGTTTTACTATATATATACATTATTATGTTTTATTAGTTAAAATAGTATACAATATATGCATATGTTAGCATAGGAGTTTTAGTAATAGATCTTATATAAATATATTATATGGAATTATATTATTAGTGAATAGCCATATATATTAGTTTAGGAATTATTATGATTGTGTATTTATTTTTTAGATTTGGCTTTACTTAAGGATTTGTCACATAGAAAGTTGTTTTTTTTTAATAAAATTAATAAAAGACCTTTTTTTTTTAAAAAAAAAAGGATTGTTAAAGTATTTTTTTTTAAATAACAATACTCAAGAGTTAGGACCCCTTTAGATTTTTTTTAAATAAACCGAATAAATTAAAAACGTAAACTCGAGCAGTTTTTAAAATTAAAGTAAATCAACACATTAAAGTTTTTGGAAAGAACTACGATCATCTAATCCCGGCTAGTGGGTACGTAAGTACCTTTGAGGCGACGATAAAATATGTAAAAACTTAGGTTACTATTTTTTCTCTCTTTTGATTTTATTTATTTATTTATTTATTAAATATTATAATTAGAAAAATAATCCTAATTTCAGTAAATAAATAGTGGTATCCGTTAAGGGTTTAATAGGTTAGCCCCCGAACTTAAAACCCTCTAGTTCTTCATTTAAAATTGAAATTAAAGACCGATAGCCAAATCGTAATCAATCCACCCAATTAGTTATGGTTACGGTTTTTTTTTTTTTCCCGACTTCGGTTGGGTGGCGACTCCAAAAATTATTTTCAATAAAAAACCGAAATTTCTCAATTTCTTTAGTCGTGGATTAATATTAAATGGGTTAAGATTTAGTATTAATCAGAAAATGAGAAATCAATTTTAAATAGAAAACTAAAAAACCAGACTCGACAAAAGGTTACGTAATGGATTGAGAATCATGTGAAGGAACGATTACAAATCATTAGTCGATAAACCCACCAACATGGGAATTGGATGATTAGAATTGAAAAGTTACTAGATAAATGGGACAAAGGGGTGGAGAAAAAAATACTCTCTACTATCATATTTATTACGCAAGAGTGGACTTACGAAGCATTGGGCCCCAAGCCATTAAATGCGGATCAGACAAACATACGTCCCAACCATACAATGTCGTACTATGTGAATGGGCAAGTGCAAAGACTGGGGTGACCACTTCCTAATTTGGTCAGAAAATCTTCCCAACCCTAAGCCCGTAAAAAACCTTCGACCTAATGTCTTAAATTATGGCTGTCAGGATGGGGATATAGACTTCCACCCATAAAAATCCTCAAGTCTCTCCTCGCCTAACTAAGTATACTCTGTCCAACAATGTACATTATGTTTAATTTCTTCATCCTTTGAAAAGTTGACTTAAATATAAAAGTGGCTTCATCGAACCACACCTTGGTTGATTTTTTCCTATTGGGATTTTCATTGTTGCCATTTTCATTTTTGTGAATTTTTCTCATTTCAATTGTTTGTCCTTCCTTAAAGCTTTTATTATAATCAACCTCAACCCATTTTGCCTATGTTTTAACAGGGTTAGCCTACTATGATTTACTTAATAAGTAGGTTAGGATTTTAGGCTCTAGCTAAGTGAATTAGTCCTTCAACCTATAATATTTAACCTCTTATTATATTTTGGTAGGTCAAGTGGGCTAACTCATCAACCCCCTAAGATTTTTTTATATAAAAATTTAATTTTATAAAAGAAACATGATAAAAATAAATGTTATCTTTCAATTAAAATTTATTAAAAAATAATATTTACATGTAAGAGAAAAAATAGACAATCTCATTAAAAATAGTTTTTACTTATGAAATATACTTAAGGTGAGAAGACTTAGATGCTAGTTTCTCATATAGTTAGTCTCCTATAATATTCTTTATGGAATTTTTGTTTTATTTACTTTAATTTAGAGTTTCGTTTAAAAACAAGCTCAAAGCTTTCTTTTAAAAAAATTATTATTTTGTTCTTTGTTTTTTTAATTTTCAATTTTGTAGGTTCATAAACCAATCGGCCTAATAGCAAATTAGCTCACTTTGACTTGTAGGTTAAGTGGAGAGGGTTAGGAGCTTGCTTTTTAAATAGATTGAAAATTTCAACCCTAATCTACTCCATTTTTTTTCCCCTTAGTTAAATGAGCTAGATTGCGTGACCTATCTTACTCATGTAGCTCTAACTTTCACAAGCTCATTCTAAAAAAAATTGTAATAGCTAATTGTCAACAATTGAATCTTTACTAATTCTTAACCATACGTAAGAGGTTTATCATCGTTATACTCTACTTTTTTCTTATGACTTTAATCTCCTTTATTTTCATTATCATCTTCGTCCTCTAAATCTATTTGTATGTAATATTGTGAGCATTGCAAATGTGTGCTAATTGTCATTTGTAGCGATTGATCCTAATTAGATTGAGGAGGAGTTGTTTTGGCCAGATCATATATTTGAATGTTTTCAGTTGCAAGATAAGAAGCATCTTGAAAATATTGTCATTATATACTTTTCTTGTTTTGATTGAAATTATATGATTAATTAAAATTTTGTGACTTTTGGTTCATAATAGGAAAATTTTGAACATATTGAAAATGTGGAAAACCTTGAATTCCTAAAAGTAGGGGTAGGGAAATAAAATTAACCATCAAACCAAATCAAACAAAAGATATTGTTTTTTAATATTTTTTTCCCATTTGGTTTAAAAAAATCTCAATTTCTACTAAACTAAAAATTTATAATTGGTTTAAAGGGATAATCTGAACAAAACCAGACCATTTAAGAAATAAAATAATGTTTGATTTGTAATTGGATAATTCCCTTTATTCTAATATGGTATTTAAATGTATATTTATTTAGAATGTATATGCATATAACTTTTATGATCACAAATTATTTGAATATATATATATATATATAATGTTATGCCCTAAACAAGAGAAGTCGTAATAGTCTCGCTGTATAAACAAACTTAAGAGAAGAGCTGACCTTACAGTTGTTATTGTAAATACAATTTACACAAAGCATACACAATTCAACTAGCTTAAAACATTTAATTCAACACCTGTCAATAATTAAACCTGTAGTATGACTTTTTAAAATACATGTTTAAGATAACATGTTGTCTAATACTATAATAGTACTTATATAAGTATTTTCGTACATGGAGTTTTAATTTACATTAAAAGTTTACAAAAGCCACAGATCTCAAAGTTTATTTACAATAAGATAAGAAACTAGTAAGCATCCTATTAATTCCTAATTAGTTTCTTTAAAATCAAACAAAAAAGTCAAAAGTCTAGATTTAATAGATTCTCCTTTCCTCACTTTCCCAAACAACTACATACTAATTTAAGGGTAGTGATATCTATACATTTTAAACTTTCACTTGTCACTTGCAAAAGTGTTTATAGAGATGTGAGCTCAATATCATATAATTACAAACAAGGTTATTAATTCTAATGAAATGCAACACAATCAATCACTTAAAACATTGCACATTGTTATCCAGTCTATTATGAGATCAAAGAAATTATATTAACTCCAACCTAAATTAAGGAGTTTATTGTAATTCAAATCAAAACAAACCCATACTTGTGCAATGAAGAACACTCTCCTCCCTTTATCATCTTTGAACCATGGCTTCCACCTTTTTATGACTTTCTCGCTTGTTACTTAATTCGACGAAGGATGGGGAAGTGACTATTTCAGTTATTCTTATCGAAGGGAGTTACTATTGGTTTAACACTTCTAATCGTTTCCTTTAATGGTTGTTATACATATCTAATTATGTTAGCAGTTAGATTACTATTAGTTCCATCTAGGGGTAACCAAATAAGTTTACAAAAAACAAAACTATGAATTCATGTGAGTAACATGTTAAGGAGTTCAACTCCTATCATAAACAAAATACCAATCATACACATAGCATGCGCACAGAAAGTTAATTTACAACCACAATCAAAGCACTCTGAAGCCTTTAGATACTGTGATATAGTATCTCAATCAGCGGGAAAGTCATAATCCTAACTTACCTATATTGATACTTACTGCGGTTAGCCTGTATTGTCAACATTCTGTTAATTAAGAGACCCCATATGTATGTTAAATCCAAATTTAGTTTTTGTAAGAGTTATGAAAAGTTAGGATTTTTTTCTACTCTTTATGATGGGAATCAAGCTACGGGACCCTAAACTCACAGTTGAGCCCGAGGACAAGAGAGACTAGCATGATGAATTCTTATGTTCCAGCCAACCCCTATTAAGGCAGAATACCTACTTACCGAATCACTTCTAATGCCGTGTTGTACGACTACCCTTTATTCTATGGTGTGCTGAGTTAACTGTTATTCCCTATTACAGAGTCAATCAATCACTTGACATCATCCTTATCGAGAAGTCGAGAGAGAGATTTCAGACTGATTAAGCTATCCATACTCGAACAAACCTATCTGTCCTTACCTTTTATCCACATCTCTTAACGATCCTGCCAGTGTTGTATCGTTACATGTACAGTATCACATGTAAAATCTGTAGCACCAATGATTATTTTTCTTGTATATTCATTTTTGCCCCTTTGTAGCATTTACATTGCCCCTTTAGGAAATATCCTTTTTATCTTTTCTCTTTTGGGCAAGTTGTTGTAGTTTACGAGTATAAATACCCTTATAGTTGTAGTTGTAAAGGGCAGATTATCTTCAATACATTTTTGAGTACTTTTATCCTTGCGTAAACACTGTTGTTTACTCTTGGCTTCACTCTTATTCTTTCCTTTAAGCAAGGTTAGGTGATGAGTAATCTCATTAGACCAATTCGTGCGTCATATCGAATTGTATTATGAATCCTCAGAAGTTCCGTTGGTGCATTATATCTTTTGGAGCTGTTTGTGGGTTTTTGTTTACTGTTTCATTCATCATTGGTACTCTTTTCGTACTTTCCTCATTGATCCATTTCAAGCTTTTGCAAGCTCAGACCCATCCAGCGACCAGCCTTATCTGTTCTTGATCGTGATTTGCATTACTTTATATTATCATGAAGTTATATGCATAAATATATATATTTAAAATATATTATTATTCTTAATGGGGGAAAATAGTTTTATTTAAATATGCATAGATTATAGTTTTATTATAGAATTATATTAAGTTAGTAAGTATCTATAATATACGTAATTGTATTATTACTTATTATATATTGTTTTAATAGTATCTAAATTTACTTTTACTCGGCAAAGTTACATTTTAGTTATGATAAGGTTATCGTAGTACATAAATTTTCATAATATTGGTTATATTATCAATGATTATCCAATTTTAGTAAAAGTGGTATCATTGGGTTTGTACAAACTTGACAATACGTATCATGGGTGCCATCTCAAGAGATCACTTCTAAAAGGTATTTTTTTTTTAGTTTCTAATATACCTATATGTCTCTATCACAATCATTATTATATTATGTTTATATTGTATAAATAAGCTATATTTTACATAATTTTCTGAAATATTTTAGTAATATATGTAATATTTAACCCCAATACTTGTATACTAAGTCTAGGTTATATAACATCACAAAATATGATATAACCTTATCTTAATCAGATATGATCAATACCGATATGTAGAGGATTTATTCAAATATCTATCATAATTTAGCTTAATATTGCTAAAAACATACCTCGATTAGTAAATTAAGTTATTTTTATTACTAAAATTCATAATAAATAGCTTTGGTCATTAAATAATTTCATAAAAATTTCTATAGACCCTTAAAAATACAGGGAATTTAATCAGCAGGTGGTTTCATGTTATCGGTTTATCGCCTATATACACATAATTATATTTTTACCTCTAAATAGTGATTGATTAAATAAATAATATCATTTTTATACAAAATTATTTATAATATGTATTAACATTATTATAAGTCTCTAGAAGTCAATGGGCATCAATTTCATCAATTAATTTTACAAAAATCAATTTATCTCATAATTTGCCTTGTTTTTAGCCATTTTTAGGGTAAAAAAATACAATAAATATTAAACATATACGGATTCAAAATTGGCTTACATTGCAATTAACTAGATTTAACATGAATTCTACAAAAAAATTTCAACTGAAAACAATATCATTTAATATATTTATTTTATATTTGAAATTTTGGTTGAATAGTAACTTTGTTAAGTAAGTATATAAAATATTCATAATTTTACAAAATAAAATTACAGAATAAATGTATAACTAAAATAACCTAGAAACAAATTTTTCATAATTTTATGAATTATTTTAGCATTTTTAAAAATTAGAAGAATAATAAGACAAAAACTTAACTAACCTATTCATCGATGCTCCGGCTACCTTTGGCTGGTGGAGGGTTATTGAAAGGATGGCATGTAGGGTGGGTTGCTAGGGGTAGTAAGGCATAATAGCAAAATACTAAGGGTTTAGGGAATTGGCCTTAGTATAACTTTTGCTCTGTTTTTACTTCTTCTTTTTTTTTTTTCTAAAATTTTTCGGTGATTTTCTTGGGTGTCTTAAGTTGCTAAATGGTTAATCTAACTTCTTAGGTTCTACTTAACTAAATTGGGGTGGTTAGATTTTTCTTTTTTCTTTTCCTTTTTCTCCAGATCTCCAAGCATGAGGTGGCTATTGCTTAAGATTTCTCCTTTTGATTTAACAATTTGTTGCTTCTTAAAGTGCCATGGCTAATTTTAGAAATTCCCAACTAATTTGGATAGGTTTTGCTATTATTTTAGTATTATTTGAGTAATTTAGGTATATCTGTTAATATTTAGTTACTTTATTGATATATGGGTATATATCTTATGTAATTGATATACGTAATATGTAGACATACTCATATAATTATGTTTCTATCGTGTCTTTTATTTTAGGATAAATTTCTAATTAATTTTTCATTCATTGCTTATTTAATATATTTTTATGTTTTCGGGTTAATTTATAGATATAATAATAATTATACTGGGTATATTCATAAAAATACATATATATTTATATAATATGTTATACTATATTATTTCATTTTATAGCTTAATTACTTATTTTTAAGTTTTTATTATATTTCGAGTTCAGTTTTAAAGGTTCTGACGGGTTTTACACTATATTATATAATTACAATTTTAAGATTGATATTGAGATTTTAGGTCATTGTTTTCATAACTCAACTTTGTTGGGTCATTTTAACTAACTTTTCTAATCTATTTATAAAGTTTGGATTAAATTGAATAAGTTTTTTTGAAGCTTTAAATCCAAGTATGGCTGACTTAAATATGATTTTAGGGGCTCATGTATAATTCATATAATATGTGAACTTTATGAAAAAATATAGTTATTAAAATACCTTTAAAATTTCCTTTAATTTATATGGATATTTAATCCATCTACCACTTTGATGGGTATAATACACTTAATTATAAAAAGAAGCAAGTATTTCTAATGTGAGATTGCACATTATATATTTATTTTTTTAAATAAAAATAATTTGATATAATTTATAAATTAAACCGAATTAAATGGAAAAATTATAATTTTGAGAAATTTTCATTTATTATGTAGTTTGGTCTAAAACGATAAAAAATTAAATCGTATTTTTTTGAATTGAGGAAAGTCCATACTAAATCAAACCGAACTTAGGCATGACTCCCCACTACTCGCATCAAATCATTAAACCACGTAATGATAATCACAAACCCAAGGCCCAATGTGTAATTCCATAACAAAACCGTGCTCGACCGCTCCGTCGTTCAAAGTTTCGCGCCATGGAATTCAATTAGACTGCTCTCATTGGCCGATAAACAAACCCACGGATCACGATCCGTATGACTCAAACTCAAACCAATCTTACCCGTTCATTTCATCACAAACGAACGTTCGAGATCTCTCCCTCAAAATACTCCGTAACTCCCTCCACTTTATAAATCTCCCTTTGAAAATCCCCAATTCCGTCGTCTCACACGGATCCTCTCTGAGTAACGAACACTTATTAACTCCTGCAAATTTCTACACCAACAGCATCTATGGCACGTACCAAGCAAACAGCACGCAAGTCTACCGGAGGGAAGGCTCCGAGAAAGCAATTGGCAACAAAGGCTGCTCGCAAGTCGGCTCCAGCGACCGGAGGAGTGAAGAAGCCGCACAGGTTCCGCCCTGGAACGGTTGCGCTGAGGGAAATCAGGAAATACCAGAAAAGCACGGAGCTTTTGATCCGGAAACTTCCGTTCCAGAGGCTGGTGAGAGAGATTGCTCAGGATTTCAAGACGGACCTGAGGTTCCAAAGCAGTGCTGTGGCTGCCTTACAAGAAGCTGCTGAGGCTTACTTGGTTGGACTGTTTGAGGATACGAATCTATGCGCGATCCATGCCAAGAGAGTCACGATTATGCCTAAGGATATCCAGCTTGCCAGGAGGATTCGTGGAGAGAGAGCTTAGGGTTTTTCTTTTTAGCCAAGGGACAAGAGTTCTTTTAGGGTCAGTATTGCAGTTTTTTGTGTTGTGCGTGTGTTTTGATGTGTAAATCGTTTGATGTTTAATGGAATCCTTATGCGGTTCATCGGATGAAATCGTTTGTCATGGTTTTATATTGTGTTGAATAACTATGAAATTAGAAAATTATGGAAATCGGTCGAAGTGTTCTGTTTGGAGCTTGAAAATGAAATTGGAAAATGATGGAAATTAAGAGAAATCAATCAGAAATCTATATAATATTGGAGGAAAAAAGTATGAAACAAGTAGAAATATATATAATATTATTAGTGGGTGATCGGTCAAGATGTGTGTATAAAATAAATAGGGTTAATTTTCATACTAATTAAATGAAATATATTATAGTTCATAAGAAAAAGGAAAATCTGAGTTTATATGGTGTTAATGGTATTTTAGATTAGTAACTGACTTCAAAATTTGTGAACGTGGGAGTGGGATAAAAGGTAGAAGCGTATGGAAATATTCAATGTGTTTTTTTCTCCTTTGTTTATTTATTTATTTTTCAACATCTTTAGCATATGCATTTTGAATATGTAAAATGATAACTGTCGTCTTATAAAGTAGCTTCTTGTAAAACACCGAGGTAGTTAAAAGAAAATCTTTCTACTTAAAGTAATATGGTAAGATCTACTGGTGGCTCTCGCGATGGGAGCTTGAATTGTAACAAAGATGTGTTTAGGTACAAGAAGTAACCTTGTTCTGCATACTATAAGTTTAATGGCTCCTCTTGAAATCTTCTTTTGCTATTGATAGGAGGTTTCTCGCGCTTGTGTGAGCAAGTTTTGCATAACCCCTTTGGGATTGACTCAGTTCAGTTTTGAGCAGCAGAGCCTGAGTTTCTGCAATGGTTGAATTGTGACTGAGAAACATTAAACATGATCTAATGCGAAGTAAAATGGAATAAGGGACATTTTAGACTAATGATTGTTGTCATACCTAAAATGCTTTGGACAGGTGCTGTGATCTTGCGTGATGCGATACTGAATTGCTGCGGTATTAATCATGGGATGTTACTCTAAATAAAGATAAAGATGCTTAAAAGATCATGTCTTTTATTTTTTTGGCAACTTACATGGGAAGTAGCAGCAGCATTAGCTTCTGCGTGATCATGCAGTTCTTTAATTTTGGTGGAAGCCTCAACAGTTATTAAGATAGACTTCGCTGTGCTGTATGCCGCGCATGCGAGCGACATTCCAAGTATGAAGAACAATATTGTGATGGTGATTGTAGTCCATGTTAAAGGAAGCTTCTCCTGATGCCTGCATGATTGGTCCATATTTGCTTAAACAACCGTTTTCTGGACTAGCAACAGCAGCTTAAGCTTGGATGTACTTACCCACATATGATATCACAGGCCCAGCCCTGTTCTACATAAGCACAAATTCTCCTGTCCAAGATGATGTCATTATTACCACAGCGCCGTTGGCCATATGCTAGCCCGTGACAACCGGCGGTCACAAGGTGCACATTCACCCATATTGTCTGACTTCCATCTCTACGGTCGAACCTGAATATGCTCTCTACAAGCCGTTGGAGTTGCAGTTGTATCCCAATGTATCTGCTTTCCATCGAATACATATTTAGATGATTACACTAGGATTGTTAAACAGAACTTTTGACAACTAACCTTTTCCATTTTTTCAAGCATAAAACAGATTGGAAGAATAAAAAAGTCCGGGAATTCAACTTCTCAACCCTTCCTTGACATGGAAATCACAAGGCCAATTTGACTGTCTTTATGAACATCATGGTCATGGCACCCCGTTAACCAATTCAAGGTTAACTAGCAAACAAAGGGTTGAGTCTTGCATAATTCTTCTAACACGACAAAAGGCATCATAAAACATGTGACTCACCAATCATTTATGGCGTCCTTGTTACATTTTATTTGTTGTCATTGGGGTGCAAATATACCTGCTTCAATTGCAAATTATGCTGAGTTCAACTTCGTGTTCGATTGTTTTCTGATTTGTCTGCAATGGAGATCCCAGCTACAATTTCAAGCAAAGCTTCACTTCAAGCTATTTAGTTTAATAAGTTGCCGTTCCCACTTGTGCTAAAGATTGTTAATCAAGTTCAGGAATCAGCAAAATTTTACTTAGTAGAAAGCTGAGCTAGTTTGCCACTTCAATTATTTTGACTTAGCTCAAGTATGATGCTCACTCATGTCACCTTTGGTATATAAGAACAACTTAAAATGAAATGAATTGTGAACAAAATAATAAATCTATTACTATACTTGAAAATATCAAGTTAATCCATGATTTCATTTTGTATTATAGTGGTATTTAAAAAAAAATGGTTACTTTCAAATATATGACTCGTGCTTTGCTATTTTTATAAAAAGGTGATATAAGTTTTCATTTTCAACAAATACATGACATAAGTTTTTTAATTTTTTGTTACTTTGGTATAAGGATGTGGTAATTTCCTATTGGCCCAAAAATAATTATTAAACAATTTAAATATATAATATTAATAAATTTATATAAGCTCTTAAAATTGTGTTTAGGATAATTGAAGCCAAATTTATGGCATTTCAAGAAAAGTTATTTGATTGAATTTAAATTTTACGATTAAAATAAAAAAGTTTGTCGAAGTGACTCAATTAAGTTAGATTTTAAAAATACTAATTCAAAATTCTAATTTTGCCTTTAGAAGTATGATTGCTTAATATTGTACAAAATTGTTTGGAATTTCTAAAATCAAGCTTGGAATGCGACGAGAACTTAAAGATAAGTCATTTAAGCTATAAAATAAGATAATATAATATAATTTATTATATAAATATATACGTATTTTTATGAGTATACTTGATATAAATAATAATAATACCCGTAAATTAATTCTAAATACTTAATTATATATATTATGAATTCATAAAAGTAATTAAGAAATATATTTAAAAAATAAACGATATTTTAGAAACATAATTATACAAGTATAGTTATATACTATACGTGATATATACATATGATATATACTTGTATATTAGTAAAATAACTAAATACTAATATAATATATATAATATTAATATTTAAGCAAATTATCTATCAAAGCTTATCCAAAAGCATTCATAATTGCTAAAGATGGTTGGAAAAAAAAAAAAAAACTACGTGGCATGTTGTAGGAGTTGGGTTGTTGATTCAAAAGGAGAATTTAGAAGACAAGGGCATCTCATGCTCAATCAAATTAGGAAAAAAAAAAAGAAAAACTAAAAAAGGAAAAATTTTAAGTGACCTTGGCCCGTATAAAAGGGGTAGGAACTCTAGGCGTATGAGGTTTAGCAATTGTAAAAGTATGGGTTCGATTGGAGTGGTCACATGCGTGTTGTGTGAGTAGTGTGCTACGCGTGGCTTCAAAGAAATGAAGCAAGATTATCACCTGAGGGGATGATTAGGTGAAAATAAGGCAGATAGGAGAAATGGGTAATTTTAGTGTCTCAAATGCATAAATGATAGATAAGGCAGTCTTAAGGAACTTTAACCGTTCACCTTGTGGTTTGAGTGAATGGGATTAGTTCTTTGCCCGAATGCTATTTGATTTTAGAGAGTAGAGTTTTCATAGTAAGATATTGTTTCTTTGATCTTTTTAAGAGTTCTAAATGATGAGAAAGTGTTGGGTATTTATGAGCTCTTGGGCAAGATAGCATCTGTCAGATCATTTCGGTGACAACAGATGAGATGGAGCCTGCTTAATTCATAGTTATCTAGAATGAGCTAGCTAATGGGCCTAAGACCAGCAACCTTCCTTATAAGTGCATAAGCCTGCATGAGAAAGGTTGGAGGTAGACAAATCGGTGCAACGATTCTTATTCCAAGCCCACCAAGCTAAATCTCCTTGAATCGTCCTAATATGGATTAGACTCCTTAGGCTTTGTCACTTGTTTCAAGGAATTAAGCCTAAATAAATAATGGGCTTATCCCAATAACTAATATTATAATTTTCAGCTCTTTACATTTTACCTCCTGACCAAAAGTCCCTTAGCCACATTTAAGAGGGTTTTGGACATTTCTAGAAGTTGTTTCTTCAACTATTATGTAAATGCATTGAATATCGACTTTGTATGCTTGATTACTTCCAATATCTACATAATTGATGATTCTTTTGGATCACTGGCGAGCTGAGCATGACATGCTAGTATTCATTTTTTGTTACCCTAAAACACATGTTTCGATATTCTTTTGTATTGCACTAGTGACTTATTGCTCCCATAACATCGATTCGTCAAATAATGTGTGTGTGGTGGCTCTTCTCAGTATATCTTCCTCATTTTATGATTTTCGAAAAAAAAAAAAAGAAAATCATTGGAGCATTCAAGGAATCTAGAAGCTTTCAGAGCATCCCATCTGAGCATGCTATATGCATATATATATATATATATATATGTATGTATATATGTGTATCTCATTTATACTAGTAAATGGGGCAGTGCTGTCGTGAAGTGGAATGGAGCTTTGGAGTGTTGTGAAGCGAAATGATAACATCTATCCCTTTGCAAAGATTGCAAGAGTTATATTGCCTTATGTAGAGACAGTGTGGGGGTATGGGGGCAACACCTCTGCGGTATAGTACAGTATTTTTTTTGTTTTTTTCTTAAATATTATTATTATTTTTTTTGCATTAGATCTTTGTTTGACCTTTGATGTGAATTAAACGGACATATCCTCAAATACAATTTTTCCTTCTTGTTTGTCATGAATCTCTTTTAAATATCTTTTCCCTTCTCCTAAATCTTCATCAAATCTTTACTTAGACATATATATATATATATATATATTTAATCTACCATTACCATCCATAGTATCTCCTAAACCTTCTTTAAATCTTTTACATATCTAGTATATCTCCTCTAATACTTGAAAATTTAATCTATGAAAACATCACTTATACCGATTGAATCTATACTTGAATCTTCAATCTTTATCTCGTCTGGCTATATATATATATCTTAGCATGTTCAACTGTATCATTGTTCATCATTGCTACAAATTTCGATAGTGAGTCCTTTCTTTTGCTGCTATTAATAGGTGAATACTCTTTGTCTCATTGTTCATTGATCAATAATATAGATATGCAAACATCATAGTTTATGTTTACTTGTAGGAGCCCCTAGCATAGAAAATAGTGACATCCTCATATTACTATGGTGACAATAAAACAGAGTGATGTATGTCATCTTATTCTTTTTCAAGTGCTTGGATTTCATGGACACCAAAGAATATTGCATATATCTTCTTAATTTATAAGATAGTAAACTTTTGGCCTTTGCAATCTTTCCCATACAAATTGTTGACTTCAAATCATGTAGGATTGATATATATTGTATCATGAAATGCTTAGTTCTTCATTATATTGGGTATCCTTGCTGACACTTGGAACTGATGACCTGTTGCTTTTCTTCTCATATATAATATTGGTTTTGTGCTTTCATAGGAAAAGAGATAAAAATCAATTCAAGTCAAAGCATAGAAGTAGTGAAGATGAAGGACGTATTGGTACATCAAGATAAATGTCTACCACCCATCTCATGTCTTCGGGATAAGTGGTTGGACGAGACTATCTTTGAAGACACATTTTGGGAGAAAGCTAAGCGCTGAGATGCATGTGCAACACCTCGCATTGATGGTGGTCTCCAGTTTATTGAATGCGAGCCTCGTGCTAATGCTAGAGACACCATCAAGAGAGATTTAGTATTGCACTTTAGAAATGAGAGGAGAGAGTTACCTCTCTCCAGTACCCAATTCTCATTCTTAAAGGAGCCACCTTTTGGATGGGATGATTGGATAGCATATATTATAGAGAAGCCGAAATACATGACTTTACTAAAGAAGGCTAAAGTCTTCTATACTATTACCACTTCTACTTGGTTGCGTTTCTCACAAACAAGTGGAATGGAAGTGTGGTGAGCAATCATCTCGTGTTGAAGTGTTCAAACCCACACATTTATTATTTTGTTGGGGGATATAACTCCAAAATTAGAAGATGTAGCAGTATTGTTGAATTTGTGTAGCTTTGGACAAGCTAACCTTATTACCACAACATCCTCTCATAAAAAGCACACCTTTCAAACATCACTAATGGGTGCTTTGCAAGCAACCCATACTAAGAAGAAGGCATGTTTTGCTTTTTAGCTCGCATATTTCTTTGAGGAAAGAAGGAAGGACAGGCCTTAGGTTCCAAGCCCAGGTTGCGGGAAAGAGTAAGTATCTTCTTGGCTCGCGTATTTCCCTATTTGTATTCCCTGGAAGGCTTGAGGAAGGTATTAGTCCACGACTTTTCCTCTTGGCCATACACATTGCTTAGGGTGAGCGATTCACTCTAGGTCCCTTTTACTTGGGTTTACTTTATAGGTGCTTAGACTTGTATCACCATTCTTCCATACGTTTGAAAGGTTGATATGTGATCATTTCACATGTAGACCTGGTGTTTCTTCAACTTTTCTTTTGCAAGTGGTTTCGAAGACATTTTTCTCATCCTGCTGTACAAGACCAACCCAGCCTTGCTCTTCTTAGAGCATGGGCCTGGGTTGAAGGATCGATTGATTAGTTACTCTTACAACTCATTGACATTGAGGATGAATTCACATTCCACCCTTATGTCAAGCAGATTGTAGGATATGAAGACAGTAATGGACTTTATCCTCCTAGATTAGACGGTGAGGTTACCTTGGTGGAAAATCAAGAAAATATCCTCGATTCTCAAGCTAGGTTCCTCTTATATTGTATTTTAGAGAGCTTGCCTTCACTTCTTGATAATAAAGACTCAGTTGGTTGTTTTTTAGAGCGAAGAGTCATGCTATACTTTCCTTATAGGGTTGTGCATCAACTTGGTTTTGATTAAGGGTGCCTGTAAGCCCCACAACTAAGCAATTCGAGATTTCGATCGGTTGAATGATCCGATTGAGCCTAAATTATAAAATAAAGCTAGAAATATTAGTAAAACGATCCCTTAAGTTTGAATTTAAGAAAATAAGTAATAAAATAGGAGACTACAAAATTTTCAAATTTTAAGTATATAACTCGTTATTTATCGAAAATGCGTAAAATGCATTCTAGTACTTAACGAATCGCTAGAGATAAATTATATGTATACTAAAAATTATAAAATAACCTAAATAATATTTATTTGTACTATATATGAATTTACATGTAAGTATAAATACGCGTAATTTCTTAAAATACGCGAAATGTGTTAAAATAATACAAAATACTTAAAGAAAATTCATAATTAAATAAGGAAGAATCAAGAAAAATCATGAATGATCCAGAATTAGGTTGTGGCAGCTAGGAAAAATAAGAAAAAATTCGGCCAATTAGAATAAGCCAACATAAAAGCCAAAAAATCAAGGGATAAGGCAATTGTCTTGTACCATTTAATGTACAATAAATCCTCTAAAGCCCTATAAATAGCAGAAAAAATTCAGGAACTCATTTGGATAGTTAGAAATAAAAAAAAATTAGGGAGAGACGAAAATTGAGAGAAATATTCGGTTCAAAAAAAAAAATTAGAAAAACTATGCAATTAGGGCTTTCAAAGGGAACCCACACCAGACAAGGAGCTGGGAGTGGACGGCCACCACCACCACACGGTAGTGGCAGCGCCCAAGCTGGACGACAAGGCCACGGCGGCCGGAGCCACTCAAATCGGTGAGTCCGATTTCCAGCCCGATTTTATGTAATTTTGTAAAAATAGTAAATATTATTAGAAAATTATGAATTTTGTTATTATGGGATATTTTTGTATTTAGTTTGTAGGGAAAATATTAGTTTGATGAAAACATGTCTTGTAATGTATGGTCCTTAAGAAATTATGCAAAACCAAGCACATTTCGGTTTAGAAATAAATGACCTTAGGAGTGTAGTTTGGAGCTCAATTTTTTTTCTGTAGGATGCTCATGTGATATAGAATAGTTCTATGAAGTCATTTTTTTAAAATTAATTTTTGAAATTTTTAAGTTAATTTTTAGCCCTAAAATGATGGAAAAATTGGGTAATTTGGAGTTAATTAAGTAATTAAATTATTAATTACTGACTTAGTGAATAAGTAGATGTTTAGGAATATTGAAATCTGATGGAGAATGATACTTGTAGCATTTAGGGTGTTAGATATAATTATTAGGTTAATTATGTAGTAAATAAGTAATATGGAAAAATAGTACATTTTAAGTTAATTTTGTAAATTAGGGTAATTAGGAGTAAAATCTGATTTAGGATGAATTTAGACATTTTAAAATGATAATTGATATTTAGAGATGATAATTAGAGTGATATAAATATTAGAAGTGTAATATATACATAAAAGGTAATAATACATAATAGGTAATATTACATAATAGGTAATTATTGGAAGTATAATAAATAGGAAATATTATAATAAAAATTGATATTGTGATAATAATAAAAAATGTACAATAAATCTGATAGGAAATTTGAATTTATGTAATTATATGAAAAATGTAAAAATTTCTCACATTAGGAGTGAATTCGGTACACTAATAAGGATATAAGTGTACCGGGTGAAATAAAATACTGACTAGGGGTAATGATGGTATTTAGGAGATCGGTAAATAATGTGATTAATTTCACATTATGGGTTGAAATGAATTTCTAGGATTAGAGTATAAAACACTACTTAGAAATCGAACTAGAACCTAATTTAGAAATCGATGCGAAAATCGAACCCGAACTTAACCCCAAACCTAAATAATTGTAAAAGACGTAAGACCTAGATAATTAGGCATATTAAACCCTAAACAAAACGTAACAATAAGTGCTATAGGATAAAATGAACCTATAATAGTTATATGAAAAGCTGAAACCACGTTTGTGTTATAGGGATGATCGGCGATGGCCTGATCAAATTGGACCTCGAGTGAATGAGCAAGGAGTCGAGGTAAGTTGGGATTAATACGATATTGTATTTTGGAGGCTTAAGATTATGCTTAGTTATGCTTGTTAGATAGTTGAATGTGTGCATGTGATTGATTATGGGTGATGTTATGATTCTGTTTGTTGTTTTAGTATATATTGTATGAATTGTATGAAAGGATTGATCACCCTAAACTGGACTTAATCAAATATCTGACCAGCAATCATAATCAGACATGCATGGTAACCTGTTAGGGGAACTTAGGACTCTCCGGCCAAATACTGACCCCTTTAGAAGGGATAGCGCAGGATTGCAAAATGGTTCCTTCTTCATCCTCAGTCGAACTAAGTGACAAGAGAGGAGGTCGCGGCGAGGGTAAAGACAGTGGTTTGAAGGTAGTCGCGAGAGGAGCAAGGTCTCCATTACACAAGCCTGGGTTTGGTCGTGAGCTGTTGCATTAACGGTAACTCCTCAACCCGGATTAGAGCGGGCGCAATTTCTCTAATCTCACGACGGGCCGGACAACGTCGTGCGATGGCATTCGCTTTTACATGCATTGCATCTAATAAGTGATTGAAAACCTTGTTGTGTTTTTGGTATAGTTTTAAGTCCTCCGTCCCTACTTACTGAGCTGTGGTTACTCACATCCCTATAGACGTCGTGCAAGCGCTGGCTAAGAAGCGGCAAACAACTACTCTGAAGCTAGCAACTGCTGGATCCTGGGGAGTGAGGAAAAATATTGAAGAATAAGCACATATTTTTAAGGTCTAAGTTTTTATTATTTTTCATTTCCAAATGATGTAATGATATAGAAAAATACTATAGAAAAATATTTTAAACTTTAACTGCAATAACCGAATTATAACATATATATAATTCCTCACTTTTATAGGTAAATGATTTATTTAAATTACAAACTGTCTACTTCAAAGCGGGTTAGTTGTGGACGCCTTGTGTAGATTAGGTCTAAGATAGCGGTTGTAAGGCCAACTTCTATTAATGATGGTTTACACGGCGGGGCTGTTACGACTCTGCCGCTTCGGGGCGTGACAATGCCTTGCTTGATTACCGCAACTAAGAGTTTTGAATCTTGCTGCTAATCACTATGTCTATATGACTTTAGGAAGATTCACCTTGAAAAGCGATAACTATTCTTTCCTTTTACTAGTTTCTTTGGGGTTACTTCCCTTGGTTGGCTAACATATTAGACAAATTGCCTGGATGTGTTATGGGCTTATGCCTTTACTTCAATAGGTGATACACTTCATGCATCTACTATATATTGTTATGAATTCTTTTTTAAACTTCCAAGGCTCAAGTCTTAAGGTAATGGAGATGCACGAGGGACTATTACTAAACAATCATAATGTCTTAGTAGGGCAACAGGAGTGAACCCTTCTTTAAAGTCTAAGAACAACTACCCCTCACCTCCATTAGTAGATTCGAGACAAACCAAGCGAACATTTATTCAAGAGGTAACTTTATTAAATGCATCATACTATTTTATATGTAAATTTTTATTTTATTTTATTTCTTTGTTCTTGTAGGTTGAGATGGGCTTTCTTGTTGCAGTTGGCGAGAAGGGTAATGCTGCTAACTTGAGCTCCAGGGTTTGTCCAGATGATCTTGCTACACCATTGGTAGCTTCAAATAATGATGATGAAGACTTGGTACATTACAGTGAATTTGCAGCCCAATACATCGATGCTGATGATGATAATGGAACTGAAAAGTTGAATGATTCTCATGAAGCATAAGACATTACTTTTGTAGACACTCGATTTTTGCCCATAGTAGTTATAATTTTTGTTTTTAGGGTCATAATTTAGAAAATAATAAAAAAATTGAAAAATGATAAAAAAGATAAAAAAATAGAAAATTGTTAGAAAAAAAGAAAAAAAAAAAACTAAGAAAGAAAAAATTTGAAAAAAATTAATTTAATGGAATCTTGACTAAATAGTTGTTGAAAAAAAAAAAAATTGATACAATGACGTTAAATTTAATAAAGTCAAGATTTGTAAGATTCGAATCTATTTGGATCTTTATCAATTTAGATTCGATTCGATTCAAAATATTTTTTTTCAAGTTTAATAAATAGGGATTGCATGGTGCAAGCCAAAAAAAGAACAATTACACATTTATTAAAAAATAGGCTAGACAGATTGGCGACTCTACTGGGGACGCTAGAGGGCTAGCTACTAGAATTTACCGAAGATAGGATTATTTTTCAAGAAAAAAAAATAATAAAGGATGGAAAAATATAAAGACAAAAAAGGGGGGAACTTAGTTATGTTATTTTATTTATTTTATATATTTGTTTATTTTATTTCTTTTTTACTAACATTTTCTTTATTGCAGTTTATTTATGAGATAGTTTTGGGGGTTTACTTTGTTTTTATTTCTCTGCATCATAAATGCATGGTAGATACGGTCAAAATCAAGCCGTCTTAGGACCTTAGAAGAGGGGCCATTGTGTAAGTTTCGGATGTTATGGGGCAACCACCTTTCGAAGTCGATCAGGTTACTTCACTCAAGTTCAGATGTGATTACAGAACCGTTGCTTTAAAAAAACGTGGTGGTTACAAAACTTAAGAACCTAATGAACCCATCCTTTGTATTACACAAAAACTTTTTATCAAAAAAAATTTACAAGAACCTATGATGTGGCAGACCTAAATAGACAAGGGTAGTTATAAAGTTGCAGCTGTAATATTTCCCTATAAATAATTTGTAATAATTTTATGTAAAGTTTAGAATAAGTGATGATTGTAATTTTGATTTTTTTTAAATAACTATGGCTAGATCGAGTCAAGCGGCTTCCAAACAGATCTACATCTACCCACCTCATTGGCCTGAAAAGGTACTCTAGATATGGTTCTAACTTTTTAGCCCAAATTAGTAAGAATTTATTAGGAATAAGATTGAGCTCATATTGCCCCTATAGAAGAGCCCTATGAATATTACCTAGTTGCAGACCTTAGTATATCTATTAGGGCTCGAATTTATCACTTTTCGTTTGGGCCCATATCAGCTAAGCCTAACCTTTGTAGAGTAAATAAGTAAAAATAATAAAATAAAAGAAACAAAACAAAAAGAATCAAACTTGTAAAATAATTTCAAGTAGTTACCGTTTTGCCTAGTATTCTACTAGCCAGAAATATTTATTCTTTTAGATAGATTAACTCCTTAGCCTTTATCATTTGGAATAAATAGGATTTAGATTTTTATTTTTATTTTATCTTTATTTTTTATTTTTAGTCTTTTTCCTTTAGAATTCCTCATTTGTAAATAGACCCTCAATAATGTTGTTCTAAGTTTGTATATAGAATTCTAGTAAAGCAACCCTCTATTTACAATTCCATCACTCGGTCTTTATAACACAAAAATCCTAACTTTTCCTCTCTCTCTTTCAAAAAAAAAAAAAAAAAAAAGAAAGAAAGAGAAAAGAAAGAAAAAAGAAAGAAAGAGAAAAGAAAGAAAAAAGAAGGAAAGGAAAGAAAAGAAAAAGAAAGAAATTTGCTAATGGTTACAAATCCTTATGAGACTCAGGACAAACACAATCACTTAGCCATTAAGGCAGCTAACCTAAACAGATCCACTTAGCCCGAGAAAATAACCAACCAAACCCGAACTCTAGTCCATCAAGATGATTCAACCAACTCAAAAACCTTGAGCTGTCGAGTCCAAACACGAGACTGTGAAATACTATCTTAAGCTTGATCCCTAGTACAAACAAAAAGGGCAATTTATTAGACCCTTCGACTTTAGAAGTTGTCAGTGCCGGCCCATTTGAACTTTAAAGAACTTGACCTAAAATCAGATATGGAAGTGTAGGGGCGTTACGACCTATAAGTTTAGGGCCTTTGGTCTTTGAAATTTCACAACCAAGGCATTTTCCAAGGAATAGGGGAGTAAGGTTCGTCATTACCTTAAGGTCAATCCATCCCCATATAGGGAGTTGATAACCCACGTTTAAAGGTTTAGAATGAAAAGTGACGAGCTATAACCTATATACTAACCCTTAAACATTTTGAGAGTTAAGAGACATCATGGTGAGGATATTTTGGACTCATTCCTTAAAGGAGGACCATTTTGAATTTGATAAGCAGACCGAAATGAAGTTAGGCATTCATTTTCAAATCCCAAACACAATTATCCTTTGATAACCCCGTTGGACTGATCTGGAGTCCTTTCAAATGTAAACCTTGTCAAGAACCAGCTCCACAGTAGGATAGTTTGGAGGTTAGGATCATTGATTAGGAGAGATGGATAAAATTGATTTGAGTTTACCCCAGTAATAACAATTCAAGGATAATTTAATTTGTTCCCTTTGAAAAAGAGCTAACATTTTTTTAGATACCCCAAAGCCCACACATACCTTACTTAAGCCAATGCACTTTGAACCTATGGATTTAGGGCTTTTATTCATCTAGAGACAAAAACTTGATAAAAGAGATAGTTATATTTGGGGAGAGAAAAGAAAGAAATGAAATGAAAAAAGAAAAAAAGAAAAAGAAAAAAAAATTAGGAAAAAGGAAAATGAAGAAATGCCCAAATATTAGGCTTGAGAAAATCTCCAATAAAAGAAGGCTTAAGTTGCTCAAAAAACACAAGGCCTTGAATCGCATTCCCAACCAAAAACACAAAACCTCATATTCATTCAGAATCATGTTCTCAACCATAAACCAAAGACTAAATCACAAACACAAACCCTTTCTATCCACTTGATTCTCAAACACAAGACCTTCCCATCCACAATACCTCCCTACTTAAAGCTCTTCCAATTTTGAAGAATAATTTATCTAAGATAAAAATTATTATTGAAACTGGGGCAAGTGCACATCTAATTCATTCCTAAGGGTTCATGACTTGTACCCTCTGGTTTGGACAAAAGCACTTTTTTCAAAATAGGCCTTCTCAATTAACTTCTTTTGAAAACATTTGACCAAAAGCTCAATTTACAATACTAAACCCAAAAGGACCTAACAGATTGATCAGAGCATATCACTTACAAATTGGATTATAATTTCTGTAATAGTAATCAAGAGTGAAATCCAAACCGAGAGTGCGTAAGGAAGTCCTCTTCGACTAGACTAATCATAAGTTACCTTTTCCTTACAAAATGAATGTTTAAGGCCTATCTAAGAAGCTCATTGTCTAAGTTACAAACTAGGGTGGATATGAGATACTCTACATGATTATAGCGTTTTCTTTTTAAATAGGAATTTGTATTTGTTACCAAACTTTCAAGGAAAAAAGAAAATGAAAAGACATGAAAAGGAAAGAGAGAAAGTGGAGGCTTGTTACAAGTTTTTCCATTCATTTTCCAGTCCATTTCATCCATAGTAGCCAAATTTTCAATTCATGTTATAAACAGTTTTCACTAAATTCTTCGTTTGTAAATTTCTCAAATCAAGAGTTTTTTTTTTAATCGGCTATGTTCTTTAGTTTTACTTTCAACTGTCAATAGAGTTTAAGCGAGTCCGAAGGGTCCTTACCCTTTATCTATTTTCTTAAGGATATAGCCAGTCTTTAGTGCTTCAGCCAGCTCATGGAGCGCTATCTAGATTTATATTTCCATTTGGGGATCTAGCCAGCTCATAGAAAGCGGTCCCAATCTAAAGTTTCTTAAGCTTTCGGTTGGCTCCCAAAACACAGTCCTAATTTATAATCTCTTTGGGAGCTAGCCAGCTCGTGAGTGTAGTCCCAATCCAAAGTTTCATAGGCTCTTAGTTGCCTAACTTACAGAATGTTGCCTAACTTATAATCTTTTAGGGATTTAGCAAGCTTATGGAGTGCTATCCCAATTCAAAGTTTCTTTATCTTTAGGTCTTAGCCAGCTCAAAGGGCGCTTTGACTGCCTTGGTTAGACAGCTCATTAGGGCACGACCAAGTTTCTTTATCTTTAGGTCTTAGCTAGCTCAAAGGGCGCTTCGACCGCCTATTAACCGCCTTGGTTAATCAGCTCATTACGGCACGACCAAGTTTCTTTATCTTTAGGTCTTAGCCAGCTCAAAGGGTGCTTTGACCACCTTGGTTAATCAGCTCATTAGGGCACTACCAAGTTTCCTTATCTTTAGGTTTTAGTTAGCTCAAAGAGTGCTTTGACCACCTTGGTTAGTTAGCTCATTAGGGTACACCTAAGTTTTTTTATCTTTAGGTCTTAACCAGCTTAAAGGGCGTTTTGACCGCTTTAGTTAGTCAGCTCATTAGGATACGACCAAGTTTCCTCATCTTTAAATCTTAGCTAACTCAAAGGGCACTTTGACCATCTTGGTTAGTTAGCTCATTATGGTACTGTAGACACCTAATTTTTACCCCTCTATAGTCCTAATTTTTATTTTTACAAAAAAGGTCCTAATTCAAAATAATAATAATAATAAATAAAAAATAATAATAATAACAAAAAATTTAATAAAAGATAAAAATAATAAAAATTAACAAATAATGAAAATACCAAAAAATAAGAAAAGGAAAAATTATTAAAAAGACTTTTTAAGATTTTTAGGAAGTAACTTATATTAGTTTTAGTTTAGTTACAAAATTTTATTTTAGGGAACTGAGTTGTTTAAATATAATTTAATTGTACCGAATGTCAAGATGCAGGTCAATAGCCTAATGGATAAGTATCGAAGTATTTGGGTTAGATTTAGTTTGAAGTCTTGGGTTTGAGTCTCAGCAGGCACCATAATTAGATATGATGTGGTTTAGACTCTATAAACACGCATACTCAGTCAGAAAAAAATAATAGAAAACAGGAGGCTAAACTCCATCTTGATACAATAGTCACGGACGCTTCAATTGCTAATCTCCAAGCCGCAGCAAGAACAACAGCAACTAAGCCACACCTTTCACGAACAACCAAAAACCCCAAGGATTTTCAAGCCACTTCCACAACAAGCCCCTGATCAAGCATTATCTTGTGCAATATTGAATTGCAAGTAGCAGCTGCGGTTTTCTTTATCCATAAGTAGCACCGTGCACAGTTCCTCCACGAAAGTACAACATGACCCCCTTTTGCTGCAATTAGCAGCAGGCCTCAACATACTTACTACAGCCAACTCCCGACGTCCACTTAAGCCGTTCAAAACCATTTAGCACCCATAATCACAATCACTAACACAAGCAATACACCACTCCCTCGCGCATACAACAGCTATAGTATCTAGGATTTCCCTCCGCAACCAACCCGAAGCACCAACGCTTGCACAGTCATCACCGCAGCACGCCTACCTTGCCTAGATTCAGGCCGTATAGCTCGCTCGCAATCGTCAACTCACTGATGTCGACTACACGCCAGAACAGTGACCTAACTACGTGACGCCATAGTCTACCGATCACTACACTGCTTGCAACGTAGCAGGTGACACAACTCTGGCAACAAATTCCGCTCAACCGAATCCATAACAACAAGCCAAATTAGGTTTAGAATGTTGTTTGATTCTTTTATTTCCTTGTTTGTTATATTATATCATGTTGTTAGTTTATTAAGATTTTAATTAATTTGGTATAATTTATGTATAATACTTTATATATATAATAAGATACTTCTGTTAGCATTAGTCTTAATATAGATTAGGTTGATTTAAGTTAATAGGTAACAATATAAATACAAGGATATATAGATATTAGACAAGAGAAGGTTAAGATTATTTTTTTTTATTTTTATTTAGCATATATATATATATATATGCCTTATTATAGTATCTATTAGTGATATAATATATGAATATATTAGTTAAGGAGATTTATTAGTATTGATTTTCATATATTAGAGCATGTTACATGATATCACTAATTTATTTAGGTGGATACTTATTTAGTAGTAATGATGTATATATATACATGTATATCTATTAGTCTAGAAATTTTTATAGGATTAGGTTTTTTAGGAATTCTCATGTAGAAAAATTATTTTTTAAAAAGAAATAAAAATTGAAAAAAAAGAAATTTTTACAAAAGGTTGTAATATCTTAAAGAGTTTTTTTAATCACTTACGAATTAGGGCCCTTTGGATTTTTTTAAAATAATAAACTGAATCAATTAAAATGTAAACTTGGTTGTTTTTTTTTAAATTAAAATAAATCAACACTCTAAGATTTTCTGAAAGAACTACGATCGTCTAATCTCGACTGGTGGGTACGTAGGTACCTTCGGGGCGACGATAAAATATGTAGAAACTCAAGTTCTTTTTCTTTTGATTTTATTTATTTATTTATTCTTAAAAATATTATAATTAGAAGAATAATCCTAATTTCGGTAAATAGATAGTGGTATCCGTTAAGCTTTAATAGGTTAGCCCCCGAATTCGGAACTCTATGGTTCTTCATTAAATTTGAAATTAAAGACCAGTAGCCAAATCGTAATCAATTCACCCAATTGGTTAAGGTTTTTTTTTTTTTTTTTTTTTTTTTTTGGGACTTCGGTTGGGTGGCGACTCCAAAAATAATTTTCAATCAAAAATCAGAATTTCTCAATTTCTTTAGTTGAAGATTAAAATTAAATGGATTAGGGTTTAGTATTAATCGAGAAATGGGAAATTAATTTTTTTTTAATAAAGGAAACCGAAAAAACAGGTTCGATAGGCACAACTAAGTTTCCTCATCTTTTAGGTCTTAGCCAGCTCAAAGGGTGCTTTGACCGCCTTGATTAGTCAGTTCATTAGGCTACGGCCAAGTTTTCTTATCTTTTAGGTTTTAGCCAGCTCAAAAGGCGCTTTAACCGCCTTGGTTAGTCAGCTTACTAGGGCATGACCAAGTTTCCTCATCTTTTAGGTCTTAGCCAGCTCAAATGGTGCTTTGACCACCTTGGTTAGTCAACTCATTAGGGCACGACCAAGTTTTCCTTATTTTTAGGTTTTAACTAGCTCAAAGGGCGCTTTAACCGTCTTGGTTAGTCAGCTCATTAGGGCATGACTAAGTTTCTTCACTTTTTAGGTCTTAGTCAGCTCAAAGGGTGCTTTGACCGCTTTGGTTAGTTAGCTCATCAAGGTACGACCAAGGTTCCTTATTTTTAGATTTTAGCTAGCTCAAAGAGCGCTTTAACCGCCTTGGTTAGTCAGCTCATTAGGGCACGACCAAGTTTCTTTATTCTTTAAGTCTTAGTTAGCTTAAAAGGCGCTTTGACCGCTTTGGTTAGTCAACTCATCAGGGTACGGCCAAGTTTTCCTTATTTTTAGGTTTTAGTCAGTTCAAAGGGCGCTTTAACCGCCTTGGTTAGTCAGCTTATCAGGGTACGACCAAGTTTCTTCATTCTTTAGATCTTAGCTTGCTCAAAGGGTGCTTTGACTGCCTTAGTTAGTTAGCTCATTAGGGCACGACCAAGTTTTCCTCATTTTTAGGTCTTAGCCAGCTTAAAGGACACTTTGATCACCTTGGTTAGTCAGCTCATTAGGATACGACTAAGCTTTCTCAACTCATTCTTTAGGTCTTAGCCAACTTAAAGGGCGCTTTGACTGCCTTGGTTAGTCAGTTCATTGGGGCACAACCAAGTTCTCTTGTTCTGTTAGGGTTTTAGCTAACTCTAGGAGCGCTTACCCATTTCATCTAGTTTAGGACCTTAGCCAGCTCAACGAGCGCTTCATCCGCCTTGGTTAGTCAACCCATAGGGGATACGACTAAGTTCTCATTATTCTTTTAAGGGATTTTTGCTAACCCACAAGGGCGCTATCCTCGCTATTCTTTGTTCCAAACTTATTGTTGTTAAATGTCTTAGTGCTATTTAGGATAGAGTCATCCCAAGGCAAAAACGGTGTCACTTTTATCTTTGTGGCAAAGTTTTATTCAAACTTCATAATAAGGAAGAGCAGCTATAGATACCCGATTTTTGCCCATAGCAGTTATAATTTTTGTTTTTAGGGTCATAATTTAGAAAATAATAATAAAATTGAAAAATGATAAAAAGACAAAAAAATAGAAAATTGTTAGAAAAAAAGAAAAAAAAACTAAAAAATAAAAAATTCGAAAAAATTAATTTGATAGAATCTTGATTAAATAGTTGTTGAAAAAAAAAACATATCTAATACAATGACGTTAAATCTAATAAAATCAAGATTTGTAAGATTCGAATCTATTTTGGATTTTTATCAATTTAGATTCGATTTAAAAGATTTGTTTTCAAGTTTTATAAATAAGGGGTTGTATGGTGCGAGCCAAAAAAAGAACAATTACACATTTGTTAAAAAAAACAGGCTCGACAACTTTGTCAGTCAACGAGGCAAGTGATGGTGATACTTATGTAGATGCATTGCTATACTTAAGGACTCATGGAGATAAATTATATGCAGTATCTATTGATGTCTCTCTGCCCCCAGTTGCTAACATATCTCGTAGAGAAATGGTAGCAACTCTAGAAGCCATACTAAGGGAGATAATATCTTTTCATAGATTTTACATTCCTTCTCATCTACTGGAACCATTGAAGAGACTTTATGCTATGAACCAAGATTTTTGGAGTGAGTCTCGTATGTTGGGGACTGAATTGGCCAATACTATGGTGAAAATGTTAGGAGAAGCTGCATCATTACTTGAGAAGTCTTAGAGGTCTTTGTAAGACAATAAGCTACAACAATTGATTAGTTGTGTTGAAGGGGCTCGTCTTTTAAAATTCAAGGTTGGTAGCCTAAAGCCCATTGTTACCAAAGCTAAAAGATTGTTCAGTTAACATGCTACTATGAGAAGTCGAGGTAAGCTAGTAGCAAGGATTCAAGCCTTGCAAGATGCTATTGAGGAGATAGACCATGAATCAAAAGATTTATTAGGAGATATGGACCTTGAGTCCATAGTAGGTTTAGATTGCTACCCTTAGTGGAGTTTGGCTATATTCATTTTTTTTGGCTGATGTTCATTCTTCCCCCTTACTTTTTTTTTTTTCGGTATTCAAGCTATTTTTCAACATGTTCAAAGAGAACTCACTGATTGAATGAAATTTGATTACTTTCTTACTATTCTTCTATTCTTTATTTATTTCGATTACTTAGTTGTATCAAATAATAAGACTTCTTAGCCTAGAGGTGACTTATGCCACTGAAACATGTGGGGGTCATTGTGTGCTTTAAGAGGTAGTGTCTTACTTAGCGGCAACATTGTAAAAGCAATGCTATGATAGTAGGATTTGCTCCTTATGGCTTGTGAAGCCTAGAGCATAGCGTTGTGCATTGGAGGGAGGCTTTCACTTACTAGCAACAATAAATTGAGCACATAATATAAAATAGTCAATTACGCTTAAGTAGCAATAGTTACATGTGCTAAGGATATTATTAGTAGTTAAGAGGGTATTTCCCAATACTCAACCTTGTATTGCTTTCTCTTTACTTATTCGTGTATTAGCCTTATGTGCTAAGAAGACATATCTCTAACTTTGCAGTAATAAGGAGACAAGAATATAATATACAATTAAAACTGTACGTTAAAGAGATAAATCTCTAACTTTGCAGCCACAACAAGGTTAAAGAAAGTAAAAGAACACAGAGAAATAGAGTAATGGAAGTTGAATGTTTCATTCATGTAAATTGCAAATACATTGTTGGATTTACAAATGAAACTTTTTAACATATTGAAAGTTAACGGGAGGGGATATTGCATCAATTTTCGGGTTAAGGAGCTTGTAGTAGCCGTTATCATGAATTATAAAAGGGCCTTCCTACTTTGGTGTAAACTTTGGCATTGGAATACCTTGCCACACATGCTCTGCTGTACGAAGTATAACGTTGCCTTGCTGAAAAGATCTTTTCTTGACCAGGCGATCATAGGCAATACTAAGTCCTCTCTAGTAATTATCAAGGTTGCGCTTGGTAGTATCTCGCCTTTCTTCTAAGGCTTTAAGATCTAGTATACATAGACCGTTTGGTTCGAAAGTCTTAGCAAAGCCATCAATTTCAAGTAATTGATGTAAGGGTGCCTCCAATCGCCTACACTTGCTATAAAGTTGCATTCTTCTTGGTTAGGGAGTTCAGTACACTTTGGGTAACTCATTTGTAGTTGGGATGCATCTTTAGACATTGTTGGACAGTAATACCTTGCACGTTGAATGCGGCGATACAAGGGTGGCCTTTCTTCTTTGTACTAGATCTTGTGGTATTTATCTAACTTCAAACGAGCTTGCTTTACACAAATACATCTAAACAAGACATCTTTTGGTCCTTTAAAATACAAGACACCATTAATACAAGTGAAGTTTTTCAAAGTTGTCGTAAAAGTTGCATTTGGATGTGCTAATTGTGCCTTCATGGGACTGCGCCAGTCGTCTTGCACTTCTTCATCCTTATCCATTAATTGCAGAGCTGTACATAGGATGAATTTCTTAACAACTTGGATGTTCAAATTATTTTGTGTAGTTTGAATGGGAACTCTGGAAGCTAATGTTGCTAGGGTGTCTGCATAGCAGTTAGTAGATCGTTTAGCATGCTCGTACCTTACAGATTTGAACTTATTAACCAAAGAATGCACAGCAGCCCTATAAGGCGCTAATGTTGGTTCTTTGAGAGCAAATTCACCATTTGCCTACTTCATGATTAGGTTCGAGTTACCATGAATGCATAAGTTAAATGCTTTGGCATTTTGAGTGAAAATAAGACCAAGCAGGAGAGCTTCATACTCAGTCTCATTTTTGGTACATGAGAAGTCTAGCTTAAAAGCTAAAGGTATCTCTTAGCCTTGTGGAGATGTTAAGATCACCCCAGCTTCTTGTCCAGTGCTACTAGAGGAGGTATCAAATTGCACTTGCCACTCTCCATCTAGTTCTACTCTTATAGAGTCTTCATAGAACTCTATAGGGATTGTATCTATGACAAGAGCGCTTTGTATCATAGGAAACTGAGCTAAAAGGTCTACTAGAGCTTAAGACTTAATATCCTTAGGTGGTATGACTGTGATGTCAAATTCTGATAAGAGAAGCAACCATTTTGCAGTCTTTCCTGAAAGAGCTAGTTGTGACAATAAGTATTTTAATAGATCTTAATGAGTGACAAGATTAACCTTATGAGCCAGAAAATAGTAGCGCAACTTTTACATGGCGAATACTAATGTGAGGCACTGCTTTTCACAAGCTGAGTATTTCACCTCGCTTCTTTGGAGTGACTTGCTTATGTGGTAGAATGATTGTTCACTACCATCTAATTCTTGAGCTAGCAAAGCCCTAATAGACTTATTAGTAGCCGTCAAACAAAAAATCATTGGCAACCCTTTAACCCACATTATCATTGTTGTCGGCAAGGTGAGTATCTTTGTATAGCTTCTTGTGAGGCTGTCCCCATTCAAATGTGGTTCCCTTTTTCATCACCTATTGTAATGGATGAGAAATTTCTGTTAGTGTGGGGATGAATCGCTTAATATAGGAGACTTTCCCCATGAAGGTCTTTAATTCTCTTGGAATAGTAAGTGAGGGCATGGAACGTATGGGTTGCAGCTTTGCTGGATCTACATCAATTCCTTTTCTATGAACAATGAATCCTAAGAATTTACCAGAAGCTAAGACACACTTTAAGGGATTCATACGTAATTTATATAAACAACAGCGTTCAAATACCTTCCGTAGATGAGTCAAATGATTAGGCGCCCGTCTTGACTTGACAACTATGTCATCAACATAATTTTTCATGAAGTTGTGTATCATGTTATGAAATATTGCAGCCATTCCCCTCTGGTAGGTAGCTTCTACATTCGTAAGTCTAAATGGCATGACTGTATAGTGGAAGTTTCCTACCAATGTTTTGAAAGCTGTACATTCAGTATCTCCAGAAGCCATCTTTATTTGGTTGTAAACACTAAAGCCATCCATGAATGAGAATAATTAATGTTCAGCTGTGGCATCTACCAATGTGTTAATATTTGATAATGGGAAATCATTATTTGGGCAAGCCTTGTGAAGATCACAAAAGTCCATGCAAACGCATATCTGTCTATTTTTCTTTTTTACTAGCATAATATTAGCTAGCCAAGTAGGGCATTCGATTGGCTTAATGAATCTAGCTTGGAGTAACTTTTCAATCTCTTCTTTTATTTGTACTCCAACTTCAAGACAAAAAATTCTTTGTCTTTACTTTACTAGCTTAACCCCAAGCATGATGCTTAATCTATGCACCACTAAACTAGGGTCCAGTCCTGGCATCTCATCGTATGTCTCAGTAAATGCGTCCTTGTATTTCTTTAACAACTCTACCAAGTGGACCTTAATTTCTTGCAACAGATTCCTACTAATGAAGATAAGTTGTGGAGACTCTCTTAGTCTTGTGAGGTCCAATTCCTCAATCTCTTCGGCTTGGGGTTTCATTGGTCTTGCATTTGAGGAAAGGAAGGCTGGGTTTCTTGCATCGGTATGGGATCTAAGGAAGATAAAAAAGCCTCTTCGGATCATGAAGACCGTTATAAGCAATATACCCTTTGTCTATTTTCCCTGATAAAGCTTCCTATGGCTTCATCTTTTCTTAGCTTCTTCTTGCCCCTATGAGAGCCTCGCATTCTCCTCTTCTTCTTTTGTTTATCTTGGGTCTCCTTCCATGTGGGCAATGGTATGCCAAAGGGTTTGACAATGACGGTCTTTCCATCTTCAGTATACTCATCAAAGAACCCTGCGTCGATTAGATAAGACTTGTTATGTTCAAACAGATTCTTCGTAGCTGGAATGATGATATTTTTACCCTTCTAGTAGCCCTTAATGCACTGGTACCATGTTGAGGGTATAAGGTTGTGATTGTGCAGCCACTTCCTCCCAAGTAGAAGATGGTAAGATACAGGCATGTCGATCATGTGGAACCACGTGGATCCTTGTATGGGTCCAACTTTAAAGTCGACGTTAACATACCCTATTATGTCTGTAATTGTTTCGGTAAAGCTATTTACTGTAATAGATTGCTTTACTGGGTGTCGGTTGTCTATCCTTGAGGCCTTGAATGTAGACATTGGCATAATGTTTATGGAAGAGTCATTGTCTATGAATGTCCTCTTAATGGGATACCTGTTGAGCGTACTTTCCACATAAAGAGAAGGATGATGATGATTAGGGTTCTTTGTACACATGTTTGCATCAGTAAAGAGTATCGCATTCTCACGTGTGTTGTCTATCTTTCGTATTGGTTGTGCTGTACCATACTCCCCATATTATCTCTAAAAAATTTGTGTAAGTGTAGTTACTGTTGTAAGCTGTGCGTTTCATTGAATCCTAGTAAATAGAAGAACCTCTTGAAGTTAGAGGTCTTGATTAAGGCAGTAGCCACTGATAGGTGTACGCCTTAGTTGGTTTCTATTATTGCTTCCTTCTCTTCATGTATCACAACCTATGGCACATCTCCTTTCTCTTGTCTCAGATTGTGACTAACAGCATTCGTAGTACTACGTTGGGTGTTGTGGGCTAGGAGTAGATTACTACTTACATCATTATTCTCTATGACAAGTTCCCCATTACGAACCCTGTCATTAAATATCTTCTTCAATGTTCAGCACTTTAGTCGGATGACCCACGGTCCTGTGATATCTATAGAACTTATGGCCATTCTTCTCGTTTACAGTCGGCAAATGCTCTACCCTTGGTAGCTTTATGTTCCTATCCTGTAACCACTGGTCAAGTACAGCATGTACCTTACCCATTGCGCACGGGAATGATATAGCTGATATAGAGCTTCGTGAACTATCATTCCTTGGCTTCTTTTTGTCTTCAAGACTTTCTCTTTGGGTTGAGCTAACAGATGTTGCTTGTTTCCCGAATCTTCTACCTTCTATCCGTTGTCATGCAACGGAATTGTTAGTTCTTCTTGCAATCTCGATGAGTATGGAGAAAGAACATAAATTAAGGTTTTCTAGGTGGACGGCGTACTAAGTGAACGTCTCCTGAATGCAAATCTTCACTAATTCTTTTTCATCACACATGTCTTGGATGTTTAGGGTGCGCTCTTTGAAGCTCTTATGTAATTCATCAAATCTTTCTTTGGGTTTTGTCATGTTCTTCCTAACTCTGTAATCGTAACTCATTCCTGGGTAAAGAAGAATTTCTGTAAGAAGAGCTTGCACATAGTTCCCTATGAATTAATTGATCCCAAGGAGAGGTTGACATACTAGGTATATGCTTTCTTTGTCAGTGATTTAGAGAATTTTCTAAACTTTAAGTCATCATCAAGCCTATAAGGCTCCAGGGTTTCAATAAATTTTAGGAGGTGTTCCTTTGTATTTCCCCTTTTTTCTATTAAATAACATAAAGTTAAGACTTACATAGTCCTTAGGGTATGGCTTTGCTGCAATGCATTGGTGATATGGGAGTTTTAACTTTGGTACTCCCATAGACGACCTAGCTTGTATTTCTCTCATATAAATGTCTAAGTCTTCCTTTGTTATAAATGAAGTCTTTGGAATATAAGTTGCAGACATAGGTAAAAGAATAGGGGTAAGATTAGGATGAGAAGTAGATCTTCTTAAGATTGGGATGGTAGGATTGGATGAAGGAGTAGGCACTTGTGAAGATGAAGAGTCACCTGAATGGACTCTTACATTCTTTAATGCAAGAATTGGTTATCGTACAGGTTCTGGTGGGGGGTTTCATCACCTCCTCCTCGATGGAGATCCTCCTCAATGGTTGGAGGATTAATTGGTTGAGCTGAGGTAGTAATTCATGGCTGTGCAGCAACCATAAGGTTTGGCAAAGCCATACCTTGTTGCGCAGCAGCAGTAGTAGCCATCCCGGTAAGGATGAGTTGGAACATAGTCATGAACTGATTTAAAGCCTTGGTGGCTTCCTACATTGTTCACATCGTTTATATGGGATCTAAAGGAGCCTCAAACGTTGAATGGTCCTAGTTAGTATTCTTAGGCGGTGGGAGTGGATTTTGCTCAGTAAGCTCAACATTAATGTCGAGCTCTTGGGACGTAGTATGTGGTATCAGATATACCAGTTGTTCTCTTCTTGGGAGGTGCCATGTCTTTCATATCACTCTTCCCTAGTGGAGTTGCTAAAATGTAGAAGTAAGGCTCCAGTTGGAGTAGTTACGTGCATACTGTGTGAGTAGCGTACTATATGTGGTTTCAATGAAATAAAGCGAGACTGTCACCTGAGGGGATGATTATGTAAGAATAAGGCAGGGAGGAGGAACAGGCAATTTCAGTATCTCAAATGCACAAGTGACAGATAAGGTAGCCTTAGGGAACCTCACGCGTTCATCTTGTAACTTGAGTGAATAAAATCAGTTCTTTACTTGAACGCTATTTGATCTTAGAGAGCAGAGTTTTTACAGTAGAACATCGTTTCTCCGATTTCTTTAATAGTTCCAAATGAGGAGAAAGTACTGAGTATTTATAGGCTCTTGGGCAAGATAATATCCGTTGGATCATTTCAGCGATCAATGGATGAGATGGAGCCTGCTCATTTCATAGTTATTTAAAATGAGCTAGTTAACGGGGCCAAGGCCAGCAGCCTTCCTTATAAGTGCACGAGTCTACCTGACAAAGGATGGAGATGGATGAACTGGTTTAATGATCCCTATTCTAAGCCCATAAAGTTAAATATCACTGAATCTCCCTGAATCATCCCGATATAGACTAGACTCCTTAGGCCTTATCACTTATCCCAAGGAGTCAAGCCTAAATAAATAATAAGTTTATCTTAATAAATAATATAATAACTTTCAGCCCTCTATAGTAACTTAGGATTTAGGGAAGTAATAGAAAAATTTTAGAAAATTAGGAAAAAATTAAGGAAAAAATAATAGAATTAGTGGAACCCACTGTGCCCTACTTATACTTGACCCAAACGACTACTAATGACCAACTCGACTAATCACCACCAATTCCCACCGCACCTTAGTTATCCGATAGCTACCTATTCGATACCGGCCATTAGAGCACCCTAGAATAGTCAGGTTAAAGTTCTGCCTTGTTTTTTAATAATTTTTTTAAAATAGCAAATTTATCTAGAAAAAATTTGAAAAAATTTATATTTAGATTATTTTGGTTATGTTGCTGTGTGATATTTTTATTTTTGGAAATTTTTTAATATTTAATGCACTTACTTAAGAAAGTTAATATTCACCTAAATTTTGACTTTCAAAATAAATGTATCAAATGATGTTATTTCTAGCTCAAAATTTTTGTATAGGATATACATGATATATAGATAATTGATATGTAGCCTGATTTTTTTATTTGAGTATTATTAATATTTATTGTATTTTTTGACCTAAAAATAGCTAGAAATTAGGGTGAAAATGTGAAATAAATAGGATTTATGAAATTAAATGGTGAAATTTTCTTATAATGATTTCTAGTGAAGTATAATGATGTTATGATAGGCTGAAAATAATTTTTTGCAAAAAGAATCATATTTGGGTAATGAAATATAATTTAGAGGTAAAATCGTAATTTCGAATATATAGGTGATAAATCGATAACATGAAACTAAGTGATAACTGAATTCCCTATATTTTTATGAGTCTATAGAAATTTTCGGGGATTTTTTTGGTGACCCGAACTATTTTTTATGAACTTACGTAGTGAAACAACTTAAATTATGAACAGGGACTCATTTTTAGTAATAATAGGTTAAAATTTAATAAATAATTAAATAAAAGCTATCTATATGTGTATTGGTCAGATTTGTTAAAAAGTATATATTTTTAATATATTTAATGACTAGGATATATTATATGTGTATTAGGGTTATATAATACTTCTATTATAAAAATATATTAACAAATTAGGTAAAATATAGTTTAATAACATAAAATACGTATAGTATGATAATATTTATTTAGATATATATAATTGTGTTAAAAACTTGAACTACTTGTTAAAAGTCATCTTTACAAATCAAATTCGTAATACGTTTTGTTAGGTCTGTACGAACTTAACGACACTATTTTTATTAAAATCGAACAATCTTAGGTAATATACCCTATAACTCCATAACATTATTAGAATGTATGTATTACAATAATCATACTGAAATTGAAACGTGATTTAACTAATTAAAAGTACAATTTGATATAATTAAAACGATATATTATACGTATAGTATAATTACGTATATTATTAATAATTAATAACTTAACTCGATATGTATATAATAAAACTGTAAATTATTATGATAATATACTTTATATATATATATATATATATAAACCTATGTGTATATAATTCCATTTTTTTGCATATCTTTTAATTGAATCGGTATTTAATAATTTTATTGTGGTTAAACCATTAGAGCTGGGATATTTTTTTCCTTTGCGGCTATAGCATAATTATTTTTGCCAAAAATTTTCCATTTAGCCATTTGATATATTTGATCATATGATGTCTTAGGAATCTTTAATCATCTATTGTTTTATTAAAATCTTTCATATGAATTTCATTTCTATTATTTAATATAGATTTTTCTGTTTGTTTAGAAGTAGCAAAACGAGAAGAGTACATATTTCTTTCAAGTAAATTCATATTTTCAAAAAAGATTAATTTCTCTAATCTTATAGATCTATTTCACAAGACTATCTTAAATTTTATGTTTTGATTTCCAATTTATGACTATTTATTACCCTCAACATAAATTTTTGTTAGATGGCAATCAATTTTATCTATTTTTTGTTTCGAAATTGAGCATATTAATGGATCATCAAACTCTCTTCCTGATTTTCTTACTGGTGAATTCTTGCAGGGAGATGCCTCCCAAAAAGGATAAGGAAAAAGGAAAGAAGCCGTTAGTTCCTAAGAAAAGACTAACCAATGTCTCAACATGGCTTGATGTTTGCAAATCTTTTAATGCCCCTTTAACAATCAAGGAGGAATCCTCTTCAAGGACCTTTAAACCAATGTCCCTAAACAAAACACTCACCATCCAATGAAGAAATGACCCCAGGATTCCTCAAAGCATTAGCCATTGCTCTAAAGTCATCAATGGCTACCACAAATATAGATCAAAATTATGATAAAAAAATTGGGAATAGCACCTCCAGAATTTAAAATGGATGTTGCTACTTTCAATCAATTAATTCCATACCATGTGGACATCTAAATAATGAATCAAAATATACAAATTACTGAGGTGGCATCTTCAGCAAAAAAACTTACCACA
This sequence comes from Lumnitzera racemosa, assembly GCA_024138005.1. Lineage (NCBI taxonomy): Eukaryota > Viridiplantae > Streptophyta > Magnoliopsida > Myrtales > Combretaceae > Lumnitzera > Lumnitzera racemosa. The sequence continues at coordinate 15,061,808 of JAMXBC010000006.1, forward strand.
CACAGATCAAAATTTTTCCAAAAATTCATTTTCAAATATGTTTTCTCTGTTGAAAAGGAAATGTTTGAAAAAGACCCTTTTGAATTTGCAAGAAAAATATTTACAAAAGATTTCTTTAATGTCCCATTTGATTATTATAAATTGATCCAATTTTATGAAAGAATTTTGAGTGAAACTAGATTAGTCTCATTCAAGCATTTATAAAATAATGGGATGATTAGTTATTCAACTACCAGAATTCATAAGATCATCAATTTTAATGAATGGTGTGATCATCCACCAATGTCACTTAAATTCCAAATGAATCTAATGTCTTCATAATCCAATTATCGATGCTAAAAAAGATATTAAAAATCCTTTATTATGGAAAAATGGGGATGGAACATTGGTTGGAATAATTGAAGGATTATCACTGTAGGTTTTAATCCACGTTGAGATTGATTCTTCTTTAATCTTATTCTACATTTTAAAACTATCCCAACACTTAACTTTGTACATTATAATTAAATTTGTGGTGTCTATAGTTTTGTATTCAAAAAACCAAGTCATAACTCGAGAAACACTGATATGCATAAAATAGAGCATTTCTTTTTTAAAACATTTTTCATGGATTGTTAGGTTATAATTTTTGATAAAAGCATTAAAACCATTTTTGGCTCGATCATGGATAATTTCTTGTATCATTCCAAATTCTTCCCACTAATGTGCAAACCAATAGGGTAGATTTTTTGATGAATAGTTGTTGAAAAATATCAACCATGTGTAAGCATTTTAGATTCATTTGATAAAAGCATGTGTTAGCTCTCCAAACCAAATGAAGCAAATTCTAGAAAATGCACTAGCAAGTCTTAATGAATCAACCAAAGGATCAGTATCAGAATTAACGTCCAACTCTCATCATAGTGGAAATACTAATAAAGACGACTGTTATGGAATCAACTTGGAAGATCCTTAGGAAATGTATTTTGAGTATGTATTATGCAATGTAATTCATCAGTAGAAGATACGTATACTCATGGGTATTACAGTGCACAATAACATCACAATGACGTCAGATTCCATTGTCTAACATAATTCTCATACTTTTACTGTTTGCTACAGTAAACTGTCTCTTGCTTTCACTTTTTCTACAATGATATGTTTGCAACTTTTCACTATTCACGAATAGTGAACTATCAATTTCTCTTTCTATATAATGAACTTTAATTTTCTTTTCAAGACAAACCTTGGAAGTAGAAAGAAGAAATCACTCTCTCACTCTCTTATTCTCTCAAACCTCTCTGTACACACTTTCTCTCATCCTCTCTCAACCCTCTTTACCCATACATCTTCTAAACTTTTCCTTCATCTCATCCATCATCTGATCAATCTTTTTTCTTTCTTCTTCTCACACATAATAAATTCTTTCTTTCATCTTGAAGTGTTTTTACTCTTTTGTCTAAAGGTATGACATAAATACCTTTCAATGTTTTTGGTTTTCTTCTAATGTTTTAAGCAATGATTTGAATGTAATGCTCTTATGTTTTATATAAACTCTTTGAAGAAATAAAATTATTGTTTTATTATCTTCCTTCTTATATTATATCTTGTGTGGGGTGTCTTCAATTGAATTAAGTGTAACTCCACAAGATTTAATGCTTTGAATGTTTATATGACCCCATAATCGGCTGGTATTGCCTCTTATAATGGTTTTCTATTAATATTCTTTTATATTTATGCATTTAATATTTATGTTCTTTACTATTTATGCATAAGCCTTGCTAGCTTTGGCACTGCTGCTTGGGCACTGCTGCTTGTAGTGGTTTTATTTATATGTCACAACAGTTGTTTATATTTATACTTTTGATTATTTAGATAATACTTTAGAATTTCTAGAATGGTATTATTTAATATTATATACTAATGATTGGTATTAATAAATCTTATTGTAATTATATAATCCCCATTAGGTGTTGATAATAATATCAGGCTATGGTGGTTTAAAGTTTTAAGATATATAGGCCAAAAACCCGAATGTATGAGCTACTGGTCTAAAGTAGGGTAACCAATCCCTGATTGATTCGGTAAGACAACGTCATATATCTAGAATTAATATAATGATTAATGTCTTAAAAAACTAAAGATAATGATAATGATCTAATTGATTTTTATTTTTATTTAGAAGATGCAATGGAATTTTTATTTTATATAGTCTGAGTATATATATATATATATATAATCGTTTTAGATAAAACCTTAATATTTTTCGTAACTATTACGAACTAAATTTAGGTTTTATATATATAGGATCCTCCAATAGTCATACTGTTAATGACTTGAGTCTCCTACAGTGAGGATTTGAACAGGTTAGTTGGGATTGTAACTTTACCACTTATTGGGATACTGTATTAAAGTATCTGGAGACTTAAAAGTACTTCTGTTTATGCTTATAATTAGTTATTTATACGCATGCTATGCGTATGTTTGGTATTCAGTTGTGACATGAGTTGAACTCTTTGGTGTGCTGTTCTACATGATCCGATTGTTTTTGTATTACATGAACTTGTTTGGTCACCCTTAATTACAACTAATAATTATTCGACTACTACAAAATTGGACATGTATAACACCCGTTAGGGGAAATAATTAGGAATGTCAAGCCAGATATCAAATCCCTTTGATGGGAATAGTTGAAATGGTCCTTTTCTTATCCTTAGTCAAACTAAGTAACAGGCAAGGAGGTCGTGGTAAGGGTGAGGACCATAGTTCGAAAGTGGTTACAGGAAAAGGGTGTTCTCCATTACACAAGCTCAGGTTTGGTTTGATTTGAGTCATGATAAAACTCCTCAATCTAGGTTGGAGCGAATATAATTTCTTTAACCCCATAATAAACCAAATAACGTTGTGCGATGTTTCATATGATTGATTGCATTGCATTTTATCATAATTAATAAACTTACTTGTGATTATTTTAATACTTTTTTTACTCTGTCTCACTTACTGAGCTAGTTGTGCTCATAATCCTTATAGATTTTTTTATAGGTATTGAGTGAAGATTAAGATGTTTAGGTACCACTACTTTTAGTTTAGTATGCTGTTGATTGGGAAAGTAAGGAACGAATAATCAATTGAACCTGGGCTTTTGACTTTTCTTTTGAATTTTGAGAAAACTAATTGGGAATTTCTTAGAACGCCCATTAGTTTCTTAACTTATTATAAATAGTCTATAAACTTTTAGTTTTTCATAAACTTTGATTGTGAATTATAAATTTGGATCTGAGATGCTTACGTAAGTAATGTTGTGTTATGAGACAACAGGTTGTATAGAACAAGTATTTTGTAAAGTTATACCACAGGTTTAGTTATTTGCAGGTATTAGAATTGATGCTTTAAGCTGGTTGAGTTGTGTGTGTTTTGTGTGAATTGTATCAATGGTAGTAGTTGTGAGGTTAGTTTCCATTTTAAATTATTTTACATGACGGGACTGTTATGACTTATCTTATTCAAAATGTGACAATTTAAATAAAAAATAGAAAATTAAAAAAAAAAGAAAAAACTACAGGAAGAAAAAAGGAACCAATCCATTTTTGGCCACCTCTAAGGTCATTGACACCTCCTTAACCCCAAATCAAGGTAGCTGTTAGTTATCGCTTAACCTTAGGGTGGTTAGAAGATAGCCAAAAGAATGTGTGGGTCATACAACCCACATTGATACATGATGGTAGATAGTTACCTATCACTCAAAAGAATCCATCTCTTTACGTCTTTTGCTGAGGTGTTAATAGTTTTTGTTGTTTTATCAATAAAATAGATACTTATTCTTCAATAAAAAAAGAGTCCTCCAATGTTTGTATAGTATTATTGTTTCTTTCTTTATATGAGAGCTACTAGTGATAGGAAGATGGATAAAACTAAAACCACAAGCAAAACCATTGAGTATAAGTTTTTATATAAATGGGACCGATTATGTTGACCATTTCACTCTTAATTGACATTTCTAAAAATTTAGATTATTGAGCTAATTATAAATTAATTTGACTATATTTAAAAAAATATAAATTAATAATGAAATAGAGAAAATGATGAGTCCTGTCAAAATGGGTGACATGATCAGAGAAACTTTCAAGAAAATAACAAGATACCTCGATAAGCATCTCTCTCTCTCCCTGTGTGTGTGCGCGTGTTCGTGTGTGAGGTCTATGCGTCCCGCACATGTGAGTACTCGGTACTCCTCTAACCATAGTAGTAACAACTGGTTTCTAACACAACTCGTTGCGTTAACTAAGTTGATGAGAATTAGGAAAATTATTCTATTAGTGACAAACTGATTTGATAAGAGTCTATTTGTGATTAAATTAACTAAAAGCGATTGAATTACAGGACTTACCCGAGAATGGATGCCATGGACTCCTGAGATGATGAGCCAGAGGTGGTAGGATTATCGGATGTCTGCACCGGAAATACTAACGTGTCATAAGTACCGGCAGGGCTGGCGGTGTCGTAGCAGATACTAGCCTTCCCTAGAGCAGTTCCTTTTAGCAAATGTGCTCGTTCCTGCGACATACCAGGTGAAATAGAAGGTTTGATTAGTTACGTTTAGTACAAATGACAAGAAAAACTGCTAAGTCACGTCACGGTTACCACCTTCTCAGTAACCGACAGAATTTTATGGAGATCAAAGGTGTGATGTTTAGATCCTTCCCGAAAAGTTGGAGGGGACAGTACCCTTTCTTTCACGCCAAATAACATGTCTTCTATATAACTTGAGAAGGTACCATTCATCTTCTGAGAGAAATTGCATACACATTTGCTATTAGAAACAAACAATCGCCCAAGATAATGAGTTCAACATTTAGAGGAACACCACATTTGCAATTTTCTGCTCTCTGGTTGTGTCTATTGGAAACAAACAGCAAGTACGAGTTTAACTTGGGGAGGTGGTGATTTAGAGGCAGTAAGGCCCAAGGTTGCCTTTTTGTTACCTTGTCCGCCAGAAACCATAAGTATGAGACATGGTCCTTCCAAATGAACTAAGATAATTCCTAGTATCAAGTTTAGTACCACATTTTCAGAAGAAAGTCTACATTCAGGGGTCCTTCCCCTTCACCACCACCCCCACCGCAACACCCCCACCCACACCCCCACCCCCCCTTTTTTTCACCTTTTTGAATTCAACAATGCGAAAGCTAGCATGTAGAGAAAGGAAATTTATATATTTTGAGGAAATTAGGAGAAAATAAAACTTTACCCATGCATTATGGCCGCCATAAAGCCGCGACATAGGCAGAGCTAGTCCGCACCTGAGATCAACGTGGTTCATTAATTGATTCTGTAGTGTTCTCACCCCATGATCACACATGCTTTTATGCGACTTCTCCCTTTCATTCTTGTCATGATTGTTTGCGATAATGAACACTCCCAAACTGACAATGCTCCATCCAATGATCCACAGGATGAAGAATTTGGGAAACCATGCCCGCTTGGACCAAATGGTTTTGTACATAGCCGGGACTGGTATCTGCTTGTCATGGATGATGGTAGCCGCTGAGTGGTGTCTCCTCATGGTCAGTCTCATCGATGCATAATTCTCTCCATTTCGTTCGACCATACTTTCTCTCCATCTACTTCTACTACTTCTAACCTGAATCCAAGAAAGTATAATTTAAGAATGTTTTACATGTATTTATTAGTCAATACATTATATAAGGATACTTACAATTAAATTCCGTATTATGCTTGTAATGTCACGAGAAGAATCCCATATTCCATCCAATAAAATCCTATCCCATTCCTCCCTATTCGATTGGTGGCGGAGGAGATTCCCAAGAGTTTTAGCAGCTAAAGGAAGGCCTTTGCACTTCTTTACAATTTCTCTCCCAATCTCTTTTAACTCAGGATCAGCAACAAAGCGACCACCGTGGAATGCATACCTAGCAAAGATCAACCAGCAATCCCCGAATGACAGCTTGCTCAAATGATAAGCGGGAAGCGTCCGCATCGTTGCCGCGATGTTCTCATCGCAGGTTGTCACAATAATCTTACTTTCCTTAGAACAAAATCTTAGTGTACCTTTGACGATCTCCCACTCCGTACAGTTCCTGTCGATAACATCATCCAAAACAAGTAAGAGCCTTTTACCGCTGAGTTCTTCACTGAGTCTAATTTGGAGCACATTCAACTCGCTGATATCACAAGTGGACATAGTAGCTGCTTCTAGGATTGCCTTTGTTACAGAGTAAGCATCTAATCCATTCGAAACGCAAATCCATGCCTTTGGGTCAAAACGCTCTTGAATTCTATCATCACCGATCACAAGCTGCGCAAGAGTGGTCTTCCCAATCCCAGCATCGCCAACGATAGCAATCACACTTGTGATGTCACTGGACCCATCATATGACAGAAGCAGACTAGTGATTGCCTCCACGTCATCATCGCGGCCATAAACCTGGGATTCTTGTAAGAAAGAGGTTGTAGTTGACCTGCATAATGGGCTTATTTCCAATTCTCTCAATCCAAGAACTTCTTTCTGTCCTGCCATGTATTCTAATTCCTCAAGGGTTGTTTTGATTTTTTCTCTCCTGGCTCTATTTCCAAACTTCGAATAAGAGGACTCGGCGCAAACTTCATTCAGGAGGATGTGAGCATCACATACAGCATCTTCTAGATCGCTTAACCACTCTTGCACGGCTGTGTTTGTTATATGTTTCTGTGTTGCACTGTTTAACATACCCTCAACCGATAAGATTTTTGCCTTCAACTTCTTCACTAGTTCTAGTGCATCCTCATCGACCCTGAAGGAGTCTATAAGCCAGACACCCAGCCTCTTAAATAATACTTCGAATAAAACTCGAAGTGCTATACCCAAGAAAGAGGATTCATCCATTTTTCATCTGCTTACAAGGATATAAGGTTCAGAAGGGGGATCGACGCGGCGTGGAAAGAAGGACAAGAACTTTATCTCAAAAGGTTTTAGGTTCCTATATGAGTCAGGCTTGTGTCACAATGTAATTTAAACTCCTAGCAAGACTTTATAGCAATACTTTAATCATGTTTATTCGCATTATAATTATATTTATTAGGTCGTATATTTATCATTTTGTAATTATCAAGATAATCATATTTTCTAATTGTTTGCATTCACATTCATATAATTATATCCTATAAAAATGACCAATCCTATTGTATTGGCTTCAATAGTCGACCTCAGGTCGACGTTGAACCGTAAGGAAATGTGACAAAGTGTAGGTGCCGTGAGGGACTGGCTGGAGGGCGATATCCCGATTTATGGGCATAATCAACGATAGATTTCCGTTGCCGTGAAGATTAAGCCCCTTTGGCCTGATATTTCAATGATAGTTGATACCACATCATACAAAATTCAACCCTACTCCCCTAAAAAAGGATTTCCTAACAATAAAACAAATAGTAATGTGTTGACACCTGATTCTCATCTGAACCAAGACCCAATATGTGAAGCCCATCACGAGGGATATCAAAGTGCATGCAAGAGAATAGCGAACTCATCCCTTATACTACGACCTATTCGTAGAGCCATGCAGTTATGCTAAGGTAAGCATTGCAACTTGCTCAGCGAGCCACACAATACCCTTCTAGAGCAACCATCGGAGTGGGCCTTAGCTTGCCCTTGACAAGGCACCGGCTGACTCCTTTCTCAACATCCTGTGTTTGCTTTCCACTGCAACTCAATGGAAAGCTTTAAATTAGATATATTTTATATATAGTGATTTTTGATGATTTTTTTCTTGAAATTTGAGTTTATTCTTAAATAACAATACTTAATTGAGTAAAATCTTAATTTCTAGGTTTTGGAATGATTTACATGAGAAAATAAAAACATAGAAATAAGTTTCATTTAATTTGAAGCTAAAATGATTAAGTTATGAATATTTGAAAATCGATACAACTAAACGATATGGCTATATTGTTTTGAAGCAAATTTAAAACTAATTTTAATGTATTACAGCCAATGACACAACTAAAAAACACGATTATGTCTTTGGTCAAGTTATCCCTAGTTTAAAAAAGAAGAAGAAGAAGAAGAAGAAGATGAGAAGGAATGGCAATGAATTACACGACTAGGGGACACGTTGTGTCGTTTGCACAGACTTTATTTCGCCGTTTTTTACAAGTTTCTTTATGGTTTTCACAATAGACTTTTGGCATGACTTTTTAAGAGCTTTTCAAGAATAAAACACTTAAGAGAGTGTAGAGCATTAAGATACCAAGATCTCAAGATTCAAAAACCGTTTTGTTAAACTCATGATTTATTTTTTCTACTTTTTTTTTAGTTTTTATTAAAAATCATTCTTTTATGATGATTAAGGAGTAGAACTTTTTGTATCTAGATCTTGTAAAACCTATATCTTACATGTGATGCTTGGTTTTATTAGATCTAATAAAGATTCTTTATTCTTCTTAAATCAATTATATGTGCTTTCATGCTTTAAATTGATAATTTTGTAGGTTATTAATTTAAATATAATATTATATAAGAAGATCGAGGAATTTCTAGTGTAATTAGATTTAGTATAGTTGGTGAGAGTTTGTGCAATGTGAGAAATAAATTGTAAGATTCTTCTAAATCCATAATATTATTGTTAAAAGAATTCATTACACATTAATGTGATATTAGATTATGCTATTAGGTAATCTAAAAATTATGGTTAATAAGCTTGAGGAAGTTATTAATTTTAAAAGAGAATTCTCCCAATAAAAAAATTAAAAATTCAATTAGATTATCTTTTGTGAAAGTTAGGTGTATAGATATGGGAAATCAAGATCAAGGTACAATGTTAAGTCTTAAATTAAATTTTTAAAATTTTGCTTTCTTATTTGGTTCTTGATTGTTTACATAATTTAATTTATTGCTGCAATTTTAATTTAAAGAATTGAATTTTTAAAATTGAATTTATCAGTTAAATAATAGAGCTAAAGTTAGTACTAGTATTTGGGGTTTCTAAGGAATCAACGTTCGGACTTATATCTGCTTCACTATAATTTGATAAGTGTGGCTACCTTATATTAGCCAATACACCCAATAACGCTTGCAACTATCAAACCCTTAGGCTACAGATTTGGTCTCTTGGCCAATTACGACCAATCTCTTGTAGAGTAGCTCAATCTCTATCGATGAACGCACTTCCTATTAGCGACTAGTACAATCAAATCCCAAACCACCAAATATTCAGGCAACTCGCATAAAAGGGGCTAAGCACCATGAAGTAAGGCATTACTTACTCCCTCTCTTTCTCTCTTTGAATCCTCTCTTTTTACCCTTTCTTCTTTACTCAATCTCAATACACTACCCATACAGCATGTATCCAAGACGAGCACTACCCCTTGGGCTCATAATGCTTATCCCTTCTTACTCTTAGTCCTTTTTGCTAATTTGAGCGTTGGATGACTCTCTTGGTAATACCCACTAAGGGTTTTTTTGCAGGGATCAATGAATAAAAGACGAGGTCTAAGCCTATTTCACTCGGACTTCACATGAGTCCACTCCTTTTAGTTGATTCAACTATAATCAATACAATATATGATTAAGGAAAAGGATATTATTAATACTCACCCTCCAAGATAGTATATCTTTGGTTTTATGTTACAGTACATGTGGATAACCATGAAAAAAAAAAGCTGTGAAATGGGAATTTTTTTTAAAAGAAAGAAAAAGTTCAAGAAATAAAAAAAAAAATGACTACCTCAAGTGACCCCATTGATGTGACCTCCGACTACCTTCTACCTTTGGTGTAACTGGTTTTATTTTTTATTATTTTTTTTGAACTTTTTTCTATGTTTTTTAAAATTTTCATTTTTATTAATTTAATTTAATTATAATTTTATATATTATATTTAAATTATATTATATTTTTCAATGTTTCTATTTTTTTATATTTTAATTTTACAAAATTATATTTATTTTTAGTACTTTTTAAATATTTTTTAAGTTTCTTTATTTATTTATTTATTATTTAAATATATATGTAAACGCTACTTATTTGCTACGTATACACCACTTAAGTGTTACATGTTACTGGCTACATCAAATAAAACTAGCAATGTAACATCCTAAAGGGGTTTAATAAGATTAACTTAAAGTTCTCGTATCATATGTGCATTTATAATATGAAAACTGCCTTATAAATTAGAGGTTGCAAGACTATAACTAAATAATCACTAATCACATGTAATCATAATGCATATATTTAATTAATTATGAAAATAATTATGGAAACCAATATTCCACAATTTTCCGAAATTAGAATCCCTTACTAAATCATAAAATCAATATGCATTTTTTTCTTTTTTGGAGACATGAGTTCGAGCAAAACTTTAAACTAAACGAGTGTATAAGTTTTAATTTCTTATCTCACCATCTAAATCCAAATCAAAATGCACATGATCCTACATTCATCCTTTGAGATTAAAGTTTGGAACACTCGTTGTTCAAATCTTAGCCCAATCCCGGCATAGGGTAACTTGCAAGAAGGCTATAAGGGGGTGAGCAAAACATCAACCTAGTGAGTTCATTCCTCATCACTATTGTTCAAGTAAGTTATTAGATATTAATTAGCACAATATGCAATTTATCTACATGAGAAATGGATATACGCTCGATGATTGCAAGTAACACTTCCATGGGAGTTCAAAACCATAGGAATGTAGATTTGCATTGTTTACATGTTGATTCACACTGAAGTGTTTGGATAGCCTTAACTCAAGACACCATTACATTAAGTGAACCACTTTAGAATGTCCGCCATCAATTGAATATGTTGCAAGGGTCGAATTAGGTAGACTTTGATCAATGACATAAAGGCTAAATCAGGTGAACCCTAACTCGAGACATTCACCATCAACTAATTAGGGATGCTCTAATTTGAGATCCTACTAGGTCATAGACATATGATAGATATATATCAGTTATTTAAGCTAATAGTTTAAAATTTCTACTTATTCAAACAAACAATTGATATCAACTAACAAGCAACACAAATATCAGGTAGCAAATAGATAATAGGTTAGTAGAACTCCATCACCTGGGTACAATTGCTTAACTGAATCACCTATCGTAATTCACTAAGCCCCTAATATTGACCAAATTTTTTTAAATTATTTATGTTGTTTTATTTATTTATCATTTTTTTCTATTATTATTTCTTCATTATTCACTTACTTTATATATATATATATATGCATGCATTATTTCTATCACTATTTTTGTTTTTAAGTAGAAATCTTACTATCAACTACCCATATCGATCTAGCTATAGGTGCATTTGTTTGAGATGATTATTATTAATCATGTTTGGTTAAGACTCTTATTAGTTAAAAGTCTCGATTGGGATATAATTATGATATTATTATCATTATTATATAAAAAATATGTGTGTAAATATATATATATATATATATATGATTTTCAGATTGCACTTAATTGCAAATTTGATATTTAGATAAGGCTAATAATTTATATAATCATGACAAGAAATATTATGCGAGTCACGGTCAAAACAATATCCTTTGCACCAAGTTTACTCTAATTAAATTTCATGGAAATCCATATTTATTACTTGTTCATTAAATTATTAATTGTCCTTAAAATTGATTTTAATTGATATACTGATGGATCTCCGATTTCCTTCCCAACCATGGCATACCTAGGTTACTCAACATCGTGGACTCGAATTCCAATAATTCTAAGTTAGTATCCGTATTTTACATTTAAGATTATAAGGGTCCTCTCATTATTTCCAACTTCATATAATAGTCAATTTATTAAATTTAATTTTACAAGTTAATCAAAGTTTGTTAAATTAGAGATTATATTTACCTAAGTCAGTTTGCAAGAAATGTTTGAGGCCTCAGCTCAGTTAATTTGTCTAAGATTTATATTTATATCTTCATATTATTTGGTTAAAAGTTCAAAATTAGAGCTTACGTGGGCTTGAGTGTAATGTTTACTAGCTTAAGCTAAAATCAATTAGTAAATACTGGAAGGCATTAAAATACACACCTATATGTCATGGTTTGAACGATGATAAGTATACATATACATGTGCACGTGCACGCATATACACGCGTATATATGCATTCTATTCAATTACTTATAATCACATGTATTTTTGAATCAATTGCCATAGTTTCGTAGTTTGTCTAAAGTTAGGTATATACAACCTAAAGGGGAAACTCATACCTATTTTCCCAAGAAATATGCTTGGGCATGTACTTTATGTCCATTTAAATTTCTAATCGAGTCACTAATACTTGCCATTTAGTAGATTCACATACCAACTAAAATTACATACTTAGGATGGTTTGTATATATGCTTTGATATATCGATACACGACTTATATTCATTTATTTCTTTGGTTACATTATTGTTTTCAATTTAGCAGTCTACCTAATATTTACTATTTGTGGAAATGAAAGATGGTGCTTATATACTAATGAGTCACAGTAATTAGCTTTATTGTTAACTTAAGCTCCGTGTTTCTAATTAGGTCCACTGTTTACCGCGCTTGAGTGGCATTTAACCTGAAGAAAATCAATGCATCACCTAGAGTACGTTATAAATTAGAAAATGAACCAAATACTAATGTTTGTTTTAAGCAAATCATTGGCATGTACATTTATGTATTTATTTTGCTTATTGTTTTTAATGTTATATACGTTCTCGTTAATTGCAATGACTTTTATAATTTGTTATTGCATGGTGGTATTAAAAAATGCGACGTTCTTAAATAATATATGTATATATATATATATATTTTCTGACGCATCTATAAATACACGTGGATTTAAAATTGTGCTCTTACCTAAATTAGTTGGTACATTCTAATTGGACGATGTTAGGACATTTCAAGGAACTATTCATCAAATCTTCTACTACTTCATTATCTCTCGCTTGTTATGCATTCCCATTTTTCAAATTATCAATCATGTGGAATTTAATAAAAGCAAGTACAATAGAACACGCTCAAAGCCATAAGTTGGGTATATCACATGTTTCAATACCTATGACATTGTAATTAATTACTTCTATTACATTTTAATCAGTGAGATGGCATATTTAAAAGAAAAGAACGTTATTTATGCTCTTCAATCATGCTAAAGCCCATTAACGTTGAAGTTAAAATCCTGATTTCCAAGTTAGGTGCATTGACACTTATATACACACATCTAAATATAAATTCCTTTTCTTCTTCTTTCTTTTTTTTTTTCTTTTGCATTCTTTTTTTTTTTTCTCTTCTTTTACTTTCTTTCTTAATTTCTCTCTCTCTCTCTCTCCCTCTCCTCTCCTCCTCCTCCTCCTCCTTCTTCTTCTCCTCCTTCTTCTTTTTTTTTTTCTTTTTTTTCTTTTTAATTTGACATGAGTTTATGCAACGTTAATATATTTCCATTTTGTCCATATATAAATTGTACCCTTCACTCAATTATGGACTCAACTTATTCTATGGGGTTTCCATTGAAGGATATCTAAGTACCTTTTTCTTTTTCTTTTTCTTTTTTTTTGGAAATGTAAATAATCTTCCTAAATTTTAACCTAGGTATAAATTGTGTAACGCCCTACCTTTTATGCATTTGTTTGAAAATTTTTCTCTACTTTTAAGTGCTTGAAGATGGTTTGTTACTACTACTTTTAAGGATAAAGTAGAATATGTATTTTACCTATCATTTAACTTCATAAATACTTGATTCCAAATCTTTTATTATACAATTTAATAAATCACAGCAAAAATCTTTTATAAGAGTAAGGTAAACTGAAAGTATCATAACTACATAACTCCTGTATAATACATGATTCTATCATAAGTATTCATATCATGACTACAATTACTAAACTAAATCCTTTGTAATATAACACCAAAGCCATCTATGAAGAATTGCTTCCAACAACTTGACCTGTAACTTATAGCTAATAGCTTCTTCCAAGAACCCATCTTATATTAGCATTCAAAGTCCTGTCTAACTCATCTTTTACTTGAGGATAAAACAACTTATTCCTTTAGCTTATTATAAGTTGAGTGAGAGCGAATAAACAAATACAATACAAGTAGCATCATATTATAGCCACATAGTAAGTTACCGATTTAATCACAATATTCATTAGTTCTGTCAAGCAATGCAAATGTAACAAAGTATGCCATACTCATGCATATGGCATTCATTACTATCAATATCTTAACTTAGCCATATAACTCATTCGATTGGTTGGCTTCAACCGAGCATCTAGATATAAATTAAGATCAAGGAACTTAGCAAAGTACCAACTAGTTATCAAAACTTAGCAACCTAGTAATAACCACGTGGAGTGGTTAGAAAATCCAGCATATAGCTGGCTTAATAGATACAATACAGTTTCTATATGCTCGAAAACTCAACTTTTATAAATCAATTGATTTACTCGATAAACTTAGCTTTCCATCTGAGATTTGATCTAGCAAAAGTTCAGTTTTTAAAAACCTTGACCCCTGAGGTCCTTTTTGTGCCATATCATAAATGCATCAAATTGTACATCAAATAATACTTAGCAAATCCAAACAACCCTACTCATTATTTATTAACCTACTCTTTATTTTATTTCATTGTTATTTTTAAGACCTTAATATTGGTTTCACTTAAGTGAACATCTTAAGAGGTAGGTTTAGTCCTTAGATTCTTTCCCAAGTTAGTATAAATTCTAGAAAATGTTATATAAATACTTAACAACACAATCACAACAACCAAGTCCAATATCCAAACACAGTTTAGTTAGCAACGATCATAAAAGAAGCTTCATAAAACTTATCAAGTAACACATTAACTTGCAACTAAGCTTAGCCAAACTAAAACACCATAAAGTATGAAAAGTTAGGAGTAGACACAAGTCTACTTAAGGCACATAAATATCCACTTACCTATACTTGTTGATTACTTTAACACTTTTCGTTAACACGATCTCCTCTTTAGCTACTTCACTTAACAAAAATTAATACTACCATGGTTAACTACAGATCGTGCATACATATATTCCAGTTTGATAGTCATTTGTTGGTTTTAAGTTTGTTCGGTTTAGACTACCTTTAAATTATCCTCTAGTTTAGCCTTTGAATTAACTTTTAACCTAGGCTAACTTCAAAATTTCTAAACGAATACTATCTAACTTATATCCTCAACTTTACCAATTAAGAATATTGAGTACTTTACTTGACTCGGTCCTAAGCTTAACTTATACAAAAACGCCTAAGTTTATTCTCTGATTTCTTCTCTAATTTAGCCTTTGATTCAATCAAATTACTACCTTTACTTATAATATTCCTACTTTTTAGTTAACCAAGTTAAGACCATTAAAGAATACGTCAATATAACATTAGTTAAAACTCCCCCTCGCTGTGATGTTGATTACATAATTCACCTCATTTATCATATTTAGCAAAATATATGCATATAGTAGGAAATTACTTAGCAATTAGTATTTATACTCAATTTTATCCAAGAAAAATTACTACACTTAGAAAATCATACTTGTTAACTCTAGTCATGAAAGGTTCTAAAGTAGTACATTATACAATATACTTTAAAATACTTGTTTTAGCGTAATTTTACCAATATTTAGCAAAAAAATATGTAAATAATTAAATAAAGTTATAAGATTTGAAATAAATACTTCCAAAATTATAAATAAGCTCTGAAAATCATTACAAATCAAATTCATTGATAAATTTAATTCAAAACCTATTATTTTTTCAACATAAAAAATATGGTAGATTATGTAAAAAAAAAAAATTGATAAATTCTATAGACATAATTTATCAAAAATTATTTTTATATAAATTAAATACACATATGAGGAATGTACCCACCAAAACTTAGCTCAAAATAACATTGTTTGCTATTTTTAAAAATTAATACAAAATTCATTAGATTAGAGTGGCTTCTTAATGAATCGATGTATGAACTTTTAATTTCAAAATTTTGGATTGATATTGTAATTCTACATAGAAAATTACATAAGAACTCCAAATTTCATAATTTTTAGACATTGTTTAATATTTTTTAATAAAATAAACTAATTTAAAGGTTAAATATAACAATAACTTATTGCCCAAGCTTCGACCACCATTGGTTGAAGAGGGGTGGTTGGCCGAACTACCCTTGATGTCAATCTTCAACAACCAAAATGCCATAATTTCAAGTTGTCGTTTGCTATAAGAAACCCATTTTCCTTTATTTTCTTAGTATTTTTGCAAATTTTTGTTTAATAGCTAAATTAAATGTGTTTGAGAGTGTTTTGCTATTTTCATCTATCTAAAAATGATCCAAAACTCATCCAACATCTTCTTATATATAGAGTTGCAGGTGTTGGAGTTGAAAAAAGAAATTCCGAGCGATAATTCCTTAAGTAATGAGGTGTAATACTTAATTAATTAAATAATATATTATATGTATAGCTTATGCTTGTTATTTGCCAAGCTTTAGCTAGCTTCCATGCCATTTATTAGATTATTTCAAGTGTTTTTATTAATTTTTTAGTAATTTACTATAATTTTTAGGTATTATTTATTATATTTTATTAACATATTTATATATCGGGTACATGCAATGCGTATATTATAATTATATTATTACACTACATGTTATTTGACTCCCAATATTATTTTTATAAGTTAAATAATTTATTTCTAAGGACTCGTTATATTTTGGGGCTTAAATTTTGAGTTTCTAATAATTACCGAACGATCCAAGTAAAAATATGTTTTTATTGAAATAAAATATTATATATATACTTTATTTCAAAAAATTAACTTTATTAGGACTCTTTTTCTAACTTTTTGACCCTATATTAAAATTTTACTTGATTTGGATAACTTTTCTTAAAAGCTTGAAATAATTCTGAACACCTTAACTTATATCGATATAAAGTAGTTAGGATTTTATCATACAACTAAATTCATTCCTTAAGCTTCCCTTAAAAAGTTTATTTAATTAATTCTACATTTATATCGACTAGGTCTCAAGTGTAATAAAAGTAACCCATTGTAAACACTCGATTTTTGCTCATAGTAGTTATAATTTTTGTTTTTAAGGTCGTAATTTAGAAAATAATAAAAAATTGAAAAATGATAAAAACAACAAAAAAATGGAAAATTGTTGGAAAAAAAAAGAAAGAAAAACTTAAAAAAAAAATTCGAAAAAATTAATTTGATGGAATCTTAACTAAATAGTTGTCGAAAAAAAAATCTGATATGATGACGTTAAATTTAATAAAATCAAGATTTGTAAGATTCGAGTTTATTTTGGATCTTTATCGATTTAGATTCGATTCAAAAGATTTATTTTGAAGTTTTATAAATAGGAGTTGCATGGTGCGAGCTAAAATGAATAATGACACATTTGTTAAAAACACGTTCGAACCTACTCTTTAGACCAATTCTATAGTTGTGCAGCAATAAGACTAGGGATCCAATCTGTTCCCTTTCATCGGCTTTGCATGCTTTATCGTGCAAGTACATAATAGTGGTTTTTAATTATTGTTTATAACCTGTCTTATTTATTTATTTTTATCTCACTTAGTATATGGGTAGTTATTTTTAAGACTTGTACTATTTTTTTTTTAATTTTTATCATGTCTTTAATTGCTAGTAATTAGTTATAGTATTAGTATTTAGTGAACATGTGTTAAATTAAATTTTAGTTTTTTATTTATTTTTTTTAGATTTCATATTTTCAAAATGACATTTTTATAAAATCTCATATTTTACAAAATCTCGTTCTTTGCTAATTGTATTAATTTAGAAAAATTGCATTAGGCATGTTAGGGTTTTCTAGATAAAAAAATCATTTTGATATTCATAAAATAAAAAAAAAATTAATTAACTTCTTTTTTACAACAAGACATTTTTCATAATTTAGATGTTTTTTCCATAGTTTAGGTTTTTTTTATATGGTTTGAACATCTTTTATATGGTTTGACATCTTTTTTACGATTAGACATCTTTTCCATAATTTAGGCTTCTTTTCTATAGTTTATATATCTTTTCTATTGTTTAGGTTTTTTTTCTATGATTCAAACATCTTTTTCTATGGTTTAAATATTTTTTTTTATAGTTTAGATATCTTTTTTATGCTTTGAATATCTTTTTTATGCTTTGAATATCTTTTCTATGGTTTAGATTAGGATTTTTTTTTCTTTTTTATGTTTTAAGCTTCTTTTCTATATGAAAGATTTATCATATAGAATATTACATATTTCATACAATCTTTAGGGTTTTTCTTGAAATAAAAAAATTTATCACTTAAGTTGTTTTTAAATAAAAATTTTAATTTGGGACTTTTCAAAAATTAGGGTTTTTAGGTTTTTTTTTTTATAATTAGGAATAAAAATTAGACTTCTAGAGATTTTTCTTAATATAAATAAAATGGTTAATAAAAACGTAAATTCAACTAATTATTTTCTTATAAAAATAACCAACATGTTAACGCTTTCAAAAAGAACTACGAACATCTAATTTCAGCTAACAGATACGTAGGCATCTTCGGGACGATAAAATCTGTATAAACTTAGGTTTTTTTTCTTTTGATTTTTATTTATTTATTTTTTAAAAATATTATAATTAGAAGAATAATCATAATTTCGATAAATAGATAGTGGTATCCATTAAAGTTTAATAGGTTAGTCCCGGAATTCGGAACCCTCTGGTTCTTCCTTCAAATTGAAATAAAAAACCGATAGTCAAATCGTAATTAATTTACTAAATTGATTATGGTTTCTTTTTCTTTTCCCGACTTCGGTCGGGTGGAGAATCCAAAATTTTTTCTAAGTAAAAAACCAAAATTTTTCAATTTCTTTAGTTGATGATTAAGCGAAAAATGGGAAAATTAATTTTAATAAAAGAAACCGAAAAAACAGGCTTAACACCTATTATTCCTGGTCCATAGTAGTTGGTCGGAGACTGGGTTCATAGATTAACCCCTTGAACTTTTAAAATATACTTTAAGACCTTTAAAAATTTAATAAATTAGAAACATAAAGAACGCGGCTTTTTTTAATTAGAAAAAGTTACACTAATATTAAAGTTTAAGAAGACTTAAACATATTTTGATAAGTTTAGAAAGTATTTGTACGCCAAAATCAAAGTTCAAGAGAGTTATGTTTAACCTATAAAAGTTATTTGCCAATTTATCAAAATTTAGGATGTTTTAGAGTATACTTTGAAAGTTCAGAAGGGTTAATCCGCATTTAAGTCAAAGTTTAAAAGGTTACGTCTTTCTTTCTTTTTTTTTTTCAATACTTTAATAAGTCTATTTAGCTTTACAAAGATTAAAGCACCCATGTTCTCTTAAGTTAGTTCCAATTTATTCTATTTCACCATGAAATTAGACGAATGGCAAGGGCTTACAAAACCGTGCCTCGAAGAAGCGTATGACTCGAAGGGACAAATAGCTCCAAATCCAACATGATCCTTGGATCTTCCTCTACTATTGCCATAGAATGAAGAAAGAGATCGAGCCTATAGACAACCGGTTTATGTTTCCACTATTCAACTTGTAGACTTCACTAAAATGTTACAGCATAATTCTTATTAGTTTTAGAATCAATTAAATAATAATTAACTAATTTAACCAAATAAGTTTAATTAAAGAAAAGGTTTGAATTAATTACCTCCATTTAGTTTTGCATTAAAAAAATGAAAGAAAAGGACCAATGGATAAAGCATTGGAGCCTCGTTGCCTTCAACCTCTTAATAGTGAGCTTAGTCCTTAGCATCTATGATTCTATCTTTGCTAGTAGTGCGTCTTCTTCTTGATCATAAAACCATGTTTGAAGTAAAGAAATCTTGAACTAGAGCTAGCAAAAATGACGAAATATGAGGGTAAAAACTAGCGAGTAAGAGTAACGTGGGTGAGATTTGTTTAGATGAAAATTTTGAAGATGGATGAGAGGAAGTGAAACTGAGAGATGGTACATAAGAGTTAAAGCGAGAATGAGATAAGGTTCATTAAAGAGAAAGAAAAGGAGTGAAGAAAGAGAAAGTGATTTATAGAGTAAAGTTGGTGTGTGTCTACCAGATTTTTGTATAGTCATGTCTTTATTTTCTATAAGATTAATCTTACCTTTTATATTTTCCTTAATTTGTATTCCTTTAAATTTGAATCATTAAATAAATTATGAATTTAATGATTCAGATTTTAAAAAATGTAAATGAATGTTGTGATAGAGAATTGAACTGGTTCTATCAAAATAAAGGATAAGATCATAAAAATTCCTATAACTATAAGAAGTTACGATAGAGGAAAACTGAGGGGAGGGAGGGAGTGATGGTAGGGTGCAATGTAAGAGGAGGGTGAGAGAGAGAGAAGAGGAAACATCATAGAGATTTTGTAGTAGAAGAGAGAGATGGATTGATTTTATTGGGGATATTGGTATGTCTCTTAGATGAGATATTCCTTTAGGATTTTTTTTTTTTTTTTTTACAAGTACGATATATAATACACTACTTTTGTTTCATGAATATGTAATGTTATAATTATTGACTTATTGAAATTATGGAAAAGTTTTCTAACTCTATTATGTCATAATTCTATAGCACCATACATTGTAGATATATTTATTAAATATCGTTACAACGGGTTTTAAATCCTCATTCATAACTATAGGCGCTAATGCTATTATTGATGGTTTTAGAATTGTTATCACAATTGATTTTGTTTTTCTTTTTTCTTTTAATATTGTTCACCAATATCATTACTATTATAGTACAAGTTATATTCTTAAGCTCTATTTTCACATACTCACATGTATATATATATATATATATATATCATATGTTATAATTGAAATAGCATCTAATAAGTTACCATAAGGATTTCTACGAATATCATCTCATAATTATTGATATGCCCCTAGGGTATACATTTCATATTATTTTCGTGGTTTATTTTAAATTTTTTTTATTGGAAAGTTTTATTTGTCACATTCATGTATAAAATTTTATGATGTAGCAATAGTTTTCCATTAAATATCATATTTTTGAATTACTAATTATATTATCGTATATAAACATCTCATCATTTCTCCAATTAGTTTTACTTACTGTTTCAATATTTCATTATGCTTACATAATTTGGCTGTATATAATTACATCCATACTTTACTTATCAGTTGATCATTATCGATTAAATTTTCTATTAATGGCATATGAGAGGAGATATTTTAACTTTAATATAGGTAAAATCTCTCATAAAAACGAGATATATACTTATCTATATATAGAATGCTTCTAAAGAATTGAAACGCTTGATTTTAAAATTAAATTTTATGAACAAAATATTATTTATTAGTATAGAAGGGATAAAAATAAATAAAGATAATTACAGAAGATTTTGAAGGTAAATTCGTATGTTGAACAGAAAGCGTACTTATGATTTGAATTGGGAAACTGCCTTTACATGTATCTGACATTGGTTATGCTATGTACATAGGTTATGCTATTATATCTTTCTTAGAAAAGTATCGAATGTAATTGCCAATATGTAAATCTTTTAAGAATAGCATACAATTGTTGAACACCTTCACTTGTATTGCAACATAGAATTTTGTAAATACTTTATTGGTATGAGTTTATGCAAACCATATGAGCATTTCTCTATTATTATTATTATTATTGTAGTCTTTTAGATTTTGTGTGATCACTTTATCTTCTAGTTCCTATGAAATCCAAAAAAATCTTAATAAGGTTATTTTTAATATTTAAATATGCTCTTTTTTTTTTTAAAAACTAACTTACCAATGTGTTATGATGGTGATCCTCTATTTTATTCTTTCATTTAAATATTGATATCTTATTTAAACTTTTTGAAATGTTGATCATCTATTTGAATTTATCCCAAAAATGTTGATACATTTTAGAGTAGTTCTCCCAATTATTAAATGGATTTTTCTAAAAATAGTGAAACATGAGAATTAATCAATGAATAACATGAAAGGGGTTTTAACATAAATGAGAAAGAAATAGAATAATTGATGCATAACGTGTCCTTTCCCTAAATCAGGATATCGGTACCTTTTTTTTTTTTTTAAAAGCAACTAATCAAATATAAAAATAATTTTTACCAAGATAACACAAAGGATAAAAACTTGCTAGACATACAAATAATTCTAATAAAGAAAGGAGTAAACCATGCACATCATCCATAAAACTTATGAAATTATAATGACGATTTAAAGTTCTATACTATGTATAGATTTTGCTTTAAAGTATGTATACAATACTATTGAAAATAATAGTTTTACTTAAAAAATCATCACAATTATAGACGGTATTACAGCTTTTAAAATGTGGTAGAAGGTTCATTGGGCTGATAGTGGTGTTTATCAAAATGAGTTCATTGACAATGAATTCAAAGCTGAGAAGGATATAGATGATGAAGTAGAGGGTATTTTGGTTATACATCAAAATATGTAGATTGATTTTCTCTTGGTGAATTAAGTTGGTCCATTAATTAATTCAAGACATAGCTTTAGTTGTGTATATATTTGAGTAATATTTTTTACCCGTTTCACTATATAAGTTGGATAAATTTTTTTGAGATTAAATTATGGAAGTGGAATGAGGTTTCCAAATTTTATATTTGGATATATTAATCAAGTATAAGGCTTCATCTATGATCAAGAAGAAGTATTCTACTTCAAAGAAAAGTATAAATTTAGTCATCAATGTTTTGTTTTTCTTATTTCAATTCTAAACATTTATTTATTTACTTTTGCATTTAATTTCTTATGATTTTGCAAATGTTTATTTTTCAAATAACTGTCACTATTTCCGTTGCTATATATATATATATATATATATATATATTGTTTTCTTGCTAAACTTTCTGTTACTATATAACATGTATTATTTTAATTGGCCAGAATAATTAATCTAATTAAATAATATAATTATATATATTAGTTAAGTAAATTTATAAAAATAAAAAGAAGGAAAGATAAGATTGTCGTCTTCAACAACTTCACTTGTTCCAGTGCATCCCATCGACCCTTAAAAAGTCTATAAACTAGCGACCCAGCTCCTAAAATAATGCAAGCACGAAATACCATACCAAACACCGAGGATTCATCCATTTTGTCATCTGCTGACAAAGGATACAAGTTGAAAGAAACAGGATTGATGCAAAAATATCACGAGTACAAGAATTTTAACTCAAAAAGGTTTTAGGTTCATGGTTTCGAATTAATTTACGTAACGATGGGCAAGTGTATTATGGTAATATTGATAGTGAAAGATGTGATTGGTGCTGAAATGTTCAATGCCAATCGCAGGATAGGTAGTCGGTAGAAGATGATGTAGGACTTTGATTGAGACCCCTGTCGCTCGATAAGTCAGAGATTCCAAATTCTCTCGAATGGTGAATTTTTTAAAGCCTGGTAGGTAGTAACTCACTCTCTAACTGAACTCACATCGAAACTAAAGCAACTTTGGGGGGAAATTCATCAAACACGAAATAGGACCAAATAATTTTTTACTTCATTTATATTTTATATTTTCGCTGATTCAATGACCCTTTAGACAATAACTTTACGGAATCATTGTTTCCTTCTAGCCTGTTTTAGTCCACGGATTTTGATGACTTGGGAAACAAGCTTACCTGGTCCATTTACAAGCTTCTATGAACTCTATTGGATGAAACCAAAGTTTTTAATATGCAAATTGGTCTTGCCTCCAAATTTGGGAACCACCTTTGTAGTTTGGCATGTAGGAGTATCGCGTGTACAGTACCAGCTTGATGGAGTCACAAACTTGCTTTGCACCCCCCATATGAGAGATTTGTTAGGTTTAGGTATCAAGGCAGATCTTCACCGGGAAGCTCTTGTAAATTATTATCTATAATTAAAATGGATTGGAGCAGGACCTAATTAATACATTTAAGAATAATATTGAAGAATATAAATATATAGAATTTATTAAAAAAAAACCTATAATAATTTAGAGAAAAAATCAGTGATAAAGCTAGAGGAATTTCACTCAAATAAAAATTCAAACTCCCTTCCCCTAAATATTTGGTTTTCCATTTGACTTCCTGATTGTACTCTTTGATTTTCTAGTTCGCAAGGTTCAAACTGCTAATCTACCTCGTATACATCTTCTCTACCTTTTCAGTTACATTATACCCTAATCATCTTGTCCTTCACAAAAGGCGGTGCTCCATTTACAAAATCGATATTAGAAAAGCAGTTTCAATTTTGAGAAGTTTATTACTAATCTCGTGTAGATTTATGAGATATATCTTTAGATAGGCATGTTAATACGTTGTGTTTTATATTAAGTTTAAATGGGTCTTCAAATCTCTACTCATAACATAGTTTTTTTATTAATCTTGTTAACAACTTAAACTTATAATCAGACTTATTTAATAAGTGTGTTTCATATCTAGATTAAACTTATTTGTCAAATAAAAAATATTTAAAATAAATATATCATGATTATCAAGACTCTATCTTATATAAGGTTAAAAAAAAAAATGCAAACATCAATGTGTTTGATTCATCTCCTTATTCTTTAAAGACAAGCTATTTTTGTGAAACTTGTTGAATATAAACAATTATCATAATGAATTTTATCTTTGGGCTAGAAATAATTGAGGAAAAAAAAATACAAGGCAAAGAAAAAGTTTTTTGTACTATAAAATGAATTTTTATATCATCTTCAATTTATTAAATATTTATAATAGAAACTACATTAAAAATTATAAAAATACTTGCAAAGACATCTTTTTTAGTTTTTTAGCTAAATGTATGGCAAGTTCAATGAAAACATAATAGCTTAAAAATTTAATTGTTGATTTCAATTTTGATTGCTATGTGAATAATTAAATAAAAATTCATGATATGATTGTTTTATCAGATTGATGTAAAGCATGTTGTGACCTACTTAAGTAAAACTAATTTATACATTAAATTTCCATTTTTATTGACTATATTATGTGGTCTCGCTAATTATGTTGAGGTGTGGATAGTTTAGGGAAAAGGAAAAAAAAAATGTAACAAAAAAAGCTATTCCTAAGAATACGACAAACAAAATCGCCTCTTAGAGAGACGATTTTTATTTATGACATAAAAATTGCCTCTTGAAGAGGCAATTTCCATGAGCATTTCATCTTTCTCAACCCATGCCCTCTTCGATTTGTACTCCTCCTTCTATTTTCTTATTTCCTCTCTCTAAACCGTGTCGATACTTTCTTAACCAAATCCATCATTTCGATTTATTTCTTTGTGAGTCAATCTCAAATTTGAAGTAATAGCGTAGTATAGATCCTAGGTGTAGGAAGATTTTTTGAAACCGAGAGATAATTGCATGATCTCGTTACTTTCTCTCTCTAAACATCTATATTGAAGAGATATCATTTTTTTCTTATTTTAATCCGTTTTAAGCACATGTTATATGAAAAATTAGTGTTTTTGCTTGATAAATTATAGTACATTTATGTTTATTAGTATTTTTTAGATAGGATGAACCATTTGTCTTTTCTCTAACATATATGTGCATTGAATATTTTCCTGTACTCCATTGTCGGTAAGCCCAATATTTTCTTGTATAAATTTGTTTTCATTAGTATATTTTATAGATAGGTGTATAATTTTTTTTTATCATGTTGTATACGTTAGTTAGTATACTTTATATGTACGTATAAATAGTTTTTCTTTGCGTAAATTTGTTTTTGTTACTGTATTTTATGAACACATTTGTATTAGGTGATATGTATAGAAATAATTATTGTTAAGGGATGGAGACGAGGTGGTGTTAGTTCTTTATTTTGTTTAGTTGGAGTAAGTAATGAATCTAGTGTTGTTAAGGGATTATGATAATGAAATCAAATTAGGCGATGTGTTCACGAAATCCGGTAGAGTGTGTATATTAGTGCAAGGTAGTATTTTTATTTTCAAATGTTGAAGTTGATGAAGTTGATGTGACAAATAGGTGTAAAATGGATAATGTGAGGTTGGTTTGTTATATTGGTGGAAATATTGTGGAAGGAGAGAATGAGTTGTGGTATAATAGGCATTGAGAATAGTAGTTGGAGTTCTATTTGGGGATACGTATGACTAGTTGGTTGGATTGATATGTAATCGACTTAAGTTAACATAATGACCCATTAGGTCGAGTTGATTCATAGATGTACCTTTATAAGCGAGACCAGGGACATGTTTTGTGCCGTCCCTATTAGCAATGATTATGATGTCCAACAACTAATGGCTTCCTTAGTAGGATGTGGTGGAGTTAGCAGTTCAATGAAGTTGTATATTGAAATTCATAAAGTGAACCTACTATCGATTGTAACACCCCCCCCAGCTAAGTATGATCTTCGCTCGTTAGTCTCCTTGCAGCTGGCGATGCAATTATAGGTGTGATAGCATCTACTAGGTGAGGTGAGTTATGCTACTGTCTATTAGGAATTTACCCATCAGAGAGTGCCATGAAGGGTGCATGATTGAAATTCTCTTAATCGAAGGATAATTTTATTGATTTGCCTTTTTATGCGGACGATGTTATGGTACAATGCTATACGAGGGCACATATCATGCAATTGATCAGGGATATGCTATTCTCAAATAAGTCTAACAACGTAGTGCATCTCATGTTCTTTCCTCCCCTATCGGACCTTACCACGGCTAGACACTATGCTTCGGGAGTAGTTTGTTTGGCATGGTTGTACTACCGGATGTGCTTCGCCTCTAAGATGGAGGCTAGAGAGATTAGCGCTCCATTGGCAATTCTTCAGGTGTAGGCATATGAGCATTTCCCATACATTGTACCTTTACACCTTCGGATTACACTAGTAGTCGAAGATCGACCACTTGTGAGCTAATGAGGGGTGAAGTTTGATGTCATTGAGCTACCCACGCATATAGTTGGCTAGTATAGAGATGCATTCAATTGATAGCTTCTGGAGTAGGTACGTATTTAACAAAACCAATTACTTATTGATTTTCGAAGTGTTACTTTCTTTTAACCTAATTATTGATATTTACTTCAAGTTGTTTGGATTCCTTACACACATGATAACGTGGCTAAACTTTGTGCTTATTGTTGAGATAGAAGAGATGTGTAGCTAACTTAGGTCTCGTTGACATGCAACCACATTATTAAGATAGATTATCTAGACCGTATGGCTCGTTGGTTTGATAGGATGTAGGAGATCCCACCTCACCCTAGCATCGGATGGGCATTACATAAAATCGACTTGAGGGGTTAGACTAAGATCAATTGGGTGACTAGGCATGCAGCTTGGATAGTATAGTGGGAGGAACAACGAAACTAGATTGTCTAGGTTCGGCCACTACTTAGTGTACATCCTGATTATGTTCCCTAGTACCGGTAAGTTACTCGCAAATAATCAACAGGTCGAAGGCCTCCTAGATGTATATAGTACGTACAAATGCTATTTAAATTTTCCATTTTTTTTAGTTATATGTTAATCAAACTTTTATGTTCAGCTTACAAGCAGATTTCATACATAGGTTGCCGTAAATGTTGTATTAAGACATTATATTTGAGTAGCATGGGGTTAATGACCTCATTTAGGAGCTTATTAGGGTCTATCCAAGCGACCCACTTGCACCCAATCCAGATGTAGATGAACATGACTCTTCATCGGAAGAGCCACAATTGAAAAGGGGCTATTGGGATGTGGTCGTCGTCGAGGACATAGACAAGCTTGCATATAGATTCGAGATGATGCGTCTCCCTTACACTCCTCACCACCAACATTTTGTGGACTATTAAGATTTGAGTTTCACAAACCATTCATCGGGAAGAGCTCCAGTGGTCATATGTACCATACCCCCATCATAGGAGAGACCTTTAGTGGTCAAGTTCGTATCCCTCCTGTACTATTGAAGAGACCAGTTAGAGATCCTTATGACGATATGGGTGAGAGAGTTACACAGATGCAATCTACTTCGATCCTCATGTTACGTCCCGAAGCGACAGAGTCGTAACAGCTTCGCCATGTAAACCATTTTAAGATAAAAGTTGGCTTTACAATCGCTATCCTAGACCCGATTTACACAAGGTATCTACGACTAACCTACTTTGAAGTAAACAATTTATAATTTAAACAAATCATTTATTTAAGAAAGTGAGAAAATATATATATACATTAGAATTCAGTTATTATAATTAACGTTCATAACCTTTCACTGTAATCTATTTCCTAGTTAATATATTAGTCAGAAATGAAAAATTCTAAGATAAGAGCTTAAATCTTAAAAATATATGTTTGTTCTTCAAATGTTTTTCCTCACTTCCCAAGATCTAGCAGTTGCTAGCTTCAGAGTAGTTGTAAGTTGTTTTTTAGCCAGCACCTGTACGACGTTTATAGGGATGTGAGTAACCACAACTTAATAAGTTAGAATGGAGGATTTAAAACTACACCATAAACACAAACAAGGTTATCAACCAAATCATTTGGTGCAATGTACGTTTAAGCAAATGCCATTGTACGACGTTGTCCAACCCATCGTGAGATTAAATAAATTGTGCCCGCTTTAATTTAGGTTAAGGAGTTGTCGTTAATGCAACAGCTCATGACCAAACCCAGGCTTATGCAATGGAGATATCGCTCCTCCCCCAACTACCTTCGAATCATTGACTTCACCCTTACTGTGACTTTCTCACCTGTTACTTAGTTCCACTAAGGATGAAGAAGGGACCCATTTTGATATCCAACGCTATCCCTTTTGAAGGGGTTGGTATTTGGCCAGAGAATCTTAGGTTTCTTCTAATGGGTTGCTATGCAGGTTTGATTTATGATTATAAGTCATATCTTTGTTAAGGTCATTTTAAGGTAATCGATCGCCTCATACAACACAAGCTAGAATAACAAACAGAATCATAGTATCACTCATAATCAATTACATGCACATAACCAACTATCTAATAAGCATAACCAAGTATAATCTCAAGCCTAAAAAATATAGCAACGTATTAATCCCAACTTACTTGGACTCTTCGCTACTCACTCGAGATCTCACTTGCTCAGGCAATCGTCGATCATCCTTATAAAACAAACGTGGTTTCAGTTTTTCATATAACTATTATAAATTGATTTTATTCTATAACACTTATTTTTATCTTTTGTTTAGGGTTTAATATACCTAATTATTTAGCTCTTAAGTCTTTTACAATTCTTCTTGAATCGTGTTAAGTTTTGTTTAAGTTTTCGCATTAATTTATAAATTAGGTTTTTAATTCAGTTTTTGGTTAGAGATTTATATGTATACTCTAAGAAATCATTCGGACCCACAATGTGAAATTAATCGCATTATTTTTGAATATCCTAAATATCATTTTTAATCTCTAACTAATGTTATAGTCTATGCGGTACACCCAAGTCCTAATTTAATTACCGAATTCAACCCAGTTACGAGAAATTTTACATTTTTTCATATAATTATCCTAATTTAAGTTTCCTATCAAATTTATTGTATAGTCCTATTATTATCATAATATCAATTTTTATTCTAATATTTTCTATTTATTATATTCCTAATAATTGCGTATTATGTACTATTACTTATTATGTATATAATATACATATAATATTTCTATTACTCTAATTATTATCTCCCAACATCAATTATCATTTCAAAATGTCTAAATTCATCCTAAATAAGATTTTACACCTAATTACACTAATTTACAAAATTAACTTAAAATTTACTATTTTTCCCTAGTACTTATTTATAACATAATTAGCCTAATAATTACATCTAACACCCAAAATGCTACAAGTATCATACTTCATCAGATTTCAACATCTTAAAACATATAATTATTCACTAAATCGGTAATTAACTACTTAATTACTTAATTAACCATAAATTACCCATTTTATGCCTTATTTTAAGGCCTAAAAATTATCTAAAATTTTAGAAAATTAATTTTTGAAAATGAGCTTTATGTCACTGTTCTATATCATCTAAGTAGTCTACACAAAAATTTTCGACTCAAAATTACACTCCTAAGATCATTTATTTCTAAACCGAAATATGCTTGGTTTTACATGATTTCTTAAGGATCATATA
Organism: Lumnitzera racemosa; assembly: GCA_024138005.1. Lineage (NCBI taxonomy): Eukaryota > Viridiplantae > Streptophyta > Magnoliopsida > Myrtales > Combretaceae > Lumnitzera > Lumnitzera racemosa. The sequence continues at coordinate 15,091,876 of JAMXBC010000006.1, forward strand.
TCATGAGACATATTTTTATCAAAATAATATTTTTCCTAAAAATGAAATACTAAAATATTCCATAATAATAAAATTCATAATTTTCTAAGAATATTTACTATTTTTATAAAATTATACAAAATTGAGTTAAAAATCAAACTAATCGGTTTTGGTGGCTTCGACCATTGTCGGTGGCCATGAGTGTGTCAGCATACCTGGGTGCTGCCACTACCATGTGATGGTGGTGGCTATCTACTCTTAATTGCTCGTTAAGTCTAAGTTATCCTTAGAAGCCTCAATTGTATAAATTTTTGCTAAATTTTTGTAAAACCTTAATTTCCTCCCAATTTTGAATCTCTCTAATATTTTAGGGTTTCAAACTAATCAAATGAGCTTCTGAAAAATTTAGAGTATTTATATAGTTTTTGGGAAATTGTTGTGCATTAATTTGATTAGACAATTGCCTTATCTTCTTCTAATTTACCTTTTGTGTTGTTCTAATTTCATTGGCTAATTTTTTTATTATTTCCCCCAGCTGCCATGACCCAAATCTGGATCATTTCTTATTTTTTCTGCTTATTCTTTATTTTTTTATTAATTAACTATGAATTTTATTTAACTATTTAGTATTATTTTAGCACATTTTGTATATTTTAAGTAATTACGTATATTTCTACCTACGTGTAAATTTATATATAGTACAAATAAATATTTCTAAATATTATTTAGATTATTTTATGATTTTTAGTGTACATATAATTTATCTCTAGTGATTCATTAGTTATTGGAATACATTTTACGCATTTTCGATAAATAGTGAGTTAGATACTTAAAATTTTGAAATTTTATATTATTTTATTTTATTCCTTATTTTCTTAAATTCGATCTTACGAAATCATTTTTACTAATATTTCTAATTTTACTTTATAATTTAAGCTCGATCGGATCCTTTAGTCGATCGGAACCTCGAGTAGTTGGTTGTGAGCTTACACCCCATGCATGCATAATTTTCGGGTGCTTACAGTCAGTGTAAGCCCTAAAGCCAAGTCAAGTAACTGTAGGGTTGAACTTAGAACCCAAGGTTTAGGGCGATTGGTTAAAGGATTCGATCAAACCCAAATTATAAACTATTGAGAGGAATATTAGTAAAAATGATCCCGTAAACTTGAATTTAAGAAAATAAGTGATAAAATAGGAGACTATAAAATTTTCAAATTTTAAGCATAATAGGTATTAATTACCGAAAATGCGAAAAGTGTAATGAAATAACTAATAAATTACTAGAGATAGATTATATGTATACTAAAAATTTTAGAATGACCAAAATAATAATTAGGAATGTTCACGTGTACATCACATGTATTTACATGTAGATAAAAATACGCGTAATTATCTAAATTGGCCAAAAACTAACCAAATAATTAAAGAAAATTATAAAATAATTATAAAAAATCAGAAAAAATCAGAGGAGGATAAGCTACAACAAGATCAAGTTGTGGTCAGTAAGAAAAAAATAACCAATAAGAATTTGACAAACAAAAAGCAAAAAATCAAGGAATTGGGGCAAAATCCCATCAAATTAATGCACATTAATCACTACAATTGTCTATAAATAGGGGAAAAAAAATTCCAGAAGTCATTTGGTCAGTTTAGGATCTGAGAAAAGTCAAAACACTGAAAAAATCGAGAGAAATCCAGAAAAAAAAAAAAAACTGTGCAGATTAGGCAAGTAAGCAAAACCTACCACTCACCACCACCTGGGACCGAACCACCACCACTACCCTACACTAGAACCACCGCCTGGATCGGCCGACAACATTGGACCGGGTTTGGACGGCCCAAAAGCTTCGAACCGATTAGTCATTTATTCACCCGATTTTTGTATAATTTTGTAAAATTATTTATTTTGCCCAGAAAATTATGAAACTTGCTATTATGAGGTTTTATTGTATGTAGATTTTGGGAAAAATATTGATTTAGTTTAATTATGTCTGGAAATATAGGGTCCTTAACAAATTGTTCAAAACCGAGCATAATTAAACCGGAAAATAAATAGGCTTAGGGATGTAGTTTGGAGTTCAAAATTTTTATGTAGGATGCTCATATGATGTATAACAGTGCTATGAAGCCATTTTTTTTTAAATTAATTTTCAAAATTTTTAAGTTAATTTTTAGCCCTAAAATGATGGTAAAATTGGGTGATTTAGGGTTAATTAGGTGATTAGGATGTTAATTACTGTTTTGGATCTTAATTAGATGTTTAGGGAAGTTAATCTCTGCAATGGAACCCTAATCCTAGCCTTTAGGTACTAAGTATGGTTAATTAGGGAAATTAGGTAAGTAATATAATAAATTAGTAATATGTGAAAATGTAAATTAATAAATCTAAAAAAATAAGGTTATTTAGATAATATTATAATAGAAATCAGAAAAATAATAAATCTGAAATGACATTTAATTTTAAGTAAATATCTCAAAATGTAAGATTTTTACACACCGAGAATAAATCTGATACCTCAATTAGGGTTAACGTGTACTGAATAGTTTAGAATACCAAAATTACGACCCAATAGGATATTTGAATACCCGAGCATAATGTGATTAATATCACATTGGGATTCGAGCTTAATTACGACTTAGGAATTAAAACTAGAATCTAGTTTAGGAGCCGAACCCCGAAATAGAATACAACGAATCATTAATACGTTATAGGTATACATGAGGAAAATGAGTTATATTATGAATTAGAATAAGAATCCATAAAATATAAGTACTAAAAGAACCTATTTGTATTATAGGACACTTAGAAACAAATCAGCTCGCAACTAAAGGATCGAGCGATCGAGCAAATTCAAGTAAGTTGGGTTATTGCTTATTGTAATAGAGTACTAGTTTTGTAGTACTTGGAGACTTAGGCTTGTATATGATTGTGATTGTAAGTAGTTTACACATGTGTTTGATGTATCTGGATTCGTGCTGAATTTGTATTGTGAGTGATTTAATGACTGATTGAATTGGTATGAAATTGTTTGAACACCCTAAACGGAATTTAATATCAGTCGACCCCGAATAATAAATAATGTCATGCATTGCAACCCGTTAGGGGATTATAGGATTCTCCAACCAAATACCGCCCCCTTTGAAAGGGATAGCGCAGGATTGCAAAATGGTCCCTTCTTCATCCTTAGTCGAACTAAGTGACAGGAAAGGAGGTCACGGCGAGGGTGAAGTCAATGGTTCGAAGGTAGTCACGGGAGGAGCGAGGTCTCCATTGCACAAGCCTGGGTTTGGTTGTGAGCTGCTGCATAACATGGAACTCCTCAACTCGGATTGGAGCGGGTGAAATTTCTCTGATTTCACAACGGACCGGATTACGTTGTGTGATGACACTTGATTGTTGCATTGCATGAAAATAATTGTTGATAACCCTGTTTGTGCTTGTATGCATTCATGAGTCTCCAATTCAACTTACTGAGCTGTAGTTGCTCATACCCTTATAGATCCTTTTGCAGGTTCTGATTTTTGAACACTCCAAGTACTATGCCGCCCTACAATTACCCAAAGGTTAGTCTGTTGGAAGCCAGGGGTGTGAGGATCAAGTTACTTAGTATAGTGTTTAACTAGAGTAACCATGTAATTAAGAATGAAAGACTGGTAGTTATTCTGTAATCTAGTAAACTGTTATGTTATGCAAAACTACCCGGGAAGCTTGTGGACTTTTATATATATAATATTGTACATGTTGTTAGAAATATGAATTATTTATCCTATTCGTAGTTTAATTGTTAATCGGACTGTTTACTTCAAAGCGAGGAGTCGTCGACGCTTTGTGTAGGTCATGTCTATGGTAGGCACTGTGAGGCCAGTTACTATCATAAAATGGTTTACACGGCGGGACTGTTGCGACTCTGCGATTTCGGGGCGTAATAGTTTTCGGTAGTCAGGATGGGGCACTAATAACCTAGTTGGATTTGGAAAACATGGTTCAACCTTAAGCCGGTGAAAATCTTCAGATATTCGTCCACTTAAGCGATGACAGTGCCAACGTCATTTGCTTTACATAATTTATATTTGAGTTTGTATTTTATCCTTAGTTTCCAAAAACTACTTAGCTATTGGAAAGTGGAATTACAGCTTTTGATAGGAGTTAAACTATTGGGCTTTTTAATTGTAGTTGAGCCCGAAGATTAAAAGAATTGATAAGGCAAATCCTCTTACTCCAACTGACCCTTATCAAAGTTGAGTTACTCTTCGCTGCTGACTAACTTCCAATGTTATGCCGAGTGATTGCACATCTCTTAGAAATCATCTGTCGATCGGCTTTGCTGATAGCTTGGCCTTTCCATTTACTCTTATTCGGTATGTTTGAACTAGTTCCCCTAGCTCAGTAACATTTGTGTTGAGTTTACAAGAGACCCTACACATGTCTGTAGCTACTTCTCTTTGATTAAGCCTAAATCTGTCTAGGGCTCTTACTCGGCACCTTAGCCTGGCAGAAACGTACAACATTGTCTTTTACATGGAAGTCATCCACCTACAGCAAGCCATGTGTTCGAGCAACCACGTGCCAGAATTTTTCGTGTAGAATATTCATTTTAGTTGTATTTTTCCATTGTACCTTTTCTTATTCCTTGTATATCACTTCTTTGGGATACTACCCTTTTTGTCTTTTCCATTTTTAGGCAAGTTTCTCTAGTTCTTTAGGTATAAATACCCATTGCACATGTAGCCGTATGGATGATCATCACCAATATATTGAATATTTCCTTTTGTGAACTACTCTCGTTAGCTTGTTTGCTAATTTCGCTTGTTTGCTAATTTCACTTTTATCCTGACCCTTAAGTAAAATTAGGTGGCGAGTAATCTCATTGGACTAACTCTATATCATATTGAGCCGTAAGTCTTCGAAAGTTCTGCTGGTGTGTCATATCCTTTGGAGTTGTTCATGGGTTTGCTTATTTCTTTCCTTTTCCCATTATCTTACGTGTTTTCATTACTCATTTTAAGCTTTTGGTAAGTTTGAACCCACCCCTATGACTATCCTTGTCTATTCTTAACTTTAGTCTTTGTTATCTTGGTATCAGAGCGGATGTCCCATTAGGTAAGTTGTGTTTGTGATTTGTAAAGTAGTGCTTCTTGTAGCAGCATGTCTAAGTTGAGTAAAAGTTTAGTGGAAGTGGTCGCTTTTTACGTTTACTCTGTTTTGCCCTATTTTGGACATTTGAAAATAGAGTAAGTATGAGTTAATAGATTATTCGTCAATGTTGTTGTTATTGTGTTGCAACATAACTGGCTGCTAGTGTGAAGATTGTGTTGAGTTGTTAGATTTTGAGAAATAGTGTCAGTTGTAGCTTAGATCTAAAGATTGAATTTAAAATTACTAAGGAAAATGAAAGACTTAAGTGTTAATGCTGGTATTGGGGATGACAACATTGGTGTTGTTAACCATGGCTGACAATCTCAAGGCATTCCAAGAAGTATGAATGAGAGACTTAACGAGGTGGCCAACCTCCTAGTTGATTTAACCAAAGCAGTTCATGCATTAGCTTATTGACCTGCTGAAGCTGTATAAAAATCCCCATAAGCTATTCAACTTGCTAGAGGACAGAACCTATCTCGAGAAATTTAAGGTGGAGGAGTAGGCAGACGAATGAGAAGAAGGATTGACTTAAGAGAATTGGATGACATTGAAGAAGAAGATGAATGAGTTAAAGCATCTCAAGCTACCGACCATATGAAGCTCTAGATTCTAAGTTTCGATGGTTTTGGAAGTGCAAATGATTATTTGGATTAGGAGGAGAAAGTCGAGTGAGCTTTTTACTATTACTAGTATGAAGATCGAGAGAAGGTAAGAATTGCTGTTGTTAAGTTCACAGAATATACCACTTTGTGGTGGAATAACTTTTAGGTTATGAGACGATGAACAGGATACTGAAAGATTAATACTTGGCCTGAGATAAAGAGAATACTTAGAAATAGATTTGTGCCAAAAACTTATTTATAGGACACTTTTACTCGGCTTTAAGAGTTGAGACAAGGTGGCTAAACTTTTGACGAGTATATCTAAGAGTTCTAAATGCCTATGATTCGCTGTGAAGTAAAGGAACCATCAACGCGAACAGTCTTTAAGTTTCTTACTGGGTTAAGGAGTGATATCTAAGACATTTTGGAACTCTAGCAATTTACTACAATGGATGAGGCTATATGGATAGCCCAACTAGTAGAGAGACAGAGAAGAAACAAAATACTGACTTGACTTCCATAGAGCCAAATTGATCATTCGAGCCGACTTAGTCAGGGAAGTTACTGAGCTTAGCCAAGTGTCGAGCGAGCCAATTAAGAAGGTGGATGTCCAAGCTAAACAGAAGGGTCAACCTAATAGCGATGTGCTGACCCGAACATACGAGAAAGGATAGGAATCTGGAAGGAAAATAAGCCGAATCAAGTGCTTTAAGTGCCAAAGGTTTAGACATATGGGTGGTCAGCATTCAAACCAAAGGACTATGATTATCAAGGGAGATAACTCAAAAGTCAAGTTGGATAGCATGGACGAGGAACTTGAGGAGAAAGAAGAGAAGGAAGAGGCTAGTGTAAATGCCAACCTGATTGAGTAGGATGCGTTTGCCGAGGACTTCGATTGATTGATCCTAGTTATTTAACGTACAATGAGCTTAGAAGCTTTACCCAAGGAGGAGTAAAGAGAGAATTTATTTCATATTACCTACAAAGTAAATGATTAGCTATGTGCACTTATTGTAAATAGTGGGAGTTGCACCAATATGGCATCTGTTAATTTGAATAAGAAGCTAAGGTTACCAACTATTACACACCCGAAGCCATGTAAATTGCATTGGCTGAATGAGAAGGGGGCACGGTACATCATGTTGCATGTATTACTACCAATCTCAATCAGGAATTATTCTGACGAGATCTTCTGTAACATACTATCCATATGAGCTTCACATGTGCTACTTGGCCGACCATGGCTCTTTGATTGAAGGGTTATGCATGATGGATTTCGAAATACTTATATGTTTGAGAAGGATGGAAGGAAGATTATGCTGAATCCTATGCCACTGAGTTAAGTTAGCAAATTGCAAGCTAAACTTGCTTAAGGATTAAAGAAGACTCTGGTGTTGAGTAAAGCTGAACTTTGAGAGGCCATTAAAGTTGATGTGCTAACCTTCTTGTTAGTACGACGATTATTAGAGTTGAAAGAACTGGGTGAATTACCCTTGGAGGTTAAGGAGCTGTCGAATGAATATGTTGACCTATTTCTTGAACAGTTGCTGGAAGGTTTGCCATCGTTTAGATACATTGAGCACTGCATTGACTTAGTCACTGGCATTGCTTTGCTGAATAAACCAGCTTATTGAATGAATCCTAAACAAGTTGCTGAGCTTCAAAGACAAGTCAATGAATTATTGGAAAAGGGTTACGTAAGGGAGAGTCTTAACCCTTATGTTATGCTAGCACTCCTAATACAGAAAAATGATGGTACTTGGCAAATGCGTATTGATAGCTAATCTATGAACAAGATCATGATTAAGTATAGCTATCCCATTCCTAGGTTGGATGACATGCTGGATGAATTAAGTAGAGCTAAGATCTTCAGCAAGATTAATTTGAAGTTCGACTACCATCAGATTCAGATGAGGCTGGGAGACGAGTGGAAAACTACATTCAAAACTTAGCATGAACTCTACGAGTGGAAGGTAATGCCATTTGTCTTATTGAATGCCCCAAGCACTTTCATGTCACTGATGAATCTTATGCTAGGAATCCTAATTAGAAAGTGTATTGTGGTGTGCTTCAACAACGTCTTAGTATACAATGTGGACATGTCGAGTCACAGTAAACATCTCTATACTGTATTAGATGCGCTCCATGTTGAGAGGTTATTTGGAAATCTAAAGAAGTATTGTTTTTGTTAGGAGGAAGTGGTGTTTCTAGGCTATATAGTTGGTAGAGGAGGCTTGCGAATGGATGATGAGAAGATTCGAGCAATTGTTGAGTGGCTGACTTTGACTACTTGTGTTAAGGTCAGAAGTTTTCATGGACTAGCATCCCTTTATAGAAAGTTTATTAGGAATTTTAATATTGTAATCGTACCCCTTACTGAGTTAATAAAGAAGAACATCGAATTTAAATGGGGAGAAAAAGAGGAAAGAAGTTTTGTTGAAGTGAAGGAAAGATTGACCTCCACACCAATACTAGCTTTACTTGACTTTGAGAAGATATTTGAGCTAGAATGTGACGTGTCAGGCATTAGTATAGGTACCATCCTAATGCAAGAAAGCTGACTAATTGCCTACTACAGTGAGAAGCTTAGAGGACCTCCACTAAACTATGTCGTATACGATAAAGAACTCTTAGCTCTTATTGGAGCACTCCAAGTGTGGCAGCATTATCCATTGTCAAGAGAGTTTGTCATCTACATCGATCATGGGTCTTTGAGGTATCTCCAAAATTAGACTAAATTGTCAAAACAATAAGCGAGGTGGATTGAATTCCTTGAAGGATTCAATTTTGTGATTAAGTATAAATAGGGGAAGAACAACGTAGTTGCAGATGCTCTTTTAATGAGACATATACTCTTAACCGAATTGTAGACTAGGCTGTTTGGTTTTGCAAGTATAAAAAAGTAATATTCCTAGGACTCGCATTTTTGATCCATACTTGGGCATTATGTTGATGGAAGAGCAGTAGATGATTATCATGTAGAGGAAAGTTACTTATTCCATAGTGAAAAATTGTGTGTGTTGACTTATTCTACAAGAGAATTGCTCATTGGGGAAGCCCACAATAGAGGACTCTCTGTACATTTTGGGAAAGAAGGACATTTGAGTTGTTGAATGGACGATTCTTTTGGCCGAGGATGAAGAGAGAAGTGCACCAGATTGTTGAAGGCTATGCCATATATAAGAGGGCTAAGTGTAGAGCTACACAAGGGAAAGCAATGCCTTTGCTTGTCCTGGCATGACCTTAGATTGAATTGAGCATAAACTTTATTCTCGGATTATTAAGAACTACCTAAGGCAAATATTCTATAATAGTTGTCGTGGATAGATTCAGTAAGATGGCATACTTTATACATTGCTCTAAGACTAACGATGCTTTAGCTATTGCTTCTCTTTTTTTGTAGGAAATTGTTTGGCTACATAGCGTGCTAAAAAGTGTAGTCTCAAACAAAGATTCAAAGTTCTTGAGCCTTTTCTAGAGAACTTTATAGCGTCGGATGTGGACTAAACTACTATACAGCATTTCCTATTACCCCTAGACTAATGGCTAAATAGATGTGGTCAATTGCACTTTGGGATCATTGCTTTAAGCTACAGTGAGTAAGAACTTAGCTGATTGGGATATCTATTTATCTGTGGTAGAATTTGCTTACAATCATATAGTACATGAGACCCTTAAGTAAACCCTTTTTAAAGTTGTCTATTACTTAAATCCCAAGTTGTCCTTCGGTCACACCCCTATACCCACCTTCGAGAGAGAAGATCCTAATGTGAGAGCTCAAGCATAGTCCTTACAGCAAAACTATGACAAAGTTACTCGATAAATTAACTAAGTTGCCAAGAAAATGCAAGAAAGGGCCAAGGGAAGGATGTTGAAATAGTTTTAACCTGGAGATCTAGTATGGCTGTACATGAGTAAGGAAAGGTTTCTAAGCAAGAAGAGGAACAAGTTGTCCATACGAATTGAAGGTCCCTTTAGAATCCTCTAGAAGGTCAACGACAATGCCTACAAACTGGAACTACTCAAATATTATAGGGTCTCTAAAACTTTCAATATTGCTGACTTCAGTCCCTATCATCTTAAAAAAAAAAAAAACTAAATGAGGACTGGCTAGATTTGATTTCAAATCCAAATTAACTAGAAGGGTATGATAGGAATCAGATTACTAAGCCTTTACCCCGCAGTCGAGCCCAAGGACTAGAAGGATTGACGAAGCGAATCGTCCTACTCTAGTTAACCCCTACTGAGGTTGAGTTGCTCTTCGTTGTCAACCAACTTCCAACATCGTGTCGAGTGACTGCAAATCTTTCAAAAATCATCTACCAACCGTATGAAAGCTTTGTTGATAACTCGACCTTTCCAATCACTCTTACTTAGTATGTCCAACCTAGTTCCCTTAACTCGGCAACATTGATGCTAAGTTGATGAAAGACCCTGTACATGTCCATAGCTGCTCCTCTTTGGTCAAGCCCACATCTGTTTGAGGCTCCTGCTAGGTACCCCTGCTCGATACCTCGGCTTGGCAGAAATCAAGTTAAACATATAACATTTTCTTTTCTACTAGAATATCATCTACTTACAGCAAATTACTTGTTTGAGTAACCATGTACTAGAATCCTCTGTGCAGAATATTCATTTTAATTGTATTTTCCCATTGTATCCTTTCTTATTCCTTGTAAATTACTTCTTTGGGATACTACCCTTTTTGTCATTTCCATTTTTGGGCAAGTTACCTTAGTGTCTGGGGTATAAATACCTATTGTACATGTAGTCGCATGGATGATCATCACCAATATACTGAATATTTCCTTTTGTAAACAAATGCTCTCGTTAGCTTGTTTGCTTATTTCACTTTTATCCTAACCCTTAAGTAAGGTTAAATAACGAGTAACCTCATTAGATGAACTCGTTCATCATATCGAACCGTTCTGTAAGTCATCAAAAGTTTCACCGGTGAATCATATCCTTTAGAGCTGTTTGTAGGTTTGCTTATTTCTTTCCTTTTTCCATTCTCTTACATGTTTCCATTACTTATTTCAAGCTTTTGGCAAGCTTGGACCCATCCCTACGACCATTTTTATCTGTTCTTAGCTGCGATTCACATCATCTTTCATAATGCTTTTATGCTTTTATAATTACAAAGTATTTTCATGTTTAAAAGTGTATTTAGGGAGGCAAATATGGTGATTTTGGATCAATCCAAATTTATAGCAATAATCGATATCGCAATATCGATTCTTATAGATACAAAACAAAAGGTTCTCCATTGATACAAAGTATGTACCTGTGAGATAGAGAAAGACAAGAAAATCGAACATCTCATTGACATATAACCTGATGGAATTCGATTTCAGCTATACTAATTGATGTAAAAATGATTTTGTGTTAAGCTAAGATTAGGGGTATGTATGTAACATAATAATTAGTAAAGGGGTGGTGTAGAGTAAAAAATCGCCTCTTGTTGTATTCTTAGAAATATTTTCCCAGAAATGACATTTTTGTAATTTTGTTTTATTTTTTTACTTTTTTTTTCTTTTCTTAGATAATTTATGCCTTATAAATAGGACTATATACAAAAATCACAATTGTTCTCTTTATATATAAAATTTTAGAAGTTAAAGTGTAGAAAGAAATGAAAAATTAAGAATGTTGTTCTTACTAGAATTAGATTCAACGCAGATAACAATGACAAGGCAAAACTAGATGACGTAGGAGAGAAAAAGACAAAGGGGTCGTAGAAGCAAACATAAAGAAGAGATTAGAGTAAATAGATATTGATAATTAGAGTATAAATTAAATTATAAATATTAGAAATCCCAATCTTAGATAGGTATGTGCATTAGATTAAGACATAATCATGAGACTTGCATGTTAAATAGGTCCCTAAATGAGTTTAGATGTAGGACTCAAACTTGAGCATGTTTACAAATATGTCTAAATTAGTCTGACCCATTTATAAAAATTTTGCTTATAACTACCTCTTTACAATTGTATCATGTCTTGTTTGTTCAAGTTTTTATTTTACCTTGTTAATTATAGAATTAAATTAGGAATATAACCAAAAGTTATTTAATTTTTCTTACGAATGGATGATATAATCGTTTCATCACTTTAATTTTTATCCTTACTTTTTATTTCTTATAGAAAGGGAATAAAAATTCCATTTAATAAAAGTAACAATTATTCTCTATAAAGAAGGAATAGATAAGTCACATAAAATAAAAATTTGTAAATCAATTTCTAAGTAAATAAGATAACATGAAGTATTTTAAGTAGGAGTGTAAATGACCTGAGCTAAGCTGAGCTTTTAAAGGTTCAAACTTAACTTATTTAAAAATTATTGAGTTCAAGTTGAGTCGCGAGCTTTTACTAAGCTTGAAAATTATAGGCTTGATTTTAAGTTTATTAAGGAATTTAAAGTTTGAGCTTCACTTGTTTAGATAAACAAGCCTAAATGAGTCTAATCTCTAACTTAAGATTGAACTAAAGCTCATGATTAATTCAAAATATATCTTTTTGATAATTTTTAATTATATTATTCTTATTTTTATATTCTTCTATTATATTTTTTTCTTATAATATATGAGCATGTTCATGAACTATTTAAGTAAGTTGTTTACAAGCCGACTAGTTAACAATATAAATAATGAGCTAGCTTGAATTGGCTCATGAATCTAAACATGAGTTTGATTTTTGATCATTTATAAAAACAAGCTTTATTTTGAGTTGAAACTTAGCTCATTTATGACTTGAGCTTGAGTTGTGAGATGCTTGACTCATTTATAACTCTACTTTTAAGACTAGTTATTTTATTCTCTCTCTATTATATTCAAGTAAACATGCTATTATATGGTACAATCTTTAGGTTGTAAGATAAGTAAGTATCTAATACTTAGGTAGTATTAGATATGGATTTACCTCAAATAAGATATAATAACATACAAGATTTATTCTTTTTAGCCAGCCTACAAAATAAAATTTCAAAGTAAACAAAATATCGAAGAAATTATAAATTGCAAGCAAATAATCTCATATTTATTTCATGTATATTTAAACTCCCGATAGGGATTGATTTCCTATCATGATTTAGGAAAAAATTATACTAATTCAGTGACTTAAGGATGCTTATATGGCACAATTTCAAGATCTATGATAAGGACTTATCTATTAGCATACTTAATTTTATTATTTTATGGATTGTTATTTTATTTAGTAAAATATAGTTATTTTATATCACTATTATATTCGAGTATCAGATCCTAAGATATATTTTATATTTAGACATCTACAATTTTGTCCTTGTTATTGGCATTAGTTTCCTTTTATGCCTATAGGCTTTCTTAGGACTTCCTTTATATTTATTCCAATGAAACAATTACTTATAGTTGATTTTTTGATGTTGATAACCCTAAAGGAGAGTGTTTCTTCTCTTTTTGATCATATCAATTTTTTCTCAACAAAATTATGGCAATGAATCCTATTGGATCTAATTATGGTGAGTTTCTCTTATGAACTAAATTAAACAACCCTTTGTTTAATTACAATCATCCTGTCATATTGACTATTATTAGACAAGTCCTAATTTAAGTTAGTCTAATTGTGGCTACCACTTTCTTATTGATTAGATTAGTTTGCTTATATCCTTTTAGTTTGTTATTCAATTACTAAAACCTTAAAAACCCATAAAAATAAAAAACTATAAAAACTTTTGAAAGACCAATATTTTTTAATCTTCAAAAAACTCCATTACACTTGTTCTGTCCCAAAATGAAAAGTTATAGCAGTTTTACTATATAAATTAACCTAAGATAGAAATTGACTTTACAGCTATTACGTAAATATAGCTTATACAAGGCGTAAACATTAGGGCTTTATCTAACTCGTTGTATTATCATATAATTTTGGGTTAAAATACTATTTAGGTAGTTTTAACGAAGTTATATTCATAACTATATATGTGGAGTATATTATTTATATATAGTTATATTTATATAGCTGCTCAATTAATATAGTTTTATTATATAAATGATATACATAGTTATACTATTATATAACATTTCGATTGTATCGAAATGTTCATTTCATTGATCAAATTATATTTTAATTATAAAAAGATCATTGTAGGACGATAATTTCATATTAAAAATATTTACTTTATTATGTAAAATTATCCAATTTTAATAGATTAATATCGTTGGATTCGTACGAACTCGACAATACATAATACATGTTTTATTTATAAAGATAATTTCTCAAGGGTATTTGTAATTTTAATATATATATATATATATATGTACTCATACTACAAATAATGTCATATTAATACTGTATTATTTAAATAAAATATAGTTTTATAAAAAATTTAAGTAAAATGTAATAAATCAATAATTTTTTATCCCTAATACGTGTATATCATAACGTATGTCACATACTATTATGAAATATAACAAAAACACTATGTAGTCATATCTGAATAGGTTGAATATCCTTAGAGGTTAATCAATTAATTATCATATTTTAGTCCAATATTACTAAAATGTATCTTTGTTAGAAAATTAAACCATTTTACTAGGAAAAATCATAATAAATAGCTAGAATCACCAATTAAATCTATGAAAATATTTGTAGACTTAGAAAAATGTAGGGAATTTCAGTTAGCAACTTGTTTTATGCTATCGAGTTTATCGCCTATATATGTCAAATTACATTTTTGCCCTTAAATTATGATTAATTAAGAAAATAATATTATATTTATACAAAATTAATTCCAAAATGTCCTGACATCATTACAAGTATCCAAAATTAATTAAATATCAATTTCATCGATTATTTTTGTAAAAATTAATTTATTTCAAAAATTGCTCAATTTTAGCCTTTTTTAGGGTAAAAAAATACAATAAATACTAAATATATATGAAATCAAAATTGGGATACATAGCATTAAACTAGATGTAATAAGTATTCTACAAAAAAATTTTGAGCTAAAAACAACATCAATTAATATATTTATTTTTAATTTGAAAATTTGGATGAATAATACATTTCTTAAGGAAGTGTATAAAATAATTATAATTTTACAAAAATAAAAACAAAAAATGAAAGCATCCTAAAAATAATCTAGGAATACATTTTTTTCATAATTTTCCCAATTAGTTTAATGTTTTTAGAATTTAAATGAAAAATAGGATAGATTTCGAGACTCACCATTCACGAGAGCTCCAATGGCTGATGGCTAGTGAGGGTGTGTTAGTTGAGCTAGGCAATGGGTGTACTAATGGTAGCGACATAGGTTTGTCGTCAGGTCATCGTTTGGTTATGGAATCACAATAAGGCTCAAAGGTATCCTGTTTTTCTTTTATTTTTCCTAATTTCTAATTAATCCCTCTAATTTTTCTTATGATTCCTCGCTCACTAAAATTTTTAAATTAAAGTATTGGCTGCTATTTATAATGTTTTGGGTTGGTCAAAATTTTGATCTTTTAAGATTTTAGCTTTTTCTTCTCATTTCCTTTCAATTTTCCAAGTATGGGGTGGCCTTTGATTCTTAATTTTCCTTTGATTAACTTGTTAGGTTTTTTTAAGAGTGACACTTCATTAGTTGTAGATAGGTTTTGGTTGATTATTTAGTTAATTATCAATATTATATTATATTATATTAATATTAAGTAAATTTGCTAATATAAGTGTACATATCCTATATACTTGATACTTATAGTGTGTAATTATACTTATATAATTATGTTTTATTTATATAATTTATTTTTAAGGTATATTTTTTCTTTAATTTTGTGAATTTATCATATATGTTTAGATTTTTGGGTTAATTTACATGTATATTTATTATATATACCGAATATATTCATATATATATATATTCACGTAGTATTTTATGCAATATTATTCACTTTTATAACTTAAATAATTTATCTCTAAAGTTTTGTTACATTTTAAACCTGATTTTAAAGGTTTTGATAAGTTTTACGTTTTATTAAATGGTTATACTTCTAAAGTCAAAAATAGGTTTTTATGTTTTTATTGTCAAAATTTAATTTCATAGGATCATTTTTACTAACTTTTCTAGTATAATTGTAAATTTCTAACCTAATTGGATTAATTTTTTTAAAATCCTTAAATTGAGATATGGTTACCTTAAATATAGTTTTAGAAGCTCACAACATTCATATATAAATTTTATCTGTATCACCTTTTATCTTTGAAATTGTATATTTATACCAGAATCTTTTTAAAAATTGCATTTACGAACTCCTATTTATTGTCCTTCATTAATGCAATATGCATGATATAAAATAGCCCAAAATTCGAGATGCATGTTGAAGCTAGTAAATTAATATTTCCGTCATGCCATAATGACTGTACGTGTAAGTCCCTTTGAAGACTATTGCGATTCTCGAGGATCAGTCCCGACAATAGTTGTCCATATACAATTAGAAATATAATTAATACAAAGGCACGCTTAGATTAGATAAAGGAATAAAATAGGAATGGAATTATAAATTTTTAAGAATGTAATAAAAAAATAATTATTATTCCTTATAATTATATAGAAGTATTGTGAATAGATTAAAAATAAGCTGTAAAAAATTAAAAAAAAAAACTATTTTATTAATTCTATAAATGAATTGTAATTTCTTATTTTTTTAAAATGGTAATTCTTTGAAAAAGCTATTTTGCCAACCAAATATAAAAATAGATGCCACTTTATTCTACTCTTATGAAACTAACCAAACATGCTATGATACAAGTTGTCAAAAGATTAAATTGATTGAGATAGGTAATACAAAGGAAAAGTATTATCACAAGCTTGCTTTTAATCAAAAACAAATCAAGCAATGATTTCAACTTGATTTCAGATTAAATGGTTAAAAGAATAAGTTAACTAGTTGTTTGGCATCAGATCATTATAAATAGTTTAGGTTGTTACATTGATGAGCCTTCAAATATATTAAATATTAACCGATTTCCCTCGATTAAACTTCTTGATGGGAAGCTTTATGTCTATGGAGTGTATTATTATTGCGCATTATTCATATTTTTCAATTAATGTATTGCAATTTTAAAAAAAGGATAATCGAACTTGATTCATTCTATTAGGAGATTAATATTTATACTTATAAATTATGATAGTCTTAGTATTACCAGTATCAACTTATCATGCGGTTTTTCTATTGGATGATTGTTGTTTTTATTACCTTTTGCATTGTGTGATGATAGGATAAAAGAAACATTAATCCAACATTATAGTTCTTAATCTTCTCAATCTTCGGAACCAAAGTTACGCTAGTTTAAACGAGAGTAGCACACTTTACCATTTCCCAAATAATTACTTATCCATTCTAACGATATAATTTCAACTTTTACAGCAAATATTAATTAATGTTTTTATTCTAATCCATTTTACTTAGAAGTCATTATTGATATGTTCAATTCTTTTTTTTTTTTAAATATAAATGTAAAAACCACACGAGTATATATCCACTGAAATATTTCACTAAATCGTTAGTTTCAATTCCAATTCCAAAGACTACAAACGAAAAAAGAAAGAAAAGAAAAAAGAATAAGAGGTAAAGTGTTACATGTTGATGGTTTTCATCGTTCTTTTAGCCCACAAGGGTAAGCTATAATGTATTATAATTATTTTTCAAAAATCAAAATTATTTATCGGATGTATTACTACCAATCATCCATGCATGTATATATATATATATATATATTTATATATGCTAACGTTTCGCATTTAACAAGTATAGCACACTAATTCAAGGGGTAAGTACATCAAGTTAGTCTTAACTCATAAGCAACCTTTGTACAGGATTTAATTCTTTCTGTATCTTGTTAAGTACGGAAAATGACCGAGAAGGAAGACAGATAAGTTGTTTATTTAAATGAAAGTGCATAATTATATTAGTACCTACGAGCTATTATGTTTAGATGTGTTTGTAAGTAGATTGATGTGTTGTGAAGTATTTATATCGTAAATTTTTGCAAAGTGTTATGTCCGGGGCTACGATCTGCTCGAATGCGCCAATATCCATGTATTGTCACATTTTCAATTTCCATGTCCGTGTCCTAGATGAGATTTCGAACTATTGTAAGCTCGTTTTCATGATTGTTCCTTCCCAAACTCTGTTACTTACGTACAAGGACTCTTTTGCAGCTTCATCTCTCAAAAAAATGTCCTGTCAACTGTCTGCAACATCGAGCTGTCCATGTATTAATTAGTTGCCATATCCCCACCCTCAATCACTGCATTCTAAAGAATACAGAGTCGCACAGTCAAAGCATGGATGAATCCTCTCTATTTGGCACCATACTCCGCTTTTTGCTTGAAGTTTCATTTCGTAGGCTGGCTCGCTGGCTTATAGACTCTCCCTGGGGGAAAAGGGTCGACGAGGATTCACTTGTGAAGAAACTAAAGACAACGACCTTATCTGCTGAGGCTATCTTGGACGGTGCATTACAAACATGCATAACAAACTCAGCAGTAAAAGAGTGGCTAAGTGAGCTAGAAGATGCAGAAATTCTGCTGGAAGAAGTTTCCCTCAAGACATCTGAAAGAAAGATAAAAGATATCAACAGGACGCTTGAGAAATTAGAATTCATGCTAGGACAGAAGGATGTCCACGGATTGAAACAAATGGAAATAAACACATCATGCAGAACATCAACAACTTCTTTCTTACAAGAATCTCATGTGTATGGTCGCAGGGATGATGTAGAAGCAATAACGAGGTTGTTGCTTTCACATAAAGATCAGTCTGGTGACACTACAGATGTAATTGCTATTGTTGGTGCTGCTGGGATCGGGAAGACCACCCTTGTACAGCTTGTTTACAATGACGAGAGAATTCAAGAGCATTTTGACCTTAAGATATGGATTTGTGCAACAAATGGATTAGAAGCTTACTCCATAACAAAGGGAATTCTAGGAGCAGCCACTTTGTCGACTTGCAGTGTTAGAGACTTGAATGTGCTTCAACTTAGGCTAAGAGAAGAATTGAGTGGTAAAAGACTCTTACTTGTTTTGGACGATGTTGCCAACGGAATATGTATGGAGTGGGAGATCATCAAAGGGCCTCTAAGATTTGGCACTCGGGAAAGTAAAGTGATTGTGGCAACCCGCGATGTGAATGTAGCAGGAATGTTGCGGACACTTCCAGTTTACAATTTGAACAGGCTGTCTTTCAAAGATTCCTGGTGGCTGTTTGCTAGATATGCATTTCAAGGCAGTCCTTTAGCTGCTTATAGGGAGTTAAAGGCCGTTGGCAGAGCAATTGTAAAGAAGTGCAAGGGCGTTCTCCTCCACTTTAAACCGGATCACGAGGAATAGGATGAGATTTTAAATGATGATATATGGGACTCCTCCCACGACATGATAGAAATTATACGGAACTTAAGTGTGAGTGTACCTTTTCTTATATGTATTGATCGATCCATATAGCATTGTCCGAAACATTTCTGCAAGATTAAACTGTTACTTCCTTTGAATGTAGCTTAAAACTAGTAGCCGTAGATGGAGCATAGCCAAAAGAAAGTGGCAAAGATTTGTGCCCGTGATGAGGAGACCCCACTTGGAACCTCTTGCAGATGGCCAGCTGATGACAGTCTCACGCATATACAGGATCGTTCACTCCAAGAAGACATGTCTTCCCACACTGTTGATACTCTTGTTCATGGCGTGGAGCATTATGAGTATGGCCGTTTACAAGATTACAGATGATCGTCTCTCAAGATTGAAAGGGAGAAGTTGCATAGCAGCATGTGCAATCAAGTGGCAAGGATTTTACAGAATCAACTAGAGGCCTATGGTGACCTATTGTATGGAGTTGCTACTTCTATGTTGAGGCTTTACAACCGCTGGGATGAATATAATATAGTGGTATTGTTTCCAAGTACTTAAAAATTAATTTCTTTGTACATTTTAGCTTTCTTGAATTCAACGGAAAACGGAACCTCACATCAAAGACGGAGTATCTCATTTTGTGGCAAAAACTTCATTGTGTTAGCTATTAATGGACAGACCAAAAGGATGAAATCTGCATATCAACTTGGCGATTTTTTTGTTGATAACATAATTGATGTTTATGATTTCATGTAGGAGATGGATTATACTTTCCCAAATTATATGGATATTTTGCATTTTGAGGTGGATTTTGCTACAGAGAGTGAGAAAGGGCCGGTGCTGTCTTCACCTGTTGTAGAAGTGCGTCCACGCCCTTCAATACGGCTCCGCCCACTTTCCGCCACACCTGAGAATGTATTACTATGAACCAGGATTCGGAACAATCATTTTTCTTGTGAAGTGTAATATTTTGAATTTAATTCTCAGTTCTATGGCTTCACCCTGTGTTGTGCAGGAACAAGGACATATACTAAATGCAACTGTTCTTGCTAAGTCCGAAGTCTTCCACGGAGGATGTTGCAAGCGCGATGTTCAAACAGAATATTGGAGGGCCCTTTTGGTATATCCGATGTATACATCTAATTTTGCTTCAAGCTCCAGTTGGTTGTCTGGAGACAGTGCAAGGGCCAGAGTTAGGTCGGTCTAGTTCATCTGTCCTTTTTTTTTTTTTTTTCCGAAACTAGAAATACCTCTTTCTATTCTCCCGACCTCTTTTTGAAGTTATCAATCAGTTGTTCCATCAAATATCTTAGATGAAATCACCTAAATAAAGTATCAACGTGAGCAGATACTTTGCTGTGGAACTCGAACTTGATCGCTTTATGGAGGACATATTTGGAGTTCGCCATAAAGATGGAAATCAGAAAGTTTGGGTGAATGTGTATTCCATATTCGAACGTCACCGCTTCCTATTGTATGGTCACCAAGACTTAGAGAACAATGAGCCCATTTTGTTCAAGAACAAGCTTTTATTTGAACATCAAGGCTTGAGATGTGAAATAATATGCGGGTAAGATTATCCGATTACCGTTGTTGTTTCAGAAAGGAACTCCAACATTTTTCAATATTGTCATTTTGCATGGATGCATTGAGCATGCAGGTATCATGAGAAGGCTGCTTTATCTTGGGCAACAATCACCATCACATTGTTGTTTTTCTTAAATGGTGTGCTGCTAGGTTGCATGTTATGTGGTGCTGCAAATTCCGTCATAAGAGCTGGAGAGGCTGCTCTGAAAATTCAAGAAGTACATGCTCATGCAAAAGCAGTTAATGCAGCTATTTCCCAGGTAAATTTCCCGACACATGAGCAGGAGACGCTTATTTTAGGTGTTAATTAAGCATTGCAATGGTCTCACAATTTGCTTATCTTATCTCAGCGATTAGCCACTGCAGCACATGAAATTGGAAAACCTGCCAATAGCGTTCTCGGTATGACCAAATTGACTCTATTTGCATTATTCGTTTTGCAACTTATGCTGAATGGATTTTAACTCATTCTTCAATGGCCTTTTGACTCCCATTTCTCAATTATATGTGAACTTTGCAGAAACTCTTTCTTTGCTCCTCAACACGGAACTGAGTCCTTCCCAAATGGGTTATGCTAGACTTGCCCAAATGTCTGCAAGAAACCTTGTGAGAGCAGTAAAAGATGTACTGAAGAGGGAGGGGCCATTAGTCATTAACACTCGGTTTTGGAACACTGAGATTTCATGAGAAACGTCCCTTAAAACTTCGAGAAATATTTCTATCTCAGCTCACATTTTAGTTCACTATTCTCTCCAACTTGAGATGTTTTTACATGGAAGCATACAAGACTTATTTATCTTTATTAATTTATGATATGATTTATAATCCCTTAACCGTGAGATATGAATAATCACCAGGAAACTATTAAGTTTTTTGCTCCACACTCACGTTTGTTGCTCTAAAGTGCAAAAACATGTGGCATTTGATATGCATACATCCTAGCATAGAGATTTTGAGGATTTCGGATCATCTCCTTCTAGCTAATTTTGTTAAACTGTAACTTCTAAATGTATGTTGCTCTTAGTATTTGACTTAAACCTTGTATATAATGGTAAATGTCACTTGGTGCTCTTCCTTTCCTGAATCAATATCATATAGATCACAAGAGCAAATGATCTTTTCCTGCAAAGGAGTTTCTAGGATGGGGAGATCATAGGGGCAATATGAGATCATATGCGGTGAATTTGTCCAACAATCCAGGCAAAAGTAGTTTTGAAATTACGCCAAAACGTTTTCTAGGATATTATTGATCATGCTAATATCAACTATGTAAGTATCATCAGAATGCGTCCTTGGCAGTTGTCTTCACTGTTCTTGTATGACACGATAAACATATTTAGGAGTCTCAGGGAGCACCCATACAAGAATTCGTCCTGAAAGTATTGATGCTAGGAGTTCCGGGGTAGTGATGAAATGTTGGAAATATCTCTTTGTTTCTAGCTTCAGTCATATCGTTGTGATCCTAGTGTTATCCTGATTTCTCATCACAGCTTCCATGGACTGGTTTCACATGAGATTTAAAGTGTCTCGATACTCTTGCTAACATTTATAAACATTTAAATTAAAATAAAGTATGATATAAGTTCTTCAATGGTCCTAAAATGTCTTGATACTCTTCAATGTGTATCTCATTGGTGGATTTTAGAGAACTGCACGAATTGACTTGGGTTACTGGTGCGATTTTGGGCTGTTTTGACCCCATCCTTCGGTGCCATGATAGCACCATCATGCTCATTGTTCTCTCTCTCTCTCTCTCTCTCTCTCTATGAACTACTAATGCTCATTGCTTTGCGACTGCTGAAGTCGGAGTAGTTGAATGCTTCCAAACTAAATCATCACTGCTCGTTATTACTTCATAATATGTGTTAATATCAAGAATGACGCGAATGAAAGGTACGCCCACCCACTTCCACTGCTTGCATTACAGCTTAAAAGTATCCACATACATGACAAAACAAAATAACACTAGCCTTTACACCCCAACACTGCAGTAGTTATTCTCCTCCGATATATGAAACGATTAGCTGATGAACCATACCAACTAAACATCAGAAGCATCTTTAGACCTTAGGTAAGTTCCTCTAATATATACAGTTTGAAGAAGAAGGGAACCCGAAATGTCTCTCAGACCCAACTATTAGGAACCAAAAAATCATGGAACCTGAAGGATATCTCCCCAGCCGTATCTCTGGAGAAACTATTTCTATTAGATGCAAACCTCTCATTACTGATTATTATATCATCACTAGCCAACCCAAGTGGTAGCGGTTGCCCCTGGTTCTCGTTTGCTAGTCTCGGCAAGTCGAGGTTAGGTGATGAAACCATGCCAGGAGACGAATGTCCTGACCTGAATCTGGAGCTACCACCATATGGAGGGAATATCATTTTATCCCACAAAAAGACATGAAGGATGATAGGCACTTTGGCGTGGCGATGCAATGAGAGCTTTTGGCTGAGTGAAACCGTGTCGTAGCACCTAACAGCTCCTGTTGAGGAAACAATCCATGGTAAAACTTTCTGGTTTGACACTCGTGAAACGACTAAAAGCCTGGATGAGCTCTCTGCTTCTTTGTACATTGCATAGAGGCCGGATCGGGTTGATGGTGCATTGTCATCATTGTCTATAACAGATGAGATGTAGATAAACCCCTGTCCATGAACAAAGATTCAATGAGCAATTGCTGTGGGATTTTATTATATGTTACGACAAGAAACTTGAAACATTATGTGTATGTACGTAGATCATACCTCCTCAGTGCGGCTAATTGCAAATCCAAGTTTTGAGTCACCATCTCTCAGTTTGATCTCAATTTGGTATTCACCTCCTAGAGGAGCATACCAGAGACGAACTGCCCTCACAACGCCTATGTCTACTCCATGGTAGTCCTCAAAGCCATAAAGACTTGCTGTGGCTAGGTTAGACAGGTCAGAGAGTGATGCTGCATTGACAGTTGCTGAAGCTGTTTCTCCGGATATCTGTCGTACAAAAAACATCCTTAATTATGTATGGAATAACAGACTTACAAGTATCAGGATCAATTTATATTTCCACACATATACTCCCTTCCTAGATTACCCTCAATTATGGTTAAAGAAATTTGCCATATTGACTGGTGCATCACCCCTGAAAAGGTAACAAAAGGAACACAACAATGGCAATTAATTAATTTGGGATTGCAAGTGACCTTTGTAAGCAGAGATTCAGTCTGGATGTTCATGAACACAACAGGGACACCGGATGTTTGGGATGCATTTAGCCATGCATTAGCTCTGGCAAGGGTATCTTCCAAGTCGTTATATCGGGAAGCAACTCGATCAGAGGCTTTTGGGAGAAAAAGAATGGATAGGAAACAGCTCGATGAAGGAACCGACAGCATTTCTTGCATCTTCCTTTCCCATCTGTAGGAAACATATCCATCTTGGAGTGGGGTCTGTGCTAGTGCATCTACCATCCTTGAAGTTCTTGAAGCTGCAGGCATGAAGCAGAATTATATTTGCAATTGTATTGCCAATGGAAACTAGATAAATAGAACAAACCTGTCAAGAGTTGAAGATAGCAATGGAACAGAATCAAATCACTAGACAATACGAGGTCTTTTATATTATCGAATCGAACCAGTTCAAGAAGGCATCGATGCTAACAATTTCCAGTCCCACGCAAACTTCAATACTAAAATCAACCTTGCATGCATGATAAATTTTTAATGTTGTTGTCTTCAAAGCTATCTTAGCCATCACGCTATTGTCTGCCCATTTGTCTAGGTGTCCCATGTTATTCAAATATGAAATAAGATCTTATGACATCATGTACAAAGAGTCATGTAAATGCTCTGAGTATTGATCCATAATTGAGCGTAGTATGGACCACTTTGAACTGGGTGCATATTTTGTATTGACGACAGCTTCTTAAGTCTCTTAAGTTCAATTATCAAATAGGTAGTGACGCTTAAAACCAACTGAGGGAGACAACGTGGCTTAAAGGTTGACATGAAGTAGGAATACTAAGCACAAACAACCGACTTTCAGATGGTAAATCTTCTGGTTAGAGATTTAAGAAGCAACATAAAATATGTGGGAACGTATCTCGAGTATTATGAAATGGATTAATGCATTTGTTAATGTCTTCGGTCTGCTTTTCAAGTTTTAATCCCTTCGTCATTAAGCGTTCAAATAATGCACCGGACACCAACTTGTATATTATATCATATATATGGAAGAAAGTTTCCAGACTATTTTTGCTGAACTTTAAACTACTGATATTCAACAACCACTATTGAAATGGATTAGGGATACAAGTGGGTGGGTCCTTATAAAATATTGGGCTCACCCTACAATTAATCAATAGGTTATTGTCCATATAGATTTGGGATGGTTTTAAATATTTTTCAAAACCTTATAGGATCTTGACTTAGGTTCTGGAGACTAAAATAGAGTTCGATAGTAAACTAAACTCAATAAAAAAAATAATAATAAGATAGAATCGTATTAATACTTTAATACATAAGGATGCAAGTGGAAGGGTACTTATTGGGTATCCGACTTAGGGAACCTGATACATATCCCATGGGATAATTTTCTATAAGATTTTAAGACAATTTATAGGTAAAATCCTTTAGGTTTTTTTTTTTTTTTTTAAGGTTTTAAGAAGCCCAATAGAGTATTAGGTTATTATTAAAATTTTATAAATCCCATCCTAATTCCACTCTTATTGCATCCCAGAAATAAACAGCCCAAGCAATAGTACGGCATGTTTATATTGAATTATGAATTTATTAATAAAAGCATATATGCATATGGGATATTCATAGCATAGGCCATAACCTTTTCTAATATAATGTGTAAATTTATAATATTAAGACCATATTCTAAAGTTTTATTGATACTTATATGGTATTCGCCCATCCACATAGTATGTTAATATTATTGAAACCTTTTATAAATCAATAATAGATTCAAATTATATTTCCCCTATATTCGATGAAGTTTTTAATCTTTTCTTTTTCTTTTCTTTTTGTGTTGTGTAAGAATCATGAAGTTAGTTTATTTTTTAGTAGTAAGAATGTAACCAAAGTGGGTTCGGGATGGGTTTTATAAAGCCCAAACCCATCCCTATAGGATTTAGCATTTTCCAAAACTCTACGGGGCTTTTACTCATATTAATCAAACTCACTTCTATAAGGTTTTCAATTTCCGGTTTCCTAATAAAATTTTTCCTCCTATTACTAAAATCTGCTCCTAAGATCATCATGAACCCAATATCGAACCACCCTACCCTGATTACATAATATATTTTATTTTAATTTTGATCTTTTAAATCATTATTAGTATATTTTTAAAGGATTTTTATAAATAAATGCTTAACATATTTATTGATCTTCTTAATAATAAAATATAAGATAAAGTTAATGAAATAATTTATTATTTCCTACTAGGTTGAGTTTCATATTAGGATTTTTTGTAATCTCATAACCGACCCTAAACTTTATAGAATAATACATTATAAGGATTTTATTAGGTTGGGGGGTTATGTATCCTATAATAATTTACCCAATTTTATCCTCATTCAGTTATCAAGAAATTTCTAGCCTAATAATGTTTTATCAATTCGATTATTATTATTTTTAACAATATCAATTTCATATTAAACTTTGAATATATTAGAAAATATTCCTCCGGGCTCACAAGTGCGTCCTCTAGTGTTAGCGTGAGATTACATACATAAATCTCTAATCTCTAATGATCATCCACCTTTCTCTGAAGGATTCATCCGGGGCTCCACAGGAGACGGAAGAAGACAACAAGACCTTAGAACGGGATAATCATATGGGAAGCCGGCAGAAAAGAGAAGGGACTTTATATTTTGAGGAGGACATCGCTTGACCCTTTTCTTTTTGGGCCATGAATTATGACTTAATGTCATGCACAGTTTCTAAAATGGACAAGTCCTAGTAATACGACCCTTAGCATAATCTGAACTGAGCTACAAAGTCCAAGAAAAATATCTGCCAGGAAAGGAGTGAATTAGACAGAAAGTCTGCGGTGTCCCGCAAAGAATATTTAGGTGAAATGTTGGAAACCAAAGTCAGGCAAGCAAAGCAATTTTCTTAGCCATGAGTTTCACGCATATGGGCCTTTCATATTGGCCATACACATTCAACTTAGTGGCAACTTCTAATTCTTATATGAAAAAATTAAAACGTACTCTCAAGAAGTAAAATCATTCTTTTATATATATATTTTTTTGTCTTTTATATGTCTTTTTTTTTTTCCTGTTTTAAGCATATAAACAATATAAATCATTATAGTTAACTGATATAAACATTAGTCTTTTCAAATAAATATTTCTTTTATAAACCCTTAAAAAGTGTTTTAGAACATTCTATTAAGAATCTTTTACAGTTAAGACTTTTTGTCCAATGCCTCTAGAATACCATACTCTAGATGTTTTAAACGATAGAATTATATGGATCCATTTCCATCTATAAGACGTTGAATTGGATCCCATAAAACTAATGGCTAAAGACATGGTACAGGTGCGATTTTTTCAAGGCATTTGTTGAAACTTGCGTCGGTCAATAAAGGTTATTTCCCTATTCCACTAATTCAACTTGACAAGTTGGCCATGTGGAAGTGAATTTGTCTAATATACTAACATTTAGAATATTTGAACCCACTTTTTCTAGATGTTATCAAAACACAAGCGTGACGGTGATTATCTCCATACAGTATCACAAAGAGTAATGTGGTAGGCCGGTCGGTGCTTACGTCAATTTTGCTTGTATCATGCATTATATTGTAATTTATTAAATTATGGATCAAGATGCAGTTAACGAAGCAAAACCTTAGATTAGTATTTCCAAAACGGTCTTCAATCTCAAAGATGTGTATGCAAAATTATGATGCAAGCACGTAAATAAATGTATTTGATATAGAGTTTTGCACTGACTTTCATGCATGATTGGTTCCGTGGTCTGTGGCACGGGCCTCATAGCAACTGTTTGCTAGCATACCATTGGTGATGATATTTGTGGGATCTGATCAGTATCACGATCCTAGGTTTAGCCATGTCAAATCCAACGCTTCAATCTATCTAAAAACAACCACAATTAACGGTTGTTCTATTGTATTAGTTAAAAGTTTAAAATCGAAAATTTTTCATACTTTAAAAGCTATTTACATACATTTTTTTTAAAAAAAAAAAAATCTAAAGCATGAAAATATGAAGAATTTTGTTATTTGATTTCTTAATAGATGTCTTTCTATCATTAACTAACATTTTTTTTCAAAAATATGACTGCATGAATTGATTTCGAATCTTCCAGATGAATAACAGGACTCTAGGCTCTAGCTTACTGCTTAAGGGTTATTTGCAGTGACCAAGTCCAAAATAACATATTTTAAGTTGGGAAATAAAGTCATATTGGTAAAATTTTGTTAAATTAATTTTTCAATATATTGATAATTAGGCATTTCCCCAGTTAATTGAAGTATTGAACATTTGACCTCGACAAGGACAACTTCTTGCTCTTTATTTCCAAGTTTTATGTGTCTAAACCCAGCAAATTACCAGGAGAATGAGCTTATGCTATCATTTTTAACGATCCCCAAGCTTCGAAGAAGCCAATGAATTGAAAATGTGTGTTTGCCAAAAGAAAGACGACTTCCTCACTTCTTCTTTTTCATGTATTTATTAGTTATCGATTAAAGTATTAATAATTGTCAAATATTATCGTGAGTCTTAAAAGATTGTAGATATTAGTGTTTTATAATGGTAAGTGGTTCTGAAAAACGATTGCATGACTTTTGGTGGTGGTTAGTAATCATGAAAAATAGTAATAAAAAATGGAGGAAACCATTTCATCTTTTTAAAATTAAAATTATCCACCTATTAACATTTTCCATAATGATTAAATAATACCACCACTAACATCAGCTGGAAGCTTCACCCATCACCATTAGGTAGCATTAGAAGTCACAAGAAACCCGAATTTCCTAAGATCACTATATATGAGAGCATTTGATAATTTTGATATTTTCATGTAACAAACGTAAAAGAAAGTCCACAAAAACTTTTTCAACAAACTTGTTGCATTTATCATTTACATATCGGATAACTTTATGCAAGTAAATTTTCACATCTTTTCTCTTAAATTTTCTAAAATTTATGGCCCAAATTCACCTTTCTAAATTCTTTATGCTCTTCTCTTCTTCCCCTTTTTGGTGAATTTGAAACGTAAAACTACTTCATCCTTTTTTTCTTCAGAGTTTTTCTTTTTTCTAATAAAAAAGAGGTACGAAGAAAAAAAAAAGATAAAAAGAAAAATATGCCGTGAATAATTCAAGGGAAAAAAAAAATTGATGAGTCGCACCATGCGTCGCACACCGCATTTTCAAATTTCCATGCAGAATAACTGATCTTTATTTCTTTTTTTATTATCTTATGCATGATAAATAATAACTCCTGGGAAGTTTCTAAAACGAGAAAAAAATAAAAAGAATAGTATACAGATGGACATTTACTGTCTCTAAAATTTTATTTTAGTGGTGTTTCAACCAATCATAATCAAACATATATATAATGAAAACAATAAATAACTATTGAAATTTACGCTGCGTGTTTATGTACTTGATTGGGATTGGTGGGAACACTATTAAGACCACAAACATTCATCCCGTAAATCACATTGTCCTTCGAAACCGAAGTTTCCATCTCTATATTATATTTATTCCTTTGTCTAAATAAAGGGGAAAAAAAAGGAAACAACTCAAGAATCATACTGATCCGCTGGATAAAGAAATCATGGAATTAGCTAAGAATAGAAAAATAGACAACGTCATTAAATTTAATAATACGGGTATCTTGTAAAACCGCAAAACAAGTTGAACTTGGATCCCGTGATAAAACCATGGGCAAAACCATACCATCCGCACCTCTCCTCTAATTTAATCAGAATGTTACTAATTATATTTTATACAAATGAAAATTATCCAAACAATATAAAACTCCTCTCTTCAGTTTGTATAAGCATGTTACGTTTCCTTTCTTTTTTTTATTTTTTTTTATTTTTTCTCTTCTTTTTATCCCACACACGTAATATGTACATTGCCCAAAACAAAATATCAAAACTAATTATTGTACGCACAACCACAAAAATAAACGCATCCTAGAAAACGGGGAAATTTTGAATTAAATGTGTATTAAATAACATGCCGGCCAGTACTATATTAGTTGCTGACATCTTTGTCATTATCATTATAATATTGTTAATGCATTCTGAAATACCAAAAACATAGAGGTGTTTGTTATTACAATATCCCCCACCCCCCGGTTATCCAAGAAGTTAAAACGGTAGATTCATTATCAGTGAAGGGAAAGGAGCTTCGATAGCACTGATATGCGCCCTCGATGGATTAATGACGCATCTTAAATATCGGTAAATTTTTCATATACGGAAATATGAATAATAGTTATTATTAATATATATCTAAATGTTATTAACATTTATCCAATATCCATTCAAATACATCGTATATTAACATCAATAAATCTTTTTTGGGTCAGAAGGTTCAAGAATCACAGGTCTACTTAATACGTGGTATCATTTGATTTATAATCACCAAATGCATTTTTTAAACCTTACGGGAAAGATTCAACAATAACTTATAAAGAAAAGTCAATTCAAAGACCTTTCAAAGTCGCACCCGGTAGCTCACACCTAAACATCACGTAAAGCAAAAGGGTCAATTTCTACAACATTACCGCATTCTTAATTTTTCCCAACTACTTCATGGCATACTAAATTGTACGCTAATTATTAAAAATCTACCGTTTAATTTAGTATCCTACGAATAATAATTCAATCGGTAAGATCTAGCAACCTAATAACACGAATACGGTCCTTAAAATTGGATTGTTTCTCGCAAAGCTTCACGATAATTGTAAATGTAGTAATCAGGTAAAGAAATTGGGAGATGTACCTTGTAACTGTAAACACTCGTTCTCGGACCGATCGCAGAATCCCACAGCATAATTCGGGTCAACGATCGACCTCAACATGTACTGCTTCCGTCCCGCGGATTCATTGGGCACGATACACGCTTGCAACTCGGCGTATTCGGTCTTTCCTCGTCGAACACGAACCACAATGAAAGTGTCCCGGTTCTTATACGACTCGTGAAGTGTCTTCTGCACGCCGACTTTCCCATTCTTGAACGGCGATTTAACCGGCAAGAAGTCGCCTATCCTCAGCTCCTCAACTATGTCTCCGGTTTGCAGCATGTCTCCGGTCCATTCATCGGCTTTTGAACTTCCTTTTAGACACTCGATGGATACGACCTGGAGGGCGAGTGATCCTGATCCAGACCGGGATGAGGGGGAGGAAGATGATGACGTGACGGATTCAAGGGAGGAATGGTGGGCGTTTCGGTCCATTGTCATTATTTGGGAAATGTTGGGTGGTGTATTAGGGCGCGGTTATGGTTTTATAGTGGCAAGATTCAGATAGATAGAGAGAGAGAAAGATGGAGAGTAGAATCTATGTGAATATACTAAGATCAACTGCTGCTTGGATTGCGTAGAGATGTTAGATTCATGGAGACAGACGTGTGGGTTTATGCACATATATACATAACTTATCCCAGAAACAGAGAAAGAGAAAGATGCAGAGAGAGAGAGAGAAGGAGAGATACTAAGTTGAACAGAATTGACTTTTTGATTACTTTAATAATTAATTCTCATCTTATTTATTCACCATTAATTTTTTATTAAGTACTTCCTTTGGGGCGACTATACGTGTGCTTATTTTTTATCCAATTAGTATATTTATTAGAATATGGAATTATTAAGGGAAATTGAATTAATTTATTCTTTTAGAAAATTAGTATTCATATAATGGATTATAAGTGTTTTGATCCATTCAACAGTTTAGAAAAAAATACAAAGGAATATCATGAATTAAAATATAAATCAAGTTGTTTAAAGATAATTATGGATTAATATATGGTAATGGTATCAACAAAACCGGACTAATGAAATTGGGATCGTGTAAAATCAGGTAATTAATTCAAACTTTAGAAGAATTTCTTTTGTCGTGCGAGAAGATCTATTTAGTAAAAAAATAAATTCAAACAATTTTTTGAAAGGGTAAAATAAGAAAGGCTATCTTGTATTTTAGTAATACATATATGATATATGTAGTTCTAAAAATTACGTGCAAAAGCCTAATAATAAAGATGCATGGATATATATATATATATATATATAATATATACATACACATATATAGTAAGTGTTGTGTTGAATATTGGGGAGGTAGCTAAAAGCTTCACAAGAGTGTTTAGCCACTTGTAAAAGAACACACATAAGTTTAAGAAAGTATTGATAGGTGTTTCAATATGACCACTCTAATATTTAAGTAAGTATATAATCAAAGAGAGAGAAAATGAGCACAATATAGGCAAAAAATGTATGAGTGAGTAAATGAGATGATGTGTTGCTAAGGGCCTCCTTCTCTAATGGCTGTGTAAGTGAGATAGTGTGTTACTAAGGTAAAGAAGGAGGATGAACCATTGAGTCATGTCCTAGTTATGGTTTAAGATGTACTCTCTAATTTTATGGGAGTGGATTGGAGAGAGTTATACAACTTTCGCTTCTACTCAACCATTCTCGGTGGCATGGTTTGAATACTATGGATTAGGCTTGTTCAACGTGATTCCACAAGCCTTAAGGAATTTTCCTTCTAGTCAGGTAGAGGTAAAGGGTAAGGGGTAGAAGGGTAGAGGGGGAAGGCAATATGTCTGTGGCATCATACACATAAAGAAGCACCATAACGAATAAGAACAAAAAGAAAAACAAAGGGGGTTAACAAAATCCAAGTAACTACTAATCAAATATTATACACCAATTGACCTTACTTGGCTTAATCTAAACATTCAATATGACTTACGAATGCTAAACTAAGGTTACTTGCCATTGTTCCTTACTAAATAAAATAAATAAGAGTTAAGAGATAAAACAAGAACACTAAGGTTACTTAGGAAATGAAACTTATAAGAATCAAATAATGCAATGTAATGTATTATCTACGTACAAGTAAATGGGGTTTATATACTAGCAGCATTTGGGTTATAGGGCATACATGGAAAAGACAAAAAGGTAACTTATAAATGAAATACACGAAACATAATAAAAAGAGTAAAAAGGGAAAAGAATACCTCATACGAAAAAAGTAAGGAATTCTTATAGAATATTGTGCATGAAGACATCTATCACAGGGTAGCTAGGGTTTGAAATGTAACTGGTCTTACTAAAGTATACCTTAATGTAGCTCAACTTTAATATATTACAATTCGAATGAAGTCAAAAGAGGAGTTAGCAATTAGAGTAAACTTGACTTAGTTCAAGTTAGAGCTTGGTTATTGCGGGATGTTCAAATCTTCTACAGGTCAGGTATCTCGTCAGCTTAGATTAGATAGAGATCGACATTGTTCAGCTCGGAGGCTAATTAGATTATGGTATGAGCATGGTAATAAATTGGGGTCACTTAGTAGGTTGGTACTTTTGCTTGGCAAAAGCTTAAGAATTATGTTAGTCCTTACTAAAGTTTAGTATCCAGGTTAACAAAGACATGAAAAGTGAAAGTTAGGATAGGAATCTTTATCTTGAATGGGTTTTCGGGTGAGTATTCTTCATTTGTATGAGTCCTTATAGTCCTCTAACTTGGCTCCATGTAACTAACTTGAAGAGTTGATTTCTATCATCTGCTTAGGGCTCAAAAGGATTTGCCTTCAAATCTGAAGAGGTCTCTTGCTCTTGCTTTGCTCTAGCATCTGCTGGGTCTTCTTTTGCTTAGTAGGTAATCAGGTTAGATACATTGAAGGTGGAGGAATTACCATAATTCTTAGGACTTTGAATAGACGATCAGCTCATAGAGATAGCTCATGCTATCTCAAGTGCAGAGATTGTTCTTAGCTGAGGTGAATCCATACTAAGTCACCTTACCTAAAAGAAATAGTTCAACGGCTACAACTACCAATCTCTTACTATTTCTAATTAAACTTAGCAATCTTGTTTACCATGGATTGATGCAATTCTTATATTTCTTAGGCTTAGGCGACTCCAAATTGACTTTCTTCAACATTTGTGAGGGTACTAATTAGATCTAGGGGTATAACAGGATTGAGGCCATAGATGACCTCAAAAGGAGTCTTTTCGGTGGTATTATAGATAGTTCGATTATATGCAAACTCCGTAAATCTTTTAAATTTTTTCCTACTAATGTTTAAAGTAAATTGCCTAGCATCCTATTCACTACTTTAGTCCGACTATCAGTCTAAGGGTGGCTGCTAGAGCTAAACATAAGTTCAATCCCAAGTCTTCTCCAAAGAGTCTTCCAAAAATAACTTAAGAATTTTATATCTCGACATAAAACAATGGTCTTTGGCACTCCATGTAGTCAAGCAATTTCATGAAAAAATAAATCGGTAATATATAAAACAACATTAGTTCGATGGCATAAGATAAAGTGTGCTATTTTACTAAAATAATTCACTACAACAAGGATCGATTAGATATTTGGGACAACCCTAGGACAAAGTCTATGTTGAAGTCGACCCAACATGAGGTTAATGTAGGTAAAGGCATATACTCTCCATGTGGCGCTCTCTTTCCATTGACCCTCTTGCACATTTCGCAACTATTGACTACCTTATGGACATCCTTAGTAAAACCAGGCTAGTAAAAGTTCTTTTTCAATAGATCAACTGTTTTGGTCACTCTAAAATGACTAGATAATCCACCACTATGAGCTTCCTTCACCAATAGCTCGTGTGTGAAACAACTTGATATACATAGCTTTCTTTCATTAAATAGATAGTCATCTTTGACGTAATATCCTCTAATAGTAACTCCTTCTCTATACTGCTCAAGTATAGGACCAAAATGGGTACCGTGAGCATATTACTCGATGATAAGTGAAAACCCTTGTAATTTCATCTATAGCGTGGTCAATAGGGTTTTCCGATGTGACAAGGCATTTGTAACTTTGTTGGCGATATCCTTCTTATGCTAAATCACATAAGAAAAATTTTCCATAAATTCTAGCCACTTTACTTATCTTTTAGAAAGTTTATTTGACTCCCAAGATGCTTTAAGGACTCATAGTTCATATAAATCACAAACTATCATGGTAATAAATAGTGTTTCCAAATAGTAAGAGTTAGAAAAAGTGAATATAACTCTTTCTCATACACTGAATAGTTTAATGTGGTATTACGGAGCTTCTCATTGTAGTAAGCAATAGGTCGACATTCCTGCATCAAGACTACACCAATGCCAATGCCTAACACATCACATCTTAATTCAAATGACTTATCAAAATCTGGCAAAAAACCAGGATAGGGATAGTAATGAGTTTCTCCTTGTTTCTTAAAGCTCTGCTTAATGTGGTCATTTCATCAAAATCCATCATTCTTCTTTGTCAATTCGACCAAGGAGGCTGCAAATCGTACTAATTTTTTTTTAATAAATTACCCTAGAAAGAAGCAATGACATGAAAACTTTATACTTCAATGCCATTCTTCAGTATCAGCCATTCTAAGATAACTCGAACCTTTTCTTCATCTGTTGGGATTTTGTCTCTAGATACTACATATCCAATAAAGGAAACTTCATTTTAACAAAACATACACTTCTATAGGTTCCCATACAACTGCTCAGCTCGTAAAATGTTAAAAACGGCTTAAAGATGTTGAACATACTTGTTTAGGTCGGTACTGTACACTAATATATTGTTAAAGTATACGACCATACATCTTTTGATCAAAGGATGTATCACATGGTTCATAAGCTGCATAAATGTGCTTGACACATTTGTAAGCTTGAATGGCATAAACAACCATTCATAAAGACCATGCTTCGTCTTAAAAGCGATCTTCCATTCATCACCAAGCCTTATGTAAATTCGGTGGTAGCCACTTCACAAATTAATCTTCAAGAATATATTGGCGCCATGAAGCTTATCCAATATGTCATTAAGCCTTGGTATTGTGTATATGTACTTGATTGTAATATGGTTTATAGCTCGATTGTTGATGCACATATGCCACAAACCATCCTTCTTTAGGAGGAGTAGAATTAGTATAGTACAAGGACTTATGCCCTTCTTCACATAACCTCGCTTTAATAGCTCATCTACTTACCTTTTTAGCTCGATAGCTTACTTAGGATTCATTTTGTAGGCAGGTCATTTTGGTAGGGCTGCGCCTAGCTGTAGATCAATATATTGTTATATGCCTCAGACTGAGGTTAGTCCTTTAAGTAATACTTCAGGGCCATCAATCAATCTTCAAATCTCATCAGGCATATCTTCTAGATCGCTCATCTCCAACAATCTCCTAATTAATAGAAACATAAGCTCATCGACCTTCTCAACAACTCGGAGCTCTCTTAGACTCATAACTAAAGTTTTCTTCTTACTAGCTCGGGTGAGTTGATTATGAATCTCATTCACCTGGGTTAATGTCATAGGTCGTAGTACGATCTTTTTCCCATCCTTAGTAAGGTATAGGTGTTCTTATATCTGTCATGAGTAACACATTAGTTAAACAACCAAGGTCATCTAAGTAATATATATGAAGCTCCTATAGGGATGACATCATACATCACTTCATCTCTGTACACATTTCCAATACTAATAGGTATAAATACTTGTTTAATGAAATGTAAAGCTCCCTTATCATGAAGTTAATGTAGCTTATAAGATTGGGGATGCTTGGAGGTCAACAATCCTAATCCCTGCACAAAGGACTGTTCAACAACATCGGTATAGCTCTCTCTATCTACATTGATGGTGCATAACTGTCCTTCAATGGTACACTTGGTGTGGAATAAACTTTCTCTTTATTCTTCCTTGGAGCTCAGCAAGGAGCTCAACACCCGTCTCAGTACCAATGTCATCACTTCTCCCCAATTGGCATAGATACAGCTCTCTTCCTCTTTCTCAGCTTCAACTCTTCCAACTTTCTTCTCCCCCTTTAGCTCACTTTCGTCAGTGCTATCCACTACATCTCCTAGGAGTACCATAGTACGTCAGTTATGATACTCAACAACTATGTTTACAAAACCAAAGCATTTGAAGTATTTCACTTCATTTGTCTTCTGTATAGAAGGTTATCCTTTCTCATATGTCCTCGAGATCGACCTATCTTCAGCTTAGCTCATCGGACCTGCTTGGCTATCATCAAGTCGGTTATGTTTTTCCTCGACTCAAAAGGGTTTCCTTATCTCGACATGAGTAAGTTGGTACAGAATAAGAGCTTAGGAAAAGCTTGAGACAGGTTTTCTCAGATCATTTCTTCTCTACTTTTCAACCCTCTATGTTACTTTAATGCCCTCTTCCAATGTATAGAACCTCTGTACTTCTATAAGCTCATGAATCTCATATTTGAGTCCCAAAATAAACGTCAATAATATACGAGCCTTTGGTTGATCTACATCTACTTAAATCATCAAAATCCGAAATTCTCTTACATGGTCATCAATAGATCGACTTCCTTGGCAAAGTTCCTACAACTTTGCAATTATATCTTGCAAGTCTCGGGTACAAATCCTTCCCTCAACAATCTCTTCATCTCTTTCCAAGTTCACATACCTCGCCTTCCATCTTTCACTCTAACTGCATTCGGATTCTTCCACTATACGATAGGATATCTAAAAAATTCAAGTGAAATAAGTCCAACCTTAACTGCATCTGTATATCCATAACAGTTAAATACCTTTTCTACCTTCTCTTCCCACTCTAAATATTCATTTGCATCTCCATGTTTACTGAGTGGTGCGATTTGGACCTTAACATTGTCAAGTTCTCAAAGAGCTCAGCATCCTCGCTCTTGGTCTTAGTGATATTTAACCTCTTCTTCTTCCTCTCCACCATCCTCTAAATCCACATCCTCAATATCCTTCTCAATCTCTTCTAGCTCCAATCTTCGTCTAGTAGCTCAATCTACAACTTCTCTAGCTTGATGGGTTCAAACTAGGTGATTAGCTTGGCCACCTTAGCCATAACGTCACTCAAGAATATTCTTAGGTAGGTTATGATGAGGTACTTCCTATGGTTGCTACTTGTTGGCTTACATCACAGTAACCAGACTCTTAACAAAATTGGTGAGTCTGTTAAGCTTGTCATCAACTAACCCAAAGGTATTATTATCATTTTGACCTCAGCTTACATGAGCACCACCAATCAAGTCTCTAATAACTCTTTGAACACTTGAATCTGACACTGTATAGTATTTTGTCCAACAAGTCAATAACACAGTACCCAACAAACAATTCTGCTTACTACCTAGAACCCTATGAACACACTTTAATAACTTCAACACCCAACACTCACTCAAATACAATCAAGAAAATGAACTTACTCTGTTTTCATAGTGAAAAATAGAGTATAACAAAGTAGTAACAAAAACTATACTTACCAATCCACGAACCTCCACTTCACAGCTTACAACTCTAAACTTACTTCACTCGACTACATTATAGTAGCAATGGAAGGAACACAGCAGCTACTAATAGCAAACATAAACAAAACTTTATTGCAACTTCACATACTTCCTCTCAAAACCATGTTTTGATAAGAGCAAAGCTGATACATCTTTGGGGTCATACATACGGGGAAGCAATACAAAAAACAAAGACAAAAAGAAAAACAAGGGGGTTAGCAAAATCCAAACAATTATCAATCAGATATGATACACCAAGTGATCTTACTTTGCTTAATCTAAGTACTCGATATGACTTACGAATGTCGAACTAGGGCCATTCGCCATTACTTCTTACTAAAGGGAATAGATAAGAGTTAAGAAATAAAATGAGAACATTAAGGTTACTTAGGAAAGGAAACTTGTAATAATCAAATAATGCAATGTAATGTATTGTCTATGTACAACTAAATGGGGTTTATATACTAGCCTTACTAGAGTCATAGGAAACATATGGAAAAGACAAAAGGGTAACTTACAAATGGAATACATGACATATTAAAAGGGTAAAAAGGACAAAGAATATTCTGTATGGAAAAGCAAGGAATCACTTCTGGAATATTGTACCAAAAGATACATGTCACATGGTAGCTGGTGGTTAGGAATACAACTAGTTCTACTAAAGTGTACCTTGAGGTAGCTTGACTTTTAATATATCAGATGAAGTCAAAAGCAGAGTTAGCAGTCAGAGCAAATTTGACCTAATTTAGGTTAGAGCTTGGTTACTAAAGGATGTTCAAATCTTCTCTAAGTTAGGTACCTCATTAGCTTGGATTGGACAGAGGTCTGACACTGTTAGACTCCAAGGCTAACTAGATCATGGTGTGAGCTCAGCAATAGATTGGGGTCACTTGGCAAGTCGATACTTCTATAGGACAGCAACTTGGGAATTATGTTAATCCTTATTAGAGCTCAATATTCAGGTCAACAAAGATGTGAATGATGGAAGTTAGTATTTGTGTGAGTCCTTGTAGTCCTCTAACTCGGGTGTGTGTGATTGGCCTGAGGAGTTGATTCTTATTAAAAGGACTTCTTTGTATCTTAGCATTGGTTCCGTTAAAGACATTCAAGCTGTAAAGAGTATAGCTTAGGAGAGGAGGTTAGATTAAGTCTTTAGATTTCGACACATGCCTTAAACAAGTTGGTATAAACTTGGGAATTCGTACCCCAAATGGCCTAACAATATTTTTCTTCTTTTTTTTTTTTTCTAGGAGAAGGGAGGAGAGAAAGAGAGAGATAATTTAATTAGTGGAGAAGAAGGGATAACCTCATGTAAAGAAACTAAACATGAAATAGAAAAGAAATGACGACAAGGCAAGTGTAACCTTTGATTTTGGAAGGAGTTGAGCTTTATAATCCTTAGTACTTTTATATCCTCAAAAGTGTCTTTGCCAATTCTCCATTTGAAGGGATAGCTAAGTCATTATAGCCTACTGAGATGAAAATTGCTCTTTTAAAGGATAAATAAGTTTGATCCTTATTTCTCCTAACAATTGTAATAGACATAGTAAGTAGCTTAGTAAAAGTGATACGGTTAAATGAAAGACATTGAAACAAATATTGGATGAATTTCAAATGTTTCATAGTTTCTAATTGACATTTTAGATGGCCATTTAAGGAAAAGAATGGTAAATGAAGTTAAGGTCCTCCTTCGTATGTAATATAATTAATACTATTCTATGGTAATTTGGTAAAATTAAGTTTAAATGAAGAGATACCAGAAAAACTAAGATTTAATCCAAGAAACCTGACTTAAGTTTAAATTCAGGAAGCATTAAGTGACAAATAGATATTTGGGTGAAAGATTCTTAGTTACAGATGAACATCAAGGTTATTGGAAAAGGGATATGAAACAAGAAAGACAAAGTAGAAACATGGAAACAATGTAAATCCCTTTTGACGAGAAGGATTTTGTCTTACTTGATACTTGGTTCTTGCCTTGGATCAACATTCAAATCATAATTACTCTATCCCATAATCAAGATAATTGGCTTAATCCCATGAACCCATTTCATCATTGGATAAGAAAAAAGACGGATTCTAGTTAATCTTAAGGTAACAAAATTCCTTATCAGGTATTATACCTCACGGAAATGCTCTTTAACAAGTCTAAGATGTCATTCTTAAAGAATCATGACTACGATGACTCAATACAAGTCTGAGGGGTTACAAAGTCAATTAGGATGTTAAGGATCTTTATTAGACCAAAAAGAATATAACTAAGTCTTTGAGCGAAATATGTTGACAAAAAATGAAATTACGCTTCCCATATTTAATTATAGGTAAAATAGTTGACCTTATTAATTTATTAGGTAGGTAGATTATTTTTCAAATTAAGTTTATTGTATTTGTTGTTTTCATTCCTTTAGATGATTATACTTATTATTTATATTCCTTGATTATTGTCCAATTTTGTTGTTTCCTTTCCATAAAGAGTAAGAGTTTATTTTTTATTTAGCCTGTATGTAGCTTGCTAGGTAATATAATAGATGTGTAATAAGATTTGATATTTTTCATAATGAAATTATTGAATCTATCTCATATTTTCCCTTTCTTATCAATCTATTCATAGATTATGGTCAGTAACCCATCATCTAGTTCTTGTGCATCATATTAGTGTCTATTTAGCAACTCGTTGTTGAGATCCATGCATCATATGACCCCTTTAATGACTTGATTTTTTTTTTAATCGTGAGTGATATCAATCTTAACAATTAATTAAACAGAGCTTGATTCATAAATTAGTGTATCATATTCAATCTACGATTCAATCCATATTTCTTTATTTTTTTTCCATAATATGAGGAAAATAACTAAAATTATACCTTCTCTTATTATATATATCCATTCTAAAACCTAAATCTATATCATTGATTATGTGCTAAATTGACCACCGACTAGTTCACATCATGATTGGTATGAACTTTAGGATGAGCTTTATCTGGAAGGGATTTTGTGGTAAGTGCGACTTCATGTTTCCATAAAATTGGAGATTTGGAGTTGAGATTGAATTAAAAGAAGCTTTTTATTGTTTGTTAGTTAATTTTAAAGGTTGTGCAAATCTTGGTGGAAACTAGTTTGTCGAGTTGATATGTTTACTATTTTTTGGGAAGAACAATTTTATTAAAGTAGTTGTTATTAATCTTCATTAATTTGGAGGGATGTTAGGAGGAAGAAAAAACAATTCCATAAGTAGTTATGTAGGTAATCATGAAAAGTGGCTTGATAATTTAGTGGATTAAGGATTAAATATAGGTCATAAATACAACCTTAAGAACTATCATGACATGTTTGGGTTTAAAACAAATTGATAATATTACTAATTTTGACTCCTATTATGGAAAAAAAAAAACAAGAGGGGAATAAGGCCATTAAGTTTGACCGTAAGATTATAACGGTAGAGACTCTAGATGGTGCAATTGATGAGAATAAAAGTTAAGATAGTAAAGGCTGTGGAAGAGATAGTTAAGGAAGATAATTTGAATATGATGGTTGATGAAAAGACTATAGCATCAAAATTACAAAATGCATGAGTTCAATAACATGTGAATGTTGATTTAAACACTGGAAATCAACCCTTTGTTATCAAGAACAATGCATTACCCATTAAAGTGTCATTAAAAGATACATCGATACATGAGATGAACAATAGGTCAAGGTTAGTGGTTTTCATTGACAAATTGCATGGTGAATGAATGGATAAAAGTAAATTTATGCATAAAGATGTTTAGCTATGTTAGGAAAGTGTGATTGCATTTATTTCTCGTAAATTAGTGTTTTACATGGTAGATACATACTGTCGTTCAATTTGCAAACTTGAGCGTAAATTTCTACCAATTAGTAGGTAATAATGGGAATCCAATTCCAAGACATCATCTCAAAGTTAAGAATTACGGCTGAAATGGCTCAAGACGAGTCTAAGGGATTTCAAAGTCAATTAAGGGGCTAAGGGACTCATTAGGTTGACTAATAGTAAACCAAGACAAAATACATCAAGTAGAAATGAAATTAGCTTTACAATTTTTATTTTTTTTTTAGGTTAAAATAAGTTAACCAAATTGTCTTATTTGACCATTAGCCCAATTATCTTTCAAATTAGGTCGACCATATATGATGTTTTTAGCTTTATGGGTAACTTTCACTTGTCATTTCCATTATTTAGTTACTTACTTTCTTATTTCTATTTCATAAAGAGCGAGGTTTATTTTAGTTTAGCCTACACAAATAAAGGAATGTTGCTTAATATGATAGATACAAAATAGATTTTAATACTTTTCTCAATGAAATTAGTGAATTGGTCTCATACACTACAACAGAAATGAGCAATAGTAAGATGTAAATGTAAGACGGTGCTAGTTGTAGGTAATAGAGAGAGGAATTGCAAGGATGTGTTTGCCACATAAGCCTTATGCGGCAATTAAATTCTCACATATACTAATTGCAAGAATTATATTGCCACATAAGTGCTTATGTGGTATTTCACTCCTGACAATGCATTAAAACCCTTTTCTACATGATATCAAAAATCCATTTGTCTTTGCTTTCAGAAACAAACTTGCCTCTCCATGTCTTCTTCCCATTGCTCTCTTTTCTTTTTTCTTATGAAAGCCTAGACTTGTTTCTAAGCGACAAGAGCACCAACCACTACCAAAGTAGGTAATGTGGTCACTTTCTCCCTCTCCCTCCCTCCATTGTCTCTCTTTCTCTCTCTCTCTCTCTCTCTTTAATTTAGGTATTTTCTTTGTGTTTTGGCACCATCGTCGTTGTTTTTTTTTTCCCTCTTGGAACAAGAATAAAGGTACCAAAGGAGGTGTGGCAGTGGTGAATTCTTCTATTTTTACTCCAAATTTGTAGGTAATAACTCTATGATTCCTCATATATATTTAGGGTTTTGAGTTTTTGGAGTTTGAACTTATTATTCTTGTTAGTAAATAGCAACACCTAAAAACATTCTTTAAATAAGTGCTAATTTCTTAAGCAAGTCTATATTAAAATTATTTTCCTAATAAGTTACAAAACCGTATAGTACAACCAATTCATTGATATTACCACTTTAATGCAAGCAATTCAAATTTTGTTTAAGAAGTTTGTTATTCTTTAGTTGAAAAATTCCAACAACGAAAATTGGAATTCTTATATGGGAAAAGTTTGAAATTATTTTTTAATAATTTAGATCTTTGTATTTAATTACTTATCTTAAATTCCTTTATATTTTTCATAACAACTTGAGAAAGCCCCTATATGATGTTCATTAACAATTCTGTTAAAATTTTTTTATATGAGCTTTTTGTTTTTGTTTTTTTTTTTTATTATTATGACCGACACTTGGTACGTCATAATTGCTTGACATTTGTATACTGAAAAATTGACATGTTTTTTCATACAATAGAGTTAAGGATTCACTACCATATACTACATGTTAGGTTCATCTATTTGGGGATTTGATTTATTGGAGTTTAGGAATCTGGGTTCAATTCGTAGGTTAATGCCTTGATTAAAAGGTCAAATGAATATCAAGAGTAGCAAAATGATATCAATTTGTCTTGAGGTTTTGTACATAATATAACCATTTGGCTAGAAAATACTATAGGTGAGCAACAAAAGGTGTTTGATTTTGGTGCCACAACTGCTCTTTAGCAATCATAGAATTTGTCTTGAGGAGACTAATTCTCAAAAAAAAAAAAAAAAACAAAGCAAAACAAAACAAAACAAAACAGATGCAAG
Source organism: Lumnitzera racemosa (assembly GCA_024138005.1). Classification (NCBI taxonomy): domain Eukaryota; kingdom Viridiplantae; phylum Streptophyta; class Magnoliopsida; order Myrtales; family Combretaceae; genus Lumnitzera; species Lumnitzera racemosa. Next base: position 15,135,806 of record JAMXBC010000006.1, read on the forward strand.
AAATTGATTTGCTGTTTAGATTGTCACTCTTGTGTTAGTTAAAATAAAACATTTAGCATCTCTGATTATATCAATTTCCTAATTAGAACACATAGCATGTGTACTTAGAAAGCATAACTTTTCTAGGAATAGTTAATGCTATCTTAACTAGTTCAATAAGGTATTTGGTTTAAATCTTTTTAACCCATTATACTTTCAAATATGATGTCTCAATAATTTTTTTTTTATTTTTTACATTATTTTTTCATTCCGGTTATTCATATCACAAGAAAAAGCTTCACACTTTAAAGGCCTACATGGAGGATGTATAAAAACATTTTTTTCCCACGTCTATTAGAGTTGGTAGCAAAATAAAGCCTCTTAGTTTTCTACAAAAGCATGTGCCAAGTTTCTTCTCTAGTAGTCATTAAAATACTTGGTAACACTTATATGAACGTGTATCATGGTATATGCATTTGTTGGCTGTACAACATATACTAGCTTAATGTATACACCAATATAGTAAAATTTCTACCCTGTTTCTAGTGTCACCATACTTATTAAGATTCTGAGTTTTTATCATTTATTTATTGATTTATTAATCAAATCCAACCTTGTAACTCCCTACTATTAAGGAAAGTGCACTTTACTAATTGTTAACACTAGTATGTAATGAACCACAAAAAATATAAATAAAATGAAGATAAAGATGGGAATATGTTGATTCTACTTCTATATAACTTAAGCTTGAGCCCTAAAAGTAAGTGTATATTCTATTCACATCTAGTATAAGCCTATTGACACAACAATATTAAACTTAAAGTAGCATGTACTATGTATATATTTACATTTAGGTAACAATTTGATTTAGATTTTGATCAGATGAGAAATCACAGTTAATTTTAGATAAACGTTCATTTGTTTATTCTACTAGTTAAACTTTATTATTAGTCTAATTTTAGTCAACTCTTTAATCTGCTTGGATATATTTATTGGCCTAGCAGGTTAACTCCATTATGTAGTGATGAAAAATATTAGATATTGTACATTTATACTATTACATCTTTCTGTAGTATTTGTTCTTTTATATTTAGTTCTTTTTTTTTCTATGATTTATTTTTTACTGATTCTAAGTATGTTATTTTATGTAGGATGGATATTTCAAGGCTTGGTCATGCTAAAGATGATCTTGTAGATTGGTTTGAGCTGAAGCTATCCAAGAGCATCTCAATTAACAAGATCCCCTCGAGTCATCAAATACATTATAGAATGAATCTACAGAAGAGCAACATGATGATACTTCCAGTCATGAGCATATTAAAGAGGATGTTGCATCAGACAACAAGGAAAGGCTTAGGCACAAGGGAGTTTATAAAGGCACTCGATATGAGCAGATAAAATGGGCTACAGGTCACAATCCCATTTTAAAGCTCAATGAAATTTGCATGGCTCCAAAAGGAGATACTGCAAGAATGTTATTCGAAGAATTTACTTCAACATATTGCCACTCTTCCCCGTTATGCTATCCTGGTGCTAAAGGTAAAGCTTAGTCGAGAGTGCCATTAGAGATATGACAAATGATAGCTAGTGCGGTTGTGGTAAGTTGTTTCACTATAAACAATTGAACATGTACATAATTAAATATATACAAGAATGCATATGTCATTGCTAATGCTCCCTGGTCAAATTGATATATTAGAATATATATTACTTTGCTAAATAACTAGACAAACGAGCAATTTGACTACTGGATATATGTTTGCTAATAACTTTAGGAAATTGGGCTACTTTATGGATCCATGGACGTGGACTAAAAACTAAGCCATGGATATGTGTTGCTAATACGTATTTCATTAATGATATCTCTTGTACAATATTTGTTACAATGCCCTTTATATCCTCCTCTAATTGCTAATTTGTGTAGGAAAAGTTTGATCTCATTCCGAAAAGAGATCATCAATGACCCTTGATCAAAAATAGGGTTGCTGGTAAAACATATAGTAAATTGCAACATTGTTTGAAAAAGCAATATGAAAGAAATGGTGAGGGTAAGAGAGTACGTTAGAAAGTGCCAAAGGGTTTAAGTCATCAACTAACTGAGTGAGCCGTTTTATGTGACTTCTTTGATAATGACCCTAATCATAAGGTAATTTATCTACTTTTCGGTACACATTGTAATTGCCTAAACATGTCTTTGGATTGAGTTAAAGGAAAAAAGCAAAGAAGTTTGTAAAATAGATACATGTTGCATAATAAGTGATATTTGAGAAATGGATATCCGGTTGCTTGGAATAACTGTAACACCATCACTTGTTTATGATGTTTCACTTAATTTTTGTCACAACACGTACATGACCCTTACACTCAAACTCCCACACCCTCATATATTAATTGTTTAAAAAACATAAAATCAACAAAACGCTATCTCCTTCTATTTGACATCTTTTGGTTTAGTTTACTAATGTGTTTTCTCCTTCTATTTTCTGATAATATGCTATTATTTTTGCTAGTTTTCTCTAGTTTTAGTTCATCAAGTGAGTGCCCAACATTTTTTGTGTTGCTCATTCTGTAAGTAACTCATTTTTTCTGTTTTTTAGGTTGCACGTTACTAGTTCAAACTTTTTTAATAGTTCTTTTTGTTTAATTAGTCTCTTTCTTTACTTGATATGTAAATCAGGTAACTAGATTTCATGTTTCTTTCATATAGTTCAATGGCATTAAGATTTTAGCAATCTAAGTTCCTTTTCCATTTAGCTCAGTAATTGTGATTATGGAGAGACTGTTTATGGAGAGACTGTTTTGCAGCCATTAGCATTAAATTGTGAAAATTTTCATAAATTAAAATAATTGATTGATGTATAATCATGAATCCTTTATAATACATTAAAGCTTGCATCATGGCACATTATCTATATTCTATTTTATCATTTGATCAGATACTTCATAACATTAAGCACCAAAGTTGTCTTGTGAAAAATAAAAATATGCTGCCTAATTTGATAATCATGGTAGTATAATTATAATACTTTCCTGCAGAAACGCTCCTCTATCAACATTGTGAATCGAGGAAAGATGTAACATCACCACACTGCCGGTACAAATTCATTTATGAATATTCAACATAGTAAGGTACAAAAAAGTCATTTCCTAGTGGAGTTAAGTCATTTTAATCTGCTTACAATGTATGGACATTTGTGTTCTAAGCTTCATATTTAGTTTTAACATGTTTTATTGCAATATATTAGGGATTTATAGAAATAGGGACATTTAAACACACCCATAAGGGAAGAAAAGGTGAATCGATTGAATAGGTGAATTCTATAGTAGAAGAAAAATATGTAAGTAATATTTCAATGTTTTCATGTGTTCTTTTGTTGGGATGCAGTTTTCTATTTCTAAATGTATCCTTATTCTTGCATATTATTATATTAAAATGTAGCCGTCCTATGACCTTATTTAAGGTTTTCAGTTTGCTCTAATAAACTGATATTCACTCTTACATTGAAGTTGAATAGCAGGATCAATACCTATTGATGCTACCCCTTCCAACCCTCCATTTAAAAATGTAATGTTGGCATCCTTGCTTTTCTTAATTATAACATATAACTAAAATTATTATGCATCATAAAATCCCCTTGGTTATTTCAAAAAATAGATGGACAACCTCGGTAATTTTTACAAATGCATGGGTGTATGATAATTTATCTTCATACATGTTGGTCCATTGCATTTAGGAGGATAGAAATGAAAAAAAAAAAAAAATAGGGCTATCAATGTAAATTTTAGGCCAATGGGTAGAATTTGCCTTAAATTACAAGCTAATATGTCGCTCTTTTTTATCTTTTTTTTTTTCCTTGTACTAGATAATGCTTATTCAACTATAATAATTTGATTTAAAGCCCTTAATCAAATTATTATCCATAGTGCATATGCTTTTTATGAGTTTCTTTTCATTTTTTTACCATTTATTTAGTTTGTTAATTAATTATATATACTATGATGTAGAGCGCTATGGTGGAATCATATAAAAAAAAAAAAAAACTTGCAGCAATCACAATCATCAAGATAAACGCCAAAGACACAAGTAAAGATTATGAGAGAAGTGCTTGGGCATAAACCTAACTACAGTCGCGATCTCGATTATGGTAGCCCTAAGCCGCCTTCAACATACCCACAAATTCTACTGTACCTAAAAGCTTCATAATCACTAAGGCTTACAACAAGAAAGGGTAACTTAACAAGTCCTTTGTAATAATGAAGAAAATGAAGTGAAGAAGCTAAAATATACGATAACTTATGTAAAGATGCTTGAAGGGTGTAATTCACCAACGAACACAACAAGGTTCAACACTTTGCTTAATATGATACATAAGCTAATGTCGAGTTCCACTTGTCACTAATCTCAAGTTACTGGACAAGATTAAATAAGAGTGTAAGAAAATGTGCTTGGAGAGGAATATCTCACAAGAATAAGAATATTCAATATTTGAAAAAGCATCTATGGACTATTTACAATAAGCCCCTAGAGTAACAAGGAAACCCAAGTAAATACAATAAAGGGTAATGCAAAAATACTATCAAAGACACTCCCAAAAGGGAAAAAATGGATAAATAGAATAAAGGAATATGGTACAATGTTAGAAAGAGGAATTATAGGTGGTACACTATGGTTAGGTACACATTATAGGGTCTAAAGACAATGGAGTTGGATTGTACTAATGTTGGGGAGGTTGTTGACGAAGGGTACTCAGATTTGCCAAGACGAACAAAGGATGTCGCTGCTTAGTAGGCTAAAAGAGAAGGATCCAATGTGCAGGGGCCAAAGCCTCGACATCTGGCAGGTTAACATCTGCAAATGAGGGGTCTACAATGGCACAAGTATAATTGAGCATGGTGTATCCAAGTTAAGTCCTCAAGGAGTTATCCCACCGTTCTTTTGTGTACTGTGCCTCATCCTTAGCAAGTTAATAAGAGAGAATGCATCCGGCGAGAGATTGAAGACCTTGGAGGCGCATGTAAGTAAGAGGACTAAAGGTCGGCAGTCCATTAGTTCCGTAGGGTTGTTGAAGATTTGCCCTCAAATCTTGGTCTTCTTCTTCGTTTAGTACATAGGGCGTCAAATTAGTGACATTGAAAGTAGGGGACACACTATATCCTTCAAGTAGTTGAAGCTCATATGCGTTGTCATTGACATACTTAAAGATCTTATAAGGCCTATTTGACTTGGGGGATATCTTGTTTGTCCTTTTTCCAAGGAAATGTTCCTTATTTAGGTGGATCTAAACAAGGTCTTCGAGATTGTAAATGACTTGCCTCTTTCCTCGGCTTCCTTATTCTTTCTATCTAGCCACAGTCTTAGTCAGTTATTCAACAACCTTTTGATGCAAATTTTGGAACTCCTTGGCGCACTACAGGTTGGATTGACTTTCTCCTTAAGTAGTTGGGCTAATAACCATATCCAAGGGTAAGTTTAGCTTAAGTCCATAGACAACCTCAAATGGTGACCTTCCTGTTGAGCTGTGAGGTGAACAATTGTAAGCAAACTCAATGACGAGCAGGCAGAGATACCAATCATGTAGATTCTTCCCAATAGTAGATCGTAGGAGGTTACCAACTATCCTGTTCATGACTTCAGTCTGGTCGTTTTTCTACAGGTGGCGAGAAATACTGAACATGAGCTTAATGTCGAGCTTCTTTCATGGGGTTCTCTAGAAGAAGCTCGTGAACTTCGAGTTACAATCAAATATAATACTTCTTGGTATCCCATACAGCCGTACGATCTTCTACAAAAAGAAATTAGCAAAAAATAAACATCATTGGTTTTGTGGAAAGGGATGAAGTGGTTTATCTTACTAAATCAATCAACTTCCACCATAATAGAGTCATGCCTTCTCAGTTTTCGGCGTAGGCTAAGCATGAAATACATGCTTAGATTGGTTTATGGTCGTTTAGGTATAGGTAAAGGTACATACTCTCCATATGGCTCTTTTCCCCCCTTTACATGTTTAAACACCTTTTCCCTCTCAAGAACTCGATGCACATCCTTCACCATCTCAAGCTAATAGAAATGTTCTCTTAGCATCTTACTCGTTCTCTTCTCTCCGAAGTGACCAGTTAAACCTCCAGCATGAGCTTCTCGAATGAATAACTCTTTAGCTGAACCACTTGGCACACAAACTTGTTTGCCCTTCATTGGAAACCCTTAGCTCAAATAGAATCCATTTACCATTGCTCTAACGTTGCACTTTGCAACTAAGGGGCCAAAATATGGATCATGCTCATATTGACCAGGTAGGGTATCAAATATAAATATCTTAGCTTGTAAGGACGTAATAATGACATGTCAATGAGAAAGAACATTAGCTACAATATCGGTGCTTCCCTTCTTATACAGGATGACATAGCAAAAAAACTTTAGGAATTCAACCTATTTGACATGATGCTGAGAAATTTTTTGTTGCCCTTGAAGATGTTTAAGAGATTCATGATCTAAATAGATGATGAATTCTCTCAATAGTAAGTAGTATTGTCAATTCTATAGTGTTCGGACAAGAGCATAGAACTCATTGTCATATGCCGAGTAACTTAAGGTAGCTCCTCTAAGTTTCTTCCTAAAATAGGCAACTAGTTGTCGCTCTTATATAAGAACAACACCAATGCCAACTCTTAATGCATCACACTCTACTTCAAAAACTTTCTCAAAATCTGGCAAGGCAAGTACTGGAGCAGATATCAACCTAGACTTTATCTCATCAAAGCTTTTCTAAGCTTTCTTAGACTAGTTTTTCCTAGTCCACTCAAAAATAGCTCAAACTTTCTCATCATCAACTCGGACTCCTCCCTCCAAAACAACATATTCGAGAAATACAACTTCGCTCCAGCAGAACACCCATTTCTTTAAATTGTCGAATAACCTCTTAGCATAAAGGCTATTGAACACTAATCTTAAACGTCCAACATAAGAAATAAGGTCGGCACTGTAAACTAAAATATCATCAAAGTACAACAAAATGCATTTACTAATTGATGTTCTCAAGACATGATTCATGAGTTGCATAAAAGTGTTCGGCGCATTTGTCAGACCAAACGGCAACACCATCCACTTGAACAAACCATTCTTTACTTTGAAGGAGGTCTTCCATTCATCTATAGGCCCCATCCGTATTTGATGATAGCCATTCTTCAGATCAATCTTCGAAAAGATGTGGGCACCATGCAACTCATCAAGCATATCATTTAATCACGGGATTGAATATCAGTATTTAATAGTAATTTTATTGATGGCTCAACTATTAATACACATTCTCCATGTACCATCTTTCTTCAGCACTAGGACAGCTAGCATGGCATAGGAACTCATGCTTTCTTAGACATATACATGATCAATCAACTCATTTACTTGTTTCTTTAACTCGACTGCCTACTCAGAGTTAAGCTTATAAGTAGGTTGATTCGAAAGAACAGCTCGAAGTTGAATATTAATGCAATGTTCAATACCTCTTACCAGTAGTAAACTACTTGACCTCTTGACAGGAAAGAGGTCGGTATATTCTTGTAGTAATATTTGCACCTCAGTAGGTAAGCCTCCAGCTTCTCTCATTTAGAAAAGCTTCCTTACAAACAGGAGCATATACTCTTTTACCTTGACATCTCGGGAAAACTGTGCTTGAGAAATCACTAGAGACTTCTACTGCAGTGATCAAGTAATCTTCTCTTGTGATTCCTGCACTTCTTTAAGGTACATTGGGGTCAATATAACCTTATTCTCGTCCTTTTAGAACATATAGGTATTCTTATATCCATCATGAAACACTCTCGAATCAAACAGCCAAGGCCGGACCAATAATATGTGTAAAGCATATATGGGTTGGACGTCTCCTAACACCTCATCCTTGTATCTATCTCCAACAGTAATAGGCATTCTAACCTACTTGACAACAGGTAGACCTCTTTTTTCATTCAACTAATGAATCTTGTATGACTTAGAGTGCTGGTAAGTCAGCAACTTTAGGGCCTTAACTACTCATTGTGCTATGACATTGGTACAACTTCCTCCATCAATAATTAATGCGTAGAGCTTGCTATTCACTCAATAATTCATTTGGAACAGGTTCTCCTTTTGCCCATTTTCACCAGCTACAAAGTACCTAAGAGATCGTCAAACGATAAAACGGTACTCAACCCTAGGTTTAGGTGGGGTCACGACATAGGGATCTTCCAACTATCCTTCTAGCACCTGATCAACTCCCTCTTCATCCTCTCTTTTACTAGCACTCTCTACTTCAAATTTAAGCTTATTTCCTTTTATGGTCATGATACATTGGCTCGGTCATTAACTAGCTACATATCTATAGCCGAGACATTTGAAATATTTGATTTCTCAAGTCTTCCTCCTTGAGCTCTGACCTTAGTCTCTTATGACCTCAGGCTCTTCGACCTTGCCCTTACCTCAACCATCTTATAGTTAGTTTAACACCAATCTTCGGCAATCTACCTTGGAACTGTTTAATTCTCAGTTGTTTCCTAATCGACTTAGCATGCCACTTCTAGTCAATAATCTTGGTCGGCTGCTCGGTATTCGACTAATCTCACTTTGCCTCTATATCACTTGGATGGCCTCATTTAGACTCGCAAGCCTTTGTAGCTCCACTATGTTACCAATCTCAGTTCTTATCTTAGAAATGAACTATGCTATAGTTTGTGTCTCAAGTTCGTTAACATCACATCAGATCATAAGCAACTGGAACTCTCAGACATACTCATCTACTAATCTGTTACCTTATCTCAAGTCTTGAAGACATCGAAAAATGTCTTACCCGTAGTGGTTAGGAAGGAACCTACTTCTCATGACTCTTTTCATCTTGTTCCATGTTTGAACTTCACATCAAGCTCTCTAGCGCAAATTTGATAACTTCTTCCATCATATTGCTGCATACCCAGAAAATTCTAACACAGTACTCAAATACGAACGGCATCTTTGTAGAAATAAAAGTTGAATATCTTTTCAATCTTCTCTTTCCAGTCCAGGTAATCATCAGCATTACCTAACCCATTAAAACTCAGGATCTGCAAGTTGAGATGCTTAGCTCCCTTAGGAGCTCTAAGCTCACAATCCTCAACTCCATCACATTACTCTTCTTCATACTCCTCAATTCCATCCAACTTAAGTCTCTTTCTCGCAACTCTATCGATACGTTGGGGTAAAGCTTGGTTCAAATGAATTGGCTTTAAGGCTCGTTGCTCATTCATTTGCCTTTTCGGCCTATCTCTCATTTCTCGACCCTATTCAACAACAACTCTTTCTTATGGCCTAGTCTCCCTTTGTATAAAAACAACTGGATTAGCCACAATAATAGCAAGGTCTTATATCTGCTCATCAATAGTTCATGGAGTTTGTTGGGTAACATGACCATGGCCATGAGTATCACTCTCGGCATTGTTAATCCCTCCTTGAACATTAAGATTCGACATTATCAATACTAAGCTTCAGAAGACACTCTACTTGTACGAAATTCCCACATGTACTTATTAAATACGAATCAAACAATGAACTGCAACTTACTTTGTTCTTCCAGTGGAAAATAGAGTAATAGAACAAAATACTAATAGGATCTATTTGACACAACTTTTAGTCTCAATCTCAAGCTCTGATACTAAGACTATATGATGTGCTTTGAAGTTCAATAATCACCGGGGCTTACCGCAGGAAAAGGGTAACCTAATGGGTCCTTTATAATAACAAAGAAAATGAAGTGAAGTAGCTGAAATATATGGTAGCTTATGTGAAGTTGCTCGAAGAATATGACTCACCAACGAATACAATACGGCTCAACACTTTGCTTGATATGATACACAAGCAAGTATCGAGGCGTACCTACTACTAATCTCGAGTTACTCAGCAAGAATAGATAATAATGTCAAAAAATATGCTTGGAGATGAATATCTCACAAGAATAATAATATTCGGTATTTGAAAAAGGATCTATCTATCTTCCGGCTACAAAGAAAAGAGACCATTTATAATAAGTCCCCAGAGCAACAAAAAAACTTAAGTAATTACAATAAAGGGCAATGCAAAAATACTATCAAATACACTCCCAAAAGGATGAAAAGGAATAAAAAGAATATGGTACAATGTTAGAAAAATGAATTACGGGTGGCACACTACGGTTAGGTACACGTTCTAAGGTTTGGAGACACTGGAGTATATTGATGTTGGGGAGACTGCTAATGAAGGGTACTCGGAGTTGCCAAGACTAACAAGGGATGTTGCTACTTAATAGGTCAAAAGAGAAGAATCCAATGTGTAAGGACCTCGGCCTCACCATTCGGCAAGTCAACCTTAGCAAATGAGGGGTCGACAACGGCACAAGTATAACTGAGTAGGGTATATCCGAGTTGAGTCCTAAAGGAGTTCACCTACCATTCTTCTGTGTACCGTGTCTCATCCTCAACAGGCTAATGAGAGAGAATCCGTTTGGCAAGAGACTAAAGGCTTCAAAGGCACCTGCGAATAAGAGGGCCAAAGGTCAACAATCCATCAAATTCCCTTTGTCTCCCATCTTTCATCTTCCGCCTCCATCGAATAAGTTATAGTGTTGCAGAATAAAATATCTACTTTGGAAGATATTGTTACTCAGCAAAAACAACAACTTTACCAATTCATGGCACAACAATAACATTTTTTGCTTTGCAGCAACAATGGTATGCTCATATGATGTTTGCTACAACAATAATGCAACTAGCTTAATCATTCCAATCACCACCTTGCTTAGTAGGGCTTGAAATTGGAAATGTACCATTTCCTTTATTGATTACACCACCACGCGGATCCTCCCAACGAACATCACACCCTTAATCCCTAGTGTAGTTACACGTTAGGCACATGCAGTCTTACCTTCCAACTTCATTTCATCCTTTCCCTACTATACAACAGCAATAATCACAACCTCTAGTGGAACGTAAACCTATAGATTAACTACCATTACATTTATCATGTGACTAGCCTAGATTTATCAATCTTTTGAAGAGATGCTTGATTAGGTTTAGAAAAGAAGGTATAATTTGATTAGATTTAGAAAGAAGGTATACTTTGATTAGATTTTTTTAGTATACTATAGGTATACTATGATTAGGTTTTTAAGTATACTATGAGAGGTATACTATTATTTTTTGTTGAATATTTTTAGAAAGATACTTGAGTAGGTTTTTTGGGCATATTATGAGGGTATACTATTTTTAAGTCTGATGTAATGTGACTTGTTTAACTTTAATATTCTCTTGAAGACTCTTGAGTATTTCTAAAAATATTTGATTATGTGATTTTTAGATTATCATTTAGTTGTATTTTAATTAGGTAACTTAGAAGAAATAAGCTATGTTATTGTATCTTGAGTATTCATAATGTTCTTGTGCTTTCACTTTCTATATAGAGAGATATGGACAGATTGAGTATGTATTGGTTTGTTATATGTCATAAAGCGTATATTATAAGAGAATTTTCATATAGGAGGAAAATCAAGAGAAACTCAACATCTTGTAGGAGATGATTTTGGTTTTTTTTTTTTTTTATGAATAGAAAACGTAACAATGAATTGAGGTAATCAATATAAATATATATAATATATATAATGCTTATTGGATTGCATGAATATAAAAAAAAAAAAAAAAAAAAAAATTGATATCACTTATTGCAAGGATTTTGTTCTCACTTATAGGATGTGCTTTTCTACAATTGACCACTGTTTATGCAAGAGCAATGCTTATGTGTCAACTACTTTATGGGAATTTTTTTTGGCAAATAACCAAAAGTTAATCAACTTCATGCATCTGTCCATAGCTTTATGGGAATTGACTTTGTCGCAAAAACCTAAGCTATTGCGAGAATTTGAAATTCCAGTATATAATTTGTAATATTCCACTTCTTGCTATATAGAAAAGTTGACGGAGTTATTGCGGGGTTGCCTTGTGTTGATTAAAATCCTCATGATAGCTTTATTACGACCATTTTCCTCCTGTTTGCATCAAAAGAAACTTCTTACATTTAAGAAATTTTGTTGTAGTGACATTTTCTTATTCTTATGAATCCACTCATATTTATAGTGAATAACCCTGTTATCTAAATTTTGTATGCCATATCAATGTTTATTTAGCACCCTTCACTAAGATCTATGTTTAATATTAAGTTCCTTTAACAACTTCGTATTTATTATTTTATTTCGTCATCAATAATATCAATCCTAAGAATTAATTAAACTTTTCATAATCTGGAGCATCATATCCAATGCACTATTCATCCATATTCTCTTATTATATATGTAATACCGAAAGCACTATATATAATACGAGTTGGATCCGTTCAAGTCTCACAGCAGATAAATATCCCATCTTTTGAGATTGTGAGGGTTTGATTTAGGGAAAGATGTATTTTTATGGTTTTCTTTTATATATAATGTTGGAAAATAAAAGGATACGAACGATTATTAAACTAAATATGATGCAGTAATTCAATAAACGAATTGGTTGTTGATCAATTTAAAATGATGATATGATGTAAAAATTAAAAAAAAAAATTGTTAAGTGAGCTTTTGCATTGTTATGAATACGTTTTGCCATAGTCCATGATCCTTCATATTTTTGGGAGATATAGATGTTTTTGGTTAGATAACGAGAGCTGGCATAATACTCGACTGTATGCTTACTGATGAAGAACGAGAGAATTATAGTTTTGGAATTCGAAAACCACAGCACAAACTAAAAGATATTGTTAGCACCATGGCACCTCACGTCTCTCGTCGTCATATTATAGATTATGATATCTATTCATGAAATAATATTTGATTTTGCAATAGGGCAAAAGATTATAGACCGTAAATTGACTTGATTAAGCATTTGTGGCTACATTTTTTAATCGATGGAATGGCTTGTTGGAATTAATTTCTACATTAAGGGTACTTTTACGAGTACTTATTTTGTGCGCAATTAGTAGAGTTAGGGAGGTGTTTAAACGTAATATTAAACTGTGGACAATTAATACAAAACACACGAAAAGCTATTTAACTTATGAAGGGTAGGATCTCATCTCAGGCACCATTTTGGGGACATAGATGACATGGTAAAATGTGACCCAACGACAAACATGGTGTAAATAGGTGGTAACAATTGTTCATCATTTTCCCGAGAAGTTTCGAAGGTCTAAGAACCAATGATGAAAATTGGACCTGGAAATGCGATGGGGCACAGACATTCTAGAAGTTGGGATAACACGGTACTGTCAAAGGTCGCACTTGTCAACTGGAAATTGGTCGGTTCTCTTGTGTCTGCTAAGTAATAGACTCGACCATTAGCATAAATCCTGTGGGAATATTTGACCAAAAATTCCTTAGAGCCTTATCATGCCCTACAGCTAGCTGATACACATGTTTCCGCAATATGTCTTGCCCACTTGCTACGCCGCAAATGGGATCAGTAGATTTAGTTATGATTTAGTTGACATATGAGTTTTTGGAACTGGAGTTATAATTATTAATGAAGTTGCCCTTCCCTTTTGGATTTTTAAATAAAATTTATTAATTAAGAGTTTAAAAGATTTATTTAGAATACGCTGTTTTTAGGTAAGTGATAAGTGGTCGAGTCATCATATCCTCGATTTTTAAACATGATAGTTATATATATTAATTATATTCCTCTCACAAAGAGTAATTACCTTATGGTACATAGCTTTATTAGGGGATTTTCTCTCCACATTGACGAATGATGTTCAATTAAGTTGGTTAAACATGAGACCGGAAGAGAATGTAGTATGAGAGGTACCGCATTTTTAATGGGATAACTTTATTTAATACCAAATGATGTTTTAGAGTAAACAAAAATTTTAAATAAGTACTCTTTCTTTATTTCTATTATATTTCATCAAATAGGACATGTCACTATACTCAATCATACGATGGTGATGTGTATGAAGTCTGAAGAATCAAATCATAAATACAAACAATGGTTAGTAATATAGAAATTTTATTTTTCCTTCACATTTTTTTCTAGTGTTATACAATCAAAAGTAACTTATTTTGTTATTTATTATGCATAGAATTAACACCTAAATACACATCCAAACTTTTTTTTTTTTTTATTAAGACTTAATCTGATTTCATTTTACTCTTGTGAATTATTCTCTAACAATTATTTCTCTTTTCTCAAGTACCTTGTAGAGTTACTTCTATATGTAGTTATTTAAAGATAAAAGAGTCATTTGCAGCTTGATGTACATGGAATCTTACATAGGTTATGTCTGACCATATAATAAACTCTTTCATAATTTAGTCTAACTTTTATAAGCCTATGATAAGTTCCACAATGAAGCAAATATATTATGATTAATATTATTGTTCTCAACCATTTTAAGGAAAGTATATATTTATGTAATTTTGTGTTGTCAATAGTTTCCAACAACTTTCATGTTCAATTTTATTTCTATATTTTTAATACTTGCTCCTACATGTAATTAATCATATAATTATTTTGCAATTGATATTCCACACAAGTACGTGTCAAAGTACAATGTTTACTAGAGTGTAAAAGAATGCACTTACATTATTAGCTCAAATATATTGATAAATCTATACATAAGATGCTAATACAACTCTTTAGATCTACTTCATGTATTAGCCCCATATATTTGAAATTGATTGTCTACATACTTAAATTTTTTCAAAAAGTGCATCTAGGCTCTTACAAGATCATTCTTTTTTTTTTTTTTTTGCACCAAAAAAAAAGGCATTGTTTTTTTGAAATTTTAGTATTTCTCAATTATTTTATTCTAGGTACAATAGTAAAATAGGATTTGAAAATAATCTTTTCTTTAAATTTTTGGGTCTAGACAACTAATTTTAAGGATAAAAAACTAAGCACGCTTAAGTAAACGTAAGAAAATATATTTGCAGTTTACCTAAATTTATTCATGTTTTATGTATGTATGCAAAATAAATACTTTTACATACTATAAACATCTTCTTTTGCTATTGTTGGTATACAATTATCAATATTCAAGTATGTGAATATGGTTTTCTTAATTTATTTGCTAAATGTATGCTACCATTACCATGTATCTTGAATTACTTTCTAAAGCTTTTTTCAAATAATTTATAGGATTCTAAAGGTAAAATTGAACCTACTCTACATATCCTAATAGAAGAAAATAAACCATGAGCTTCTTTAATCCACTCATATATCCAACTGAATTAAGTCACACTTATTAGCTTTTTCTTTGTGCATTTTTCTCTCCTTAGATTTTTCATTTTTTTTTTAAATTTATATCTCACATTTGTCAGATTAAATATCATAAAATGTATTAAAATTGACTATTAAAACAATTATTAATTACTACAAAGATGGTAATTAGAGGGAAAAGGAAAATAATGGTTAGTGTAAATTCATTTCATTTTAAGACAAATAGACTTGAAAAATATTTTCAAAAAAAAAATCTATTTTTGCAAAGTTAGCATAATTTTAATTTGTCATAAGTTATGTATATTGAGTGCCATCGACGATTAACCCGCAAAATTATTATATGATTAGAAGAAACTTTTAGCACTTGCATTCAACCAAAAGGAAAATGTTTTGAAATATAATAAATTTCTTGATTTAACCTATTTATATGCATGCCCAATCACATTTATATTTATATTATTAAAGCAAATGGAATATTAAGTAACCTTTTTTTTAATTATATATTTATCCTCTATTTATTATTATTTAATAATAAAATAAACTCTTAAAATTATAATTAATTGATAAATATATCCTCTTATTCATTTTTCTCTCTCTTTATTTCTCTACTTTTTCCAACTTTTTCTATTCTCCTACTTTTCTACACTTTCCCACCAGCCACCTATATCTCTCTTTTTTTTCTTCCACTTTTTGACTCTCTCTCTCTCTCATTTTGTATTTTTTATACATGCAATACGGGTATATCAACTACTAATATATTTTTAAGGAAAAATACACTTTTAATACACAAAGTTTACCAAATTCTTTATTTGAATTCTTAACCTATTTATTTTTCTTTTATTAAATTCTCAATATTTTTAAAACCTTACAGCAATAAAAATTTTGTTATATCTCATGAAAATTTTCATCCATTTTGAGTATGTATAGCTTCTAATTGGTCTTAAGATAGTTGGTAAAGGTGGCTAGGATTTGTACAATTTTTTCCGACCACTTTTTCGTATTTTTTTTTTGTATTTTTTATTACAACATATAATTAAATATATTCAATATTACTTTCTTTATCATATTCTTTACATATTTTATATTATCATCATTACATTAGATTGATTATTACAAACAAATTTTAAGCTAGCAAGTGTTATAGATAGATGGAAATTTTTATAAATTTAGTGAAAGTGTTATCTGTATGTTCCGAAAAAGTTGAATCTTTCTCATATTTTACTTCTTAATTTGATTCGCCAAACGGATGTGGCAATGTGCGGTGGGAATGTAACGTACGCAAACTGTATCGACACTTTACGTGCCCCATCACTGAGGGTAGACAGCGGAATCAATTGCATTGGAGCATGATTTAAATTATTAATTGGAAATGGGAATTTTCAAATTTGTGGGGTCCATGTCCCATAAACCAACACTTGCACACAGTAAAGTAAATCATCGTTGGATAAATTATCTCAGGGTCAGAGCTTTCATGTGTCCCGGTTAACTATAGAAGGAAAAGAAAAAAAAAATTAATGTTGCATCCAATATCTGAACTTTATCAAATTATTTAATTTACTATTTTAAATTTAAAATATTTAATTTAATATTTAATTATATTTTTCGTATTTATTTATACCATCCAACATAACTTTATAAGTTTTTATTTACTGACATAGATATAATAGACATATAGCACCAAAAGAAATTAACACGTGATATATTGACATATGACATCTATTGATATTACATGAAATATCACTTATCGTTACTATAAATTGATATATGTCTTTACACATGATACTCGTTAATGTGATAAGAGTAAACACGTAGCAGTAACTTTAATCATCTTATGACTCCACATGTCAACTAACGCTACGTAAGTACGATTTTTTTTTAAAGTAAAAAAATATTTTTTTAATTCGAACTAAGGAAAGAGTCAGACAAATCATATGTTATGCATATGAGCACAATTTTTCAAATACCACTTAAGATTACCTATATATATACAAAACCCTTTCCATAACGTAAGACTTATGAAAGAGATACAGGGTCTTAAAGTACAACTTGCAATTTTTTGTAAAAGAAAGCATCGACTTTGACTCATTTTTCTTACACGATTTGACTTTTAATTTAAAAATAAATTGCTTAATCTTATTTTATTCCATGATTTATTTTAAATCATACAAAAATTTTCACAAAAAACCTCCTAAAACATGATTTAAATTTATCTCAAAATCAGTGATTCAAGCACATGTTATAGTTGAAAAGCCCACTTTAATATAGATTTAAATAATGCTTTAGAAGATTTTTTATAAAAATTTTCATATGATTTAAAAGAAATCATACAATAGATTAAGATTAAGATTAAGCATTTTTTTAAAAATTGAAAATCAAATCATATGAGAAAAACCGAGTTAAATTCGATACTTTTTCTTGCAAAAAATTACAAGTTGTACTTCAAGATCCCTGTCCCTCTTTTATAAGTCTCACGTAGAATATTTGAATGGAAAGCATGTGTATAACATGTGCTTTGTTTGACTATTTCCTTAGTTTGAATAAAAATATATATTTTTTCACTTAAAAAAAAATATCGTACCATTAGATGACATGTAGGGTCACATGATAATTAGAGTTGCTATCACGTGTTCACTCTTGCCATGTCAATGAGAATCATGTATAAAGACACGTACATAACATTTCATAGCACGTCAACAGATGGCACGTGTTAATTCCTAGTGGTGTTACATGTTTATTACATTTATATCCACGGATGGAAACTTATGGAGTTAGGTTAGGTAACATAAATAACCATGAAAAGTGTAACTTAGTAGTAAATTGAATAATTTGGCAAAATTCAGGTAACAAATACGATATTAATCCAAAAATAATAATATTAATTTTTCCGTATTATTTTATACCCTTTTGAAATATAAGAAATAGATTAATAAGTCTTACATATACCTATTTTAACATATAGCTTTCATTCGACTTATAATACATAGGATTTTTCTTCAAAACTAATACTAACTTTTATATTTATGATAAATTTAATATTAGAAAATCTAATACATTTTACAAGAAATACTAAATATCATAAACAAGATTGAAAATACTTTTAAAATTAAATAGACCATCTATATTTATAACAACTGTAGACACCTAATTTTTGCCTTTTCATAGTCTTAATTTTTTATTTTTACAAAAGGGGTCCTAATTGAAAAAAATAATAATAATAAAAAATTAATTAAAATTAAAAAATAATGAAAATACCAAAAAAATAATAAAAGGAAAAATTATAAAATTTCCTAGATTTTTATGAAGTAATTTATATTAGGAATAATTAGTTTTAGTGTTAGTTTTAATTTTAGTTTAGTTAAAAAAATTTAGGGATTCAGATAGTTTAAATATAATTTAATTGAAATGAATGTCAAGACGCAGACTAACAGCCTAACAAAAATTTTTCTTGTCTTATGGGTAGATTAACATAATGAGTTATGCGTACTTTAGTCTTAGGAAATTTTCAATAGTTTTATATGCCGAGTATATTATATGATACGACTTTATTTAGTTAGATAATTACTTATGTAGATGTGTATACATATATATTAACTTAAGTGTTCCTTTTACCATGGTTATTTAATAATAGTTATACAGATATAAAGATATATATATTAGTTTAAGAGTCATTGAGATCAGTTTTATTATATATATACATTATTATATTTTATTAGTTAAAATAATATATACATATATGTTAGTGTAAGAGTTTTAGTGATAGATCTTATATAAGTATATTATATGGAATTATATCATTTTTGGTAAATAGCTATATATATTAGTTTAGGGATTATTATGATTGGGCATTTATATTTAAGATTTGGCTTTGCTTAAGGATTTATCATATAGAAATTTTTTTAAAAAATAAAAATTAATAAAAGGCCCATTTAAAAAATAGAATTTTTAGAGTATTTTTTTTATAAAACAATAACATTTAAGAATTATGACCCTTTTTGTTAAAAAAAAATCTTTAATTGACTTTTTTTCTATGGTTAAATATCTTTTCCATAGTTTAGATGTCTTTTTTATAGTTTAGATGTTTTTTCCATAGTTTAAATATTTTTTCCATAGTTTAGATGTTTTTTTTATAGTTTAGGTTTCTTTTTTATGATTCAGACATCTTTTCTATAATTTAGATTTTTTTTATGGTTTAAAAATCTTTTTTCCTAGTTTAAATATCTTTTCTATAATTAAGGCATTTTTTTATGATTAGAAAAAAAAATTTCTTTCTTTTTTTTTATGTTTTAAGCATCTTTTTTATATAAAAGCTTCATCATGTAGAATATTACATATTTCATAAAATCTTTAGGGTTTTTCTTGAAAATAAAAAAATTATCACTTAGTTATTTTTGAATAAAAATTTTATTTGGCACTTTTCAAAAGTTAGGTTTTTAGTTTCTTTTTATATATAATGTTAGGAATAAAAATTAGGCTTCTAGGAATTTTTCTTAATAAAAATAAAATGGTTAATAAAAACGTAAATTCAACCAATCATTTTTTATAAAAAGAACCAATACATTAAAGTTTTCAGAAAGAACTACGATCATCTAATCTCGACTAGCGGGTACGTAGGCACCTTCGGGGCGACAATAAAATATGTAGAAAATTAGGTTCTTTTTTTTTCTTTTGATTTTATTTATTTATTTTTTTAAAATATTATAATTATAAAAATAATCCTAATTTCGGTAATAAATAGTGGTACCCGTTAAGGTTTAATAGGTTAGCCCCCGAATTCCAAAACCCTCTAGTTCTTTATTAAATTTGAAATAAAAAATCGGTAGCTAAATTGTAACCAATCCACCCAATTAGTTATAGTTTCTTTTTCTTTTCCCGACTCTGGTCGGGTGGCGACTCCAAAAATAATTTTTTAAAAAAAAAATCGGAATTTCTCAATTTCTTTATTCGAGAATTAATATTAAATGGGTTAAGGTTTAGTATTAATCAAGAAATGAGAAATCAATTTTAAATAAAAGAAATCGAAAAATTAAACTCGACAGTTTGGCGACTCCACTGGGGACCGCTAGAGGGCTAGCCACCAGAAGTTACCAAAAATAGGATTATTTTTCAAAAAAAAATGGAATAATAAAAAAAGAACTTAGGTATGTTATTTGATTTATTTGTTTTTTTTACTAACATTTTTTTGTTGTGCCAGTTTATTTATGGGGGAATTTTTGGGGGTTTTACTTTTACTTTGTTTTCTGCATCATAAATGTATGGTAGATACGGTCACAACCAAGCCGTCTTAGGACCTTAGGAGGGGGGCATTGTGTAAGTTCCGAATGTTATGGGGAAACCACCTTCCGAGGCCGACCGGGCTACTCCACTCAAATTCAGATGCAACCACAGAACCATTGTTTTGAAAAAACGCAATAGTTGTAGAACTTGAGGACCTTTAGAACCCACCCATTGCATCACATGAAAACATTTTTTCTTCTTTCAAAAAAAAAAATTACAAGAACCTATGATGTGGTAAACCTAAATAGATAAAGACAGTTGTAAAGTTGTGATTGTAATTGTAATATTTCCTTGTAAATAACTTGCAAAATTTTTTGTAAGCTTTAGATTACGTTGTAATTTTAATTTTGATTTTTATTAGTTATGGCTAGATCGAGTCAAGTAGCTTCTAAACAGATCCACGTCTACCTACTTCATTGGCCTTAAAAGATACTCTAGATATGGTTCTAACTTTTCAGCCCAAATAAGTAAAAATTCATTAGGAACAACATTGGGCTCATCTTGCCCCTATAGAAGAGCTCTGTAAATATTACTATAGCAAGGGCTTTAGTACATCTATTAGGGCTCGAATCCATCGCTTTGGGCCCACGTCAATTGAGCACAACCCTCGTGGAGTAAATAAATAAAAAAAAGTAAAAAAAAAAAAGAAACAAAACAAAAGAATCAAACTTGTAAAATAATAGGTAACTATCATTGCGCCTAGTATTTTACCCACCAGAAATATTCATTCTTTTAAGTAAATTTAACATTTTTCAAATAGCCTTCTTCATTTGGAATAAATAAGATTTAGATTTTTTTTTGTTTAATCTTTTATTCTTCAGAATTCCTTATTTGTAAATCGACTCTCAGTAATGTTGTTCTCGGCTTATATATATTTCCATGAGAGCAATCTTCCATAATCATCCATTCACAATTCCATCACTCGGTCTTTGTAACACAAAAGCCCTAACTTTTCCTCTCTCTCTTTCCAAAAAAAAAAAAAAAAGAAGGAAAGAAAAGAAAAGAGAAAGAAAGAAAGTTGCTAACAGTTACAAATCCCTATAGGGTTCGGGACAAATACAATTACTTGGACCATTAAGGCAGCTAACCTAAACAGATCCACTTAGCCTGAGAAAATAACCTACCAAACTCGAACCCTAGCCCATCAAGATGATTCAACCAACTCAATGCCCCTGAGCCATCAAGTCCAACCGTGAACCGAACCAAAACACAAAGCCATTAAACACTATCCTAAGCTTGATCTTCGGTACAACAAAAGGGCAATTCATTAGTCCCTTCCACTTCAAAAGTTGTCAATTCTAACCCATTTGAACTCTAAAGAACCTAACCCAAAATCAGACATGGAAGCTTAAGGGCGTTAAGACCTATAAGTCTGGGACATGAGGCCTTTAGTCTTTGAAATTTCACAACCGAGGCATGTTCCAAGGAATTGGGGAGTAAGGTCTATCATCACCTTAAGGTCAATCTATCCTTATGTAAGGAATTGGTAACTTACTTTTAAAAAGTTTTGAATGAAAAGAGGTGAGCTATATCCTATACACTAACCCTTAAACACTTTAAGAGTTAAGAGATATCATTGTGAGGATATTTTGGACTCATTCCTTAAAGGAGGTCTATTTTGAATTTGATACACAGATTGAAATGAAGTTAGGCATTCATTTTTTAAATCCCAAACATAATTATCCTTTGATAACCCTGTTGGACTGATCTGGAGTCATTTCAAATGTAAACCCTGTCAAGAACCACCCTACAGAGGGGCAATTCGGAGGTTAGGGTCATTAATTAAGAGAGAAGAATAAAACTGATTTGTGTTTAACCCAGTAATAACAATTCAAGGATAATTTTTGTTTCCGATAAATTATTCCCTTTGAAGAAGAGCTAACATTTTTTCCAAATACCCCAAAGGCCATATATACTTTACCTAAGCCAATGCATTCTGAACCTATACTTATGGATTTAGGGCCTTGATTCATCTAAAGACAAAAACTTGACAAAAGAGATAGTTATTTTTGGGGAGAGAAAAGAAAGAAATGAAATAAAAAAAAAGGAAAAAAAAAAGAAGAAGAGAAAAGAAAAGAAAAAGAAAAAGAGAAAAAAAAAAGAAAAAGAAAAAGAGAAAAAAAAAGAAAAAGAAAAAGAGAAAGAGAAAAAAAGAAAAAGAAAAAAACTAAGAAAAAGGAAAATGAAGAAATACCCAAATATCCGGCTTGAGCAAATCCCCAATCAAAGAAGGCCCAAGTTGCTCAAAAAACACAAGGCCTTGAATCGCATTCCCAACCAAAAACACAAAACCTCATATTCATTCAAAATTATGTTCTCAACCACAAACCAAAGACTCCATATTCAGTTCAAAATCACACTCCAAATCACAAACATAAACCCTTTCTATCCACTCAATTCTCAAACACAAGATCTTCCCACCCATAATACCTCCCTACTCAAAGCTCTTCCAATTTTGAAAAATAATTTATCTAAGATAAAAATTATCTTTGAAACTGGAGCAAGCGCACATCTAGTTCATTCCTAAGGGTTCTTGACTTGTACCCCCTAAGTTAGATGAAAGCACTTTTTTAAAATAAGCCCTCCCAATTAACTTATTTTGAAACCATTTGACTAAAAGCTCAATTTACAATATTGAACCCAAAAAAACCTAACGGATCGATCATAACGTATCATTTACAAATTGGATTATAATTTCTGGAATAGTAATCAAGAGTGAAATCCAAATCGAGAGTGCATAAGGAAGTCCTTTTCGATTAAACTAATCATGAGTTACCTTTTCCTTACGAAATGAATGTTTAAGGCCTATCCAAGAACCTTATTGTCTAGGTTACAAACTAGGGTGGATATGAGATACCCTACGTGATTATAGCAGTTGCCTTTTAAATAGGAATTTGTATCCGTTAGCAAACTTTCAAGGAAAAAGAGAAAAAAAAAAAGAAAATGAAAAGACATGAAGAGGAGAAAGAGAAAATGGAGGCTTGTTACAAGTTTTTTTTTTTTTCCAGTCCATTTCATCCATAGTAGCTAAATTTTCAATTCATGTTATAAAAAATTTTCACCAAATTCCTCGTTTGTAATTTCTCAAATCAAGAGTAGGTTTTTTTTTTTTTTTTCAAGTTGGCTATGTTCCTTAGTTTACTTTCAACTCTTAATAGAGCTTAAGCGAATCTGAAGGGTGCTTACCTTTTATCTGTTTTCTCAAGGATATAGCTAGCTCATAGTACATTGTTCCTATCCATATCTTCTTGAGCGCTTCAATTAGTTTATGGAGCACTATCTAGATTCATATTTTCATTTAGGGATCTAGCTACTTCATAGAGCACAATCCCAATCTAAAGTTTCTTAAGCTTCCAGCTAACTCCTAAAATAATGCCAATTTATAATCTCTTAGGGAGCTAGCCAACTCATAAAGCGTAATCCTAATCCAGAGTTTCTTCAACTTCCAATCATCCAACTCGTAGAATGCTATTCCACTCAAAATTTCTTCAAGGGATTTAGCGCTTTGATCAGCTTATGAAGTGTTATTTCGAAACATATTCTCATTTAGGGATTTAGCCAGTTCATAGAGCGTAGTCTCAATCTAAAGTTTCTTAAGTTTCTAGATGACTCCTAAAACAGTCCCAATTCGGAGTTTTACAGGCTCCTAGTTACCTAACTCACAAAATGTTGCTCAACTTATAATCTTTCAGGGATTTAGCAAGCTCATGGAGCGCTATCCTGATCCAAGTCTTCTTCATTATTTTTAGGTCTTAACCCGCTCAAGGGGCGTTTTGATCGTCTTGGTGAGTAAGCTCATTAAGGGCACGATCCAAGTTTTCTTCCGATATTTTTAGGTCTTAGCCAGCTCAAGGGGCGCTTTGATCGTCTTAGTAAGTCAGCTCATTAAGGGCACGATCCAAGTTTTCTCCATGTTTTTAGGTCTTAGCCAGCTCAAGGGGCGCTTTGACCGTCTTAGTGAGTCAGCTCATTAAGGGCAAGATCCAAGTTTTCTCTATGTTTTTAGGTCTTAACCAGCTCAAGGGGCACTTTGACTGTCTTGGTGAGTCAGCTCATTAAGGGCACGATCCAAGTTTTCTTCAGATATTTTTAGGTCTTAGCCAGCTCAAGGGGCGCTTTGACCGTCTTGATGAGTCAGTTCATTAAGGGCACGATCCAAGTTTTCTTTAGATATTTTTAGGTCTTAGCCAGCTCAAGGGGCGCTTTGACCGTCTTGGTGAGTCAGCTCATTAAGGGCATGATCCAAGTTTTCTTCAGATATTTTTAAGTCTTAGCCAGCTCATGGGGTACTTTGACCGTCTTGGTGAGCCAGCTCATTAAGGGCACAATCTAAGTTTTATTTATATATTTTTACGTCTTAGCCAGCTCAAGGGGCGCTTTGACCGTCTTAGTGAATTAGCTCATTAAGGGCACGATCCAAGTTTTCTCCATGTTTTTAGGTCTTAACCAGCTTAAGGGGCACTTTGACCGTCTTGGTGAGTCAACTCATTAAGGGCACGATCCAAGTTTTCTTCATATTTTTAGGTCTTAGCCAACTCAAGGGGCGCTTTGACCGTCTTGGTAAGTTAGCTCATTAAGGGCACGATCCAAGTTTTCTTCATATTTTTAGGTCTTAGCCAACTCAAGGGGCGCTTTGACCGTCTTAGTGAATAACCTCATTAAGGGTACGATCCAAGTTTTCTCCATGTTTTTAAGTCTTGGCCAGTTCAATAGGCATTTTGACCGTCTTGGTGAGTCAGCTCATTAAGGGCATGATCCAAGTTTTCTTTAGATATTTTTAAGTCTTAGCCAGCTCAAGGGGTGCTTTGACCGTCTTGGTGAGTCAACTCATTAAAGGCACGATCCAAGTTTTCTTCAGATATTTTTAGGTCTTAAGCAGCTCAAGGGGCGCTTTGACCATCTTGGTGAGTCAGCTCATTAAGGGAACGATCCAAGTTTTCTTCAGATATTTTTAAGTCTAAACCAGCTCATAGGGCGCTTTAACCGTCTTGGTAAGTCAGCTCATTAAGGGCACGATCCAAGTTTTCTTCAGATATTTTTAGGTCTTAGCAAGCTCAAGGGGCGCTTTGACCGTCTTGGTGAGTAAACTCATTAAGGGCACGATCCAGGTTTTCTTCAAATATTTTTAGGTCTTAGCCAGCTCAAGGGGCCCTTTGACCGTCTTGGTGAGTCGGCTCATTAAGGGCACGATTCAAGTTTTCTTTATATTTTTAGGTCTTAGCCAGCTCAAGGAGCGCTTTGACCGTCTTGGTGAATCGGCTCATTAAGGGCACAATCCAAGTTTTCTCTATGTTTTTAGGTCTTAGCCAGCTCAAGGGGCACTTTAACCGTCTTGGTGAGTCAGCTCATTAAAGGTACGATCCAAGTTTTCTTCAGATATTTTTAGGTCTTAGTTAACTCACGTGATGCTTTGACCGTCATGGTGAGTCAGCTCATTAAGAGCACGATCCAAGTTTTCTTTAGAATTTTTAGGTCTTAGCCAGCTCAAGGGGCGCTTTGACCGTCTTGGTTAGTCAGCTCATCAAGGCATGACCAAAATTCTCGTTATTCTTTTTTAGAGATTTTTTTCCAATTCACAAAGACACTTTCCATTGTCGTTCTAACCCTCATCAAGTGACTTAACGTTCCTTAGGATAGAGTCATCTTGAGACAAAAACGGTATCTTTTTTGTCTTTGTGGCAAAGTTTTGTTTAAACTTCACCACAAAGAGGGGCAGCTGTAGACACCTAATTTTTACCCTTTCATAGTCTTAATTTTTTATTTTTACAAAACGGGTCCTAATTAAAAAAAATAATAATAAAAAACAAAAAAATTAATTAAAATTAACAAATAATGAAAATACCAAAAAAATAATAAAAGGAAAAATCATAAAAATTTCGTAGATTTTTAAGAAGTAATTTATATTAGGAATAATTAGTTTTAGTTTAGTTAAAAAATTTTAGGGATTCAGATAGTTTAAATATAATTTAATTGAAATGAATGTCAAGATGCAAACTAATAGCCTAACGGATAAGTAGCGAAGCATTTGGGTGGATTTAGTTGGAGATCACGGGTTCGAGTCACAGTAGAGGAGCACTTGGGTGGATTTAATTGGAGATGGCATCTATGTCTTTCTTTCACACAGCACAAACAGCATCGAGGCAACTGTAATTCACGTTCAAACTTCCTCCTTTCTCCGACGATAATCCTCGACGACGTCAAACAACTCTCTGTTCTCCGTGCAAAGACAGCAGGAATCTACACAGCAAACCAGCCGCAAAGCGGAACAACAGCACAACACCAGTCTGCAGCAGCCCAACCCAACAGATACAGCAGCCGTAGCACGATCTCGACGAGTAACTCCTCGCCGAACAGTATTTCTTTAACTATTTGTTATTATTATCGTTCTACTATTAAATTTTTGTTGTTTTATGGGTAGATTAACATAATGAGTTATGCGTACTTTAGTCTTAGGGAATTTTCAGTAGTTTTATATGCCGAGTATATTATATGATATGACTTTATTTAGTTAGATAATTACTTATGTAGATGTGTATACATATATATTAACTTTAGTGTTCCTTTTAGCATGGTTATTTAATAATAGTTATATGGATATAAAGATATATATATTAGTTTAAGAGTCGTTGAGATCGGTTTTATTATATATATATACATTATTATATTTTATTAGTTAAAATAATATATACGTATATGTTAGTGTAAGAGTTTTAGTGATAGATCTTATATAAGTATATTATATGGAATTATATCATTTTTGGTAAATAGCTATATATATTAGTTTAAGGATTATTATGATTGGGCATTTATATTTAAGATTTGGTTTTGCTTAAGAATTTATCATATAGAAATTGTTTTTTTAAAATAAAAATTAATAAAAGGCCCTTTTAAAAAATAGGATTTTTAGAGTATTTTTCTATAAAACAATAACATTTAAGAATTAAGACCCTTTTTGTTAAAAAAAAAATCTTTAATTGACTTCTTTTCTATGGTTAGACATCTTTTCCATAGTTTAGGCTTGTTTTCCATAGTTTAGATGTCTTTTTCATAGTTTAGATGTCTTTTCCATAGTTTAGATGTCTTTTTTATAGTTTAAATTTCTTTTCTATGATTCAGACATCTTTTCTATAATTTAGATTTTTTTTCTATGGTTTAAAAATCTTTTTCATAGTTTAAATATCTTTTCTATGATTAAGGCATTTTTTATGATTAGAAAGAAAAAATTCTTTTTTTTTTTTATGTTTTAAGCATCTTTTCTATATAAAAGCTTCATCATGTAGAATATTGCATATTTCATAAAATCTTTAGGGTTTTTCTTGAAAATAAAAAAATTATCACTTAGTTATTTTTAAATAAAAATTTTAATTTGGCACTTTTCAAAAATTAGGTTTTTAGTTTTTTTTTTTTATATATAATGTTAGGAATAAAAATTAAGCTTCTAGGGATTTTTCTTAATAAAAATAAAATGGTTAATAAAAATGTAAATTCAACCAATCATTTTTTATAAAAAGAACCAATACATTAAAGTTTTCGGAAAGAACTACGATCGTTTGATCCCGGCTAGCGGGTACGTAGGCACCTTCGGGGCGACGATAAAATATGTAGAAACTTAGGTTCTTTTTTTTTCTTTTGATTTTATTTTATTTTTTTAAAATATTATAATTAGAAAAATAATCTTAATTTCGTTAATAAAGAGTGGTACCCATTAGGGTTTAATAGGTTAGCCCCCGAATTTGGAACCCTCTGGTTCTCTATTAAATTTGAAATCAAAGACCGGTAGCTAAATCGTAACCAATCCACCCAATTGGTTACGGTTTCTTTTTCTTTTCCCGACTCTGGTCGGGTAGTAACTCCAAAAATAATTTTCAATAAAAAACCGGAATTTCTCAATTTCTTTAGTCGAGGATTAATATTAAATGGGTTAGGGTTTAGTATTAATCAAGAAATGAGAAATCAATTTTAAATAAAAGAAATCGAAAAATCAAACTCGACAACCACTAAATACTTAAATCTTACATATTTGAAGAAATCAAATTAACTTAGGTAATAATAGACTTACCAATGAAGGTCCTAAAGGCATACAACATGCAACTTTGATATATTAAAGGTGCAAAAAGAAAAATGTGACATTAAAACTTTAAGCAGCTTAATCAATCTATTGATATATATATATATATATATGTACTAAAAAAAAACCTTTATGTACACTCCCATCTCTATTCTTTTTAAATCAAATGTGGCTTCCATGAAGCAAAATAAAGGAACTAAATTAGTTGGTATAAATATTATTAAACTAACAATGTATAGAACTCTTAATGTTAGAGCTTCTCTTTTTTGCGATCTTTTCTCCGATTAACTATATAGTATAAAAGGTAAGAATAAAATTGGGGAGGGGGAATACTTAGTGATGATACAAGATTTCGAACGTAGGCTTTTTAGGCTCAGACCAACTTATCTAAGTCATCAGCCGACTTGTTTTGACCTATGATTGTCCTATTTAGGGCTCAAGGAACCTATGACCAGCTACCCCTTGTCAACCAACTTCCTTCTATCTTGGACCTTAAAACATTTCCTCTTAAAAAGCGCTCAACCTCTTAAAAGATGGGTAATCACCCTACAAATTTGACTAAAGGTAGGTGCTCAGCACTAAGGGAAGACTTGAGCTAAGAAAGTAAAGCCAACAGGTCAAACCACTACTTGATTTCTCGAGATCCAGCAATATCCATAGATCCACTTCCTTAATTCGACAAGATACATTTTTCTTTCTCAAAAGATTCATCCTTATCTACATTTCGTAATTTATCTCCATACCTCCAATATAAATAGGAGTAGTCCACCAACGGTAAGACATCTACGCATATTCATAAACATGTCTATTTCACTAAGAGTATAAGTAGTCTCTCATTGTACTTATATTATTACTATTCCCTATCTCTAACTCTCAAAGAGCTTGCTAATTTAAATATTAAAGTAGTCACACTGAACAATATCCTGATACCCCTAATTGTGTATTGTTTTGCAGGCTTAAGTTTACACACTTAAAAGCCTAACTTGTTGTAAGTCCTAAAATTAAGCTAAGTGATTGTAGGATTGAACTTAGAACACCAAAGTTTAGGGCAATCGGTTAAAGAATCCGATCAAACCCAAATTATAAAATATAGAGAGAAATATTAGTAAAAATAACCCGTAAACTTGAATTTAAGAAAATAAGTAATAAAATAGGAGATTATAAATTTTTCAAATTTTAAGTATAATAATTATTAATTATCAAAAAAGCGAAAAGTGTAATCTAATAACTAATAAATTACTAGAGATAGATTATATGTATACTAAAAATTATAGAATGACCTAAATAATAATTAGAAATGTTCACATATGCCCCACATGTATTTACATATAGATAAAAATACGCGAAATTTCTTAAAGTGGCTAAAAGCTTAGTAAATAATTAAAGAAAATTATTAATTAATTAAGGAAAAATAAAAAAAAATTATAGAAATCTAGAATGATGTAGATTTGGTCATGGCAAGTTAGGAGTTGAAGAAGAAAAATTAGCCAATTAAAATCAAGCAACACAAAAGTCAAAAAACAAGAGAATTGGCAATGTCATGTCTAATTTAATGCATATTATTTACCACCAAGCTCTATAAATAGGGAAAAAATTTACAGAGCTCCTTTGGACAGTTAGGAATCGGAGAAAAATAGAGAGATCCGAAAATTCAAGAGAAAAACCAAAGAAAAAAAAACTGTACAGAAAACTAGTGAGCCAAACCCACACACTACCACCACCCAAGACCGAGCTACCACCACCACCTCACTCCAGACCCACTATCTAGGCCGGCTAACACACTTGGACCAGAGCTGGACGGCTAAAAGCCATCGAACCGGGTGAGTCCCTTATCTGCTCCAGTTTTGTATAATTTCTTAACATTAGTTATTTTGCCCAGAAAATTATGAAATTTGTTATTCTAAGGTTTTGTTGTATGTGGATTTAGGGAAAAAATGGTGATTTAGTTTAATCACGTCTGAAAATATAAGGTTCTCAATAAATTAAACAAAACCGAGCATGATTAGAACTAGAAATAAATAGGCTTAGGAGTGTAGTTTGGAGTTCAAATTTTTTCTGTAGAATGCTTAAGTGATATAGAACAATGCTATGAAACCATTTTTTTTAGATTAATTTTCGAAATCTTTAAGTTAATTTTTAGCCCTAAAATAATGAAAAAATTGGATAATTTTGGGTTAATTAATTAAGGATGTTAGCCTTTGGAGTATTAAGTGTAATTAATTTAGGAATTTGATAGTAATTGTAGAAAATTAGGAATTTTATAAAAAATTAGGTTTAATTAGATAATATAATAATAGAAATTAGAATATAATAAATCTGAAATAAAAATTAATTTTAGGTAATTGTATCAAAAAATGTAAGATTTTCTCACATCGGAAATAAATCCGATACCCCTATTAAGATTAACGTATACCAAATAATTTAGAATACTAAATTAACACCCAATAGGATATTAGAATCTCGAGCTTAATGTGATTAATTTCACATTAGGATTCGAGCATATTTAAGATTCCAAAATCAAAACTAGAATCTAATTTAAGAACCGAACCACGAAATATGGTAGAATAAATCATTAGTAAATAATAGGTATACATGGAATAAATAAGCTAAATTATAACTTAGAATGTGAATCATTAAAGTATAAAAACTAAAAAGACCTATTTGTATTATAGGATATCTAAAGACGAATCGGCTTACAATTGAGTGATCGGGCGATTGAGAAACTCCAAGTAAGTTGGGTTATTACTTACTATATTAGTTTATTATTATTATAATACTTGGAGACTTAGGATTGTATATGGTTGTAATTGTAAGTAGTTTACGCATGTATTTGATGTATCTGAATTCGTGCTAAAATTTGTGGTATGATCGATTTTATGTTATGATTGAATTAGTGTAAATTGTTTGAAAACCTTAAATGAAATTTAATCTTATTTTACTCTAATGACCTAAAATGTCATGCATTGCAATCCGTTAGGGGATCATTAGGATTCTCCAACCAAATACCAACCCCTTCGAAAGGGATAGCGTAAGATTACATAATGGTCCCTTCTTCATTCTTAGTCAAACTAAGTGATAGGAGAGGAGGTTACAGCGAGGGTGAAATCAATGGTTTGAAGGTAATCACGGGAGGAGCGAGGTCTCCATTGCACAAGCCTGGGTTTGGTTGTGAGCTACTGCATAACATAGAAACTTCTCAACCCGAATTAGTACGGGTGAAATTTCTCTGATTTCGCAATGGACCGGACTACGTTGTGCAATAACACTTGATTGTTGCATTGCATTGCATTAAAATAATTGCTTGATAATCTTGTTTGTGTTTGTATACTCTCGTGAGTCTCTAATTCAACTTACTGAGTTGTAGTTACTCATACCCTTATAGATCCTTTTGTAGGTCCTGATTTCTGATTATTGTAAGTATTAGCCGCCATACAATTATCCAAAAGTTAGTTCTTCTGAAACTAGAGGTGTGATGATCAATTTGCTTAGTAGTGGATATGTAGTTAGAGTGTCTTTTGTAGTTTAAAACTGAAAGATTGATAGTTGTTATGTAAAATTAGTAAATCGTTATGTTTAAGTAGAGCTTCCTAGGAAGTTCTGTGGACTTTATATATAATTATGTATGTTTAATAAATAGTTATGATAATTACTATATTTGTAGTTAAACACTTAAATGGGACTGTTTACTTCAAAGCGAGGAGTCGTTGATGTCTTGTGTAGATTAGGTCTATGGTAGGTACTATAAGGCCAATTACTATCATAGAATGGTTTACACGACGGGACTATTGCGACTCAGTGACTTCAGGGCGTAACACTTATTTTCATACTTTACTAGTGAAATTTATAAACAACAAATGTAATTCCCTTAAACTTTGACCTAATTGTGAATTTACCTTTGAATTTTCAAATACTATTGTCGAGCTTGATTTTTCCTTGTTTTTAAAATATTTTTTTAATCCAGCTAGTATTAAATCCTAACCCATTTAATATTAGTTCTTGACTAAGAATTAAAGAAAACTAGTTTTTCTTTTGAAAATTGTTCAAAGTCGTTACCCAACTGAAATTAAGAAAAAGAGTTAAATTATAACCAATTAAGTGGATTGGTTATAATTTATTTACTAGTCTTTTTGATAAAACTAATTTTTTTAAAACAGTTTTAAAATTAGAGATTTTAGATCCGGAGGCTTTCCTATTAACTTTAAATAGACACTAATTTTAATTTTTCGATTTTAATTTCACTTTTCAAAATTACCCTTAAAGAATAAAATGTCTAGTCATATGTAAATAACATCTAAAAGAAAGGATCATTGAATTATTATTTACAAATACGAAAAAAGGAAAACTTTCCATATTTTAAGTCATCTCGTATTTGCATACAAGTGTTTACGTTCCCTTTATTCATGATTAGACTTCCTTAATTCGTTCGTGAAAACTTTAAGCGGGTAAGTTAATTTTAATTTTTTGAAAAAAGATAAAGTTTATATTTTTACTCGGTTCAATTTATTTAAAGAAATTTTTCAAAAGATCCTAAACCAGATTTTATTTATGGAAAGTCTTAAGAAAAGGGTCCAAATTTGGAAAGAGGATAGATTACATTTATTTAATTTTGGAAAATTGATTTTCTAAGTGGTAAAAATATTTTATTTTATTTTATTTATTATTATTATTTATTTTATTTTGACCAAAGCATAAATGAATAAAACTAAACTAAACTCTTTTTTTCCCTTTTTTTTGTCTCTTTTTTTTTCTTTCTTTCTTTTTTTTTTCTTTTCTAGATTGTTTTTCTACTTCCTCTTTTCTCTCTTTTTTTTTCTCTTTTTTCTTCTTTTTTTTTCTTTCTTTATATATATATACATACAATTACATGAATCAAATAAGAAAATGAAGAAAAAATTAATAAATAAAAGAATTAACAAAAAAAATAAAAATAAAACCAAAGCTTAACTAAAGGATGGGTTAGATGTGCAGGTTAGAGTTGGGCGTGGATTCGGATCGAATCAAGTCAGATCCGACGCTCGAATGGGGTTGCAAATGGAAGAAAGACAACGGCACACGATAGAGAAGCTCTAGGCATTTCTAACCACCTAAACGATGGGGAAAAGGTTTTGGTGAGTATTTTATTAAGCTTGTAGGGGTGGAGAAAGTACCGCGAGGTTTGAAGGTCGTTTAAGTGGTGGTTGGAACTTGGACCAATGGTGGCGGTAGTTGTAGTGTCTAATGGTGAAGGTGGTTCAAGCTCAAAAAGTGGTCGGGTGAGAGTGTTTGTCGTTTAGCGAGTAATGGGTTGTGGCTATATGTGTAAGGTACACCGTAGAACTTGGGTTGTAGCAATAGAGATTCAAGTAAGGGTCATCGGTCATTAGTGTTGGGCGATGTCCAGTGTTTAGCTCAGATCCGTGTGTATGTGTCGGATGAGAGTAGGATTAAGGAGAAGATGGAGGTTGGTTCTAGGTTGCTATTTATGAGTATGTGTAAAACCTATGATCAGTTACCCAAAGTTTAGCTCGTAAAATTTAGGACGATTGGTTAAAGATCTAATCAAATCTAAATTATCAAATAAAGTTAGAAATATTAGTAAAAGTGATTTCATAAGTTCAAATTTAAAAAAAAAAAAATAAGTAACAAAATATAAGAATATAAAATTTTTAAATTTTAAGTATATAACTCGCTATTTATCGAAATGTATAAAATGCATTCCGATAATTAACAAATCGCTAAAAATAAATTATATATATACTAAAAATTATAGAATGACCTAAATAATATTTAGGATTATTTATTTGTACTATATATGAATTTACATGTAGGTAAAAATACGCATGATTACTTAAATTATACAAAATGTGCTAAAATAATTATAAATAATTAAAGAAAATTCATAATTAATTAATGAAAAATCAAGAAAAATGAGAAAAAATCCAGAATTAAGGCGTAGCAACCTGTAATTGAATAAATAAAAGCAACCAATCAAATTACAACAAATAGAAAATAAGAAGAGATAAGGCAATTGTCAAATCAATTTAATATACAATAATTCCTTAAGACCTTTGTAGATACCTCAAATTTTTCAGAAGCTCATTTTGGATGTCAAGAAGTATAGAAAATTAGAGAGAGGTGAAATTGATTGTAAATTAAGATTTTAGAAAAAATCACAAAAAAACTGTACAGTTGGAGCTTCCAAGAAGAACCTGACCCGATGAGCAACTGGGAGTGGATGGTCACCACCACCACACAGTGATGGTAATGCCCAAATCAACCAACAAGGCTACGACGGCCATGGCCGAAGCTACCCATACCGATGATTTCGATTTCTAGCCTGATTTTGTGTAATTTTATAAAAATAATAAATATCTTAGAAAATTATGAATTTTGTTATTCTTAAATATTTTAGTCTACAGTTTTTAGCAAAAATATTTTTTTAATGAAAATGTGTCCCGTAATATATAATCCTTAAGAAATTATACAAAATCGAGCATGTTTCAATTTATAAATAAATTACCTTAAGAGTATAGTTTTTAGCCCAAATTTTTTTTATAGACTACTTAGGTAATATAGAATAGTGTCACAAATCCCTTTTTCAAAAATAAATTTTAGATAATTTTTAAGCCTTAAAATGAGGCATAAATGGGTAAACTAGGGTTAATTAAGTAATTAAATGGGTAATTGCTGATTTGATGTAGAATTATATGTTTTAAGATGTTGAAATTTAATGAAGTATGATACTTGTAGTATTTAAAGTGTTAGATATAATTATTAGTGTAATTATGTAGTAAATAATAATAGGAAAAATAGTACATTTTAAGTTAATTTAGTAATTTCGGGTAATTAGGTTCAAATCTAATTTGAGATGAATTTAGACATTTTGAAATGTTAATTGATGTTGAGAGATGATAATTAGAGTGATAGAAATATTAGATATGTATTATGTACATAATAGGTAATAATACATAATATGTAATTATAAAAAATATTAGGATAAAAATTGATATTATATAAATAATAAGGATATATAATAAATTTGATAGAAAACTTAAATTTATGTAATTATATGAAAAATGTAAAAAATTTTCACATCAAGAGTAAATTTGGTATACTAATAAGGGTTTAAGTGTATCGAATGAAATAAAATATTGATTATGAATAATTATGGTATTTAGGATATCTAGAAGTAATGTAAGTAATTTCACATTATGAGTTGAAACGAGCTTCTAGAGTTCGTGGATAAAACAGTACTTAGAAATTAAACTAAAACCTAATTTAGAAATCAATGCAGAAACTGAACCTGAACCTAGGCCTAAACTCAGAATAATTGTAAAAAATTTGAGAATTTAAATAATTTGACATATTAAATCCTAAACCAAAGATAACAATAAGTGTTATAAGATAAAAACTAATCTATAATAGTTATCCGAAAACTGAGACAACGTTGGTATTATAGGGATGATTGACCATAGCTTAAGTGAGTCGGATCTCAAGTGAGCAAGTAAAGAGTCCAAATAAGTTGGGATTAATACAATGTTGTATTTTAGAGACTTGAAATTATACTTGATTATGCTTATTCTAAGCTGATGATTTGATTTTTTATTTGCTGCTTGATTTGTATTGTATGATTTGTATGAAATGATTAATCACCATAAATTGGATCTAATCAAATATACGACCTATAATCATAAATCGTACCTATATAACTACCCATTAGAAGAAACTTAGGATTTATCACTAGTATATATATCATCTTCGGCTTTGGGAGAGATATATTATCACTAGTACAAAATATATCATCTATATAATATTGGATTTATCATCTTTAGATTCCAACTTTGATAAACTTACTTTAGCTTATAAATGAATTTCCTAGAGATTACAACTTTGTAGTTTTGTTGGATATGGTATAACCTCATGATCATGCCATAAGTACTACCTCTCATGACTTTTTATTTGGAAAAGCTGATTTGAGAGTTGAAATAATGACAATACAAGTTCCTTTACTTTCATATTTTTCTTTTCCATTTTATTAGTGCAAAAACTTTAAAATTTTTCATTTTGATTTCTCAACATTTTAGAATATGACAAATCAAGATCTTTGTTAGAGCAATCGTTTTCATAAGTGACTTCTTTATAATAATTGTTATAAAAATATTATGAAATATCAAGAAAATAGTGATAAATAACAATAGTAAATCAAAGACAAATAGAAATAACCAAAAAAAAAAAGTGAAAGTATAAAATGTTAACCGAACATGCATTTTGCAGATAATATTCAACTTCTGCAAGCTTTTTACGACTAAATAAACTTGTGCTACTTTCAAATTGGTCTTCAAAATATATTTTAAATAAAAAGGTCACTAGTTTTCCTTTTTTTTAATTTTAAATTTTTACGGAATTAGTGAATTTCAAGATACATATTTGATAATATTTTTAAATTATAATACAATTGATGCGATTCTTGACGATATATGGTTTGTACATCAGATGTATTTGAAAGTTACATATTGGTTAAAATTTTTAAATTATATATGGTTGACATTATTTATATGTTATAATACATGTTTTATTGGTAGTAGTAGTATATTGAGTTGCGTATAGACTAATACTAACTAGGTCGAACCACATAGACTGTATACTAAGTCTCAGCTATGTCAACTCTATTTTTAACTAAAAAATTGAATCATTGTTCTTTTAGAAAATTAAATAAATTAAACTAATTAAATCTAATGGTGGCAATGGCCGCCCATAGGATAAATGAACCGAAAATGATGATGAACTTCTTGGACCATTATGGCCCAAATGATTTTAGGCATGGACTTGGACATGCAAGAAGTCACAATTTCCGGGGGCTGAAAAATACATACACAGAGCCCTTACTTTGACCCAATTTGTTGGGTCATACTTAAACTTAGATGGAAAGGATAGAAATTTTTAGTGAAGTCCCTTTGAAGCCTCAAGAGACGCCGATGAATGAAAGAATTTTTAAATTCACAGTCAAGAGGTTCTTCTTGGAATCACATGAACCTATTGTAAACCGTGGTCACTCGTATATATGTCTTCTGGTTGAATGACAAGAAACATGCTCCTCCTTCTTGGCGGATTTATGTGACTGATATAGCACTTAGCAGTTATAGAAATTTCAAATACAAGATAGAAATTTAAAAAAGAAAAAAGGAGTTGGGTCCTTTTTCCCCAATAAAAGAGCTCTTAATCCTAAGTTTACGAACATAGAAGAAGGACAAGTCAGAACTAAATACTTTTTCAATTATTTTGATTGAAAATTTTATGAATCGAAGATTTTGAATTGCAATGATATAAATTGAAATAAATAAATTTTCTTGTAAACTCTACAATTAAAGTTGAAACTTGAATAT
This sequence comes from Lumnitzera racemosa, assembly GCA_024138005.1. Classification (NCBI taxonomy): domain Eukaryota; kingdom Viridiplantae; phylum Streptophyta; class Magnoliopsida; order Myrtales; family Combretaceae; genus Lumnitzera; species Lumnitzera racemosa. Next base: position 15,173,714 of record JAMXBC010000006.1, read on the forward strand.
GGACAATACAAATGTTGAATAAAGGACTTCTCGAAGAGAGGTGGGGGGAGGGGGGAGAGATAGAGAGTGGAAACAAAATTGGAATGGGATAGGAAAGATAATGCAATACTCTTAGTTGACAGGATTGTAAGAACCTAGTTGTATTTTTTATTTTTTGACCCATTTTACTCGGATAAGTAGAATGGTAAACTCAAGCTAAAATATGAGTTTTTATTGAGTTTAATGTAGACTTGCTACTTTACTAGTGTCAGTGTTATTCAACCCAAGTTGATTCGCTTGGTCTAGCTTGACTTGACTATAAAACCTACCAAGTTATCTCCTTAACCTCCATTGACAATATCTTTGGTTGAACCAATTAGTTTAAACCGCTCTAACCTAATTCTTATAGGATCCAATTGGGCTTTCTAAGATAAAATGTACTATTTTCTTTTATTTTTTCATAAATAACACCAATTTATTAAGACTATAAAAGTATCTAAGAAAAAAAGTAAACTATACAATACTTTTAACTTTTAAATCTTAAGACTGTGGATTACTTTATTATTTTATAAACAAATATGAATTATATTATGATATTTTTAGCAATCTCGTTTTAAACCTACTTTGACCCTATTTAATAACCCCCTCGATCTTAAACTCTTATTATTCTTAGGTCAACCTCCTTGTCCACGTTTGATAATATTATATTTTATAAGAGTTTATACGATAATAATTTTATTCCTAATGTAATTTAGAAAAACTCCCTAAAATTATAAATCTATAGAATGATATTAGTAAAATTGTAATTTTGACAACTATAATGCTTGAATATGTGTTACATATAGCACATGAGTTTTCATACAATGATATAAAACAAATGCTCAAAAGAGTTATTCCATTCTTATTGCTTGAGAAGGAAGTATTGCTCACCTTTTGAAATACCTAACTTATGTGATATATATTATGACTATTGGATATATTTTAAGATTCATCATCTATTATTTTTATCCTTCTCAATAATAATTTGTGATACAATATTGCTGCATTACTCTCTCTTTGTGGTACTGATTTCATATAATGTTATTCATATCTATCCTACGAAAAGATGAATTAGTCATTGTCCAACTTAATTTTATTATGTACAATGCTTGCTCTCTACACCCTTGATCTCTTCAAAGCACTTGCTATGTATAAAGTTAGTTTTATGAGAAAGCTCACATTGTCTATAATTATTTGCTTGACACTTTCTACCATTTTGTGTAAAATTTTACTACCGTCTTGGGGTCAAGAGGCCTCCAAACACACATGTGTAAGGAAAAGCAATATCTCCTCTTTTGAAGGTAAGCCTATTAAATATAGCAAGATGACCTATAATTTGCACTTCCTAAATAGAAAAACGTAACGATCATATCTATAAATTATGCAAATGTGAAAATGAACTTCAGCTATATAAAGCATGCCAAGTAGCAATGAAAGCATTAAATAATGCTCAAAATGTGCATTAGATAGCAACAATATTGCTAATTGATACGCTTTAATGAATGCTAAATAACTTTTTTTTTTTCCCTATTAAACGAATTTGGGGGCTGAGGGGAAATGTAGAGGGATCAATTTGCAAACTATAAATTATGGGTCATACCTAATAATAATTAAATCATGCCAAGATTTTTTTTTATGTTATTGGTACGACTCCAAGAAGTAAACCTAGTATCAGATGATTTAGAAAGTTTTGGATCAATGAACTTGAAATAGAATCCATGAAATTATCTTGCATAGTTTTATCATTTCTTAGCAAGCTCAAGTATACACTACGATCCACTGTGAACTTTTGTGTTTCTGGCTATTAGTCCTAATAAACCTTATCCATGATGTACACAAGGAACTCATACATATGAAGCTTCAATTTCCCATTAGTTGTCCATTTTAACATTCTGAAGCTCCAAAGTTTCATCGGATGCATGTTTGTAGATTGTGTAAATATAGCCAAAAAAAAAAAGAAAAAGAAAAAATGTCTAAATAGTAGATTGTGTTTATATGGCAAAATAAAAAATGTTGTAAGGAATGCTAAAGTAAATAAACACAACATGCTGAAGAGGATGATAGAATTTAGCGCTTGTTGCGATGTCTTTGGTTCCTTAAGCCTCATTAAACGAGTATCCTAGAATGCTCACAACCGAAACCATTTTATTTACGTATAAGTTTAGTTTGCCATGTTGTTGTCAAGTATTGTCCATGTGTTGATGTATCAAATGTATCTATAGACATCATCCAGAAGAAGGATCTGATATACATATTTGGGGGGGCAAAGAATACAGATATTCATGTCCAAAATCTCCAATCTAAGTTTTCTTTTTCTTTTTCTTTCTTTAATTATGAACAATAAATGAATCCATTTGTTTTCTCCTCTATATTTTCTGCTCTCCTTATTCTTAGAATTGCTTGATATGACTGATCGATTTGACTTAGAATTGAGATAATTGTCATAACCGTTGAAATTTAGAGACATGAATACTATATCTCAACATGATGGAACCTAAAGTTATAATATAATAGTTACAGGGAGGAAAAAAAAGGATTGATACAATTGAATATTGGTAAAACATGATGTGGGATAGGGATGATGCAACGCGACTTAAGTTGAAAAGGTTTGAAGATTAATCGGTTGAAATGGGGAGAAGATAAGACTGGCTTAGCCACTCGGGCTGGCGCTAACCCACAGACGAGGGTATAGTATAGCGACATATCGTACAAGGCCAGCACCGTATTTGTCTTAACCAATCCAATGAGTATCACACCAGTTACTGAACCTAGGGTCCTTGGTTCGGTGCAATCTTATGGTTCTTATGCTTTCTAGTTATATAATATTTGATATTTACTATCCTTGAGGGCCTAAGTAGTTGCCCAGTTGCACTGGAGAGAGCGACCATGCGAGCTTTTAGGATTACCTCCTGGCATAACTTCCTTAAGAGTTAAGAGTGATGTCTATCTTTATAATTTTGTCGACTCTTTTGTGTTTAGACTCTGTTGTAAAAAGAGCTTTGTGAGCGGATTTAGCTAATCACATATTCACCAATTCGAGCTCCCAAAATTAGTTTCGACCAAAGTCATCACCACCAAACGTTCTACTACCACTCAGTCCATCTAAAACCACGTCTAATCAACCATGGACTACTCGCACAAGCATTGGATTGAAATGTCCTATTTCAAAATATCAATCTTACTTGAGAACCAACTTTGCATGCCAACTGGAAGCAAACCCCTACCACCATTGTGTTCACTGCTCCTACAAACCTGGATCAACGAACTCCTCTCCGCTGATAACAGCCAAGATGACTCGAGGGATGCAAAAGCTAACCTCCTCTTCTTTCACCTGATGTAACTCGAGTCAGCCCAGTCTTCTTCTAATTTGACTTCCTCTTTTTATTTTATTTGTTTGTTTATCCCTTTAATTAAAAAAAAAACAAAAGCATTACTTTGCTGTAAAAATTTACAAAAGAAGTTATTTTTGACATGTGCTTTCTAGATTAGATTTTTCAATGATGAATTTCTCAAAAGGAAAAAATAAATTATTTTTCAATATTAGCTATATTTTGCTAAAAAGTAATAAGAATAATGAAAAGCTCTCTTGTGTCTTAGTTTAGGCATTCCGTACTAAATTTTCTAACAATAAAAATTATTGAAAAAAATAATCTTAATAAAGTGATGAAAATTTTCAATAAAGTGATGAAAATTTTCAATAGGAATAAAAACTATAATAGTTTGATCCCAAATAATAGGTACGTAAAGATCCTTATAGAGCAGCCCTAAAAGTATTTAGAAAAAATTCAACTTTTCCTAAAAATAAAATTCATTAACATATATTTTCTTAGAAGTAAAAGAAATTTTTTTTTTCCCTTAAAAATGAACCAAAAAAATTTAGTAAAATTGAAAGTTCCTTTCATTTTTTTTCCTTCCCGCAAATAATTATTTTGTTAGCTAAATTAGGAAATTAAGCCAAATCCAACTTGGTAATTATCTCCACCTCAAATTTTAAATTTCTAAGCCCTAAACTTTTGGTCTTCGAAGGACCAATGTCCCAGTTAAGATTGGTCTTCTCTCTTTTTTTTTTTTTTTTTTTCTTCTTTCCTTTCTGACTTTAGTCAATGGCGATTCTAAAATTATCTTCAAAAGCACTTTATATATATATATATTCCTCAGTTTTTACTTGCTAGGAGGCTTTTACTAGGTAGCACTTATAAAAAATATATGTACGTTAGTTTTTCCTTGCTGGGCGACTTGTACTAGGTAGACCGAGCTTAATATATTCTAAAAACTAAGAAAAAAGCTGAATTTTTTGAGCCTGACATATGGAAATAGATTTTTCATTGGCTTCTTTAATTTTGTTGGACATATGGAAACACGGTGAACACCGTCGTGAACTAATTCAAGACCCTCGTATTTTCCTACATATCTTGCATCATTTCCACGACGTCAAAAGATCCTTCCTGGCTCATGCTATCTTGCTTGGCATTCCTGATAACACCATATTCTATTCAATGACCTCGACATTGGCTTCTTGTTCCTATGAAGTAGCATCAACCGGGCAACTCATTCTCCTCCTCGTAGGTGACATCAATCTGTTATCATTTTTCTTCATCCTTAATGGAGTTGCCAAATACAGATGAGGAGATTCTTTTGATGTTGCTACGTGACCCTAGAGAAATGATGCAACAATTACACATCGAGATGATAGAAAGCAAGCACAAATAATCTCATGTTTCAAATTCACAAACGACTAACAAAGAGCCTAAAGCCTCGGCATTATAGTTCTTAAAGTAATTGAAATTGTTCTTTATCTATGCAGTTCTTTGATCTTTAAGAGCAAATCATACAATAAAATACTATTTCTTCAATTTTGCAATTATATTAAATGAGAAGGAATACTTGAATATTTATAGAGTCCAATCATCAACAACGTCTCTTGGATCACTTTTGACAATCAACAATCAAGTCATCTTCTTAATGAATCTCTTCATGGCATCTGCTAGATCCAAGTTTATGTAGAGCTTATCTAAATGTATGAACTTGCTTAAAAAATATTGATAGCAAAAGGATAGGTTGCTTGGAGAAAACCAATCACAATATAATCGTACACCTAGTTATCAACACAAAAAAGAATGACAGTTCAACAATTCATATTTCCAAACCTCCCAAATTGAATCCCCTTAAATTATATCTATAGGGTTAACTCCCTTGCACATGTCACCAATTTCAGGAGTGAAACCCGAATTATGACTAGGTTATCTATTCTAATGAAATTAACTTAACTCTAATGACCTTCGTGCTATCAAAACTATAGCTTCCCTTTGATCAATATAATTGAGAGCCCTTTCTCTATCAATAATTTTGTCATGTCCCTGAAATATTCAATTCACTTTTCAAAATAAATAGTTCTAAAGCTTACCCAACATAATTCAAGTAAACAACGGATAATCAGTATTGTTAAACCCGGATTAATTTGTATAATTCAATTGCTTTAACTTAACCTGACCATAAAAACGGTCTAGTTGAACCCAATTCATCTCATTTCCATTAATCTTTGACCCTCTTACATGATCAAATCAAGAACTCAGATAGGGTTTGACAACACTAGGGATGATCACTACTTCAATTGCCTTCCTCCTCTATCTCGTATATTAATTTCCCTCGTATCACAAATGATTATAAATCAATCTTCAAGAATTCATATCGATCGATATTAAATATTAGATTTCTACTTAATACAACATAGCACTTCCGATTTCTCCTCCGAAATTGCATACAGTAAATCTGAATAAGCCTTGAATAATGATTTGAATTGGGTTTACGAAGAGAAATATAAGAATGTATACAGAGACAAGGCAGTTAGTTGAAGAAAGCCTTTGACAAGACACATGATGTATTGAATTTATAAAGAAAGACATGCTTTTAGATTTATTGTCTTCCTTATTAAGCCTTGATACTAGAAAATTTCCATAACACCCGTGGTTTTAAAATTTTATTAGGGGTATTGCAGTCTACGACAAAAATTAATTAGATAAACGTCCTCCCAAATTTTACAAATTCCTAAGTTATGCAAGAAACAATTTCACAATTTTAAGGCAATGCATCACATAAAACTCATACAATTGATTATCAGGATATTAACTGCATTCCAAGTCATTTAAATAAGTTCACTATGTTTTAAGCAAGCAATTTAAAATATACAACAAAATTTAGTTAAATTTTATATGTTTCAACTAGGTCTTTTTAAGTCCTTTATACTTATAATTTTACACTAAATCAGTGCCTTCATTAGTATCTTTTATGATTTATGACCACTGTTGGTGTGTGTACTGATAAAAGGGTCATGTGCGTACCGCATATGGAGTCGCGCTTCATATGATAAGAGAAATGATTCGAGTGACTTCTATAGAATAAATAAGAAAGAAGTGTAAGAAAAATGAGCATGTAATTTTGGCAAGACAACGACGACAAGTGAAAAAGTGCAATGGAATCAAACTTCACAATTAACGAAGAACATATTAGAGTTCTTGAAATGCTTAAATGTTTAATTTTTGAGATAAGATTCCAATAAAATAATAACATTTTTTCTCTTATCTAAATAAGGAAGCGAATAAAGTATTTATAAAAAATGATAGTTGATCCCATCTGTTAGATTTTAATACTAATCAAGTGATCTTTTTTATGAGTTTAAACCTAAATAAAAGCTTTATTGTTTTTAGTGTAAGCTAAACAAAAAAAAAAAAGTTGAATCAATCTAACAAGCTCTGCTCCAAGTCCACCATGGAAAATTCATCTTAATCATCCCAAATTCTCATAAACTTGACTCGCTCGACTCTATTTTATGGACTCTATTATCTTAACCAAGGAGTTACTATCCATTTCAATTAGTTGGCTTAAGGCCCAAATTCATCTTCACCTTATACAACCACGGCATAAGTAACTCATTTAAATAAATTATCTAAAATATAGGAGACTTAGTCGAATTTCAACATAAATATAGATCATCTAAATGACTTATTTAAAGAATAAAACAACTTTCATAAAGAACTTCTAGTTAAGAAATGTAAATAAACCAAATCAATTTAGAAACTATTTAAGCTCGACTTGAGTTTTATTCAGAATGTGACTAATTAATAACCAAGTTGAGCTCAAGTCATAAGTCAAGCTGAATTAGAGTTTTAAAATACCAAACTTACTAGATTCACGAGCTTAATCAAATTTAATATAATTTTTAATATATTTAAATATAAGCAAAATTAAGATTAATTAGAAAAATTCGAGTTTAATCAAGTTAAACTTAAATTTAAAATTTAAAACTTAATCGAACTTAAATTAAGCTTGAGCTTCGAGTTTCCAAGTCAAGCTCGAACCTAATACTATTCAATTCGAGTTAATCCGATTTCACCTTTACGTCTAGTATTATTATGGGTGAGAAACAGAAATAAGCAACTTCAAGCAAAAGCAAAAAAGTGAAAACTCGAAAAGGAGAAGACGCCAAATTGGAGAGAAAACATGCAGCAAAGATGGTACACTCAACGGTGGCACGCTAAAATAGGAAAAAGACATATTCCTCTCCATCACTCATTTCCCTCTCTAATCATGATAAAGATGGATGCCCCCACATGTTACCCATGCCATTTAATGTCCAATTGGGCAACTATTTAGAGTAACTTTCATTCATGGTCCCCACCAAAGAAAAGCCACAGAAAGAGTAAATAATAAGCTCCCGTTTCTTTAACCCCCCCTCTTTGTTTTTAACCCAAAATCATCTAAACTAGGTAACTACTAAAACCAGAACATACATGAAATATCAACAACCGTTGTACTTGTACGGTTTCAGGTTTGCCTTTACTAGGGTGGCAACAAAAGGCCGGGCATCGTAGCACCAGCTTTTAGGGATCTTTCTCATGATCATAATTTCTCTTTCTTCCTTTATGAAAAGTAGAGAAAGAGAACCCAAATACCTTTATCCTCCACAAACTTCCATAGACTGTACATAAGTAATCCTCAGGTTTGTAATGCTATGAACAATGATGCTTATTTTGACAAGTACATTTAGCGTGGTCTTCTGAGAGTGCCTGTTAAGAATAAAGGAGGGTGTTGTGATGAGTATGCAAAGCCATATATTATCATTAGTAATCTACTAATTTTTTTGTTTCCAGTGTAATCTACTACATCTTGAATTTAAATTCATGTATCAATTTTTTATGCTCAATTTCAATTAATTTCACATGATTTATGGTCATCAAAATCATAATCCTCTTCATATGACTACAAGTTTGCGAATTTAAGAGATCTTTCCAAGTTAAATCGAGCATCAAAACATTATCATATAAATTCTTAAAGAATCGTGAGTCTTTGATTAAACTAGGTCTAATTATGAATTTAACTAATTTGGGTTATTGGGGCCAAAAAAATTAGAAAACAATTAGCCTTCGACATGCCCATTAGCTATCAGGATGCTATAACATCTTTCGCCTCCCGTTCCAATTTCATTTCCTTGCTCTCTCTCTTCTAACTCCTATTTCACGTTCCTAGCTTCATTTAAATTTCAGCTCCAGCTACCAAAGTTTACAAGGGAATTCATTTACGTCAATTTATGGCATCAACAACTCGAACTAGTTAGAAATATTTGGTTCACTTAAATTTTATAGTTTTTTTCTAGACAAGATAATGAAAAAAGAACTTAATTTTGACTCTGTATGTCCTTTCTCCTTATATATTAGATTACGGGTAAGGACTTCTTATGCAAAAAAATAACTTAGTTTTTTCATTTCTTTATTTTCATTATGTTCTTAGTTTCTTCGTTTCTTTATTTCCATTATGTACTTCAAGCTTTTATAACTACCATAATATTATTTACAATCTGTTTAAATTATATTACATGGCTAGTAAAAAATTATGTTTTTTCTTTTTTTTTTTTGAGAAATACGTTCCAATTTTATGTTTCAATTCTGTAGATCCTTTACCGATTCTTAGTAAAGTTGGAAGTTCAATAACCTTAACCAGATGAACCTTATTCAATTATTAAGTGAGTAATGTTCAAATATAAATTCAAAACTAGCAATTATTTAATAGCTTTAGGTTTTAAATAAGGCAGCTATGGATCTGAATGGGAAGAGGAAAGTTATTAATAGGCTGTTGAGAGGAAATAATTTTTGTACGTACCTTAACCTGTTTCTGGAGGTCTTTGATGTACTCGACAGCCAAATCCAACATATCTGCGGTGTTGGTTTGCTGCAGATGAGTGAATGAATGAACATTGAGTTTTCTCATGACAGTTCAACTCAATGGAATTAAATCATGCGAGAACACAAGCTAGTGGATAGTAAACATTACCTTATCCATGTTGGGAACAAGATCTTGAAGTTTTCTGATTCTTTCACTGATCTTGGTTCTTCTAACCTGATCGTACAATTACAAAATGTCTAGTCACATTACATGTATAAAGAGAGAGAACCTGCCTCATCGAAGCAGTATGTAAGAAAAGAAATTTTGGGATAAGTGGAATCGTGCATTATGGAAAGCTTAAGATCGTTTAAAATGATTGCGTAAGGTGAAATTAGATTTACCCAAAAAAAAAAAAAAAAAAAGAAGGATCTCTCATAACCATTGTCTAAATATTAGTCCTTTTTTCCAATTTCAAACATGAATTTTTTAAGTTGCCATATCATACCAATTAAAGTTTTAATATTATTAGAATAATTAGAATGTGAAACTGAGATTTTAAAAAAGAAAAGAAAAAAAAAGGATAGCCTTTTTTTAGTCTTACATAGGAATTTTTAAGCTACCATACCCTACACATTTAATGTACTACTTGTAAATTTTATAGTTTTGTCATCTCCCCTTAACATCAACATACCATACTATATTTCAACCAATGACACAATGATAAAGTAAAATAATGCATGTAAATCCGTGAAGTAGTTTATAGCGTAGTGGTATTAAACACCAGTTTCCTAATAAAACATATCGGATTCAATTCCCTATCTCTTACCAATTGTAGTACCTAGAATTAAACATAATCAACGGTTAGGGTTTTGAGGTAAGAGAAGTCTAGCTTCGACACCTTCTCTCTTACCAATTTTATTACCCAAAATTAAACACAGGCATCTAAACAAGTTATTTAAGCATGTGTACCTTAATCTTATTTACCATTTCTCACTTAAAAACCATAGCCACCAACCTCAGCACTAATCTTCACCAACTGAGGTGATATTGGAACCATAATGAACTACAGGTGAAATCACAGATCGCAACCAAAGGTGTAGTGATACAAAAAATGGCTAACCAAAGGTGTGATGACACAAATAATGGCTTAGACCGCAAGAGCAAACCTAGGTTTTCATAAAAAATTAAGGTTTATCTGAGGATGCCAAATCCAACAGTGGTTCAAACGAAGATAATTGTGGTTTACATGGTTCGACTCACACTGTGGTTGCTTTAGTTCATTTGATTCCAAAGGTTGAGCCCATATGCATGTTGTTAGTAGTACATTCTCTCCTTTAGAACTTCCTGGGATAAGCTAGATCCATGACTAGCTCACCTGCAAAGAAAGGAAGGTATGGTATCGAATAGATGTAGGAAGGAGATCATATCCAAAGATTCTCCTACTCCAATCCTAAACACAAGAGGCCTCTAAAATCTTACTTGTTATATCAATTCAACCTCCCTTTCCTATAAATACTCCTACACCCCATCAAAGTAAAGGGACCCAAACTTTAGCCACAACCTCTTTACGATTCTCTACCAGTTGTTTATTCTCAACCACCTTTATTAGCTTCAACATCGGAGTGCACATGCCAAAGTCACTTCCGGCATCTCCTGGTAGCTCACAAGTACTCTTTTTGCAAGCATTACCAAACTGAGTCAAGCATTATTCAAATTCAAATTCAAATCACTCAACGAGAATTCACAATCAATACATGTGAACCCAAATTTAGATGGTGCTTTTGGCCAAGTGATATGATTTTCTATCGCTATATTAATTATTGTAGTAATGAGTAGTTATCCACTACCCTTAGAAGTTCATGTGACTAACCTATGGAGTCAGTGGCCACCTAGTCCTAAGATGTGTCAGACAACCTATATCACTTACCCACCTACCTCTTCCCTCTTCCATGTCTTTCTATAAACATAGTTCTGTATTCTCCTACAATCAAGCTTGAAAATGTTTTCAAAGAATCTCTATAGAGGGTATAGATACACTCTTGTAAACCAATTATATAAGAGGCCCTTTACCTGGCTAACTACAATGTTGTAGCATAGAGAGCTAACACAAATGGTGCTAACAAGTAACTTGATTGTATATGACATTTACCAATCATAAATCCTAACTTTTAAATAAAAATAGCACTTAAAGTCTAAGTAATAATTAGAGGGTAGCATGATTCAAGTTGGTTCAACTGTCAGATTTTCCAAACCATGCAAACCAAACTTCTTGATTATGTTGTTATATATATATATATTACAACTTAGAAAAGAGAGATTTAAATCCTAGTTTATCCCAATAAGAGATTAATAATAATATCATTAAACTATAACAATCTTGATATATGCTATATATAATTTCATAAGGATAATTTCAGTAAAAATTTTGCAATGTTTATAGCGATATGCAAGTTCTCTTTGTTTTACTAAGTCATTTTAAGTACTATATACATACATATATACATATATATATGCCAAAATTCAAATGAAATCATTTATGTTTATTCACTCTTACATAAGTGCTCTATATGTCATAGAATACATTAAAAGAGTTATTTAACCAATGCAACAAAACAAACTTAAAAGATTGAAATGATTTACTTAAAAGATAAAGGACATAATAGAAATTTTAGCATAAACTTAGGATGCTTAAATGACTCGAGCAAAATATAGAGCACTTGATAACTTTTGGTACATATAGAGAGGACTTATAGCATACTCTTTCCTAATTATATATAGCATCACTTATTTTGTATATATATAAATATATAAGAAAATTATGTATTTATCATCAAAAATTTTTTTAAAAAATTACATAATTCCAAATTATATAGAAAATATTATCAAAATATCAATGCTATATCGTATCTTGAAGATCTAATATTAGTATTTGTATATGTCACATCTTACAGATACGATATTTTTAAAAATGTATTTGAACCTATGTTGCATATCAATATATATACAAATACTATTGTCGCATTTTCAAGATACAATAAAACATTGGTATTTTAATAATATTTTTTATATAATTTGTAATTATGTAATTTTTTTAAAAATGTCAATAGATATGTATTGTACCCATAAATATATACATAAATTTAGATCTTACATGCTATATATATGTAGTAAGATTTATTTTCTATAGTTATATTTCAATTTGTTTAAGATAATATGTAAACCTATGTTCATAAATTCAAAATGAACAATGTAGTATTTTGTCGATTGTAAAATAATATGAACCAAAATCGAACCAAATATTTTGACATTATGAAAAAGTAAATAAATAAATAAAATATCAACTTACTCTCTCAGCAATACTACGTGGATGAGTAGCACATCCTCTCTTGGCACGAATTTTGCACAGCACAGAATCCTGCAACAATGAAGCATGGTCTATGGCTGCTGTTTCTCCCATGGTTTTAGGTAAACTCAAGTGATGAGCCAAGAGACCAGTAGTATGGCTTCTTTTTCCCTCTCCATCCTAATCCACGTAAGTTAAATTTGATAGTTATACCTTGATAGTACTTAGCACTATACAAAGCATACGACAAACAAAAGCACCATGAAATCTGAAATTCTCATCACCTCAGCATCCAATGAATTCAATCGCGAAAGTCCCTTCTCATTGTCATCTCTGGATCCTCTCAGATCGCCATATTGTTCTGAAGAGCTAGCCATGTTGTCCCAAGAGCCGAGCGGGAAACCCGAGACATAATTATCATCATGGCCTTCATCAAAAGCACCTCCATCTGGAGTGCCTACTGCCATGCTTCTACTTCCTATCTCAGCAATGGGACTCATTTGACGGGAAGAAGGAGGCAGCCCAGATGAGTACTTCATCCGGTTGCCCGAAGCCGAAAACCTGCTCGTCGAAGAAAAGGAGCTCTCTCCTGGACTTGTCACAAAATTTCCCATGCCTGTGGAAGCAGCAGTAGCAGCAAAACCTGCCATTTCCCATGACTAGTGAACATTCCCAATTCTAATCCACAAAATAGTTCTCTCAAGCACAACAATGCTTCCAAATATCCATATGAAAAATCAATCAAAACTATGGATTAAAGGGGGAGGGAAGGAGAGGGGAGGCGAAGCAAACTCAGACACACTCTTCTAGTAAACCAGCCTCTAAACTTCACTAAGAGAAAATGTAGAAAGATTATAAATTCATATTGAATTAGTGTGAATATTCCCCTAGGCCGTCAGCCAATAAGTGCTCGTGTTGTCGTTATATTTCTAGATCAACTTTTTCATGTCAAGTTGATGCCTTTTATTTGACTTAAATGCCTAAAGTTTTGGAGATTAATCAACAACAATCATAGTACAACCAAAACTATAATATTATATTTCAACTTGCAAGAAACACAGATCCATCAGCAGCTTCTTTTCTAGCTTCTGCCGAAAAGGAACAAAAGGTGTTAATTGGCCATTTTCAACGCAACATAATGCACCAATCTTATCCCTTTCGATCCAAACCAGATACATCTGCAGTGAACAGTGCGAAAGAAGAAGAAGGGAAAAAAAAAAAAGAAGAAGAAGAAAAATTAAAGGTACCCTCAATGTTGATATTGTTGAACAGTCCTGCCGGTGAACTGCTGTGCCTCATAAGACTCGAACTTTGTCTACCACCACCCACCATTTGTTGATAAATGTTCTGTTCAGGAACAGAGAAATTCCTTTGTGCTCGTTGAGGAACAGGATCAGTTTCAGTTTTCATAGACCCAATAACCTGAACTCGAGTTTGACTTGGACCCACTTCATTCCTCGTTGGGTCTTGCCGGAAACTTTGGGCCAACGAGTCATCGGCGCCACCCGAGATAAGCCGTGTAAGGACTCGCTCCGTTTCGGGACTCTGTCTATTACTTAAGAAGTCTTCACAGAACTCACTGTCTAGAAGAGTCGAAAAATACGAACTTGGAGCTGATCGATAACGCATTAGACCTGAACTCTGTTGCTGGTTATTCGGGCTCTGATAATCCTGGGGAAAGTTTCGATTTTGCCCGAGATTTGTGTCCATGTTGTTTTAAGTCCTTTGATAGGAAAAAGTCAAAATCTGAACCAAAAAGTTCACAAATTCCCTGCTGATTCAGAGCCAGAGATGGAGGGATGATAGAATTTGGATAATTGAAGATATGGGTATGGTTTTATGCTATCAGAATATAGTATAAGGACCAAAAGGACATGTTTTTCCACTTGTTCGTTGAAAAAGTTGCTTCAAAGAGACAAAGAGGAACACGGAAAAAAAAAAAATAAAGAACAAAAATAGGAAAAAACTAAAGCAAGACCATCTGACCTGTTGTAGATAAGGAAGAACCAACTAAATTTGACAACGAGGAGTGGAAGGTACCATACTGTTGACCATACTGTAATCTTTGAAGATGATGATTATGATATGATACTGACAAGAGAACTACAGCTGTGTGGAATAGAATATATGGGAAGGGAGCAAAAAAGACAGAGACAGTAAGGTGAAAGACGGGGGCCAACCTGAAACCGCTGTCTCTCTTACAGATTGAAACTTATAAAGTATGTGTATGTGCTTTTCCGGTGCGCTTGAAGTTGAGGTGGTGAATGGTTATGTTGTGGAATCAGTGGAGGTGTAGCTGCCACTGAGTGAAGAGAGAGAGAGAGAGAGAGAGAGAGAGGACAGTGGGGCTGATCGACTGAGAAACTTTCTTTCAGTTCCTTTAATTTTATTTTATTTATTAGAAACAGATAATGTGAATCATGGGAGAGAATAAAATATTGCCCGTCCGATGTAAGTTAGGCCTAGGAAATTTACAACTAACCTGTTTCACTGGGTTGACCCAACATTTGCCAAGAAAAAGATACGTAAGGCATCAAAAGCAATATGTTGCGTTTATATGGTGAGCATGACCTCTAAATATGAAATAAAATTTTTACATTTATGGTGCGTACAAGGAAAATCAATATTTGTTTTAGAAGCCCTTGTATAAATGTATATGAATAGGTTAAACGAGTTAATTCAATCCGATTTATCTTAGCATGTGAATTAAATAAGTCAAGTTTATTTGCCTTACTTTTAAACATGTTAAAAAAAGATTTATCTTAACTCATTTGAAAAGCGAGTTAAATAAGTTAGCTCATATTGTAAAAGTATAAATATGTTAAACAAGTTAACCTAAACCAACTCATTTTGACTCGTGGATTAAACAATCTTTTGTTTATAAAACCTCGATCGAAATTTATTTGAAAAACAAATTAAACAAATCAACGTGTAAGCTAAAAGCCACTTGTACACATTTATTCATGTGTTTATAAGATTTATTTGTATTTATAATCCACATATACATATACATTGCGTGTAATATGTGGCGAATATTTTTTCATGCATCTTTCAAACTGAGTTAGCATAAGATATATAGGGTATAAACTTTACTCATATGCTATCCCATAAGTACATTTAATGCTCCTTAAATCTTACGTGACACAACTTTAATTATAAAAATGCCTTTTAATCTAGCAGTTTAAAACACGTTGAAATTCTGAAGTTAAAGCATACTCGAGTTAGATTAATAATAGGATAGTTGATCTATTAGGAAGCTGTTGTACTAAGGAACAAAATTACGCGACCTACTAAAATGGAGAATACCTTAATGGGAGGAACTCCAACCAAGTTATTATGATACAAGTTCTCTAATTTTGAAATCAAAATCTATCTTAAAACACCATTAAACTACCTTAAACCTTTCCTTATAAAGTATGGAGTAACTTAGGCAATTTATAAATTTTTCTATTAGATTTTAAAATACCAAAATTCTAAAGTAATTTTTATAATTTGAATTTGTCAATATTTTAATAACATCTTATTCATTCAAAATACACGAAAATAGTCTTTATGAGTTTCGAAAAGTGACATTACAAAATTTATCTCATAAAACATTTTCGGACAAAGTGACATCATGAAATAAAAGTCACCAAATAGCATGTTCATAAAGCAAACATATCACTACCTGTTCAAATTTTATAATCATTTAAAAAGTTTGGTCTACCTATTGAAAATATATATAACACTAAATTCATCAAAATAAGTTTATAAGTGAAACATCTAATGAAAAATATAATAATGGTAAAGTTATTAATGGGGAAGAAGAAAAGAATAGAGTAGAAAATATAAACATAGGGATGAAACAAAAAAGAGATAGAAGAAATCAAGTAGAAATTTTTCTAAGGTTTCTTATGAATGATGCACGCTTAGGTCATTGCAACATTGCTTTTACTTTAGTAAAGTTATAAATTCAATAATTAAGATGGTTTAAATTTTTAAAATATCATATGATATTATTTTTTTTCCTGTAATATCACCTATTAATTACATGTGACTACATCTTGAAAATATAACTTTAAAAAAACTTGAATAAAATAACTCTAAATATTTAAAATTCATGTTTATTTCTCTTTCTTAATACCGGATAAGGTAAGGATTACAAAATTATTTTATACTTATTGTTATTATTTAATAATTTTACAAGATAAGTATAACTTTTGTGTACCTTAGTATTTAAGACTTAGAATGAGAAAATGACAAAATTTTAGAATTTTCATGACCTTTTTATAAATAAATAAGCAAATAAATTTACAATTGGATGGATGAAATAAGTTAACAAATGATCCACATTACGCAATTTGAAAAGGTTCAGAAGTAAGCACACTTTCAAAATGTTTGAAACTCAGATGGAAGCATGTCTCAATGTTTCAAAATTATTGCACTATATTTCCTAAATTAAATAAGGCATTGATATCCATCTACGTCTAATTAGGCCCAACAACTTTTAGCGATTATACCCATACGGTTCTTGGGAGCCAATAGGAGGCCTGGACATTCTTATCTTCTTCTAGGAAAAGAACCCTTTTTTTTTTTTTTTTTACTTAAAGCCATAATAAAAACCTTAATTTCGACCTCTATTCCTCAAGTCACTCTAGTATTGTTTGTTAAATTTTGTCCTTTAAATGTCAAAAGCATGTCATATCAAAGCTAACCATTATTGCCTCTAATTTGAAGTTATTCTTATGGGAGATTATTAAAGTAGTTACTTGGTAGGATACAATATAAGTATTTAATGTCATGTCCTGAAGCAATAGAATTATAACAGTTATATCATGTAAATTATTCTATAATATAAATTAACTTTATAATTGCTATTTTAAACTTGATTTACATAGGGTATCCATAACTAAACCGTTTTAAATTAAACAATTCGTAAATTAAACATATTATTTAACTTTATAATTATGAAAAATACATATTTACACTAAATAATTTGAGTATATTTATAGGATTTAGTAGCCTAATTATAATTTATTTAAGTAATACATAAATTAATATTAAAAGTTTTAAAAATAAAATCCAAACTTAATAGTATATCTGATCCTTAATTTTATATCTTCACTTTTAAAGAGCTAATAGTTGTTAGCTTTAGAATAGATATATAACCGTTTCTTAGCTAGTACGTATAACAACATCTATAGGAATATAAGTAATCAACAGCTCCATAAGTTAGGATGAAGATTTAAAACAATACATCAAATACAAACAGGTTTATCAATCAAATTAGTTAGATACAATATATATACAAGCAAATGCCATCACATAACGTTGTCCAATCCATCACGAGACTAAAGAAATTATACTTGCTTTAATCCAAGTTAAAGAGTTTCCATAAATTGTAACAGCTCACGATCAAATTCAAGCTTATGCAAAGAAAACATTGCTCCTCCCTCGACTACCTTTAAACCATCAACTTCACTCTTATTGCGATCTCCTCGGACGTCACTTAGTTCGATTAAAGATAAAGAAGGGACTCGTTATGCTATATAGCGTTATCTCTTTTGAAGGAGTTGATATTTAACTGAAGAACCCTAATGGGTTGTTATGCAGATCCTATTTAAAATTACAATATATTTAGTTAAATTTGGTATAAAGTGTTCGATCATTTCAATAAATCACACAAATACAAGTTAGAGCAGTAAACCAGAATTATATCATCAACTCAAAAACAAGTACATGCGCATTGTTGATTATCTAACAAATATAATCAAATACAATTTCAAACTTCCGAGTATTAAAAATTAGTACTCTAAAATATAGTAACGTATTAATCTCAACGTAATTGAACTTCCTACTTGCTCATTGAAAGTGCAACTCGTAAATGCTATCACTGATAATCCCCATAATATAATATTATTTTAGTTTCCATATAACTAACATAGATAAGTTTTATTTTGAAATTCTTATTATTATCTTCAGTTTAGGATTTTATTATACCTAATCAGTTGGGTTTTGTCTTTTACAATTATTTTTTAATTTAGGCTAGGTTCTAATTCTGTTTTACGGGTCCAGATCCAATTTAAGTTCTAATTTAGTTCCAACTATAGGTGTTATTTGAAATCTTAAAATTTTGTTTTGAACCATAATGTGAAATTAATCACATTATGCTCGGATACCCCAAATATCGTATTTGGTCTTTAATTAACACTCTAGTCCATTTGGTATACCATAACCCTAATTTAGTTATCAAATTTATTCCTAATATGACAAAATTTTATATTTTTCATATAATTACCTAAATTTAAATTTCATATCAGATTTATTTTATATTAATGTTATTATAATATTATCAATTTTGACATAATATTTTCTACTTATTAATTTCTATATTTACATATCATGTGTTATTACATAATTCACTCATAAATTACTTATTTAACACTTTTAACACCACATATATCATCCTTCATCATCCAATAACATATCAAATGTCTAATTATATCCTCAATCAAAATTTTATACTTAATTATCCTAAATTACAAAATTAACTTAAAATATATCATTTTTATCTATTACATATATACTATATAATACACCTAATAATTACATCTAATACCCTAAATACTACAAATATTATACTATATCAAAATTTAACATCCTAAAACACATAATTATATACTAAGTTGATAATTACCCATTTGATTATTTAATAAACTCAAAATCACCTATTTTATTACATTATTTTAAGACCTAAAAATCATATAAAACTTTTGAAAATAGATTTTTGAAAAATCTCTTCATATCACTATTTTAAATACTTTAATTAGTCTATAAAAAAATTTTAAACTCAAAAGTATACCCTTAAGGTCATTTATTTATAAATCGAACAAAATTCGGGTTTGTAGGATTTTTTAAGGATAGCATATTTCTAATCATAAATTCATTAAACTAAAATTTTTCCCTAAATATACATATAAAAATAATTCAAAATAAAAATTTTCATAATTTTTCATAATCATTTGATATTTTAATTAAATTAAACAAAATTGAAAGAAATTTTGGACTTACCAACCTGCAATCTTCTACCAGCATAGTGGTGGCCATTCACTCCCAAGTTGTTGTCAAGTATATGATCTCTTTATCGGCCCTATTTGCATATTATTTTTCTAATTTTTTCTAAAAATTCTTTCGTCTCTCTTCTCTCTTTTCCCTATTTTTTTTTCTAAACTCCAAACTAACCAAATAAAGTTTGGAAAGTGGTTTGCTAAATTTATAGTTGAGTTTAGGATTTTTTTCTTCTATTTTTTCCTTGCTAAGTGTACTTTGTCTCTTATCTTTTTACTTTTTTGTTGGTCGATTTTAATTAGTTGCTTTCCATTCTCCATTTCCAATTTGCCACACCTTATTTTCATATATTTCTACACTTTTTCTGATTTTTCTTTGATTAGTTATGAATTTCTTTAATTATTTAATATTAATTTAGTATATTTCATGAATTTTAAGTAATTTCATATATTTTTATCTATATGAAAATACATATATAGTAGAATTAAATACTCTTAAATATTATTTAAATTATTTTATAATTTTTAGTATACATATAATTTATCTCTATCAATTTATTAATTATTGAAACTCGTTTTACACGTTTTCAATAAATAACGAATAAAATACATATAATTTAATATTATAATAATTAATTATTTTATTATTTATTTTCCTAAATCCAAATTCACGAGATTAATTTTATTTCATTATAAAATTTGAGCTCGATCAAATAACTTACCCAATCATTCTAAATCTTACGGATCGAATCCCGAACATTATATTGCGGGGCTTACATTTAAAGTTCTATCCTCTTTGTTGGAGGTTCCTCTTCCTCCATCATCATCATTATTAGCATTATATAATTGTAGGCATAATATTGTTAATTTTGTTTAGTGTACTATTATAAAAATAACAAAGCAAATTCTTTTATTAATCATTAATGGATCATACATGTACAATGCGTCTACCAAAAATTAAAAGAAAAAAGCATACACATTAGAATTGCTTATCAAATTATAAACTTTTCAATTTGAATAATCTATTTTTAGAACTTTTTAAAAAAAATTTAACAAGATAAAACTTTTTAATAGTTTTTAGTGTAATTATTAATGAAAAGTAGGCAGATAAATATGGGTAAAACATAGAAAGTGTCTATATGATGGGTGCAAAAATATTAAAATTATGATTAAAAATTGTATTTACAATAATGAGTGGAAAGAGAGAGAAAGGAGGTGGAGGGTTGGGGAGAGGGAGAGGGATAAGGGAAAGAGATGCCAAAGATGGGTTTGAAAAATGAAAAAGAGAAAGAGAGATAAAAGGGATAATTAGGATGATAGAAAGAAAGTGAAAGGAGAAAAACAGTATTTAGATGATAGTTACTTCCTTCTTTTCTCTTAACTAATATAAATGATGATGATGATGATAATAATAATAATAATAGTAGTAATTATTGTTGTAGCTTTAGTAATAATAATGATGAGAATAAAGTATTATTACTATTACTATTATCTACTATAAAATTTATTAAAGTCACTAAATCTATTCTTAATAAAATTATTCTTACATTATTTACAATAATTATAAAAAATAATAACAACATTTCATCTAACCATTGAAACTTCATAAAAATGCAAAAAAAAAGAAGAAGAAGAAGAAGAAGAAAAGAAATGGTAATAAAAACCTATATGGAAATACAGGGCCTTAAATATATTACTAAAGAAAGTTCCTAAATAAATGGTTATTTCGTCTTAAAGGTCCTATTAAAACAAAGTTTAGGTATTTTAATATAGTGGTTTATTTTGATTATTATTCATCAAATTATATATACTTATCTATGTATAACAGTTAATTTGGATTTCATTTTTTTTTTCTATTACTTTTACATGACAACATATGATTAGAAAGAATATAAATAAGGATTAAGAATACCATTTAGAAGAGGTAAACTTAATCCAATCCCAGTCAAGACCTCTAATAAAGATATATCGCTAAATTCCTAACTATTATTCATTAATTCTCTAAACTATTTTTTATTTTTATTTTTCCTCAATCAATTTTAGTTTAGATAAATAGTAGGGCTGTGACCTAATTCCAAGGAAAAGAATGGACATAGTCTATATAATCATGGTAAAATACACTGTATAGATTTGTGCATAAATTGAGATATACGGGTCAAACCTACCAAGAATCTTGTGATGATCTCGTCATGTGATGACTAGGTTGGTGCCAAAATAGTAATATTACCTACCCACAACATGGGAATAATTTTTTTATTTTTCGCTTTCAAGAGACAAAAAAAATCTACTAACACTCAGCTTTTCGTTTCTTCCTTTTATACGAAATTCAATAAAATAAGCTCCATCAGTTTTGGAGACACCGAACGTATATCTTATAAAAATGTTATATATGTTATATATATATATATATATTATATGCGTATTGGCATCGACATCGTGACGCGTGTGGATTTTGAAAAATAATAATAATGGAGTTTGGAATCATTGCAGCACTTTATTCTTAGCACAATAATGCTCTATTATTTATATATTTTAATTTATCGTCGGGTGGGGACGGTAGTAACTTGAGGTGCACGCAGAGACCCTTGTATTTAAGACTCAAAACAAAAGATGCTCTCGAACTTTAGAAATTTTACAATTTATTGTTTTTCTCGTACCTCCATAAGTAAAATGTTCAATTATTTGTGGGTGCTATTTATTGTGCTGTGTTAAAAACAACGGTTTGATTTGGTTTATGATTTGGAATGTGGATCTAATTTGATGTTTTTATCCGTTTCTATTTATACTTACCATTAGCAATTTGGATTTTAATTCATAAGATCTTGATACGACTCAACATGATATAAATAGATTTGTGTATAAAAATAATTAGATATAAGCACAAAGAAGTCCAATCAGTTCAAATTCATTTAAAATTATATCTAGGTCTAATTTATATCTACCTCCTACATCACTTATAAACTACTTTAAACAATTCTCATAAACATATCATAAACTCGTTTAACTTAGGATTTGTAGTGGGCTAATTTTGTATTAAGCTAAACTCATTGTTAGTTCATTTATTAATTAATTATTTATTTTGGTTTGACTTTTTAAGTTAAATAACAGAATCCATACAGTCTGGTTTCTAAGTAGGATGACTTAAGGAAATTTGGCCTAATAAGCTCGAAACAAGGATTATTGGATTGATTTATTTGCTCTCATCCTTTTTCAGGCTTACACACTTAATAAGGCAGGCTACTAACTTTAAGCCCATAATAGACTTATTAGGATAGCCTTAAATGAGTAAGTTTATTTATGGCCATTGATTATTAGTGTGATCTAACGGTTGTTATTGAACCCAAGAATCTATAAATACTTAATTATACCTTTTCAATAAGGACTGCAAAAGCTCACATATTAGAGAAATAACATTATTTTGTGTATTCTTTGTCCTTAAATATCAAAATAGCCTAAGTGGAGAACAATTCAATACTTAAGAATAGTGATGTTGATGACTAATAGATTCCTTACATGTCACAAGTATGCTTGAGTTACTGAGATTGTCTATTTTTTATCCCAATCATTTTTCTCCAAAATCTCCTTGTAATACCATTTTTCTCCAAATTCTCCTATTCATAATTGTTATATCCAAAGTATTTATATATTTTTATATAGACTATGAATTTTTGAATTGTACCTTCATAGATAACCTACCTCATTAAGCCTTCTTGTGTCTATATATTCTATTTATCATTGTTATATTCGAAGTGTTTGATAATATTTCTAAATGGATTATGAAGTATCGAATTGTAATTTGTACCTATATAAAGAAGGTAAAAAATTTGAGTTACATTGTTTAACCACGGCAATTAAAATTCTATTGTGAACTCTTATCATCCCTCTTGATTATTATAGAACACAAATAGATGATTATAAGCAATTTATGAATGGTAAAATTATTGGGTACTTTCTATATTTAGTTTTATTTATACATTGGATTACATCATAGTTTACACTGTGTAGATATGGTATAAAAGAAGTCTTAAATGTTAGTGGTCTTATGTAATTGCTTTATCAATAAAAATAATTTCTTTTAAAAAATATAACTATATTTGTAAATATTTTATAAATTCATTATCTCCATTTTCTCTTTCTATATATAAGTATTTTATAAATTTATTTATAACATTTTAATCAATAAACGAGTTTATTATAGATGTAAGATAAGTTTATTAAATAAATCGATTTAGGAATTTAATTTTTTATATACAACTAATAAATGAATCATATTATAAGTTGAGCTTTTTTTGACACAAGCATATTTAAATATAAAAACAAAACATAATAAAATAACATGAATTGCAAGCCGTAATTATATTGCAACTGTTTATTTTTTTTAAAGAAATTTATAACGACAAGTATGCTTTTCGATATTATCATTCCCGTCCAATCATTGCTTGTTGTCTCTGCATCGTCTTTCCTATGGTAATTTTCTTTCTTTTCTCCTTTTCTTTTTTCACAATTCCGACGAGGAAATTCAATAAATGGGTAAAATCAATTTGGACTCGTTTTAATCTTCTAAGTTTTAGGACTAAATTAAAAGTTAACTCTAGTAGGCGATTGTGCAAGTGATAACTCAGTGTCTTGTCTTGCGTTTTTTTCCCTAATTTATACTTCCAAAAAGGTTATTCTAGAGTGGGAATATGAAAGTTTTAATAATTTGCTTATGATACGAGTTCAGGTTGCTTTTAGAATCTTATGGTGTTATTTTATATGTTCTTTCATTTATGGTATTTCTTTGATATGATATACAGATTACATCTGTTTGCCTTAAATATCCATATTTGAAAATGCATTGATCTTTTCAATAATAAGTTTATAATATAAGCCCATGTTTCCTCATAGATTTGAAAAATTGTAATGGAGAGAAATATTTCTACTTTTTTGTCTAATTTTCTTAAGAAAATGAAAATGAAGAGAAAATAAAGTTCATATTTAACAAAGTAACCCCTATTTCATTTGATGATTTTTTTTTTTCTAATTACATTACAACATAGGGATGAGAGATTCTCGTTTCTATTAATTCTGCAATCGTCTTCTCATTTCTATCGGTTTCCATCCATTTCTCATTGAAATTAGAAAGAGAAAGTTGAGCTCAAAATAATGCTATTGAATTCAAACTAAAAGATAGATCTGACAATGAGAAAGGTTAAAGGTTTAAGGGTCAATCCAAATTGAATTGAGATCAATAAAAATATTATAATATAATTTGTATTTATTTATAAATTGAAAAAAATTACATCCATTATTAATAGTTAAACATTGAGAGTTTTTTACTGTTTATTTTTTATTTTTCTTTAATCTACATTTACTCTTTTAGTAAATTAGTATGTTTTTTATAAAATAAAAAAATATATATATCCATTAACATAGAAAAATACCTAGTGAACTCTTATAAAAATCGAATTAAACTGATATAATCAACTTAGTTAAACTGGAATCACTATCAATGAAGATCAAATTGATGATTCGAATTGGTTTTATCAATGTATCAAGTCAAGTTAAATTAGATTCACCAGATCAATTTAGATATGATAACACTAGCTCAAAATAAAAATCTATTTACTCATTTCTTTCCATTACAGCCGATTTCCACTGTTTAATCTATGAAACATAATATTTCAATTCAGTTCCATCCAATTCCTTCTGTTTCGTCCAATGCAAACACAATGTCCTTTTTCTTCCATTCCATTAACCAAACGATTGACACGAAATGCAGTTCGGAAAGCCCTTGTTTGACTTAGCAGTTGAAGTGAGAGCACTAGAGGATATGTTTCTTTCCTCTTGTGACCTCACGTGATCAATCAGAATGGACTTGCTCGTAGGACTATGATTTTGTTTTACCAAAGGCCTAGCAAAATTGAAAGAGGGCCCAATGCTTTTCCTTGGGAATAAAATTAATAGTGGGCCTGATTTATTTTATTTGGTCCAATTTCAAACAAGAAAACAATAGAGAGAAAGGGACGGATCCGACTCAACTCATGGTTGAACTTGCATGATCTGGCGCGCCCGTGACACAAGGGGTGGTTGAACCTAGGTCTGTTTAACAAAAAAAAGAGAAAAAAAGAAAAGAAAAGAGGAAAACAAAGCAATTAAATGGTGATATGACAACATATATTGAATGAATGCCGAATGAAGAGCAAATGAAATCAATTAGAGGAAAAGTAGATGAGGAAATGAATTGGATGAATAAATCCAATAAATGCTAGGCGACAAATTTTTTATACGTTTTGAAAATTATATGTGATTATTGTGATTTCTGTACATCTGAGAAGTAATTAACATTTTGAAATTTTCAAAATAGAATTTTTGAAATAATGGATTCAAAATTTTCAACGAACGTACGTAGTATAAATTTCATATCGATACTCATCGAGACTTCACAAAAACTCGTTCTTCATTCTACATGCCTTTGAAACATTCTGTATTATTTTTTAGCACAACAATATTTTATACATACTACTTGAAGTTTTCTCGATTAAAATTTACTTTCATTTGCTACACTTTATAACATAAATGTACCTACTCTATAAGGTACAATTTATTTCTATTTGGAAAAAAAAAAATACTTTATGCTAAACTCTACTCTCTACTAGAAATATTTTCTTTTCATTATGAATAATTTTTTTCATATTTCTTCCTTTAAGTTCATCTCTAAAAGGGATGAAAATTAAACCTGAGGAAATCGAGATTCATAATTACATGTAGGAAGATACTCTACTAATGCAAAAATTTTGCAATAACAACGAGGTAGGTGATAAATTTGGAGTCCAACAATTACCCTCCACCCATGTGCATGAGCGCCAACCTAGAGAAGGGATCCATATCATGAGACAGATATTTTTCATGACGGCATAAATGTGAATGATATAGATGAGCATGTCCTGGAGGCGGAGTGTAAGGTATGCAAGCCCAAGGATTGGATTGATAAAAAAACATATAAAATAGTATCACCCATTAGAGTATAAGGCAGTAAACTCATGATTTATTCAAATGCAATTGGTGGAGATGCAAAAGAAAAAATGAAGTTGGAAAGTAATCGACCAAGATTGCATGTGTTTGGTTGTCTTTTAAGTCTTCGTTGTTGCTTTTCGGGTTTTTTATTTAAGTTCCTATGTTATGAAGTGCATGTTAATCACTTCTGTTGTTGTATCATATAAGGTATTTAATGTTATTACTTCAATTGTGACTTGGTGTTGAGTGTTGTGCAAATAACATGTACTTTAATGTACATCATGGTTTTATTTTGAAAATTTGCTTTGCATGTGTTAGTATGCAAAATTGTCGTTTGTATATTTTTTTTTTCAAATTTTAAAGTCGCATATATTAGTACGCATAATTATTGTTTATGGAAAGAGAAAAATAAAACAACCCGAGAAAGGAGAAAAAATTTTCAAAAAAAAAAAAATTGACTAGTCATGGGCCACCGAACTGGCTTGTGAATCCGCGGGCCTTGTTGAACCGACCCTAAACCGGCCTTGGTCAAGTTAGTCTTGGTTCAAGGGCCCTTAAGATCATAATAAGTCGAGTTTGGGCTGGGTTCGACTCAACCCTAAGTCTAGATCAGCCCTACAGCAACACTTATATGTTAACCCAATTTAATCGCTCTATCTCTTTTTTCCTCTCATTTTCCATGGCTTTTGTTGTTTCTCATATATATGATAGGTTTTTGGCATTAAACTTTAAACTTTTTATTTACTCAAAACTAAAAGATGTTCTTGAACTTTAGAAATTTTATACTTTACTATTTTTCTTATATTTCCATAAGAATGATGCTTAATTCTTTCTAGGTGTAATTTACTGTGGTAGGTTAAACAGATGGGGTTGATTTGGTTTGTGGTCTAGATCTATTTGATTAGTGTTTTAATCTATTCTTATTTACACTTGCTGCTAGCAATTTGGAATTCAATTCAAAATATTGGAAAACCATACAACACAACTTAAATAAGTTTGTGTACAAGAAAAATGGATATGAAATCAAAAGTTTTTTTTACCATTTTAAGCCCATTTAAATTTGGCAAAAAAAAAAAAACCTTTTAAATTTGTATCTGGATTTGTATCTAGCTCTTAAATCACTTATGAACTCATTTGTTAAATAATTTTCATAAACATATCGCGAATCCATTTAACTTATGGTTTTAATAATTTTCAAAGTCACTTTAGACTTTAGCAGCACCGCAAAATCATAAGTTAGTATTTTTAGCTTTCAATATCTTTCTTCTTCTCATATTTTCATTTTATTGTATAAATATCTTTTTTCCAAATTAAAAATCTTAAATAAAGGTATAAGATTTATTACTCTTAACTACATATTTTTCCTATCATATTGTAGTTTAAATAGGCTAAAAATTATGAACCCATGTTTCATTGGTTTATTTTATTTTATTTTATTTTTTTGGGAAGAGTTTTGAATTATGTTATATTTTAATGCTTGTTAGATAGATTGATGCAAGTTATTTTTTTTTTTTGGTAAACAAGTAATCAAGTTTCCTTTTTAGTAAGATAAAATTTACACCAATTTGTAACTCTGTACTTATGATCTATATACATTAACTCATGAGTGGAAAATCTAAATAATTAACTATCTATATTTAATGAAAATTTATAATGTTATGATTAAGGAAGTATTATTTCCTTCCCATAACACCTCTTACACCCCAACCACTCCCTCTCTTATTTGGTTTATTTTCAAATTCAATATACAATTATAAATGACCCACCTTACTAAGTTTTCTTGTGTCTATATATTTTATTTATCATTTTTATGTTTGAAGTGTTTGGCATTATTTCTAAATGGACTATTGAAGTGTTGAGTTGTATCAATATAAATGAGCTAAAATTTTTTGAGTTACATTGGTTAGCCAAAACAACTAAAATTCTATTGTGAACTCTATTATAATTTGTGTGTACAATATGCTAAGATATATTTTATGTATTTATGAATATTGTTTATAAAAGATAAGTATTTATTATATTTATATATTTTTTTGCTGATATATATTTTACAATGAAGTCCTATAGATAACTAGAGTATATATATATTTATAATAAATGTATATTATTAGTAAGATTTCATTGCATTATATTATCTAAAAGTTGTCATTGGTCAAATAAATATGTAGAAGGGATATAGATATTTAGACTAACATGTTGTATAATTAATGTCATTTTTATTGGACTAAAGGAAATATATCCAAGTTATATAAGTGGGTGCTCAAAGTTAAGTAGGTACACTAAACATGGCCTACTAATAGAGGATACCGTATGTTTAATGTCATTGGTTCCTCTTCCATATAAATGAACATAAATAATCTTTAGACTTGAAACCTTTATATATCTTATATATATGGAATGTTGTGTTTTAATGCTATTAAATACAGTCTTTATTTGAATTGTAAATAATACGGTTATTAAGTATGGTATAAAATATAAAGATGACAGTGATGAATCAAGATAGAATTCATTACTCACTTAGATTAAGGAGTCGATATTTAAGACTACTTAGTTAAGATAATAGTGATTTGTAAGATCGTAACTATGACAAATATTATCGAGTTTATTTTATCTTAAAAATCAAGTAAAATGATCAAACATTGATGACATGATATACAATGGTTTAATCAGGATACCATTTAATGAAGAGATTTAATTACATAGTAATCGATTCATAGTGGTTTCTCATTTACACTTTTTCTATTATGTTGGATAACCAATAACTATTGCTATACGGTTATTTTGGTTTATGTTTAGATAAATATTACCTTCATGTATAGAAACTTAGAGTTACACACTATAGCACGATTAATGAGAACAAAGTTTTAACAAGAAATTTTAATGGATACTAAAATTTGTTAGTATTTATTTTGAAGCTAAAATATATTGATTCGAAATAATAAATTGGAAGTAATTTATTTTATTGTATAGTATATATTTATGATTAAGTACCTTTTAAAGGTTATGTATTTTATTTGTTTTTTCGTGTAAAAGTAGATGGAATTTATTAATTCCATGTTTAATTGCTATTGAAATATTCATGGTAATTGAAAAGATATGAAATTTATTAATTCCATATTCAATTACAGTTGAAAATTTCATGGCAATTAAAAATTATTTACCATTAATTTCATATTTAATTGTTATGCAATTGAAAGGTTTTAGAAATTGAAAATTTCATATAACGAAAGGTTTCTTTCATTAATTTTTAAAAGAGACAAGGGCAGAAGAAAGAGTTAAAAATAATAATTTTCTATTTAAAGAAATACACAAAAAAAAACTGAAAAGAGATATAATATTTTACTTTCTAATTCTAATCCCAGTTATTTAGTAATATAATTGATTAGAATTTATTCTCGTTAACATATATGTGGCTACTGCCAGCGAGACTACGTTTAGAGTTCTTATGATAAGCACATTTTGAAACACAAATTAGATTCAAATTTCAATTAAACTTTATCCCTAAGAGGAGACGATACTTTTCATTAGGGAAAATATAGTTTTATAATTTTTTATTAATATATATATTTTATTGCATGCAACACATAGTATTTTTTTTTTTATTTCTGCTGCGTTCTTTTTGATATATAAAACCTAACGAACTCTTTTCATCCCTCGTGATTATTATAAGAACCCAAATTGATGATTATAAGAAATTTGTGAATGATAAAATTGTTAGGTATTTTTTATATTTAGTTTTATTTATACGTTGAAGTGCATTTGGTTCACATAGTATAGATATAGAATAAAAGAAACCTCAAATGTTAGTGGTCTATATAATTGTTTTATTAACACGAGTGTTTTCTGTTGATAAGATATCTTGAACATGGGCCTCTTAGACTCACCTCGACCTGCCTAGACCCATGGCTCAGCTTGATTCGCTAATGCTTGGCCCTACTGTCTCTATAGCCAACCTTAGTATAAGCCCAACAAACGGTCTACCTAATCTCAAAGCTCATTATAGCTAGTAGATAAGAGGATAAGGTTCAAAGACTAGGTCAATAGTCATGACCCCACAAATTCGAATCGGACTACACATTCCTTCCACCCATGTCATATGGATGTATTAAAGTGCTACTCTCGGTTTCTTAACTTCTGGTTGCCTTTTCTATAAAATCAGCTAACATCCAAAATGGTAACTTAGTTACACTCTTTGCATATTCGAACTATATTCGAGCTTCTTTGTATAATTATATTCTCCTTACATATGAAGTATTGATTTAAGTATCGTAGTGACCACGCTAAATTACATTCTAGCAT
The DNA here is from genome assembly GCA_024138005.1 of Lumnitzera racemosa. Taxonomy (NCBI): domain Eukaryota; kingdom Viridiplantae; phylum Streptophyta; class Magnoliopsida; order Myrtales; family Combretaceae; genus Lumnitzera; species Lumnitzera racemosa. Next base: position 15,204,572 of record JAMXBC010000006.1, read on the forward strand.
TCTTCACCATGTATTCTTTTAGAGGCTTATTACTCAAATGCAAAGTCCAATCCACGATACTCTATTAGTAAAATTCTATAAATAATACTTTCTTTTAAAAATTTCTATTATATCTGTAAATATTTTATAAATTTATTATAGCTGTTTTTTCTTTGTATTTATAAGTAGTTTGTAAATTTATTTATAACTTTTTATTCGATAAGCATGTCTAATTTGGATACAAACCATACTTATTAAACGTATAGGCTTAAGAGTTTAGGTTTTTATATACAATTAAAAAAATAAACAGATTTTATCATAGTTTAACTTTTTTTAGACATGAATCTATATCAATAAAAAAAAAAAAAGAAACGGAACAGTAACATGTATTGGGAGTTCTAATTAGACCACAACTGGTTTTCGAAAAAAACAAAAATTACGAAGACCAGTATGCTATTTTATATTTATGCACATCTTTTCCGTCCAATCATGGCACGTTCTCTATATCTTTCCCATTGTAATTTTCTTTTCTTTTCTCTCCCTTTTTTTCTTTTCGCCTCCAACATTGTAATATGTTTATAGGAATTTATTGGCTGAGACAGAAATATATTCGATTGGGCTGGGTTTCTTGTGTAGACATAACATTAAAATAAGCACACGATACTGAGGAAATTCAATAAATGAGTAAGATCTATTTGGACTCATTTTAACATCTGCTCTTCTAAGTTTTAAGACTAAATTAAAACTTTAGTAGATTATTGTGCAAGTATTAACTCGGTGTCTTGTATTTTATTTTTTCACCCTAATTTATGCTTCAAAAAGGTTGTTTTAGAGTGAAAACTTGAAAGTTTTAATAATTTGCATATGATACGAGTTCATTTTGTTTGTAGAATCTAATGGTCTTATCATACATGTTGACAGATTAGTTTATCCTTGTTTCAGTTATGGTATTTTCTTTGATATAATATACAGCCTACATCTTAAGACATCTTTTACCTTGAATATCCATATTTGAAAATGCATTTATCTTTTTGATAATAAGTTTATAATATGAGGTCACGTTTCCTCATACATTCCAAAAATTGCAATGGAGAGAAATATTTCTATTTTTTTTTTGTCTAATTTGCTTAAAAAAAAAAAGAAATGAAGGGAAAAAAAAGTTAATACTTAACAAAGCCACCCTGATTATGTTTGATGATTTTTTTTTTTTTTCACTTACAAATTGCATTACAACTTGAAAGAGGAGGAATTCTTATTGCTATCAATTTTGTAATCATCTTCTCATTTCTATCAATTTCCATCCATTTCTCACCGAAATTGGAGAAAAAGAAAATCAAACTCAAAAGGAAACTCTTTCTACTCATCTCCATCCATTTCCCCTAACCTTCCCTCTTTGCTAAATCTATGAAACATGATATATCATTTCAGTTCCATCCCCTTCCTTCCGTTTCGTCCAATGCAAACACCACGGCCGTTTTGCTTCGTTCCAGTAAACCAAACGATAGAAAGTCACGAAATGCAGCCTGGGAAGCCCTTGTTTGACGTATATGTTTTTGTTTATCCATGGGCCTAGCAAAATTGCAAGTGGGCCCAAGGCTTTCCCTTGGGAATAAAATTAAGAGAGGGCCCTCATTACTCGAACCAATTTCAAACAAGAAAACAATAGAGATGGGCCAATAATTATTTTAAGAAGCCCATGAGTTAAGAGAGCCGCAAACAGAAGAATAAGATCAACGGCAACAACACATATATGCTAGCCCAATTTCATCGCTTTATCTTTGTTTTCCTCTTATTTTCCATGGCTTTTGTTGTTTCTCACATATATGATGGGTTTATTGCTTTAAACTTTCGATCGAACCATTTCCGTTAGATTATTACTTCCATGGCATGTTTATGTGTATGTAAAATCCACGCAGCCCACTTCTCGTTTCAAAATTTCATAAATATATCAAGGGTTCGTTATTTTTCTCTTTTATGAGACATTTTATGATACTAATATCTTACTTTTACATTTTCAAGGGAAAAAAAGGCCAAGTAATAATTATGGAATATCTCGTAAACATAAAGAAGTGCAATTTCGCAAAGTATTTCTTAGAGACAATGTCACTATTATTATCTAAACTTGGACTAAAATTTTAATTTATTAACTTGAATTTTTAAGTTATCAAATTTGATATCCAATTAAAATTTTTTGTATCATTATTATTATTTATCAATCTAACCATCGATCATATATATATATATGTAATGGATGGTAATAATAATACGAAAAGTTTTAATTAGATACTAAATTTGATAAACCAAAATTTTTTATAGTAAGTTAAGTTTTTAACCGTAATTTAAGTAATATTTTCGACATTATCTCTACTCCTTAAAAGAGAGGGGGAAAAAATCCACGCATGAGTCCGGCGAGGCTGAGGCTAGAACACCGACCATTGAAGGGCTGTCCTCCTCATGATGTGATTTTCGTGAATGGGGAAAAAGAAAACGACATTTCATGGTTAAACCATCCGAAACCACTTTCTTTTAGATGGACATTGATTTTGGGTTTTTTCGTTTGATAGCAATAGAACTCCTAGCCAAATTGTTGTTGTTCACGATGTGAAAATGATATTCACCAACACTCCTTCCATGTAGGCCAACCTTTCAGAATGAAGCTTCGAGATAGGGCAATAGTACTATCTCAGAAACAGACAGTATCTTCACTATATTTGCATTAATTGTAGCCGTCCCACTTCCTACTCCTTGAAACACCAAATCGGTGGTTGTAATGTTAGAGGTTAGGTTCCAGTGGGGTAATGGTACTATAAAAATGGTTGATCGATTACATGTGCAGCTATCAAATTATAACGTTACAGCTAGCAGAACTCGATTTTGTGTGACGAGAAGAGAAGTCCAAGACTATATATGAAAAGAACTAATATCTAAGGAGGGACCATTGTTCTTCTTTTCCAGCACCAACCACCCCCCAAAACTCTATACATCAACAAGAACTTGCAAAAATATTGGAAAAGATTTAATTCATACTGCAGCAATTATCATGCAAATTAAAGAAGGGAAAAGAACAAAAAAAAGAAAGTATCAATTTCTCATGATTGGAAAAATGACACATCAAATGAAGAACGACGGAGGTTAAGTTTAAATAAAGGACGGATGAAATTTTTAAATAGTTCAAATATAGGATGAGATTATTAAAATGATGTAAATAGAGGGTAAATATTATCAAAATGGTAAAAATTGGTGATGACATTACTAGGGATGGAAATTATACACCAAAAAATAAATGTTTTGTACTTTTCAAGTACCGTATCACTAAAATTCAAGAACATTACACTAGTTGTAACGTTATATTGTAATTATATCATTTTATATAATGTTTACCATTTACTAGAACCGTTAAAAATGTGTCATCTTTCTTTAACATTAACAAATATTGGGTCATTTATTAAGATGTCAATGGAAATCTATTTTTTAATCTTTTAAAGCATTTAGTTTCTCTTAAAAGTGTATATTTGAATATATTTCTTCTTAAACTCTTAACAAGTTTTCTAAGTATATCCATTAAGAACAAATCAATTGTCATTAACATAAAGTTACAATGATTGTGAATCATTACACCCGACTTGGAGAAACCATTGTAATCCATTTGAGCAAAATTCTAAAACACCCTCACTAGAAAACTTCAAAATTATAATGGGCAAATCATAGGATGTCTCTTCAACTAGTAATCAAGTTTGTATAGGCCTTCTAAAATTTTCAAATCATGAATTTATTTCCTTATAATTTTTAAAAATACGGGCATACATTCCAAGCTCGTTGCTATTTGTAACAACTGTAGCGACAATTTGGAGTTTTAGAAAAAGTATTGAGAGATTATATGCATATATTTAGAAGTTATTGGAGGCAAAATTGTACTTTGAAAATTTAGAAATATATCCATACATGATCAAAACTTAAGAGGTTTGCAGTTATACCAAATCATATGGCGATATATAGCCGTATATTAAAAAAGCAAAGATAGACTTTTAGTAATAAATTGGAAAAAAAAAAAGGTTTTGTCGTGCCAATAATTTTAAGAGAATTAAGTTTGCAAACTTAAAAACTTGAGCTATTACTCTAATTTAGGTACATTTCAAAGGTACTTCTGTAACTTTTCGTATCCATCTTGGTTTTATTTGGTAGTTAAGTATTCAAAACTGAAGATATGCTATTTCAAATCGTTTTAAATTTTAATAAGGATAATTGATATTTGGAAAGAGGGATTTTCATCATCTTTTTTTTTTTTTTTATCAAGGGAATTATAAAGTAGCGAATAACTATTATAGAGATTTTCTACATTTTTTTGTTAGATACTATTTATCTATTTTTGGAAGCTTTTCTGGCTTATACTTTTTATTAGTAATGACCTTTTAACATTTATAATGTTTCAACTTTGTTGTTTTTTAATAATTCTACTTTTCTATTGATGGCCAAAACTTACCTTAGGTCTCGAAGCCTAAAAGGGAGGAGAGGGCCCAACAAGAACAACTTTAGCTTAGCATATGGGAAGAAGCACCCTAGACAACTAAGAAGGTGCTCAACCCTCCAGTGCTCTACTCTTATTAACGCCCCCATCTCCAATAGGGCTTAGGAGCCATAATATATTCAATGTGATGAGAAGATTATAACATAGCACGCGAGCAGGCCCATTATTGGGCCATAATGTAAAGATGAGTTACTAGGCCTTGGCCTAACTGCCCAGGGTAGACCTAACCTTCCAAATACATCGTCGCACTTACATTAGGTTTTTACATATTGATTTGAAACTCACTTAAATATTAAAGTGATCATATTGAAGGAAATTTTGGCATACATTCTAACACATTTATTATTTTATATGCTTAAAGAAGCCTAATATAAGTTAGATGAAAAATCATTGAGAATATTTCTTTAATTATTTATCTATAAGAGATGTCCTTTATGAGTAGACAGTTTTCTTCTCTATGGAGTTAAAATCTCTGCATTATCAATTAGTACAAAAATAATGCAATTCTTAATATATGATGTTGTATTTCCTTAGTTTGAAGATTTCTAACTCTTTTCTAAACCATATATCATTTCATATAGATATGAAAATCATCAATAGTCATTTTAGTGACTAGTATATTTTCCTTAGTAACAACATTTGACCAATTATAATTTTCGTTTTTATTAATTCATTTTTTTTTCCGTTACCAATATCTATCGACCATCGACAATTCTTGTTCTTTTAATCATACTTACGAGAGAAATCTCGAAGGCAAAGATAGCACTTAAAAGGGTCGTAACAATTGCAATACCTTTTTGAAAATGGAAACAACTCTTGGTATGCAATGCTATATCCTATCAGTTTGAAGATTGTCACACTATTCTAAACAACATAATCCGTATAAGTGATTTAATTTGTAATAGTCAAATAAAACTATTATATATGATAGGGGTAAGTGAGTAATTTTATTGTAGAGAGTATCCATTTGGACCTTGTTTCATCAGATAGATTTTGAATGGGTAATGAAAATTATAGGATAAATTTCGGATAATAATTTTTCAAAAGTTGTTCTCACAAGGTAGAATATAAATATAAAGTTAAGGTACCCTATTCTATCCTAAAACTCATTATCCAATGTATATAGAGTATAGATTCTATGGTATGTCAAACATGATGTTAATAAATAAATAAATAAATAACATTATTGCTTTTTCTATTTTAGTTTTAAAGAAAATAATAACAATAGTCTAATTTGTAATAATATCTTAAGATTACACGGAGTTTATGTCTACTATCTAGTCCCTCTCTCTTTTTTTCTTATTCTTCTTTGTTGGTAAAAAAATCTCTCTTCTTTTATTATCTTATTTTTTTTTATCTTCGTTCTTCATTTACTAACTCTAAACTAGTGAGATATTAAAAATATTTCGGTTTTTAAAAATTCTTTAATATTTTTTAAAGTTTTTCTAGGTCGCCTTAATACATTCTAACCAATCAAAACTATTAAAAAAAAATAAATTAAGACTTCAAAAAGAAAAGAAAAAGTAACCTTTTAAAATTCCTTATAATTTTCTCTATCCAAAGAACTGACGTTATTGCACAAGAAACCTAAATGGTGTTTATTCACCATAAAAAATCAAGTCAAGAAACCAGAGATAAACCTAGTCTTATACATTTAGAAGAAACAAATTAAATATAAGAAAAGTTAAAAATTTTATTTAACCAACTATTTAACAATTATTTTAAAGAGCATCTATTAGAGGAAAAATTATAGTAAATTATTGATAAAAAATTATGAACACAAAGCTGCCATGCCCACGAAAAGAGCTTGTATCGGATATAATAATATATCCGAGTCCTGCACAGTAGCATTGGTTCGTTGCGAACCTATCGAGGGGTCCTCTCAAACTCTCAAGGGGTCCGGGCTCATAATGTTGCACAGTTCAACCGGTCCCTCGTAGATCCAATCTCTATACTGTGCTTAGCCTTTTTTTGCCTCAATCATTTGCTCATTTTTCCATCCAATCCACACATCTTTGCTTCCCTTTTAACTTCTCGTCACTGTTCTCGAGAAAATCCCATTCAATTATATGTTCTCCCCAAGCTCCAGTTCCAGTCCAAGAATGTGATAATGTTATCCGTTTAAAATAAATATAAAATTATACGAGTGTCTTATCTAGATATTCTTATGTGCCTATCTGTGCACACAAAGTTATTTTTTCTTTCATTTACGTTGCGTTTGCTTCCTGGGAAGGAAATCGTCATTCAGGTTTTTTATTACATTTGGAATAGCCTTTTTTTTTTTTTTGTTAGCAAAAAAATACGTCACAAATAGTGCCTATTCCATCTAATCTAGAATAGATGAGGAATTGTTATTCCTTCGATTCATTAAAAGAATTACTGTTCCCCATGAATTATAAATTTTATTCTCAAAAAAAAGCTCAATAATACAATAAAATAATATCAGAATTGCTATTTCTTTCCGATGTTATTCTATTCCAATAAATCAAATGCAGTGTTAGATATCGTAAATTTAGTTTTATGGATATACATTTTCTTTGAATTGATTAATTTATTTGCTATTCCTAAATAAACACTCATGGAGTCCTTTTTTTGTTTTTTTTTTTTTTCATCATCCTTCCTCTTGCAACAAGTCTCACTTAAGCAAGATAAAAGTCGATTATGTAATGCACACTTCCCCTATCCCAAGCAAATTAAAAGCCTGGCATTGCTAATGAGGACGCAAACTCTAAAAAGTAAAAGGCTAAACTAAGGTTTGCGGCGCAATAAATTCAGATTTAATATGGCACGATTTAAATGGGTTAATAGTTAAAAAAATTTGATTTGATATACTAATGGGACCCGTTTAAATATGATTAAATCTATATTTGGATTTGAGTCCAAGTTTAAAAACCTAGACATGAGATGTGCTATATATTTTTTTATACTTGTATTTTATTACACAAACTATTAATTGAGAAATCTTAATAAAAGTAATGAGATACTTTTAACTATGCATTCTTTATACTATATTATAGTTTAAATGAGTAAAAAGTTTATAAAACTCATATGTACATATTTTTACTATCTTTCATCAAAATTCAATAGATAATGTGATAAATTTTGAAATTAACATTAATAGTAATACTAATATCCATTTAACTCATAGTTTTATTTAATTTAATAATGTTGTGTAACTTAAATTTTAGTCATGTTATGTAACTGTAGGATCGGACTTGATATATAAAGTTTAAGGCAATAAGTTAAAGAATCTGATCAATCCTACATTATAAAATAAAACTAGAAATATTAGTAAAAATGATCCCATAAGTTTGAATTTAAAAAAATAAGTAATAAAATAATAGAATATTATAATATCAAAATTTAAATATATTATTAGTTATTTATCAAAAACGTGAAAAAATAAGTTCCGATAACTAATGAGTTATTAGAGATAAATTATATATATACTAAAATTTATAGAATAATATAAATAATATTTAGGAGTATTTACTTGTACTCTATATGTATTTACGTGTTGGTATAAATACGCGAAATTACCTAAAATGTCTTAAAATGATAAATAATTAAAGAAAATTATAGAAAAAACCAAGGAAAAATAAGAAAAAAAATCAAAGAAGTGGGGAATAATCTAGATTTGGGTCATGGCAGGTTAGGGAAGAGGAAAAAAAATTGTACCAATTAAATTCACATATTTAAAAAGTCAATTTGGAAGAGATAAAGTACTTGTCAAATCAAAATTAATACACCAAAATTTTCTAAAAGTCCTATAAATAACCAAAATTTTTCAAAAGCTTATTTGGTCTGTTTAGCATCTTAGAAAATTTGAAAAAGTGAGAAAATTAGGGTTTTTCAAAAATTTGCAAAAAACCTATGTAGTAAGGGTAATTGGATTGAGCCTACGAACCATTACTAATTATATAAGCTCTAAATATAAGTCAAGTAACTGTAGGATTGAACTTAGTATATAAAATTTAGGGTGATTAGTTGAATAATCCGATCAAACTTAAATTATAAATTAAAATTAGAAATATTAGTAAAAATACCTCGTAAGTTTGAATTAAAGAAAATGAGTAGTAAAATAAGAGAATATAAAACTTTCAAATTTTAATTATATTATTTATTATTTATTTAAAGTTCGTAAAATGTATTTCGATAACTAATAAATCATTAAAGATAAATTATATGTATACTAAAAATTATAGAATGACCTAAATAGTATTTAAGATTGTTTACTTATATTCTACATGTATTTATGCGTAGGTAAAAATACGTGAAATTACTTAAATTGTTTAAAATTAGCTAAAAATTTACTAAATAATGAAAGAAAATTATAAAAAAAAAAATCAAAGAAGAATTGGAGAGATAATGAATCATCTAAATTAAATCGTGGTAGCTAAGGAAAGTAAGAAAAAAATTTAACCAATCAAAATCAAACACTTAAAAAGCAAAACGAAAGAGGATAAGCTACAAATCTTGTTTAAGTAATGTCTAAAATTCCTTTACAGATCTATAAATAGCAAGAAAATTCTCTAAGCTCATTTGGTCTATTGAAGTTGGAAAAAATTGAGAAAATCGAAAATTGGAGAGATATTAGGGTTTTAGAAAAATTCTTTACAAAATTGTACTATTAGTGCTTTTAGGCCGAACCCACAAGTCACCACCACCTAAAACTGAACCACCACCACTAACTTACTCCACACTGATTGCCTAGACCAGCCAACATACCTAAACCGGTATTGGAGGCCAAAAAGCTCGTGAACTAGGTGAGTTTCAAATCTCCTTTGATTTTACAAAATTTTTTAAAATTATTAATTATGCCCAGAAAATTATGAAATTTATTATTATGATGTTTTATTGTATGTAGATTTAGGTAAAAATAGTGATTAAGTTTAATCATGTCTGTAAAAATAGAGTTCTTAAGAAATTTGATAAAATCAAATATGTTTAGAATTAGAAATAAATAGGTATAGGAGTGTAGTTCAGAGCTGTCACGCCCCGAAGCGGCAGAGTCGTAACAGCCCCGCCGTGTAAACCACCCTAAGATAGAAGTTGGCCTCACAACCGCTATCCTAGACCTGATCTACACAAGGCGTCCACAACTAACCCGCTTTGAAGTAGACAATTTGTAATTTAAATAAATCATTTACCTATAAAAGTGAGGAATTATATATATATATGTTATCATTCAATTATTGCAGTTAAAGTTTAAACATTTCTCTATAGTATATTCTCTAGTTATTACATCACTCGGAAATGAAAAATAATTCTAAAATAAAAACTTAGACCTTAAAATATGTGTTTATTCTTCAATATTTTTCCTCACTCCCCAGGATCCAGCAGTTGCTAGCTTCTGAGTAATTGGTTGCCGCTTCTTAGCCAGCACCTGCACGACGTCTATAGGGATGTGAGCAACCACAGCTCAGTAAGTAGGGACGGAGGACTTAAAACTATACCATACACGCAACAAGGTTTTCAATCACTTATTAGGTGCAATGCATGTGCAAGCAAATGCCATCGCACGACGTTGTCCGGCCCGTCGTGAGATTAGAGAAATTGCGCCCGCTCTAATCCGGGTTGAGGAGTTACCGTTAATGCAACAGCTCACGACCAAACCCAGGCTTGTGTAATGGAGACCTTGCTCCTCCCGCGACTACCTTCGAACCACTGTCTTCACCCCCGCCGCGACCTCCTCTCCTGTCACTTAGTTCGACTGAGGATGAAGAAGGGACCATTTTGCAATCCTGCGCTATCCCTTCCGAAGGGGTCGGTATTTGGCCGGAGAGTCCTAAATCCCCTAACGGGTTGCCATGCATGCTCGATTATGATTACTGGTCGTATATTTGATTAGGTCCAGTTTAGGGTGATCAATCATTACATACAATTCATACAGTATGTACCAGAGCAATAAACAGAATCATGACATCACCCATAATCAAGCACATGCATACATTCAACTATCTAACAAGCACAACCAAGCATAATCTTAAGCCTCCAAAAATACAGCATCGTATTAATCCCAACTTACCTCGACTCCTCGCTCGTTCACTCGAGGTCCGATTTGCTCAGGCCATCGCCGGTTATCCCTATAACACGAACGTGGTTTCAACTTTTCATATAATGGTTATAGGTTCGTTTTATCCTATAATGCTTCTTGTTAGGTTTTGTTTAAGGTTTAATATGCCCAATTATCTAGGTATTAAGTCTTTTACAATTATTCTAGGTTTGGGGTTAGGTTCAGGTTCGGTTTTCGCATCGATTTCTAAACCAGGTTTTTAGTTCGATTTTTAAGTAGCGTTTTATATTCCAACCCTAGAAATTAGTTTCAACCCATAATGTGAAGTTAATCACATTATTTCCCGATAACTTAAATACCATCATTACCCTTTGTCAGTGTTTATTTTACTCGGTACACTTAAATCCATATCAGTGTACCGAATTCACTCCTAATGTGACAAATTTTTACATTTTTCATATAATTCCATAAATTCAAGTTTCCTATCAGATTTGTTGTGCATTTTTATTATTCTCAAAATATCAATTTTTATTATAATATTTTCTATTTATTATATTTTCAATAATTACACATTATGCATTATTGCATATTATGCACATAATGCATTTCTAATATTTCTATTACCCTAATTACCATTTCTAAACACCAATTATTATTTCAAAATGTCTAAATCCATCCTAAATCAGGTTTTACACCTAATTATTCTAATTTACAAAATTAACTCATAATTTACTATGTTTTTCTATTACTAATTTACTACATAATTAACCTAATAATTACATCTAACACCCTAAATGCTATAAGTATCATACTCCATCAGATATTAACATCCTAAAACATGTAATGATTCACTAAATCAGAAATTAATCATTTAATTACATAATTAACCCTAAATTACCCATTTTATGCCTCTTTTTAGAGCCTAAAAAATTATCTAAAAATTTCAAAAATTAATTTTTGAAAAAGGGCTTCATATAACTATTCTATATCATCTAAGTAATCTACAGAAAAATTTTGGGCTAGAAACTACACTCCTAAGATCATTTATTTCTAAACCGAAATGTGCTCGGTTTTGCATGATTTCTTAAGGACCCTATATTACGGAACATTTTTTCATCTAAATAATATTTTTCCTACAAACTACATACAAAAATATCCCAGAATAACAAAATTCATAATTTTATAATTATATTTACTATTTTTACAAAATTTCACAAGAATCGGGATAGAATTTGGACTCACCAGTTTTGGTGGCTCCGGCCACCGCGGGCCACCATGGCCTTATCGTCCGTCCTGGGCGCTTCCACCACCGTGTGGTGGTGGTGGCCGTCCACTTCCAGCTCCTCTTCTGGTGTGGGTTCCTTTTAAAACCCTTAACTGCACAGTTTTTCTTATTTTTTTTATTTTCTGGATTTTCTCTCGAATTTTCGACTCTCCCTAATTTTATCACTTTTCAAACTGTCCAAATGAGTTCTGTAAATTTTTTCCCTATTTATAGACATTTTCTGTAATTAATATGCATTAATTTGACAAGATTTTGTCCAAATTCCTTAATTTTTGGCTTTTGTGTTGTTCAATTTTTATTGGCTAATTTTTATTTTTCTTATCCTGACATGCCACGACCTGATATTGATGCATCTTATCCTCTTCTGATTTTTTTCTGATTTTTCCATAATTATTTTATAATTTTCTTTAATTATTTGCTTAGTTTTCGGCCAATTTTAGTAATTACGCGTATTTTTATCTACACGTAAATACATGTGGGGTACACGTGAACATTCCTAAATATTATTTTGGTCATTCTAAAATTTTTAGTATACATATAATCTATCTCTAATAATTTATTAGTTATTATATTACACTTTTTGCCTTTTTGGTAATTAGCAGTTATTATGCTTAAAATTTGAAAATTTTATAGTCTCCTATTTTACTACTTATTTTCTTAAATTTAAGTTTATGGGGTCATTTTTACTAATATTCTTCTCAATAGTTTATAATTTGGGTTTGATCGGATCTTTTAACCGATCGCCCTAAACCTTGAGTTCTAAGTTCAATCCTACGGTTACTTGGCTGAACTTTGGGGCTTACATCGCGGGAGGAGCAAGGTCTCCATTACACAAGCCTGTGTTTGGTCGTGAGCTGTTGCATTAACGGTAACTCCTCAACCCGGATTAGAGCGGGCGCAATTTCTCTAATCTCACGACGGGCCGGACAACGTCGTGCGATGGCATTTGCTTGCACATGCATTGCACCTAATAAGTGATTGAAAACCTTGTTGCGTGTATGGTATAGTTTTAAGTCCTCCGTCCCTACTTACTGAGCTGTGGTTGCTCACATCCCCATAGACGTCGTGCAGGTGCTGGCTAAGAAGCGGCAACCAATTACTCAGAAGCTAGCAACTGCTGGATCCTGGGGAGTGAGGAAAAATATTGAAGAATAAACACATATTTTAAGGTCTAAGTTTTTATTTTAGAATTATTTTTCATTTCCGAGTGATGTAATAACTAGAGAATATACTATAGAGAAATGTTTAAACTTTAACTGCAATAATTGAATGATAACATATATATATATAATTCCTCACTTTTATAGGTAAATGATTTATTTAAATTACAAATTGTCTACTTCAAAGCGGGTTAGTTGTGGACGCCTTGTGTAGATCAGGTCTAGGATAGCGGTTGTGAGGCCAACTTCTATCTTAGGGTGGTTTACACGGCGGGGCTGTTACGACTCTGCCGCTTCGGGGCGTGACAGTTCTAAATTGGTATCAGAGCGTAGTTTTACTGAACTCGCTTTGAAATGAACAATTAAAAGAATTAAACACTTTAGGAGTACATTGAGAGTGGGTAGAAATAAAGGGATATTAAAGTAACGAACTACAAATTATAGGATAAGTAGTAACTGTAACACTACATTAAGATAGGCGTTAATCGAAGTTAACTCTGGTGATGGGATCATGTAAAGAAATTGGTGATTAGTTGAAGTGAGTAGTTGAGATGATTCAAGTGGAATGAAGAAGAATCCATGATGAAATCCAGAATTGAGATATGGAGAACAATATGATAATTGATTAAGTCGGAATATGTTATTCAGGAGTTTGTTACCGAAGTTACGTTGTAATTGATGAGACTTATGGATGATAATAGAGATTAATCTGAGTTTTAACATAATAGAGATCATGTGATATGACTTGGTGAATAAGGATGGTTTGGAAGTGAAAGATTGTAACTTAGATGACGTTAATGAGATATGTGTAATAAAGATAGAAGAGAGATACTCTATTCTGCTTGTACAACTTATACTTCGATTAACACATCATATATCCTTGGACGATTAATCCCAAAAGATTTATTGAATGGTTATTACATTTTCTTGAATCAGTTGGAGTAGATTAAAATTATATGCAATATGAGAATACAGTATATGAGGTGACAATTGATAATAGTATTGAGGAGTTTAGTAATAATAAGATATATGGAATGGTTACTACTTCTAATTTTCTTATTGAAGTATGACGTCCTGAATCACCAAATGGAAAATGATACTCAAGGAATGGGAAGATAAATGTGGTGGAAATTGGAATGATGAATACAATGTACTAGATGGTTATATTTTTGTTAGAAGTTAGAATTGATCATATGATTAGCTATTAATATAAGTTGGAATCCTATTGATATTTCAATAGATATAGTAGTGCTCATTGATGGATGTGTATTCTTCGGAAATATACATCTGTCGTAATGTATCATACCCTTGTGAGAAAAATATAAAAAGGGGATTGGATACGTTTTAGATTATCAATTTTGGAAGTACTTTATATATGTAAAAACTAGTGGGTTATTGAAGTGATTTAGGTTGAATGAAGAATAATCTTTAAGTTAATATAGAGTGGAGGTGCAAAGAGTTTTGATAGAACTGATTGGTGAGATGAGATGTAATGACATGACGAGACTCATGAACAATAGTGAAAATCAATTTGAGTTTTGGAATAACAAAGATATGGTGATATGCACTAAAAATTAGGGTGAATCCAAAACTTATAAGCTTTCTGAGATGACCTCAGCTCGATACTTAGTATGAATATGAGGTAGTATAATTTGGAGTGAAATAAAGTATAGTATAGAAGCGGATTCTAAGAAGACAAAACATTAAGAGGGAAAAGTTAGAAACCGATTCAGAAATGAATCAAAATCTAATTTAGGGGTGAACCTTATATAAAATAAGAATGCAGTATAGGAGATGATAAATGATGATAATAATAAGAAGTCTAATGATGATAAGGTATATGAAGTGATTGTTATTTCTGATTTTCTTATGAATGTATAAAGTATTAAATCAGCAAGTGAAATAATATTAATTAGAAGACAAATGTAGTGGAATTCTTCTGAATGAATAGTCGTTAGAAGTAATTTGAATTATGGATATGGTATGATAGTTGATTATGTTTTCTTAAGAATTGAAATTGATCCTGCATTAGTTATTTATATGTGGGGATATCCAAACGATCTTTTAATGAATGTAACAGAGCTTCTCGATGGAGTGTATTCTGTTGGACATGTACAAATGCAATGATGATCGACATATTTATAGCTAGGAGTGTGAAAAGATTAAATGTATTTTTGGTGATTAATTTTAGAAGTCCTTTATATGGTAAGAACAGTAAAAGGAATAGTGCTATAAGGCTACAATCAGATTAAGAATTCTTAGGCCTTTAGTGAATCAAGAATTGGAGAATTATAGTATAGAGTAATAATTAAGTATAAGTGAAGCCAAATGAATATGAAATGGATCATGAGATTTTTAGCTAGTGCTAAGGCAAGGACAATGATATCATTATACAGTACTTATAAGTGGTAAATAAAATGGATAGTTATTAAATGATACATAAGAAATGAAGTAAAATTGCTACGTAAACTACAATTGAATAAATATCCAAACACTCTAAAATATTAAATGGATGAGTAACAAGTGACGGTAAAGACGAAATTAAAGTAACAAGTTGGAGATGATTAAGACTTTTGATCAACAGTTACTTAGTTATCCTAAGGACCAATCTAGAAAGGTATAACCCTTCAGAAAGTAAATTTTATGAGATAGTTATCTATTAGTAAATTAGTTATGATAAGGAATGTTAGTCACGGAAAGAATTTAAGGATCCGAGCTTAAAGGGATTAGAAGATAAGTCGTGATTTCATTGAAAGACTTTTCCTTGATTTTAGTTGAATGATGATAAGTATGAATAGAAAAGGATTGGTTGATGAGTACCCTCACCGTAGAATATACAAATGGATGAAATGCAAGTACAAGGATGATATTAAGGTATTCATTCTGTATAAGTTAGAAACTAGTGAACAGAAAAGGATTTAAGATAATTGAGATTTTTGTTACCTATTAGTTTAGAATATATATTGGAGAAAGGATATTGATCCATAGAATCGTAGGATATGACGGAAATGGAAGTTAAAAGGAAAGTTACTGATGGTGGGTTATGAGAAGTTTGTCTATATCCATAAAGAGAAGATTGAGGAAAATATCAATAAGTATTAATCTACTAGTAACATATAAGGGTTCAAATGTATCACTGAAGATCATTTTGTGGATATTTGAATTTCATGATTTAGTTAGTTAAGAATCAAACCCATGATCAAAACTCTATATTGAATATTGTAAATGATGCCTTAAGAGTTTGAGGAGTAACTGTCAATTTTTAGAATAATATGAGATTAGAAGGGCATCAAGATCAGTACATAAATTGTAGTAACAGAATTAGGAGAAACAAATGTATGCCAACTATATATGAAAACACTTATTGTGGTATCCTTCAATAGTATTTTGATATACAAAGTATTTGTGGATAGCATTTGAATGATCATAAGTGATATATTGAAATGGAAGACATGTGATTTCCAGAGGAGATAGTACGTTTCCATCAAGCTCGTTATATTTAGAGAAGGGATTTCAGTGGATATTAAAAATGTTGAATTGATGATTAGAGGAAAAATCCATTGAAGTAATCCAATATACGAAGAAGATTTAAAGATACAATGTACTTCATATTAGCAATTGCAATAGGTAATCCAACAGGAACATGGCAAATATGAATTGTCCAATTGTTGTTGTTGAGTCTCATGTCTTGTCGATCTGGTCAGTGTATCTCGTTGCGTCATGTATTATCCAATAATAATCTCAACACTGTTTCTTTTGCTGAGTCTATCAGTCAAAAGTTATATTCATCTCGAGTCGAGTCAAGTCAAGTCAAATTGAGTTGTTAACCATCTCATTTGAATCCGAGATGGAGAAGCGTCAAGATTTGCCAAATTTGCTTCTGTTGATCCTATGCTAAGCTGTATGAAGAGCAAATGAGAAGCTATGATAGTAGTATAAGCATTTGAGTGAAAGAGTTTAGATGAAAGGAAGGGTGATGATATGAAGTAAATGCAGAATCACTAATGATCACAAATAAAACTTAAGAAAAAATCAAACAAGGAATAAATGGAGAATAAACCAATAAGGAAAATTTGCGAGGTCGTAAAGCTAAATTATAAGATAGTACAATACGACTAGAGGAGTACAGCAATGAAATAAGCCCTGATCGATATTGAGATAAGGAATGCAAAGGAAGGAAATTAAGAGATCGAGCAAAGGATCAAATAGAGAAGAGATGGAATGTTAATTAGAAAGCAATTAAGGAACTTAATCAGTAAACTACACAGAAGTTCCACTTGAAGATAGTTCGGTAGAATGGAAAGTGGGTTTTAAGGATATAAAGTAACCCCCAAAAATACTGGATAATCAGGTTCAGAAGTTCAAGAGTTGAGACTAAGAGTTGAAACATGGGGTAGGTTAAGATACGACCGGATGAAGGTCTAGACTTACAAATTTAAGTAGAGCTAAATGTACTAACAATCCAAGCAAGTAAGCAATACATAGGTATACAGTAGTTTCGAGGACGAAACTATTTTTAAGGGGGGTAGAATGTAAGCTCCAAAGTTCAGCCAAGTAACCGTAGGATTGAACTTAGAACCCAAGGTTTAGGGCGATCGGTTAAAAGATCCGATCAAACCCAAATTATAAACTATTGAGAAGAATATTAGTAAAAATGACCCCATAAACTTAAATTTAAGAAAATAAGTAGTAAAATAGGAGACTATAAAATTTTCAAATTTTAAGCATAATAACTGCTAATTACCAAAAAGGCAAAAAGTGTAATATAATAACTAATAAATTATTAGAGATAGATTATATGTATACTAAAAATTTTAGAATGACCAAAATAATATTTAGGAATGTTCACGTGTACCCCACATGCATTTACGTGTAGATAAAAATACGCGTAATTACTAAAATTGGCCGAAAACTAAGCAAATAATTAAAGAAAATTATAAAATAATTATGGAAAAATCAGAAAAAAATCAGAAGAGGATAAGATGCATCAATATCAGGTCGTGGCATGTCAGGATAAGAAAAAGAAAAATTAGCCAATAAAAATTGAACAACACAAAAGCCAAAAATTAAGGAATTTGGACAAAATCTTGTCAAATTAATGCATATTAATTACAGAAAATGTCTATAAATAGGGAAAAAATTTACAGAGCTCATTTGGACAGTTTGAAAAGTGAGAAAATTAGGGAGAGTCGAAAATTCGAGAGAAAATCCAGAAAACAAAAAAAATAAGAAAAACTGTGCAGTTAAGGGTTTTAAAAGGAACCCACACCAGAAGAGGAGCTGGAAGTGGACGGCCACCACCACCACACGGTGGTGGAAGCGCCCAGGCCGGACGACAAGGCCATGGTGGCCCGCGGTGGCCGGAGCCACCAAAACTGGTGAGTCCAAATTCTATCCCGATTCTTGTGAAATTTTGTAAAAATAGTAAATATAATTATAAAATTATGAATTTTGTTATTATGGGATATTTTTGTATGTAGTTTGTAGGAAAAATATTATTTAGATGAAAAAATGTCCCGTAATATAGGGTCCTTAAGAAATCATGCAAAACCGAGCACATTTCGGTTTAGAAATAAATGATCTTAGGAGTGTAGTTTCTAGCCCAAAATTTTTCTGTAGATTACTTAGATGATATAGAATAGTTATATGAAGCCCTTTTTCAAAAATTAATTTTCTAAATTTTTAGATAATTTTTTAGGCTCTAAAAAGAGGCATAAAATGGGTAATTTAGGGTTAATTATGTAATTAAATGATTAATTTCTGATTTAGTGAATCATTACATGTTTTAGGATGTTAATATCTGATGGAGTATGATACTTATAGCATTTAGGGTGTTAGATGTAATTATTAGGTTAATTATGTAGTAAATTAGTAATAGAAAAACATAGTAAATTATGAGTTAATTTTGTAAATTAGAATAATTAGGTGTAAAACCTGATTTAGGATGGATTTAGACATTTTGAAATAATAATTGGTGTTTAGAAATGGTAATTAGGGTAATAGAAATATTAGAAATGCATTATGTGCATAATATGCAATAATGCATAATGTGTAATTATTGAAAATATAATAAATAGAAAATATTATAATAAAAATTGATATTTGAGAATAATAAAAATGCACAACAAATCTGATAGGAAACTTGAATTTATGGAATTATATGAAAAATGTAAAAATTTGTCACATTAGGAGTGAATTCGGTACACTGATATGGATTTAAGTGTACCGAGTAAAATAAACACTGACAAAGGGTAATGATGGTATTTAAGTTATCGGGAAATAATGTGATTAATTTCACATTATGGGTTGAAACTAATTTCTAGGGTTGGAATATAAAACGCTACTTAAAAATCGAACTAAAAACCTGGTTTAGAAATCGATGCGAAAACCGAACCTGAACCTAACCCCAAACCTAGAATAATTGTAAAAGACTTAATACCTAGATAATTGGGCATATTAAACCTTAAACAAAACCTAACAAGAAGCATTATAGGATAAAACGAACCTATAACCATTATATGAAAAGCTGAAACCACGTTCGTGTTATAGGGATAACCGGCGATGGCCTGAGCAAATCGGACCTCGAGTGAACGAGCGAGGAGTCGAGGTAAGTTGGGATTAATACGATGCTGTATTTTTGGAGGCTTAAGATTATGCTTGGTTGTGCTTGTTAGATAGTTGAATGTATGCATGTGCTTGATTATGGGTGATGTCATGATTCTGTTTATTGCTCTGGTACATACTGTATGAATTGTATGTAATGATTGATCACCCTAAACTGGACCTAATCAAATATACGACCAGTAATCATAATCGAGCATGCATGGCAACCCGTTAGGGGATTTAGGACTCTCCGGCCAAATACCGACCCCTTCGGAAGGGATAGCGCAGGATTGCAAAATGGTCCCTTCTTCATCCTCAGTCGAACTAAGTGACAGGAGAGGAGGTCGCGGCGGGGTGAAGACAGTGGTTCGAAGGTAGTCGCGGGAGGAGCAAGGTCTCCATTACACAAGCCTGGGTTTGGTCGTGAGCTGTTGCATTAACGGTAACTCCTCAACCCGGATTAGAGCGGGCGCAATTTCTCTAATCTCACGACGGGCCGGACAACGTCGTGCGATGGCATTTGCTTGCACATGCATTGCACCTAATAAGTGATTGAAAACCTTGTTGCGTGTATGGTATAGTTTTAAGTCCTCCGTCCCTACTTACTGAGCTGTGGTTGCTCACATCCCTATAGACGTCGTGCAGGTGCTGGCTAAGAAGCGGCAACCAATTACTCAGAAGCTAGCAACTGCTGGATCCTGGGGAGTGAGGAAAAATATTGAAGAATAAACACATATTTTAAGGTCTAAGTTTTTATTTTAGAATTATTTTTCATTTCTGAGTGATGTAATAACTAGAGAATATACTATAGATAAATGTTTAAACTTTAACTGCAATAATTGAATGATAACATATATATATATAATTCCTCACTTTTATAGGTAAATGATTTATTTAAATTACAAATTGTCTACTTCAAAGCGGGTTAGTTGTGGACGCCTTGTGTAGATCAGGTCTAGGATAGCGGTTGTGAGGCCAACTTCTATCTTAGGGTGGTTTACACGGCGGGGCTGTTACGACTCTGCCGCTTCGGGGCGTGACAGTTCAGAGCTCTATTTTTTTTTTTATAGAATACTTAAGTGATGTAGAACAATGCTATGAAGCTATTTTTTTAAATTAATTTTCAAAAATTTTAATTAATTTTTTAGCCCTAAAATGATGAGAAAATAGGTAATTTTAGTTTAATTAAGTGATTAAATAATTAATTTATGATTTAGAAGGTAATTAGATATTTAAGGATGTTAATCTTTGAAATTGAAACATAATCCTAACATTTAAAGTGTAAATTGCAATTAATATGGGAATTATGTAGTAATTGTGAGTAATTTAGTAATATGTGAAATTAGAATTTTAATATATATGAAATAATAGGTTAAATTGGATAACATAATAATAATATTAGTACATATTAAATCTGGTACAAAAAATAGTTCTAAATAATTGGATCAAAATTATAAAATTCTCTCATATTGAGAAGAAACTTGGTATATTAATTAGGATTAGAATGTACCGAGTAGATTAGAATATCAAATTAAAACTTAGTATGATATTAGGATACTCTAGCTTTATGTGATTACTTTCACGTTAGGGTTCGAAGCGTATTTTAGGATTATTTGTAATTGAAATCAAATTAGAACTTGAACTGGAATCGATTTCAGAAACCAAACCCCGAACTAACGTAAGATGAATCGTTAATAAATGATAGGTATATAAGGAGAATTGATTTAAATTATAACTTAAAATATGTATCATCTAAGTATAAATACTAAAAAGAACGTATTTATATTATAGGACACACGGAGATGAGTTAATCCGCGACAAAAAGTTAAGTGACTTAAGATTCCAAGTAAGTTGGATTTAATCCTTCATTGTATTTTGGAGTACTATTTTAGAGTACTTGAAGACTTGACGAGTCAACTTGCAACAAGTAGTTAAGTGACTTAAGATTCCAAGAAAGTTGGATTTAATGCTTCATTGTATTTTTGAATACTATTTTAGAATACTATTTTAAAGTATTTGAAGACTTAGGTTTGTGTATAATTGCGATTGTAAGTAATCTTATGCATGTACTTGTATATCTGATTTCGTGTTGAAATCTATGTTATGTTTGATGACTGTTGTGATTGGCGTGGTGTGGAATTATCTGGTCACCCTAAACCGAATATAATCTTAATCGACCTAAATACCTTTAAAAAAATGCATTGCAACCTTGTATGGAATCATTAAGATTCTCTAACTAAATACCGACATCTTTGAAAAAGATAATACCAGACAACAAATTAGTCTTTTCCTCATTCTTAGCCGAACTAAATGTCAAGAGAGGAGGTTGCGGTGAAGATGAGGGCATTGGTTTGAAGGATAGTCTTAGGAGGACCAGTGTCTCCATTGTACAAACTTGAGTTTGGTTATGAGCTATTGTATAACATGAAAACTCCTCAACTAGGATTGGAGTGGGTGAAATTACTTTGATTTCCCAACGGCTCGAACTACATTGTATGATGGCACTTGTTTGTTGCATTTCATGAAAATAATTGCTTGATAATCTTAATTGTGCTTATATACATTCAGGAGTCTCCAATTCAACTTATTAAGCTATAATTGCTCATATCCGCATAGGTGCTTTTGTAGGTCCTAACTTTTGATTTGTGATTCCGCGATATAGTTATCCAGAGGTTAAATTTCTTTTGAAGCTATGGGGAGTAAGGATCCATTGGTAAAAGATCAAGTCTTTTTTAGAGTCTTGCTAGTATCTTTAGGATAAAGAGCTGATTTATGATATGTACATTAGTTAGCTATTGTATTATGTAGGATCTCCTAAGAATCCTACAATAATGTGAATGTAATTATATATATTGACTTAAGTTTTAATCGTTGCTATAAATTTTAGTTAAAATCTTAGTCAAAATGTTTACTTCAAAGTGAGGAGTTATTGACGCTTTGTATAGATTGTATATATGATAGGTACTGTGAGGTCAGTTCCTATTATAAGTTAGTTTATACTATAGGATTATTACGACTCTATGACTTCGGGGTGTAATAAACTGGAATCGAACCACTGCCGCCACCACCACACCCCATACTTACTACTTGGATCGACTGACATCTCTTAGATTGTCGCTAGGAGCTGGAAGTCTAACAGTCAGGTGAGTCCAAAATTTAATCCGATTTTGTGTAAATTATTAAAATTATGAATTTTATCTAAAAAATTATGAATTTTATTATTCTGATATTTTATTGTATGTAGATTTAGAAAAAAATATTGGTTAGATTTAATTATATTTGGAAATATAGGGTGCTTAAAAAATCGGGTAAAACCAAGAATGATTTGAATTAAAATAAATAGGTTTAAGAGTGTAGTTTTAAGCTTGATTATTTTTGTATAGACTACTTAAGTGATATAGAATAGTGTTATGAAGCATTTTTTCAAAAATTAATTTTTCAAATTCTTAAGTGATTCTTAAGCCCTTAAAATATGTATATATTAGGGATTTTCAGGGTTAATTAATGATTAATTGAATAATTATTGATTGAGTATATAATTAGGGATTTTAAGATGTTCATATTTGATGTGGTATGATAATTGTGATATTTAGGGTGTTAGATGTGATTTTTAGGGGTATTATGTAGTAAATATAGGTAATTTTAATAATATGTGAAATTGGAATTATGGTAAATATAAAATATTAAGTTAAAATGGATAATATAGTAATAATATTAATATGTATTAAATTTGATATGAAACTTAAATTTAGGTAATTATAGGAAAAATGTAAAATTTTCTCACATTGAAGGTAAATTTGGTACACTAATAAGGATTTAAGGATACCGAGTAGAATAGAATACTGATTTAGGAACAAAAGTGATAATTAGGATATTCGAGCTTAATATAATAAATTTCACATTAATGTTCGAATCTCATTTTTAGGATTTATGTATAATACTCATAGTTAGAACTGATTTAAAACTCGAATCGGAATCGGATTTAAAAACTGAACTCAGAACTAACTTAAAATGAATCGGTAGTAAATAATATGTATATATGAAGATTTGAGTTAAATAGAGTATATATATCATCAAGATATAAATACTAAAAAAGTATTTATATTATATATTATATGACACACAAAGATGAGTCAACTTGCGATTGGTTGAGTAAATAATCAAGGATTCCAACGATGTTGGGTTTAATACTTCATCGTATTTTTGAAGTACTATTTTAGAGTATTTGGAGACTTATGATTGTATTTGATTGTGTTTGTAAGTAGTTATGTACACATATACTTTGGTATCTGATTTTGTATTATATTCTATGTTGTATTGGATGATTGCTGTGAATGGAATGGTATGAAATTGTTTGATTATTCTAAACTGTACTTAATTATAACTGACCTAAGTATCCTAATTTGATATGCACTGTAACTCTTTAGGGGATTATTAGAATTCTTCAACTAAACACCAATACCTTCGAAAAAGATATTGTTGGATAGCATAATGGTTTTTTCCTTATCTTTAGTTGAATTAAGTGACAGGAGAAGAGGTCGCTATGAGGATGAGAGCATTGATTCAAAGGATAGTCTTAGGGGGAGTGGTGTCTATATTGCATAAACTTGGGTTTTATTGCGAGCTGCTGCATTAACAGAAATTTTTCAACTTGGATTAGAACAGGTAAAATTATTCTGTTTTCACAACAAACTAGACCACATTATGTTATAGCACTTGCTTGTTGCATTGTATATAATTAACTGTTTGATAACTTTATTTGCGTTTGTTATACTTTCATAAGTCTCCAACTTATCTTACTGAGTTGTATTTTGCATATACCCATATAGATTATCTTGCAGGTTCTAATTTCTCTCCGATACAATTATCTGGAGATTAGTTCTTTTTTGAAGTTATGGTTGAGTGAGGATCAAGTGGCTGAATGATCAAGTTTCTAAGGTCTTGTTAGTATATTTAAGATTATGAACTAATATATAATATGTAAGTTAGGAGACTATTATAATGTGTAAAATCTTCTAAGAATTTTATGACTTAAGGTTTTAACTTTTATTATAAAATTTAGGTAAAGTCTTAATTGAATTATTTATTTCAAAGTGAAGAGTTGTAAGTGACTTATATAAATCATATCTATGGTGGGATTGTTGTGACTTCGTGACTTTACGACTTCACGATTTCGGGACGTAATATTATATATTCTTCTTATTACATCATAGCTTAAATAGGTAAAAAATTACAAATTCACATTCATATTTTTTGTTTATCTCCCTTAAAAATTTGGTAAATATGTCATAAATTTAATCCATAGTTTTACTTAATTTGGTCATGTTATGCAACTTAAATTTTTTGATTTTCTATGTTTAGTAAGATTTTCCTTTACTAAAATTTTTGTTTGAGTTGCAATTATATATTAAATATGTCATTTTTCTTATAAAATTTAAATATTATTTCTATTTTTTTCCCTTTGTATCTATAGATATTTTACAGATTTAATTATAATTTTTTAATCAATAAACAATATCAAATTTAAAATAAACAAGATATGACATGATAATATAAATTGTCAACTATAATATAAACACGATCAAGTTGAATATGAGACACGCTAGATTACAAGTTTAGGTTTTTATACATAATCAATAAACAAGTCATATCACGGATTTAGACTCTTCGAACATAAACCGGTTTAGATATTAAAAGGAAACAAATTATAATAACACAAATTGTTAACCCTATACTAAACTTAATAAAGTGAATTTTCCGTAATAGCCTCACATTTTCCCTAGATTAATTTCCGGTAAGTTTTAGATTCATGGCATAAGTAGTAATCTAAGAAGTCAAATATTTAAGATGTGGTTTGGTCTTGTAATTATTGATTAACACTCACTCTATATGCCAAACCAACATTTTAACAGTAAATTTTTAAATATACACTTAACAGGAGATGGAATGAAGAAACATATGTATATAAACTCGAAACTAACAAACTATTTAAAAGTTTCCAAAACCAGTGATATAAAATCTTAAACTTATGAATCTACACGAGCTTTTATATTGATTTTATACTTAGTAGTCTTCCCAACCAAAAGGTTGAGACTTTTATTTAATATCCATCAAGTAAAGCATTTAATGAAATAGAGATTAAATAACAATGCGAGCATTTGAATTATCATTGTGACTTCAGTATTATAATGAATTTTACCCTAACAACCAATTGATTTAAAAACTTGAGCTCTTTAAATTTACTGTTATTTATTCGTCAAGCGTATTCATTATCTTAAAAAATATTACCCAAAGATATAATTTTCATATCCCAAATTATATCATTTTTACCACCCAATACTTCCATGAAATCTTAGAAATAGAGGATCATAAGCATATAAAAGCTTACGAGAAACACGGGTACGATGAATCACCGAACATGGTACTCATTGTTCATATCCAAGGAACCATCATCTCTCGTAATTACTCCAAATCATAAACACACACACACACATTACTGTCGATGTAATAATTAAAGAAACATCCATATATTATCAACGTCAACCTCAGACTGAAATCCATGGAGATAACACACACGCTATCTCTCTCTCTCTCTCTCTCTCTCTCTGATATAAATATATTGTTGCTCCATTCCCGACTTTATCACAACCACATTCCTTGTCTCTCCTATATACTTCACTGCCCCTGGGTGAGAAAGAGAGACAGAGAGAGAGAAACAATGGGGTTCTTCTCCATTTACATCACCATTCTCACGCTCCTAGCCGCCACTCCCTCCGTGGAACCCTGCCCGCAGTCCGACCGTGTAGCTCTACTTGCCCTCAAGTCCTCTCTCCGTGAGCCGTACTTGGGCATCTTCAACTCCTGGAACAGCACCGACTGTTGCCACAGCTGGTATGGCGTAAGTTGCAACCCGGAAACCCGTCGCGTCGCCGACCTTAACCTCCGGGGAGAATCCGAGGACCCCATCTTCGAACGGGCAAAAAGACCCGGTTTCATGACCGGAACCATACACCCTTCTATTTGCAAGCTTCAACACCTTACTTCTCTCACCATTGCTGATTGGAAAGGAATTACAGGTCCAATCCCGGACTGTATCACCCATATCCCGTATCTTCGGGTTCTGGACGTCATCGGAAATAAGCTCTCCGGTGAGATTCCGGCCAACATCGGGAAGCTCCACCGGCTCACCGTGCTCAACGTGGCGGATAATATGCTCACAGGGTCGATTCCTGCTTCAATTACTAATTTATCCAGTTTAATGCATTTGGATCTTAGGAATAACCGGATCTCGGGTCAATTGCCCCGAGATTTTGGAAAGTTGAGGATGCTAAGCAGGGCTTTGCTAAGTGGGAATAGGATATCCGGTTCGATTCCAGATTCGGTTTCGGATATTTATCGTCTCGCCGATATTGATTTATCCTCAAACCTGATATCGGGTCGGATCCCTCAGTCATTAGGTAAAATGGCCGTGTTAGCTACATTGAATTTGGATTATAATAAGTTAACCGGCCCAATTCCGGTCACGCTGATCAATTCGGCCGTTAGTAATTTAAACTTGAGTAAGAATGCACTCTCCGGTCCAATTCCTGATGTATTTGGGCCAAGATCCTATTTCATGGCACTCGATCTTTCTTACAATAATTTGTACGGTCCGGTTCCAAGAACCTTATCCGATGCATCCTTTATCGGACACTTGGATTTGAGTCATAACCACCTATGCGGGCGGATTCCGACTGGGCCACCGTTCGACCACCTCGAAGTGGCGTCATTTCTTTACAATGATTGCCTTTGTGGGAAGCCACTCAAACCATGTTAAATCCAGCTACCATTAATATATATCTGGTCGGGTTTTATTGTACCTGAGGTCCAAGTATATATAATAAATATTGTAATCATAATGTATCGTTTTATTAGTCGCTTTAATTTACCAAGTAGAATAGTACCAGTGAAGAAAAAGTAGAGTTTATTTTCGAGTATGGGATATACATTTCGCATTAGAAATAAAGTACCAATAAATTAAATAATATAATTTGGCTCTTTATAGTATGTTCTTTAATAATCTGATCTGCACTCTTTAATTTATGTTCTTGTTGTCAAATCTAGGATCAAGGGCAAAGGCACTGTAAATTATGAAGTATATGGCTTGAGCTGTATGGTTGACTTCATGCTATATATGTGCTGAATTTTTTTTTTTTTTTTCTGAATATGAATGGATTTAAAAGAGATTTTAGTCTCTAGTAAAATAGTTGGCAAAGATAAATAAAGGAGATTTAATTATAATCGAACGAGGAATTCAAATAGGCTATCTATAGTTTAAGATTTTAAGTGAGTCAAATAATTATTTCTATATATTTTATTTTATTTAGTTATTATTACTATCATTATTATTGGGCAATTACTTCAAACAAGTCATATTCCTATAGTAACCTGATAAATGCATTAGTCACATCACACTACACATAAACAAGAAAAGAAACTTTAACAAGGACCACATCAGGATGTATTAATCTTTTGTAGACTTATGATGGATCGCCAATGATAGATCTATTCCTTCGTAATGATTGATGTTTGCTTGGTAAACTAGCAGAAAAAGGAAACGGAGGAAAAGTGGAGGAAAATGAAGAGAAATAGAGAAGACGGTGAGTAAAGGGGAGTATTTCCTTTTTCTACTTTTGGTTAATGGGGAAAAAACGAAGGAAAATACAATTTTTTTATTGAATAAATTATCGTTATCCACATTTGTTGTATTGTTTGTTATCATTATATCGTTTATAAAAAAAAATATATATGTAAATTCATCATATTTTCATATACTTTTCCATTTCACAATAAATATGTACTCATAGAGTTGGGTTATGAAGAGAAAATATTTGCGATTTACTTCCCCCCACTTCTCCTTTTTCTTTTAGTAACCAAACACCAATTTTCCGTGCACCTTCCTTCACTTCCCACTTAAAGTATTGTATAAACAAAATAGTGATAACAGAGTTAGTGAAGCAAAGGGTAAGGATAGAGAGAGACACTGAAGTTAGGATTTTTAGAGGTGAGGGTTAAAGAGGGAAGGCTTGTACTTTTAACCTCATTATCTATAATGACCTAAATTAGTTGGAATTATAGTTGTATAATTAGTTAAATTCTTTGTCAAATTAAGTAGATTGTCAGAAATAGCAAGTTATTGTAAATTGTTACTCGCATTCCCAAACTCCAGCCATAACCGAAATCATTCAAATTCAAGAATTCATTTATCAAGAGCAACTAAGATTTTATGGGTCAAATCTATTAGGAAAAGTTTTTTCTTATTAATCAAATTTTGTAGTCACACATTGTTCTTATGAGGCAATAGTTGCTAATTCCTTCATCTTGGTAATAGAAGTGCATTAGAATAGTTACTTTGAATTGAAGAGCACA
The DNA here is from genome assembly GCA_024138005.1 of Lumnitzera racemosa. Taxonomy (NCBI): domain Eukaryota; kingdom Viridiplantae; phylum Streptophyta; class Magnoliopsida; order Myrtales; family Combretaceae; genus Lumnitzera; species Lumnitzera racemosa. The sequence goes on from JAMXBC010000006.1 coordinate 15,233,548, forward strand.
ATGGTGTTCTTGGAAGCAATTTGTAGAATATTTGATATTTTGATTTAAAGATTTTACTTACAACTAAGACTATTGTTGTCAAGATTGTTGAACCACGATTCTATCAAAAATCGCCAAAGGATTCATAAAATTAAAATGTAAAATCGAAATATAAATACATAATATCTAAATTAGTATTCAAAAATTGCAAATATACTTACAACAATTATAAACTAGAAGTACGTAATGGGAATTGAGAGTCCTAAATTTGATTCATTTACATTATCTTTTAAGAAGATCTCAATTGTTTGATGATAATAAATAAAAAGTAATATTGATATTAGGGTGGCTTTAAGCTGAAATGGTTATTTTGAAAATAAAAAAGGAAAAGAAAACTACTAAAAATTGGAATTGAAAATCAGAATTGGGAAGAGGATTCTTGTTTATTTTTCTATTAATATATTGAATAAGAAATAAGATATGAAGCTCTTCTTCTTTTATCTTATCTAGAATTGAAAATAGCAAGTGCAAATAATCAAAACGCAAAATTTTGAAATATGTACCAAAGTTTACGTCGCCAGCTCATGTAGTTTATCTAGTGTTTATGTACTTGTATGGGCTATTTACTTCATAAACTAACTCTAGGGATGGAGAAAAATTTCGACAGTCATCATATGTCACTAGGATGATTATGTGGTGGGCAACTCCAAATGAAATTTTGACATATAAGCCTACAATAAACAAATAAAAAAGTATGCGCAGTTGGTTTATTGTTTTAATGTTCATTATATTTCCTTCAAATATTAGACGTTAATCTGGTAATTTAACGTTGAACTTTGCTCTTTCAAATCTATCTTTGGTATATCAAGGTGGTCCACATCTTCTACTTCATTTGTCCGCGTCTCATCTTCTACTCGACCAGTCTACGTCCTCTTCTACGTTCACAGTTTCTATAGAAAACATGACCACATAAGACTCTTAACTTTAGGATTGTTCATTAAATAAAAGATAAAATTCATACATTATATCATGTTGTATATCAAAGCATTTGTTGGATTTAGGAATTTTTTATTCAAACCAAAATACATGTTATTTCGTTTGCTACTATACATTATCATCCTTCTTTCAGTGGTTTCTTAAAATTAGTGCTTAAAGTATTTGATGCTTAGGGTGTAACTATTAAACCTCTAAAAATGTGAATATTTTAAGAATGAATCGTTATCAATTAAAAAAGAAAAGAAAACACGAACAATTTTATAGTACAGAACATACGTAATTTTGTTTGTATTATTTATTTTCATGTAATTTCTTGTATTTAAGTTATATATATTACTTATTTTACTTTAATCCTATTTTATGTTATTTAAACATTGTTATTAATAAGGTTATTGAATATGTTTTACAATAAGTATCAAAGGTTGAAGGATTAGCTGATAATAGAAAATAAATGGGTACGCGTCTTATTTTAAGAAGAAATAGTTTTTACAATGTACTTACTAAAAAAAAAAAGAGAGAAAAAAGAAAAATCCATTGATAAAAATTGTCTAGTGTTATATGATATGCTCATCGTTGATTTTGTTTTATTTTCTCTTTGTTAATTTCATTAGTTATTAATAGATGAAGGAGTTGTGCATCGTTAAAAAAAGATTTTCACTTTAAAATTGATATGTGTCGAGCCTAATTTTTCGGTTTCTTTTATTTAAAATTGATTTTCCCATTTCCGATTAATATTAAACCCTAACTTATTTAATATTAATCCTTAACTAAAGAAATTGAGAAATTTCGGTTTATTTTTTTAATAAAAAAAATTTTAAAGTCGTCACCTGACCGAAATCGGGAAAAAGAAAAGAAATCATAATCAATTGGGTGGATTGATTACGATTTACCTACCAATCTTTGATTTTAATTTGAATAAAGAACCAAAGGGTTCTGAATTCGGAGGCTAATCTATTAAACCCTAATAGGTACTCTTATTTATTTACAGAAATTAGAATTATTCTTCTAATTATAATATTTAAAATAAAAATAAATAAATAATTAAAAGAAAAAAAGAACCTAAATTTCTACATATTTTATCGTCGCTCCAAAGGTGCTTACGTACTTACTAACCGGGATTAGACGATTGTAGTTCTTTTCGAAAACTTTAATGTATTGGTTCTTTTTATGAAATAAAAATAATTGGTTAAATTTGCATTTTTATTAATCATTTCGTTTTTATTAATAAAAATCCTTAGAAACCTAATTTTTATTCCTAATTATAAAAAAAAAAAACTAAAAAAACCTAATTTTTGAAAAGTCCCAAATTAAGATTTTTATTTAAAAACAACTAAGTGATTATTTTTTTTTTATTTTCAAGAAAAACCCTAAAGACCTATGCAATTTTTAGGAAATATGCAATGCTCTACATGATGAATCTTTTATATAGAAAAGATGCTTAAAATATAAAAAAGAAAAAAAAAAATTTCTAATCATAGAAAATATATCTAAATTATAGAAAAGATGCTTAACCATAAAAAAAATATCTGAACCATAGAAAAGATATCTAAACTACAGAAAAGAAACCTAAATTATGGAAAAAATATTTAACCATAGAAAAGATGTCTAAACCATAGAAAATGAACCTAAATAATGGAAAAGATATATAAACTATAGAAAAGAAGTCTAAATTATGGAAAATATGTTTAACCATAGAAAAGATGTTCAAAACATAAAAAAGAAACCTAAACTATGGAAAAGATATCTAAATTATGGAAAATAAGCCTAAACTATATAAAAGATGTCTCGCTATAAAAAAGAAGTCAATTAAAGATTTTTTTTTTTATTTTATGAACATCAAAATGATTTTTTTATTTAGAAAACCCTAACATGCCTAGTGTAATTTTTCTAAATTAATACAATATGCAAAGAACGAGATTTTGTAAAATATAAGATTTTATAAAAATGTTATTTTGAAAATATGAAATCTAAAAAATAAAAAAACTAAATTTTAACTTAACACACGTTCATTAGACACTAATGCTATAATTAATTATTAGCAATTAAAAACATGATAAAAATAAAAAAAATTAGTACAAGTCTTAAAAATAATTGCACATATACTAAGTGAGATAAAAATAAATAAATAAGATAAACTATAAACAATAATTAAAAACCACTATTATGCATATGCAAAACTAAGCAAGTAAAGCTGATAAAAGGGAATAGATTGGACCCCTAGTCCTATCGCGCGTACAATTATAGAATTGGTTTAAGGAGTGGGTTCAAACGTGTTTTTAACAAATGTGTAATTGTTTTCCTTGTCTCGCACCATGCAACCCCTATTTATAAAACTCGAAAACAAATCTTTTGAATCGAATCAAATCAAATAAAATCTAAATTGATAAAAATCCAAAGTAGATTCGAATTTTACAAATCTTGACTTTATTAGATTTAACATCATCGTATCAGATTTGCTTTTTTTTTTTCAAAAACTATTTAGTCAAGATTTCATCAAATTAATTTTTTTGAATTTTTTCCTTTTTAGTTTTTTTTTTTTCTTTTTTTTCCAACAATTTTCTATTTTTTTTAATCATTTTTCAAATTTTTTTATTATTTTCTAAATTACGACCCTAAAAATAAAAATTATAACTACTATTGGTAAAAATCGAGTGTTTACAGCTGCCCCTTTTTTTAGTGACGTTTGAATAAAACTTTACTATAAAGATAAAAGTGACACTGTTTTTGCCTCGGGACAACTTTATTCTAAAGAATGCTAAGACATTTAACAACGATAAGTTTGGAAAGAAGAATAGTGAGGGTAGTCCCCTGGTGAGCTGATAAGAATCCTTAAAAGGAATCACGAGAGTTTGGTCGTACCCCTTTTATGGTTTGAATAATTAAAGCAAGCGAAGTGCTCCTTGAGCTGGTTAAGGTCCTAAACTAGATGGAATGGGTAAGCACTCCTAGAGTTGACTAAAACCCTAACAGAATGAGAGAACTTGGTTGTGTACCAATGAGCTGACTAACCAAGGCAGTCAAAGCGCCCTTTGAGCTGGCTAAGACCTAAAGAATGAGTTGAGAAAACTTGGTCGTGCCTTAATGAGCTGACTAACCAAGGCGATTAAAGCGCCCTTTGAGCTGGCTAAGACCTAAAACATGAGGAAACTTAGTTGTGCTTTAATGAGCTGACTAATTAAGGCGGTCAAAATACCCTTTAAGTTGGCTAAGACTTAAAGATGAAGAAATTTGGTTGTACCCCAATGAGCTAACTAACCAAGGTGGTTAAAGCACCCTTTGAGCTGGCTAAGACCTAAAGAAGAGGAAACTTGGTTGTGCCTTAATGAGCTGACTAACCAAGGCGGTCAAAGCGCTCTTTGAGTTAGCTAAGACCTAAAAGATGATGAAACTTGGTTGTGCTCTAATGAGTTGATTAACTAAGGCGGTCAAAGCGCTCTTTGAGTTAGCTAAAACCTAAAAGATGAGGAAACTTGGTCATGCCTTAATGAGCTGACTAACTAAGGCAGTCAAAGCGTCCTTTGAACTGGCTAAGACCTAAAAGATGAGAAAACTTGGTTGTGTCCTAATGAGCTGACTAACTAAGGCGGTCAAAGTGTCGTTTGAGCTGACTAAGACCTAAAGATGAGGAAACTTGGCTATGCCCTAATGAGCTGACTAACCAAGGTGGTCAAAGCACCCTTTGAGCTGGTTAAGATCTAAAGATAAAAAAACTTGGTCGTGCCCTAATGAGATGATTAACCAAGGCGGTCAAAGCGCCCTTTGAGCTGGTTAAGACCTAAAGATAAAGAAACTTGGTTGTGCCCTAATGAGTTGACTAACCAAGGCGGTCAAAGCACTCCTTGAGCTGGTTAAGACATAAAACATGAGGAAACTTAGTTGTGCCTTAATGAGTTGACTAACCAAGGCGGTCAAAGCGCTCTTTGAGTTGGCTAAGACCTAAAAAATAAGGAAAACTTAGTCGTACCCTAATGAACTGACTAACCAAGGCGGCCAAAGCGTCCTTTGAGCTGGTGAAGACCTAAAGCATGAGGAAATTTGGTCGTGCCCTAATGAGATAACTAACCAAGGTGGTTAAAGTACTCCTTGAGTTGGTTAAGACATAAAGATGAGAAAACTTGGTTGTGCCCTAATGAGCTGATTAACCAAAGTGGTCAAAACGCCTTTTGAGATGGCTAAGACTTAAAGAATGAAGAAAACTTAGTTGTATCTTAATGAGCTAACTAACCAAGGCGGTCAAAGCTCTCCTTAAGCTGGCTAAGACTTAAAATATGAGGAAACTTAAATTGGGATAGCGCTTCTTGAGCTTGCTAAATCTCTTGAAAAAATTTTGAGTCGGGTAACGTCCTGTGAGTTGAATAACTGGGAGTTTAAGAAACTCTTCTATTGCCTAAGAAACATAGCTGACTCGAAAAAAAAACTCTTGACTTGAAAAATTTACAAACGAGGGATTTGGTGAAAACTGTTTATAACATGGATTGAAAATTTGGCCATAATGGATGAAATGGAAAAACTTATAACAAGCCTCCACTTTCTCTCTCTCCTTTTCATTTTCTTTTTCCTTCTTTTTCCTTGAAAGTTTGCTAACAGATACAAATTCCTATTTAAAAGGCAAATGCTATAATCTTGTAGGGTATCTCATATATACCCTAGTTTGTAACTTGGACAATGAGCTTCTTGAATAGGCCTTAAACATTCATCTTGTAAGGAAAAGGTAACTCACGATTAGTTTAATCGAAGAGGACTTCGTTATGCACTCTTCGTTTAGACATTTCGCTTGACTACTATTATGAAAATTACAGTCCAATTAGTAAGTGAGATGCTCTGATCGATTAATTAGGTCTTTTTGGGTTCAATATTGTAAATTTGGCTTTTGGTCAAATGATTTTAAAAGAAGCTAATTGAGAGGGCCTATTTTTGAAGAAGTGCTTTCATCTAACTGGGGGGTACAAGTCAAGAACCTTATGAATGAACTAGATGTGCGCTTGCCCCAGTTTCAAAAATAATTTTTATCTTAGATAAAATTATCCTTCAAATTTGGATTAGCTTTGAGTAGGGAGGTATTATGGGTGGTGAGGTGTTCTGTTTGAGAATTGAGTAGATAGAAAGGGTTTATGTTCGTGATTTAGAGTGTGATTTTATACTAAATATGGAGTTTTTAGTTCGTGGTCGAGAATGTGATTCTGAAATGCATATGAGGTTTTGTGTTTTTGGTTGGGAATACGATTCAAGGCCTTATATTTTAGAGAAACTTGGGCCTTCTTTGGCTGGAGATTTGTTTAAGCCCGATATTTGGGTATTTCTTCATTTTTTTTTTCTTTTTTCTTCTTTTCTTTCCTCTTTCCAAAAATAACTATCCCTTTTGTTAAGTTTTTGTTTCTAGATGAATCAAGGCATTAAATATATAGGTTTAGAGTGCATTGGCTTAGGTAAGGTATGTGTGGCCTTTGGGGTATTTGGAGAAATATTATCTCTTCTTTAAAGGGAACAATTTATCGAAAACAAGAATTGTCCTTGAATTGTTATTTCTGGGGTAAGCATAAATCAGTTTTATCCATCTCTCATAATCAATGACCTTAACCTCCAAATTGCCCTACTGTGGGGGTGGTTCTTGATAGGGTTTACACTTGAAAGGACTCTAGATTAGTCCAACGGGGTTATCAAAGGATAATTGTGTTTGGGATTTGAAAATGAATTCCTAACTTCATTCCGGTCTACGTATCAAATTCAAAATGAACCTCCTTTAAGGAATGAGTCAAAAATATCCTCACCATGATGTCTCTTAACTCTCAAAGTGTTTAAGGGTTAGTGTATAGGATACAACTCACCTCTTTTCATTCAAAACTTTTTAAAAGTGAGTTACTGATATGAGGCAAGTGCATCTATCAGTTTTAATATAGCGGATGTGAGTCCGGGTCGATCCCTCAGAGACTTCGAGTACTAATATTAACCTTAGCTTTATTATCTAACTGGAAAATTATGAAAGTTTGAATTAATTAAAAATATTAAAATTAACAAACTAACTTATTTTATAAGACTTGATTAAGTAATTGAAAAAGCGATAAAATTAAGAACTACTTTAAGAAAATAATAATGTATTTAGGAATTATTTCCCTTAGAGTTAATCACGTGATCGCTTAAAATATATTCAATTCGGTTTCTATTATTCTTGACTAGAGGGATTCACAACTAAAGTTAATACCTTTCTCAAGCATATTAACCCTAATCCTAAATTATTTACCGGAATCTCTTCACTTGGTAATATAACTTAGAATTGCATTAATGTATAACGAATTCCCTCACAATTAATTAATAGTTCGGAAGAAACATGTATCTTATCTCTAAGTATACATGTAATTCTCTTCAATTATGTAAGGATCTAATTACACATGCAATTTTTCAATCAACATGCATAATATCATATATTGATATTCTAGAAATATCAATCAATAATTAAATGACATAATTGAATCAAGTAAAGATAGAAACTTTATTGAAATTTCTAAATCAATCCAAGAATCACATGAAACCCTAGGTTCTATAATCCTAAATACATGAATTCTAAGCTATCATAATGAATCTAAAAACGAGTTCCATAAAAAACGAAAATAAAACATGGAAAACTCCTTTGATTGATGAAAAATCTCTCTAATCTTGAAGTTGATGTTGTTTTCGCTTCTTTCTTGATGTTCTCCTTAAGTCTCTTTCTCTTCTCTAGTGTCTCTCCATTTCTGTAATGTCTCTCTCTTTCTTTTAAACCTTAAGATATCCTTTTATATGTGTATTGCAAGGATTCTGTTTTTGTCACCAGACACGGCCTGGGACATGGCCGTGTCCTCAGGTTGTGTAACTTTCTGTACTAAGGCAAAATTTTCTGCACAACTTCAAAACTTCTTCATTTGAACTCCGATTTGAGTGAAACTTGATTCCTTTTCTTCATTTTCGATCCTAGAACGCGTTCAAACCTAGAAATCAAAATTTTACTCAATTAAGTATTAATTTCTTTAAAGAAAACAAAAAATGTAAGGGAAATACTATAAAATCACCATATAAAATATGTTTAAAATCAGAGTTATCAGTTATCTATTCTTTACATAGGGATAGATTAACCTTAAGGTGATGACAGACCTTATTCCCCAATTTCTTGGAACATGCCCCGGTTGTGAGATTTCAAAGACCAAAGGCCTCATGCCCCAGACTTATAGGTCTTAATGCCCCTAAGCTTCTATATGTGATTTTAGGTTAGGTTCTTTAAAGTTCAAATGGGTCGACATTGATAACTTCTAAAGTTGAAGGGTCTAATAAATTGCCCTTTTTGTTTGTACCGGGGATTAAGCTCAAGATAGTATTCTACAGTCTCATGTTTTGACTTGATTTGTGTTTAGACTTGACAGCTCAAGGGCATTGAGTTGGTTGAATCATCTTAATGGGCTGGGGTTCGAGTTTGGTTGGTTATTTTCTCGGGCCAAGTAGATTTGTTTAGGTTAACTTCCTTAACTGGCTATGTGATTGTTTTTGTCCCGAGTCTTATAAGGATTTGTAACTGTTAGCAAATTTCTTTTCTTTTTTTTTTCTTTTTTAAAAGAGAGAGAGAAAAAGTTAAGACTTTTATGTTATAGAGCCCAAGTGATGGGATTATAAATGGATGATTACGGAGGATTGCTTTCATAGAATTCTATATACAAGCCTATATAATTTATCGTTACTGAGGGTCTATTTACAAGGATGAATTCTGAAGAATAAAAGACTAAATAAAGAAAATATCTAAATCTTATTTATTCCAAATGAAGAAGGTTATTTGCAAAATGCTAAATTTAACTAAAAGAATGAATATTTCTGGTTGGTAAAATACTAGGAAAAATGATAACTATCTATTATTTTACAGGTTTGATTCCTTTCGTTTTGTTTCTTTATTTTTATTTTTATTTTTTATTTTCTATTTACTCTGGGGGGTTGGGCTTAGCTGATGTGGGCCCAAACAAAAAGCGATAGATTTGGGCTCCCATAGATATACTAAGGCCCATATTTATAGGGTTCTTCTATAGGAGTAAGATGAGTCTAATGTTATTCCTAATAAATTTTTACTTATTTGAGCTAAAATGTTAGAATCATATCTAGAGTATCTTTTAAGGCCAATGAGATGGGTAGATGTAGATTTATTTAAAAGCCCCTTGACTCGATCTAGCCATAGTTATGTAAAAAAAAAAATCAAAATTACAATCATCATCTATTCTAAACTTTACATAGAATTATTACAAATTATTTACGGAGAAATATTACAATTACAATTACAACTTCACAACTGCCCTTGTCCATTTAGGTTTGCCACATCATAGGTTCTTGTGATTTTTTTTAAAATGTTTTCATATGATGCAAAGGGTGGGTTCTAAAGGTCCTTAAGTTCTGAAATCACCACGTTTTTTCAAAGCAATGGTTCTGTGGTCGCATTTGAACTTGAGTAGGGTAGCCTGATCGGTCTTGGAAGGTGGTTGGTCCACAACATCCAGAATTTGCACAATGGCCCCCCTCTTAAGGTCCTAAGACAACTTGATTTTGACCGTATCTACTATGTATTTATGATATAGAAAAATAGAATAAAAATAAAGTAAACCCCCAAAGCTACCCCCTGTAAATAAACTACAACAAAAAAGTTAGTAAAAATAAAATAAACAAATATATAAAATAATATACCTAAGTTTTTTTTTATATTATTTCATCTTTTTATTTATTTCATTGAAAAATAATCTTATTTTCGATAACTTCTATTGTTTAGCCCTCTAGCATTTCTAGTGGAGTTGCCAAGTTGTCAAGCTTGATTTTTTGTTTTTTTTTTTGTTTTATTTAAAATTGATTTCCCCATTTTCGATTAATACTAAAGCCTAACCCATTTAATATTAATCTTCAACAAAAAGAAATTAGGAAATTTCGTTTTTTTTAATAAAAAAGAATTTTGGAGTCACCACCCGACCAAAGTCGGGAAAAAGAAAAGAAACCGTAATCAATTAGGTGAATTAATTACAATTTACCTATCGGTTTTTGATTTTAATTTGAATGAAGAATCAGATGATTCCGAGTTTGGAGGCTAATTTATTAAACCCTAACAGGTGCCACTATTTATTTACCAAAATTAGGATTATTTTTCTAATTATAATATTTTAAAAAATAAATAATTAATTAAAATTAAAAAGAACCTAAGTTTCTACATATTTTATTGTTGCTCCGAAAGTGCCTAAGTACCTGCTAACTGGGATCAGACGATTATAGTTTTTTCCAAAAACTTTAATGTGTTGGTTCTTTTTATAAAAAAAAAAAAATTAGTTGAATTTGTGTTTTTATTAATCATTTCATTTTTATTAAGAAAAATCCTTAGAAATCAAATTTTTATTCCTAATTATAAAAAAAAAAACTAAAAAGATCTAATTTTTGAAAAGTCCCAAATTGAGATTTTTATTTAAAAACAACTAAGTGATAATTTTTTTTTTTACTTTCAAGAAAACCCCTAAAGATCTAAAAATACAATTTTTATAAAATATGCAATGCTCTACATGATGCATCTTTTATATAGAAAAGATGCTTGAAATATAAAAAGGAAAAAAAAAAATTCCTAATCATAGAAAATATACCTAAATCATATAAAAGATGCCTAACCATAGAAAATATATCTAAACCATAGAAAAGATATTTAAACCATAGAAAAGATATTTAAACTATAAAAAAGATGCCTAACCATAAAAAAGAAACCTAAATAATGGAAAAGATATAGAAACTATAGAAAAAAATCCTAAATTATGGAAAAGATATTAAAACCATATAAAAAGAAACCTAAACTATGGAGAAGATATCTAAACTATGGAAAATAAGCCTAAACTATATAAAAGATGTCTTGCCGTAAAAAAGAAGTCAATTAAAGATTTTTTTTTTATTTTATGAACATTAAAATGATTTTTTTATTTAGAAAACCCTAACATGGCTAGTGTAATTTTTCTAAATTAATACAATATGCAAAGAACGAGATTTTGTAAAATATGAGATTTTATAAAATATGAGATTTTATAAAAATGTTATTTTGAAAATATGAAATCTAAAAAATAAAAAAACTAAAATTTAACTTAACACATGTTCACTAGATACTAATGCTATAACTAATTACTAGCAATTAAAGACATGATAAAAATAAAAAAAAATTAGTACAAGTCTTAAAAATAACTGCACATATATTAAGTAAGATAAAAATAAATAAATAAGACAAGTTATGGATAATAATTAAAAATCATTATTCTGTACCTGTAAAGTAAATCACATAAAGTTGATGAAAGGGAACAGATTGGATCCCTAGTCTTATCACACACATAACTATAGAATTGGTCTAAGGGGTGAGTTCGAGCGTGTTTTTAATAAATGTGCGATTATTTTCTTTGTCTCGCATCATGCAACCCTTATTCATAAAACTCGAAAATAAATCTTTTGAATCGAATCAAATAGAATCTAAATTTATAAAGATCTAAAATATATTCGAATCTTATAAATCTTGATTTTATTAGATTTAACGTCATCGTATTAGATTTCCTTTTTTTTTCGACAACTAATTAGTTAAGTTTTCATCAAATTAATTTTTTTGAATTTTTTTAGTTTTTTTTTTATTTTTATTTTTTCCAACAATTTTCTATTTTTTTGGTCTTTTTTTTATCATTTCTCAATTTTTTTTTTATTTTCTAAATTACGACCTTAAAAAGAAAAATTATAACTATTATAGGCAAAAATTGAGTGTTTACAATATGGCATTTTCTAATGAAAAAATGCTTTTAACACTTATAATGCCCTTATAGTTTATGCTTTGGAGTGCATAAAGGTCAAAAGTATCACAATCGTCAAAATGAATTAGTGTATGCAAGTTTTTATATTGTTGTGAGGTATTTAGTCTAGAAGTTATGCCTTATGAAGAAAGATGAATTGAACGAACAATAAAAAGATGTAGATGTGATGCTTATGTCAAATTTTAGATAGAACTAGAAGTATGGGAAGTCATTGAATTTAATCATATCCATAACCATCCATTTATTCTTGAGAATCAGAAGCATTAGATTGAAAGATAACCGACTCATGTACATGAGTTCTTTCTACTGTGCATGATGTTGGGATCAAAATAACCGAGGCATATTCGTTCTTAAAAAGTGAAGTGAGAGGAGCACAAAGTGTTGTATCTATAATGATTGAAAAAACCTTTTGTAAGGTTAAAGAATGGACATGTTTAATGTTGGGGATTGTCAAAGTCTATTGAATAATTTGCGATCTTTACAATCAAATGGTAGCAACCTATTTTATTCATTTTAGGTTGGTAATGAAAAATAAGATGATCAATTTCTTTTGGTGTGATGGTTTATCACTAATAGATTATGCTTGTTTTAGTGAAGTGGTTACATTTGACATTACTTGTTAAACTACTAAGTATAATATGATATGTGCCCTATTTGTTGAGATAAACCATCATTGGAAAAATATTTTATTTGGTTATGCATTTCGTAGGCTCCGCAATCAGGTGTTCGGGGTTAGGTACTAAAATTTAGAGCGATCGTGTAAGTTATCCGATTAAGCCCAAATATTACAACAAAGCTAGGAATAGTAATAAAAGTGATTCTGTGAGTTTGAATTTAGGGAAACGGATAATAAAATAATTAAAAAATTATAATATTAAATTATATATATTACCCGTTATTTATTGAAAATACGTAAAACAAGTTTCAATAATTGACAAATTAATAAAGATAAATTATATACACATAAAAATCATAAAATAACTTAAATAATATTTATGACTATTTATTTGTATCATATATATATTTATGTATAGGTAAAAATATGTGAAATTACTTGAAATACCTAGGATATGCTAAAATAATATTAATTAATTAAAATTCATAAAAAATAAAGAAAAAAATAAAATTAAGGAAAAATGTAGAGAATTTTAGAAATAAGGTGTATCAAGCTAAAAATTAAAGAATTAAAATTAGCCAATTAAATTAGAACAAATAGATGGTAAAAAAAAGGAGAGAGAGATAAAGGACACTTGGCAATCAAAAATTAAAAAAAAAACCCTAAACCATATTATAAATTCAGCAAACCTCTTCTAAAATTCATTTTCACTAGTTGTGAATCTAAGAAAATTACAACGAGCTTAAGAAAAGAGGGGATGGTATTTTTACAAAAAAATAGCAAAATAGTGTGCAATTAGAACTTATAAAAGGAGCATATACCCAACCACCACCTGGGAGTGGATGGCTACCACTACTGGATAGTGGAGGTAGTGCCCAACTTGGTTGACAAAGCCATGGTAGCTAACAGTAGCTGGAGCTAATGACGTTGGTAAGTTCCCTTTCGATTTTTGTTTAATTTATTAAAAATATCAAATAGTTATGGAAAAATTTGAAATTTGGTATTATGAGATATTCTAGTACATAGATTTAGGAAAAATATCAATTTGGTAAGCTCTCGAGATCTACTCTTAAGAAATAACTAAACTTGAGCTAGTTTTCCATTTAGATTTAAATAGCCTTAATGATGTAATTTTGATTTCAAAATTTTTGTATAGAGTATTTAGGATATATATTACAGTACTATGAAGAGCTTTTCTTAAATTTAATTTTTAAATTTTTACCTAATTTTAGGCCTTAAAATCATGTATAAAAAGGCAATCAGTTGGCTTAATTTTGTAATTTAAGGTTAATTTATTGAAAATTTTGATTTACTACGTAATTAGATATGCTTGGATGTAAATTTCTAATGTAGGATGGTATTTGTGGGTTTTGGGGTGTTAATTATATGTATTATGCACATTAGGAAATGAATAGTGAGTAAAAGTGAATAATTAAGCTAACTTTGTAATTTGAGGGTTTAATAGGTATAAATTTTGATTTAGGGAACAATTAGATATTTTTATATGTTATTTGGTAATAAAAGATGATATATGTGATGTTAGAAATGTTAGATAAGTGATACAAGTGTAGATTATGTAATAATACATAATGTGTGAAATTGAAAAATTAAATGAGTAGAAAATATTAGATAAAAATTAATGGTATTATAATATTACGAATATGATATAAATCTGATTTGGACTGCAAGTTTAGGTAATTATGTAAAAAATATAGGTTATTCTTACATTGAGAGTTAATTCGGCAGTTAAATTGATGTATCGTATTAACCAAAATACTGATTAGGAGCTAAAACAAAGATTTAGGATACCTAAATATAGTTAAATAAATTTTAAATATTGATTTGAGAGGAATTTTTAAGGTTTACAAATAAAAAACAATAGTCAAAAACCAAAACAAAGCTTAATTCAAAAATTAAATCATAAACTAGTTTAGAGCTAGCTTGGTCATAGGAAATACAAAACTTGAATAATTGAATAAAAATTATAATTTTAAACTAAAAACTAATGATTTAAGGCTTCTATATATATATATAAATATAAATGCTCAAATGATATTTACAATATAAGATTGAACAGTGATAATTCGACCTTGCATTAAACTTGAGTGAGTAGATCAATGACTTCAGGTAAGTTTGAATTTATACGTCATTGTATTTCAGAGTACTATTTTATAGTACTTAGAGGCTTAAGCTTATATTCATTTGTACTTATAGGGAGTTTAATTGTACGTATGCTTGTGTGTACGTATTCTTAACTGTACGACATATTATTGGCTTGTCGTATTAGTTTGCAATTGTTATATATTGTATGATGTGGATTGCTCACCTTAACTAGACTTAATAATATACAGCTTGTAAAATTAATCGAATAAGTGTTTCAACCCATCAAGAGAAAACGTTTAGGATTTTCTGGCTAAATACCAACCCCTTTGAAAGGGATAACGTTTGATAATATAATTAGTCCCTTCTTTATCCTTAGTTAAACTAAGTAGCAGAAGACAAGATTGCGGTAAGAGTGAAGTCAATGGTTTGAAGGTAGTTGCAGGAGAAGCGGTGTCTCCATCGCATAAGTCTAGATTTAGTCATAAGCAGTTGAAATGTGTGCTAAACTCCTTAGCTAAGATTAAAGCGAACGTGATTTTTCTAATATCATGACGAAGATGGCATTTTCTTGTTGCGTTGCATTGAAATAATTGGTTGATAATCTTGTTTGTACTTAATGTATAGTCTTATCTCTCTGTCTCTGTCCTTGTCCTAACTTATTGAGTGATTAATTGCTCATGTCCCTATAGATATTATTGCAGGTATTAATTAGGAAGTGACCTTATAATTACCTTGAAGCTAGTAACTACTAGATCTTAGGGAGTGAGGAAATAAATTCGAAGAACAAATCTATTTCTAAGGTATTAGTTCTTACTTTAGAATCTTCCATTTTCAAATAAATTATTACTTAGATAATACAATGTTATGAAATCATGTAAACTTTAATTATAATATTTGAATCCTAGTATATATTTTTCATACTTTCTTAGATCAATAACTTGTTTAATTTGTTAACTATTAACTTTAAAGTGGATTAGTCATGGGCGCCTTGTGTAAATTAGGTTTAAAATAGTAGTTGTAAAGTTAGTTTCTATCTTAGAATAGTTTGTATGGAGGAATTGTTATGACTCCACTGCTTCGGAGCGCAACCCATTTTTGGTAAATTAAACAATATAATCCTTTATATAGGTATTTCAAATTTTTCTTGAAGCTATGGGTAATAAAGCATCAATGACCATTTTCAATGACTAATACCACGCAATGGCAAAAGCCATTAGTATAGCGTTTCCTCATACTAACCATTGATTATGTCTTTGGTATATTTTGTAAAATGTAAAAAATCATATATCTTGGTTATTATTAAAATATAAATTTACATATAAGTTCCTTTGTAAGATTTTGCATTATTGTGAATTAGAAGTTGAAATAGAAGAGATTTAGAAGCAAATGTATTAGGAGACAAAAACATATGGCTAAATAATCTATATGATCTTTGCCATAAATGGTGTCCTGCTTGTCATTAATATTTTCTATAAGTGCAAAATCGATCCAGCTGAGTGAGAGCACAAATAATGTATTTAACATTTTTTCATGCAAAACTATGACACTTATCGAGTTTGTCTTCTACTATGAAAAAGAAGCTAAAGTTATAGATAATTTTGAAAATACTCGAGGTAAGGTGAAATCACAAGTTCCAAACAATGAAATTTTAAGGCATGCATCAAACATATATACTCATGTCATCTTTATTTTTTGAATTTGAAGTTGAGATTTTAGAGTTCACTTTAGAGCATATAGTTAGGTTGACAACAATGGGCTATTACATACTTATGATTTTCTAGTCGAAAATAGTCAAAGAAAGCATATTATAGTTTATAATCAAAGTGATTTAAGCTTGATATGTAGTTATAAATTGTTTGAAATGAAGGATGGTTATGTTGTTATGTTTTATGCATATTAAAAAATGTTTGTAATGCCATTGCAATTCTATCAAGGTATATTTTGAAGCGATGAACAAAAGTAGCAAAAGAAGAGGTTATTGTTAATGAAATTAGCTCAAGCTTTCAACCTACAAGGAAGTTAAAGAAAATACGTTTGAAGAATTTGATGCATAAGTTATGAGCTTAGGTGTAGATGATAAGAAAACAAAAGCATTAGCATGTAAAGCCTTAAATGAACTTAAAGCTCAAATTAAGATCTTTAGATCAAATAGATGAAAAGTTGATGATACCAATGCTTCTAAAGTAATTGACAATTTAAACCATTTGAACTCTAATAGTGAAAAGCAAGTGCTTGATCCATTTCAAAGAAGAACTACGGTAATACCAAACAAGAGTTTAAAGAGTTCTATTAAAACATGAAGAAAGAAAGCCATTGCAAATGAAACACTTCTACAAAATGTTGGAAGTTGTCTACTACCAAATCTTCATACTTTAAATTGGTTGGGAAATATCAATTTGTTTGTATAATTATAAGCTATCTAATGAATGCACCTTACCAAATTTAAGTAACCATGTTCCTTAACACACTTTATATTTTCCTTTTATAATAACTTTGTAATTAAATTTTTTCAAATGTATCGGTCTTTTTATTGAGTCTCAAGTCCATGGTGGAAAGAATATGTCATATACAATGCTCCTCAATCAAGTAACTTTTTTCCCCAATAGTCTTCTTTATTCAAATATATGGTAAATATAAGAACATACAACAATGTTAAAAAAAAATGTCTTATATATAACTAATATATGCTTTTAATTTTTGTAAGCTTTTAGAAGGAATATTAGTGATGAAAGTGCAACTAGATGCAACTCTTAGACAATTGAGAGTTGCTAAGTTTTTGATAGAAAGATTACTTTTCATGTTGTTTAGGATCTCTCAAAGTATATTATTTGGAGACAATGTTCTATCTTAGCTCTTTAGACAAGTGAAATGCCACAAAACTACATTCAATATGCTCTCCAATTGCCAAATACCCTTAATACATGAGAATAACACCAACATTCGATTCTAATATACACCAACAGAGGGATATAATTTAATTCCTTTACAACAACAAAACAAATTAACTTGTGCTACTCGCATTTCTTCATTTCATCAAACATACTCAAAGCCTCTCTAGCTCAACCATGGACTGCTAACACATTGATGACAAACATTCATTTCATTTCTCTCATACATTTGATTGAAGACAACATTTGCTGAAAGTTGAAGAAGCATCTAAGCTGCTACTTCTCTTAATATTACATTGATAACTCAATTTGCCTTTTTAAATATTCATTATTTTTTAAAATATTTTCGGCTAGTTAAATATTGCTATGTACATGGACATATATATACTTACGATATATATAAATATAAGAAGTTTAGTCTATTTTTCATATATTGTTCACCTTCCTATTGGTTTTTGTTATATTGATTACAATATTACCTACAAAAGAAAGTGAAATAAATGTATTCTAATATCTAATTGACTATAAAACTATATGCATATGGTAAATTATTGTTTCCTATTTTCCAAGAAGTGTAGAATGAATGAAATAAAGTAAATCAAGTTTACCACGTATAGCATAATGGAAATCCCCTAAAACCTGTATTTATTGAAATAAAGACAATGCTTCACTATCAAAACTATTATTATCATAAGAAGAGATCATCGAGGCTCACATTAGAATAATATTGTTTTCTATTCTTTAAGAAGTGTATAATGAATCAAATACAGTGCACTAAGTTTACCACCAACGACATAATGAAAATCCCCGATAACTTGTATTTGTCAAAATAAAGACAATACTCCACTCTCAAAACCATTATTAACATAAGAAGAGATCATCCAGGCTCACATTGAAATATCTTTATCACACATTTCATCAAATATCTTCAAGGCAAACTCAACAGAGCCTAACATGCCCATAAGAATTAATCAATGCATTTCATACATAAATATCTAAATAAAACCCTAGCTTAATAGTCAGTGAATGAAGGCCATGACCCATTATCTGTAGTTGAGAACATTATTTGGTGCTACGTGAGCTACATGTAATTGAATAAGAATGAGACCCATCACAAGTACAGTGATGCATATGAGTACGAATGATGGTGTTGTAGAAGAATATTTCAGGGGAAAGATTACAAAGGAGAGAGAATAGGCGTGGGAAAAACTCTTAAGAGTTTTAGCAATATTTTATGACGTGAAGAGAGAGAAATTAAAATGGAAAAAAAGAAGAGATGAGAAGAGAGAGAGAGAGACCAAACATAGGGGAAAAAGAGCTCCAATTTGGGTTGAAAAGGGAGAAAGAGTAGACATATCAATCTATGGTCTTGTTTGGCAGAAGTTTCAAATTTTAATTTCCAAAATTTGAAGATGACAAAAAAGGTTAATAGTTGATGTGTTGGTATATGTGTTCACTATATGTCCATGTATCAATCCCTCATTAGGACTTGCGCATGGCGTAGAATATCCAATGACATCTCATGACCATTCAAGCTTTTCTATCTAGAGACGAGCTTGAATAGAATTACAGTTACTTTTTGCCTTAACTCTTAACTAATAGGCTTTATTGACCCAGTAGCAAAAGTGTTCTATGTTAGTTACTCTACCTATGGAAGATATCAATCATAAAAGGGTATTAGAATTTTGCTGTGCGACTTCAAAAGATTTGTACGAAAAGCCATATAAGGTGAAAATCTCATATACGGTTTCATAGAATGGCAATAAGTCAATTAATTTGTATAACTAATGAGGAATTTTTTAACTAATTGCTTTTATTCCGATGAAGTTTTTTTTTCTAATTCTTTTAGCTTTCGAATCAACCATAATCATATCAGATAAAAATTTGACAATTTTTATTTCGTCTTTGGAATCGATTTTTCTTTATCTAATTTTAAAAAATTGGAATGAAAGAGTGTTTTTTTTTTCTCTCTTGATAATGCATTTTTATCAAATGTTCTCATTTTTTTCTCCAAATTTATCATAGTCTTGATACTTTTATTTATATGTTTGAGCTCTTTAGTCCATCAAGGCGTCAAGTAGTATTGAAAGTGGATTTGGATATCTCTATTTTCGATAGTTCAATAAAATAAATGATAGGAATATTTAATTTACAATTTATTAATCATAATTCATTTGATCTATATCATCATTCAAGCCAATTTTTAAGTATTTAAAAAACTTAATAGATATGTTTCGATTAGAAATGGAACTCCAAAATTTACTTTCTTTTTGAATTTTTTAATAAAATTATCTTAGCTCATCGAGTAAAATTTACACATCTTGATAAAATTCTAATTTTCAAAGAATTATTCGTATCTCATAAAGTAAAATATATCAAACCAAATGAAAAGCACCGTTTCATTATCTAATTATACTCTCACCACCATTCTGTGAATCATACTATATATATTTAGTGGTGGGTCGTGATTCATTGTTATATTTGACCGCTCTTTAGTCACGTCAAGCTAGGTAATAGCCGGCGGCCACCTCGAGGAGGTCACATGACCCCATCGGTGGAGACCGGTCACCGTTGGCTTTGGTGTCCAAAAATTACTCTATTGCCTTGGGAGTTTCTAAACACTTCAAATATTTCATATGATGTGGTTGTGTATGTATGGACATGTTGTTACATGGACTGGAGGAGTCGGTCATGAAGACGGATGATGCTGGGGCGTGACCATTAAATATGTGACGGAAAAAGCTGGAGGCATTTGAATTTGAATGATTGACACTTTTGAACTTAATAGTAGACACACAACTTTTTCTGTACTTTCGCTCACCACAAAAGTTTATGTACGTTGCTCGAGCAGATGAGAAGGAAAATCTACGTTATTTGTTACTGATCTAGGGAAATATCCGAAGTTGAATTGTCCCAGAAAATACAAAATATTCTTGTCCTAGTCGTAATTGTGTAATTGGCCCAATGCACAATCATAAACCATTTGGTATTGTTCTACATTTGATGAAAAGGAAAAGCTAAGGTCGTTTGGTACTATTGTACATATTGATTAGATTCATATAACATAACTAGGGTTTATATAGATAATAGAAGGTTACGTCAATTGGCGTATGTACATATGTGGTGTTTATTCTTTTGTTCGTAAAAACTCTGACAAAGATGTGAAGGAAACTTTGGACAACGCTAATCCTTTATAGGTATAATAGTAATACACAAGTTTAACCTCTCGAATTTTGGGGGGGGGGGGGGGGGGGGGGGGGGGGGGGAAAGAAAAAAAGTGTAATTGGACTGGTAAACTTTGAAGTGTGCATATAAACCTCACTTCTTTTTTAAGCTAATTATTGAAACAAGCCCTCTATTATAACAAACTAGCAATATTAGCTAAAAGGCATTTAGAATTCATGGAAAATAACTACTTTTTGCTCTTGCGGAGTATAATGGCGAAAACTTACTTCCAACTTTACAATATTTTGTTTTTTTTTTTTCTTAATCATAGTGTTGCCGTTTTAGGATAATTTCCATTTGCACTGTACGACAAGAATCTAAAATTTAAAATTAATTTGATTTTTATCTCAGCTAATATGTTCAAAAGCTTATTTGTGCACTGTGGGCATTTTTTGGTTTAAGTTTTCTTTTTCTTTTTTTTTTTTTTTAGGGGTGGGCAAACATCCTTAGCCACCCCAAGGATCAAACGACCCACTTATTAAATTTTTTCTCATTTTTCTTTTTTAAATTTACTAAAATTTTTTTATCTTTTAAATTTTGGTTTTCTTAATTATTTACTTAAAGTATAATTATTTAAAATTAATTACTTTAATTATTTAATTTTATAGATTCTTCATTAGATTTATTATTTTTTTATTATTTTCAAAATATTTTATATTTTTTAATAATTTACTTAAATAATATATATTATTATCTTATTTAAATAAATTAATTGTTCAAGTCATATGTCATACATGGATGGAAAACATAATGTCATCAATAAAAGAACTCATTGGCAAATATTGAGGTTTCGGATGCAAAGCAAATAAAAGGTTTAGGACTAAAATACGTTGAGTACTAATTTGTACGTTTCCCTCATTAAAACCAACGCTATGATTAAACTATTATGTGGAGTTAAATTTGTGTCTAGTAGCTACTAATATGTATATTTAATTACTGCTATCGAATTAAATTAATAATAATATCAATTCTAACTGAAATTTAAAATCATGCAATCATACTAATAATCTTACTTATTAAAAAAGCATCAATATCAATGGAAAATATGATACTAAATACCGTAAAAAAATATAACTATCAAATAATGAACATAAAAAAAAATCAAATATAGTTATTAAAATAATATTATCATAGTTAATAATAAATAAATTACAGTAACATTATATTAAATAAAATTCGATATTTTACTGGTAAACTATTAGAATATAATATATTCACATGATATATCTACTACTACTACTACTAATTTATTACCATCATCATCATTTAATCAAATAAATTCTGGAATATTAAACTTGTTATAAAATATTAATATCAATTTAATAAGTATTACTATTAAAGTCGCTACATGACTGATGTTCTATTCCGTGCTCATGGGAAATATCTAATATACATGGTACATGGAATGGAGACAGTTTTTCCTTTGAAGAAAAAATATATAATATTATTGGCAAACGTGAGAATTAAACTCAATTCATCTAATTGATAAATAGAAAAAGGGTTTTCAAACAACTATTTTAGCATTTCCGTTCAAATTTCAAAGTGGGTAATAATAATTTCATTTTCTTAAGTAAACTGGCCACAAAATAGGAGTACTGCAGACTTGTAGAGCTTCTTCCTCCTATCGGTGCAGTACCACCACGACCCAATTCAATGAAATTTAATTTAACCTTATAGCTGTGGGGCCAGAATGTTCCTGACAAGGGCCCCAAGGAGAATTCAAATTCACGTGGTTCGGAGTATACTGTGAAAATTATGAACCCTACGGAAAAATCGGTGGCTTGTTAAGCCATGTATCGAAGTTTACCGTATTTGGTACGTTGTAATTCAAGGCGCCTGCAATGGAACACACGGTTAAACCCCGTTTTCAATCATGAATGTTTATGTCCAGAAGACCAACGAGTGAAGGGATAATTATTTCCAACTTGGAGGAGATTAGAGAGGAATTACGTACATAATTATACTTTTTAACTGTTAAAATACTTCAAAGAAGCTGATGAAATAGATCTATTAGCAATTTTACTGATGAAAAATTGTTCCATATGAATTCATTTCCCTGTTCATCCTCTTATCCAAACCATAAAAAAAAAATCAAAATTTCCTTATCCTTCTTATTGATGGAATATTTTAGGCTTAGGCTATGATGACTTCCCCACGCTCATGACCTAGGTCCATATTGACTAGGATTAACCTCCTTGCTCATCTAATTCACCTCAACCTAAGCTTACTAAATAGCATATCTATATATTCTGAATTCTAATGGTTGAAAAACAAGGATAAGGTTTGAAGACCCGATCAACAACCGTCTCCAACAATTTGGGACTACATTGACCTATATGTATCCATTACCCATAACTTGTGGATATATCCTCTAGCCACCAACAGTTCTCCAACCATTACCTTCCCTTTTCTGTAAATAGCAAGTTACCTTTTAATAGTAAACCACTTAACTCTTTACATACTTGAGCTTTAACCTACTCTTTAGCATATTTGCTACCTTTTGTTACACATAAATAACTTAAGATCGAAGTAGCTATGTCGAAAACCACCAACCACCCATCCCCTCCCCCTATGGCACCCCTCACTATTTCTTATTTTGCAGACTCACATTACAGCGCAAATCCCAGATTACTTCCAATCTCTACTAGCCAAAACGAAAGACAACATTTGGCACTGTCTATAGGGAACCGACCTTATCTCCTACTTAAACACACGATAAACACATGCCTAAACACTGCTTTTGTTTGCATCATGGTCACCATGTCTTGCATTGTTGACCTTGAGAATCATCAATTGGTAAACAACTAACCTGCGAACAATCAAACCCTAATTGGGGAGATACCTGAGCAGTGGCTTGCTTCCTTGGAGTGCTTGCTTGAAGAATTTGTTGCCTACAATAAAACCTTCCAAGCCAATCTTGATGAAGCTGAAAGGTGCAATAGGCATACAAATGTGCTTGAAGCATCCAAAAACCATTGATAGGTAAGATGATCTACAGTAGCTACAGTAGCAAAAATGTAGGGTTCCATTGCCCAACCCCTAAAGGCTAGAGTAGCAGGCATGAACTGCAACCATGACCTTGCCGGAGATGAGCAGGTAGCCAACTTTCATGGGTGAATAGCCTTGTCAGTGGCTTGTAAAGTTCATTAGGTTGAGAATGTTGAGCTAAACAAGCTTCGTGAAACTCTTAGGAGGCTCACTAAGAAAGTAGAGAGCTGAGCAGATGATGATGCTAACCTCGTAGTAAGCAACAAAACCCCCTTTACTAGGAATGTCTAAGATGAAGTCTTGCCTTTGAATAGTAAACTTCTTACCCTGGACCAATACGATGGTATTGGTAATCTTAATAATTACTTCCTCCATTTCCATACCATTATAAACTTCCATGATCATAAGGATACTATCATGTGAAAAGCTTTCCTAAGCAAACTGAGGAAAGTAGCTTGGACGTAGTTTAATTACCCAAGAACTCCATTGGCTTCTTTGATGAGTTGGCTCATAGATTTAGTCTCCGCTTCAAAGCTAGCAAGCCCCCATCCAAGGACACTTCATCCTTGTATTTGGTCAAGCAAAGCGAAGGAGACTCTGCGAGAGTATGTAGCCTGGTTTAACAATACAGTGGTCGAGATCTCTCAATTGGATGAGGTAGTAGCCATACATGCTGCTTAGCTCGACATCAAACCCTTTAGGGACTTCTTTCGTTTGGCTGTAAAGAGCAAGCCAAAGACCGTGGCTGAATTTTGGAACAAGACTTAAAAGTATATGGATTATGAAGATAACATTTGCACCATGTGCGACGTGGACCAAGAAAGGTCAAGTGAAAAAAAGGATAAAAGGAGGTTATCTATAAAAGATCACCTCAGTGGTAGGGTACCAAACAGAGTTAAGGGGGAGGGCTTTGGCAATAAGAAGCATCGAACCAAGTAGAACCTACTACCCTCTCCTCCACACTACACCCTACCACTACCTCCCTAACTCCCTTACCACCAAATCTATACACGTCATACGCCTTTGAGCTGACCTATCACTTAGGTTTACACAGAGGATCGAAGTAGAGTTTAGCTCAAGTAGCTCCAAAGATGAAGGGGAATCTTAGCCATTGGAACTCAGTCAAATATTGTTAGTTCCATAAAGACCATAGCCATACCATAGAGGAATGCTTTCAGCTAAAAAATGCAATTAAATATGCTATTTAATAGGGCTACTTTAGCAAGTATGTAGTTGAGCAGAGGAACGTCGATCGCACTGATGACAATGAGGATAATACACTTCAGAGGTGACGAACCTAGGAAGCTCGAGAAAAGTAGAATGATGACCATTGTAACAATCGAGTCCCCAATGAAATCATCAATGTCATAGTTGGGAGGCCCCTTACAGGGAGTTGGTTAAACTGTTGCAACTTGGCTAATGCTTCGACAAAGGTGATGACAATGGGGAAAAGAGGCAAAGGCACAATACCATTATCTCCTTTTCTGATGAAGATTTAGAAGGAGTTGACACTCCCTATCAAGATGCCTAGGTAATAGGTGCATAGATCTAAGGCTTCGAGGTCCTCAACATTATGGTGAACACTAGCAGTTTCATTGACATCTTCTTCAAACATGCCTATGACCAAATGAGTAAGAAGCTGCCTGTGAAGATGAAGCCATATCATCATGACTTGATTGACTTCAATGGGGGAGTGGTATAACCACAGGACACCATTACATTAGACATAGAGCTCGGTGATGACAAGAATGTTAATCGACATCCAATTGGGTTCGTGGTAGTGGACTGCCTTTTTCCCTACAATGCTTTGCTGGGATGATTGGGCCTTAACATCTTTGAAGTTATCACATCGCTCGTGCACCTAAAGGTGAAATTCCCAACTACCACTAAGATGGGAGTCTGTAGGTGTGATCAGAAGCTATTAAGGGAGCTTTATGTTAATGTAGCCTACGCTAAGGCTATTTTTGCCCTAGAATCGGGTCTATAGGAGAAGCTGGTTGAGAGAGGTGAGCTAAAGGAAAAGATAGAGGAGGTGTAGATCAACATTAGCCTTGACCAAACCACTAAGGTCAGTGCAGAGACGCCTTTAAAAGTAAAGGAGGCCATTGTTGACCTCCTGTAAGCTAACTCTAATAGGTTCATCTACTTAACATTTGATATACCTAGAATCTCTACTGACTTGGCAACCCACAACTTCAACATGGATGAAAGTGTTTCGCCTATCAAGCAAAAGAAACAACATTTTGCACCAGAAAAGCAGGCTATCATCAAAGAAGAAGTATAGAAGCTACTAAAGGCAAGCTTCGTATAGGAGGAGAAGTACCCAATAGCTAGTAAATGCGATGCTAATCAAGAAAAAAAGTGGGAAGTGGCGTATCTCAATAAAGCCTGCCCCAATGGCAACTTTCTTTTCTTGAGGATAAATTAGCTGGTTGACTTTACATTGGGATACGCTTTGCTCAGCTTCATGAATGCCCTCTTAAGGTATAACCAGATCAAAATGGACCTGCTGAATGAAATCTATACCTCCTTTATCACTGACTTTGGTACTTATTGCTATACTGTTATGTCCTTCAGCCTCAAGAATGCTAGGACGACGTACCAAAAGATGGTGACTACCCTGTTTAAGCCCTAACTTGGGGTGTAATATGGGAGTCTACGTTAACGGCGTGATCATCAAAAGCCAGCATCCCATTAACCACATCAAGGACTTATAAGAAGCTTTCGATCGGATGAAGGAGCACAACATAAAGTTGAACCCCTAAAGTGTGTTTTCAGGGTCGGTTCTGGTAAGTTCTTGGGCTTTAAGATAACCTAGTGTGGTATAGAGGCCAATCTAGAAAAGATTAAGGCCATGAGGGACACCGAAACCCCCCTCCTCAATTAAAGAAGTCTAGAAACTCACCAACATGGTAGCTGCGCTGGGAAAATTTGTCTTAATGAGCGCAAACTAATGCATAAAGTTCTTCAAAATCCTTAAAAAACTTAAGGGTTTTTGAGTGGACTTTATAGTGTAAAGTAGCCTTCAAAGAGTTGTATGATAGGAATTTACCCCCTAGATTGATTACAAAAAGCTGAGCTAGAGGACTTCAAAGGCTTGTATAGAAAATACTAGCTCTAATCCATAACCGAGACGAGGATTCCTATCCCGATCTAACCTTCAACTGACCTCTCTGTTAGATCTTCACGTGTGTCCAACATGCTTTTTCCCAATTGTAAAGTCTTGATCCAGAAGGTAACCTAGGAAACATTAGCTGAGTCGAGCTCTCCAATCGACCACTTGCGCCTGACTCTAATTTAACCAACTTCCTAACCAGGTCGGTTGGCCCCTGACTACTAGCACTTTCTATTTTTCCGCCTATTTATATCATACTCCTAATGTCCAGCCATCAAGTGACACGTATCCTAACACAACGTTCCAGAATAATTTTTTCTTTTCCTTACCGAATATTTTTTGTCCTTTTTACTCCTTTTTAGTATGATTCATGTAACTTAATTGTAAAATACCCTTTTATCTTTTCATACATGTAGAATAACCTTAGGGAGCAAGTGTATAAACCCCCACTTTCCTTGTATGAAGGGCATCCAACTTTTGAAAACAGAATTACTCACTTGAGCAACCTTAGTATTTTCGTTATCATTTAACTCTTATCTATTCCTATTTCCTTTAGCAAAGAGTAGTAGTGAGTGACTCTTCAATTCAGACTGGTGCGTTATATCCAGTGTATTGTAGGTCAAGTAAGATCGAGTGGTGAGTCATATCCATTCAGTGGCTGCCTGGACTTTGTTAGTTCCTTTTCTATTTTCGTTTCGATTTATCATTGTGGTGCTCCTCTGTGTGTCCGACCCCGGAGACGCATTACTATAAGACTTCCTTGAGCATCCTCCAATCCTCTTCAAGCTTAGCTGGCAGTTAGTCACTAAGCACTCTCCTCTATATTGGTCAAAGCAAAGGGGAGAGACCATAGGGTCGTATACTGCATCAACTATATCCTCCAAGGGCTTCAGGTTTGGTACACCAAAGTAGAAGAGGTTGCCTTGACCATCATTGTCTTTACATGTCATCTAAGGCCTTATTTTTAGGTGCACCAGATAGTTATGATGATAAATTAGCCCTTACGTACCTTACTATAGAAGCCTGACGTGTTTAATTGGATGGTCAAGTATACAATAGAGCTAAGTGTGTATGGCATCTAATATTAACAACAAATGGCTTACAAAGTATAAGTACTGGTTAACTTGATGGTAGAATACATAGGAGAGGAGGAAGGACCACTTAAAGATGATAAGCAAATGTAGACTCTCAATGTCAATAGTTCATCTACCTTGGATGGTGGAGGTACGGGCTTAGTGCTCATTAAACCGTATAAGGCTACTATTTGGTATGCCCTTAAGTTCGGGCTTGACACGAGCAACAATTACAAGACCCTGATCGCCGATCTCAAGCTGGCCAAGGAGATTAATGCAGAGTATCTTTAGGTATTTTCGAACTTAATGCTTATCGTCTACCAAGTCCAAGGTGAATATGAGGCTAGAGATGACACCATGGCAAGTTACTTAGAGAAAGTAAGGGGTTTCCTAGCTGAGTTCCCCTTAGAGAACATGATGAAGATCGCCTATATGAAGAATTTAGTAGCAAATTAGCTGTCTAAGCTCACCTTCATTAGTATATAGAAGCTTGAGGTGAAGGATAGAAAAATTTTCTTAGAGTACTTTTCTAAAAAGAGTATAACTCCAAGTACATATGAGGTTCTAGAGCTTACAACAATACTCTTAAAGCCAAGTTGGATGGACCACATTTAGAGTTACTTGGAGCAGGGTATGCTCCTAGACGATAGGAAGGAGGCCAAGAAGCTAAGGTACTATGTCACCAACTATATCCTAATCAATGGCATCTTGTACCAAAGGAGAGTTGATCTTACCCTACTCAAATGCCCCTAAGTAGATTAGGGCCTATATGTCATGGAAGAGCTATATACCGGAGTATGCAATAGCCACATTCAGTTGTAGGCCCTTTACATTCAAGCTCTTTAGCTTAGTTACTATTGGCTTACCATGAAACGACATGCCAGGGTTGTAACTCAAAAATGCCCTTTATGCCAAAAGATTACCTTAATCACCTACACCTCTAGTACTAATCTCCAGCCCTTGATCAATCCATGGCCATTTGCTTAGTGGGGCATCAACATCTTTGGCACTTTTCCCAATGCCTCGTGAGGATGACAATTCATCATCATGGCCATCAACAACTTTACAAAATGGGTTGAGGTCAAGGTTGTATCCAAAATCACGAAGAGGAGCATTGAGTCATTTGTACAAAATAACATACTCTCTTGATTTGGGGTTCTGTACGCCCTCATCATAAATAATGCGCAGCAATTCAACAACCTTAAGTTCAAGGAGTTCTATACCATACATCATATGACACTGCACTTCTCTTCGGTTGCGCATCCCCAGTCCAACGAATAGGCTAAGGCAACCAATCAGATCATTTTAGAGAGCCTCAAGAAGATAGTTGATCGAGCTCAAGAAAGGTGCACAAATGAGTTGCCAACATTTTATGGGGATACAGGACTACCTACTACACTTCTATTAGGCGAGACCCCATTCTACTCAGCCTTCAGCTCAAAGGCAGTCCTCCCTATCAAGTTGGAACTTCCCTACATTCGGATTTTATCCTTCAATGCTACTTTAAATGAGTCCTTACTTTAAGCTAGAGTAGATAACATTAAAGAAATCAGAAACCTCGCTACAGCTCGAGTGGCTACTTATCAACACCGAGTAGCCAGATACTACGGCTAAAAGGTCAGACACAATGATAGGAATTAATTCCCTAGGCCGATCATAAGAAGCCGAGCTAGAAGACTTCAAGGGCTTGCACAAAAAATACTAGCTCTAAGCCATAGCTAAGATGGGGATTCTTATCCTGATCCGACCTCTAGCCGACCTTTCTGTTAGATCCTCACATATATCCAATATGCTCCTGCCCAGCTGTGAAGTCTTGATCTAGAAGGTAACCCAGGAAAGACTAGTAGAATTGAGCTCTCCAATCGACCACTAGCGCCTGACTCTAATTCAACCAACTTCCTAATCAGTTTGATTGTCCCCTGATTATCAGAACTTTATGTTTTTCCACCTATTTATATCATATTCCTGACGTTCAGGCATCGAGCGACACATGTCTCCTGACACAACGTTCGAGAATGATTCTTTTTTTTTTCTATATCGAATATTCTCTGTCCTTTTTTTTCCTTTTTAGTATGATTTATACAACTTAATTATAACATATGCTTTTTTCTTTTTATACATGTAGAATAACCTTAGTGGGCAAGTATATAAACCCCCACTTTCCTTGTATGCGGAGGCATCCAACTTTTGATTACAAAATTGCTTACTTGAACAACCTTAGTGTTCTCGTTATCATTTATCTTTTATCTATTCTCTCTAGCAAGGAGTAGTTGTAAGCCCCACAATCAGTTACTTAGGGTTTTGATTGGTTGAAAGATTTGATCAAGCTTAAATTATAAGTAAAGCCAGAAATATTAGTAAAAATGATCCCGTAAGTTCGAATTTAAGAAAATAAGCAATAAAATAAAAGAATATAAAAATTTCAAATTTTAAATATATAACTCGTTATTTATCGAAAATGCGTAAAATGCATTTCGATAATTAACGAATCGCTAGAGATAAATTATATGTATACTAAAAATCATAAAATGATCTAAATAATATTTAGGAATATTTATTTGTACTATATATGAATTTACATGTAGATAGAAATACACGTAATTACTTAAAATATGCAAAATGTGGTAAAATAATACTAAATAATTAAAGAAAATTCATAATTAATTAAGGAAAAATAAAGAAAAATCATAAAAAATAAGGAATGATCTAGAATTGGGTCATGGCAACTGGGGAAAATAAGAACAAAAATAGCCAATTAGATTAGAACAACACAAAAGTCAAATTGGAAGAAGAAAAGCCAATTGTTTAATCAAATTAATGTACAATAATTTCCCTAAAGCTCTATAAATACGCTAAATTTTTTAGAAGCTCATTTAGTCAGTTTGGAGAGTGTAAAAAATAGAGAGAGGTAAAATTGAGAGAAAAATTAGGGTTAGGAAAAAAAAAAGAAAACTGTGCAGTTGGGGCTTATAAGGAGAACTCAGACCCGACGAGCAGTTAGGAGTGGACGGCTACCACCACCACACGGTGATGGCAGCGCCTAGGTGGGCCGACACACCCATGGCTACCGACGGTGGCCGAAACTACCTAAATGGGTGAGTTCGATTTTGTGTAATTTTGGAAAAATAGTAAATACTTTTAGAAAATTATGAATTTTTTTATTCTAAAATATTTTTGTATGTAGTTTTTAGGAAAAAATGTTTTTTTTTTTAATAAAAATATGTCCTGTGATATATGGTCCTTAAGAAATCATGCAAAACTGAGCATGTTTCGGTTTAGAAATAAATGACCTTAAGAGTGTAGTTTTGAGCCCAAAATTTTTGTGTAAACTACTTAGTTGATATAAAACAATGCTATGAAGCTCGTTTTTGAAAATTAATTTTTGAAATTTTTAGATAATTTTTAGGCCTTAAAATGGATAATTTATGGTTAATTAAGTAATTAAATGGTTAATTACTGATTTAGTGAATAATTCTATGTTTTAGGATGTTAAAATCTAATGAAGTATGATACTTATAGCATTTAGGGTGTTAGATGTAATTATTAGTTTAATTATGTAGTAAATAAGTAATAGGGAAAAATAGTAAATTTTAAGTTAATTTTGTAAATTAGGGTAATTAGATGTAAAATCTGATTTAGGATGAATTTAGACAGTTTGAAATGATAATTGACGTTAGGAGATGGTAATTAGAGTGATAAAAATATTAGATTATATTATGTACATGATAAGTGATAGTACATAATATGTAATTATTGGAAATATAATAAATATAAAATATTAGAATAAAAATTGATATTATATAAATAATAGGGATATATAATAAATCTGATAGAAAAATTAAATTTATGTAATTATATGAAAAATGTAAAAATTTCTTACATCAGGAGTAAATTCGGTATATTAATAAGGATTTAAGTGTATTGGTAGAATAAAATACTCACTAGGGGTGATGATGGTATTAGGATATCTGGAAGTAATGTAATTAATTTCACATTATAAGTTGAAACGAGTTTCTAGGATTCGGGTATAAAACAGTACTTAGAAATGGAACTAGAACCTAATTTAGAAATTGATGCGAAAATTAAACCCGAACTTAGCCCCAAATCCAGAATGATTGTAAAAGATTTGAGAATCTAGATAATTAGACATATTAAACCTTAAACAAAAGGTAATAATAAGCGTCATAGGATAAAACCAATCTATAATAATTATATGAGAAACTGAAATCACGTTTGTGTTATAGGAATGATCGATAATGGCTTGAGAGAGTCGGACCTCGAGTAAGTGAACGAGGAGTCCAGGTAAGTTGGGATTAATACGTTGCTGTATTTTAGAGGCTTGAGATTATGCTTGGTTGTGCTTGTTAGATAGTTGGTTGTGTGCCGGTGCTTGATTATGAGTGATGCTATAATTCTGTTTGTTGTTCTAGCCTGTATTGTATGATTTGTATAAAATGGTCTATCACCCTAAACTGGACTTAATCAAATATATGACTCGTAATCATAATTGGACCTGCATGGCAACCCATTAGGGGAAACCTAAGATTCTCTGGCTAAATACCGACTTCTTTAGAAGGGATAGCGTATGATTGCATAATGATCCCTTCTTCATCTTTAGTCGAACTAAGTGATAGGAGAAGAGGTCACGGTGAGGGTGAAGTCAATGGTTCGAAGATAGCGCAGGATTGCATAATGATCCCTTCTTCATCCTTAACCAGGATTAGAGCGGGCACAATTTCTTTAATCTTACGACAAGTCGAACAACATCGTACAACATCGTGCGATGGCATTTGCCTGAACATGCATTGCACTTAATAAGTTGATTGATAATCTTGTTATGTTTATGATACATTTTTAAGTCCTCCATCTTAACTTATTAAGCTGTGGTTGCTCACATCCCTATAAACGTCATGTAGGTGCTGGCTAAGAAGCGGCATACAACTACTTTGAAGCTAGTAACTGCTGGATCCTAGGGAGTGAGGAAAAAAATTTACAGAACAAACATATAATTTTAAGGTCTAAGTTTTTATTTTAGAATTTTTCATTTCTGAATAATGTAATAACTAAGAAATATATTACGGTGAAATATTGTAAACATTAATTGTAATAACTGCATTTCAATATATATATATATATATTTTCTCACTTTCTTAGGTAAATGATTTATTTAAATTACAAACTGTTTACTTCAAAGCAGGTTAGTCGTGGATGCCTTATGTAGATTAGGTCTAGGATAGCGGTTGTAAGGCCAACTTCTATCTTAGAATGGTTTACACGACGGGGATGTTACGACTCTGCCGCTTCGGGGCATGACAGTAGTGGTGAGTGACCTTTCAATTCAGACCGGTATGTCATATCTGGAGCGTTGTAGGCCGAGTAAGATTGAGTGGTGAGTTATATCCATTCAGTGGCTGTTCGAACCTTGCGAGTTCCTTTTCTGTTTTCCCTTCGGTTTGTGGTTGTGGTGCTCCTTCGTGTGTTCGACCCCGGAGACGTATTAGTTTCACTGGTATCAGAGCATGGTTTTGTAAGGGAGTATATGAAGTTGAAGTAAAGTTTTTGTTTGCCTTACTATTTGTGGTTGCTATATTTCTTTCATATCTACTGCAGTGTGTTAATGTGATAGCAAGTGTAGTTT
This sequence comes from Lumnitzera racemosa, assembly GCA_024138005.1. Taxonomy (NCBI): domain Eukaryota; kingdom Viridiplantae; phylum Streptophyta; class Magnoliopsida; order Myrtales; family Combretaceae; genus Lumnitzera; species Lumnitzera racemosa. The sequence goes on from JAMXBC010000006.1 coordinate 15,266,980, forward strand.
ATTGTTACTTTGTTTACTTTATTTTTCATCACGAAAACATTGTAAGTTTGTTTCTATTCTGTTTAGTGACAATTAGGTATTAAGGTTGTCAGTAAGTTGTTAATCTGTTCAAAAAGGTATTATACTATGTCAGATTTGAGCATTCAAGGTGTTATTGGTGACCAAAGTAGTGGTGCTCAACCTGGTCATGGTCATAATGGTAGTAATACCTCAGGGTCTATTGATGATAGACTTGATAGACTCATAAACCTTATTGAAAGTCTTATCATGGCAATGCAAATAAATAGGCAATAACCCTTAGGTGTACAACTACCTAACTTATAAGAAGATGCCCCTGAGAGACCCCATGGCCAAGGTAACCGAACTAATCACCTAATTCATCCACAACGAGCTGGAGGAGTAATGGGCCAAGCTGTTAGACAAAGATTGGAGTTGGAGGAGATTAAGGAACAAGGTGAGGAGCTAGATGTTGAAGAATTTGGGGAGAAAGAAGAGGAAGTTGATTATTACCCATTACAAGGATGCAGAAGCCGAGCTTCTTGAGGGCTAGATAATGTCAAGTTTCAAATCTCATCCTTCAATGGAAGTAGAGATGCTAATGAATACTTATAGTCAGAAGAGAAGATCGAGAAGGTGTTTGATTGTTACTGATATGCAGATGCTATCAAGGTCCGTTTTGCTGCATTGGAGTTTACTGGGTATACGATAATATGGTGGAAAATCTAAATGCTACTTGAGTAAGGGATGGAAGGCGAGGTGTTTGGACTTTAGATGAGATGAAAAGGTTATTAAGAGGCAGATTTGTGCCTGAGACGTACCTGTAAGATATGTTTGCAAAGTTACAAGAGCTTCGCTAGGGAGGCTGATCTGTTGATGACTATGTTAGAGAATTTCAGATGTTGATGATTCGAGCTGACGTAGAAGAATCGGAGGCTCGTACGGTATCAAGGTTCATTTTTGGACTCAAGTATGAGATTTGCAATATCATGGAAGTATAGAGGTTTTATACCTTAGAAAAGGCAATCAAGATCGTGTAGAGGGTCGAAAAGCAGAGAAGAAATATTCTGAGTTGACCTGGGTAAACATTCTCTCAAGCTCCTGTATCATGTTGACCTGTTCAAGCTAAAGAAAGGAATGATCAACTTGATGAACGCGGAGCAGACCGGCATGGTTAAGCAGGACAGTCGAGCCAACTCAAGGTGAGGTTGACTTCGAGAACCTATGAGAAAGGCCTGCCATCAGGACGGAAGACCGGTGAAGTAAAGTATTTTAAATGCTTAGGCTTCAGACACATGGCTACTGAATGTTTGAACCGGCGTGTCACGGTACTCCAAGGAGACACGATGGATAGTATCGATGAGAGTGAGCTTGAGGTTGCAGAAGGGGAGGAGACTTGTGTCTATGCCAACCAGGGAGAAGTAATGACTCTAGTCCTGAGTTCCTTACCGAATTCTAAGGAGGACTAGAGGGAAAATCTATTCTATACCAAGAGTACCATCAAAGGCCAATTGTGTACGATCATAGTGGATGGAGGAAGTTTTACAAATGTTGTTGCACAATCCCTTGTGTAGAGGTTACGTTTGTCGACCTTAAAGTATCCACAACCATATAAGCTGCGTTGGCTTCATGATAAGGATGCTTTGCACGTAACTGAATAAGTAACTGTACCGTTTAGTATTGAGAACATGTATAGGGATGAAGTAGTGTGCGATATTATCCTTATGGGAGCTTGACATCTGCTGTTAGGACAACCTTAGTTGTTCGATCAACCTGTTACATACAATGGGTATAAGAACACCTATGCCTTTGTTAAGGATTGGAGGAGGATAGTATTGCAACCACTAATCCCGTCCCAAGTAAATGAAACCTATAATCATCTCACTCGAGTTAGCAATAAGAAAGCCTTAGTGATGAGTCATAGAGAGCTCCGATCTGCTAAGAAGGTTGATGAATTGATGTTCTTAATGGTTAGAAGATTGATGGAAATGAGTGAATTGTTGGATGTCCCAGAAGAAATCCAAAGCTTGCTAAATGAGTTTTTTGACTTATTTTCAGAAGAACTGCCTAAAGGAATGCCACTAATTTGAGGCATAAAGCATTGTATTGATTTGTAGCCAGGTGCTACCCTATCGAACCGACTTGCGTACAGGATGAACTTTGAGCAAGCTGCCAAGTTGAAGAGATAGGTGAACGAACTTATTGAGCATGGATATATGAAGGAGAGCATGAGCCCTTATGTTGTACCAGCTCTGCTTGTTTTGAAGAAAAATGGTTTATAGAGTATGTACATTGATAGCTGAGCATTCAATAGAATTACTGTCAAGTACAGATACTCGATATCATTGTTCGATGACATGCTAAATGAGCTTAATGGTGCAAAGGTATTTTCAAAGATAGATCTGCGGAGTGTTTACCACTAAATTCGCATCAGGCTAGGCGATGAATGAAAGATCACCTTCAAGACTAGGCTTGGACTCTACGAATGGTTGGTTATGCTATTTGGACATACTAATGCGTTGAGCATATTCATGAGGTTAATGAACCATGTGATGTGCTCTCTTCTTAGAAGATATATGGTCGTGTACTTCGATGACATATTAATGTATAGTGCTAACCTAAGCAACCATGTTCAACATCTTCGCGAAGAATTTAGCATTCTGTGAGCTGATAAGTTGTATGGGAATGTAAAGAAATGCTTGTTCTACTAGAAGGAGGTGATGTTCCTAGGTTTTGTAGTGTTAGGGGAAGGAATCCGAGCAGATGAGGAGAAGATCCAAGCTGTTTTAAAATGGCCGATGCCGAAGAATGTCACTGAAGTCCGAAGTTTCCGTGGCCTAACTTTTTTCTATAGGCGATTTATTAAAGACTTCAGCATAATAACCACCCCATTGACAAAGTTGACAAAGAAGAATGAAGGGTTTAGGTGGAGAGATCGAGTTGAGTGAATCAGGGAGATTAAGGAGAAGCTCACCTCAGCACCTATCCTTTCACTATTAGATTTTGACAAGCCCTTCTAACTAAAGTGAGATGCATTAGGAGTTGGAATTAGTGCTGTCTTGATGCAAGAATGACGACTCATCGCTTGCCATAGTAAGAAACTAAGTATCCTAGCCCTGAACTATTCTATGTACAAGAAGGAGTTGTACTCCCTTTTTCAAGCCCTTATCGTTTAGCAACACTACTTGCTACTACGAGAGTTTGGTATTTACACTAACCACGAATCCTTAAAACATCTTAGGAGTCAGAATAAGCTTTCGAAGAGACAAGTTGAGTGGTTAGAGTTCATGGAAGTTTCTCATACGCACAAGAAGGGAAGCACAAATGTGGTTGTTGATGCTCTGTGACGATAGCAAAACTTGCTGACCACTATGAAAACAAAACTATTGGGATTCTTACTCATTATTGAGTAGTATGCTAATGACCCTCACTTCGGTCTCGTTGTTGAATAGTATCGTGAGGGATTAGCTGTCGAAGGATATTATCTTAAGGATGGCTATCTATTCAAAGACTACAGGCTGTGCATTCCAAACTATTCCATACGTAAGTTGTTGGTTTGGGAAGCTTGTAGTGGTAAACTTTCAGGCTACTTTGAGGAGGTTAAGACAGCCAATTTGTTGCAGGAGAATTTTTATTGGCTATATTTGGCTAAGGATTTCTATAAGGTAGTTGATCCTTATGAAGTGTATAAGCATACTAAGGGGAAGAGAGAACCCTATGGAAAGTACATGCTTTTACCAACGCTAACCTTACCATGGGTCGACCTCAGCATGGACTTTGTCTTAGGGTTGTCTCGGACATCTAGAGGAAAAGATACTATTTTTATTGTAATGGACCGTTTCAGTAAGATGGCACACTTTATTTCGTGTCATTGGACTAACAATGCTTCATATATCGTTGATTTGTTTTTATAGGAGATTGTTTGACTACATGGAGTATTGAAGACTATTGTCTCAAACCGGGACACAAAATTCTTGAGCTATTTTTGGAAGATTATTTGGAGAAGACTTGGAACTAAACTTGTATTCAGTTCTAGTAGCATTCTCAAACTAATGGCTAGATTGAAGTAGTGCATAGGACATTAGGCAATCTACTTAGAGATATTGTAGGGAAGAACTTGAGGGATTGGGATTTATGTCTATTAGTTGTGGAGTTTGCATACAACTGAACTATCTATAGCACTACAGGGAAGACCCCATTTGAGGTCGTCTATAGCCTTAACCTAACCATTCCCCTAGACATGATCAACACCCTAGCAGCTACTAAAGAGAGTCAATCTGCAGTTGATCGAGCTCAAGAATTACATGAACTGCACCAATCTGTAACTAAGAAGATTGCCTAATTCAATTAGATATAGCAAGAAATTGGTAGTTGAGGCCGCCGAACTGTTTCTTTCTAGCCAATAGACTTAGTATGGATTCACTTTAGTCGAGAGAGATTCCCACACTTAAGACAAAGCAAACTATCTCTTCGAGTTGATTGGCCATTTAAGGTCTTGAAGAAGATTAACCACAATGCCTACCAGATTGAGTTAGTTGATGATTATGGTGTCTCCTTTACTTTCTATGTGTCTGACCTAATTCCCTATTAACCAATAAAAGAAGACCTTATGAGCGCCCTAGAAGAATGAGCAAAAACCAGTTCAGATTTGAGGACAAATTTTTCTGATCCCTAGGCAGATGATAGGAATCAACCCCTTGGACTAATCATAAGAAGCTGAGTTAGAGGACTTCAAGAGCTCGTACAAAAAATACTAGCTTTAAGCCATAGCCGAGATGGGGATTACTATCTCGATCCGACCTCCATTCGGCCTCTTTGTTATATCCTTAAGTGTATCTAACATGCTCCTGCTTAGTTATGAAGTCCTAATCTAAAAGGTAACCCAAGAAAGATTAGTCGGGCCGAGCTCTTTAATTGACCATTGGCACCTGACTCCAATTTAACCGACTTCTTGACCAGACCAATTGGCCCTTGATTACTAGCACTTTCTGATTTTCCACCTATTTATATCATACTCTTGACGTTTAACCATTAAGCGATACGTATCTCTTGACACAACGTTCTAGAATTATTCTTTTTTTTTTTCCATACTGAATAGTTTTTTTCCTTTTTACCCATTTTTAGTATGATTCATGTAAGCAATTATAAAATACCCTTTTGTCTTTTCATACATGTAGAATAATCCTAGTGGCCAAGTATATAAATCTACACTTTTCTTGCATTCAAAGGCATCTAACTTTTGAATACAAAATTATTTACTTGGGCAACCTTAGTATTTTTGTTATTATTTAACTCTTATTTATTCCCTTTAGTAAGGAGTAGTAGCGAGTGACTCTTTAATTTGGATCGGTATGTCATATCCAACAGGTTGTAGGCCGGACTTTGCTAGTTCCTTTTCTGTTTTCCTTTAAGTTTGTCATTGTGGTTCTCCTCCGTGTATTTAACCTTGGAGACGCATCATTAGTAGTATAACATTACATTGAAACCACAGACTCCTTATTGGAGCCTAAAGATCCTTGTCCTATGTTGCCCGGTGGCCGACTCGGAGCTACCTTTATAGAGGTGGGGATTCTTGGACTTGTATAGAAACCTCTTATAGGAGTCTGGAATAGTCTTTTCCCTCTAATGACTCTCTAAGGCCATGACTTAGGCTCTTCCTATCTAGTCCACAGCGAGATAAGGATGACTAAATTGTAGCCTCTTTAACAATGGTTTACTAAGCGACATAAGCAACTTAGTTCTTTTCGAGGCTAACACCTCCTTCGTCCCTTCTTTAGGAAGCTTTCTCTTTTGGCTTACCAAACCCTTAGCAGTGTTAGCTTCAAATCTCTTCCCTTTGTCCTTAAAGAGAGAAGGAAGAATCAACAGCTCCAACTTGTTTGTAATAGCCTCACCTCTTACCATAATGGGATCAAACATGGGAGCAATTTCAGTTATGAGGGAGATCGTATTCAGAGATTCGATAACCACGAGCTCTTCGCAAGTTCACTAATAGGAATCCCTTGAGGAAGAGCAGGTGTGTCTGTCCTATTAGTCTTACTTGCCTTTAACATAGGCCCCATAACCTTACTCTTAGGGTCGGTAGCCTTCTTGGCCAACTGAGCCTTGCCCTAATAGCCCCTTAGCACCTTTAGTTTAGAAGGACTAGCAACTCCGCAGCCTTAGCCAGCTTCTCACCTGCAAAGAAACAAACAAATAATATCAGCATAAGGTAAGTACATTACACTTGCTCACAAATTTTATTGTGACCAACATGGGTAAGGCAAACCCTCCCATTCCTCAAAAGGACGTTGGAAGAAGCATAATTTCAAGAGAGCCTATGCTGGCATAATGAAGGAGACAGTTTACGCTAAGGATGGACCTGTACCTTCTACCTATTTCTTCACTACAACTTTCTTTATATTGGGAAAAAACTTGAAAATTGGAAACTTAAAGTACCTCTCCATCGTTTGCTTGGCATTGATCTCCCCACCATGCCTTAAGGCCATGGAGGTATATATTTCTTCCATAGTCTCGGAATGATTGGAGTTGAACTTCTTCTAACTACCAGTTCGATCTAATGAAGTTTACCATATCTAAAAGTTAGCCTACTTAAGCTACTCTACTACTAGGAACTTGTTTTGTTAGCCTTTCATGAACGAATACAGGCACCTAAATAGCTTTTTTCCTATAAGGTTTATGTCTACCCATTTAGATTCATCCATTGGAAATAGTGATTAGAGAGTTTAAGGGTAGCCCATGCCACCAGGTTCTCGCACAACGCTTGGAACGACTTCAACAACCTCCACCCATTGGGAGGGATCTGCGTTAGGCAACTCTGGTAGTAGTGGAAGAGTTCCCTCTCGAACTCGCTAAAGGGGAAACGCATCACAAACTCCAGACATTTTTCTAACACTACAAAGCACCTCCCCCATAGTAAAGGCACCCTTTCCTCCTTCCATGATAGCCACACTGCTTAGCCCAGTGTTGGTCTAACCATAAAGGTGGTTAGGACTTAGTTCATTTCAGATTGTTTACTCTTAATAATTTGCCTACTCAGCTCTTTATCTATCCCTAGCCCAATGAACAAGTCCATGACATTTGGTAATATGTTGCATGAATAATGGCCTTGATAAGCTTCGCTCTGTTTAGTCCCTCTATTACCTTTCTTGTCTCCCTATCTAATTGTGCCAATGAGGAAGAAGATTCTTCATCCCTTCTTGAGGGCGAAGTAGCACTCCTCATAGCCTTGAAGTTCGAGGATCTTATGTTACACCTATTAGAGTTTGTTCCTGAATTCGACATTTTGATGACAAAAAAGAGAAAAAGAGAGAGTTTTGTTGATGAAGAAGAAGAAAGAATTTGAAGGAGAAAGTGATGGTTGATATTGCAACAAATAAATAAGATAAGAGAAGTTGCGAAAGAATTATCTGTACAAGGTCGAAGGTATTTATAAGCCGAATGCTTAGGAAAGCAAATCGATAGTTATAGGAATCTACCTCAATGCGAATCCCGTAGTGCGTTGCGATGTAGACACCTAACCTTGTTTTGATGGGACGGTTGGATTTAAAAGACAAAATGTTTGCAATTGCATGCGAGATTGCAAAGACATGACACCTATTATGTCACATTAATTGCAACATGAAAGCTTACGATAAAGTAAGAATTCGAAAAGTTGGCTTCCCAAGAAGCTTTCCTGAGGCTCTTTTAACTTTTACGTCAACAACAGAACTTCCCTAACCCTTTTCTCAACACGGATAGGTTAGCCTTAGTAGACCCTACCAACTTAGACCACTTAATAACTTTACTTTGCACTAAGCGCTCAACCCCCTTAATCTTTACCTTAGCACGGAACACCCAATTAGGCTTAAAGAGCATCCAACTTTGATTACCCATTCGACTCGACACTTAAGCATTCGGTTTAGCTTTAGTATGTTCCCCTTGGATTACGTCATCTTGCTCAATATCTCACATTATCAGCTTAGGCCTCCTTATCAAGCGTCTACTCCACTTGGACCTCTATCGCGCCATGTCAGCCAACCCTTCTAAAGGCATTAGCGTAGCAATTCTTCATATAAGTCACCACGCTATTATAAGCGTTCCAAGTCCAACTTGGCTATATGCTTCAGGAACTCATCCATCCTTTCTCCTTACCTCCATTTTGACAACGAAACTATGGAGGGAGTAAGTGTTAATAGAATATTTTAAGCTTGAGCCTCTCAAGCTCATGCCGACTTGCCTACGCTCATGACTTAGCTCCTTTCTAATTGAGATGAGCCTCTTTGCGCATTTAGTCCACCTCGGCTTAGACCAATTGGGTAGCTTGCTCATATATTGCAGACTTTAACGACTGAAAGATAAGGATAAAGCTCGAAGACCCGATCAATAATCTTCTCCTACAACTTGTGGGCGTACACTCTAGCCACTAATGATCCTCTAACTATGGATTGCTCTCCTCTATAAATATCAAGCCACTTTCCAATAATAAACCACTTGATTCTTTATGTATTTAAACTTTTCCCTACTCTTTAGCATACGTACTAACTTTCTTTACACACAACTTAAATATTGGGATGGTTACTTCGAATAACCGGTTGACACCTCTCATTAGTTCTTATTTTGCAAGCTCACATTTAAGTCCAAAGTTCAAATTATTTGCAATCTTTATCAGCTAAAATCTAAAGATGATGTTTTTATTTTTATCTTCTACCTCCTTTTTACCTTCCTTCCTCCTTAATTCACGAGGAATAACGGAATACAGTGAAAGAATATGATCGGGCCCACCCGGTTAATAACAACCGACAGGACAGGAGACGTGAATAATTAGGCGGAGTAAGGCCCATGTGCGTGTGCCCGCACGGACCTTCAGTACACGCACGTATTTCCAGTATGTTGGACGACATACGTTACTGTTATATTGCGTATTTTACATTTTATTCGTCATAAACTATATTCTAGTATATAAAATAAAGTGCTTCTTATTCACCATTTTGATGTTCTACGTACGTTAATTCCAAAATATTATAAATGAATGAAATTACAAGGGAAATGACAATTGGAAGATTTCTTCGGATGGTATTTACCAGTCTGGAATTCCATTCATATTTCCAATCCTCAAACTTCGGCCGAACTCAAAGTGGCATTGAGCATTCTCAGTTTATGCAACCACCATTACCATTACCAATGTCCTTACTTGGCCTGCTTCCCTCCCTCCCTCCCACCATTTTTTTTCCTGCTCGTAAAACCCTACACATCATTTTACCAATTAGAATAGAGATTCAATTGCAAGCTAAAGCTGTAGTTGCTAGTACTTAGATATTAGAAGAACAACTCTATAAATAGGGGAATTAGAGGAAGTTGATGACCTTACCTGGCCATTCTTTTCGGCAAAATTCTCGTACATGGGGTATGTAACATCTCATCCAAACCGTACAGAGAAGCTTTTGGTAGAAGTCGCGTTCGGATAAGAACTAAGATCTGCAAGTCTTCGATCTGCCTGTGCCATGGGTAAAGGGGATTGACCGAAACAGCTAACTCAAGGCAATAGGAGCCTCTTCAAGATTTATAACATGAAAGCTGAGAGAACTTTGGCTCGGTAGAGAGGTTATAAAGCAGATCCCACACGTATAATCAAGTGGAATATCATGAGTTGGGATGCAAAGCCTTTGACGTTAACGAAAACGCTCACTCCCATACTCCATTCCAGAGAGTAAAATCTATAAAAAATTAGCCATTAACGTATGAAGCAAACATGTACAATTTTTTCCATGATATCTCCTAAAATTAAACAAGTCATAGATAGGAAACCAACAGTGCACAAATAAAAACCTCATTATGCCAGTACGGTACAGGAGAGAGTTGCAACAGTTACACGGCAAGACTAGCCTCCTCACCTACAAATAATCACAAAAATTTGGTCATGCATACGAGAACATTTACCCTTCTTTTCCTTCTCCAGCCACAAAGAAAACTCATTCCTCTTAATTCCTCCTCCTCCGTTTGTGGTTCCCTCTCTCTCTCACTTTCAGACGAAGATGAAAAGCCTGAATCGGATCCCGAATCAGACTCGCTCTCTGAATCGGATGAACTTGAACTTGCTGAATCATGTGATCCCGACCCTGACTCGGATGTTGCAACAGCTTCTTGTTGTTGCATAATGAGACGAGGCATATTCTTCAAGTATTCTCGTAAGTTCTCAGTGATGCCACCAAGTCCAATTGACGTGAAAAAGTTAACAGAAAACCGAGTGTTCTTGGGGTAGTCCTTGGGGAAAATAGATTCAAAAGATTCCACCATTGATGGATCATTTAGTCGTTCGTTCGGCAAGCGGATACCTAGATGCTTTGATAATTCCTATAACAGAACAGTAAGAAGCGCATCAATGACGCCAAACAAACAAAAGAATCCACTAATTTGTACACGTACCAATATAAGAGTATCAAGCTCGCAACCATGCAGTTTAAAAATAATGCAAGAAAGCAACTAAGGTCAGAGATCTTACGATCACAAGGACAGATATAACAGATGGCGCACTGAATTCAACATCGCACTCAAGTATCATGAAACATAAAAAAACAATGTGGGTTTCAACTAAGCCATTGATAAATTTTTAAAAAAGTTTTGAAATTATCCACATTCTTCAGTAAATTTAATGTTTTATCTCTTTCATTATTCACGAAAACCGGTTTTATTTTTTAATCTTCATAACGTACTTCTCACCTCAATTACCCAATCAAAATAATTGAGACAAAAGCAGTTAAGGAATCTTATGATCTCCCATTGTTTAGGCTCCATATAACCACACAAACCAAGCAAAACTCCGTCCCTCATGCACTTATTAAGACACCATAAAATGAAAACATAAACATTCTACTGCACTTGCGCCTCATGATTGGTCCAATCAGTGCTTTGAAAATCGTATGATTAACTTGATAAGATGCCTATGTAGTGCCCATAGAGACAGTGCAACCATTCTGAACAGCCCCAGCTCACAGTTAATCAAAGCTAAGCCAATTTTAAGATCTTTCAATGAGATGATCCGTTACAAGCGAGGATGATTCACGCATACAAGTTATCCCTTTTAAAAATGTGTACGGATGCTGTAAAATTGTGTGTTGGTTTGTAATTGTGTGTAGCATATCATGTGACGTGGAGGTATGGGTATGAGGAAGTGGTCAGTGTTGGTTATGTTGGGATGTGTAGTGGAGTGAGTCATAAGGGTGCAGTTATTCATTTGATAGAAACTGCCCTACTACTCTTCTACTATTTGTATTGTTGAAGTAAAAGAAAAAGGGTAGACCTAACTCCATACCAAATTACTTTTCTTATATAAGATCATTGGATTCTCTCTATTGAGCCCAAACTTTGATAGTAGGCATAGGTAGGAAAGGTAGAAAATCAACCAAAAATCCAGACAACCCTATTTTAGTAGATACCTCCACCATTAACCCAAATTCACCCTAATCCCGTACCATGGTCCCTCAGGATATAGGCCATAATTCTACTTGCCATGTTCAGAAAAGGCTGGATAAGGTCAAAGGGCATAACAACATATAGATCAGTTTCATTTAGTGTGACATGACATTCAACAGGATTAAGAGTCATAGAACTAACCTAGTTTAATGATCTCATTTTGAATTATCTATCTTAAAAATAGTCAATTTCGAATTTCTATCTATTTATAACCTATAATCACACCTCCTATAAAATGAAGAAATAGAATGCTATATGTTGATAGGGTATTTTGGACATTGGCTCCTTAATCCCGACTTGATTCAATGCGTCTCATGGCTTAAGGCTCACCTTTGTGGGCTTGAGCCCTAGGCTTGAATGGACCAAGCCCAATAAGCCTTGCAACAGCTACAACGTACAAGATAAGGATGAAACGATCACGTCCTGAATAAGTAGGATACGTTGGGCACAACAATCCCACACTTCTACACTTATGGGAGAAAATCTCTCTTGCTAACTAATCTTCAACTGTTGGCTCTATTCCACTATAAATACCAGGTCACTCCTCAACAGTAAAGCTCTCTAAACTCTGTATACTAAGCCTGTATATTACCCTCAGTATTCTATACTGTCAAGCCCAATTGCTAACTTAAGTATCGGAATGGTCATGCTGGATAATCCTCCAGCATCCGCTTATTATTTATTGTTTTGCAGGCCTATTACGTATATCATCCTAAAGACTACCGATAAGAACCTTAAGATGACATTTGGCGCTGTCTATGGGAAGAAGCTGAATTCCTACACTTGAAACCTTAAACACCTCAAACACATACCTTGCAAACAATCCTTTCGACATCATGTCTTAGTGTCATAAGCAAGAAAATCAGCAGTTGGTAAACAACTAACCTGGAGTCAATTAGCCCTCCCAAGAGCTATTCTAGAGGAGCATCTAGAGCGCATGGAACGTTTGGCAAAAGAGTATCCCACATAGAATAGGCTCCTTTAAGCTCACTTAGATGAAGTGGAGTGGCACAATGTGCAAACTTACCACCTTGAAGCTTCAGATGCCTACATCAGGTGGAATAACATCTAGCAGTAGCAGCAGAATGGAAGGGGTCAACAACCTAATCCGTTATTAAATTAGCAGCTAGTAAGGTCTGCGGCTACTCGGGACTGAGCTCTAGCTGGCAACGATCAAGAAGCGGACTTGTAGGGAGTGCAGGCTCATTTAGCTGCACAGCGAGCTTACCTAATAGACGATACCAACTTAAACGAGCTTCGCATTATGGTAAGGCGGCTTTCCGAGCAGTAGGGGAGCAAGATTGCTGGCGATGCTGGGTTAGTCACCAGCAATAAAACCCCCTTCACCAGGAGTGTTTAGGATAAAGTGCTGCCTCCCTAAGGGCAAAGTTCCATCCCTGGACTAGTATGATGTCATGGGTGACTCTGATGACCATCTTCTCCACTTCTATACCTTCATAAACCTTTATGGTCATGAGGACGCTATACTATGCAAGGCCTTCCTAAGCACCCTGAGGAAGGTGGTTCGGACGTGGTTTGGACGTGGTTTAACTACCTCCCTAACAACTCCATCAATTCCTTTGATGAGTTGGTACGAAGGCACAGCCTCCACTTCAAGGCTATAGCCTCCACTTCAAGGCTAACAAGCCTTTGTCTAAGGACACATTGTCCTTGTACTCAGTAAGGAAGGGCAAAGGGGAGTCCCTATGTGATTATGTGGCTTGGTTCAACAATGCTAAGGTTGAAATCCTTCAGTTGGATGAGGGAGTCGCTGTTTATGCCGCCCAGTTTGGCATCCAACCCTCAGGAGATTTCTTCCGATCGCTTGTGAAAAGCAAGTTGAAGACCTTGGTCGATTTTTGGAATAAGGCCCGGAAGTACATTAACCAGGAAGATAACATTTGTGTTAAGTGTGATACCGATTGAGAAAGGTTGGGTGGAAAGCAGGACAAGGAAAAATTGTTCATAAAAGATTGCCTCCATGGTAGAATACTAAGTAGGCTCAAGGGGGAGAGCTTTGGGAAGAAGCAATGTCGAGCTGAGCTGAGAGCGACCCTCTCTCTCCTCCCATCTACACCCAATATACGCTCCTGAATAGACCCATTGCTTAAGTCTATTTTGAAGTGAAGCACCGGAACTTACTCTAGAGGCCACAGAAAATGCGGGGGAACCTTAGTCATCGGAACTTTGACGAATACTATTAGTTCCACGATGACTACAGCCATACTACCAAAGAGTGGTTCCAGTTGAAGAACACCATCGAATATGCCATTCAATGCAGCTTCTTTAATGAATATGTGGCTCATCGGACAAACGACGACTACTCGGACGATGATAGAGATAGGGTACTAATATGAGGCAAGCGCACCTATCAGTTTTAATATAGCGGATGTAAGTCCGAGTTGATCCCTCAGAGACTTCGAATATTAATATTAACCTTAACTTTATTATCTAACCGAAAAATTATGAAAGTTTGAATTAATTAAAAATACTAAAATTAACAAACTAACTTAATTATAAGACTTAATTAAGCAATTGAAAAAGCGATAAAATCAAGAACGACTTCAAGAAAGTAATAACGTATTTAGGAATTATTTCCCCTAGAGTTAATCATGTGATCGCTTAAAATATATTCAATTCGATTTCTATTATTCTTGACTGGAGGGATTCACAACTAAAATTAATACCTTTCTCAAGCATATTAACTCTAATCCTAAATTATTTACCGGAATCTCTTCACTTAGTAATATAACTTAGAATTGCATTAATGTATAATGAATTCTCACACAAACAATCAACTTTTCGGAAGAAACATGTATCTTATCTCTAAATATACATGTAATTCTCTTCAATTATGCCTAGATCTAATTACACATACAATTTCTCAATCAACATGCATAATATCATATATTGACACTCTAGAATTATCAATCCACAATTAAACAACATAATTGAATCAAGAAAAGATAGAAACTTTATTGAAATTTCTAAATCAATCCAAGAATCACATGAAACCCTAGGTTCCATAATCCTAAATACTCGAATTCTAAGCTATCATAACAAATCTAAAAACGAGTTCCATCAAAAACATAAAATAAAGCATGGAAAACCCCTCTTGATTTGATGAACAATCTCTCTAATCTTGAAATCGATGTTGTTCTCGCCTCTTTCTTGATTGATGTTCTCCTTAAGTCTCTTCTTGTCTCTTGTGTCTTTCCGTTTATGTAATGTCTCTCTTGTCTTTTGAAACCCTAAGATATCCTTTTATATGTGTATTACAAAGATTCTATTTTCGTCACTAGACACGGCCTGGGACATGACCGTGTCCCCAGGTCATGTAACTTTTTGCATTAAGGCAAAATTTTCTGCACAACTTCAAAACTTCAAAACTTCATAACTTCTTCATTTGAACTTCGATTTGAGTGAAATTTGATTCATTTTCTTCGTTTTCGATCCTAGAACGCGTTCAAACCTTGAAATCAAAATTTGACTCACTCAATTAAGTATCAATTTCTTTAAAGAAAACAAAAAATGTGCGGAAAATACTATAAAATCACCCTATGAAATATGTTTAAAATTAGAGTTATCAGGTACCTCGAAGGCGACAGACTGAGATGCCTATGCGGAGCAGAATAACAACCGTCGCAATAATTGCTCCCCCTGATGGCATCATAAGCCTGATCATGTGGTGGCTGCACCCTAAGAGCCAGCTGGGCACTAGTAGCTTGGTTAATGCTCCATCAAAGGTGCTGGCAGTAAGGGAGAAGAGACAGAAGCTAGACACTTCCATTTCTTTCTCCGATGATGACCTTGAAGGGGTTGACATACCTCATCAAGATGCCCTAGTGATTGGGGCGGGAATCTTAAAATTTGAGGTCTTTAAGATTATGATGAACATTGGCAGTTCCACTAATATACTCTTCCTCCATAGATACGAATGGATGAGGAAGAAGCTATAACTAAAGATGAAGCCGTATTACCACAATCTAATTGGCTTCAATGGAAGTACGATTCGAGTCAAGGGCATCATTACGCTAGGCATAGAACTTAGTGATGACAACTACATGGTACAACGACTTGTAGAGTTTGTTGTGATCGATTGCCTCTTCCCTTACAACGTACTCTTGGGAAGACCAAGCCTCAATATGTTTAGGATGATCACATCTTCCCTCCACTTGAAGGCAAAATTCTTGACCCTAATTGGGGTCCGAGTTTGTAGATGTGATTAGAAGTTCTTACGGGAGCTATATGTCAGGGTAGCCAAAGGGGATAGTGTCTTTGCCTTGGAAACAAGCCTGTAGGAGAGGCAGGTTAAGAGGGGCAAGCTTGGAGAAAAAAAAAAGAAGACGTTTAGATTGGAACTTCACTCGACCAGACCATGAAAGTTAGGATTGAGACTCTAACTAAGGTGAAGGATGAAATCATTGCCCTCCAACGGGCAAAATTTGGATAGGTTTACCTAGTCAGCGTCGGATATGCCTAGAATTTCCCCCGACTTGGCTACTTATAGCCTCAACATCGACACCATAACACGGCTTGTTGTTAAGCCTGGTTTTTCACCTCTCGGTTCTTTTAAAATTAAATCTTTTTTAAACAGACCAATATTAAACCCTTACATGTTTAATATTGACTCTCGACTAGGGTTTAAAGAAAACCAGTTTTTTCGAAAACATATTGAAGTCGCCACCCGATTAAAGTTGGGAAAAAAAAAGAAGTTAAGTTATAACTAATTGGGTGGATTGGTTATAACTTAGCTATTAGTTTTTCAATAAAAATCGATTTTAAGAAAAAAGTTTTAGAAACCTAAAGATCTGGACCCGAGGGTTAAGTTTTTAAACTCTTATGGGTATTATTGACTTTCTAAATTTATCCTTAATCTTTAAAGATAGAACTTAATTGTTAATTACTCTAATTGGATAACTTAAATAATCTAGAAAAGAGAAAAATTAGTTTTTTTTTTTAATTTTTATCGCCACCCCGTGGGTACCTACGTACCCACTATTTAGGATTAAATGTACGTAATTCTTTTTATAAGACTTTAGTGGGTTGATTTGATTTTAATTTGAAAACATGCCAGATTTACGTTTTTAGTTTATTTTGGTTTATTTAAGAAAAAATATAACAAAGGTTCTAAATTTTATTATTTTTTTAACGGTCTAAAAGTAGTCTTAATTTGTAAATGGTTAATTTAATTTTGTTTATTTTTGAAAAATTGATTTTTCTAAGTGTCAAAGACAATTTTTATTCTTTAACTTATGTGAACTTACTTATTTTAGTTTTATTTTATTATTTCTACTTATTTTTATTTTTATTAAATTAAAAATAAATAACTAATAAATTACTTTTTCTTTTTCTTTTTTTTATTATTACATTTACATTTACAATGAATAAATAAATAAAACAACAACAATAACTAAATAATAAATAAAAAAAAGAAACTGAACTTCGGACATAATAGGCATGTGGGTCCAACTTGAAGTGGGTCGGATAGGTCAATCGCGGATTGGATTAGATTAGCTGAGGCAGTTGCCTAAAAGGGGTCATGGGCATAATTGAGGGGCTTTAGTTGATCACGGGCATGACACGAAGGTGGATGGCCGCTATCTTTAACCGCTTACGGCTGTGATCGAGAAGTGCGGTGGTTAAGGTTTCAGGTTGGTAGTGCACGTTGTGGTTAGGGGACACGGCCATAGACGAGGGTGGCTGGGTTTGACTTCTAGAAGCTTGGAGATAGTGGCTAGGGGGCAAGCTT
The DNA here is from genome assembly GCA_024138005.1 of Lumnitzera racemosa. Taxonomy (NCBI): domain Eukaryota; kingdom Viridiplantae; phylum Streptophyta; class Magnoliopsida; order Myrtales; family Combretaceae; genus Lumnitzera; species Lumnitzera racemosa. Next base: position 15,284,180 of record JAMXBC010000006.1, read on the forward strand.
AGTCTAAAGAGCTTCAATTTGAAGCTTCTCCTAGAGAGAGAAAGATGCAACTAGTGGAGAGACAGAGAAAGTTTAAATTAGTGTTTGTGGGTGGATTCTAATGCTTGTGTAAAGTTGTATGCATCCTTTGGGTCCTCGTAAGCCCCCTATTTATACACGAATTCATCAAATGAACAAGGAAAGCTAGAATTTGGATTTGAATGTATATTCCAGATTATCTGTTTTTTTCCACTTTTTGGAGCTTGATTTGAATTTTCCATTAATTGAATTTAGACGTGTTCTTGGTTACTATTAACACTAGGCCATGTGTGCTATGCGATTTCATCACTAATTTGATGAAAAAGGGATCAAATCTACCCATAAAGTGCACTTTTTAGGAAGGAAAAGATCGGAAAAACTAGAGGAAATTAGGGGAAAGAAGGGAGAAAGAAAAGGAAAGAGAGAGAAAATCGGCTGATGTAGTGCCACGTCAGCTAATCTGATCAACCCCAACTTGTTACGTGTTATCATGTGATATGTGGTAGCTGACGTGGCTTGATACGTAGTGCTACGTCAACACGTCATCCAATCCTACAATGCCACATGTCAGGATACATGGCGCAATTAGATCCCAACACATGGCAATCTCTGATGTCACGTAGTGCAATTAAATCCTGACACATGGCAATCTCCGATGTGATAAAAAAAAACCTTATATGCCCCTTCCATGATTTGAACCCAAGATCTCAAGCTTAATACTTATTACCAAAACCGTTAGGTCATTGGCCTGTGCATTATCCATTGCATATATGGAACAGGTTAGCTTAGACTATATTTAAATTTAAGCCTAAGTTCAATAACCCGACTTATAAACCTATTCAAAAATTTGAAAATCTACCTTAATAAATTGTTATTTTCTAAATTCCTTTTTTTTGTTTCTTTCTAGATTTCCTATTTTTTATATTTTTCCAAATTTCTTATTTTTTTGTGCTTTTTCTTTCTTTTTTTTCCCCCTAAGATTCTTATTTTTTTTCTAAATTTCTTTATTTTTTGGGTTTTCTTTAATATTCTTTTTTTCTTTGTGTGTTTTTCCTAATTTAGGACCTATTGAAAAAATAAAACGAAAACAAAATAAAATAAAGGGAGTGAGAATTGGGTGTCTACACCTATCAAATAGAGAAAAGGTATTTCGCCCTAGAACGACAGGCTGCGATCGAAGAGGAAGTGCAGAAACTGCTTAAAGCTGGCTTTGTGAGGAAGGAAAAGTACTTGATGTGGCTAACAAACGTGGTACTAGAAGAAGAATGGGAAGTGGAACATGTGTGTCAATTATATCGACCTTAACAAAGCCTACCCTAAAGATTGTTTCCTTTTTCCTAGGATCGACTAACTTATTGATTTTACGTCAGGACATGCCCTTTTAAGCTTTATAGATGCCTTCTCGAGGTATAACTAGATCAAGATGGACCTGAAGGACGAAGTCTATACCTCCTCAGTCACCGAATACGATACATACTACTACAATGTGATGCTATTCGGACTAAAAAACGTCAGGGCCACATACTAGGGAATATTGATGAAATTGTTCAAGCCCTATATTAGGTGCAATATGGAGGTATACGTCAATAACATGATTGTGAAGAGCCAGAAGTCGGTTGATCATGTCAAGGATCTCCATGAAGCCTTCGACCGAATGTGTACATACGACATGAAGCTGAACCCCTAGAAGTGCGTCTTTTATGTCGGTTCTAGTAAGTTCCTCGGATTTCTACTCACCTAGAGAGGTATTGAGGCCAACCCCAAGAAGATCATGACCATCAAGGGAATGAAGCCTCCAACTTCAGTTTGAGATGTACAGATTTTCACTAGCATGGTGGCTACCTCGAGCAGATTTATCTCAGAGAGTGCTGCTAGGTACGCTAAGTTTTTTCAAAATCCTAAACAATCTAACGGGTTTTGAGTGGACTCCAGAGTGCGTTACTACTTTTCAGCAGCTCTAGGACTTCTTTGCTCATCCACCGGTCCTCTCCAGGCATGTCCCAAGGGAGCACCTGTTCTTGTACCTGGCCGTAAGAAATTAGGCACTCTCATCTGTACTAGTCAGAGTAGAGGAAAGAGAACACAGGCCAGTATATTTTGTTGGCCACATACTGCATAGGCCTAAGGTTAGGTATACTAAGGCAGAAAAATTCACCTTAGCCATCGTCATCATAGCTTAATGGCTAAGGCCTTACTTCCAAGTGCATAAGGTAATTGTACTCACAAATCAACCACTACGCACCATGCTGTAGAAACTTGATGCATTTGGATGAATGATGAAATATACAATGGAATTAAGCACGTACGAAATCCAAAGCCATGAACAACCTATAAGGTATAGGTCCTGGTTGACTTTATAGTAGAATATATTGGAGAGGACGGAACACCGCTAGGTGATGACAAACCTATGTGGACTCTCTACGTTGATGGATCATCCACTTTTAGTGGTAAAGGTACGGGCCTTATTTTAACTGGCTCGAATAAGGTCACCATCTATTATACTCTCAAATTTAGGTTCGATTCCAGCAATAATGAATTTGAATACGAGGCGCTTATAGCCTATCTCAAGCTAGCTAAGAAGATTGGTGTCGAACAGCTGTGAATATTCTCGAACTCCATCCTTGTTGTCTAGTAGGTTCGAGGTGAATATGAAGCCAGGGACAGCACTATGGCCAGGTCCCTAGAAAAGGTAAGAGGTCTCTTAGTGGATTTCCCTTCTTGAGACATTAAGAAAATCCCTCGAATGGAAAATTCTACAGCTGACTAGCTGTTCAAGCTTACCTTAACAGGTATGCGGAAGCTTGAGGTGAAGGACAACAAGATCTTTATTGAGTACCTACTGGAAAAAAGCATAAGCCCAGGCTCGGTTAAGGTTTTGGAACTAACTGTAGCAGCATTAGAGCCGAGCTAGATAGATCCTATTCGGAGTTATTTGGAGCAGGGCACTTTGCCAGAAGATAGGAAGGAGGTAAAGAAGCTCCGGTATCACGCCACCAATTACACATTGGTCGACGGCATCCTGTATCACCGAGGAGTTAGCCTCCCCTTGCTCCAATGCCTCTAAGAAGGGGAAGGGCTATGCGTTATAGAAGACCTACACGTTGGAGTGTGCAGTAATCACAGTTAATCCTAAGCCCTCTACCTACGGGTGCTACAGCTCAAGTAATATTCGCTTACCATGAGGCAGGATGTAAAGGATGTAGCCTAGAAGTGCCGGTAGGACGTAAAGGATGTAGCCCAGAAGTGCCCATAGTGCTAGAAGTATGCCTTAGTTAGTTATATACCTAGCACTGCCCTCTAACCCCTGAGTAGCCCATGGCCTTTCGCACAATGGGGGATCGATATCCTCGATCCCTTCCCGAAAGCTTCGGGAGGATGGTAGTTCATAATTATCGCCTTCGATTACTTCACGAAGTTGGTTAAGGCTAAGGCAGTGGCTAGAATCATGGAGAGAAGTGTTGAGTCTTTCATTAGAAACAACATTCTCTCCTAGTTTGAAGTCCCTTATGCCCTTATAACAGATAATGATCGATAGTTCAATAACCTTAAGTTTAAGGAGTTCTATGCCAAGTACCACATCACCCCGCACTTCACCTCGGTTACCCCACCCAAATCAAATGGACAGGTATAGGTGACCAATCAGGTCATTTTAGATAGCTTAAAGAAGTGTGTGGACCGATATCAGGGTGCCTGGGCTAACGAGTTGCCTAATATCTGGTGAAGGTACAAGACCACGTACCATACTTCCATGGGTGAGACCCCCTTCTGCCTGGCTTTCGGGTTGGAAGCAGTTCTCCCCAACTTGAGCTCCCTAATATCCGTATTCAAAGTTTCGACGCCACCCTTAACAAATCATTGCTGTAAGCAAGCGTTGATACAATAGAGGAAATTAGAGACCCTGTTGCTACTCTGGTGACTGCATACTAACATTAGTTCGCTTGATATTACAATCAGAAGGTCAGATACAAGGAGTTCAAGGTCGGTGACCTGGTGTGCCGAAAACTAGAGGCTACAAGTTTACGCGAAGGATAGGGCAAGTTGACCTCCAATTGGGAAGACTCACTTAGAGTCAAGGAGAGATTGGATAATGGAGCATACAGGTTGGAAAGATTGGATGGCAGGCTCATCCCGTACATATGGAACATTGATAATCTTTGACTTTATTTTGATTAGAATTCCATTATGTATAAGTTTTTCTTCCTACCGTGATGAAATAAAAGTTTCATAATTGATTGTCTATCTCTCTCCCCCTTTCATTTTTTTTCTACCATCCAAGCCTTTGAAGAGGCATATAGATAGTCAACCGGGCAGGTCAGAACACCACTGACTTAGCCCCTTAGGGTACCCTCAGCAAAAAGGGAACACCCCTTGCATAGAGAAACTCCTTCACGTTCGGCAGATTAGAACGCTATTGACCTAGCCCCCTAGGGTAACCTTGGCAAGGAGAGATACCCCTTGCGTAAAGGAACTCCCCTATGTTGGGCAGGCTGGAACACCACTGACTTGCCCCTTACTTTAGGGCAGCCTTGGTTAGGGGAAACACCCTTTGCATAGAGGAACTCCCCTACGCTAGGCAGTTTGGAATGCTACTGACCTAATCTTTGCTAGGGTGACCCCGACAAAGGGAAACACCCCTTGCACAAAGGAATTCCCCTAACTGTTAACCTCAACAAGGGTTAACTCCACTCCCTTACCCTCCAACTGTTAACCTAAGTAGATATATTCAAGAACAGAGAAAACAGGAAAGGATGACTTAAAAACATTCATTTAGTCATTCATGAATTGTTTAATTATACAGCAAAGCCGGCATCTCAACTTGACTTACATTGATTTAAAAAAAAAGAAAGAAGAAATAGAAATCTACTATCTCCTAGGATCGGTTAACTCTAGTAATTCAAAAAAATCCAAGGCATCTATTTTCTTAGAGCGCTGATCCATCGCTACTTGAGGCAGTGGGCTTTGACTTGGAGCAGGGCTTGAGTGATGTAAACTAGGAACAGGAGGAGGATCGCCTTCAGATAATTGATCTTCAGGAATTGCTTTAAGGGCGGCCTCCTACTAAGCTGTTGGGGCGAAAGCAGATGTAGAAGCGCATTGCCCTACCTTAGCAGTAGAGGGAGTGCCTACATCATCGTTAGCCGCTTAGGCGGCCTCCCTTTCTTGTATTAGGGCTTCCTTCTTCTCATTAAATGTTGGGGAGTCTAGAAAGTCGAGGAAGCTTAAGTTTAGGTTTGGATAATGGGAAAGAACGTCCCTCTGAGTATAGCGGGTGGATTCAGTGGATAAGTCCTTTGTTGCGAACCGTGACTAAGAATAGACAAAGTTGGTCTTTGGATGGGTCCAAGCTTGTAGAAAGCTCGAAAAAGATTAATGGGGAAAAGTGTGAAAGGGCATAAATGAAGAATGAAACAGTAAGTAAAACCCATGAACAACTCTAGACGATATGATATGCCAATGAAACTTCCGAGGGCTTACGGCTCAATTCGATATGGTGCACGAATTAGTTCGGTGAGGTTACTTGCCACCTAACTTTGCTTAAGGGAAATGATAAGAGTGATACTGAGAGTAACCAATCAGTGTTTACGTAAGAAAGAGAAAGTACTCAAAGAGTGTATATTAAGAGTGATCTGATGTTCTCACAATTATAAATAGAAGGGTATTTATACCCATAAGTTAGGGTAACTTACCTAGAAAGGAAAAGACAAAGAAGGCATTTCTTAAGGAAGTAATGTACAAGATACAAAAGGGTAAAAATGAATATACAAGAAAAACAATTATTGGTGCAACAAATTCTGCACATGACACTGTACATGTGGCAATGTTACATTGGCGAGATCATTAAGAGATGTAGACAAAAAGTATGGACATATGAGCTTGTCTAAGCAGGGATGGCTTAGTCAGTCGGGACTCTCTCTCTCTCGACTTCTCAACAAGGAAGATGACGAGTAATTGGTCGGCTTAACACTAGAGAGTAATCATCAACTCGGCATACTGTAGAAAAATGGGTGGTCATACGATACGTCATGAATGGTGACTCGGCAAGGAAGTACTTGGCCTCGATAGGGGTTGGTTGGAACAGAAGGATTCGTCGTGCTAGTCCTTTTAGTCTTCGGGCTCGACTACGGGTCAAAGGTCTAGTAGCTTGATTCTCATCATTCCTTTTTGGTTGTTTTGGATTTGGGATCAAATCTGAATGGTGTTCGCTCAGTTCTCCATCAGGGTAATATGGATTAGGGTCGATAATGTTGAAGGTGTCAGAAACCCCATAGTCCTTAGGCAATTCTAACCTATAGGCATTGTCATTGATTTTCTAGAGGATTCTGAAAGGTCCTTCTGCTCTTGTAGATAATTTGTTCTTCCTCTTGTTTGGGAACTGTTCCTTGCTGAGGTGCAACCATACCAAGTCTCTTGGCTGAAATTGTTTTGCCGACCTACCCTTAGTCTTTTCTCGTATTCTTCTAGCAGCTTGGTTGACGTGCCGAGTGACCTTGTCATAGATGTGTTGAAGAGATTATGGTTTGGCCGTTGCATCAGGGTCCTCTTGCATGGGTATTGGTACAAAGGCATGATTGAAGGGCAACTCGGGGTTGAATCCATAGATTACCTGAAAGGGAGTTTGCTTAGTGGTGTTATGTACTGTTTGGTTATAGGTGAACTCGACTACTGGCAGGTAAACGTCCCAATCAGCTAAGTTCTTGCCTACTGCAGCTCGGAGTAGTGATCCTAGAGTACGATTAACTACTTTTGTTTGGCTATCAGTTTTCTGGTGACATGAGGTACTGAAGAGTGATTTGTTTCCCAATCGATGCTACAAGGTTCCCCAAAAATGGCTTAAGAACTTCGGGTCTTTGTCGGAGAATACTCTTCTTAGCACGTCGTATATTCGTACAATATCTTGTAAGAAAAAAGAAGCAATAGCTGAAGCATCGTTAATCTTAGTGTAGGGCACAAAGTGTGCCATCTTACAGAATCGATCTATGATGACTGTAAGAGAATCTTTGCCTCGGGCAGTTGGAGAACAAAGTTCATGCTTAATACTCATCCACTATCCTCCCATCGACGCATCGTGGAATTGTGGGTCTAAAGTGCGAATCGTTAGAGTATTGTTCTTTGATACTTACAAACCTAAACAGCTTGGTTTGTAGTTTTGATAAAAGTGCATGTCTCCTTAAAAGAGCATCGACAACTAGGTTGCTCTTTCCCTACTTGTACTTAATTACAAAATTGAGTCCTTCAAGGAATTCAACCCATCTCACCTGCCACTTCGATAACTTGGTCTGACTTCAGAGGTACCTAAGTGATTTATGGTCGGTGTAAATAAAAAATTCTCTCGGCAACAAATAATGTTGCTATACTTGCATTGCTCGAATTAGTGCTAAAAGTTTCTTATCATACACTCAGTTGTAGTCTTCAGAGCTTCTCACTATGGAAGGCAATTGGTCAGCCTTTTTACATTAGGACAATGCCTATTCTAATGCTTGATGCATCACATTTTAGCTCAAAATTTTTTTCGAAGTTGGGTAGTACTAACACCAAGGCGGAGGTCAACCTTTCTTTTATCTTGGAAAAACTTCTCTCCTCCCTTTCTCCCTATCGGACATTGGTGTTCTTCTTTATTAGCTTGGTAAGTAGCGCGGTAATAGTGTTGAAATTCTTGATAAACCTTTTATAAAATGAAGCCAGTTCGTGGAAACTTCTCACGTCAACTTAAGTAGTAGGAGTCGACCACTCGACAATTGCTTGGATCTTCTCATGATCGACTCGTAAGCCTCCTCCGCTAACTACATAGCCTAAGAATTCCACTTTCTCTTAACAAAAGCAACATTTCTTTAGATTGCTGAGTAATCTCTTGGCATGGAGGATATTTAGGATTGCTTTGATGTGTTCATAGTGATTTAGCAGGTCGGTACTATAGATCAAGATGTCGTAAAAGTATACTACGATACACTTCCGGATGAGATGTCTTAGCACATGGTTCATTAATCTCATGAAAGTGCTTGGGGGCATTTGACAAGCTGAAGGGCATGATCATCCACTCGTAAAGTTTATGTCAAGTCTTGAACGTAGTCTTCCATTCATTACTTGGTCTCATGTGGATTTTATGGTAACCGAATTTAAGATCAACTTACTGAAAATCTTGACTCCACTCAATTCATCCAACATGTCTTCTAGTCTTAGGATTGGGTACCTGTATTTGATTGTGATTTTGTTTACGGCTCGGCTATCTACACATATTCGCTAGGTTCCATCCTTCTTTGGTACTAAAAGTGCAGACATAGCATAAGGGTTGAGACTCTCTCTTACATAGTTTTTCTCTAGCAATTCATTGACTTGACATTTGAGCTTAGAAGCCTACTCAGGATTCATTTGATACGCTGGCTTATTCGGTAGTGTGGCACCGGGTACTAACTCAATATAGTGCTCTATGCTTCGAGTTGGAGGCAACCCCTCAAATAATTGTTTTGAGAACAAGTCAACATATTTATCTCTACAACTCCTTAACCTCTTGGTATAACTCATCGGCTCTACTCATTACTAAAGCCTTCTTCAATTTATGAGCAATTTTCATTTGCAACTTATTAACTTCTCTCGGGTGGCATCAAGTTTAGTGTAATGTCCTGGTCATCCTTCTTGAAAATGCATGTATTCCTGTAGTCGTCATAGATGACCTTCCTATTAAATAACCATGGCCTACCTAGCAATACGTACGTAGCACATATGGGTAGGACGTCGTGGAGAATCTAGTTAAAGTAGTTCCCAATAGTTATTGGCAGTAGTATTTGTCGAGTGGCATGTAATGCTCCCTTCTCACTTAACCAATGCAACTTGTACAACTTCGAGTGCGCAATAGTTGGCAATTTCAGTTTTGAAATAAGATCGATTGATGCTACGTTGGTAGAACTTCCACTATCCACGATGAGGGTATACACCTGATCATTCACCTTGCAGGTTGTGTGAAACAGATTCTTTCTCTACTCCTCCTCTCATAAAGGTTCTATGTTCATAGTGCATCGGACAACCATGAGTAACTGGTCTAAGTCCTCAACAAACACATCCTCCTTAATCAATTCTTTCTCAGTAGGAACCTCCTCCTCCTTGGGTTCCTTATCCGTACTCTCTACTTCGAGCTTCAGGATGTCTCTCTTGATGACCATTGTTTGTCAGTTTGGGCACTAAGTAGCTATGTGTCCGAACTCTTGGCACTTGAAGCACTTGATCTTGCTGGTCTTCTTGCCAGACCCTTGTCCCTTCTCATAAGTTTGGGTCAGCATTTCATCATTAGGTCGGTTTTTTTGCTCGACTCTATATTCAACTAAGCTCGATGACTTGCCTATCCGGGTTGGCTAGTCGGCATCCTCACTAGTACTTGGCTCTTTCTTTGTCTCTCTACTTACTAGGCAATCCTGACAACCTCATCCATGGTGTCAAATCGTTAGAGCTCTACAATGTCTCGAATGTCTCCTTTCAACCCAATAACGAACCTTGAGACTGTTCGAACTGGTGGTTCCTCTACTTTGTAATGTATCATAAGCATTTGAAAGTCTTGAACATACTCATCAACAGTTCGGCCTCCTTGTCTCAGCTCCTGAAGCCGAGTGAATGTGTCTTAGAGATAGGTTTTCGGTACAAATTTGTTTTTAAGTATCCTCTACATCTTTGGTCAAGTATTAATCTCTCGATACCCCTTTCATCTCCTCATAGCCTAAAAATTCTTCCACCACATGGCGGCATATCTGAAAAACTTAATAGCAGCAGTTCCTACCATTTCATAATCCTTATACTGATAATAATCAAATACACATTTTACTTTCAATTCCCAATCCAGACACTCATCGGCTTTCGGAATTTGAAGCTTCTCATGGTCAGATACTTTGGGGATTTGTATATGCTCCTCTTCAAAATACTCTTCTTCTTCTCCTTCATTAAGCTCTCTCAGGTTGATCCTTCGCATTACTCGTTTGCTAACTCCTCCACCTCGAATAGGTTGAGGTGGATTCTGACTTATAACAGGTTGAGCAGCTTGTAGAGTGTTTTATGCAGCCTCAATGGGTTGGCAAGACAATGCATGAATTGCTCGGGTTAGATTTATTAAGAGGTTAGCTACCTCATTAAGCCTTTTGTCAGTGTTTCTGGAAGCTCCCTAAGATTGTCGTCCATGGTTAAATAACCCTGCTGTCATCACCAGTACCAACATTCATACTTGGGTCTGTCATTTTTCCTCACAGATTCAAGCTTAAACAAATACTTTAAGAAATTAATAGTTAACAACACAGCATCAAGTAAACACAGTAATATGCTCTGTTTCACACATGCAAAACAGAGTATAACATAACTTTAAGAAGAACTACTACAGTTCACACTAAACCTCCGCTCTGATACTAAGATGTTGAGAACCGTGATCAAGAACAGACAAGGTCGATCACTAGATGGGTCTAAGCTTGTAGAAAGCTTGAAAAAGATTAATGGGGAAAAGTGCGAAAGAGAAAAAAATTAAGAATGAAACAGTAAGCAAAACCCATGAACAGCTCCACAGGATATGACGCACTAATGGAACTTTTGAGGACTCACGGCTTAATTTGATATAATGCACGAATTGGTCTAGTGAGGTTATTTGCCACTTAGTTTTGCTTAAGGGAAATGATAAGAGTGATGTCGAGAGTAACTAATTAGTGTTTACGCAAGGAAAAAAAAGTACTCAAAGAGTATATATTAAGAATGATCTGATGTTCTCACAGTTACAAGTACAAGGGTATTTATATCCATACGTTAGAGCAACCTGCTTAAAAAGGAAAAGACAAAAGGGCATTTCCTAAGGAAGTAATATACAAGATACAAAAGGGTAAAAATGAATATACAAGAAAAATAATCATTGATGCAACAAATTTTGCACATGATACTATACACATGGCGATGCTACATTGGCGAGGTCATTAAGAGATGTGGACAAAAAGTACAGATAGATGGGCTTGTCCGAGTAGGGATGGCTTAGTCAGTCGGGACTTTCTCTCTTGGCTTCTCAGCAAGGAAGATGATGAGTAATTGGTTGGCTTGGCGTTAGAGAGTAATTATCAAGTTGGCATACTGTAGAAAAAATGGGTGGTCAAACAGTACATCATGAATGGTGACTCGGGAAGAAAATACCCGGCCTTGGCAGGGGTTGGTTGGAACAGAAGGATTCGTCGTGCTAACCCCTCTAATCTTCAGGCTTGATTGTAGGTTAGAGGTTTGGTAGCCTGATTCCCATCATTTCCTTTCGGTTGTTTTAGATTTGGGATCAAATCCGAATGGTGTTCCCTTAGTTCTCCGTCAGGGTGATATGGATTGAGGTCGGCAATGTTGAAGGTGTCAGAAACCCCAGGGCAATTCCAACTTGTAGGCATTGTCATTGATTTTCTAGAGGATTCTAAAAGGTCCTTCTGCTCTTATAGATAATTTGTTTCTCCTCTTATTTGGGAACCGTTCCTTACTGAGGTGTAACCATACCAAGTCTTCCGGTTGAAATTGTTTGGCTGACTTACCTTTAGTCTTTTCTTGCATTCTTCTAGCGGCTTGGTTAACGTGCCAAGTGACCCTCTCATAGATGTGTTGAAGGGATTATGGTTGGCCATTGCATCATGGTCCTCTTATACGGTTATTGGAACAGAGGTGTGGTCGAAGGGTAACTTGGGATTGAATCTATAGACCACCTTGAAGGGAGTTTGTTTAGTGGTGTCATATATTGCTTCGTTATAGGCGAACTCGACTACTGGCAAGTAGACGTCCCAATTAGCCAAGTTCTTGCCTACTGCAGCTCGAAGTAGTGATCCTAGAGTACAATTAACCACTTCTGTTTGGCCGTTAGTTTTGGGGTGACATGAAGTACTAAAGAGTGATTTGTTTTTTAACCAATGTCACAGGGTTCTCCAAAAATGGCTCAAGAACTTCGGGTCTCTGTTGGAGACTATACTTATCAGCATGCCATGTATCCACACAATCTCTTGTAAGAAAAGAGAAGTAATAGTCAAAGTGTCGTTAGTCTTGGTGTAGGGCATAAAGTATGCCATCTTATTGAACTAATTTATGATGACCATTACAAAATCTTTGCCTTGGGCAACTCGCGATAGTCTGAGAACAAAGTCTATGCTGAATTCAGTCCTTACCTTCTTGTGCCTGAGGGGGATCACTCTTTGTAGACTCTGAACTAGAGAGTTGCGGTGACGAAGAGGAAGTAGTCTCACTTCTATTGGTTGACATGGCTATAGTACTTGTTCAAGAAGAAAAAAAAAAAAAAGAGGCTTTGAGAAAGTTTGAATGATTTCGAAGAAACTTTGGATTTTAATAATGGTAGAAGAAAGATATTGCAGAAAAGTGGTCTCTCATTGGGATCTTCCTATTTATAGGTAAACTAACTGGGAAGTCGTATAAGCAATAATAGGGATCCATATAAGCATAAATCCCTTGGAATGCTGTATAGTAGATTCGTGGAAAGCATTTTGATCGAACAGCCACCTTTGAAAGGAAAAAGATGTTACGCCCCGAAGTCATAGAGTCGTAGCAGTCCCGCCATATAAACCATTCTATGATGGTAACTGGCTTCACAGTACCTACCATAGACATGATCTACACAAGGCGTTGACGACTCCTCGCTTTGAAGTAAACAGTCCCATTTAAGTGTTTAACTACAAATATAGTAATTATCATAAATTTTTAATAAGCATACATAATTATATGTACATTCCACAGAACTTCTCAGGAAACTTTACATTAACATAATTATTCACTAATTTGCATAACAACTATCAGTCTTAAACTACAAAGGACACTCTAGCTATATATCCACTACTGAGAAAATTGATCCTCATACCCCTGGCTTCAAAAGAACTAACCTCTAGATAATTGTAAGGTAGCATAATACTTGAAGTAATCAGAAATCAGGACCTGCAAAAGGATCTATAAGGGTATGAGCAACTATAGCTTAGTAAGTTGAACTAGAGACTCATGAAAGTATACAAACATAAATAAGATTATCAAGTAATTATTTTAATGCAATACAACAATAAAGTATCATCACACAACGTAATCTAGTCCATTGCGAAATCAGAGAAATTTCACCCGCTCTAATCCGAGTTGAGGAGTTTTCATGTTATGCAGCAGCTTACAACCAAACCCAGGCTTGTGTAATGAAGACATCACTCCTCCCGCGACTACCTTCGAACCTTTGACTTTACTATCCTTGCGACCTCTTCTCTTGTCACTTAGTTCGACTAAGGATGAAGAAGGGACCATTATGCAATCCTGCGCTATCCCTTTCGAAGGGGTCGATATTTGGTTGGAGAATCCTAATGATCCCTTTATGGGTTACAATGCATGAAATTTTTTGTCATTAGAGTCAAATAAGATTAAATTTCATTTAGGGTGTTCAAACAATTTCACACTAATTCAATCATAACACAAAATCAATCACATTACAATTTTCAACACGAATTCAGATACATCCAACACATGCATAAACTACTTACAATCATAACCATATACAATCCTAAGTTTCCGACTACTATAAAATAGCACTCTAATACAGTAAGTAATAACCCAACTTATTTGGAATTTCTTAATTGCCCGATCACTTAATTGTAAGCCGATTCGTCTCTGGGTATCCTATAATACAAGCAGGTCTTTTTAGTACTTATACTTTAATGATTCATATTCTAAGTTATAATTTAACTCATCTTTTCATGTATACCTATTATTTATTAATGATTCATTTTACCCTATTTCGGGGTTCTGTTCCTAAATTAGATTCTAGTTTTGATTCCGGAATCTTAAATATACTTGAATCCTAATGTGAAATTAATCACATTAAGCTTGAGGATTCTAATATTCTATTGGGTCTTAATTTAGTATTCTAAATTGTTCGGTACACACTGATCTTAATTGGGGTACTAGATTTATTCCCAATGTAAGAAAATCTTACATTTTTTATACAATTACCTAAAATTAAATTTTGTTTCAGATTTAATTTTATTATATTATCTAATTAAATCTAATTTTTCATATTTATTAAATTTCCAATTCTATATATTCCTAATATCCTATAATTACCACATAATTCCTTCATTAATTACACTTAACACTCCAAAGACTAGGATTAGGTTTCCACATTAGATATTAACATCCCTAACCATCTAATTGCTATCTAAATCAGTAATTAATGTCTTAATCACTTAATTAATCCAAAATTACCTAATTTTTCTATTATTTTAGGGCTAAAAATTTACCTAAAAATTTAGAAAATTAAATTTAAAAAAATAGCTTCATAACACTGTTCTATATCACTTAAGTATTCTATAGAAAAAAACTTTGAGCTCCAAACTATACTTCTAGGTCTATTTATTTTTAATCATAATTATATTCGGTTTTGTTTAATTTCTTAAGAACCCTATATTTTTAGATGTGATTACACTTAATCACTATTTTTGCCTAAATCTACATATAATAAAACCTCAGAATAATAAATGTCATAATTTTTTGGGCAAAATAAATAATTTTATGAAACTATACAAAATTGGAGCAGATGAGCGACTCACCTAGTCGAATGAATTTTGGCCTTCCAACACCGGTCCAGGTGTGTCGACCGGTCTAAGCAGTGTGTCTGGAGTGGGGTGGTGATAGCGGCTCAATCCTAGGTGGTGGTGGCATGTGGGTTTGGCTAATTAGCTCCTATTGCACAGATTTCTTTCTTTTTTTTTAATCTTAATTTTTCACTTGAATTTTTAATGCTTTCTATTTTTTTCTAATTTCTAACTATCTAAAGGAGCTTTGTAATTTTTTTCCTATTTATAGAGCTTTGTGGTAATTAATGTGCATTTAATTGGATAAGATATTGCCCAAATCCTTTAATGTTTGCCTTTTGTGTTGCTTGATTTTGATTGGGTAATTTTTTTTCTTCACTTCCCGACTTGCCATGACCAAATATACCTCATTCCTGATTCCTCTGATTTTTTTTTCTAATTAATTAATAATTTTCTTTAATTATTTAATAAGCTTTTAGACAATTTAAGAAATTTTGTGTATTTTTATCTGCACGTAAATATATGTGGGGTACATGTGAACATTCCTAATTATTATTTAGGTCATTTTGTAATTTTTAGTATACATATAATTTATCTCTAATAATTTATTTGTTATTATATTACACTATTCTCCTTTTCGATAATTCATAATTATTATACTTAAAATTTGAAAATTTTATAGTCTCCTATTTTATTACTTATTTTCTTAAATTCAAGTTTACGGGATTATTTTTACTAATATTTTTATCTATAGTTTATAATTTGGGTTTAATCGGATCCTTTAACCAATCGCCTTAAACTTTGTGTTTTAAGTTTAATCTTATGGTCACTTGGCTTAACTTTAAGGCTTACAAAAGATATGCACACTAGTTTGTTACAGCACGATACTTATCACAATTCCAAAAAGTTCCTTCAACAAGAAGCTTCTTTAAGGCCTATCTGACTTCCACCTAGTTAGCATGATAAAGATATGATGCAATTGCTTATGGTCAGCCCTTGTCGAGCATTGTTTAGATATACCAGTTCGTAACCTTGAAGCACTTGCCCAGTGAGTTGCAAGGGTATTTCGCTCTGATGCCCCAACTTACGTCTTGCTTAGCGCTCTAGCACTCCGCCTTAAAACTCCTTACTACTCTTGTTCATCTTGCCTCGGATAGTTTTAGCCTAAGTATCTATTACCTCGGACACCTCCACATTAGCTACCTTCTAGTCCAGACCTCCCACGCCCATCACGTTGGCCCCGTAGCGACATGTTGGATTCCTTTGAGTTAGATCGGTTATGCTTGAGCAGCCTATGTATCCTTTCTCCTTACCTTCGCCTTAGCAATGAGAGTACGAAGAGGAGGGGGAAGGGGGGTAGGGGTAAGTGTTAACAAGGCACTTTGGACATAGGCCCCTCAGACCCAACCGGATCTGATGCATCTCATGGTTAGGGCTCACCCTTGTAGGCCTGAGCCCTAAGCTTAAATGGACCAAGCTTAGTAAGCCTCGCAGCAGCTATAACGTATAAGATAAAGATGAAACAGCTACATTCTAAATAAGTGGGACATATCGGGCACAATAACCCCACTCTCTTACACTTGCGGGAGAAGATCTCTCCCGTCAACTAATCTCCAACTGCCGACTCTACTCCACTATGAATACTAGGTCACTCTCTAACGGTAAAGCTCTCTAGACTCTGTATATTAAGCCTATGTATTACCCTTAGTATTCTATACTTTCAAGCCTCATTGCTAACTTAAGCATTAGAGTGGTTATGTCGGACAAGCCTTCGGTATCCCCTTACTGTGTACTGTTTTGTAGGCCAACTATGTGCAGCATTCTAAAAACTACTAGCAAGAACCTTGAGATGACACTATGCAAAGGAACACAAATGCTATCAAGAAAATGCAAAATCAAGCTAAAGCATCGCATGTAATGCAGTTACCTAAAAAAGGATTTTGATGAATATACGAGAAGAGGAAGTTGCGTCATCCTCAGTCAAGCGTATATATGATAGGACATGCCATGGTAGAGCGTCTGTGCCAAGTAGATGAGCAAAAAACTTTGCCACATTGCGTAATTTATTTGTTGATATGCTTTATTGATCATACAAAAGCACTATCCTAGCGGACCATAGTACCGAAGGTACGTCCTCTCTTAACTACAACATTCCAAGAGCATAATACACAGTTCCATCTGCCAAAACAAAAAAAAAAAAGAAAAAGAAAATAAGAATACACATGGACTTCATAGACAGGCAATGTAAGGGAACAACATATAATGACCACCTATAAACGATTAAAAGATGATAGAGATTTAACCTAAGAACATCAGTTGGATCAGATGCTGGAAACCCAAAATAGATGATTGATAATGCAAGTTCAACGGCAGACTGAATTCCAAGTCACTACAAAAGTAGAAGATTAACATAACATAGAAGAGAGTAGAACTAAAAGGTATTGGTATCGTGAAGTACAAAAGGCAACATTTATGTGAAAAAATTCAAAGCATATAGTCAAGAATTTTAACAAAAGTTCGCCTGGTATTGTTCTCAACTTTTTTCAAGAATCTGGGTCACTCTAAATAACCAAAGTTGTTTTCCTTCCTGAGCAGACAATTCTTCTTTTCATTTAAAGAAAGCCACATGATAAAGAGGGCAGGAACCCTATAACTTTGTAATTTGCAGTGATACAGTATAGAGGACTCTCACTCTTATAAAAAGCCAAGACCGAGATGGCTAGTCTCACAAAAAAAAGAAAAGAAATGAAATGAAATACTTTGTTATAACTTTTTTACCCTTAAAAAAGAAAAAAGAAAGAAAGAAAGAAAGAAAAATAATTTCAATGGGGAAGGTATTTTTCCTAGGTCTCAACTAATTGTTTGACTTTGTTTCATGATGGCCCATGCTAGAATTAATGAGGTTTTCTTAGTGAAAAGAATTAATGAGGTTTTAGCTCCCATGAAGAATTTGAGTTTCATTTAAATAGGTATAGCTCATGAGAAATGTAATAAAATAAATGAGCTTTTTGCTCCACCCATTAGTCATCACTTGTTTCTTTGATTACATAAATAATGATATACAATATACTAAAGCCAAAGATGGACACATGATCGTTGCATTGCGGGTGGCCTTTCCATTTATTAAGTCCATATTGGAATTATCTGGAAAAATGACTTCTCTCCTACTTATATTATAGTACATGTTGATTATTAGAATTAGCATAAAGTAACATGTGCATTACCATGAAAAATAGCCATTGAATTCCTTGTACCGTAAAAAGGAGATTTATTAATGGTGCCTAAGCGCTCATTAAAATGGTTAGCTATTTAAGAGATGCCACAGGAAAACCTTTATTATATTTACAAAACATTTCACAATATTATTTACATTTACCAGACTTTTTATCTGCTAATGTAAAAGATAAGGTATGAATATCATAAAATGCCTTCTAAAAGTAAAAAATAATTATTAAGTGACTTAAAATGCCAAAGGCTACTTCTTAAAAGGATGCCTTAAGAAACTGCCTTTGAAATTTACAAAATGATTCCTTATTAGTATGTGTTAAAATTTTGTTTATCTAATAGTAGCCCGAATTAGTTTTTTTGGTTACTAACCTAACAAAAACTTATGAAAAAATTTTGTGGTCGGCCAAGTCCTGTTTTACCACCCTTTAGCTCCATCAATGGCCATTTTAGACACAAGTGCAAAAACCAACCACACACCCCGCCCACCCCCTTACCCCTCGCCCACCTTAAAGAAAGAGAAAAGGCAAAAAGAAAAAAAGCAAATATACTTATAGCACTAAAATAGTGATCTGATACAATATCATATATAAAAAATAGAAAGCATTGGGAAACTATCATTGAAAACAAATAGAAAAACCATCTTACCTCTTGATTTGGCTCCAATTCGATCTTAAGTAGCTTATGTCCAGCTTCCTCAAAATCTACACTAAACATAATTGTCAAGTAAATCGTTCTACGAAGATCTACAAGATTTGACTCTGTTTCGTCCTTGATTTTCATATATTATTCTTCCTCCTCATCAAATTCTTCATCAGATTCATCTTTTGAGCCAACTTCAGAACCTTCTTGATCCTCAGATTCTTTGCCCAGAATGGTTTCTTCAGAACCTTCTTGATCTTCAGATTCTTTGCCTAGAATGGTTTTCTTCAATTCATCATAACGCTTCTCATTCTCCAAGAAATTAGGATTAGGCTTGAAAATATTTGATATGTATGCCATTATTGGGAATCTCATAAGAAGATTCTACCTTAAAAAGGAGGAGGACAAAAATATAATCATAGTCTCAATATATATTGAGACCTAAAAACATAACAAGTGCAATTTCCAGGTCAATATCTTCCCAAAGTGATATCTCATGAGTTAATTGGTCTTCTTGCTCGACTAGATCAAACTCCAGATGAACAGCTGGGTGACCTTAAGAAGATGGGTACTAGGAAACTATAATTTGGTTGCAATAAATTCATAAAACAATCTTAAAAATCTTTGCCACTTGGATAAAATAGTATACATGTAGGATCACTTATGATTGAAATTCACAAATTGTGACTAAAGAGCTTTTTTTTTTTTTTTGGGATGAAATGTTAGAGTGACTAAAGAGTTACATCTCAGTAAATTTACACTATGCATAGAAACTTCCTCTTTTTTTTTTATGTGTGTATGTATGCATGTTGTGGTGGTGGTCAGTTTTTAGGTTAGGGTTGGGTAAATACACCTAGAAATTAGCATATGCAAATTTAAAAATAATGATAATCTATCTTCACTTTGATATTATAGCTCTCAAGCATCATAAGAGCTCTCATTTACTCTATAATCATTATACATGTGGACATCTTCAGTTCAAAAGAATTAGCAAGTTAGTCATGCTTACACCAAGTTGTAGTATGTCATGTAGCCACATGAGATGGTACAGTCTCCAAGTGCGTAGTTAGTGGAATCCAGATATTCTCTTAATATAAGCAGCTTGATAAGCTAAAAGAGAAACTTCCAATTTTGTTGGGAAAATGTAAAGGCAGCCTAATTTCTGCATACTATAAAGATGTCTATCTAATTAACATAAGAATACACTCAAGAGTGTCATCTAGATATCAAGAAAGCAAGAAGGAACCACACCTAAAATTTAGCTTTCCTAATTGCAAATAAACCTTTAATCAGAAACTGGATACGCTTGTCAATTTCTCCTTCATGGAGGATCCTATGGAAGTGTTCAAAGATTCCTATAAAGTTCACAATATTAAAAATAAAGATATAAAAAGCAAATGATAACATATGTTACCTGCATGTTGCATGAAATGTAGTAAAGAAGAAAAACCTAAACAGCATAAGAATCAGTATTTATTCTCTATAATGGTTTTCTTTCCTTTTCTTAATACTAAGAAAATATTAGGGAGAATAAGCATATCTTTTTTGTTTCTCTAACACTCAATTTATACAAGAAGAGGGTCTATATTGATAAACCTAAATTTGCTAGTAATTAATAGTAATTGATACAAATCAACCCATATAACTAGAAAATATCTTGACTATCCTAAAAAACACCTAGATGAGGAAGATACAACTAACCACAAAAAATATAAGGAATAATATATCATAAAAAATGTAACTATACTTTCTACGCTACCCCCCTTCTTAAGCTAAGGAGTAGATGTTCATCATTCTTAGCTTGGATAAGAATTCTATGAAGTATTGTTTAACGAAGGATTTGGTGAAGACTTCTGCTTCTTGATTTTTATTGGTATATACTCTAATTTAATCTTGCTTTGCTCTATCTCTATCTTAATGAAACTTCCATCAGTTCTGACATGATTCATTTGGTCATATTGCATAGGCAAATGGAAATTGCAAGGTCGAATCGTGGTACCCCTTTACTTGGTGTACCTTTTAAATACCTTAGAATATAATGAATCGCATATAAATGATGCTTTATTGGTGTATGCATGGATTGACTCACCCTACTAATGGCAAATGTGAGGTTAGGTCGTGACAAAGAAAGGTAGATAAGCTGTCCCACCAATCTTTGATACTATTCTTTATCAATAGGAGTATTATTATCCTTTGACCAATTTCTCTAATTCTATGGAAGGGGAGTACTCATAGGCTTATAACTAAGTTTACCAACTTCCTTTAGCAGATCTAAAATGTACTTCTTTTGATTAATAAAGATCCCTACCTTAGTGCAAGCAATTTCCATGCCGAGGAAGTATTTCAAGTCATCTAAATCTTTTCTTTCAAACTTTTCTTTGATCTTCTATCTCAACTCTGCTATTTCAACTATATCATCACCTATGCCAATAATGTTATCCACATACATAATTAGAATGGATTTTAGACCCTCTTTGCCAATTTTAATAAAAAGTGTATGTTCTGCTTAGCTTTGCTAATATCCAAACTCCATTAGAGTACTACTAAATTTCTTAAATCATGCCCTTGGGGGATTGTTTTAACCCATACAATGATTTCTTCAATCTGTACGATTTTCCTTGATTTTCTTCTAATTCAAAATCGGGTGGAAGTTGCATGCATATCTCCTCGTCCAACTCTCCACTTAAGAAAGCATTTTTTACATTCAACTGATAAAGAGGCTAATCAAGATTAATAGCCAAAGACAAAATAACTCTAATAGAGTTTGATTTTACTAAAAGAGCAAAAGTTTCTTCATAATCTAGACTGTATGTTTAAGTATACCCTTGCATTACTAAATGCGCTTTATACCTCTTTACACTTCTATACGATTTGTGTTCAATACTAAAAACCCATCTACTTCTTACTATCTTCTTGCCACTTGGTAAATCACATATCTCCAAAGTATTATTTTGAAGTAAGGCTCTCATCTCTTTAATACAGCATCTCGCCATTCTTTATTCAATAAAGCCTCTTTGATATTTTTTGGAATGGCTTCATTGTCTAAGCAGGTATAAATACTTTAAATGTAGGGGATAATTTAGAATAAGTCAAATAATTTGATATGGAATACTTGACATACGATCTCTTTCCCTTCCACAATACAATAGGAATGTCCAACTATTGGCTTTCATTGGACAAATTTGATGATTCATAAACTGGTTTTGAGGGTTTCAAGTCATAACTTTGTTTTTGCTACTAATCTACTTCCATTTCGGACCTCCTTTCAGGATTAGATGATTGGTTGTTGTGACCAGTTTTTGGTTGTCTTGTATATACTTGCAATTCTGGTTTGGAATCAGACATCAGTAGTAGGACATCAGCACACGGTTTAGGTGGATTATCATCGATACTTGGTTTAGGCTATTTAGTGTTTATAAGGTTTCTCTTTTCTGTTTGTATACGGTCACAAGGTTTTAAGACTTGGAGATATGTGTGAGGAGTAAGTGGCAGACAAATGCAATAATTGGAATTCCTAACTTTTTGTGAATCAAAAGATGAATAATAAGGCTCGTATTCAAAGACCACAACATCCAAAGTTACAATAACACATTTGGAGGGAGGAAAATAACATTCGTAGCCCTTTTGCAAGGATGAATATCTAACAAAAATACATCAACAACTTTCCCTTCAAGTTTGTGTTTATTAAGAGAATGATCTTAAACATATACAGTATACCCAAATACTCTTGGTGGCAAAGAGTTAAACAAGTATGTTTGAGGAAAAGACTCATGAAGGTCACTAAGGGGAGTTCGAAAATTAAAGACTTTTGAAGGCATTCTATTTATTAAATAGGTAGCAATTAAGATAGCTTCATCCCAATACTGATAATGAACATAATTGGCAATCATCATAGGTCAAGTAGTTTCAAGAATATGCCAGTTCTTACTCAGCTACTCTATTTTGTTGTGGAGTACATGCGCAAGAACTTTGGTGCAAAATTCCATGATCACTTAGATAGCTCTAAAACTCCTTAGAGAAATAATCTTTGCCATTATCAGATCTAAGGATTTATAATTGAGTATGAAAAACATTTGATATAAGTTTAAGAAATTTTTTGAATACAAAATAGACTTCTGATTTTTCCTTTAACAAGAAAACCCCACAAGCCCATGAGTGGTCATTAATAAATGTAACGAACCATCTAAAACCAAACAAAGCATTTATTCTAAAGGGACCCCATATGTTACTGTGAACTAAATGAAATGGATTTGAAGGCTTGTAAGGGTTTTTTGGGTGAATGAGACAATATCATTACTTAACATGTATATAAGGAATGTTGATAACTCTGATTTTAAACATATTTCATATGGTGATTTTATAGTATTTCTCTCACATTTTTGGTTTTCTTTAAAGAAATTGATACTTAATTGAGTAAAATTTTGATTTCTAGGTTTGAACGCGTTCTATGATCGAAAACGAAGAAAATGAATCAAATTTCACTCAAATCGGAGTTCAAATGAAGAAGTTTTGAAGTTTTGAAGTTATGTAGAAAATTTTGCCTTAGTGCAGAAAGTTACACGACCTGGGGACACGGCCGTGTCTGGCGACGAAAACAGAATCTTTGTAATACACATATAAAAGGATATCTTAGGGTTTCAAAAGACAGGAGAGACATTACAGAAACAGAGAGACACAAGAGAAGAGAAAGAGACTTAAGGAGAACATCAAGAAAGAGGCGAAAACAACATCGACTTCAAGATTAGAGAGATTGTTCATCAATTAAAGGGGTTTTCCATGTTTTTATTTTACGTTTTTTATGGAACTCGTTTTTAGATTCATTATGATAGCTTAGAATTCGAGTATTTAGGATTATGGAATCTAGGGTTTCATGTGATTCTTGGATTGAATTATAATTTTCAATAAAGTTTCTATCTTTTCTTGATTCAATTATGTTGTTTAATTATTGATTGATAATTCTAGAGTATCAATATATGATATTATGCATGTTGATTGAGAAATTGCATGTGTAATTAGATCCTTACATAATTGAAGAGGATTGCATGTATACTTAGAGATAAGATACATGTTTCTTCCTGAAAGTTAATTATTTGTATGGGAATTCATTATACATTAATGCAATTCTAAATTATATTACTAAGTGAAGAGATTCCGGTAAATAATTTAGGATTAGGGTTAATATGCTTGAGAAAGGTATTAATTTTAGTTGTGAATCCCTCCGGTCAAGAATAATAGAAACCGAATTGAATATATTTTAAGCGATCACATGATTAACTCTAGGGGAAATAATTCCTAAATACGTTATTACTTTCTTGAAGTCGTTCTTGATTTTATCATTTTTTTTTCAATTGCTTAATTAAGTCTTATAATTAAGTTAGTTTGTTAATTTTAGTATTTTTAATTAATTCAAACTTTCATAATTTTCCGGTTAGATAATAAAGTTAAGGTTAATATTAATACTCGAAGTCTCTGAGGGATCGACTCGGACTCATATCCGCTATATTAAAATTGATAAGTGCACGTGCCTCATATCAAATGTACAAACAAATGACTAGCCACCATTCATCTCTAGTATCAAGTCAACAAAAGGATATTAGGATTGAATAATGGGAATACAATGTAAATCAGCTATACAAAACATGCAATAATTGTCCTAAAGATAAATTCTATGCTGCTACTATTTCCATTTACTCTCCTTTCATTTCTTTCTTTCCAAATATAATAACAACTTATAGCTATAACCATCCTTTGTTTCTTATTTAGCTATGTACATACTTTAACTTCCAAGAAGTTTTGCATTGAATTGATTTTTGAAGGTTTGTATTACTACTAGCTTAACACATTTTCTATTCTAATCTAAATTTCTTTATCCAAAGGGTAGCAAAAAAAAAGAAGAAGAAGAAGAAGAAGAAGATGGTTATGTGATTCCTCTTCATCTTCACACATGCAACATTTGCTCTCATGAATAAGTCCCCAATCCATCAATTTATCCTAGTTTGGTAATTTTTGTTGAGCCATTATCCACAAAATCAATTGAAAGCTTGTAAAGTAGAACACTATTAAGTATTTTTTATGAATTTTGAAATGACATAGTGTTCATACTTCAAATCACTCATATTTTTATTCATAAATAGCTTCGGATACAAGTGTGACATATAAATAAAATTGGGATGCCCAAGACGTTGATGCTACAGCAAGACATTGCCATTATTTTTTGTATAAGGAAAACTTGACTTGAAATGATGTCTAAGAACATAAAGTCCATCTCTAGTTTAGCATTTCCAATCATCCTCCCCGAAGATTGGTCCTGAAATAATCGATGAAAAGAAGAAAATATTACTTTACAAAGCATGTCTCTAGTTAAATGGCTCACTAAAATCAAATTGTATTGTAACTTAAGAATAAATAGTACTTCATTGAGCCATAAATTTCCCATTCAAATTGATCCTTTGCCCTTAAATATAATATATTCTCCATTGGTTACCAATACACATATGATTAGTAACTCCATTATCTATTATCCACTTATTGCTATTAGCAAGTAAATTGGATATTTAATTTATACCTTTCAATGCTGTTGCTACAATGGGTATGTCCTCAATTGCTTTTTCACTTTCACTACTAACTTGAGGCTTACAAAGAATATGTTTGATCATTGTCATTTGATCAGGCATTAGAGTCATACCAGAGTTGGAAGCATCATTAACATTCATCTTAGCCACTTGAGCTACTTTCCAATATCCTCTATGACCCTTTTTCTTCGTATGCTTAGGTTTTCCATGATGTTTTTAGTAGTTCTCATGAGTATGATATGGCTTCTTACAATGATCACAATAAATTTTTTCTGATGAAGGCTCTCTTTAGAAATTAGAGTAGAGTTTGATTGGTTTGAGTTAACAGATGTTACAGACATCATCACCCGTTACCTAATTTTCTAGCAGCCTTAAAATTTGGAAAAGGTTTTTAACCTAGAAGCCTACTACGAACTTCATTTAAGTCTGGATTCAACTCTTGTAAAAACTCAAAGACCTTATCTTTCTCCTACATCTAATTAAACTTGAGACTATCCTCCTTAAAAGACCACTCAATATCATAAAACATATCTAACTCTTGTCATAATTTCATTAATAAATTATAATACTTAGTGACACCGAAGTTACCTTGATTAGTAAGTCACAATTTTGACTTAATTACAAAACACTATGATGCATCTCCAAATCTAAGTAGATCTCTTGCACCGTCTCCCATAGCTCCTTGGTTGTTTTATTAAAAAAAACATCCTCCTAATATTGGGATCCATATAGTTTATCAACCATGCCATTACAATATCATTCTTAGCTTCCCATGTACTATACCCAGCTAAGTCCTTTGATGGAGCTTTACATGCACCAGTTTGATACCCCATCTTTCCTCTACCACATATCACCAACCTTACGGATTGGAACCATTCTCGAAAGTTATTCCCATTTACCTTATGTTAGGTGATATGAAGAGATTGCTCTTCAACTGATACATGAGCTATGGGTAAGTCAAAAGTTTTTTTTGTGAGGTTAGGATTGGTAACAGAGCCAAACTTATATTTGCCTTCTGGTGACTCAATTAGATTAGGAGGTGGAGTTGTGTCCGCCATTGTAACAAGGACTAGCTAGGGTATCCTAGCTCTCATACCATGAGAAAATATTAAGGAGAAGAAACATATCTTTTTTATTTCTCCAGTACTCAATTGATACAAGAGGAGGGTCTATATTGATAAACCAAAATTTGCTAGTAATTAATACTAATTGATATAAATCAGCCAATATAACTAGAAAATATCTTGACTATCCTAAAAAACACTTAGGTGGGGAGGATAAAACTAAGCATAGAAATATATAGGAAAAAATATCCCATAAAAAATGCAATACAACTATACTTTCCTACAAATACCTAAAACAAACAATCAAAATGACCATAGGTAGATTAACATTAAAGCACTAAATATAATTTCTATCCTTGAAATTATAAAACCAAAAAGTGACAAGGAGATATAGTTGCGGTAAGAAGCAACTTATCAGACCAATAATGCTAGAAGAGGAGCATTATCTAACGTTGTCCTTTAAAAAGATGTTAAAGCATGCATTCGAGTATTTTGTTTGGTTGAGCTATACATCCAACTAATGCCCGATAGTAGCTGTTTCCCAGCTTGTGATGGTGAATAGTCTTTTAGAAAAACAATGTTACAGATCCTGAACTTATGCAATTCAAAGCAAATATTAAACAAGGGAATATTATTTAGTTAAGTTAGCAAGGCCATAATTGATAAAGAAAGAACATAAAAAGAAGTGAAAGTAAGGATGGACCTACTAAAATCACATTCAAATAATATTTGGATGATTCATTAGACATATGTATAATGAAGAATACAGTAAAACTATAGATTCTTAAACAAACCTGTACAACATAAATATCGTGCGGGCTTTTAGGAGAGAGATCTTGAAGAATTGACCCACATTCTTTGACAAAGCCAATAACCACTTCCATATTATCGCCTATAGGATTCTTCAACAATATTGTAAGAAGCTCTAAAGCAATGATCTCATGAACTACTTGTTGATTAACAAGGTGTGCTATGTGTAATTAGCTACTCGAGGTTCGGTTCGTAGAATTTAGGGTAATTGAATAAATTATCCGATCTAGTCCAAATTTTACAATGAAGCTAGGATTATTAGTAGAAGTGATCCTGTAAGTTTGAATTTAAGAAAATAAGTAATAAAATTATAGAATATTATAATATCAAATTTTAAATATATTACTCGTTATTTATCGGAAATGCATAAATTGAATTTCAATAACTAATGAGTCACTAGAGATAAATTATACGTATACTAAAACTCATAAAATAACTTAAATATTATTTAGGAGTATTTATTTATACCATATATGTATTTACATGTAGGTAGAAATATGTGTAATTACTTAAAATACATGAAAAATGCTAAAATAATGTTAATTAATTAAATAAAATGCATGAATAATTAAAGAAAAATATGGAAATTTCCAGAAGGGGTCGTAGTAATGTGGAATCGAAGAAACAAAATCAATCAATTAAGATTCAACAAATAGAAAGTAGAAAAAGGGATACGATAAGGCAATTGTGTAATCAATTTAATGCACTATAATTTCTCTAGAGCTCTATAAATGCCAAAAAAATTCCAAAATCTCATTTGGATAGTTTGTGAAGTGAGAAAATTAGAGAGGGTTGAAATAAGAGAGAATTAAGGCTTTTTCAAAAAAATTACGAAAATCTATACAATTAGGGCCTTAGTGGATATCCCCAATTAGATGACCACCTAAGAGTAGACAGCCACCACTACCACATGATGGTGGCAGTGCCCAAACTGGCCAACAAGGCCATGATGGCCAATAGTGGCCAAAACTACTAGATTCTTATGAATCCGATTTTTCCTTTGATTTTTCATATTTTGTTAAAAATACTAAATAGTTTTATAAAATTATGAAATTTGGTATTATGGGGTTTTTAAGTATGTAGATTTAGGAAAATAATTTTAGTTTGATGATTTTGGATCTAGAAATATACTGTCCTTAAGAAACGGTATAAACTTGAGTTTTGTTCAATTTAAAAATAAATAACTTTAGAAGTGTAGTTTTAAGCCCAAAATTTTTGTGTAGGCTAGTTGGAGCATTTAAAGTAGTGCTATGAAGCCCTTTTTCAAAAATTAATTTAAAAAATTTTTAGATAATTTTTAGGCCTTAAAATGATGCATAAAATGGGTAGTTTTTGGTTAATTAGATAACTAAATAGAAAATTGCTGATTTAGTGCATAATTATATATTTTAGGATGTTGAAATTTGATGAAGTGTGATATTTTTGGCATTTAGAGTGTTAGATGTAATTATTAGGGTATTATGTAGTATATATATAATAGGTAAAAATGGTAAATTTTAAATTAATTTTGCAAATTGGGATAATTAGGTGTAAAATTTGATTTGGAATTAATTTAGATATTTTAAGATGTTGATTGAAGTTGAGTGATGATATTTGAAGTGATAAGGATATTGGATGTGTGTATTATGTACATAATAAGTAATAATACAAATATGTAAAATAGGAAATATAACAAATATAAAATATTAGAATAAAAATTGATATATAATAATAATTGTCAAGCTTGGATTTTCACCCTACTAGTTCTTTTTATAAAATTAAGTCTTCTTTAAACCGATTAGTATTAAACCTTATCCGTTTAATATCGATTCTCAATTAGGGTTTAAAGAAAATCGTTCCATTTTATTTTAGAAACAACTTTGGAGTTGCCGCTAGACCCAAGTTGAGAAAAATAGTTAAGTTGTAGCTAATTAGGTGGATTGGTTATAATTTAGTTAGTAGTTTAACGATTAAAACCAGTTTTACAAGAATAGCTTTTGAAACTAGAAAATCTGGATTCGGGGCTTAGGAATTTTAAACTCTTACGGTACCATTAACTCTCCCAATTTAGAATTAAACTTAAAATTCATCTTTTAATTTTGAAAGATAGAACTTGGTTATTAGTTACTATAATTGGATAAAAAATAATCTAAACTAAAGAAGATGGGAAATTAGGTTTTTTTTTTTCATTTTTATCATTGTCCCATAGGTGCTTGCGTTCCTACTATTCGGGACTAGACGTACGTAATTCTTTTATAAAAACTTTAGTGGGTAGTTTGATTTTAATTTTTTTAAAAAAGGGTTGGATTTCCGTTTTTACCCAGTTCAATTTATTCAAGGAAATTCTCCTAAAGGGTCCTAATCGGTGTTTTACTTTTGGAAAAATCTAAAAATAGTCCTAATTTGTAAAGCGTTCGTTTATTTTTATTTTGGAAAAATTGATTTTCTAAGTGATGAAAGGAAATAACATTCTTTTTATTTCTATTTTTATTTTGTTTATTTTTATTTTTATTAAAAATAAATAACTAAATAAGCTACTTTTTCTTATTCTTTTCTTTCTTTTTTTTTCTTTGTTTCTTTTTTCTTTTTTTCCCTCTCTTTTTTTTACATTTATAATAAAATTTAAATGGATAAATAAATAAAAAATACAAAATAAATAAATAATAGATTTAACTAAATAAATAAAAAAAGAAAAATTGAATCGGATTTGGTAAAGGGTTAGACCAAGGAGGAGAACATAGGTTGGAGTTCAGATCGGGTCGGGTTAGATGAGTGGATTAGGTTGCCCCCACTGGATTTGAGTTGGACTAAGTTCTTCTTCAACAGCAGCAATGAGGTATGATTGAGCTTGTTTCAACCATTAAAACGAATGGGTGAATGGTTTTTCATGTGTTTTGGATTAAGGATTAGGGGGGTATAGCTAACGTCGTGATTAATGGGGTTCGTCTGGGTGGTTTTTGGAAGTCGATTGTGGGTGGTGGTGGTGGTTCAATTATGCGTGGATTGCTAGGAGTGTGAGGGTAGTGTGATGTGAGGTTTTAAGTTATAGGGAGTTCAACCGTTGTGGTCCTTTTGGTTGAAAGGGGTTAGAAGTGGTGGTTTGAGAAGGAGTTGATACGGTAGTTAGGGTTTTGAAAGTGGGGGTTAGAGATGTTGCTAAAGGCTACAACGAGGCATGCGGGTGGTCGAAATAAGGAGCTTGTGCTGTAGGTAACCTAACTACGGTGGTAGTTCTGCTCGAATTTGAGTTGAGAGAGAATTGAGAGGAGAGAGACAAGCTGTGTATCGCTAGAGAGAGAGAGAGTGATTTGAAGACAAGAAAGAGTGTTTGTAATGATTTTTGCTGTTCGTGAGTGGTTCTGTGCTTGTGTGAGCTCCCTTAACACTCTTTTATATACTAATTCATCCTAGAAACTTTAGAAAGTTAGAATCGGCTTTGAATGTAAATGCTGAAATTTTAGTTATTTTCCCAACTTAAGAGCTCGATTTGATTGTGTTGATGGATGAATTTGGTCCTGTTCTTTGGTTCAATTCAAAATAGGGTACGTCTAGTTTGCAATTTCGTTATTAATTTAGCAAAATTACAACTTGAAAGGGGTAAAAATTGATGAAGAAAAGGGCTTATTGGTTGTATTCAAGGCAAGAAAGCTTGGGAAAAAAGAGGGAAAATGTGGGAAAGAGCTTGTTTTGACAAGTGTTATCACGTGACACATGGCAACTAATGTGGCATGCCACGTAGTATTACGTTAGCATATCGTCTACTCCTAACTTGCCATGTGTTAGGACACGTGGCACAATTAGATCCCGACACATGACAGTCCCTTGATATAATGAAAGATAAAATGACTTTATATACTCCCTCCAAGATTTGAACCCAAGACTTTATACTTAAATCCATTGTTATGTCCATATGCTTATCTATTCGGCTGTTGGCTTATGCCTTATCCATATATACAACTAAATTACACATATGGACTCGGTCAGTTTGTGTTAGATTTAAATCTAAGTTTAATGGCTTAACCAATAAAAAAACTATCCTGATAAAATTTTCATTTTTTAAAATCGGTTTTTTTTTTCAATTTTCTTTTTTTTTTTGTAATTTTTTCAATTTTGTTATTTTCTAAATTTCTTATTTTTTGTGTTTCTTCCTATTTTTGATATTTTTCTAAATTTCTTACTTTTTATGCATTTTCTTATTTTTGTATTTTCTTAAAATTCTTATTTTTCTATTTTTTTTTTATTTTTTAGGTTTTCTATAATTTCCTTTTTTTTGTTTATCCTAATTTAAGGCCTATTGAGAAAAAAAATAAAAATAAAAATAAAGGGGCCAAAAATTGGATGTCTATAATAATAAAAATATATAATAAATCTGGTAGGAAATTTAAATTTCGGTATTTATATGAAATATGTGAGATTTCCTTACATTGAAAATAAATTCTATATACTAACAAGGATTCAAGTATACCGAGTAAAATAAAATATTGATTAGAGATAATTATGATATTTAGGATACTTGGAAGTAATGTGATTAATTTCATATTATCGATTAAAATGGGTTTTTAGGGTTTGAGTATAAAATTGAACGTAAAAACAAAACTAAAATCTAATTTAGAAATCGATACAGAAACTGAACTTGAACCTAGCCCAAATTTGAGAACCTAGATAATTGGGCATATTAAACCCTAAACCTAAGATAATAATAATTGTTATAGGATAAAACTAATCTATGACAATTATGTGAAAACTAAAACCATGTTGGTATTATAGGGATTATTGGCGATGGACTGAGCAAGGCTTACCTAAAGCTAGAAAGTGAAAAATCTAGGTGAGTTGGGATTAATAAATTGCTATATTTCGGAATACTAATTTGTAGTACTCGAAGGTTTGAAATTATACTTAATTGTGCTTATTAGATTGTTGACTATGCACATGTGCTTATTTTGAGCTAATGATATGATGTTGATGTATTGCTTTGACTTGTATTATGTGAGTTACATGAAATGATTGATCACCCTGAAATGGACTTAACCAAATATTTGACTCATAAATCTAAATTGGACCTACATAGCAACCCATTAGGGGAACATTAAGATTCTCCGACTAAATATCGACCCCTTCGAAAGGAATAGCACTAGATGATATAATTGGTCTCTTTTTATCTTTAGTCGAACTAAGTAACAGGTGAGGAGGTTGCAGCAAGGGTGGAGTTAATAGTTCGAAGGTAGTCATAGGAGGAGTGGTGTTTCCATTGTATAAGTCTGGGTTTGGTTGTAAGCTATTGTATTAATGAAAACTCTTTAACCTAGATTAAAGCGGATGCAACTTTTCTAATCTCATAACGAGCTAAACAACGTCATGTGATGGCATTTGCTTCAGCATGCATTATACTTAATAATTTGATCGATAATCCTGTTTGTGTTTGTTGTATGGTTTTAAGTCTTTGTCTCAATTTACTGAGCTGTAGTTGCTCATATCCTTATAAACTTTGTTGCAGGTACTAGTTAGGAAGCGGATTACATTTACCTTGAAACTAACAACTGCGGGATCCTAGGGGGTGGAGATATAAACTGAAGACTAGATACACTCTCAAGTATATATTATTCTTTAAAGCTTTTAATATTAATTTACAAATTACTTAAGTAAAATTAGGATTAAGTTGTTAAATCTTGTAAAGATACTCAAGTTATTTCAATATAAGTATGTATCTTTCTTAAGTTCATAAGTAAATAATATACCTAATTTATAAACTATTTACTTTAAAATGGGTTAGTCGTAGATACTGTGTAAATCAGGTTTAAGATAGTGACTGTATGGTCAGTTTTTATTTTAGAATGGTTTGTACAGTTGGACTGTTACGATTTTACTACTTTGAGGCATGACATTATGAACTTTATAGTAGCCAATAGTTGTAGCTGTTAAATGATAATTCAAAAGGAAAGGGGGGAAAAAAGATTAGAAGCATACACAAAGTAGATGTGGTGATACCATGTTAAGATTTATAAACTTGAATGAGGGTATAAAATCTTACCTTATCATTGTGCTTATATGCTCTCTTGAGGTATAAAACAATCCTTCTAAGAAGTTGTTCACCTACCTTAGGGAACTTTGTGTTAACAATAGCCACTAATGTTGTAAACACATCTGTAAACCCTGGTGATGCCATTTGCGACTTCATACATCATCAGTAGAATAGACCTCATCTACTTATCAGATTCTTAGACAAAAGCTCCAAAACTATATTCTTGATATTTGTAGCAATGACCTTGTTCACAAGACCATTTATACTTTTCCTTAAGGCATCCCAAATCAATCATTGGTACTCAACATTGCTTTTATCTTAGATTTCCTTTGTCATTCCAACCAACTTGAATGGAGGGATGTAAACTCCTCCCCTCCTCCCTAAACTTGATACGTCAGTACTAGCATTGTTCTCTTGTAAAGTTGATTGCCTTCTGGGTTTTGAACCTTTAATTCTTTTATTGTCTCTTATATTTGTCCTCTATGAACCACCATCAGTATAATGTTCGTCATGTTCTCATTTTGTCACTCCTCCTGTACCTTTCTAACTTACAATGCGTATCTCTGTCATCTTCATCTTCAACTCATTAAGACCATCTTTCTAACTTCTTAGCTTCTCTAATATCATCAT
This sequence comes from Lumnitzera racemosa, assembly GCA_024138005.1. NCBI lineage: Eukaryota > Viridiplantae > Streptophyta > Magnoliopsida > Myrtales > Combretaceae > Lumnitzera > Lumnitzera racemosa. The sequence goes on from JAMXBC010000006.1 coordinate 15,317,688, forward strand.
CTTTCTCATGTTGTGAACACCATTCAGATTTACAAGCTTCTCTCTCATCCTCTTCCTCAATTGCCGTGACTTCCCTTCTCTATTTCTACGAGCATCTTCAGAATCTCCTTTTTTGTGACCATTCTCATGCTTATGATTTCATATTCTATCCTCTCTATCTTTGCTCATCTGCTCTTGATCAACAACTGACCTACGAATTGATTTATCATCCCCTCTCTTTTCCCATTGTCTCTCATTGTTCTCTCTCCCATCGTGGTGATAACCTCTATCTCTACCTATTTTATCCCTTTTCCTATCTTCCATGTCATTGTCCTCACCATTAAACCTTTTCCAATATCTTTCACCATCTCTCCTATCCCTTCTCTTATGTTCCACATTGATATCCTCATCATCAAAATCTTTCCTATGTCTATGTCCCATATCCCTTCTCCTATCTTCCACATTACCATCCTCATCATCAAAATCATTCCTTCGTCTATCTCTCCTATCCCTTCTCCTATCTTCCATATTACCATCCTCATCATCAAAGCCCTTCCTATGTCTCTCATAGGGTTCACCCTTCTCCCTTTCCCTCCTTGTGTCCCTAGTTGACCTACCCTCGCGTTTATCATGCTTTTGGGTTCTTATTTCCTCTTTGGAATTTGACAAACCGCTATCATCTCTATGGCTACGTCCAGTACCATTTCTACCTATCATTGTGATCTTTATCTTTTTTACACCTTACAACTCCATCACTAGAGTCACTATTGTAGCGTCTAGCCATATAATTTTGGTAATAGAGTGTAGTTATATGTCCAAAACAAAATGGTTCAAAGAATTTAGCCTTAGCTACTCAAACTACTCAGAAGAAACACTTAAGGATTGAAAAACAACATGAATATAGTTAATTAGTTGAACAAAACCCTAATCTACATAAAAGAAGCAAAAAAGATAACGGGTGTGAGCATAGTTTAATATTGTCATTACGAAATCATACTTCTTTATAGGTTCAGTTAATTTTTCAAGATAAAAACATTTTCAAATACAAAATCTTACTTCAACCTCAGAGTCAGAGTAACTTGAGATAACAAAATCAAACACGATCTTAAACGAAATGCCGGCAGATAAGGACTTGAGAGATTACCTTAATTAGCAGTTGAGATGAAACCATGATTTTGTATTAGAATGAAAGTGACGAGGGTTTGTATGAGAAGAGGTTATTTAGTGCTCAGTTGTTGCTAGATGGGAATAGGCAAAATGGTTTTGGTTTGCTTTAAAAGCTTTTTGTTCCTGTTATATTTTTACAATGGTTTGAACGCAGTAAGTTTGCTACATATAAGTATAATTCTATATTTCTTTTATAAAATTAAATATCTAATAAATGTAAAATTAGTTTTACTTATCCTTATTTTATTTAATTTTATTAAAAAGAAGTCTTCCTTTTTTTAATGAAAAAATTATAATTTTTAAATTTTCTCTAAAAATGTGTTTTCACTTATTTACTCTTGTACTTCAGTCATCACATGTGTCATAACTATGATATAAGATTTAAAAAGAAAAAAATTTAGGATAAATTACATGAGACATTCCTTATAACTTTAAAAATTACATAGACACCTAGCTTTTTAGTCAATACTTACCCTTGGGAAAGCTAATATGGTAACTCATATAGAAAATTTAGCTAACATAAGTGATGATAGATGCTAAAGTGGCATTTACCTAACATATTTAATAAATTAATTAATTTTATAAACTAATAGTAAAAGGAAAAAAATATAAAAATGTATAAAATAATAAAGAAGACTAAAATAAAATGGGGCATAAGATATAAAACTAAAAATGTATAATTACTGAATTCTATCAATTTGACTCTTTATAACTTGCAATTGGTTGTTATCAATTGGATCCCTATGACCATTGTACTCTCATACTCATAACACGCAAATAAAATATAATTTAAGCAAAGTATTTGTTTACTCTATGAATGTGGCTCTTATCTATCCATCTTACATTATACTCATAGAATCTAAGCATATAACATAAAGTCAACTAAATAAATTCATGAGACAAGATGTGAGATATATACATGTATATATATATATATATATATTCCATCAAAGGAGTTTCTTCATTTAATTTCAACCAACATCAAATTGATTACAAATATAACCATTTGCCAGATTCCTCAAAGTAACAAAAGGGAAACGTGATAAATCATGAAAAAGGAGCTTTTAGAGAGAGAGTAGGGTGTTAATATACCAATTCCTTGGAGACATTCTCCTCCTATAGCTATTAGCAACCTAGTCAGTTGCTTGATTATTGCTCTCCTCACAAAACAATAACCATAAAATAAGGTTGAAATATTGCTTTGAAGTCTCTTAACTTCATTAAAAAATGGCCACGACTCCCAATGTAGTGAATTCTTATCTCCTGCCATAGCCTGAAACAAATTGAGACAGTCTATAATAAATATAATAAATTTATTATATTTCTGAGCTAGCTTAATTACTTAGATAAAAGCCTGATACTTTGTAGCTTCTAGCTTGGGGAAAAATTAGTAGTTGCTCTACCATTAATCAAGGATCTAGCCCAATCTTGGATAACAGCTCCTACCTTCGCTTTAACTTTCGAACTTATCTAAGAACCATCATAGTGAACAAACAAGAACCGTTTAATCTCCATTAACTCTAAGGCTTTTAAGTCTAACGTGTCCCTATGAGAAAAATTACCATTTGAAAAAGAAACCAATCCTTCCACAAAAAGGTGACATGTGCTCTTAAATACAGATCCCCTCATTAAATCCTCATCTTTAATCTACCTACCCTTTATATTGTCCTCAACTTTCTCTTTTCCTTTCCTAAACTAAGAAACCTTAGTTTCTTTACTGTTTTTTAAAGCATCTACCTTTTCAACCCGTTGCATATAAACGCCTTTCATCTACCTTAAATAGCCAGTCATCTTCTCTTCAAACCATCTCCCACATCTCCACACCACTACTTTAAGGTTAGGCGCTTTCATACTAAAACATACATGACATCTCTCTTTCCAGATCCACCAAGCCACTTCTATGATATGAGTTTCAAAATCATGACTTTCTTTTATCACCCCTTCTTTTTACCTTTAACTATCCTCTCTACCATGCAATTAATGTAGTAATACAGTCCCATATGATCTGAACACCAAAGGTTTCATCCTATATTGTTTCCATCCATCTACAACATAGTAGGGCATGTTTTGATGATTCCACTTCAAGGCAAAAAGGGCATAAAGGTTCCAACTTTACCATTTGATGAAATAAGTTCTCCATGGTTGGAAGAACTTTGAACACTACCTGCTACCAAAACTGTTGAATTTTGGGTAAGGTCTTCACTCTCCAAATACTTATCCATATCGTCTTCTGATTTGTAGCAAAAGATGATGCTTTCTACTGAATTTTTTTTAACTTTGCAGCTCGAAGATGGAAGTACATAGATTTAGCCATACAATCTCCCTATCGATTATGCAGCCACATAAGGATATCTCATCCGAATGTGCCACAAAGAGGTATGTTTCTAATACTTCTTTCCTCTTCCGTAGAGATCAGATTACTTATTTGTTGTAAATTCCACTCCTTTCTATCTTGGTCAATTAAATCCTACACCATCAGATTTGACCTAATTTCATCTCCTCTTATTAATTTATAGTTGGACACATTAGTAACCCATTTGTCTTTTCTAACAAACACCTTAGATCCATCCTTAATCTACTAAAAGCTCCTTCGAAAAGGATATTTTTTTCCTTCTAAAAGACTACTCCAAAACTAAGAAGCTTGACTTCCTTTTCCTGTAAATTCGAATTCTTGATATGGAAAATAATGTCCCTTTAGTAGTCTAACCTAAAGTGATTGAGGGTCACAAAAGGCCCAATAGTGTTACAATATGTTTGATAAAACACACTCAAAAATCCATTAGGTCTTGGCACCTTAGGTGCACCTAATTGGAACACAGCTACCTTTACCTCCTCTTCATACACTGGAGTGCACAAAACATCATTGATCTCAGTTGATATAATCGATTCGACCCACTCTAGATAGCCACCCCAATCTCTTTCCCCATTTAATTTAAAATCTCTTGAAAATGTTGGACAAACAAGCTAGCAATTTGATCTTCCGATTTCACCCAATTTCCATTGGCATCTTCTAATTGAAATACTTGATTATGTTGCCTTCTTCTAATGGTAATATGATGAAAAAAAAAAAGAGGTATTCGTATCACCATATAGAAGCCAATCAATTCTAGATCGTTGATGCTAATAGATCTCCTTTTTCCCCTATAATTCATGATGGGCTTTGGGGTACTGACCCAACCCAATCACTAAGGCTGAGCTCATCTACTTGCTGACTCATTTTGCTTGTTGAACCGAATGGCCTATTTCTTGTAGACAATGCTGAGAAGCAGAATGTCGAGATAATAATCGATCCTTACCTATGCCTGAATAATTACTTACTTGGCATCATACTTGCCGATAGGCCGAGATATTGTGTTTTCAAGAGTTGGATTCACTCGGATAAAGTCTGTCGTTGACTTAGAAGCTGAGAGATCACTTTATTGAGTGTTGGATCCACTCGGCACACCTTAAAGAAACTATTGTCAACTAATTTCGAAACTCGGTAATTATGAGCCAACCTTTCTAGTGTCTCGGCCAAGCATTACGAGACTACCCACAAGGCATGCCGACTTCTCCCTGTAAAACGCACAGTTTCATATTTTTATGAAAAGCAACAATTTGACTTCTATCCCTCATTCTACCCATACATTTTCGAATCATCAAGAATTTCATTAAAATCACCAACACACATTTATGGGCCATCCACTTATTTTGAAATCTCAACCAATATATTCCATGTTTTCAATTTTTCATTAAAGTCACAAGGCGCATAACACCAAGTAAAGAAACCAATTAAAGAACCATCCTCATTAGACACTCTAGTGTGAATGAACCATTAACACTCCTCCAATACATCCATTAGAAAATCAACACTCCACCACAACGACAAGCCTCTACTTAAACCTTTAGGTAGCTCATACTAACTTACAGCGTATCTCATCCTATTTCGAACTCTTTCCAGTTTATTATTACGATTTTTTACTTCCATTAAGAAAATGAGACTAGGATTATTTTTTTTCACTAGGTCTCTTAAATGACAAATTGTTGAAGGCGACCTAAACCCTTGACAAATTCCAAAATAAGAAAATCATAGCCCTTGTGTAGTTGTTTCGGGCCAGCCACTACAGCCACAATTAACAGGAACTTCAAAAAGTTCAAAAGATTGTCCAATCATCACACCGTTTTCTCTCTTCTACTACTTTTTTTTTTCAACTTTTTTAACAAATCTTCTTTTTTTTCATATCATTTATTTTCGCCCAATTTTCTTCTTTTTTTTTCCCATTTTATCATTTTTTTTCCACTTTTTCATGATTTTTTACTTGGGACTCCAACATAATCTTTATTTTCCTGTATTCCAGTTCCTCAGGAGGTAGTGAAAGCCTTTTCAAATGCAATTTACTAAAAGCTTTTATGATAGCCAACATGTCTTCTTGCTAACTACCTCAATTGCCCTCTAAACATAATGGTTCGCCTCTTCCTCCTCTGAAGGTGATGGCACAAAGTACTCTTTATCAACATGAACTCCTACATCTAGCTCTTCTAAGCTGGACAATAGACACAATTACTTATTAGGTACAACTATATATTTAAATATGGTTTCAAGTTAGTTTATAGGAAGCGTTTCCATGTTGGGTAAAGAGGTTTTGTCTTTAACTGTACAAATAGGGATAGGTTTGGATTATGGTAAGTTAGGGGTGAAGTTGGTGGCAGATTTCAAGTTAGTGTATGAGGTCTCCTTCTTTTGATTCAGATCAATGTAGCTTTGGTTAACATAATTTAAGGGTTTTTTTATTTGGTTAGAGTTTAGCTAAGGGTTGAGCATATGTTTACCTCGAGAAAAATCAAAGTTATTCATATTTGGGTTTACATTTTCCTTACTTATTTGATTTTCTCTTTCTTTGAAGTCTCCTTATGCATTCTTACTGCCTCCAAAGTCCCTAACTGCATATGCTCTCAACTTTGGCCCAAACACCTCTAATTCATTTTTCTGATAAGAACATTGTTTAGTAGCATGTCCAAGTCTACCACAATAAAAAAAAAAAAAAATTCCAAAGAGCCTCTCATATTTAAATTCCAGCCAACATCTGCCTATATCTTTTCTATTTACCCAAGTCCTAGATTTCAATGGCCTCTTAACATCAAAAAACACTCTCACTCTTAGGAAGCTGCATCTAGACCCTCTTACTGATTTAATTGGGTCTGCCTCCTTCACAACTCCAGCTATAGCACCCAACTTATGAGCATTACTTGTTGATAAGTGATCTAGTTGCAACCCATGAATTTAAATCCAAAAGGCAATAAAATCAAAATTATTATCCTCTTTCCTCATTCTAATCATCTACTCTGCAATAGCTACACAATGACCCATTACTCCCTATAGCCCATTTTGAATGACCTCATTCACGCTAGATTTATTATTAAACATAAATAAGTATAGATTTGTGCCCATAGTCGAGATTTTAACTTCTCCAAATTCCTTCTAAGCTTTAGTCAAAATGGTCACGACTCCATTTTTATTCAGAAATTTATTTGCTATTATTTTACCTACCATTAAAACTTCCTTTTCATTAACCAATTCAATATTCTCTTCCAGATCTAACCCTTCTTGTGAAATATCAAAACCATTGGAACACAAAGGGGGCAATTTGGAGCTACCAACAGCTGACATATCTCTACAATAGAATCAAACAACTGAAAAAAGAATTAGTGATAACCCAAATTAAACTAGGATACAGACAAGGACTGAAACAAAAATCTACAAACGATGATAGATACAAATATCAAAGAACAAGCTAACTCTCCTATACACTGTAAAATATTGAGATGCAAAATAGAGATATTAGAATCTTTCTTTCTTTTTTTTTTTTTTACAGCATATCCTTACATTATTTTCAAGGACTATATTAAATTGATAAAAAAAAAGGGAAAACAAGACTCAATAAACCTCATAGGTGATTAGGCAAAATGAATAGGGAAAGACATGAATGTAAAGTAACTCTTATCGAATCTTCAATGCCATGTTTGTAATATGATGCAAAAACTATGGTACATGCACGAAATAAAATTCAAACTAGAGTTGATGTAGTATATGATGGAAATGATTTAAGGAAATGAGTGAGAATGATGAAGAAAGTGGTACGAACAAATGAAAACAGATGTTGAGAGAATGAAAAACAAACTCATAACAAACCACAACTAAGTATGGGACCCCTCTTACTTAAGGAGAGAATTTTCTTTCTCTAAAAGGAAGAGAGAGAGAAGATTGAGACATATACCTATATAAAAGGATGTTGATGTGTTTTAGGATTAATTGTAGCGTTTGTGGCTTTAATCAAATGAAAAAAGAAGGAGATGAATAGGAGCATACAAACTTCACTTTTTTGTTATAGGTTGTGTTAATGGCCATTGAGACTAGAGATTGGGAGAAAGATGTTAGTGAATAACAACTAAATTAGTGCATTCAATAATTTTTTCTTATTTTCTATATTTTTGTCCTATTTTGTTATTTTCATATTTCTTTTATTTTTTGTATTATTATTTTATAAAAATTAATTAAATTTATTTAAGTAAATGTTATTTTAACATCCATATGTCGCTATATCAGCTAAAATTTCCACATGAGTTGCCATGTCAATTTTCTAAAGAGGGTAAGTATCGATTTTTTAGAAAATCGAAGAAAGATAGGGTGAAACGGTTTAATAACCGATAAGAGCAGCTGATGTAAAGCTGCTAGAAAGACAAACATAACATGACCTAATACTTCACTTGATATGATGCACAAGTTAATGTCAAGGTCCACCCGCTACTAATCTTAAGCTATTCGGCAAGATTAGATAAGAGTGTATGGGAAAATGGACTTAAAGAGGGTTGTCTGACAGGAATAGTGTATTCAATGTAAATATGTAAGATAAGATAAGCTTACAAGGAGAAGGAACTATTTATAATAAGTCCCTAACGCAATATTATAAATAAAGAAATTACAAGAAGGTATATACAAAAAGGGAATTCTTAATACATACGAAAAGGGGTAAAAGGGACAAAAAACAAAAAAGGGAAAATAGTACAGTATTAGATGAAGAGGATAGGTCATGGTGCGACTCTAGATCCGCACAAGGGTTCTTTAAGTACAACAAGCAAGAGGAATCAAGGTATTGCAATAATAAAGAAGCTAAGATGTGAAAGGATGCCGTAAAAGTTAGAAGGGGGTTGGAAGAGAAGTACCCAGCTAAGAGCTAACTTCATTTATTCAGCAGGAGACTCTTGGCAATTAAAAGTTCGATTGCTTAGCATAGAGATCTCGGCCAGAGGAAAGTCAGCATTGGCGTACGATAACGAATAGAGCATAGTATAACCATCCGGAGCTCTTAGAGAATTCAACTATCTTTTTCAGCATACTGTTTCTTGTCATTAGCAAGTTGACGAGAAAGAATCATTCGGGTAAGGGACTGGAGGCCTTTGAGGTGTGGTGAGTGATTGGGCCAGTAGTCAGTATCCCATCACATCTTTTAAAACTACTCTACACTTATAAAATAATCTATTGAGATGTAAGCTACACTAGCTTAGTAAGAAGGGATGGGGTCATAAGAATACATTACAAACATTGTTGTTCGATCATTAATTAAATACAAATACAACAAAGAAATGATATCACATCTCACATTGTTTAACTGGTTCATTGTGAAGTTAGAGTAATTACATCTACTTTAACTTGGATTTCGAGGAGTTTCAATGAGATACTATCAAACTAAATTCGAGCTTATGCAATGTAGACACTTTTCTTCCCTAAACAACATTTGAACCATGATTCCCAACCTTATTGCGATCCCCTCTCTTATCACTTAGTTCAACTAAGGGTAGGAAAACGACTATTTTTGCTATTCTCATCGAAACGTAGGTATTTAGTCAAACAACCTAATCGTTATCTCTATTGGGTTGTTGTGAATATCAGGTTCAGTCTTTAATAAGTTCAAGATTAATTCAATTTATCAAGTGACCAACTAAGCTCATACACGTAAGACAATATATATGTATTCAAGCAGAAAGTAGCATTTGAAGTTCAATTCCCAATTCATCAATTAGTAACTCAAGCATACACATAGTATACGTACGTATAAACTAATTACAACCATAAATAAGTATTCTTACTCTTTCAAATATCCTAATATGATACTTCAATACGCTACAATGCACAACTCTTAACTTGGGTTTACAAATACCATAATCTTGACAGTTGCCTCCTTGTTCTTCAATTGCCCCTAAAATTTCACAATAAATTAGTTTTCAATCCTTAATTCCTTAATCATTAGTTGGTTTTATATGTTTTTGATTGTTTAGTTATAAATTTCTTAAGTTACTTTCACTTATAAATCATGATTTCTTAATCAATTAATGAATTTTACTATTAACCCTAACCGGCCACATCCTTTGAGTTATTATCTAAGTAGCTTTATAATGGTTTTCTTTAAGCTAAAATTCTCTGAGTTTGGTTCAGAACCATTCAAGGGTTATTTATTATACTGATTTTATCCTCTAAGATATCCTCTAAACTTTTCCAAGTTAAACTTTTTATCTAGAAATCCTTTGAGATACCTTCTAACCTTGTTTTTTGTAGAAGTTTTAATATCAACATCTTCTTACTAATCCTCTACCTCCCTTGTTTTTACATTTACTTGAGAATTTTACCTCGGAACTATCATTCGAGCATCAATTTAGTGCATTATCTATTACTAAAAGCCTTCGAATCATCTTCTACCTATTATCAAGGTCCTATAATTAATGTATTTACTAACTTCCTTTGAAGTTATAATTATAACATCAATTGAAAATTAACAATGACACTTCAAACACCCTTTTCACAGTTGTCATTACATCTTATAACTTCATTTATTCCATCACCAATCATTAATTATATCAAATTCCCTAAATTGGTCAAATATCAACTTCCATATTTAAGGCTAACTATTAACTTTCTTTAACTCCTCATTGTAACACTCAACCCCAAACACTCCATAACAGTATCCTACTCCTTTTGGCGATTCAAACTCAATAGCTATGTAGGATTATAAAAGGAAACACATAATTTCCGCTAAATATACCATTTCAAGCATCAATTTAGCTAAAAAATCAAATAAAAATATGGAAAATAATATCACAAAAAAATTTGACATAGCAATTTAGTATTAACTTAAGATAGTTTATAGAAAAAATTTGAAGTAGAAACTACATCATTAACCTAATTTATTCAAATTTGAAAATTGTCCAATTATATCAATTCTTAAAGACATATATTAGCTACTAAATTTATATAAATTGATATTTTCCTTAGATTCTATATTAAAAAATATGTAAGAATAATTTTTTTTCATATTTTTTTGGATAATTTTCATATTTTTAAAAAATTTATCAAAATCAGATGGGAATGGGACCTCACCAGATTTTGAAACTTCAGCCACCAACAGCTTCTCCTCCTTTGTCAACAACAATGGATAGTGGTTGTAGCTCCTAGTGGTGGTAGTGGTTATACTCTAGCAATCCTCTAACCGTTCGTACCCTCCAATGGTCAAATTGCACTCCTTATTTGTAATTTTTCCTAATTTTCTTCCTTTAATCTCTTAATTCAGCACTTAATTTTCCTAAACCCTATTTTGCATGTATGATATGTTGGAGAGGTTTTTCCTAATTTTCTAAACTAGTTTGAAGTTCATATCTTTTTCTTTCTCTCTCATCTTGCATTTCCCCCTTAAATCTCACAATTTCTTGCATGTTAATGAACATTCACAACTCCCTAATTGGCATTAGACATCTACATGTCCTTAAAACTCAATTCTAGCTACCACGAATTTTTTCTAATTTTTTTTATGATTTCTATTAATTTTCTTGTGTTATTTTAGCCTAATTTGCTTATATTATGGTATTTTAACTATATAAAAGTATACATATATGCTTAAAAATTACAAGTGACACATATGTATCTATTACATATTTTATTTTATGTACCAAATAAATTTTATTACATATACAACTTGTCTTTAAAAAAACTTACTAATTAACGAAGATTAATTTACGCGATTACGGCGATTAATATATAATATAGTTAAATTGTACTATTTTAGCTATATTATTATTTTATTATATTTTTAATATCTGAACCCACAAAGTTTCTTTATCAATGTCTCGAGCTCAAATGTAAATTTCTAGGTTGATTGAGTTAGTTTCACTGATACTCTAAATTTACCTACTCGATTTCTAATTGTCAAGTATGAGGCTCACATTATCAAACTTCCTAACATTCATCAAGCACCTACATAGTTATAAGTAGTCATTTTCTTGTGAATCTGAATTTTGAATACGAAAAAAACCTCATCTTTAATATTTTTTAAACGATCTCATATATAATTATTTAATCATTTAACCCCTTCGGAGCATGAGTATACTATCTCTTAGTTTTTATTGTTCGAATAATATTATTTGATAATAAGTTACGCATCCACAGTTCATTTCTCTTTTCAATTATTAATATTTATTCATCTTATCCATGCATATCAATATTATTAAAGCCAATTATACATGTTTGATGTTCGTAGGTATATGATTTCAAATGTAAAGGTCATGTGTGTGCTGTATGACAATTTCACTACATGTTACTTAAGAGAAAGTAACGTGGATTGGCATGTATAACATGATCAAAAGAGAATGAGGTGGGGACAAGGAGCAAAAAGCCTTGGAAGGCTCAAACACATATATAATAAGTGGAGGAGCTTCTTAAGTATTGAACTCTACCACGAGTGGTGAAAGCCACTGTGTTCTTGAAAAACCAACCGTTCAATCTTTTGAGATTTCTTTCTTACAATATAACAACATTTGTACCAATTTCCTCCTTGTTTAGAATGATGAAGGATTCAAGTATTTATAGATTTTGGCCATTGACGTAGTTTGTTCAATCGCATTAACCATCAACAACTTAGATTAGCTCCTTCACTAATGGATCCCTTCATGGGTTGGTTTTAGGTCAAGGCCTAACAAAAGTCTCTTTTAATGCATGAGCCTTCTTGAGAAAGATTGAGAGTAGATGGCTAATCCAATGGTTCTTACTCCAACTTACCATGGTCTAATATGTAAAAATATATTACCAATTATATGTTTGAAGTTTAAACTATGTATTTGGAATGCTAGATAATTAACTTAGACCATACCCATGTTAATTACAAGTATTGAAAGAAGAATTTAAATGTTTCCAAGAGGATCACGCTAAGGTTCATGGCCGTAAACCTAAGTGTGATCTTTACACGAGTGTAGAAATAAGTAAATAAATTTACGACCAAGATCACAACCATAAACCTAGTCGTGATCTACAACAATGAAGAAAAAAGCTAAGTACAAGACGTTCACAACCATTTGTGATTGTTACATCAATAATGTTAACAATTGTTAGTTGCAATCTTTGATCAAATTTTCATAAGTTACAATCGCAAAAGTCATAATACTTTGTGATATAAGGTTTAGATCAATTGGTAAGTGATTTTTATTTAATCTAGTGGATAGAACTTAATCATTGAATCAATATAACTCTCAGTAAAAGGTTGTATACCTTCAAAGTGTATATTATAAATGATTGTATGCAACTTTGTTTTCCTCTTCTTTTTTGCACGAATTTTTATTTAATTTTCCTACAAATCCTCCTTCTTCAAACGTTACACAAACAAACTCTTATTATCTATATTCTAAGTATGGTTTGGTGTATAAATTTTTGTTATTCATATTCATACACCAAAACTTAGTTGTATCTTGGGGGAATTCTGTACTTAAACTTTTATAGTAAACTTTGTGTGAGAGGTATAAATTCTCTAAGGAAAGCGATTTATATTTTGCCTCTAAGTCCAACTCATTTGCCAAACCATATTCATTTCCTAACATGATGTCTCCTGATCATCCTAATCTTTACGGGCTTAACTCTTTGAGTTTTGTTACCTTAACCTATAAAGATAAATCCATTTAAGTACTGAGCCCAAAGTCCATGATCAAATGTAGCCCTTTACATTATCTTCAATGTGTGTGTGTGTATTATTCCCATTATATTTGGTTAGAAGATAAACATTTACGCTTTATTTTTCTTTTCTATTATCTATGTTAATATTATTAAAACTGACTCGTTAACTTTTTAACCTACACTTGAACATTACATTGAAGTGAGTGTAAACTGATAAGTGTATCGAGTCATATAAGCAGTATAAAAAGTAAGTCAAGGTTATATTCCACAGGAAGCTAAGTGCTAAGTGCTAAACCAATCTAGTTTTTCCCTAAGCTAAGCTATCGAGAATTGAATTAAAATAAAGTAAAAAGTAATTAACGAAATGAACACCAAATCGAATGTCCTAGCTATACTTCAAGGATCTCGAGTCTAAGAAATAAATAAAAAAAATCAATTTAGGATTTGCAAATCTATTTTCATTTGAATCATTGTGATGCCTTGATGTGATATTTGAAATTGACTATATACTTCAAGGATCCCGAGTCTAAGAAATAAAAGAAAAAAATAAATTTGGGATTTGTAAATCTATTCTCATTTGAATCATTGCGATGCCCTGATGTAATATTCGAAATTGATTAAGCAAAATTTAACTAAACTCACTAAAACTTGCTTACCTCCTAGAGTAATAAAGTTCCAATTATAGCATAAATCGTTATGCTAAGGCGATTTATCTATTATCATTAGGTAAATAGTTACTCGCTCATACTGGAATTATTATTCTAGTTAGAAATATAATTTGAGCACGTCTCTATAACCCGAACCACATTTCGAACCACATTTCCAACTATATTAAGTGTGCGAATTCATGAGTTTAATTATAACCCGCATATTCTTGTGACGAGTTTTTTTAAAAAATTCAAGTTATATTCACTACGAGTTATCGAGACCCTCCCAAGTCTTTACCTAAATAGTATTAGCCAGTACTAAATAAAGAAATGATGAACATAATAGCAAAATACCAAAATGCTTAGAATTGATATCGGGACAATTAATAAAACGTATCAATTTATTAAATTCATCAATGCAAAATCCAACAAATATTAAACAAAAATTATCATTACAATACCCAAATGAATCAAGAAGTGGAACAATTGAAATGGCAAGGAAATGAAAACACCTTAATAGGTATATTTAAATCCAACTCTTGATATAAAATTGGCATTTCTCGATATATTTGAAATCTAAGATGCCCTTTAGTGTGCTAAAACAAAAGGTTTTAGTATCTTAATATTAAAGACAACATATAGAAAATTAAAATAGAAAGTTTTTGTTTTCCAACTAAGTTCCCTATTATAAGCTATCACTAAGTTACTATAATTGAAAATAAGCTTCCCTATTACCTTTTCTCTCCTCTACTATTGTTCAACTATTGTGTATTCAATTTTCTATCTTTCCTCCTCTCTCGACTAAGTTGTTTTATCCCTTTGTTTTCTCCTAAGCTAAAAATGAAAAGGCCTTAAAGAGAAGATAATAGTCTACATCTTTTTTCAGCAACAGTCCCCTAATTAGAAATTGTGAAATAAATGTATGGTGCTTCCACATATTAGGGGTGGGCAGGTACAAAATGGGTAAGGAATGAAATCTACCTGTATCCTATCTTGTAAATATAGCCTGTTTTTATACTCGGAATCTATCCTATGGCACTTAGAAACTACCATGTATCCTATACTCTATAGATTTTATAAGGTATAGAGTATCTTATGGAACTTGTAATTTTTTCTTTATATTCCATCAAAACTTTGTATTAGATGTATAATCAATATCTACAACTATACTGTTGATAGATGCACTAATAATAATTTATATAGGTTGTAACTTATTTCGCGCTAAGACAATATAAAACTTTAGTAAGCAAAACAAAAAATACTTTTGTAGTTACAAATATTGAAACCCCTGGTTGAGTCATACTTAAATTTCTTTTGTTTTTTTTTTTATTTAAATCATCAAAATAAAATTTTTATCAAATGATAAGATTATTATACATAGAATGTAAAAACCATGTACAAATAATTCCAATATAATATAATGAATGATGAGAACTAATATAATTTTAAATGCTCACTAGTATATAGTCAGTAAAAAATGAATAGAGATGCAAAAAAATAGATTAGTAAAATAAGACAAATAGACTACATGATAGACATAAGTTACGTGTAATCTTAAGGTATTATTATGAGTTGGACTCTTATTATTATTTTCTTTAAAATTAAAATAGAAAAAGTAATAATAATAATTTTTTATTTATTAATATTATTTAATTATTATCACAAAGTAAGTATAATGTACCATAAAATATATACTCTCTATATATTAGAATACAAATTACAAGATAAGGTAGGATACCCTGACTTTATATCTATATTCTACCCTTTGGGAGGAGGTTCCAAGAAACAATTACTTAAAACCTATCCTACAATTCTTATTACTCA
The DNA here is from genome assembly GCA_024138005.1 of Lumnitzera racemosa. Classification (NCBI taxonomy): domain Eukaryota; kingdom Viridiplantae; phylum Streptophyta; class Magnoliopsida; order Myrtales; family Combretaceae; genus Lumnitzera; species Lumnitzera racemosa. The sequence goes on from JAMXBC010000006.1 coordinate 15,333,270, forward strand.
CTCGAAACCTATCTAATGAAGCAGGATCCAAATGTACATCCTGTATAATAGAGTTAGTTGCTCATCTTGTCACATGTGCTGCTTTCTGTTCTTAATAACAGTGGCATATCCTGAGTTGACTAAATGGACTCTAGCATTGCGTTCCACATGTGGGCTTCTTAATTTCACAAATGGGCTGGTCTCTTACTGAAAGAAACAAACTAGAAGCAGCTTGTGTTGGATCATGATGCAGTCTTCGGCTCCAACAAGTGTCCAAGTTTTTAGCTCGCTTTAGAACTTTCGGCTGTGAGGGGAAGCTCAAGTTGCTGTCACTCAAACTAAAGTTCTTGGCCTTCAGGAGCTGCTCGGTTTTAGCTCGGTTTATTGCGCTGCTGCCACGAATTGGAGTCACCGGCCTGCTGCAGTTTTTTTCAAGCGTGTTGCTCGGAGAAATTCTTGATTCTTATGCTGGTTAGTGCTTTGACAAGGAGCTCGGTTGCTGCTATCACGAGCTGCTGCTCGTCATGTCACTTGGGATTCTCGGTTTAAGATGTTCGGAGCTCCTATTGGGCGCTACTTGCTGTTGTAAATTGAATGGATCATGGCCTGCTCTGATCTTGGCTTATTCATGCGTCGGAGTTGCTGATAGCTCACGTGAAGGATTGTTGGTGTTGCTGTTTCTGAATAAACTGCTGTCGCGTTCAGTTGCTGCTTTTTGGTTGCATCTGTAACTTGAATGGAGCTGCTGCTCTTCAAGTGGCTCTCGGTTTTGGAGTGTTGTTTGCTGGCGCTCAAGCTTGGAAAGCTCAGACGAAGGTTGGAGGGCGCCATTAAGCGCTCGACTCTGCAATTTGGCACGCCAAAACTGCTATTCGTGTTTGTGTGGCTGCTGAAACTTGAATGGAGCTACTGTCTTGGAGAGGCTTGTTGGGAAAATGCTTGGCCTTGTAGCTCGTATCAACTGAACCCAAGTTCAGCTGCTACTTCGGTTGCTCGGTGGAGTTTACAGCTGTTGGTGCGTGCTCTGTTCAGTTGTGACAAGGGCTGCAATTGAAAGTTGCCCTGCTATGTTTGGTCTTCAATCAATTGGCTTGTTAGTGCTCAGCTGCAGTTCATTGCAGTTGGTCATGGCTTGGTCAGATGGAGCTAAGGATCTGCTGTTCTCAGCTTGTCGTTGCTGTGTAAGTCCATGGCCTGCAACAAAGAAATAGTAACAATTAAGTTCTTTGTTGTCTCTCTCTCTTTCTCTCTCTCTCTCTCTCTCTCTATCTATCTATATATATATATATTATTTGTTTCAATTGAGCTGCTGTTAACAAAATCTTCAATTGCAGCTGTATGGTGTGCTTGAAGTGCTGTGGCATTCAAGCTGCTGACTAGTTGAGCTCAGCATGCTTGGAGAAGGAACTCCGACGTGCTGCATTTCGTCATGTTTGGAGTTGCTGTCACGGGCATCTAGCTGCTGTTCAGTTGCTTGGCTTGTGGCAAGTGGAAGCCTTACTCGAAGCTCCTGCTTCGATGAGTTAATTGGCCTCACTTGGAAACAACTTGGCCTGCTGTATTGCTCAATAATAGCTGTCCGTCATTCCAAGAACGGGTTGCTCGTTTTGATCTCTTGGCTGCCATCTTGTTAATGCTTTGTGAAAGAGCTCGGATGAAGTTCAGCTGCTGTTCGGTTGGTCCATTGCTCAGCTGGAGAGGAAGCAAAGGTGCTTGGCTTGGTTCCCGGCAGTTCGTTTCTTTTTGCAGCAGCTGCTGTCATTGGAGTGCGCTACGAAGTCCACTAAATTTGAATTCTGTGGTTGCTCAACATCAGCTTGGTTCTTGAAGAATTTACTGTTGATCAAAACTTTAGCACAAGTTTCAACGTGGCAATAATCGGAGGATGGCATGTGTAGTTCTCAAAGTGAGCTACTTAGTTTCTCTATGCACAGCATGCTGCAAGAGACTCAATATATAGGCCTGCTCTGTTCAGTGCGAATAGCTGCTGTCATGTTCATGAAGCTGCTGCAACTTGCTCGGTTCCAACTTGCTGTCTTTGGCCATTTTGGAACGCCATTGGAAGCTGCTGCAGACTTTTTGAGAAGGATCGAGCTGCTGAATTTCCTCAAAGGGTACTTAACTTGCAGGTCAGGTTGTTCCGTTCTACTACACAAAGAGCTGGTCGGCTTCTTCCATGTTTTATCCAGCCTCTGCTTGGTCCTTGCTTTGATGAGTCATTTGGGCGCATGCTGCAGCTCAAGTGTGAACCTAGGCAAGCTCGGATCGGCTGCTGATGGGATAAGGAGCTTGGCTGCTTTGTGAACTTCGTGGTTTTCTTTTTCTTCGTTGTTGGGAGCTCGACTCGAGTGTGCCGATGCACTCAACATGCTGCTGCTATTTCCTTGCTCTGTTTCGGTTAGGACTCCTCCATGTACTACTAATCTGACCGCTTGGATTCATGGCCTCAACAAAAGGGGACAAAGTGGTTGATAGTTGCCAAGCTATTGGATTGTTCATATCTTCATAAAGATGCATTTATCTACACATAAAACACCAAAAAAGCATTAAGCAGCTTCTTCATGATTCAATACGTAAAATGACACTTCATGGTCTGTCTTATCTATTTTCAAACTTTGAGCAAATACAAATGAGTGTGAGCTGCTGGAATTGAGTGGCTTCCTAAAAACTGAGTATGCAGCTTGCAAGAAAATTGGAAATGCTTACACTTTGTTAAATCTGTCCACACATTGCTTAACTTACTAATTCAAGAAAAGGATATGTTATTGAGTCAAAATTGCAATTCAAAACTCACATATAGATATGATCTCTAATTAAAGTGAAACACTCGTGAGTTGTGAGCATTTATAAGCTATTTTAAACCCCATTTTGATCCTTCTCAACTATTCACTGCATGATTGATCTAAGAATAGGTCTTTGTTAATTCTTAGTCAAAATTCACCATAAAAATGCTAAGACGTGTATAAATGTATGCTATAAGTAAGGATAAATGCGCAATTTTACATATTTATAAAAAACCAATAATGCATGTTTGGTGTTATTAGTGCTTTTTATCTTTCAAACAATAATTTTTATTATATGATACATATTCACTTTTCATTTCTTTTTCCTATTATCTTAATATCATTAAAACTAATGACACACGTTTGGTGTCTTTATTATTTTCTATTCTTACAATAATATTTGGTACTAAAATACACATTCACCATTATTTCACTTTCTTATTATCTATAATTTAAAAACCAACGGTACATATTTGGTGACCTTAGTGTTTCTTATATTGAGTAGAGCAGCACATGTCTAAAATGCATGTGCATAAAAATAAAAGAACTTAAAGTTATATATCTCAATAGTTAGGTAAATTTGAAATTTTTAAGATATATGTATGGTATTTGCTATATAGGGAAGTAAGATTATAAAATTTTATTCACCTTCCCCTACTATAATGCACTTTGTTCACATTGCCCACTATTGGTTGGAAGAACAAGAAAGGGTGATAAAATTTTGAAACTTACAAATGTTTTACCATCCTCTAGTCTTCAACTTATAGGAAGCTTTGGCAGTGTATGCTTAAACACACCAAATAGGTATGTGTCCAAAAAAAAAAAAGAACTTAAAGTTATATATCTTAATAGTTAGGTAAATTTGAAATTTTTAAGATATATGTATGGTATTTGCTATATAGTGAAGTAAGATTATAAAATTTTATTCACCTTCCCCTACTATAATGCACTTTGTTCACATTACCCACTATCGATTGGAAGAACAAGAAAGGGTGATAAAATTTTGAAACTTACAAATGTTTTACCATCCTCTAGTCTTCAACTTATAGGAAGCTTTGGCAGTGTATGCTTAAACATACTAATAGATAGATGAATAGTTAAAGTAAAGCGCATGAAATTGAAAGAGAAAGGATTAGAAGATCACACTCAAAATTTTCTATGTAGATTAATCGACTATTCTATCTTTAAAACTGGATCCAGTCGTATATATTAATTTCCGTTGTATTGAATCTGAGAGAATTGATTACAATTACAAGCTATGGTTTGTAATTGATCCTTCTCCTTACTTATGCCTATTGTAAATACTAGGATTACGTTAAATATCTCTTAACAACTACCATAGAGTGTAAAAAAAATGACGAGAACAAATGAGATCCTCTCTTGTTCATTCAAGTTGGTGAGCTTCTATGTTTTACAAAAATATCTTAAGTCAAATAATTAATTCTTAAAACAATAAAAACGAATACAAGTAATTAAGTGATTAAGGGCATTTTGGGGATTTGAAAATTCAAATAACTAGAGTTATGATATGGGCACAAATGTGGATGACCAAATGATGATCAATATCATGCAAACCAAGAAGATAGGTCCAAACTACAAATTGGTCTGAAGGTTCAATGATAGTTGAACGTTGAGTAAGGGTCTTGTGCATTGATGGTGGATATGATACACCAACACTTCATGAACTTGAGTTGCACTTGATATTACACATAAGTATGGTCGAAGGATAGTCACTACTAATCCATACTTACAATGAATTAGATAAGAGTAAATGAGAGTAAGTAGAAGACACTTAGCTCAAATGAGTATGTTTGAATATCAATCATATTAACTGTTATGGCTATTGCAATTTACAAGTATGTATATGACCAAATTAAGGTAAGTTCTAGACTAGTGTAAATTATAAAAAGATTTCTACTAGTAAAGGAAGAAGAATAATTTACAAGGATAGAGTTGTAATTGAATAAAAAGAATATTCAATTACAAAAGGACAGTATGGATATAAAAAAGAAAAAAGGATACGTGTCAGCTATCCATTCTATGGTCCTAATGATGTTGTTTGCCGAGTAAGGTAGGTTCTAAGTAGGTCAAGTCAAGATCAGTAGCTTAGATGTTTTGGTTTGATGAAGGGCTGGTCTAAGAGGTGGTCTAATAGTAGGTCAACCTTAGTAAGTCAACTTAGAATCAGGTCAGCTCAGCCTCAATAATGCGCCAGGTCAGCAATATGCAAGTTTAGTGCTTAACCTTGGATTGAAGCATTATGGAGGGGTTAGTTCGACAACTGGTCAGTTACCTCAGCAGCCTTTTGGATGAGGTGGAGAGTAGAGTAACTCGACAGGTCAGACTGGAGAATGCATTTTTCTTCAGAGTTCAACTCCCCTCTGATAGCTCAACGAATCATATGAGCGAGTCCTTAAGCTTAGGAGCGTGTAATTGGTTCACGATCCCTATCAAGTTGAGTGCAGGAAGTAACCATAAAGTTACTAAGTTGCCTATAACTATTACATTTAGTAATAAGGATAATTTAGAAAGATTCTCTCTTAAGCACTACATGCAAGTTGATGACTACTTTTTAGCTAATCAATTAAACTCAATTATATAAAGAATTTCTTAGAAGGATCTAGAGAACTCTATAATGACCTAGAAACTAAACTCTCTCTCTTTCTCTCTCTCTTTTCCGCTTGTAATGAGAGCATAGGGAGTATTGACTAGAGATTTTGGTTATGGATCTAAAGATTAGAGATAAACTACAAAAATAGCAAACTACAAGGACCATCAAAATTAGTTTTAGCAAGGCATTTTGCTTTAGCAAAAAATTTAGAAGAATAAAGAAAGGATTAGAGAGTGAAAGGTTTCAAATCTCCTTACCTGAGGAGTTTACCTCTTATATGGGGGAGTCTGGTAAGAGATTATCATTAAGTGGATAATTCTTATAAGATACTAATACTGATTCTAAAGATACGTTCTAGATCTTTATGGAAGAAATCTTAAGCTAAGCTAATGGTAGTTGTATATTTTACTAATTCGGCTTGCCAGTTCCCATCTTATTATATTCCAATCCTAGTGGCTAGGCTTACATACTACAAGCTTAACAACCTAGGATTTAAGGTACTAGAACATGAAGGGAAACTAAGCCAGTGCTTTTTGTTGAGATTGATGATGCTCGTAGAAGCTTGGAGATGCATCTCCGAGGTCATATACACAGAGGCTGCACCACAACGAAAGGGAATGAAAGAAAGCAAAAGGGGTATCAACAAATCCATAAGCTACTTAGCTGGATATGATGGGCCAAAATGATCTTACATGGCCTATAATTTGTCGAATGTGACTCATCAATTCGAATTATAGGGTCATTTGCCACTACTCTTTACTAAAAGAAATACATAAGAGTTAAGACATAACTGAAAACACTAAGGTCGCTTAGGAAAGGGAACTTAAATAAGTAATAATGCAATTATATGTTTTTTACGTACAAGTAAATGGGGTTCATATACTAGTCCCACTAAGGTTACAAGGCATATATAGAAAAGACAAAAGGGTAATTTATAAATGAAATATAGGAAACATACTAAAAAGGGCAAAAAAGATAAAGAATATTCTGTATAGAAACACTAAGGAATCCTCTTGGAATGTTGTACCAAAATACACGTGTTAAGGGGTGATTAAAAGCTTATAATGTGGTTAGCTAAGCTATAATGAATTCTAAGGTAGCTTAGTAGTTGTGAGATCTTACTCAGACAAGGTTAGAAGAGGGTCAGGTTTAGGTTCGAGCTCAAATATTTAAGGGTGTTTTGATCCTTTCTAGGTCAAGTGTCTCAATAGCTCGACTTGATCTAACGTCTTAAGTTGGTTAGCTCAAATACAGTTTAGATCATGGTAAGAGCTTAGTAATAGTCATGGTTGCTTGGTAAGTAGGCATGATTACTTGGAAGCTTGGAAAGTATGTTGGCACTTACGAAAGCTCAATACTTAGGTTGACAATAATATAAAAGTTAGAGATTAGAATAGGAATCTTCATCTTAAATGGTGTTTCAAGCTAATATTCTTCATGTGAGTCCTTACAGTCCACTAGCTCGACTACGTTTGAATGGTCTTAGGAGTTGATTCTTAACATCTACCTAGGGGTTAAACGGATTTGTTCTCAAATTTAAAGAGGTTTTTAACCTTTGCTCTGTCATGGCTTTATTGGGTCTTTCTCTGGTCGGTAGAAAAATCAATTTAATACATTGAAGGTAGGGAAACACCTTAGTTCTCATGTAACTTAATCTTGTAGGCATTGCAATTGATCTTCTTTAGGAGTGTGAATGGACCATCAATATGTAGGAATAGCTTACTCTGTCTTAGGTGCAAAAATCTTTCTCGACTGAGGTGAATCTATACTAAGTCAGCTAATTTGAAAGAAACAATTCGATGGTTACAACTATCAATCGCTTGTTATCTCTAATTGAACTTAGCAATTTTCCTTACCATAAACTGATGTAGTTTTCATAATTCTTGGGCTTGAGTAACTCCAAATTGACTCTCTTCGGTAGCTGTGGAGGTACTGATTAGATCTAAAGGGATAGTGGAATTGAGGCCATAGACGACCTCAAAAGGAGTCTTGTTAACAGTACTATAGATAGTTCAGTTGTATACGAACTCCATAGTTAGTAGACACAAATCCCAACCCTTTAGATTCTTTCCCACGACAACTTAGAGTAAAATGCCTAGTGTATAACTCACTACTTCAATTTGACCATCAATTTGAGGGTAGCTACTAGAGCTAAACATAAGTTTAGTTTCAAGTCTTTTTCAAAGTGTCTTCTAAAAATAACTTTAGAATTTTGTATCCTGATCTGAGACAATAGTCTTTAATACTTCATGTAATCGAACAACTTCTTATAAAAAAAAAAAAGCAATATATAAAGCACCATCAGTTTGATGATATAGGATAAAGTGTATCATTTTGTTGAAGCAGTCCGCTACAACAACAACAAGGATCAAATGTTTTCCCTTGGATGTATGGGTAACCCCAAGATAAAGTCCATACTAAAGTTGGCCTAAGGTAAGGTCGGTATACGTAAAGGCTTATATTCTCCATAAGACTCTCTTTTTCCCTTAGCTCCTTACACACTTCACAACTACTGACTACTTTATGGATATCCTTAGCTAAACCAAGCTGATAAAAGTTTTCTTTCAACAGGTTAGCTGTTTTAATCTCTCTAAAATGACCAAATAATCCATCACTGTGATCTTCTCTCACCAATAGCTCACATGTGGAACAGCTTGGTATACATAGCCTTCTTTTCTTGAATAGATAGTTATCCTTGAGATAATATTTTTCAATAGCAACTTCTTTTTTGCACTACTCAATAATAAGACCCAAATTGAGGTCACAAGTATACTACTCGGTAATAAGTGAAAAACTTAGTAATTTCATTTGTAAGGTAGTCAGTAAGGTTTTTCGACGTGATAAGGCATTTGCGACCACAATGGCATTATCCTTCTTGTGTTGGATCACATAAGAAAAACCTTCCATAAATTCTAGCCACTTTACTTACCTTTTCGAAAGTTTGTTTTGACTCCTAAGGTGCTTCAAAGATTCATGATCTGTATATATCACAAACTCTTGTGGTAATAAATAGTGTTGTCATACAGTAAGAGCTTGGAAAAGTAAGTATAAATCTTTCTCATACATAAAAAAGTTCAGTATAGCACCACTAAGCTTCTCATTGTAGTAAGCAATTGGTTGATGTTCTTACATTAGGACTACACCAATGCCAATGTCGGACATATCATATTCTAATTCAAATGGTGTTTCAAAATCTGGTAGGGATAAGACATAAGTAGTAGTGAGCTTCTCTTTGATCTTCCCAAAACTTTGCTCAGCTTGATCATTCTATTAGAATCCCTCACTCTTGTTCGTTAGTTTGGTTAAGGGGGTTGCAATCATATTGAAGTTTTTAATGAATCCCTTGTAGAAGGAAGCATGACCATGAAAACTCCGTACTTCAGTGATATTCTTTGGTGTCGACCATTCCAAAACAACTTGGACCTTCTCTTTATCTGCTCAGATTCCTTCTCCAGATACTATATACCTAAGAAATTTAACTTTACTTTGAAAAAACATACACTTCTTCAGGTTCCCAGACAACTTCTCAACTCATAAAATGTCAAAAATAGCTCAAAGATGTCGAACGTAGCTGTTTAGGTTGGCACTGTACACTAATATGTTATAGAAGTATATGACCACACATCTTTCGATCAAAGGATGCATCATATGGTTCATAAGCCGCATAAATGTACTTGGCGCATTTGTTAGTTCAAATGGCACAACCAACCATTTATAGAGACCATACCTCGTCTTGAAAGCAGACTTCCATTTATCTCTAAGCCTCATGTGAATTTGGTGGTAGCTATTTCACAAATCAACATTTGAAAATATTTAAGCACTATGCAACTCATCTAATATATCATCGAGCTTTGATATTGGGTATCTGTACTTGATAGTAATATGGTTGATATCACGATTATCGATGCACATGTACCATGAACCAACCTTTTTTGGGATGAGCAGAGCTGGTATAACATAAGGACTCATGCTCTCCTTTACATATCCTCATTCTATTAGCTCATCCACTTGCCTTTTCAACTCAGTATCTTGCTCAGGATTCATTCTGTGGACAAGTCAGTTAGGCAAGGCTACACTTAGTTGTAAATTAATACAATGTTCTATGCCTTAAACTAGGGGTAGTCCTTTAGGCAGCTCTTCAAGGAATAAGTCGGAAAATTCATCAATTAATCATCAAATCTCATTAGGCACATCTTCTAGATTTTTCATTTCTAACAAATCTTCTAATCCATAAAAACATAGGCTTATTAGTCTTCCCAGTAGCTCAGAGCTCTCTTCAGCTCATCACTAGGGCTTTCTTCTTGCTAACTTGGGTGAGCTGGTTATGAGTCTTATTCATTAAGGTTAGTGCCATGGTTTAAATAAATAAATAAGCAAAAATTTTAAAAACATAAAAAATGATAATAATAGAAGTGTTAAGTCAAGTCAGTCGTTTAGGATTAGGTCAAACAATGGTTGGAAATGTATATTTAATTTAATAAATTTCAAGTCTTTAAATGGCTAGGCTTCATTAAAAATATTTTTTGTCTAGTCCAATATAAGACGAGTTTTTATCTAATTAATATTGGGCTAAATAGATTTAGGATTTATCAAATGGGTTAGTGTATATTTTAGGCTAAATTAAAATAGATTAAATTGGGCCTAAGATAGAAAGCCCAAATAAATATGATGTTTCTAGAAACTTGATTATGGATTAGATTAAATCTTGAATGAATTTAATAAATCTAGATCGGGTATTATCATATCTTATTGGATCTGTTAAGATCGAATCTTCATAACAAAAAGATCGAATCTTCATAACAAAAAGATCCAAAAGATTCAAGTTTGTGATTTATAAATAATGGACATTGGATTATAAAAATATACATTTTCACAAATACACAAGAAAGGCACAATTTCCTATACGACCAAATTGTCTATACAAATTCAATACCACTAAATTCAATTATGCATAGACCCCCACTCACACCACAATCTCTTATACATTGTACACAATTTCCCCAACATTACTCACATCATTCCAACCATCACACACACATTCTCAATGTCAAACATAGTCCATTGCTCACATTACTCTAGGCTCCATGTACACATTCACCAAGTCACGCACTACACTATCCATGACTTGCACTCATCTACGATCGATAGCATACATTCACTAAGTCATACATTCCGCGTTGACTGATATAACATACACCATACAATCAGCCTTCGCATACACTCACCGTCCAAACCAATACACACACAATTTACGTATACATACACTTGATTGATTATACATTGCATCATCTACTAATCAGACGTGCACTACACTTCATGCTGCTCATACACTCACCAATCACTGCACTTCAGATACACCATACTGTCCCTTATGCACATGTCCATGTCTCTATAACACTTCACATTTACAGCAACACACATGTCTATGACCAACAACGCCGACTAGTACACGCGTCCACATCTACGCATGGTTACGTCGACAATCATGACATAAACATGATGGTCCAATCCGAGTTCATGTAGTCTAGTTAAATCATGTACAGAACCCGATTCGCTTAGGAAATTAGGTAAATTATTTTAATTATTTATTTTAATAACTTTATTCTACTAACTTGTTTTTAGTGTAAGTTGTTTAACAATTTTAACATAAACTATAAACTTACAAATTTTTAGATAAATTTTTATTTTTTAGACAAATTTCATGTTTTTTTAGTTAAATCATATTTTTTTTTATTAAAATTGTGTTTTTTTTAGAGAAGTTGTTGTCTTCTTCGAGATTCATATATTTGGAGAAAATATGTATCTAAATTTTGTATTTTAGTAGATCTTGCATTTGGGGTTTAGAAAAATTAATTTTTGACACGTAGTAGTTTTTTTTTTAAATAAAAATCTTAACTGGAGTTTTTCTTTTAAAAGATTTAGTTAGTTAGGTTTTTTTAAAATAATTTCATAAAATTAGATCTTTTTGGGTTTTTTTAAAAAATAATAAATCAATAACTAATGTAAATCTAGCTTCATTTCTTTTAAAAATAATCTACCAATGAAATCTTTTATAAAAAAAACAAAACTACATTGATTTGATCCCGATTAACGAGTACGTAAGTACCTTCGGTCAATCATAAAATAATATAAAACTTTTTTTGTTTTTTCAAAAAATTCGTAATAAAAATTATTTAAAATTCATCTTAACTACTTTTTTGCTTGTCTGTACATATTTTAGTGTTTTTAGAAAAATTATAAAAAATAAAAGCCCATTAGTTTTTTTTTTTTTTTATCTTTACATAGTGACTTGGTCTTAATAGGTTAGTCCTCGAACTTAGATTTTTTAGTTTAATTTTCTAAAATAATATGTTTTTAGAAAATCCATAGGATAATGGCTAAATTAAGGTTTTTCCACCCGAAAACCCTAATTTCATTTTTTATCAATTTAACTGGTTGGTGACTCTAATTTTAAAAAAAAAAAAATTAAGAAAAATATTTTCCCCTAATTTGATGTTGAGTGTCGAGTCTGATTTTTAGATTTCTTTTTTTTTAAAAAAAAATTGATTTCTTATTCTTTGATTAATGCTAAACCTTAACCCATTTAATATTAATTCTCGACGAAAGAAATTGAAAAATTCCAGTTTTTTATTGAAAATAATTTTTGGAGTTGCCACCCGACTGAAGTCAGGAAAAGAAAAAGAAACCGTAACCAATTGGGTGGATTGATTACGATTTGGCTACCGATCTTTGATTTCAATTTTAAATGAAGAATCAAAAGGTTCCAAGTTTGGGGGTTAACCTATTAAACCCTTAACAAGTACCACTATTTATTTACCAAAATTAAGATTATTCTTATAGTTATAATATTTAATAAATAAATAAATCAAATCAAAAGGGAGAAAAAAGAGGGACCTAAGTTTCTATATATTTTATCGTCACCTCGAAGGTGTCTACGTACCCGCTAGCCGGATCAAACGATCGTAGTTCTTTCAAAAATCTTTAATATGTTGATTGATTTTAATTTTGAAAACTAGTCGAGTCTACGTTTTAGTTGATTTAGTTTAAAAAAAAAATCTAAATGGTCCTAATTCTTAAGTATTTTTATTTAAAAAAATGTTCTAACAGTCCTATCTTTTAAAAGGGCTTTTTATTAATTTTTATTTAAAGAAAGACAACTTTCTATGTGACAAATCCTTAAACAAGATCAAATCTTAACAAAAATAACCAATCTTGACAAAAATAACCAATATCTACCTACCAATCCTAACAATTCCTATAACTATCTACCAAAATAAAATAATTCCATATAATATTCTTATATAAGAAATAATACTAAAACTCTTAAACTAACATATACATATGTCATGTATTACGTTAACTAATAAATAATAATATACATAATAAGAATTAATCCTAACAATCCCTTATCTAATATGTATATGTTTTTATATTTACATGATAAAGAACTATCATATAATAACTATACTAAATTACCTAAGATTGTAATAAAATATAATAATATAATATCATATAATAAATAGGAAATTTAAAGGAACAAACAAACACAGCCGAAACCTGATTCAGCTTACCTTTACGTGGATTTGATTATGCTGAATTCGTCACCGAGGTTGTGTTGTTTGCTGCGTTCTGTGTAGATGATGACTGGGCATTGTATTGTTGTGCTGTCGGTAGTGTCCAACAATGGCGTCAAAGCAGGATCGTAGCTGTGGTGCACAAGACAAGTGCAGCAATAGTCTATGCCATGGTGTCTTCGGATTGCGTGGAGCTTCGTGTGTGTGCGGCTGTCTATTGTAAGTTGCAACCAGTATGTGAGGCAGCTGGTAGATAAACAGCTGTATGCTGCTGTCGTGTCAGGTTTGGGTGTTCGTTGAAGTATACTACGGGCAACAAAGGAGTTGAAGTACACTGTCAATCAGTGTATTGCTACTACCTTGTTCAGCGGCGTTGGCACAATGGAAGACGTGTTCGGTACTGTTGTGAGCGGCGTTGGCACAGTGGAAGACGTGTTCGGTACTGCTGTGGATGGGCTCGGCGTGTTCATGTGTGCAGGGCGTTGGTGATCAGGGAATGTGCACGGTACTGATTTGTTTATGTTGGGTCAGATTGCGGTAGTGAATTTTTTGGATGAAGCAGATCTCTTTTCCTTTTATAGAGTCCAAATCAAATCCTATCCAAAGTTAGAAAAATAAGAACATAGGTACCTGCTGAAACTTAAACCCAAGATCTCAAATTAAATCCACCCAAATACTTCGCTACTTATCCATTAGGCCGTTAACCTGTATCTTGATATTAATTACCATTAAATTATATTTAAACTATCTGATTCCCTAAACTAAAATTTTTAACTAAACTAAAATTTTTAACTAAACTAAAACTAAAACTAAAACTAATTATTCCTAATATAAATTACTTCCTAAAATCTACGAAATTTTTATGATTTTTCCTTTTCTTATTTTTTTTGTATTTTCATTATTTGTCAATTTTTATTATTATTTTTTTTTATTAATTTTTTTTTATCTTTGAATTAGGATCCTTTTTGTAAAAAATAAAAATTAAGACTATGGAAGAGTAAAAATTAGGTATCTACATTGAGTAATTTGAATTAAGTGAGTTACGCCTAATAGAGGTTGAATTAAGGAAAACTGAAATAGGGCTTGATAATGGTTAGTAATATTTTGGTTAAACAACTAAGGTTGTTTAAGTAATAGATGTGAAGCTCTCATAGGGACGACGTCATATACTACTTCATTCCTATACACATTCCTAATACTAAAAGATACGCTTACTTGTTCAGTAACATACATAGCACCCTTATTATGTAGCTAGTGTAGTTTAAAAGGTCAAAGATGCTTAGAAGTCCACGGTCCTAACCTCCACACAAAGGATTGTACAACGACGTCGGTATAACTCCCTCTATCCATAATAATGGTACATAACTATCCTCTAATGGTATACTTAGAGTGAAGCAAATTTTCTCTTTGGTTTTCTTTTGAGCTCAGCAAGGAGCTCAACATTCGTCTCAGTACCAAGGTCATCACTTCTCCTTAGTTAGCGTAAGCATAAGTCTCCTCTTCCTCTTCGGCTTCAACTCTTTTAGCGTTCTTTTCTTCCTCTGGCTCACTTTCGTTGGTGATATCCACTACATCTTCTCAGAGCGCCATTATAAGTCAGTTTGGACACTTAACAGTTGTGTCCAAAACCTAAGCATTGAAGAACTTTTCCTCGCTTATCTTTCATCTAGAGGTTTGTCCTTTTTCATATATCCTTAGGGTCGGCCTATCCTTAGCTTGGCTCTTTTAGCTTGCTTGGTTACCTTCAAGTCAGTTATGTTTTTCTTTGATTCGGCATGAGCAGGTTGACGTAGAACACGAGCTTGGGAAAAAGTCAGCTTAAGTCGACTAAGAGCATTTCTCCTTTGCTTTTTAACTCTCTACGCTACTTTAATAGGCTCTTTTAGTTTATGGAACCTCTGTACTTTCACAATGTTGTGAATCTCATATTTGAGTCCATAGATAAAATGTGACACAATATGGGCTTCAAGCTCTTCCATAACTGCTTGGATCATCAACATTTAAAATTCTCTCACATAGTCATCAACAAATCAACTTCTTTGATGAAGCTCTTGTAACTTGGTAGAGGTATCTTGCAAATAAGTCTCGAGTACAAATCTTCCTTTCAACAATCTCTTCATCTCTTCCTAATTGCGCATACCTCGTCTTCCATCTCTTACTCTAGCAGTATTAAAAAATTTCCACCATATAATAGCATATCCATAAAATTTAAGTGCAGCAAGTCAAACTTGAACCGCATCTGTATACCTATAACAATCAAATACCTTTTCTACCTTCTCTTCCCATTCTAAATATTTATCTGCATCTCCACTTTCACCAAAGGGTGGGATTTAGACCTTGACATTGTCAAGTCTTCGAAGGGCTCAACATCTTTGCTCTTATACGTAGTAATATTCAACATCTTCTCTTTCTTCTCCATCATCCTCTAAATCTACATCCTCAATATCCTCCTTAATCTCTTCTAACTCCAACCTTCATCTAGTAGCTCAGTCTATAACTCCTCCAGCTCAATGAGGTTGAACTGGATGAGTAACTCAACTACCTTGGCCATATCATCTCTCAAGAACATTTTCAAGTTGATTATGATGGGGTATACCTTATCTTTGTTGCTTGTTAACTGGCATTACAGTAACTAGACTCTTAACAAGATTAGTGAGTCTATCAAGTTTATCATTGACTGGCCCAAGGGTATTACTTCCATTTTGACCTTAACCAACATAAGCACCGTTACTCAGGTCACCAATAAAACCTTTAACACTTGAATCTAATATGGTCATAGTTGTCAAAATCGCGATTTTACCCATACGATTTTACAAGTTTATGATTTTAGGTAGCTTTTCTGAGTTTACTTGGGTGTAAAATCTTTTTTTGTATAGAAACTTACATTTTTGACTGAGTTTACTGATTCTTCATATTTGAGTTGAATGAACTAAAATATTAAAGAAAAAAAATAATGCAACTAGCCTTTTACAAGCCATCAACTATTAAGGCATTACAATATCTATCCTATCTTATTCTAATTTTTTACATCTTTCTTTTTCTCTCAATCTCTTATTTTATGTTCATAACTTTTATCTAAATTTCATCTCCAATAACAAAGTCTATAAAGAAAATTATATACTTTATTTTACATTGTTAATAACTTAAAATGAGTCGAAATATTTGGTTCTCTTTAATTTATAGCTTTTTAAAAAAATAGGAAAAAATTTAATTTCAACTCTATTTGTCCTTCTTCCAAACATGTTAGATTATATATTAAGAATTTTTATGAAAAAAGAAATTTATTTCTTCAATTTTTTTTTTTAATTTTCATCATTTATTTCAACTTTTGAATAACTAGTATAAGTATATTCATAATTTTTTAACGCTATTTTACAAAAGTTGTATAAACTTGCGTTTCTAGGTTTCGATTTTACAAATCCTCTAACGATTCTAGGTAGAATCGTGAGTTTGACAATCTTAGATATAGTATAATACTTGTCCAACAGGTTGAAAGCACAATACACAACAATACTTCTACTTACTACCTAAAATCTTATTAACACACTTTAACAGCTTTAACACCCAACATGCCCTTGAATACAATAGAAATAAACTTGCTCTATTTTTGCAATGAAAAATAAGGTAACTATAGAAACAACACTTATCAACACATGAACTTCCACTTCACAGCTCATAACTTCAAAACTTATTTCACTGAAATACACTGTAGTAGTTACAT
This sequence comes from Lumnitzera racemosa, assembly GCA_024138005.1. Lineage (NCBI taxonomy): Eukaryota > Viridiplantae > Streptophyta > Magnoliopsida > Myrtales > Combretaceae > Lumnitzera > Lumnitzera racemosa. Next base: position 15,349,938 of record JAMXBC010000006.1, read on the forward strand.
AAGGAACACAACAGCCAGTAATAGCAAAGCAGACTAAAACTTCATTACAACTTCACACACTCTCTTTCGGAACCATACTTTGATACCAAGGAAACTGATACATCTCTAGGGTCGTAAATGTTACGCTCTGAAATGGCAAAGTCGTAACAATTTCGCTATGCAAACCATTCTAAGATAGAAACCAACATTACAGCCGCTATCTTAGACTTGATTTACACAAGGCATCTACAACTAACCCATTTTGAAGTAAAAAGTTTATAATTTAAACAAGTTAACTAACATATCATCTCTTTGAAACATTTTCAAGTAAGTTATGATGGCGTATACCTTATGGTTGTTGGTTGTTGACTTGCATCGCAGTAACCAGACTCTTAACAACATTAATGAGTCTGTCAAGTTTATCAGTGACTGGCTTAAGGGTATTACTTCCATTTTGACCTTAAACAACATGAGCACTACTACTCAGATCACCAATAAAACCTTGAACCCTTGAATTTAGCATAATATAATACTTCTCCAATAGGTTGATAGCATAATACACAACAAACACTTCTACTTACTACCCATAATCTTATTAATACACTTTAATAACTCTAACACCCAACATGTACTTAAATACAATAGAAATGAACTTGCTTTGTTTTTGAAATGAAAAACAAGGTAACTATAGAAACAACACTTACCAACATACGAACTTCCACTTCACAACTTATAACTTCACAACTTACTTCACTCAAATACATTATAACAGTTATAGAAGGGACATAACAGCCAGTAACAGCAAACATAAACCAAAATTTCAATACAACTTCATACACTTCCTCTTAGAATCACGCTCTGATACTGATGAAGCTAATGTGTCTCTAGGGTTATATATGTTACACCCTGAAGCGATAGAGTCATAATAGTCCTGTTATGTAAACCTTTCTTAAATGGAAATTGGCATTATGGCCTCTATCTTATACTTGATTTACATAAGGCGTCCACTAACTTACTTTGAAGTAAACAGTTTATTAATTAAACAAGTTAATTACCTACAAAAATATTTAAAATTACTTACTAAGATTTAAATAATCTAAGTAATGTTTACAAGATTTAGGAACCTAATCTTACTTTAATTAAGAAATACATAAATTGATATTAAAAGATTTAAAGTTAAGACTTAAACTACCATAGTTCTATATCTATACTCTTTGTGATTAAGCAGTTACTAGCTTCAAAGTAATTATAGGCCGCTTCTTAGCTAGACCCTATAACAACATCTATAGAGATATGAGCAACTAACCCTTCAATAAGTTGAAGGCAACTGTTCAGTAAGTTGGGATGAAAACTTAAAATTATTTATTAAACGTAAATAGGGTTATTAGCCAAATTAGTTAGATGCAATATATGTATAAGTAAATGCCATCACATAGTGTTATTTGATCCATTGTGAGATTAGAGAAATTACGTTCTCTCTAATCAAGTTGAAGAGTTTAGCGCACATATCAACAGCTCACAACCAAATCTAGACTTGTACGATGGAGACATTGCTTCTCCTACAACTACCTTCGAACCATTGACTTTACCTTTGTCATTACCTCCTTTCTTATCTCTTAGTTCGACTAAGGATGAAGAAGAGACCTATTATGCTATTCAGCGCTATCCCTTTAGAAGGGGTAGTTATTTGGTTGGAGAACTTGAAAAGTTTCCCCTATTAGGTTACTATGCAAGTTTATTTTAGGCTTAGAAGTTGTATATTTAATTAGATCTAGTTTAAGGTTTTAAAAGATTTTATAGAAATCTTACAACTTTCAATCTAGAACATCAAACCAAAATCATATAATCAATTCCAGAAACATATACACACAGGCATGCGTACAATCAATTATTTGACAAACACAACTATGTATAATCTCAAGCTTTTGAATACTATAAAATTGTACTTTGAAATATAGTAACATAATGATTTCAACATACTTGGACTTACCGCTTGCTCACTTAAGGTGCGACTTACATAGGCCATCACTGATAGCCCCTATAATACATAGGCTATTTTAGTACTTATATAACTATTTTATATAGGCTTTATTTGTAACTCTTATTATTATCTTTAGCTTAAGATTTTATTATATCTAATTATTCAGGTTTTAAGTCTCTTATAATTTTTTTTTTTGAGTTAGGTTCTAATTTTGTTTTTTATTCAACCTCTGAATTAGGTTCTAATTCATCTCCTAATTTCACTTGTTCATAAATCTCTGAAATTCTTTCTAACTTATTTCATAAAGCTTACTTAACTTTAACTAGAGTGAAAATGGTATCTAATTTAGTTTCAAATCAATCCCCTAGTATACTAATAGATATTCTAGTTCTGATTTTGCTCTTAAATTAACTTCTAATTCAGCTTCCGATTATGGTTTTACACATAAATCCTAGAATCTCCTTTCGATCTATTTTGTAAGTTCAACTAACTATATTTTAAATATAGTAAGTTTCCGATTTAGTTGCTAGTCAACTCCTTAGTTTACCCTATATACCCAGTTTTTTATTTAACTCTTGAATTTGTTTCTGATTCGAGGGTACTCCATATTTTAGCATAACATTCATAAGTCTGGTTTACAAACGTATTCAAAAGTTATTATACAGTTTATTTCCACTTTAATAGCTACCCTCTTATCACAATGTCAATTATATTTTCATATTTGATAAAATATGTATAAACAACGGTAAAATATATAATACTTAGTATTCAAGCTCCATTAAAGCTATGAAAAATTTATTATACTTAGTAAATTATGGTTATTATATTTTGATCATGAGAAATACTAAGATAGTTTAATATATATTATTTTTCAAAATATCGATTTTAAGTTTAATTTTGCTAAAAATTAGCTTAAATTAGGTAAATGACCAAATAAAATTATAAGATTTAAACTGAATATTCCCAAAATCATAACTAAGCTTTAAAATTCATTACAAATCAAATTCATTAAGGAATTTAATTAAAAACCTATTATTTCTTTTATATAAAAAATAGGGATAATTCAATAAAAATAATTTTAATAAATACTAAACATATAGTTAGTCAAAAATTATTTTTATGTAAATTAAATATATCATAAGAGGAATATGTACACCAAAAATTTGCTCAAAATAACATTATTTACTATTTTTGAAAATTTATACTAAATTTATTAGAATTAGGCCTATCCTTAAGGAATCTATATAAATATTATAATTTCAAAATTTTGGTTTAATATTATAATTCTACATATAAAAATACCTAATGAAACCAAATTTCATAATTTTTAGATTTTTTTTTATTTTTAATAAAAATAGCAACTTAAAGCAAAAATCTCGTATTTTTTATTCTTTAGCTATCGGAGTTCCACCAGTAGCAAGGGTAGGTCGGTTGAAATCATCACCATATAAGACCTTGGACCCCCAACAGCCACCATGTTTGGTCTTCATTTGGTACTTGTTTCCTTATCATGCCCTAATTACACTATAATTTGTTAATTTTGGATAAAATTAGTTTTTCTTTTCTTCTCACCTCTCTCTAATTTTTTTAGAGCTCCCAATTGATCAGAATGAATTATGGATGTGGGTTTCTAAATTTATAGATCTGTTTAGAGTTTTTTTTTTTTAATTTCCAAGTGCTACATGCCCCTTATCTTTCTTTTTTCACTTTCTATTTGGCCTATTTTTATTGGTTGTTATTTTTTATTTAAATCCCAATGTGTCAAGCCTTCATTTTGGAAAATTATACATTTTTCACAATTTTTGTTTAATTTTTATGAATTTTCCTTAATTAATTAATATTATTTTAGCATATTCTAAGTAATTTAAGTAATTTCGAGTATTTTTACTTATACGTAAATACATATATGATGTAAATAAATACTCTTAAATATTATTTATGTTATTTTATGATCTTAGTGTGTATATAATGTATCTTTATTGATTCGTTAATTATCGAAACTCGTTTTATACGTTTCCGATAAATAACGAGTAATATACATATCATATAATATTATAATTTTTTATTTTTATTATCCTAAGTTCAAACTCATGGGATTACTTTTACTAATATTCTTAGCTTTATCATAAAATTTGGACTCGATCAAACAACTTACCTTGATTGTCTTAAATTTTACGGACTAAGCCCCGAATACTTGATTGTAGGGCTTGCATTACACACAAAGGCTGCATCATAACAAAAGGGAATGAAAGAAAACAAAAGGGGGATTAGCAAATCTATAAGCTACCTAGTTGGATATGATGCATTAATAAGACCCTACATGGCCTACAATCTGTCAGATATGACTTATCGATCCAAATTGTAGGGTCACTTATTACTACTCTTTATTGCAGAGAATCGATAAGAGTTAAGAGATAAACAAGAATACTAAAGTTACTTAAGAAAGGAAACTTATAATAAGCAATAATGCAATAATATGCCTTTTGCGTACAAGTGAATGAGGTTTATATACTAACCCCACTAGGGTTATAAGACATACATGGAAAAGACAAAAGAATAATTTGCAAATGAAATATAGAATCATACTAAAAAGAGCAAAAGGGATAAAGAATATTTTATACGGAAAAAGTAAGGAATCCATTGGAAATGTTATGCTAAAAGATACATATCAAGGGATGATTGGAAGCTTATAGTGCATTTGATTAAGCTATAATGAATTTTGAGGTCGCTTGGCAATTACAAGATCCTACTCGGACGACGTTAGAGAGAGTCAGCAGTAAAAGCTAACTTAGTCTGGTTCAGGTCAAAGCTTGGATATTGAAGGGTGTTCTGATCCTCTCCAAGTCGGGTGTCTTAGCTTGGTTTAATGTCTAAAGTTGGTTGGCTTGGACATAGTCTAGATCATGGTACGAGCTTGATAATACTCATGATTGCTCGGCAGGTCAGCATGACTTCTTGGAAGCTTGGAAACTGTATAGGCACTTATGAGAGCTTAGCACTTGGCTCAGTAATAGTGTAAAAGATAGAGATCGGAATAGGAATCTTTGTCTTGAATGGAGTTTCAAGTTAGTATTCTTTATGTGAGTCCTTTCAGTCCTTTAGCTCGGTTGTGTGTGACTGGTTCAAGGAGTTGATTCATATCACTCAATCTAAGCGTTAGAGAAGTTACCTTGGTGCTAGCAACCTTGGTGGTAATGTCAAAGGAGCTCGTAGAGCTTGGATAAGCCTTTGAGCAGATGGTCTGAGCTTGTTAAGCTTAGCTTATAAGCTGAAAAGCTTAGCTTAGACTAAGAGGACTATGTTCGAAATGGCTTACGGTAGGGTGTGTTGGAGGTTAATTTTAATTTTATTTAATAAACTAAACGTAATTAAAGAAGCTAAAGGCTTAGTTTGTGGGATCCTATTAAAAAAAATTGAAATAAATTAGTAAGATTTCAATACCAAAGTTCATTTAAACTTATATCTATAAATACAATAGCTCTACTTCATAAATCTTATGAAATTGGAAAAAGTGAAGAAGTAATTTAGCATTGGAGATGACCTTCACATGTAGCTTTTGCTTTATCGATAAGTGTATTGAACTTATCCTTATAGTTCTTTAATTCAAAGTCTAGATCTAATCTAGTTAAGTCATTGTTTTATGCAAGGATCCATTGAAAAATTTAGATCTAGTATTTTGAAGATCGATACAAGTTATAGTGGTTCATCAAACTTCAATTTAAGGTTAGATCTTTGATCTATGACTTGAGTAGATAGAGTCGATAGATGTATGTTTAACTATGTGATTGAGTAGAAATTGTAATAAATACGAGTTTGATATTGAAATTGATTAGATATTGGATATTATTGGTGTTGTCATGAGCATATAGTGGAGTCAAGGATTTGGTTTTTATCTTAAGTAAGTTAATTTAATACATCTTAATCAATATGTATGATAGAATGTAATTTTAAGTATAGATCAATGAATTGATGATGTTATGGGTATGAGGAGTACGTAGCCATGTGATTCAATTGCAACGGAGAGTATGTTAATTTTAAGTTAAGTTTGATTCAATCGTTAGTTACACAGATTATTGTACGAATTATAATTGAATATATGTTGCTTGAAAATCAAATTGAGGTTAAGTTATTTAGATTGAGATAATGAACTTAAGATACTTGTTGAAATGATTTAGATATTTAATGATTTATGAAATGATCATGTTATTAGATTATTAGCTAGAAGGTATTCTTGATGATTTGCATGTATCCATTGATATAATTATTAATTGGGGATTCAAATATGAAGTAATGATGATTAATGATAAACTAAGTTGAATTTGGTGGTTTTAAAGTTGATTCTAATGTTAGATTTGAGCTTATGGTAATTTAGTTGATTTAAGAATGGTAGTCTTTCAAAGATTTTCCAAAAAAAAAAAAAAAGTTTTAGTTAATGTGTTCTTGATATTCATACCAAAATTCATATGAGATTCAAGAAATATTAATCTTTGATCTTGTTGAAAGAGTTGAGTTAATGAATTACATGTTTTGAATTAATTTTTCTAGAAAGTTTGAATGCGAGTTTAAATATCTTAGTGTTCATGTGATACTCCTATGATATTTAACTAAGGATTCAATAGGTGTAAGACTCTTCTCAATTACATATCAATTATCTTAATGATCAGTTCACTTCAATGAATGTAATAAGTCTATAATAGAATATCCATTAGTTAGGAATATAATGCCTTTTCCATTATTTACTTAAATTAAAAAGTAGTTGAAGTATAAAAATTTTTCCATGTCTTTATCAACCTTCTTGCAATGTATGATAAAATTAGTAAAAATTTATGGAAAGAAAGTTATAAGTTTAAGTATATAGAAAGTCAAACAATGTACATGTTCTTCCCCCCTCCCCTCTTCTCTTCCTCTCTCTCTCTAATATATATATATATACTCTCACTTAATGTCATAGCTATCATAGTATATAGTATAATCATATTATTTAATAAGGAATTGGTAACTATATACTATCAAAATGCTTATTATATAATGTATTATGACTATATAAATTATTTACCAATTTTAATACTTATTATAGTTGCCAATAGATTACTATAAATAACTTGATTGCACTATCATAGCATGTGGCCATGAGATTTATACCATGGCATAAATCATAGTATATACTTATTATAATTATAAAATGAAATGAGATTTACTAGCATAGTTGTTCATACTATCTATACCATATTTACTATTCACTTCTAAATAATTACAATTTTAACAACTATGCACTAACCCCTTAGATTTATGCCAAGCCTCAGTTGGTTATATAATATTTAAGAGGAGAGTATATAATCTGGTAAGTAGCTTCTCCAATTCCCTCATTTACATAAATAAGATAGTTCTTATTTTCTAAATCTTCTAAAAAAATTTCCTATTGTGATGGGTGTTAGTTGGTATCATAGCTAAAAGAAGAGTATATAGTTTGATAAGTTAGTTCTTATTTTCTTTTGAGATAATTTTCTGTGTGAAAATTTACATCTTATATTTACTATTTACTTAAGATGATTCATTTGTAGAATATCCTTATGTTGTGATAAGCCTATTGAGGCTTAGCATAAATCTCATTTTGAGTTAAGGGTAGCAAAGGGTCATAAATTGGAAATCACAACATAGGATTTAAGATAATCCTATGAAATAAATATATAAGATTAGATAAATTAGTCTCTTTTGAAAATATGAATTTACTTAGGAGAATTATATCCCCTTCTAACTTTGTGTCTAATGAGCAATCAGAAGAATCTATACTAGATAGTAAAGATGAAATACATATAAAGGATTTTGATAAGGTAATAAATGATTGGAAGATACCTAAAATGTCTTATGATCAAATATATCAAATGGCTGAATGGAAAATTTTTTGGAAAAATGATTATGTCATAGCCATAGAGGAAGAAGATATTCTAGTCTCTGATGGCTTAACCATAATAAAATTATTAAATGCTGACTCAATTAAAAGATATGCAAAAAATAGAATTATATGCACATAGGTTTAGTCCAAGTAAGAGCCAAACTTCTTACCAAATTAGGATTAGATACTTCTGTATTCACGGTTCTTAAAGATGCTAGAGAATTGGTCTATGAAGGGTTAATCCTTGCTACTATTAAAACTAGCCTTAATAGTGGACCAGTTGAATTTGAATGTCATACAAATATTACTTAAGTTCTTAGAGACAAACCATTATGAATTCTCTAAATTAAAACTCATAATTATAGAATAGTAGAATGGGCTATACCAATGGTTGTAATTTATAAAATTTATTTCAAATTAATGAAGACAACTTTTGGCTCTAAGGCTTATAAGATTGATAAGAGAGTTCAGACTCTTTTTATTTAAATATACCTAACCAAAGCCAATGTTTCTATTTCCAGAATAATTCAATGGTCTTAGGTTAACTTACTTAAACATTGGGAAGTAGAAAACCCACTTCCAAAACAACTTGTTTACAATACTGAATCATCAAATGTAGTTCAACACCCGGATGGAAAGGCTACTATAATATCCCATAAATCACTAATCAAGACATTAACATCTAAATATTAGGGCAAAGCCCTGTTCTTGTACGATTAGGGTCAATAGTTGATTTAGGGCATTCAGGAAAGTAAATCGATTAGGCTAGAAACTTATGAGAAACTTGACAACCTTAATTAAAAAATTCTCGTACGTTTAGAAATCCATAATATAATAAGAATATCAAGAATATAATTAAAATAGTGAGAATTTATTCTATATGAAACCTTAAAGTCGAATTTAGGGCAATTGTACTTAAATTTAGGATTTTCGAGAAAAGTTATTCAATTAAGACCAAACTTTACCACTAAGTTAGAAAAGTTAGTTGAAATAACCTAGTAAGGTTAGATTCAAAAATAATAACCAAAATTCCCAATTTTAGCCTTAGAAGTATCATTAATCATTATAATGTAAAACTGATCGAGACCCTTAAAACTGATCTCGAAATGCGATAAGGACTTAGAGATAAATTAATTAAGCAATAAAAGAAAATAATATAGCATAATATAGCATAATATATTATATGAGTATACATGTATTTTTATAAATATACTCGATATATATAATAAATATACTTGTAAATTAACTTAAAATTTTATAACTATGCATACTAAGCTACAAAATCACAAAATTAAATAGGAAAAGTATTTTAAAAATAAAATATATGCGAGAAACATGATTACATGTATATAATTACTCATTACGTGTATGATATATATATATATGTATGTATATTACCAAAATCATTAAATACTAATATAAATTACCAAAATACCCTAAAATATCTTCTAAAAATTATTAAAAAAAAAAGAAACGACATGGAATATGATTGAATTAAATGTTGGCTAACTTAAAAAAAAAAAAACAGCTACGTCAAAAGTAACTAAATAAAAATTTGACACTTCATACTTGTAAATTTCTTAAAAGAAGAACCAAATAAATAAAAATAATAATTACTTAATGGCTAAGAAAAGTTCCAACCAACCTAAAAAACTACAAATAGGATATTAAGACTTAGATTTAATATTTTGGCAACTAAAAACACCTAAGGAAAATTTGAAAAAATATTTAGAAAAAATAGGAAAAACAAAATAAGGATTGAGCCTAGCTTATTCTCGGACCCTTCCACTACCATGGAGCACTAGCAACGCTCTTGCCAGTTGACATACTCCTACCAGCCAACGGTGGCCGGAGCATTAACGAATAAGTCGGTCAATTTTTTATTATGTTTTTCTTATAATTTCTAAAAATATTAAATTAAGTAAAAAAATTAGGAAAAAAATTATATATAGGTTATTTTAGATATAATTTCATGTTTTAATTTTATTTTTTCAAAATAAATACACCAAATGATATAGTTTCTGGCTCAAAATTTTGTGTAGGATATATATAATATATAGATAATTTCTATGTAACCTAATTTTTTTTAATATTTTTAATATTTATTATATTTTTTCAGCCTAAAAATAGCTCGAAAATAGGCTAAAACTGTAAAATAAATAAGAAATTATGAAATTAAATGATGAAATGGACATACTGATTTCTAATGAATAATAATAATGTTGGGATAGGTTGAAATCAAATTGGTACAAAAAGGATTATAATTAGGCAATTTAGGATAATTTAGGGGTAAAATCATAAATAAGAATATATAGACGATAGATCAAAAACTTAAAACTGAGTATTAGCTAAGTTCCCCATATTTTTAGGAGTTTATAGAAATTTTCAGGGAATTATTTGGTAATTCGAGCTATTTATTATAAATTTATCTAATAAAATAACTTAAATAACAAGCACATACCCAATTCTAGTAATAATTGGTTAAAATATGATAAATAGTTGAATAAAAACTATGCGTATATGTACTGATCAAATTAGATAAAAAAGTATATTTTTAATATATTTAATTATATTTTATTGATCGGGATATTTTATATGTATATTAGGATTAGACAATACTTATATTATAGGGTTATATTGACAAATTAGGTAAAATATGGTTTAATAACATAAATTACGTACAGTATAATAATATTTGATTATATACATATAATTGTGTTAAAAGTTTTAACTACCCATTAAAAGTCATTTTTAGAAATAAGACCCGCAACACGTATCATTAGGTCTATAAAAACCCAATGATACTAATTTTATTAAAATCCGACAATCTTTGGTAATATAACCTATAACTCTGTAATATTTTAGAATGTGTGTATTCGGTAACCCTACCGAAATTGAAACATGATTAAATCAATTAAAAGAACATTTCAGTACAATCGAAATGATATATAATACATTATAGTATCAATTACAAATATTATCAATACTTAATAACTTAACTCGATATATATATATATATAATAACAAAACTATATATTATTGTGATAATATATATATATATATAACCGTTTTAGATGAAACTCTAATGTTTTCGTAACTATTATGAAAACTAAATTTAAGTTTTATATATAAAGGATTTTCTGGTGATCAGATCATTGACAACTTGAATCTTCTGTAGTGAGCATCTAAATAGGTAAGTGAGATCAGTGTTTTACAGTATTTTGGGCTTTTATTTCAAAATATTTAGAGACTTTGGTATGTATTGATTTGTAATTGTAGTTAGCTTTTTGTGTGTATGCAACGTTTGTGGTTGAATTTTGACTTGTTGTGATGGGAGCTAAGCTCCATGATATGACTGTTACGTAAATATTATTATGCTTGAATAGTTTGAGCTTAGTTGATCACCTTGAAAAGATGAATTAACTCAAACTTGGCTTAAAATTTAATCTGATATGCATCATAACCTACTAGGGTAACGATTAGAATTCTCTGACCAAATATGGATTCCCTTTGATGAGGATAGCTAAAATAGTCATTTTCCTATCCTTTACCGAACTAAGTGACAGGAGAGGAGGTCGTGGTAGGGTTAGGGGTCATGGTTCGAAGGTGGTTACGGGAGGAGGGTGTTCTCCATTATATAAACCTCGGTTTCGTTTCAATCCGTGAGTGTATGGCATCAATCTCTTCAACCCGGATTAGAATGGGCGCAATTTCTCTAATCTTACAACGGATCAGATAACGTTGTGTGATGATATTTGCTTGTACATATATTATATCTAACTAACTTAGTTGAAAATCCTGCTTATCATGTGTTGAGTGCATACTTCTATCTCTACCCCACTTATTAAGTAAGTTGTTGCTCATTTCTCTATAGTTTATTTTGCAGGTTCCAAATAGCTTCTAAATGCCTACCCAATGCTAAAACCCTAGTATATTAGGACGAAGAGCAAGATACAACAAGAAATAGTTGGTTATTGTCCTTAGTATTAACTTTTTATCTTTTAAGGAAAATTATATAAGACTCCTTAAAAGGTTTGGTAGTTTTCAATATTATGGTCTGTTTGTGAAATGATAGGTACTTGTAAGATTTACTACTACTTTTTTATAAGGTCAAATTACAAGTTTATTATTATAAATTATTTCAAAGGATTACTCCATAGGTTTATATCAACCAGGTATCGAATTAGACGCTTCAAAAGGGTAGAGTTGAGTACACCTAGTATGAATTAGGTCTAAGATAACAGCTGTTAGGACAATTTCTATTTTAAGATGGCTCATATAGCGGGACTATTACGACTTCACTTTTTCGGGGTGTGATAGTCACCATCCAATTTGCTAAGCGATCTTTTGATCAACTTAGGAGACCCTTAGAAATAAGGTTAATATCATATTCTTTTAGGAGATTTGTAGATCTTCCTCTACCTCTTCTAATTCATTGATCATTTAATGTTCAATCTAATATTCAACCAAATGTTCAAGATAACTCTTATATTTCTGGGATAATTAATAATAGATTAGATATAATTAGATTAGTATACCAATCAACCAATGAGTTAGATCATCATGAACTTACACCGTCAGATATAAGTGATCTTGAACTTAATGTTTTAGAAAAACCTTTCGAACCTGATATGATTTTCCTAAATAATGAATTTAATTCACTTAAAAATGATAAAGTTAGAAAATGGTATTTCAATACTTTCAGCAATCTTAAGCAATAAATAAAAGATGAATATTATAACTTCATGTATGAAAATGGTATACAAATATGTTTTTTTGAATGGTTTGAAAATTATTATTTGAAACCTAAAGAAATTAATGTTGTAAATGAATGTTTTAAATGAAAATTAAGTAATGGACAAATAATAGAATCAAATCATTCACCACTTAGTAATATAAAATGTACACATAAAAATGTTGAAATAACTCTTGCGCCTTTTAAAAAAGTTATAGAAAAAGAAGGCTCAGGAATTAAGAAAATAATACACCAAAACAATTTCACAAATGAATATTTACATACTATAGGAAAACAATTAAATAGGATGGAAAATGTAATTAATGATGAGATAAATAAAATATAAGAAACAACTATAATCAATAAAACTAACAAAAATGTACCTTTATTTAAATTTTTTGAAATAACAAAAAATCTAAGTAATGAGTTTTTTTAAAAGCCTTGGAAGGTAAAAGAAGAATATTAAAAAGCAAAAATGAAACATGAAATAAAACTGATTGATATTCTGAAAATGAAAACACTAATTAATACTTCAAAATTAAGGAGTATTACCAAAGAAAAAATACTTTTAGAAAAAATTAATGTTCTTAATAAAATTGACAATGAAACTGAAGATGACACGATATTTAATATTTCTTTAAAATACTTAAACATTAATGAATCTAATGATGAAATTAATAAACTTATATGGAAAGAACCTCAAAAATTATATTATCAAAGAGTAATACCTCCTGATATACTCTTCGAAGAAAAAAATGATAATTATCAAAATAAGTATTCTGTAGCATCCACCTATGAATGGAATATAAATGGATACTTAAAATAAAGAATTTTGATTGTGCTTAATTAAATGATGATATTTTCAAATACTAATAAAACTATTCGTAATGTTACTGATTATCAAGTAGTATTAGTTTTAATTTTCAGTTTTACTAGATAATTAAAAGGTTGGTTGGATAATTATCTCATTGAGGAATAACAATTTAATATTTTAACTTCTTGCAAAACATATGATAATGGGATTAAAATACTTAATGAAAATGACGAACTAATTTAAGAGATGGTTAACACCTTAATATTTTCAATTAGTCAACATTTCATAGAAGACCCTTCACACATTAGAGATAAAATTTTAGATTTATTATCTAATATGAAATGTAAGTCTTTAGGAGAATTTGGGCAATATAAAGATATTTTCTTTCAAAGAGTCTTACTCTATAATGACTGCAACAAACCCTTTTGAAAAGAAAAGTTCTTAATTGGTTTACCTAAACTAATAGGAGAATAAGTTAAGAATAAATTAGAAAAGAAAATAATGGTGGAATTCTTTATAATAATCTATCATATGGAGAATTAGCATCATATGCGTATGAAATTGGAACTAATCTATGCACAACAATTAAACTACAAAAATAATTAAAAAATAAACAACGCTTAAAACGCCAAAACCTTAGTGATTTTTGTGCTCAATATGACCCCTCTTTTGTTGATATTTGTTGATAAAAGAAAGAAGAAAAATGTAAAAAATTCACATTCACATTCACAATGTTCGAATTAAAAACCTTGAAGAAATTTTAAGAAAAAGTCCTGTAAAAGACTTGAAAAAATGGAAAATGAGAAGAAAGATAAAAAACAAAAGAGAAAATTATACAAACAATTACGATGTTATAAATGTAGAAAAATTGGCCATATGGCTAACTTCTATAAGATCAATAATAAACTAAATGAATTAAACCTTGATGATAAAACGATGGAAAATATCCTTCAAATCTTTGTAGAAAATGAACCTTCTTCATCAGAAAATGATTGTGGTGATGGAATTTAAGTTGATGATATAAAATCCACATTATCTTCATCATCTAATAATGAAATTAATGCCTTAACTAATGAAAAAGAAGATATTCTTCGTAAAATTGATCTTATGAGTAATGATAATAAAAAAAACTTAACTTTCTAAAAAATATTAATAAATCTAACCTTACTCTTACACCAAATTTACCCTATAATTTTAATGAATAATTAATGATCTTCACAATGACATTAACAATAAAAAAACAAGAATTAAAAGAATTAAAATTAATGCAATTAAATTGACAAAAGGATTTTCTTGAAGTAAAACAAAGGATGATTATTCAAGAAAACTCAGAATATGTTGGTAATTTTGAACTTGATAATAATGCAAAAACTTTGAATAATGATAATGTTCAACAAATTTTTTACTATAAATATCTCATATAACTTATTGATATAACAACTAGGAAATGGTTAATCAAAGTCACAATTAAAATCAATAATAAATTCATGTTAGAAACCAATGCATTATTTGATACTGAAGCTAATTTGAATTGTATAAGAGAAGGATTAATTCCAAGAAAATATTTTGAAAAAATGACACAATATCTAAGCTCTGCATTTGGTAACAAACTACAAATCAATTATAAATTATCCAATGTCGAGATAATAAAAGATAATGTTTTGTATAAAACTACTTTTATTCTTGATGAGAATTTAAAACAAAATGTTATTTTAAAAACTCTTTTTATCAATTTAATTCTACTATTTTTTTGTTAATGACAATGGTATTGAGACATAACATTTGAAAAAGAAAATTATTTTCAATTTTATCTCAAAAATTCAAATTAGACATTTAAATGAATTAAAAGATAATTAAATTTCATAATTAAATATTTGATTGAATGTAAAAAAAAAATTTAATGTACTTACAAAATGATCTTGAACATAAAAGGATCGAAGAATAACTTTCTAATAAGAATTTGAAAGGGAAATTTTCTAATTTAGAATTAGAAATGAAAAACAAAATCTATTCTTCTTTACCTAATGCATTTTGGGATCGTAAATCTCATATTGTGAATTTACCTTTTAAAAATGATTTTAATGAGAAAAAACATTTTAACTAAGGTAAGACCTTCTCAAATAAACAACGAAATTCTAAAACATTGCAAAAAGGAGATTAATGATTTACTTAATAGAAAATTGATTAGAATAAGTAAGTCTTCATGGAGTTGCTTAGCTTTTTATATCAACAAAAATGCTGAAATTGAAAGAGGTATACCTGGGTTAGTCATTAATTATAAACCTCTCCATAATTCTTTTAAATAGATTAGGTATCCAATACCTAATAAAAAAGATTTACTCAAAGTTTAATATAAAATCTGGATTTTGGAAAATTCAAACTAAAGAGTCAGATAAGTATAAAACTACATTTACTATCCCTTTTGGCCAGTTCAAACGGAATGTTATGCTATTCAGATTAAAAAATGCTCTTTTTGAATTTTAGAGGATAATGAATGAAATTTTTAATAAATATTCAAATTTTATAATTGTGTACATAGATGATGTTTTAATTTTCTCATCTAATGTAAATCAACATTTTAAACATATTAAAATCTTTATTAATATTATTAAGAAAAATTGTTTGGTTGTCATCCTCTAAGATTAGTCTTTTTTAGACTAGGATTAAATTCTTAGGATTTCATATAGATAATGAAACAATAATTCTGATTCAAGGGTCAATTGGCTTCACTGCTAAATTTCTTGATGAAATTAAGGATAAAAACCAACTCCAAAGATTTCTATGAAGTTTGAATTATGTAGCAGATTTCTTTCCTAATCTTAATATTTTGTGTAAACCACTTTACCAAAGATTAAAGAAAAATCCCCTTCCATGGTCAGAATATCATACCAATGTTGTCAAAGAAATTAAACAAAAAATTAATGAAATCCCATGTTTACATATTGTTGACCTGTCTCTACCAAAAATTATAGAAATTGATGCTTCTGATTTAGGATTTGGAAGAATGTTAAAACAAAAGCAAAATAATAAAGAATGTGTAGTTCAACTTGTTTCTAAGTATTAGAATGAATGTCAACATAACTATTCTATAATCAAAAAGGAAATTTTAATAATTGTTTTAATAATTTTCAAATTTCAAGGAAATTTGTTAAATAAAAAATTTCTTTTACGTATTGATTGTAAAGTTGCAAAACATGTTTTAATTAAAGATGTACAAAGCATCACATCAAAACAGGATTTTTGCTAGATGGCAAGTAATTTTATCTGTTTTTAATTTTGAAATATAGCATATTAATGGATCATTAAACGCCATTCTTAATTTTCTTACTCATAAATTCTTACAGAGAGATGTCTCCTAAGAGATAAAAGGAAAAGGGGAAAAAACTGTTAGTTTCTAAGAAGGGACTAACTAATGTTAAAACATGATTAGATGTTTGTAAATCATCCAATGCTCCTCTTGTAATCAAGGAGGAATCCTCTTCAAGGACCTCTAATCCAATGACTCCTAATGTCTAATCCTCTAATAATCATAATACCTAGTCTCCCATTGTTCAAACACAATCTAATGATAACCTTTTTGAAATATCTAAAATGGCAATCACTCTTGAATTCCTTAGAGCACTCTTAGTTGTTTCACAACAAAAAAATGTCCCTCTTACGATTCTAGGAATTCAATCTGCTAAAGAGACAATTCCATAACCAATGGACATATAAACAAGAAATCAGAATATATAAATTACTAAGGTAGCATCCTTAACACAAAAAACTGGCATTCAAAGATCAAAATTTTTTCAAAAATTCGTTTTCAAATATATTTTTTCTGTTGAAAAGAACATGTTTGAAAATGATTCTTTTGAATTTGCAAGAAAAATTTTTAGAAAAAATTTCTCTTGTGTACCATATGATTATTACAAACCAATTTAATTTTAAGAAAAAAAATTGAGTAAAAGCGGATTGGTTTCATTTAAGCATTTTGAAAATGATGGGATGATCAATTACTCAACTACCAAAATTCATAAGGTCATCAACCTTAATGAATGGCGAACACATCCAATAATGCTAATTAAATTCCAAATGAACCCAATGTCTTCACTGCCCAATTACCAAACCAATTATAATAATTATGATTATAAATAGGCTTGGTGGGATGTCTTTTATCAAATAAATCCAAAACACTCATACACATAGTTAATCTTTTTCAGTAATTGTTCATAAAAAAACCTCTCATACCGGTTTGCACACTAATGGGAACAATTTGGAGCAGTTCTTGAAATTGTCCATGATAGAACTAAAAATGTTTTTAAGAAATATTATAATCCAACACCTGATGAAAAATGTTTTCAAAAAGAATACACATTAGTGTATCTTGGGTTATGATGTGGTTTTTTGAATATAAAATTGATAAAACCACAGACACTGCAAACTTAATTAGAATGTATAAAGTAAAGTGATGAGATAGTTTTAAAATGTGGAATAATTGAAGTAGAATCAATTTTAAATTGGATCAAGACCCATAATTCTTCAATTATTCCTACCAATGTCTCAGCACCACTTTTCTATAATAAATAATTTTTAATATTCTCATTAGCCTATGCTAGTTCTTCAAATCAAATGAGACAAGTTTTGGAGAAAGCACTTGCTAGTCTCAACGAGTTAACTCAAGGATCAACTTCATATTCGACATCTGAATGAGAATCTCATCATAGTGGAAATACCAACAAAGATGACTGTTATGGGATAGATCTAGGTGATCCTTGACCAATGAATATATTTTACTTTTTTTAATGTAATTTTTGTATTATAAAATACAGTAAAAATACGCATATATATGTATTGCAATGCACGACTAGGTCATCAATAACGTCAAACTTTACCATTTGACATATTACTGTTTTCAACAATAAAATGTCTCCTACTTTTCATTGTTTCTACAATACCATGTCGGCCATAATATCACTGTTTACTATAGTGCTTGGTCGACTCGTTTCATTATAAATGAAGCCCTCATTTCATATAAGAGGTAAGGTTTAAACACACACACACACTCTTCCTCTCTCATAACTCTTTGCATACACTTTCTTCCATCTTCCTTGATCCCTTTCACTCTTCATCTACTGAACCTCTTCCTTCCTCAAATTAACATTTGATCTTCCATCTACTACTTTCCATTAATTTCTTCCTTCTTTCTTTTCTTTTGAAGCGTTCCTACTCTTCTATCCCTAGTTATAATACTTATACCTTCCAATGTTTTAATGTTTTTAGTTTTCCCATAATGATCTAAATGTAATGCATTTAATGTTCATGTTAATATATTTATGCATTTAATGTTTATGTTCTTTAATATTTTTGTATAAAACCCCCACTAACCTTAGCTTTATTGCTTGTGATGGTTTTATTTATCTGTCATTTTAATTATATGTTATAATCATTTGCTTATATTTATACTTTTGATTATTTAGGTAATGTTTTAGAATTTCTTGAATGGTATTATATTTTACTTTACACTAGTAATTGGTATTGAAAGCTCCATTAGGTGCTGATGTAATATCAGGCTATAATGGTTTTGGTTTCTCGAATTCATATAATAAGTTTTAAGATATATTGGCTGGAAACCCAAACGTACGAGCTATTAGTCCAAAACAGGGTAACCATTCCTTAATCGATTCAGTAAGACAACGCTACATACCAAAAATTAATAAAATTATTAATATCTCAAAAAACTAAAGACAATGATGGTAATGATTTAATTGAATTTTATTCTTATTTAGAAGACGCTTTAGAATTTTTATTTTATATAGTTTAGGCATATAATCTGTTTGGAGAATCTTTTTATTTATATGGCATATATTTTAGAAGGAATTAATTAATTAAAACATTAATACTGCATCTTCCTATTTCATCTATAATTTATCTAATACTATCATAATTGCTCATAGCTATCTTATTTAGAGTAGCTTCTCTTGGGTGCTAGTTGATATCAGAGCCAACAGGAGAGTATATAGTTTGATAAGTTAATTTTTATTTTCTTTTGAAACGATTTCTATGTGAAAATCTACATTTTATATTTACTATTCACTTGGAACGATTCCTTTATGGAATATCCTATGTTGTGGTAGACATTAAAAATATATATCTCGTACGATGATAAGTATTAAATAACCAATTCCTTTATAAGAATGTTTACCATTTTCTTATGAATTATATACATTATATAATTCACCTTATGACATTAATCAATTTTATATAGTCCAATAAGTTAGTCTAAAAGGGACTAACCAATTTTTAATTCTTTATATATAAGATTTAATGAAGAATCGAAATGATGAGAGAATGTAGAATCGAAATGGTAGTCTTTGGTGGTTCATAAGTAATGGGTTGGTGCATAATTATTAAAATCGCAATTTTACTCATGTAACTCTACAAGTTTATTATTTTAGGAAGTTCTTCCGAGTTAATTCATAAACAAAATTGTTATTGTATAAAAACTTACATTTTTAATTAAGTATACATGTAAAATTGGTAGAAATTTATGTTTTTTCACCAAATTTATCGATTCTACATATTTGAGTTGAATGAGCTAAAAAATGAAAAAAATATAACCAAGTTTTTACAAGCAATCAACTATTAGGATATTATATTATTTTCCTTATTATATTTTAATTTTTTTCCTCTTTCTCTCTCTATTAGTTCCTTATTTTATGTTTATAGCTTTCATCCAATTTTAACCCTAATAACAAAGATTATAAGAAAAACTATATATTTTAGTTTATATCATTAATAGTTTAAAATGAATTGAAATGTTTGGCTTTCTTTAATTCATTGTTTTTTTCAAAAAAAAAAGGAAAATTTTTAATTTTGACTTTATTCGTCCTTCTTTTATATATGTTAAATTATATATTATTAAAAATTTTTAATGAAAAAAATTAATTTCTTTATTTTCATCGTGTATTTTAAGTTTTAAATAATTGTTATAAATATATTTACAATTTTTTGAAGCTATTTTAAATAGGTTATAAAAACTTACATTTCTACGTTTCGATTTCATATTCCGATTCTATCAACTTTCTAATGATTTTAGGTAAAATCATGAGTTTAACAACCTTAGATTAATGGTTTGTGTTTGTGCATAAGTAGTAAGTTAGTGGTCTATAATGGTGCATAGGTGGTGCAATAGTAGTTTGTGTTGGTGGGACGGTAGTTTTTTATGTGTTTGGTTAATGGGTTGATGGTCTGTAGTGGTGCATTGATGGTGTGACGATGGTCTCTATTTGTACATAAGTGGTGCAATGATGGTTTGTAACGGTACATGTGTATTATGTTCTAAGTTTAGGGTTGAGCTTTAGTAGTGGTATGTTTGATGAAGAAGTAGAAGTATAATAGATGAAGAAAAAGGGAGGAGGGGGAAGGGGAGGTGGTAAGTAAGGAAATAACGCTACTGAATAGCAATTTATGGTTCTAAGTTAAAAATAGAAATTGCTCGTGGAATTGCTATTATGAGATTAAAATCTACCTAAATGCTATAACAACAATTTTACAAGGAGTAAGGGGTAAATGGAATTACTACTATAGAAAAGTGAATAGGCTATGAAAATATTGGTTTTCATGAGTTGACTAGTCATTAAACCTTTAATGTTAACCACATTTTTTTCCCTTTAGATGATAGATAAATAATGGGGAAAGCAAAATGTCAGGGATCATACAAGCAACTTGAGATACTTTTAGTGTGTCTTCAATAATCATAATGTTAGGCTCTCTTTCTCTCTCTCTCTCTTTCTCTCTAGACCTTTCCCTTTCCTCTTTAGTCTATAAAAGACTTTTTAAAAACTTAAGGTGGTGCCCACTCCTAATCATCTTTTACCTTTCTTTCGTTATCTACCTTTTATTTTTTAATATAAATACAATCTTTGGCTCGGTACTTCATTTATTCCATAGTTTCCATCTCTTTACAAGTTGTTGGAGCATAGGTTGTTATTGCTACTATAAGCTCTTTGCTAGAGGGTTACTACCATCACTTCACTACAGCTATCTCCATCTCATTTTCGCCTTTTAATTTTAGTTTTTTACTCCTTTATATGGGTTTTTCTCCTATCAAAGTACTAGTTATTCATTCTCTTAGTAGAACAATTAATGTTCAAGATTAATCGATACATGTTTGTTGTTTAAGAGACATATATATGACTTTAAGGTTTAGGTTTATAATCCCCATCCCTTTAGATTCATTTCAGAGTTATTTTATAATCTTCTTTTTCAGTCAATGAAATTGATACTTATTCTACGGCAAAAATAATAATAATAATAATCATAATATTATTTTCCATTTTTTCCTTATAGATACAAATTTGCTGCATATTTCCCAAAAAAGAAAAATCTATGTAAGAGGTAAACAACTGTTCTAGGGTTTGGAGTTAGATTGATTAATAAAGGACTTGTGGTTATGAAGCGTAAATTTTGTCATTCAATAATTTCAGTGAAGGTTAAAGAAAAAAAAAAAAGCAATTCCAACATTAAAGCTATTTAGAGGTGATAGTGGTGATTTGCTATTCAATTTTTTTAAAGAATTCTTATGGAATTGTTATTATGGGTATAAAAGATAACTAATTACGATAATATCTCTTCGATAATGAAAAAGCTTGTAATAGAATTTCTATTATAATGTAGTGCCAAAAAATTCACATTCCAACTATAGTTTTAGAGACAAGCTTACTACAAATTAATTTTATCATAAAAACTGTAGGTAATCAACTGTGAATTCTATTACTTAGATATATATATATATATATAAATTGCAAAAATTGCTTCATTTTATAGGGAAACGAAAAAAATGCAAAAAAAAAGTGCACATCCTGAGAAAATATTCTCAGAAATATATAACATTTGAAATTGTCTTTTGAAAAAGTGATTTCTAAAGAGAACGGCGATTTCCATTAGGACTATATTTTCTCCTCCTCCATACAATTCAATTGCATGCAACTGAAAATACATCTCTCTCTCTCTCTCTCTCTCTCTCTCTCTCTCTCTCTCTCTCTCTCTCTCTCTCTCTCTCTCTCTCTCTCTCAAACATCTTAACGTCTCACACAATCCCTACCCCAGATCCTTCAATTTGTGCCCTTTTTTAGCAAATCAATTGCGTATTCAGAGTAGTAGCACAACGTAAAATTAACATTTAATCTGTGCAATCTCTTCACTTTCTCTCTTAAACAATGATGTTGAAAGGGTGCAATTTTTTCACGTTGTAATCTGTTTTATAGACATGTAAATTTAAGAATTTGTGTTATTGTTCGAAACATCATGGTAGATTGTTGTCTATAGCCATTTTTATATGAAATGAATTGTTTGCATTTTTGTAATATACATATAGCTTGATTTTTTCATAGTCTATTATTAGTTAATTTTTTTTTTGGTATAGATTTGTGTTCGTTAGTATATTTTACATATACGTATATATGTCGATATGGGTATAATTAATCATTCTTGAATATGTTACAGTACAATGATAGAGATATAAATTATTGTTGAAAATGTTATAGTATGTTATGATGATTTAACTTTTTTTCTAACTATAAATCTATCTTCGTTACTGTATCTTATATATACATATGTATTAGTTGATACATATATAAGTAATTATTGTTAAATCATATAGAGGAGATTGTGTAATTTTTTTTTTCAATTATATTAAGTAATGAATTTAGTGTCGTTACAGGAATTTGATAGTAAACTCAATTTAGTTGTTGTATTAGTGAAATCCAATAAGGTATGCCAATAAGTAGAAGAAAATATTTTATTTGTGAACTCTAAAGTTTATGAAGTTCGTGTGGCAAATAGGTATGAATGGATAATATGAGGTTGATTTGTTATATTGGTAGAAATATCGTAGAAAAAAGGCATGGGGTGTAATATAATAGGCACCTGACAAAGTTTCAATTAGAGTCATGTATGCCAAGTTAGTTGGCTTAATATGTGATTGGCTTCAAGTTAACATGACGACCTACTGAGTCAAGTTTATTCATTGATGTCCCCTCATAAAGGAAAGTAGGGACATGTTTTATGCCATTTCTATTAGTGACAATTATGACGTACAACAAGTATTGGTTTCCTTATAAGGACGTGGTGGAGACAGCGGCTCAATGGAAATGTATATTGAAATTTATGAAGTGAACCTACCACTAATAGCCCCTCCAACAATTGAGCATGGTTTCGGAGGACACATAATGATGATATTGGAGTTTAAGTTAAAACTTATGTGTTTAACTCTTAGCCAGTCCCATTGAGTCATATACCAAGTAGCAGCCGCATGCCCTGTTAACTTAATGTATTGATCATTAACGAGTCTAATAGAAATATTGATATGGAGAACGAACTAGCCTACAAGGACATTGATGAAGATCTTGATGATACAAATTCTAATGCTAACGTTTGTTTGAGTAAATGTTAGTTGCAACAAGTGGAAGAAGCATAAGGATCACATGGAAAAAATGATTGGAGGCAAGGGTTGACCTTAGATGTGGATACATTCGGAATGTTAGAGCCTGTGGCTTTCTATATGGCAAATGTTGGGAATGGACTAGTATCATTTAAGGAGAGTATAAATGATGGTAAGTGGAGTTCAGCAATGAATCTAAGGTAGCCATGCGGTTTAAAATTGAAAAACATTTACAAACAGCTATGAAGATACGTCATATTATGAATTACTGTGACTTCATATTGAAGGAGTCTGAACCTATAATCTCGTCTATCAAATGTGTTGATTGGGTAAATCGATGCTAGTAGAAACTCTGAGTGTATAAGAAGAAGCATGCTTGATGTTTTGTGATAATTAGGTTTGTGGGTCCACACATGTGCCTTAATCCTATTACTAGCTAGGACTATCCTCAATTGGATTTAAGCACCTTATCTTACTTTCTTATAAAGGAAGTACAAGAGTCACCAAGTATTAAGGTAGAACATATACAGGCTACCATTTGCAAACAATATGATTATACTGTGTACATAAAGCGAATTAGGGAAGTAAAGCGTAAAGCGATTGAATAGATTTATGGAAGGTGAGAGGAATTATATGTGGTGCTCTTACGTTTATTGCATGTCATTCAAAAGGCTAAGATTATGGTTGAGTGGAAATGGTAAGAGAGTGATACTGTCAACCATTTGTTCTTTTACAAAGGCGATTTTACGATTTCAATACAAAGTGAAATTGCCCCTTCATCTGCAATTAGATAGAATCCCCTCTTAGAAGCAATTTTAGTTGATGTACAAATCGTCTCTCCAAAAAACGATTTCAAATATCATATTTCTAAAAATATTTTTTTAAGACTTACATTTTTTTTTTTTTTTGCATTTTTTTCCTTTCCCCCTATTTTATATCATTACAAATCCATCACCAATTAATTTGTTTAGAGATAGATATTCCATCATAAGAATTCTGTCTCTGTAGACTAGTTTCTATATAGTAGTATTAAGTAGTATAAATTTGACATTGCTTTAATGGGGATTTGACATGGGTTGGTGGTTTGGTTTGTGAATGTCCGATGGATGATGGACATGGTCAAATAGTTTGGTTAGGATTAGGACTGTTGGACTAGGTAGTGCTTGGTGGCTTTATTGGTGGACTATGATTTCATGTTTAAGGAATGAAATTCCTTATTTAACAATAATAAGAATTTTGTATAACGGTAAATTTTGCAAATTAAACACAATAATAGTCTTTTAAGAAAGTAATAACTATTCCTTCCGCTTTTACAAATTTAAACCAAAACCTTCTGCAGTTTGAATCCCATCGGATTATGGTGTAAAGATGAATATATCCACGACATTTCTCACGCGAAGTCATTTCACTGAAACATATATCTCCAAACAAAATAATCTCATTTATACAATGAAAATGTTAATAACCTTGAAAACAAATATACTTCCCGCTAAAGGAAACGTATTAATAATCCCACGTTAGTGATATATATCTATATTATTGAAAGGAAAGGAGGAAGCTTTGGCGTCTTTTTTTACTTGCCTAAATTGGCCCTTTATGATATTTATATTTTATATTATATACATTTGTAATGTTACAATAGTGTTATTCCACAAATGTTATAAATGTCATTTACCATAATTCTGCCTTTACACTGAAAAATGGCAATTATGTAATTAATAATACATTTGAATTTTTATTAATATAAACTTCCATAAATAATTTTAATTTTAAATCATCAATTCATAATGTCATTACATTTGTCATTTCATTAATACATTAAAATTTTCAATGATATCAATTTCCAAAAAGAGAAATTAAATTTTAAATCAATATGCATCTCTCCCATAATATTTCTTCCTTCTATCATTTTGTTGAAGCACTTTCTCTATTCCTGCAGTTTGGTGTAACTCAAATCATTATCTATTTGCTCATTTTCTTGAAAAGGTCGCATTCATCTATTACATTTTCAATAGCAAGTTCGTGATAGGTCCTTAAGAAGGTTTGATAATGATGTTCATATAAATCTGCGGAGGGACGGAATGGTTATTTAACTTTATTTTTTAACTTAATTTTTCTTTTTAGTTTTTATATCATTGTGTTCGTATCTTTTTTAAGGGCATTTGTATATTTAATAATTAGAGACCAACTTTTTCAATTTAAATAATTTGCATTAATTGTTTTTACTTTCAAGTGAAAAGGAATTTATACTAAAATAAGGAGAAAGAGATTGATCATGATGTTGTAAAATTTCTTCAGCATAGTGGTTTTGCAAGCATGACTACAATCCTCAGGATTCGATATGAATGAATTTTTCTCTCTATTTTTTTTTTATTTTCTTTTTAGTACAAACTACATGAAATTTGCTAATCTTTTGGATAGATAATTACTAGCGGATTGCACACTCGCGATACATGTGCTATAAATAAATAAAAATAAACCGAAAACTTGTTACAACTATCCTTTTAACCTTGTAATTAAATTATAAAATTTTCAATTTCAACAATAAATTCTTAAAACTTCTAAAAAAACTTTAATCATATGAGATTTTTAATTTTGGCAATAAAGTCCTAAAGTTTTTCAAAATGATATATTAAAATTATAAATTTTTCACAATACTCCAAACAATAATGTAAATTTACATTTCATTTGTAATTTGGTATGCATCATATATCACATGAAAACTACACTTTAAGAAAATTAAAATATATCACATATCAGCATCAATTTTGCTACGTATTCTTTAGCTTTTAAATTGGTCTATATCTATTCAACCAATAATAAATTTCAAATTAAATTAGAAGTAAATAGTTGAACTTGAAAACCTATGGAGGGTGTAACTTAAAGAGGTGAAGGAAAAAGATATATATATATATATATACACATATACAGATATGAACATATCTTAAATTGACAATTTTCTCAAATGTAATTAAGTTAACCATTATCTTAAATCAATAAATCAAAACTATTAAACATAATTATTGGGGTAGAAGAATAAATAAGCAAATAACACATATAAAGAAACTTTCTCAGAAATATATAGTCATGATTTTACTATTGACTTACATGAAAATTACATTTTGGGCTTAATATATAAAGAGCTGAATATGCAAATATAACATACATATACACATAGTAGAACATACAATATATCTTTGAATAAAAATCCAATTGGAAGCTTACTAGATTGTCGTTCATACATAAATGAATCTTAACATGAGAGAAAACCAAGGTTGTTAACATAAGAAAACTAATAATAATCAATAATAACTTAAAGAAAATTCAAAAGTATAATATTGAAAAAAATTAAAATAAATCAAAAGCTTTTGAAAGTAGAAAAATAACAAACAAATGTCATTCCTTTAAAAAAATCTCAACAAATTATATAGTGAAATTATTGGTTTGTATGAAAATGCTATTTTGAACTTATGTATAAATAGTCATATATTACAAAGATAACATGTGTAAAGGAGGATAGTAGTTTTTATACATAATTTAGAACATTAGAAAAGAATAGTAATGACTTTTATTGACATTAATGAAATTTAATAATGGCACCATATGAAATATATAATGTATGAAAATCTAAAAGATAAAAGATAAAAACTTTTGAAATTAGTTATTATAATATATTACAGTGGTCATGGAAGTGTTTTATAATGATAACCCTTAGTTTAATTAAAATGGAAATTCTAAAAATTATTTAATGTGATCACAAAAGATAGTTTTGTAAATTCAATATTTAAGAAATATAAAGTATATTAAAGACACCAAAAGTGAGTTTAGCTAATTTAATATTATAGATAAGTATCAAAATTAGTATATACTATACATGTTGACAACATTATCATGTAGAATTTAGATAATGATTATACAAATGAAAATTCTTATCAAATTTCAAATTTTATTTTTCTTAGAAGTATGTAGTTTATAGATTGGTAATGTATAAATGGGTCATTTTTAAATTAATAGATTCCTTGAATTTATGAGCTTGTTGTAAGTGAGAGAGAGAAAAAGAGAAAGATTCCTTGAAATCATGTACCTTAATTAGTTTGCCTAATATTTTTTAGAGTTATAAATGTATATCTACTATATAATTTAATTGTAAATTAATGTATGTAGTCATTTTCATTATTGAAGGTGTACTAAAGTAATTGACATTTGTAATCCCAATGAATTAATATGAAAGACATGTAATATCACCAAAAGGGCAATTTAGGTAAATTCAAAAAAGACATCAAATATCTCTACTTTTACTTTAATAATATAGAAAATATAGATAAGAGTTCTATTCTCAATCTAAAGTCATAAAACTATATAACTAATCTCAAATCTTAAAGGTTTACTAAAGTAATTAATTTTATAATAGAAACTATGAATAAAGAAAAAGGAATGAAATTATGGGTGAATATAATTGACATTTATATCAGTTACCATTCTAGCCTTAAAATTACTAGGTTAAATTATAATAGCATATCTTTCTAATAGATTTTACTAATATATTTTAGGGGTATATTGAGGAATTGAAAAAAATACATTAAAAACTCCTATTTTTCGCTTTAATATATAAATAAAAGCTTATATCTTTTTTGTTTTATACATTTAAAAGTTTAAAATTTATAAAAGCTTCTTATGGATAATTGCTTCTCTTCTTTTTTTTACATCTGTTATTTTTCATGACATTAGTGTAGGTGTTTGCTTTCTTTTTGGCACATACATCGTGGATACATCAAATGTGTATGTGTGTGTATATATATGATATTCTTAGTACCGTTGTGCAAACTAGATAATGATTGCATAATTTTTAATTTCATCTTATAATTATTAAAAGATATATCATGTGAATATACATAGTAAAGATAAAAAATCATGTGTACAAGATTTGCAACTAAACAGTGCACATGGAAAATCAATTAAGTATAATCTCATTCAACTCATGATTTACAAATAAGTTTAATAGCATGAATATAGTTGTGATGGTGCAACAATAAAAGGGGGAAGAGTAATGATTTTGGGGGTCTTGTTTCCCAATTTTTTAAAACTAGAACCTCTTTTATTAACTGTGGTTGCCAACAGAGAGATTGAGAAAAGGAAAAATGGTACCCTGGCAATGAATTAAGAAAGGGTAAGAAGATCGGTAGTGCATGTAAAAAATACAATTACAAAAAATTAATACACTTGAGGTTAGGATCAAACTTGGATCCGAAAGTTAATTTGAAATTGGATCATCTGCATACAAAATGTGGGACCACTTTCAGGCACCATAAACCAATACAAGAAGCTTGTACCCTAGCATTACAAGCAACCCCATGGACAATCCCATAGAGTGTGGATCCGAGCTTATTCTAATAAATGCCCTAATCCATCCTCCCAACGGGTGCACCGATCCAATTCATATATCCGCTCCGTTAAAAAAACTAACCCGACTCGATACTTATATAAAATTGAAAAAAAGAAAAAAGAAAAAAAAGAAGAAGATGGGAAAACCCCAAGATCTTTTACTTAAACATTAATTAAAAATTAACTTTGCTAAGCATTAAATTATGCATCTTGCCTAGTCATTCCACATGGTAAATACTCCTGTATTGGAACCCTGAACCGACTCCCCGGACCAACTCCCGTAACCCGTCCCAGTTGGCATATCATAGTCCACCTTGACAAGAGCAAGTTCAGGGTCCGATGGGCCCACGGGGTTACCACCACTAGAATTAGAGCCCATCCCGAGCCCACTGCTATTGCCCAAATACCCACCACCGGTGTAACTCCCACTAGAACTTCCCGTGTTCTCCATCACAGAAGATTGCTGTGACCCAGCCACGCTCATCAAGCCATGCACAAGAGCCGGGTTTCCTTGCAAATAGCTATTGTAGTACTGATTATGGTGGCCATGACTATGGCTCGGCTGGCTCATATACGAAGCCGATTGTTGGTGAAGCTGAAGCTGCGTTTGTATATAACTTTGGTGGAAGCTAGGGTCTTGAGTAGCGTATTGAGAGATGTCAGGGTTTTGGAGAGTAAGTAATGGCTGAGGAGATTGGTCAAAGGACTGGTGCAATAAAGGGTAGGGATTTAGGCGGCTTGAGCTGGAGCTACCGCCTCCATATTGAAAACTTGAAGTTAGGGCAATCATTTCTTCTCTCTTTCTTGAGGATTCTAGGGCTTGAGCTTCCTTGAGCCGCTTCGCGGCACCACCGCCTATCGGCAACGTGTTGCTCTCCAGGATCGCCTTCACGTCGTACCGGTTCATGTCGAAATTGGTTACGGCGTTCAGGCCGCGGAACTTAATGGCTGCTATGTCGTAAGCTTCAGCAGCTTCCTCTTCAGTGCCTGACGTCGACAGAGAGTAAATATCATTAAAAACTCACAATGCAAGTCGATGAATGTATGAAATTGTGGACTTCATTACTCAGTGAAACCACGTAAAATTTTTTTTAAAAAAAATAATTAATGCTTGTATTGTATCATGGTCGTTGTAGTGGCATGAATATCGTCGCCGTAGTGGAGGATGAAATGGATTCAATTCACTGCTCTCTGCCAGTTTGGCCGAAGATTTATGATATTTCTCATTGGTTAATGTAATTAATTAATTAATTATCTGGTTCAATGGAATGTGAATAATTAGCAAATATATGCATGCATGCGTATCTATATGGATGCATGTATGGATGAATATTAAAAACGTAATTACATAAATAGATTTTCGGCCAACGACATTGATATACCTTTTATCCGATGAACGTGTAACTAAGTAGGGTTTTTTGTCGGCCATAACCATAGCACAAGAAGCACGAAAAGTAGGGATGTTATATCTCATCTATTTGCTTATGAATTCAATTAATTTTGTTTCTTAGTAGGGAAAAATAATCCCATTAAACCTGCATTATTTATCAAGTTTATTATTATTATTTTTTTAAAGGTGTAGCGTGAACATAAATATCCAAAAAGGATGAATGAAGTTTAAATTTCGTCCTTCCATTTATAATATATATATATATATCTAAATTTTATAAATTTAATATATATATATATAAATGTATATATATTTCTTTCAATAAATAAAAAATTTTGATCTTTTCTAATCTCATAATAATATTTATTTTTGTAAATTCTTACAGGGATCAGATAATTTCAAATGCGCGTATATAATATATGGTGGGAAGAATGTTCCATGAAATCAGATGGTGTCATAATTATTACAGAGTGAAAGTTCCGAAGAATATAAGTGGGGTGGGTTAAGTTTGTCGGTAATTGTTTTAAGGAATCTCGCTAAGCAATAAATAAAAATCACACGTCCAAAAAAGAAAAAGAAAAAGGAAAAGAGAGAATTTAGATTGACGTACTGAAAGTCCCCAAATAAAGATCTTTATTCCCAGCGACCCTTCCTATCCTTGCTTGCCACCTTCCATGCTGGTGATGCCTGCTTGAATTTTTAATTCTTTAATAAAATAAATAAATCCCCCTTTAACTCAATAAGGGACTTAAGAAAATTACTATAAATTTTACTAAATAGTAATAGGAAGGAAGAAAACTTGATGTTCAAGTGTAAAGATTACTATAAATTTTGAGAGTATTAGGAGTGACCAAGCCCACCTTGTAACTCCACGATACATGGATGCACCCCTAGAGAAGCCACTGCTTTTCCTGAAAATAGCAAAGATGCTCAATAGGAAAATGATCGATCCTACTTGGTCATACAAACGCAAGTTTGTCAGAAAAAGTAAAAGATATACATACATATTATATATATATATATAATTTACATGAAGTAGAATTATTATTAAGCAAATAAAAGAGAAATAAAAACTATCGTAGGATATAGAATATGATATGAATCAATTTCTACTCTGGTGAACCGAAATTGCTTGAGTAGACCCTTTATTCGCCGGTGTGGGCACTAAAATTCGCTATAGATTGGCGGTTCTATTTCCTATCTCCTATCTCCTATATATTGTATGGATTAGTTGGCAAAAAAATAAAGAAAAAGGGAAAATAAAAAGAAAAAAAGGACTAACCTCCTAATGGATGCCACAAATTCTTGCCTAGTCATGTGCTTCATCTCCTCCAATTCCTTCTCATAGTTGCTAATCTGATGATGATTAACAAGAAGAATAACGTAAAAAGCAATTAAATTATGATCATTATTCCAAAACTTTCTAACAATAAAATTCACGAAATGACAAACATAAATTCAAAAGTGTAAAACCTAAGAATCACTTACCGGAAAGTTGGTTGTGGTCGACGTTCCCCAATACTTGAGTGCGGCCAAATCGTATGCCCTAGCTGCTTTTTCTTCCTTATCATACCCACCTACACAATCAAAGGGATTGAATTAAAAAAGCTTCAATCTACCTTCAAAATCTATGACTCCACGTAGTAGCAAAACGGTACTTACCCAAATAGACTGTGTTGTAGAATTTGCCAATAATTGTAGGTTGTCCATGCAAGTGGAAAGAGATCATTAATAAATAAAATGTTCAAAAAGTAGATAAATGAAGTAAAATTAACATGTCGGAGAAGAGACTTAGTTAGTTAGGGCACAACATGAATACCTTGTCGACCTTTCCTTGATTGTCCTTCCCTTCTGCAGCTATTGTCCCAAAGATGAGCCTCGTACCTTCCCGTCCATCTATGCCTACGATATCCAAAATCGCCACCACAAGACCACATGATCCTTATTAGGCAAGTAGCTCCTTTTTTTCCCCCAAACTTAGTATTCATCAAGTATTTTATAAACCTAAAGATCATATATATATATATATATATATATATATATATATATGTACCAAAATTCAAGTTTTCTATAGAGCTTTCGCAAATAATTGATTTAAATGAAAAATCGTGCATAACCTACTCTAGTCATTTTCGTAAGCAAAGAAACAATAATTACTTTCAAAAGTATAATAACCTTGTTACACCACGATATATGGATGTTCTTTGGCCGAAAGTATCCAAAGTTCTTCTTGGGGCGGTTTCGACACTGTTGTTAGAGCTATTGTCGGCACTGGTTTCGGACACCGAACCCTTCCCACTACCCATAGACAAAGTTAATGTTTGCAAACTACCAACGTTTTCTTGAAGTTCATAGTCACTAGACGTCGCTGCAACAACCGTGCTTTGAACCGGTACCAAACTGTTGTTATGAAACAAGTAATCCGAATCATTGGGTTGCATTTCATTTAGTGCCACGAGATCCGATTGATTCTCCGATTTGCTCACACCCAAGAAATCTGCAACCTTTGGAACTTCATTGCCACCATGTGTATTGATTAAATTCCACTCTAAGGAAATAAAATCAAAATACAACAACAATGATTAGAGAGGGATCATTAAGAAAAGCGCTATATATCAGACCAAGTAGAGTCCCCTCTCATTGGATTTAGTGGATCTCGCATTTGCAGTCACTAAATCCAATGAACATGAAAACATGGCAAGTAAATATGAAAAAGTCAGATGCTTCTTAAAATAAATTTCGTGGAAAAAATGAAAATAAGGAAGAGCCGGAAGTTACCTTGGTTTTGGAAGGGGTTGTCCATGGTGTCAGTCACTAAACCTAGAGAAAACTGATGAGATTGAGATGTGTGGAGATTGGATGGTAGGCCCGAAGCATGAGACGGAGAAAGGGGAAAGGAGAGCCAGTTGTTTGAATTCATGGACCCCATTTTTAAGAATTTTGTCCTTGTCGAAACTAATCAATCAAACCCTTGCTTGGACAACCTTGTTATGCTTCAAATAACAACGAATCAAAACTAAAGTTAACAAACTGATTAATAAGTTTGACTTCCAATTACTAAGATAAATGGAATAATAATAATAAAAAAAAAAAGTAGAAGAAATAATGGAATGGAGGAAGAGGATTGCAGCTCAACTGGTGCTTACAGAAACTACTATTTTTGGAGTATGTGTGTGGTGGCAAAAGGAATGTAAGAGGCGGTGGAACCAAACTATATTTCAAACCCCAAGTTTAAGCAAGTCATACTTATTGAAGATAAAAGATGATTTGAAGAAAGAGAAGAAGGGAAATATGTATATACGCTTACTCAAAAGAAGAAACCCAGCTTGTAGCAAGTACTTAAAAGCCTTGTTTTGTAATCTCTCTCTAAGATTTGAAGGGAAGAAGATGATGAAGAAGGAGGAATGTTGAATAAGGCATGAGAGCTAAATAGTAACAGGGAGGATTGAGGAGGAGAGAGACTGAAAAGAAAAGGCTTTCTTGAAGGATTGCAATGCTTAAATATCTCTCTCTCTCTCACTCAGATATTCAACTTTAGTATTCCTCTTCCATTTCCACTCTTTTGCCGTTGGTCATAGTTTATGTACAATAATTAATATATAAATAATAGTATAATAAAGAAGGGACACGAGTGCTGTGAATATTAGATTATGATAAAAGATATCTCTCATGCCAAAAGATTTAATATTTATTATTTAGATAATATGTTATTATCAATCATATTTAAATATTAAAACAATACAAATATATTTATTTTTATGAAAAATCATAAATTACTATTATCAATTATTTAAATATAATCGATAAATATATATTATATATATATAAATATATAATAGATATTATCTTATAAATTGTTTCTCTTGCGACCCCTTTTCTTCTCTCTCTCTTTCACACACGTTCTCAGACATAGCCGATGTACAGAGACAAACCCACAATTCCAACTGGAAAATTCAATCTTGTGACCACCCAACTCCCACCCCTCTCTGCCAACTTGGTTTATTGGAACTCACGTCCTCGTTCTACGCATTCAATGACTCCCCGAGGCCCAGCATTCCCACACTCTTCAAATCATCTCTCTCTCTCTCTCTACCACTAACATTAACTCTCATGCTTTGAACTATATATATATATATATATTAAAATTTAATGTATTGTCAATTAATTTGAAGTTTGTTATTTACGATAAGTACATACATCTTAAAATACGATTTATAATAGATATGTACTGTATTTTACCCTTCTGTAGATTAAATTAAAGCACTCACTGAAATATTAACCTTAATCTTATTGAAATTTGAGTTAAAAAAAGGACGGTATTTACAAATTATATGTCTAAATTTCAGGATTCATGGTATTTGCAACCTATGCTTCTGTGTATATAAAATCAAAATCGACCCCCAATAGAAGTTAGAACCGGGCGGAGAGGGAAAAAGATTCCAATGAATCGGATGCCATATACAGTGTTTAAAGGTAGATAGGATTAGATAAAAAAATAAATAAATAATATTTAACTTATTATGATACAATAACTATATTATGAGTTAAATCTTATTTATTATTACCTACCACATCATAATTTGTGTGGCTTTATAACTCCTAATAAAGTCTTCCTCGACTGAAAAAATAATATCCAATAAATGGTTTATTCAGCAAAGAAACCAATTTGTGGATCCCCGAGTCTTGCATGTGTTAAAGATGTGTGTGTACGGACATGCAATATCTTATTCTAAAACCCAACAATATTAAATAATAAAAAGGACTCCGAGAACAGTAAGAATTACACAATTTCTCCTCTTACTGTGTTTTTAACATATAACACCAAAACCTTGCCCTATTATTTTTTTATTCGTTCAAAGTTTTTTAAGTAAAATTTAAGAAGATTGAAGGATTTTAGTTTGGTTCCCAAGTAGAAATCTGTTGACCAATTAATTGGTAGTCGCAACAGTCAAATGTAAAAGCTGATTAAAAAATTTGTTTTAGTGCATGCCCTAGTAAAAAAGTCATAAAATACCGAAAGCATTGTTCCAGTGCATGTTATAGAGAAAAGATAGCGTCCCTTTGTGAACTCCATTTTTACGCAAGCCTAGCTACCGGAGACTGATAGGTCAAAATGTAGTCTCACATGTTTGGAAATGAGAAAATTATATG
The DNA here is from genome assembly GCA_024138005.1 of Lumnitzera racemosa. Lineage (NCBI taxonomy): Eukaryota > Viridiplantae > Streptophyta > Magnoliopsida > Myrtales > Combretaceae > Lumnitzera > Lumnitzera racemosa. The sequence goes on from JAMXBC010000006.1 coordinate 15,385,686, forward strand.
AGAGATGATAAACGTTAAGTCTAAAGCTAAATAGAGGATTAAAAATTATAACGGTACGTGCAAAAGATCGATCTTATGAAGGGTGATACAAATAAAATATCATATATCACTGATATGGTACGTCTGAATATCAAAATGGCTGTCCATGTGTGACTTGTGTCATAGAATGGCATCTAACATATATGTTTATAACATAGTTATATATGTGACGATAATATAGTCCATCTGCATCACTTTTCTAACGGTGAATATATTTCATCTTTTGTTTGGACTTGAACTGAAAATCCTCCTTCCGTTGGATGTTTCTACTCGGTAAAAACGAAGCGTTACTGGCGCAAAGGATTCTATTAAAAGCTCCAGCAATGCATTGTAGTGTACTTACAAAAGTGAAAGAAAAGAAAATCATTAACAATATCACAAAGGAGACGATACTTAATTTAATGAATATATACTTCAAGAATTATCGTCAGCCTTTGTTTCAAACTTTGACAGACTTAAAATTCCAATGATAGGATACCCGGTGAGTGTTGGTTAATTGGTGCATGCTAAATAAAAGAAAATGAAATTATAAATATGCAAAATATCAAAGTGTAAAAACTTTAGTATGTAAAGTGAAATTTGCCTTGTCTTAATCACTTCAAAATGTTTTACATTTTAAGGATTTAAAGGTCCAATGGGATAATTGATCATTTGTTTATTGGACTCAATACTCACTAAAAGAAAAATTATATTTCTAGTTTTCAAACTTTGTCACCTTTTTTATTTGAGTTCTTAATTTTTTTTCTATTTAAATCTTTGATGTTCAAATGAGTTCCTCTATTAGTATATCATTAGTTTTCAGTTAAGGGTAACATGTGAGTATAATTGGTCTACTTTTTTATTAAATAAATGATATAATAAAATATTTTAAAGCATATTAATATAAATAGAAAAAATTCAAGAAAAACAGAAAAATTACAAAATCAACAAAAAATAATATATACTTATATATATTTAATAAAATAATAAAAATTAAACAATTCCCAAAAAATAATTGAATTAAAAAAAAATTGAAAACCAAGTCACTAGAATAAAGCATAATCGGTAATCACCTAAGAAGAGGAGGATGGTGTAACCATCTAAAGATGGTCGACGACCATCCCTTAACCTTAAGTGGCTAGGTTTCAATGGCCACTTTTTGAAGTGGGTTACAACCCATCTTTATCAAGTGATGATAATCTAGCTACTCCATATCGTTGAGTGCTTAGAATTTTCAAAATTTTTCAAACTTAGCTTTTTTTTGGTTATTTTTTTATTTTAATTACTTTATTAAAATAATGTATATGTATGTATAGAAAAATATATAATTTGACTTTTTGTTGATTTTATAATTTCATTTTTATTTCCTAATTTTTTTATTTTTAAAAAAATTTATTATATTATATATTTAATAACATTGGTCAATCAAATTGTGTCATGGGTTACCTTTAACAAAAAAAAAAAAAACTAATGGTTTACTAGCAAAGGACTTATTTGGAAACATTAATGGTTGAAATAAAAAGAAAAAATTAAGAACTCAATTAGAAAAAGTAATAATGTTTGAGGATCAAAAATGTAATTTTCCCTTCATAAAATTATATCTTTTTCTCACATAAACAACAATTTTTCTTTCATTTTCACTTAACTATGTGAAGAATGTTTGTAGAGATTAAGCACTCTAGAGTGACTATAATAATAAAATCCACAAAAATGACATATTAAATATTCCACTCTAGTAAGGTACAAACTTTGGTATTTAATTTGAAATAGGTGTAGCTTTAACACCATGTTAAAGTATTTAATTTGGATGAATCACATGATATGTACAAGGAGATAACCAAATAGCATATAAAGAGTAAAATGTATAATTTGATTTAAGTGAAAAACCCCAAAGTATTGGATGAAAGATCACATAAAAGTTTATGAAACATCTACTAATGTGGTAACATGATAAATCATTTTCAAAATAATGCTTAAACAATGCCTATATAGAGGTATAGCCATAGGATGTCCAAAAAACCCAACTTAGCTAAAGAAAATAAGGTAGACAACAAGAAAAAAAGCTAAAAACCAAATTAGGAAGCGGTTATGTGCTTAATGACATCTTGTGGTCAACCATAATTGATCTTCGGTCAATTACTTCACGCCGATGATGTAGATGAACGGTTACATCTTGTGCTGTGACTTGCTTTATTACATGGATAAAACAGAAACAATTTCAATTATAAATTAGTAGCAACTTAGAAATAATTTTTGCAATCACTAATCTATAGTGACTTTTTTTTTTAGTAAGCACTTACTTTAATAATTTTTTATACTATAATAATAACTAGTATATTTTGAACACTTTCAAAAATTTGCAATATATTAAATAGCTATAAATATACTTTAGTATGCTCTTAATTCAAAATTGCTAGCAAGTATTGGTGATTTAAAAAGAAATATTACAATGCTAAACAACCATCTAAGGTAGATTTTCGTAGCAAAATTGTAAAAGTACCTCTAACATACTTGTCATTGCTACAATTGAGAAGGAAATTTTTTTTTTCTATAGTACATACTAAGTAAAAACAAAATTAATACTATAAATTGGCAATATCCGTAATTTTTCATAAATTACTACTAACTTATAATTGTATTTGCTCTTTTTTTTTTAGTGCATCCTATTGGTTTCTTTGTTGCTGCTTCAAAACATAAGACTTATCTTTTTGAACTCAAGTTAACCCATACAGTTCAATACGATTCAACTTGCCTAGTCATAAAACTAGTCCGATCTTACCTCTATTCAATGCCTGGTTAAACTTGGTCTGTTCTTTTAATTCTCGACCCTCTCATATATCTTGATCATGCATTCGGGTTTGATTTGATAACATTGTGTTAATTCATAACCTAAATTCAAACAATTTTCATATGTTAAATTATGAAAATTGTTGCTGAAGTACTAGAAATTTAGCTTTTGTAATGGGAAATCCATCCTCAATAGTCTAGAATCCATATAAAAGAGTTTTAAAGAATTTTTTTCTTGCATTACAAAATATGTAGCTAATTAGTAATTGTTGAATCTATTTTGATGAAGAATCATTTCAAGAGTCTCATAAAGACAATCACATATCCCATTACAGACTCTATTATTATTATTATTATTATTATTATTATTATTATTATTATTATTATTATTATTATTATGGTAGCTTATAGGCTATTGTAGGGTTGACATTTCATCTTAACCTGTCATGTCTAATATCCATGCCTAAACAGGTTGGTGTTTTGAAAACCTTAACTCGTAACACAATATGTTTATAAATTTAAACCTGTAGCTTAACCTATTTAATAAATGTGTTTCGTGTCTAGTTTAGACTATTTATCGACTAAAACATTGTAACTAAATTTATAAGATAGTTATAAATTCATAAGAAATGATGATTATAAAATTAATATATTGCAAAGAAAAATAATATAGTCTTAATACTTATCTGTGAAATTGCAACCCAATAAGTTTACTAAAGAAAAATCCTATCAAATACTCAAATCTATGTATTGATTGATTATAAAAATCTTGCTATTAAGTTGAATTATGTTTCAATAATATATTGCTATTAGTGGTAATTTTTCTAAAGAGACAATAAAAGAATTTTCATACAAGAAAATTGTATTAATAAAAAATTAACAATGCTAAAATATTTATAAAATAATTTAGTTTATTATATTCTCCATAAAACTAATCTTTTATATATAAAAGAGTTTCTACAATTTCTAACTTCAATGAACTACTCTATTGATCAAAATTTAACTAAGTACTAAATGTAGATTTTGTAATTTGAGAATATTGAGATTAATTAATATTTCAATAACTCAAAATACTTGAGTCAACCATCATAATAAATGAAATAAATTTAAATATAGTATAGGTATTTGTAAAAGATAAAGTTACCTACAAATCCGTCTACTCATTCATTATTAATAGAATTCTAAGATTTTGTCCTATTGTTACTAATAAACTTTTTTAATTTTTAAAATATTGATTTTTTAAAATTAAATGGATTTATGAGTTGAATTCATTTCATGTTTATGTAACCTGTTGAGTAAATGGGTTTACAAATAGGTTGAACTTGTATCCAAACATAAATTTTATCATGTTGGAATTGCAATGTTTCATTTGTATCTCATGCTGAGTATTTTTATATACATAAATTGGTTAATAATCGTGTCACGTAGTATTTAGGTTTATAGATTGTATCCCAAATTGCTAACCTACAATGTTGCTAAAATAATATAAATATTGTTGTTATAAGTACTCCTTAATAAATTAATAGCTATGATATAGTGACATATGTGGTAGGCATCGACAGAATCTAGTCCCAATTAATTTTCTACTTCTTTATGAAGCAATTCCATCTATTTCTCATAAGAAGCTAATTAATATGTACTTTTGTGAACAGAATGAAATTATTGACAGAATGCATGGTTTTGTATATATCTGAACACATATGCACATAATGAAAATGGTACACGTAGGACAGTGATTAATTAATTTAATATGTAGGTCTCTCTCTCTGCAAAAACAGAATAGTGTAAAGCTTTTTCCTCGGTCCATCCTTTTATATATTTCTATATGGAAGAATTATATATGCAGAGTTCAGAGAGGGGTTCTTCTTATATGTCAGCGAATCTGGGTGTTCTCTAATACTAACTATAATTATATATATGTGACTGACTGATCATCTGACCATATTATATATAATACAAATAAAAATACATGAACATATCCTCGTGTAACCGTATACCTTAACCATAGTATACCCAGAAGTGGAAAGGAAACATTAATATTCTATCTATACAAAACAAAACAACAACTAAAACAAAGAGCTACTCGAAATCACCTGATGCCAATGTTGATGACACACTATAACACACACACATACTAAACAATAGACATTAAATTATACTACTTTTACAATATCAATTTAATATGTATAATACAGTAAAAATTTGATATGTATATTTTGAATTATACAAGTATGAAAGTATTTAAATATATTATATATTATGATTATGTAAGTATTATGATAAAGTTTTAACAAAATTAACACGCCATATGAATAAAATAGTATAAGTACCAGTAAAAATTATAATGCTTACATACATGAAAGTAGGTTTTAAAAACTATTCACACTTAGTAGTATTTTTCTATGATATTATTCATATTTTTTATAAGATTGATCTTATCCTTAATTTTATTTGTGATTTTATATTTATTAGAATCAACTATATTTTCAACCATTTAAATCTAATTGATATTAAATCGAAAGTGAAATAAAATGTTAAATTGATCCCATTAATATAATGAACGGCACTATAAAAACTTTCTAATTAATAATATGTCTAAATATTATTAATATCTATCGATCATCGTCCATCTTCATCTAAATATGTAGTGTACTAACCATACTAATTTTTTTTTTTTCAAATAAATGAAAGCATAAAATGAATTTAAAAATCTACCTTTCATCTGACAAATTATAGCCAAATTGAGCCAATATACGATCTCTGAACCACAAACTACAAAGAAAGCACAAAGAGTCCAAGTCCCAGCGGTGTCGGTTTGAGCCAGTCTCTTTTCCTTGAAAATCGTGGGGGAGAGAGAGAGAAATAATTTTGGTAAATACAAAGAGAAGAGGGTGAAGGTGTGGGGATTCGGTAAATTGCTACGCCCACCGGCCATTAGCAGTAAACTCAACCATTAAATCAGACCCTCACGCCGTTTCAGGTTTTGCGGCCAATTTCGCTGGAATGTGACTGACACGTGTCAGTTCCTTTTCTTCAAAAGTTGCGGCCAGGCAAGCCAAATTTTCCGGTTTGCATGCTTGCCAAAAAGGATACTTTGACCATATCATGACCCAAAGACCTATATTATACTTTGCTTTTGTTATTGTTCTTTTTTACTTTTTACCATCTTTTATACCCACCGATTTACCATAATTATCTGGAGGTAATATAATACACTATAATATTCTATATTTATATATATATCAAATATTTATATTAAACATTAAAAAAAACAATTACTATCATATTATGATTAGAGAGATAGGAGAAATCAAATTTAGTTCATTTTGTTGAAAAATTAGAACTCATACCATTAGATATAAAAGGTCTTGGCTATTTTATAGGATTTTAGAATACTTATATGATTGGCATTTAGACACTTTTTGAATGATGGTAGAGAGAGAGAGAGAAATGATGTGCTATGTATGACCTAAAATTATTATTATTATTATTATTATTATTATTATTATTATTATTATTATTATTATTATTATTATTATTATTATTATTATTATTATTATTATTATTAAATATAAATTTTCATTAACAAATGTATGAGTCAATTAATAAATAATTTAGATATGTTTACAAACAATTATTTTAAACTGTTATAATATATAATAGAAACCTTAATTAACATTTAATATTCATCAAATAAATAAGATTCGCTTCCTGGATGAAATGTCATGTCATCACTTAAAGCCTTTAAAGCCAAATTGAATAAAGACTTAAAATGGTAGGTAGGCTGATTAAAATTTAACAATCTCGACTATTTTGCCACAATACTTGTGTTTTACACTTTCCCATAGTGTTGTCGATTTATTGGTGATTTTGGCTAACGGAGTCAAGGTGGGAAGAATGATTTGTTAAGTTCAGGCTACAAATTAAGAATTATATTAAAGTGCGATATAACACGAAGGAATTTATTGTTTTAGCATTTTTTCACACAAGCAAAGGTACCTTTTCTCACGTGATTGTATTTCATTATTTTAGTAATGGATAAATATTTATACACTAGATGAATTGGTCCCTTTTTTATGAGAAAAATAATGCTAAATTAGTTATTCGCATTTTACTATTTTTTATTTGTATCAATCATCATTTTAAAAAAAAAAATACACGAGAAAGTATTAACATCTAGGAATAAGTTTCAACAGAAGATTAACGTTTTAAGAAATTCAATTAAAGGATCAATGTTATAGGGAGTGATTAAACTAAGGAATTTCCATTGTAACATTATTAGTAGTAGTCGATTTGTTCATTATCTACCACTTGGTGCTTAAGTGGCACATGCATGGCCAAAATGAGATATTGGCATGTGTATACTACTAATATATAATAAAGAAAATTAAAAAATTAAAAATTACAAGAAAAAAATAGAAATGTAACAAAGGAAGGAAATACAAAAATCAGAAAAATTAAAAACAAATGGTTTAATATAAAAATTATACATTGATGAGGGCTAAAATATGTATGTTTCATAGTTGATTTTATAATGTTCTTATAAGATTTTTGGGTGTTTTTATTGGATTTGATACCTAGTAAGTATACATGTTGATTTCAGGTTTTGAATAGTATTTTTGGCAAAGTATTAGATGACTTGGGAGTTAAGATGATGAAGTCTTGAAACTTGAAGGAAGTTATATGATGAGAGCATGCCCATGCTCTTAGAAGATGTCAACCATGTTCAAAAATAAGGAAGAAATTGCTTGTTAAGAGTCATCACATTCAAAATTATGATCATGAACCTTGATCATGAATCTTTTGTTTCACAAATTTATGAATTTTGAGAAGAAAAAGATCATCTCTAGAAGCATAGCCATGTTTTATGGTTGTGATCACACTTTGTCCTTATGAATGATCTTATTTTGAGGAGATTTGAAGTGCTAAAATATTTCGTACACACATAAATAGATATAAAGGCCTTGTAGCATGGGGAGGTACACATACATTCATCTATTCATTCGTAGCCTAAGATTTTAGAATTCAATTATTGTGAACCTTTAACTCTACGTCATTAGTTTTCCTTTTTAATTTAGGATAATGTCACAAATTGTACCTAAATTTTGGCAAATTTTACTACCTATACTTTAAAAAAATTAATTGAGTACCTAAATGAAGTTTTATGGTTATTTTTTGCTACCTAAACTAATTCTTTTAAGTTTATTTACTGACATGGATGTAAGGACTAACCTACTATTAAATGTTCCAACCTCCATAAAGCTAGGGTAGTACTATAACTACCTATAGGGAGTTGTGCAACCCCCCACCAAGTGACCACTTGCTAACCTTTAGGACTAGGGTAGCTAGAACAACCGCTTAAGGTGAAATGTCACAATTCGTTTCAAAAAGTAGGTTGTTCGACCCATTGGCGACCATAGGTCAAATCTTGGTTTATCCTTATGTCTATGTTATCAAATGGATTTAATAAAGTTCGTTCAAGTACTAAAAAAAACTATGAAAACTTCAATTAAGTACCAAATCGATTTTTTCAAAGTGCATGTAGTAAATTACATATTTTGCCGAAGTTTAGGTATTATTTATGACATTAACTCTTTTAATTTCAATCTATGATTTCTAGTTTTCTAGGATTTAATTACGTGTTCTTTTATTACTTTGAATTAATATTACTAGTGTATTAATTCAATATTAGATTTAACATATAGAGATTGAGAAAAGATACGTATAAATAGATTTAGTGTAATTAGAAAGGGTTAAATATAGACCAAGAGATAAGAAACATGATTCTTTAGATTAAAGTGAAACCTAATTGTAAGATTCACAAAACCTAATACAATCTTAGGATTCTCTTAATTAAAAAGAGATTTTGGTTAACTATTATAGGGTTTAGTAATAATATGCTCGAGAGAGATATTAGTGTATTTTAAAAATTCTCACTATTCAATTAATGAGATGAGATTAATAGATTATACAAATGTTTCAGGGGGTTTGTAATTGAATACTAAAATAATGCATTTGTAATTAGTTGAAATTGTCTTTTACTTCTATATTTTGTTACGTGTTTTATTTTAATAAGATTTCCTTAGTTAGTTTTAATTTACACTAGTAATTTTAATAACTGAACTTGAAATGCTAAGTTAGATACTAAATAAGCAATGAAGTACTATAATCGTTTTCTTAAATCCTAAGGAATTGACACTCAAACTTATATCTACTATATTATGAATAGATAGGTGCACTTGTCTCTAATCATATATATATATATATATATAATATGATTAGTTAAAAATTAAATATTAAGGAAAGGAAAGAAAAATAAAAAAGTTCAAATATTAAAGAAAAAATAAATCTCGTTATCCCTAAGCCTTAGGATAATTGGTTCAACCTATAAAAAAGAAAAAAAGGGACCTAAGAATCAAGTCTTGCAATCCCGCTAAGGTAGTGGATAATATGAGGCAAATGTACCTATTAAATTCTAATATAGTTGATATGAGTTCGAATTGATTCCTTAAAGACTTTCAGTATTAATACTAACTTTAGCTCTATTATTTAATTGAAAAATTGTGATAAGTTGATTGAATTGAAAATACTAAAATTAACAAACTAATATAATTATAAGACTTTACTAAGCAATTAGGAAGCAACAAAATTAAGAGTGACTTCAAGAAGGCAAATAACGTATTTAGGAATTGTTTCCCTTAGTGTTTAAAATATGATCACTAAAAATCTATTTACTTCCATCTCTATCATTCTTGAACAAAAAGATTCGTAATTCAAGTTAACACCTTTTTCAAGTATATTAAGTTTAACCCTAAATTATTTATCGGAATCTTTTCTCTTAGTAATATAATTTAAAATTATATTAATGTACAATGAATTCTAACAAAAAAACAACAATTTTCCAGAAGAATTATGCATCTTATCTCTAAGTATACACGTAACTCTCATCAATTATGTCTAAATCTTATTGCTCATATGATTTCTCAATCATCATGTATAATATCATAGATTGATACCCTAAAAATATTAATTAATAATAAAAACACATAATTGAGTCAAGAAAGATAGAAACTTTATTAAAAATTATTAATAAATCTAATAATCACATAAAACCTTAGGTTTCACAATCCAAAATATAAGAATCTTAAGCTATCATAATGAAATTAGAAAAAAAAATTGCAACAAAATTAAGAAGTAAAACATGAAAAACCCCTTTTGTTAATGAGAAAGCTCTTCGATCTTTAAGTTAGGTAATGCTTCTGCCTTTTCCTCCCTCTTCTCTTCAACTCTCTTTTATGTTCAATGTGAAAAATTATATCCAAACCCCTCACAAGTCTATATAATACTTAAGGAAATTTCATTTTTTGTCACCATACATAGCCAGGGACACAGTTGTGTCCCTAGGTTATGTAATTCTTGACTTTGAATGCTAAAATCATCCTCGTAGGATATGACCAAAATTTTGCAACCTTTCCTATTATATGAACATGGCATAAGGACACAACCTGTAACTTTCTGACCATAACCCTTGTTTCCTTTGATAATAAGCCTCCTAGTTGGACACAGTTGTGTCCACTAGTTGTGTCATACTTTAAAACTTCATAACTTATTCATTTGAATTTTGAATTAAGTCAAACTTGATTCATTTTCTTCTTTTTCAATCTAAGAACATATTTAAACATTGAAATCAAAATTTTAGTCGATTAAGTATCAATTTCTTTAAAAATAAGCAAAAATATAAAGGGAAATGTTATAAAATTACTATATAAAGTGTATTTAAAATAAGAGTTATTAGTGAGCAGCTACCCACCATTGGCAATAGGTCGTATGACCCATTTTTCTTTTGTAGGTTCTGACCCACTACCTAAATAAGGTTAATGTAAGCCCTATAACTGGAAGTTTGAATTCGATACGTAAAGTTTAAGGCGATTGAATAAAGTATCCGATCGAGCTTAAATTATACGACGAACCTAAAAGTATTACTAAAAGTAACCTTATAAGTTTGAATTTAGGAAAATAAGTAATAAAATACTAGAATATTATAATATCAAATTATAAACATATTACTCGTTATTTATCAGAAATGCGTAAAAACAAGTTCCGATAACTAACAAGTTACTAGAGATAAATTATATAAACACTAAAAATTATAATAACATAAATAATATTTAGGAGTGTTTACTTGTACTCCATATGTATTTATGTGTAAGTAAAAATACGTGAAATTATTTAAAATGCCTGAAAAATACTAAATTAAGGCTAAATAATTAAACAAAATTTAAAAAAATCAAGGAAAAAGTGTAAAATTGTCTAGATACAAGTCGTGGTACATTAGGATTAAGAAGAAAAAAAAATAACCAGTCACATTAAAGTAAATGGAAAGCAAAATTGGAAAAGGATAAGGCCATTTGTCAAGTAAAAGTTGGAAGAAAAAATGTAAGGCAGCTCTATAAATACCTAAACCTTCAACTAGAGTTCATTTAGTTAGTTAGGAATCAAGAAAATTTTGAGAGAAATCAGAAAATAAGGGTTTAATATATTGAGAAAAAATATGTACAACTAGGGCTTATAAAGGAAACCTAAGAAACACAACCATCTAGAATTGAATCACCACCATCACTACACCCTACTACCACTACCTAAGGTTATTGACACCCTTAAGACCACCACTGGTGGCCGAAAGTCCATCGGACAGGTGAGTCTAATTTTAACCTAATTTTGTTTGATTTCGTAAAAATATTAAATATACTTAGGAAATTATGAAATTTAGTATTATCAGGTTTTTATATATGTAGATTTAAGGAAAAAATTATTTTATTGAATTTATGTCTAGAAATATACTGTCCTTAAGAAATCTTGCAAACTCGAGTTTTGTTCGATTTAGAAATAAATGATTTTAAAAGTGTAGTTTTAAGCTCAAAATTTTTATATAGACTATTTAGAGGATTAAAGTAGTATTATGAAGAGATTTTTCAAAATTGGATTTTCAAAAATTTTAGATGATTTTTATGCCTTAAAATGATGTACAAAATAGGTGATTTTGGACTAATTAGATAATTAGATAGATAACTAATGATTTGGTATATAATTAGGTGTTTAAGGATGTTAATATCTAATATAGTATGATAATTATAGCATTTATTGTGTTAGATGTAATTATTAGGTGCAATATGTGGTGAATATGTAAAAATTAATAATATATAAAATTGGATTAATAATAAATATAAAATATTAGGTTGAAATTGATAATATAATAATAATAGTAACATATAATAATCTAGTAGGAAGCTTAAATTTAGGTAATGATATGAAAAATGTAATAAATTCAATACATAAATGAAGATTATGGTGTACCATATAGGCTAGAATATTTATTAGGAGCTAAAAATAATATTTAGGATACCCAAGCATAATATGATTAATATCACATTATGTTCGAAATGAAATCTTTAAATATATATATATATATTACCTATAGTTGAAAATTAAACTAGAATCAAAATTGGAACCGGATTCAAAAATAGATTCCAAAACTAACCTAGCATGAATTGGTAATAAATAATATATATATATATGGAAAATTGAGTCAAATCATGACATAGAGTTTATATATCATAAGTATATAAATACTAAAAGAGTATTTGTTTTATAAGACACGTAGAAATGAATGACTTGCGATTAGTAGAGTAAGCTAACTGAGGACTTTAGGTAAGTTGGGTTCAATAATTTATTATATTTTAGAGTACTATATTAAAGTACTTGGAGGCTTAAAATTGTATATGATTATGCTTGTAAATAGCTATATGTGTATGTGCTTGTGTATCTCTGATTACTGGCTAAATAGTGATGTGTGGGTGATATGTTGTGAATTGAGTGGTGTGAATTATTTGGTCACCTTGAATTGAACCTAATTATAATTAACTTAAATACCTTAATTATACATGTATTGCAACCCACTAGGGGACCATTAGGATTCTTTAACCAAACCCAAACACCAATCCCTTTGAAAAAGATAACGTTAGATAGCATAATGGTCTTTTCTTTATTCTTAGCCGAACTAAGTGATAAGAGAGGAGGTAGCAATAAGGATATGGGCAATAGTTCAAAAGATAGTCATGGGGGGAGCGATGTCTCTATTACACAAACTTGGGTTTGGTTATAAGCTGTTACATAGAAATTAAAACCTATCAACTCAAATTAGAGCGAGTAAAATTACTTTAATTTCACAACGGACTAAACCACGTTGTATGATAGCATTTGCTTATTGCATTGCATATAATTAATTGTTTGAAAACCATATTTGTGTTTGTTGTGCATTCTTAAGTCTCTATTTTAACTTACTAAGCTTTTGGTTACTTATATCCTTATAGATTTTCTTATAGACGTTGATTGATATGTCGCAATATAATTATCCTGAGATTAGTTTTTTTTTTTTTTTTTAAGTGCTATAGAGGAGTGAGAATTAACTAGCTATGCAATCGAGTCCTTTAGTGTTTTGTTAGTACCTTTAGGTTTATGAACTGGTATTATGATATGTTAATTAACAGACTATCATAGTATGTATAATTTTCTGCGATTATCAGATAATATGAATGTAATTATATATATATGAGTTAAGGTTTAGGCTTTTTATGTACATTTTAGCATTAATTTTAATTAACTGTTTACTTCAAAACGAAGAATTATAGACTCCTTGTGTAAATTATATTTATGATAAGAACTATAAGGTCAGTTACTATCATAGATTGGTTTATATGGTGAGATTGTTATAACTCCACGATTTTGGGGCATAACAATTGATTTAGGCACCCCAAGGCTAAGGGTAGCTAGATCTATTTTTTTATTTCTTTGCATTTTTCATGTTCATTTTTATTATTTTTCAAATTTTCTTTATTTTTCATTAATTTTTTTTCTTTTTTATCTTTCTATTTATTTTTAGTAATATATAGATGTTAGCACTACATGTCTACCGTGCATGTACTGCATATGCACTATAAACACATTTGCTAATACAAATAATGTTACAATAACGATCATTTATTTTAGCCACTTACTGGAATATTGATTCATTGTTTCAACTTCTTGAAATATTGATTCATTATTTCAATGCAAGGTCATGCGCTACTATGTATCTAGTCACATTATATGTGATTAGAGAAATAACTTGAATTACACGTATGAGATGATCAAATGAGGTAGAATAAGGAGGAGTAGGTGATTTCAACAAAACTTTAACATGTATAGTGATCAGTGAAGGAGGTCAATGGCATCAAACTCTACAACTGATAAAGAATATGATTGATAAGAATTGGACTACTTGGCTTCTAACGTATAGCCATACCCAAGGCTTAGAAGGACTAACAAGGTGAATTCTCTTACTCCAGCCGAGGTCAAGCTGATTCCTATTACCGACCAATTCCTAATGCTGAGTTGAGTAACTTTATGTCTTTGGGAATTTGTATGCCAACTGAACAAAAGCTCTGCTGATAGCTTGACCCCTTACACACCCTTAATTGGCCATGGTTGAGCCAACCTTCAGATCAACAACCTTGGTGTTGAGAAGCTAAAAGCTCTAGTATATGTTCGCGGCCACTCCTTCTCGGATGAGCTCAAGTCTGCTTAGAACCTCTGCTTGGCCCTCCATCCTGACCTTATTATTTTGGCTATTTCTACCAGAAGCATCTCTACTGTGCTGTTGCAACGTATACCGGACTTGTGTAAAGGAATCTACAGCGCCAATCTTTAATTTGATTTATCATTTGTATCCTTTCTTCTTCTTTATACATTACCCTTTTTGTCTTTTCCATTTTAGGTAGGTTACCTTAATTTCTCAAGTATAAATACCTATTGTACATGTAGCTGCATTATCTTATCATCATCAATACATTGAATATTCTCCCTTTGTGAGCATTACTCTCACTAAGCTTGTTTACTTTTTTCACTCTTATCTTAACCTTTTGGTAAAGTTTGGTGGTGAGTAACCTTAGTGAACCCTCTTGTACGTCATATCAAGTTGTATTATGAGTCCTTGGAAGTTCTATTGATGCACCACATCCTTTGGAGCTGTTCGTAAGTTTGTTTAGTTTACCTTTTTATGTTCTTTCACGCGACCTCCATCACCTTCTTCAAGCTTTTGACAAACTTAGACCCATTCTTGCAATTGTCCTTCTCTGTTCTTGGCCTTAGTCCACATCATCTTGGTATTAGAGCAGAGGTTTTGTTTGGGTAAGTTGTGTTTGTGTTTTGTGAAGTAGTGCTTGTGGTAGCAGTGTATGTGTTAAGGTTGTGAAGAGAGTAACTAAAGTGTTTGAGTAAATAATAGAGTGTGGAGGTTGTTCTCGAGTATACTTTGTTTTTGCCCTGTTTAGAACATTCGAAAACTAAGCTAGTTTTTGTATAGTAGTTTGTTCAGCAATGTAGTTGATGTGTTTACTAGTTAACTAGACATCTATGTAGAGAATGTGCTTGTCATTTAGTATTGAACCCTATTTCATTTTTCTTAATTTAACTTATATTAAGCTCAATCTGCTTAATATAAATTACTTAACATTAAATTAAGGAAAAACATTTAAAAAAAAATGTCTAAAGAAACATTTAAAAAAATAACTTGGAGTCGCCAAACAGTTAAATTGGTAAAAATGAAATTAAGGTTTTTGGGTAGAAAAACTCTAATTTAGTCACTAGTTTGCGGATTTTCTTAAAAAATAATTTTTAGAAAATTAACTAGAAAAAACTAAGTTCAGAAGCTAATCTATCAAGACTAAGTCACCATGTAATAAAAAAAAAAAGAAATCAATTAACGAGCTTTATTTTTTCTAATTTTTCTAAGAGCACTAAGACATATACAGATTACAATATATAACTAAATGATTTTTTAAGGATTTTTTATTACGAATTTTCAAGAAAAAGGAAAAAAAAATTATATGGTTATTCAGGAGGTGCCTACGTATGCGCCAGTTAAGATCAAACCAAAGTAGTTCTTTTTATTTTAATAAAATATTTAATGGGTGGATTTTTTTTTTTTTTGAAAATCAAGCCAAATTTATGTTTACTTAACAATTTTTTTTCAAAAAAAGAAAACCTAAAAAAGATCTAATTTCGCGAATCTATTTTAAACAAAAAAGCCTAACTAAATAAATCTTTTTTTAAAACTCCGATTAATATTTTTTACTTTAAAAAAAAAATCGACATATCAAAAATATATTTCCTAAATCCTACATGCAAGATATACTAAAATATGTATCTTCTCCAAAAATATAGATCTCTGAGAAAAAAATATGCAATTTAACTAAATTATAAAAAACAAAATTGACAATTATATACAAATATAACAAAGGATATGAAGACAAAAATAAATTAGTAATAATTAAATTAACTAATAAAATAAAATAATTAATTAAAGAAAATAATTTTTATTACCTAAATGGGTTGAGTCGCGTATGATTGGCGATATGTTCGTGTTGACCATGTTATGATCATCAAGAATACGTTCACATGATTGGTGTATGTACTAGTCAACGTGTGAACTGATCGTAAAGTGGACAACATGCATCGTGTGTGAATCATGTTTAGTGCAATAACAGTAAAGTATATTTGTGATCATGCAACAATGTGGGTCATATGTTAGTGTGTGTTTGTGTTCAGTAAATGTGTAACAATGTATGTTTATGTTTAGTGAAAGTAGATGTGCAATAGTAATGAGTGTGTTAGTGTGTGTGGCAATGAGTGTAAGCAAGTGTGTTAGTACAATATTCAGTAGTGTTAGGTATGTGGGAATGTGGGTGTTGTCATGTTCTATCGTATAGGCAATATATTAGTGCAATATGCGATAGTGTCAACGTAAAGCTAGGTGCTCAGTAAGTGTGGTGTGTTACTTATGTTATGTATGCGGCAGTATGTAAGGGAGTGTAAGGGTCGGTGTGTGTGCTGTCATGTGTGAAGGAGTGAGTGGCAGTGTATATGCTATCGTGTAAGGGAGTAACTGACAATGTGTGATGAGTGTTGTGTATGAGGGATTGAGTGGTGTATTAGTGCAGATTGTGTGTATTGATATGTAAGTGAGTGGGGGATGAGGCTTGTGAGTGATTAGGGGAGTATAGTGGAATGTGTGCTGCAGTATGTGGTAAATGAATATAGTAATGTGGAGTGATTATGTGGTGAATGTGTTGTGTGTTGGGAATTGTGAAAAAAATCCCTAAACTTCATCGTTGAATTCCTATTTATAAACTACTCAATCGAATTTATTATATCTTTTTGGATATAGATTTAATCTCAACTAATTTCAGATATGAAAGATACGATAATAAATCCTAGATTAGAAGATACGATCTAGATTCTCTGAATATTCAACCTAGTTTCTAGAAACCTTATTTTAATTTGGGCTTTCTATTTTTCAAGCCAGACTCAGTCCAACTTGATTTAGCCCAAAAACCTACTTAATAAATCCTAAGTCTATTTTAGCTCAATATAAGTTAAATAAGAATCCACTTTATATCAAAATTAGAATAAAAAATATTTCAATGAAGCTCAATCTTGTAACGACTTAAAATTCATTAAATTAAAAACAAACCATTACTCGACTCGACTCAACTCTAAACGACTCGACCCAACTCGACTTGACTTGATATAACTTGACACTTTATTTTTATTATTTTTCAATTTTCGTTTTTTATTTATTTATTTTTTTCTTTTTCTTTTTCTTTTTATTTTTTTTTATTTTTTTTTTTTTGTAATCTTAGCCCAATAAAAATACCAAAATAAAATGGCAAAAATGAGGCATCTACATTTAGTTCGGAGGAATAATGTCAATTGTATCTCATATTTGAAGTATGAAACCAAATTTGTCGAAGAAAATGATAAACCCGAATGCTAATGCTGATATTGGGGATAGCAACAATGGTATTGTCCACCATGCCCAACAATCCTAAGATACTCCTATAAGTATGGACGAAAGACTTGATGAGGTGGCTAATCTCCTAGTAGATTTAGCCAGAGTTGTTCATGCAATAGCATATCGACTTACTTAGGCCATGCAGAATACTCTACAAGTAACTTGACCTGCTAGAGGTCAAAACCTAGCTCGATAAGTTCGAGGTAGAGGAGTAGGAGGACTAGCACGATGAAGGATTGACTTGGGAGATATAGATGACATTGAAGAAAAAGAAGAGTAAGTTGGAGCACTCCATGCTGCCAATCATGTGAAGCTTTAGATTCTAAGCTTTAGTGGTTCTAGGAGTGCAGATGATTATTTTGATTAGGAGGAGAAAGTTAAGTGAGTTTTTTATTATTATTAGTATGAGGATCGAGAGAAGGTAAAAACTGTTGCTATTGAGTTCTCATGATATGTCGCCATGTGGTGGAAGGATTTTCATATCATAAGGAGACGAGAAGGATGTAGAGAGGTTAATATATGGCCTAAGATGAAGAGGATACTCATAAACAGGTTTATAACCGATGCTTATTTGCAAAACACTTTTGCTTGGCTTCAAGAATTGAGACCAAAAGGCTAAACTGTTGACGAATATGTTCAGGAGTTCCAAATACTCATGATGCACTATGATGTAGAAGAGCTATCAGCTCGAATGGTGTCCAGATTCCTCACTAAGTTAAGAAGTGATATTTAAGACATTGTAGAACTTTAGCAATTTGCTATGTTGGATGAGGCTATAATGATAACCTAACGAGTGGAGATATAGAGAAGAAGCCGAATGCCTACTCAACCACCGACAAACTGACTTGTTTAGTCGAGCTAACTTGTTTAGTCGAGCTAACTTGTTTAGGGAAGCTACCAAGCTCAACCCAGCACTGAGCAGACCAAACAAATAGATGTTAGAGTTGAATAGAAAGGTCGACTTGATGGTAACGTATAGACTTGAACATATGAGAAGGGGTAAGGTTCCAGAAGGAAGAAAAGCCAGATTAAGTGCTTCAAGTGCTAAAGGTTTAAGCATATGGCCGCTTAGTGTCCAAACTGAAGGACCATGATCATGAAAGGAGAAGCCCCAAAGATCGAAGTAGATAACCTGAAGAGGAACTTGAGGAGGAGAAAGAAGTGGGAGTTAAGGTTAATGTTAATGCCAACTTGATTGAGGAGGATATTTTTGCAGAAGACTTGGATAAGTTGACTTTAGTTGTCTGACGTGCTATGAGCTTAGAACCTTCTACCGAGGAGGAGTAAGGAGAGAACTTCTTCCACATCACTTGCAAGGTAAATGATTAAGTGTGAGCACTCATAGTGGATAATGGGAGCTACACCAATGTGGCCTTTATTAACTTGATCAAAGAGCTAAAGTTGCCAACAATTACACATTCGAAGTCATATAAGTTGCATTGGCAGAATGAGAAAGGAGCGCTACACATCACTCAACAAATATTACTATCAATCTCTATAGGGAGTTATTTCGATGAGATTCTTTATGACGTACTGCTAATGTATGCATCTAATGCGCTGCTTGGCTGACCCTGGCTATTCAATGAAAGATTTATACATGACATATTTAGGAACACTAATGTAATCGAGAAGGATTGATAGAAGGTTACTTTAAATCCTATGACGTCGAGTCAAGTTAGCAAACTGCAAGCTAAACTTGTGTGAAGATCTAAAAAAACCTTAATTCTAAGTAGAGCTAAGCTCCGAGAAGCCATAAAGGTCGACATGTTGACTTTTATGTTGGTCAAAAGGCTCCTAAAGTTAAAGGAGCAGAATGAGCTACCCCTTAGAGTAAGAGAGCTGCTGGATGAATACACCGACATGTTCTCAAAGTAGTTACCCTAAGGATTACCTATAAGCCCTGCAATTTAGTATCTAAGGTTCGATCCAGGCAATTGAGTAAATTGTCCGATCAAGTTCAAATTTTACAACGAAATTAGAAATATTGGTAAAAGTGATCTGGTGAGTTTAGATTTAGGAAAATTAATAATAAAATAATTAATTACTATAATATTGAATTATATGTAAATTTTTTGTTATTTATCGAAAATGAGTAAAATGAGTTCCGATAACTAATGAATCGATAAAGATAAATTATAAAATACTAAAAATTATAAAATACCATAAATATGCTAAAATAATACAAAATAATTAAAGAAAATTCATAAAAAAATTAATAAAAGATCAATAAAATTATGAAAACATGTGGCCTTATCCAGATTTAGGGTGTGACAACTTAGAAATGGAAGATGGAAATTTAACTAATTAAATTTAGACAAATAGAAAGTAAAAAGAGAAAGGATAAGGGACAAATGGCACTAAATAATTTACTAAACAATCTAAACTACTCTATGAATTGAGAAACCCTCATCTAAAAGTTATTTTGATCAGTTGAGAGCTTAGAAAAAAATAAGGAGAGAAGAAAAGCGGAGAAAGAATAATTTTACAAAAAATTACAATATTAGTGTGCAATTAAGGCATATAAGGTGAACCTACACCTGACGAGCACTTGGGAGTGAATGGCTACCACCACCTAATGGTGGTGGCAGCGCCCAATTTGACAAACAAGGCCCTAGTGGCCAAAGCAACTAATGCCCATAAGTTCGTTTTTCCTTCTGATTTTACTTTATTTATTACAAATATTAAATAATTATGGAAAATTATGAAACTTGGTATTATGAGTTTTTTATGTATGTAGATTTAGGGAAAAATTTTAGTTTGATGAATTTATGTCTAGAAATATACTATCCATAAGAAATTTCATAAACTTAAGTTTTGTTCAAATTAGAAAAAAATGATCTTAGAAGTATAGCTTTGAGTTCAAAATTTTTTTATAGGCTATTTAAAGTATTTAAAACAATTCTATGAAGATATTTTTCAAAAATTTATTTTTGAAATTTTTAGATAATTTTTAGGCTTTATAATGATGTATAAAATGGGTGATTTTGGGCTAATTGAGTAATTAAATAAGAAATTACTAATTTAATGTATAATTAGGTGTTTTATGATGTTAAATTCTGATTTAGTATAATATTTGTAGCATTTAGGATGTTAGATGTAATTATTAGGTGTATTATGTTGTATATATGTAATAGGTAAAATGATATATTTCAAGTTAATTTTATAATTTAAGGTAATTAGGTATAAAATTCTGATTTAGGATATAATTAGACATTTGATATGTTATTGGATGATGAAGGATGATATATGTATTGTTAGAAGTGTTAAATAAGTGATTTAGGAGTGAATTATGTAATAACACATAATATGTAAATATAGGAAATTAATGAGTATAAAATATTATATCAAAATCGATAATATTATAATAATATTAATATAAAATAAATCTGATATGAAATATAAATTTACATAATTATATGAAAAATATAAATTTTTCTTACATCAAAGGCTAAATCGGTAGTTAAATTAGAATTATGATGTACAGACTAAAATACTAGTTAGATACCAAATATGACAGTTTGAATACTCGATTATAATATGATTAATTTCATATTATGATACATAACAATTTTTTAGGGTTCCTATATAGCCCATAATCAGAAACTAAATTAGAACCTAAATTAAAAACTAATTTGGAACCAAATCAAAACCTGGCCTAAATTAAGAATAATTGTAAAAGACTTAAAATCTTGAATAATTACGTATAATAAAACCTTTGGAGATAATAATAACAATTTTAGAACAAAACCTATCTATAGTAGTTATGTGGAAACTAAAACAATATTTGTATTATAAAGATTATTGGCGATGGCCTGTGTGAGTCGCACCTTGAGTGAGCAAGCAAGGAGTCTAGGTAAGTTGGGCTTAATATGTTATTGTATTTTAGAGTACTAATTTGTAGTGCTTGGAGGCTTGAAATTATATTCGGTTGTTTTTGCTAGATAGTTGACTATACGTATGCCTATATGTGCTTATTCCTGAGTTTGATGATATGATTATGGTTTACTACTCTAGCTTGTATTCATGTGATTTGTTGAAATGTTTGAACACTTTAAACCGGATCTAATTAAATATATGACTTATAATTCTAAATCGAACTTGCATAACAATCCATTTGGGGAAACATTAGGGTTTTCTAGCTAAATACTGACCCTTTCGAAAGGTATATGTCGAGCTTGATTTTTCGGTTTTCTATTTGAAACTGATTTCTCATTTCCTGATTAATACTAAACCCTAACCCATTTAATATTAATCATCGACTAAAGAAATTTGAGAAATTCCGATTTTTTTATTGAAAATAATTTTTGGAGTCGCCACTTAACCGAAATTAGGAAAAAAAAAAGAAACCGCAACCAATTGGGTGGATTGATTACGATTTGGCTATCGGTTCTTAATTTCAATTTTAAATGAAGAACCAGAGGGGTCCTAAGTTCGGGGGCTAGTCTATTAAACCCTTAACGGGTACCACTATCTATTTATCGAAATTAGAATTATTTTTCTAATTATAATATTTTAAAATAAATAAATAAAATCAAAAGAGAGAAAAAAGAGGGACCTGAGTTTCTATATATTTTATCGTCGCCCCGAAGATACCTACGTACCCGCTAGCTGGGATCAGACGATCGTAGTTCTTTAAAAAAATATTTAATGTGTTAATTTATTTTAATTTTAAAAAAAACGGTCGAGTTTATGTTTTTAATTGATTCAGTTTATTTTAAAAAACTAAAGGGTCATAAGTCATAAATGATAAAAAAAAAAAATCTCTAAGACATCTTAAACAATTTATAGACTTTTTGTTAATTTTTACTTCTAAAAAAATTTAATTTTCTAAGTGAGAAATCCTAAAAACTAATCTTAAAAATTCCAAAACTAATATACATATATATATTCTATTATCATTAAACAATTATCTACCTAAATAGATCAGTAATATTACGTAACTTACTTAATATATAAAAAAACTAATACTAATAAGTCACCTAAACTAATATAGTCATATACACATATACTGCATCAAATAACTAAGGAACTAATAATATAATGATAATAATGATAAATAAATAAATAAATAAAAGAATGAAATAAATAAAATAAAATAAGAAAACTAAGATTTGGAAAAAACTGAACTTTTGTTCTTGCACAATAATGGCGCAGACGGAGCAGCGACGGTATCGGACTGTGAAGTGTACAATTCGATGTCGAGGCTTGCGGTTCTGGAGTTGGTGATATGCGGTGGAACGTGGGGCTGGCGTCGGTGTATGTCCAATGGATGAGTAGCGGTTGCTGTCGGTCGGATACTGCTGTCGGTCAAGTTGGTTTTACTTTGTATGCGTATGGAATTGCTGTTGTCTGCTGGTCGTGGCGATGGATAAGGCTCGTTGGGATTTTATTGCAGCAGTTGCTGTATGTTGCTCAATCAGTTCGGTGGATGGTGGCGCGGTGCAGCAGCGGCGATGGTCGTATAATCAAGTCGTAGAGGGTGTTGGAGAGGGCGTGAATTGTGCAGTAAGTGACATGTATTGCTGTTGGTGCTCAATGATCAGGAGTGTGCAGGATGGGCTCTTGCTGCTGCTGTTCGGTGATCAAGACTGTGTAGGACTGCAGATTAGAGCGTGCAGCTGCTGTTCGTAGACTACCGTTGTGTGTGCATGCTTGCTGCGTGCGTGAGCGCGGCGTACAGTTTGAATGGAGGCTGCAGCAGCATGTAGCACAGTTCGTATAGTGATAATGTTGATGCTGTTGGCGTATGGCGTATGGTTCACGTGTATTGTGTTGGAGTATGAGACGAGAGGAGAGATTGGATGAAAGTGGATTTGGATTTTTTCTCAAATGTGTCCTCTCTTTTTCTGATGTATGTGTTTATATAAAGTCTAAACCAAATTATATAACGATATAAGTGCCTGCTGAGACTCGAACCCAAGAGTCTCAAACTAAATCCACCCAAATACTCCGGTATTTATCCATTAGGCTGTTGACCTGTATTTTGACATTCATTACCATTAAATTAGATTTAAACTATCTAATTTCCTAAACTAAAATTTTTAACTAAACTAACATTAAAACTAATTATTCCTCATATAAATTACTTCCTAAAAATCTATGAAATTTTTTTATGATTTTTCCTTTTCTTATTATTTTTTTATTTTCTTTTTGTATTTTCATTATTTGTTAATTTTTATTATTTTTTATTTTTTTGAATTGGGACCCTTTTTGTAAAAATAAAAAATAAAGAAAAATAAAAATTAAGACTATGGAGAGGCAAAAATTAGGTGTCTACAGTATACACTGGATACAATAATGAGTCATTTCTTTATCCTTAGTCAAACTAAGTAACAAGTGAGAAAGTCATAATAAGGGTAAAATCAATGGTTCGGAGGTAATTATGAGAGGAACGGTATCTCCATTATACAAGCCTAGGTTTGGTTGTGAGCTGTTGTATAAATATGGAAACTCCTCAACCTGGATTAAAGCGGATGTAATTTCTCTAGTCTCATGATAGATCGAACAACATCGTACAATGACAATTACTTGAATATGCATTGCATCTAACTAATTTGGTTGATGTTTGTATTTGATGTAATGGTTTAAGTCTCCATCCTAACTTATTGAGATGTTGATTACTCACATCCTTATAAAAGTTATTGTAAATGCTAGCTAAGAAGCAATCATATAACTACCTTAAAGCTAGCAACTACTGGATTGTAGAGAGAGGATAAAATCTTGAGGATTAATTACACTATCAAGTTTTGATTTTATCTTTACAGTTTCTAATATTAATTTATGTATTACTCAACTATATTATGATTAAGCTACTAAATCTTATAACCATATTCGAATTATTTAGTATAAATATGTATTTTTCATAATTACATAGTTAAATAACATGTTTAGTCATAAACGCTTTGTATAAATCAAGTCTAAGATAGTGGTTATAAGGTCAGCTTCTATCCTAGAATGGTTTACACGGTGGGATTGTTACGACTTATTGCTTCAAAGCATGACATTACCTCCATTTAGAGGCATTGAACTTTGCATTGACTTAATACATGGCATTGTCCTACTAAACAAGCCAGCGTATTGGATGAATCCCAAGCAAGCTTATGAGCTTCAAAGACAAGTCAATGAATTATTGGAGAAAGGATATATGAAGGAGAGCCTTAACCCCTGCGTTGTACTGGTGCTCATTGTGCTGGCGCTCCTTATGCCGAAGAAAGATGGTTCCTAGCAAATGTCTATCGATAGTCAAGCCATAAACAAAATTAAAGTTAAATATTAGTGCTCTATCTCTAGGTTGGATGACATGTTGGATGAACTTAGTAGAGCTAAGGTCTTCAGCAAGATTGATATGAGGTTTGGCGACCATAAAAAATCCAGATGAGGCCAGGAGATGAATGGAAAACTGTATTTAAAACTTAGCATGGACTCTACAAGTGGATGGTAATGCCTTTTAGCTTGTCAAATGCTTTGAGCACTTTGATGTGGCCGATGAACCATGTATTAAGGAATATGATAGGAAAGTGTATTGTGGTGTACTTTGATGACATCTTTGTGCATAGTGTCAACCATAAGAGCCATTGTAAACATCTCCATACCGTATTCGATGTGCTTTGAGTCGAGAGATTATTTGGCAATCTTAAGAAGTGTTGTTTTTGCCGGGAGGAAGTGGTATTTCTAGGTTATATATTTAGTAGAGGTGGCTTATAAGTGGATAATGAGAATATTTGAGCTATTGTTGAGTGGTCGACTCCAAAGACTTATGCCAAAGTGAGAAGCTTCCACGAACTAGCATCCTTTTATCGAAGGTTCATTAGAAACTTCAGTACCATTGTCGCACCCTTTGCCAAGCTAATGAAGAAGAACATCGAGTTTAAGTGGGGAGAAAGAGAGGAGAGGAGTTTTGTTAAAGTGAAGGCAAGGTTGCCTTTCGTACCTGTATTAGCCTTACTTGACTTCGAGAAGATTTTTGAGTTGGAATGTGACATGTATAAGTGGTATCTTAATGCATGAAGGTCAACCAATTGCCTATCATAGCGAAAAGCTCAAAGGACCTCAATTAGATTACTTCGCATATGACAAAGAACTCTTAACCCTTATCCCAGCACTCCAATTGTGGCAACACTATCTATTGCCGAGAGAGTTTGTTATCTATATCGATTACAAGTCTTTGAGGTACCTTAGAAGTCAAACTAAGTCGTTGAAGTAACAAGCAAGATAAGTTGAATTCTTAAAAAGATTCAACTTTGTAATAAAGTATAAACAAAGCAAGAGTAATGTTGTTACCGATGCTTTATCAAGGAAACATGTCCTCTTGACCATGTAGTCCAAATTTCTCATATTTGTAAGCATCAAAGAACAGTACCCTAAAGACCTACATTTTGCACCTATATTCGAGCGCAGTGCCAAAGGAAGAGCAATAGATGAGTATTATGTAGAAGATAGATAAAGTATGTGTGCCAACCTATTCCTTATGGGAGCTACTTGTCAGGGAAGTTCTTTTGAGTGGACTTTCTAGAGATTTTAGGGAAACAAAGACACACGAGTTATTGAGAAGACAGTTTTGTTAGCCAAGAATGAGACAAGACATACATCAGATGCTTGAGAGTTGTTGATAGGAATCAACCCCTTAGATCGATCACAAGAAGCCGAGCTAGAGGACTTCAAGGGCTCGCGCGAAAAATACTAACTCTAAGCCATAGTTGAGACGGGGAATCCTATCCTGATTTGACCTCCTAACAACCTATTTGTCAGATCCTTACGTGTGTTCAACATGCTCCTACCCAATTGCAAAGTCCTGATCCAGAAGGTAACCTAGGAAAGCTAGCTTAGCCGAGTTGAGCTCTCCAACTAACCATTGGTGCCTGATTCTAATTCAGTTGACTTCCTAACCAAACTGATTGGCTCTTGACTTAATCCAGATCAGGTCGGCCCCTGGTTACCAGCAACTCCTGTTTTTGCCTATGTTATATCATACTCCTAACGTATAGCCATCAAGTGACACGTGCCTTCTAACACAACTTTTCAAAATAATTCTTTTTTTTTTCGTACTGAATATTCTTTATCTTTTTTACCCCTTTTTAGCATGATTCATATAACGTAATTGTAAAATACTCTTTTGTCTTTTCATACATGTAAAATAACCCTAGTAGGTAAGTGTATAAACCCCCACTTTCCTTGTACGCAGGCATCCAAATTTTAATACAGAATGATTCACTTGAGCAACCTTAGTGTTCTTATCATCATTCAACTCTTATCTATTCTCTTTAGTAAGGAATGGTGGGGAGTGACCCTTCAATTCAGACCAGTATGTCACATCTGGCAGATTATTGGCCAAGTAGGACTGGGTAGTGTGTCATATCCATTCAGTCGCTGCCCAAACTTTGCTAGCTTTTTCTTTGTTTCTTTCCAGTTTTCTCTATTGTAGTACCTGTCCATATGTTCAACCCTAGAGATGCATTAGCTTCGTTGGTATCAAATCACGGTTATGCGAAGGAGTGTGTAAAGTTGCAGTGAAGTTTTGGCTTGTCTTACTGTTAGTGGCTGTTATATTCCTTCCATAGCTACTACAGTGTACTTGTGTGTTTGTAAGTGTGATTTCATTGATATTCTGTTTTTCATTGTGAAAACAGAGCAATTTTGTCTCTATTCTATTTGAGTAACTTTGGGTAATACAGTTGTTAATAATTTGTTAATTTGTTCGAAAAGTATTATACTATGTCGGAATTGAGTATTCAAGGTGTCATTGGTGACCAGAGCAGTGGTGCTCAACCTGGTCTTGGTCATAATGGTAGTAACACCTTAAGGTCCATTGATGACAAACTTGATAAACTCATAAACCTTGTTGAGAGTCTAGTCACCGCAATGTAAGTTAATAGGAAACAACCCCTAGGTATACAGCAACAAAACCCCCAAGATGGTGCCCTTGAGAGACACTATGGCCGAGTCAATTGAACCAATCACCCAGTTCAACCTCCTTAAGCTGGAGGAGCTGCTAAACGAAGACTGGAGTTAGAAGAGATTGCAAAGGATGACGAAGAGCTAAATGTTGAAGGGTTTGGTAAAGAAGAAGAAGTTGATTATTACTGAGCACAGCAACGGGGGCGCTGAGTCCCTCGAGGGATAAATAATGTCAAGGTACAAATCTCACCCTTCAGTGGAAGTAAAGATACAGATAAATATTTAGAGTGGGAAGAGAAGGTCAAGAAAATATTTGAATGTTATGGATATGAGGATGCGGTCAAGGTCTAACTTGCTACGTTAAAGTTTACTGGGTATGCCACCATGTAGTGGAAGAATCTAAATGCAGCTAGGGCAAAAGACGGAAGATGGAAAACGGGGTGTTAGAACTTGGGATGAAATGAAAAAGCTGTTAAGAGGCAGATTTGTGCCCGAGGCTTATTTACAAGATACATTTGCAAAGTTACAGGAGCTTCGCCAAGGAAGTTGAACTGTTGATGATTACCTAAGAGAATTCTAGATGTTAATGATTCGAGCCAACGTGGAAGAGCTAGAGGCCCGTATAGTATCGAGGTTCATTTCTAGGCTCAAGTATGACATTCGCAATATCGTAGAAGTACAGAGGTTTTATAATTTGGAAGAGGTCATCAAGATAGCACAAAGGGTTGAAAAGCAAAGGAGAAATGTTATGAACCGACCTAGACAAACATTCTCCTAAGCTCTTGTATCACATTGACCTATTCAAGTCGAGTCGTGGAGGCTATACCAAGACAAGGAAAGGAATGACCGACCTAATGAATGCCAAGTAAACCAGCATGGCCAGGCAGGACAACCAAGCCGACTTGAGGCTAGGCTAACCTCGAGAACCTATGAGAAAGGCTAGCCATTCGGACGGAAGACCAGTGAGGTGAAGTGTTTTAAATGCTTAAGCTTCTGACACATGGCTATAGAATGTCCAAACCGGCGTGTCATCATACTCTGAGGAGACATGGTGGATAGTACCAATAAAAAGAATGTTGGAGAACCTAAAGTGGAAGAGGAAAAAGAGACCTATGTCTATGCCAATCAGGGGAAAGTAATGACCCTAATCTTAAGACGAGTCCTAAGTTCCTTGCCAAACTCTGAGGAGGACTAAAGAGAGAATCTGTTCCATACTAAGTGTACTGTAAAAGGCTAACTATGCACAATCATCATAGATGAAGGAAGTTATACTAATGTCATTGTACAGTCTTTTGTGTAGGGGTTGGGTTTGCCAATCTCAAAATACCCCTGACCTTACAAGTTGCATTGACTTCATGATAAGGGTGTTTTATATGCAATTGAACAAGTGATTGTACCGTTCAGTATTGGGAATGTGTACAAGGACAAAGTAATGTATGATGTCATCTTTATAGGAGCTTCACATCTATTGCTAGGACAGCCTTGGTTGTTCTATCGACATGTTATGCACGATGGTACAAGAACACCTATGCCTTTGTTAAGGACGAAAGGCGGATAGTGTTGCAACCCTTAAACCCATCCCAAGTAAATGAAATCCACAATCAGCTTACTCAAGCCAGTAAGAAGAAAGCCTTAGTTATGAGCCAAAGAGAACTCTAATCTACAAAGAAAGCTGATGAACCGATGTTACTATTGATTGATGAATGAGTTACAAAATGTTCCAAAAGAGATCTAAAGCTTGCTAAATAAGTTTTTCAACCTGTTTTCGAAAGAACTACCTAAAGGATTGCCACCGGTCCAAGGCATAAAGCATTATATTGATCTACAACCAGGTACTACCCTGCCAAATCGACTTGCATACAGGATAAACCTTGAGCAGCTTACCGAGCTAAAAAGGTAAGTAAACGAACTCATTGAGCGAAGGTATGTAAAGGAGAGCATGAGCCCTTGTGCTGTACTAACCATGCTCATTCTAAAGAAGGATGGTTCATGCCGTATGTACATCGACAGCCGAGCAATCAATTGAATTATTGTCAAGTATAGATACATGATATTGAGGCTTGATGACATGTTAGATGAGCTTCATGGCATGAAGATATTTTTAAAGATTGACCTGTGAAGTTGCTACCACCAAATTCGCATAAGGCCAGGCGATGAATGGAAGACTGCCTTTTAGACTAGACACGGACTCTACAAATGGTTGGTTATACCGTTCAGACTTACTAATGCGCCAAGCACATTTATGAGGTTAATGAACCATGTAATGCAGCCCCTAATTGGGAGATGTATGGTCGTATACTTTGATGAAATATTGGTATACAATGCCAGCTTAAACGACCATGTTCAACATCTTCGCAAAGTATTCGAAATTCTGCGAGCTAAGAAGTGATATGGAAATGTAAAGAAATGCATGTTCTACTAGAAAGAGGTAATTTTCCTAGGGTTTGTAGTATCACGGGAAGGAATTCGAGCAAATGAGGAAAAGATCTGAGCTGTTTTGGAATAGCCGACGCTAAAGAATGTCATTGAAGTTTGAAGTTTCCATGGCTTAACTTCTTTTTATAGGTAATTTATTAAGGACTTCAGCACAATAGCTGCCCTATTAACCAACCTGACAAAAAAGAATGAAGGGTTCAGGTGGAACGATCAAGTTGAGCAAAGTTTCAGGGAAATCAAGGAGAAGCTCACCTCAGCACCTGTCCTTTCACGACTAGATTTTGATAAACCCTTTTAACTGGAATGCAACGCATCTAGAGTTAGAATTGGCACTGTCCTAATACAAGAATGACGGCCCATCGCTTACCACGGTGAGAAATTGAGTGGCCTAGCCCTAAACTATTCTGTATACGAGAGGGAGATGTACTCCCTTTTCAAGCCCTTACTGCTTGGTAACATTATTTGCTGTCGCGAGAGTTTGTTATTTATACTGACCAAGAATCATTGAAGCATCTTAGGAGTCAGAACAAGCTTTTAAAGAGATAAGTTAAGTGGTTGGAGTTCTTGAAAGGTTTCTCATACATCTTTCGATACAAGAAGGGAAGTGCAAATGTAGTCACCGACGCTCTGTCACAACGGCAAACCTTGTTGACCACTTTAGAGACAAAACTATTGGGATTCTCAGTCATCACTAAGCAATATGCTAATGACCCTCACTTCGGTTCCATTGTTGAACAATGTCACAAAGGACTAGTTATGAGAAGATATTATCTTAAGAATGGCTATCTATTTAAGGATCACAAGCTATGCATTCCAAACTGCTCTACATACAAACTGTTGGTCTGTGAAGCTCATAGCGGCGGACTTTCAGGCCACTTTGGGGAGGTCAAGATAGCCAATTTATTGAAAGAGAATTTTTACTAGCCAAGTTTAGCCAAGGATGTCTATAAGGTAGTCAGTTGTTGTGAAGTGTTTAAGCTTGCTAAAGGGAAGAGAAAACCTCATGGAGAATGCATGCCTTTACCAACGCCTACCTTACTATGGGCCGAACTTAGTATGGATTTTATCCTTAGGTTGTCCTAGACATCTAGAGGGAAAGATTCTATTTTTGTTGTAGTAGACCGTTTCAACAAGATGGCGTACTTCATTCCGTGCCATCGGACTAACGATACTTTATATATTGCTGATTTGTTTTTGCAAGAGGATGTCTTACATGGAGTACTAAAGACTATTGTCTTAGATTAGGACATAAAATTTTTGAGCTATTTCTGGTAGACTCTTTAGAGGACACTTGGGACTAAACTAGTGTTCAGCTCCAGTAGACCCTCAAACTAATGGCCAGACTAAAGTGGCGAACAGGATGCTAGGCAATCTGCTTAAAGCTATTGTAAGGAAAAACTTGAGAGATTGAGATCTATGCCTACCAGTCGTGGAGTTCGTATACAACTGAACTATCCATAGCACTATAGGGGAGAACCTATTTGAGGTCATCTATGGCCTTAACCCAACCATTCCCCTGGAAATGATCTGTACCCTAGTAGCTACTAAAGAAAGTAAATCCAGAGTCGATTGTGCTCGAGAATTACATGAACTACACCAGTCCATAACAAAGAAGATTGCCGAATTTAACCAGAGATAGCAAGAGATTGGTAGTCAAGGTTGTCGAATTATTTCTTTCCAACTAAGAGACTTAGTATGGATTTACCTCAATCAAGAGTGATTCCTACACTTAAGACAAAGCAAACTATCTCCTTGAGCTGATGGCCCATTTAAAGTCTTGAAAAAGATCAACCGCAACGCCTACTGATCTGACTCCCTATTAACCAACAAAAGAAGACCCTACGAGCACCCCGGAAGAACGAACAGAAACCCCTTCAGATTTGAGGAAAAATCTTTTCGACCCTCAAGCAGATGATAGGAATCAACCTCCTAGATCGATCACAAAAAACCAAGCTAGAGGAATTCAAGGGTTTACACTGAAAATATTAACTCTAAGCCATAGCCGAGATAGGGACTCCTATCCTAATCTGACCTCCTGTCGACCTATTTGTCAAATCCTCATGTGTATCCAATATGCTCTTGCCCAACTGCGAAGTCTTGACCCAAAAGGTAACCTAGGAAAGGCTAGTCGAACCGAGCTCTCCAACTGACCACTAGTGCCTAACTCCAATTCAATCGACTTCCTAACCAAACTGATTGGCTCTCGACTTAATCCAGATCAGGTCGGCCCCTAACTACTAGCAACTCTTGTTTTTTCCTATGTTATATCATACTCCTGACGTATAGCCATCAAGTGATACATACCTTCTAACACAACTTTTCAAAATAATTCTTTTTTTTTTCCCTACAGAATATTCTTTATCTTTTTACCCCTTTTTAGCATGATTCATGTAACTTAATTGTAAAAAACTCTTTTGTCTTTTCATACATGTAAAATAACCCTAGTGGGTAGGTATATAAACCTCCACTTTCCTTGTATGCAGGCATCCAACTTTTAATACAGAATGATTCCCTTGAGCAACCTTAGTGTTCTTGTCATCTTTCAACTCTTATCTTGAGTGACCTTTCATTTCGGACTAGTGTGTCACGTCTGGCAAATTGTTAGTCGAGTAAGATCGGGTGGTATGTCATATCGATTCGGTAGCTGCCAAGACTTTACTATTTTTTTCTTTATTTCTTTCCGTTTCACTCTATTGTAGTGCCTTTCCGTATGTTCGACCTTGGAGACTCATTAGTTGTACTACTTGCAAGAGGGTCGAATGTCGAGCCAAGCAAGGGAAAGAAATGCCGTTACCTACCTTGACCCAACCTTGGATTTCTAAGACTAATGATGCTTTGCCAATTTCTTTATTTACACAGCATGTTGAGTGATGGGAATCAGCCTTTGACTACCTCTAAGCCGAGGTTGACCTACTTGAAGACAACACCGACCCTCTAGAAGAAGATGCTGCCTTGTTCTAACCCGAGGCTAAACAGTTCAAGGTCGAGGCCAAACAGCTTTCGTAGAGGCTGGGCAAATGACAGAAGACCAAGGGGAAGAAAAGGAGCCACTCAGCGACAAGCCTATCGTCTGTAAAGAAGATGAGAAAATGCAAGGTCGAGGACTCGAGAGCCAAGAACGACTAAGCATGGCATTGAGAAATTAGTGCCAACTGAATCTAGAACTTGGCAATTATGGGCCGACCTCTTTAGTTTCTCGGCTAAGCCACGTGAGAGTTTAGGGACTCCTTCCCAAACCCGTACATCAAATTGCTAACCCTATTCGATTCGAATACTACTACTCCCAAGATATACCGAGTGACTGCATGTCGACTTCTGTAAAACACACATTTTTGTATCCTTGTATATATTTTCCCTTATTTTATTTGTCAGCTCGATTCTTTAGGGTTTAAGGCCTTATACGTTATTTATAGTTTTATCACTAGAGTTTAGGACTTGTTATAAATAGCAACATTTGTACAACTAGACAGGGGGAGATAGACAGATAGATATACAAAGATATATATAGAGAGTGAAACTTTCCTCTTTTAAGCAAGGCTATACTTAAGTTAGCATTTGTCGGATTATTGAGTGTTGATTAAACTCTTTAATCATCCTCGTATTCTTATTAATCTTATTCTCAAATTGTAGTAAACCCTTTCATTTGAATCGATTAATGAGTTGCATCTAACTTTCATTTGAAACCTTGAGCAACATTTAGTATTCGTGAGTTATATCGAACTCTATTTTGAGCTCAAACCCTTGATTGTGTTTGTGTCTTGGTAAGTTATATCCATTCACATTCACCATCAAAAACCTTCCTATTTCTCTTACCTATTTTCTTTTGAATACCCATTCTTGTTCATTCAAAATCTACTACTGTTTCTTTCTGGATCGATCCTTTGATTCCTTATTATCTTGGTATCAGAGATGGATCCCTTATCACTGAGGAGTGTAGTCTTAGATAGAGACCCGAAGTTCCCGAGTCACTTCTATAAAACTCTATGGTGTTGGATAGGGACCAAACTACTATTCAACACTTCTTATCATCCCCAAATTGATGGCTAAATAGAGGTAGTCAATTGTACTTTAGGATCATTACTTCGAGTTGCAGTAGGTAAGAACTTAGCTAATTAGGATGTCTATTTACCTGTAGTAGAATTTGCTTACAACCGTATAGTGCATGACACCATTAAGTAGACCCCCTTAGAAGTTGTCTATGGTTTCAATATTAAGTTACTCATTGATCATACCCCTGTACCCATATCTAAGCAAGAAGAACTTAATACGAGAGCCCAAGCATAGTCCCTACAACACATCTACAACAAAGTTACTACACAGATTGACCAAGCTATGAGGAAAATGCGAGAAAGAGTTAAGGGAAGGAAGCTAGTACAGTTTTAGCCTCGAGACCTGGTATGGCTGCACTCAAGTAAGGAGAGATTCCTAAATAAGAGAAAGAATAAGTTGTCTGCCTGAGCTAAAGGCCCTTTCAAAATCTAGTAAATTAATGACAATGCCTACAGATTGGAATTACCCAAAGATTATGGGGTTTCTAACACCTTTAACATTGCCGACCTTAGTCCCTATTACCTTAAGGAAGAATTGAGTGAAGACTCGTCAGATTTAATCTTAAATCTAAATCAACCAAGAAGGAATGATAGGAATCAAACAACTGGACCTCTTATGTGTAGCCATGCCCAAGGCCTGGAAGGACTAATAAGGTAAATTTTCTTGCTCCAACTAACTCCTGCTGAGGCTAAGCTCATCCTTACTGCCGACTAATTCCTAATGTTGAGTCGAGTGACTTCATGTTTCTCAGAAGTCATGTACCAACTAGATGAAAGCTCTACTGATAGCTCGACCCCTCAAACACCTCTACTTGATCATAGCTGAGTCAACCTCTTGATCAACAACATTAGAACTGAGAAGTCGAGACCTCTAGTATATGTCCACGACCACTCCTTCTTAAATGAGCTCAGGTTTGCCCGGAACCTCTACTCGGCCCTCCATCCTAACCCTACTATTTTGGTTGTTTCTACTAGAAGCATCTCCAATATACTGCTGCTATGTATCTTAAACTTATATAAAGGAATTTGCAACGCCAATCTTTAATTTGAATTATCATTTGTACCCCTTATTATTCTTTGTACATTACTCATTTTGGATATTACCCTTTTTGCCTTTTCCATTTTGGGCAAGTTGTCTTAGTTTCTTTGGTATAAAACCCATTGTATATGTAGCTGCATTATCTTATCATCATCAATAAGCTGAATATTCTCCCATTGTGAACATTGCTCTCACTAAGCTTGTTTACTCTCTTCACTCTTATCCTAACCCTTAGACAAGACTAGGTGGCGAGTAACCTTAGCGCCCTTTCATACGTCATATCGAGTTGTGCTGTAAGTTTTCAAAAGTTCCATTGGTACATTACATCCTTTGGAGCTATTCATGGGTTTGCTTACTTTAACCCTTTCTATTCTTTCGCGTAACTTCCACTACCTTCTTCAAGCTTTCGGTAAGCTTAGACTTATTTTTACAACCGGCCTTATTTATCCGTAGCCTTGGCCCACATCAAGGATAGTGTTCTTGAAATACTTATGTGTTTGATCTTTTGATGTAAGAATTTAACAAAGTAACGAAGTTCATGCCAAGATCTCTTTCTTGTTTAAATGGGCTCCTTTTATGGATTTAGGCTAAATAAAGGTCTTATGCTTAGTGTGAGCCAACATTGAGAAAGGTTGGATCAAATGGGTCAATCTAATGAGCCTTATTCAAAACTTACCATGCCAAATTTCCCCTGATTATTCCTAATACATGACTTAACTCTTTGAATTCTATCACCATAGCTTAATGAGTTGAATCTAATTAATTAATGGGCTTAAAGTCCAAACTCGAATTTAGCCTTCTGCAAACTTATCCATAGATGTTAATACCCTCTCATATAATTTTTCCTCATGATTTAGTTAGTCATCTACTTTCTTATGACCTTTCTTTTAAGGTTTTCACCTTCTAAATTACCTTTTCAAAACAATAGGACCTACAGTAGTTTTACAGGGGAAACTTAAAAGAATCATTAACCAATATGATGAAAATATTTTTTTAATCTTTTTGAAAATGTGGAATACTTAGACAAAAAAGTAAAAATAAAAATGAAGTGCTCAAAGCTAATGTTTAGTTTTCAATACAGTATAGGATATTGTAAATAATATAGTATAACACAAAATTCTTGTTTTGTATATTATTATATGCAAGTACCATACTAGAATAGCAATTTTGAAAATTATAGTATTTATAGTATCTTATATTTATTTAACTATATTTTCTCATTTCATCACCATCTCAACTTTTGCTACTACTATTATATTGCCATTACTACCATCATCACATCACAACTATCGTTATTGACTCTTCACCAAAGCAAAGCGCCATGTTGCAATGGCATATATTTGTCCATTGGTACTAGCACTTGTGATGACAAGGTGATGGTTATGTAAGACTTTAGTGGTGATGAAGGTATAGTATGATGGAGGTGTAAGTAATGTAAATATTGTAGCAATTGGAATAAGGATTGTGGTGGTTATGGTAAGGGTAGCTTATAGTAATAGCAATTGTGGTAATAATGGTACAAAAGGTTCTTGAGGTACAATGGTGGTGGTGAGAGTGATTTAGTGGTGGTACGGTGGTAATAATGTGGAATATGGAGGCAATAATAGTAGCGATAGTGATCGTGGTCGTTTGATGTTAGCATTGGTGATCATAGTGGTCATGAGGTAGCAATGATGGAGATGGTAGTTCTAAGGTGGTGATAAAAAATAATTGCTTCCTTAGGATTTTGGTTAATAGATTATTAGTGTTATCACAAAATTTTGTGCCACTAAATGTAATGAACAAAAATCTAATGATCTATCCAGTATGAGATGTAGGAACTATAAGAGTTGGTACTTTCAAATTTTGTCAATTTAATGTCTAAACTTTATTTATTTGCAACTTAGTACATGTGTCGATTTGATTACAATGTGGTGTCTCCATTAGTAGGAAGCCAATAGTGTATGCACACACACTGGTGTTTATACTTTAGTTTTAATTGTGTTTTAGTTTCCTCTTTTTCAATTTTAGCATACCTTGGTGTTTGATCACTCATTAATTTGTCAAAATAAAAATATCTGATTTTTATAAATTGATAAATTATTTTCAAAATTTAATTAAGATTTTTTTTGTGTACATAATTTCATATGCATAACTTTCACATACGATGTTCAACTTTAATGAACGTTTATATCATTAGAAACCTAGTGAGACATACTTATTTAAAGATGTGGTCTACTATGTGTCCACCGACTACAAACATCAAGTAGAACTTTAAAATGGTCATATCTTGTAATTAGGTATCTTATGGCCTTATAACATGGATTAACAAACTTATTAGATAATATAGCTATATATGAGATAATATTTTGTTATAATTGCAATAGTGTTAGAATTAGCAATGTAATCAAGTTGAGTCGAACTGATATGGTATTAAACTCAAGATCGAGTATAGATTAAAAACTGGAAGCTTGTGCATGGCTTGAGTTCAACCAAACTCTAAATTCTAAGGTTGGGCTCAACTTGAAAATATATTTAACTCATTAGAGTTTGACTTAATTAGTTCAAATATTTTATAAATTTTCTCTAACCTACCTTAAACTGACTTATGTTTTAAAAAAAAATTATTAAAAATTAGATAAAGCTCGTTAAGCTCACAAGCCTAACGAGCTTAGTATTTTAAAGCTTAAGTGTAAGTCGATTTACTAATTTAAAAGCTCAACCACCTCGAGTTCGATTCGACTGTCTTCGAATTGAATTTGAGTAAAATTCAAACCGAACTCTAGTAGTTTGCGAATTGGTTTAGTTTATTTGCATTCCTACTTTGAATACTAATTTTTTCAAAATCTCCAATACTATAATCAGCAAAATAAACATGACAATAGTGCAAACATATGATTATTGAAAATCTCATAGTATAAGTTACCTAAAATTGTCATGTTGACTCAAGATTACAGAGTTGAAAATCATTTAATTTCCAGGTATACTAGTTTACACTACACTTTTTATAATTTTATAAATGAAGAACTTTTAAAAGGAAAAAAAAAAGAGAGAGAGAAACTGATTAGTGAAAAAAAATTGTGATTTCCCTATAATACTTTCACCATAGTAGTCCTTTATTTTCATAATTCTTTCATTTTCTATAACTTTCTTTTATTGTTCATGATAGATTACATAAGATGTGAATTTTCTTCTGAATTTTGCAATATTTCACGCATCATAATTATCATAATAAACTTATTTCTTTTGATTTAGATGACCTTTCCATCTTGTAAATATATTCTTAATTTTATAGTTTTTAGCAAATTTGCCGATTGGAAAAAAAAAGAGAGTAAATTTAGTAAATGTTAAATATACTAATTTATTGTTGTTTCAATTTTTATACAATTAGAGAAGTAGTTATTAGTTTTGTTAGATGTCAGTGGTGTAGTTTGTTGGAGTTTGTTTCAATTTTGTTAGGCTAATAGTTACGGCTTCTCTGTATATAAAGAGTAGTAGTCTATAGCTATAGGTAGTGGTGAAGAAACAAAGTCTTTCATACATTCTTTTTTTTGCATTTATGTTTACCTGTATTCTTTTCGCTGTTTCAGTTTTCGCAATCTCAGTTCAATTCACATTATTCCAAATTTGATTCCTGTTGCCATATTTTGTCATAGTATCAAAGCCTTTCTATAATTGATCAAAGATGACTACTTTGTTTGTTGAAGATATTAATTCTCTGTATTATGTTCATCATTCGGACTCATAAGCTTCAGTTGCAATAACTTTGATGTTGAATGGAATCAATTATAATATGTAGAGTCGATCTTTCATGCTTGCACTTTCTATCCGAAATAAGGAAGGATTTATTAATGGTACTATTTCGGTTCCTACTAAGATGGAAAAATTATATCCAACTTGGAGTTAGTGTAGTAGTCTGATTGTAGCATGGCTTCTTCAGTCAATTTTGTCTTTAATTGCACTGACATTGTTATACATGCAATCAATTAAGGAGATCTAGGACAAACTCAAAGTTCGATTCTCACAGCTTAATGACATAAGCATTTGTCAATTGTTGCACTTGTTAAGTAGCACAACATAAGGTATGCCCACTATTGATGAATATTTTACTAAATTAAGCATTATTTAGGAAGAATTGCGCAATTTTAAGCCTTTACCATATTGTTCTTGCGGTAAATGTGTTAGCAAATGTTTTGACAAATTTGTTGAGATGACACAAAAAGATTTTGTGTTTAAGTTCCTTAATGGATTAAATGAGGAATTTTCTGCTTTGAGGTTACATATTTTAGTGTTAAAGCCTCTTCCTACATTAGATGAAGCTTATAACCTTGTCATCAGGGATGAGTTTCAACAAGCTAACAGACCAAAGGATTTGATCTTAAATAATCCATCTGCTATGGTAAGTGTTGTTGATCGCAAATCAAGAAGTAGAAATAAGTTAGTATGTAGTTACTATTGAATGAAAGGGCATTTAAAGGAAAAGTGTTATAAGCTAATCGATTTTCTACTACATCTTAAGAACATTAATGCTACTAGACAGCATACTTTTGGTCTGACTCATATTGTTTCTAAAAATGTTTCTAGCAATGATTCTCTCAAATCAAGAAACAAAGTGGAGCATGTGCAAGTTGATGGAAGTATGTGGGAAATTAGAGGAGTTAATCTTTCACATGAGCAATTACTTAATTTGCTTAACCTGCTCAATGTTTCACAACATTCTGATTCAACAATAGAGATTTCAACTTCTTCTGGAGCTACTGTTACATAATAAGGATATATTGAAGGACATACATCTAAGAGTCATATGGTAGGTATTTTCAATCTTTCTTCTATTTTTAGTCAAGAGGATTTTGTTGTTTAGATCATAGACTCTAGCACTATAGATCATATGGTTAGGTCAATTCATATGTTCTGTTCATATACTGCGGTGAAGGAACGTTATGTTTATTTGCCTAATGGACAAAAGATTAAAGTGACTCATTTGGTACAATGGTTTTCTCTTTAGAGTTGGTTTTGTTCAATGTTCTATTTCTTCCATCTTTTTAGTATAACCTTATTTCTGTTACTAAACTAATGGAAGATAATACTTATGTGGTGCTCTTTAAGAGAAATGTTGCTTTGATTAGGATTCTTTCAATCAGAAGATGATTGGACAAGCTAAAGTTGCAAATGGCTTATACTTGTTGAAGTAAGAGATTGACACTACTAGTCAAACTAAGAGTATTTTTTTATTAAACTCTTCCGTGATGAGTACTATTTTAAAACATTTGTCTAGTACATTTGATCCTTAGCATTTTCATCTTAGGCATCAGTTTGATGTTTAAATGAAGAAATTGAATCAATTAGATTCGAATGTTAGTTGTAAACAATTTGATTGCATTATATGTCCATTGGCAAAACAGAAACGAATTATGTTTCCTATCCATATACAAAATACTTCAGTTGCTTTTGAATTGATTCACTTAGACGATTGGGGTCCATACTATGTTTCTAATATGGATAGTTATCGCTCAGACATAAGCATGATGTTTCTTCTATTGTCCTAGCCTTTTGTCAAATAGTGACTATACAATTCAATTCATAAGTTAAGATTGTTAAGAGTGACAATGCAAAGGGATACTTATTATCAGAATTTTATTCTTCTACTGGGATTATACATCAAACATCTTGTGTTGAAACCTCGTAACAGAATGGTATTGTAGAGCATAAACATTAACACCTAAGCTCCACAACCAAGCCTTTATTGTTTCAAGTTAGTCTTCCCTAATGATTCTAGGGTGATGTTGTGTTTACAACAACTCATGTCATTAATCGATTACCAATTGATGCCTTAGACGGTTTAACACCTTATCAATTATTGTTTGGTAAAGTACTAAAGTTTGGTTATTTTTGAGTGTTTGGATACTTGTGTTTTGCTTCTACAATTACACGAAGGAGAGCTAAGTTTGAGTCGAAGGCTCATCCATGTGTTTTTCTTAGCTATCTAATTGGTGTTAAAGGGTATAAAGTGTATGATTTGGTGACACAAAAGGCTATTGTCTCTAGGGATATCAAATTTGTGGAACATGTTTTTCCTTTCCAACTAATCAATTCATTAAGTCAAAGCTCTTCTTTCTTGCTCCTATCATTACCATCTGTAAAATCAGTATCATATATGGATTGTATTTTTTCTTTGTTTCCAGTGGAGTCGGATGTCTTTGGACAACATAATCATGATTCTTCTTCTCTTAATTCTATTGAACAATTGGGCACTGAAGTGAGGCATAATACTAGACCATACAAGTTGTCTTTATACCTCAGTGATTATCATCATAGTTCAGTAAGAACTACTTCTTCTACGTATTCTACTACTTATCCTTTACATCAAACGTTGTCTTATGACTCTTTATCATCCGAAGGCTTTTAGTGTTCAATTTTCTCGACATTATGAGCCTTCTAGTTATGATCAAGCCAGATAGTTTGATCGATGGTGTAAGGCTATGAATGAAGAATTGGTAGCTTTAGAAGCCAATAACACATGGACTATTGTTAATTTACCAACCGAAAAGCATGCTATTGGTTGCAAGTGGGTTTATAAGCTCAAGACTAAAGCAGATGGTTCTATAGGCAGGTACAAGGCTCGTCTTATTGCTAAGGGATATAGTCAAAAGGAATGCTTCGACTATACAAAAACTTTTAGCCTAATAATTAAACATACTACAGTAAGGATGTTCTTTTGTCTAGCTGCAATTTATAACTAGCACGCGCATCAAATGATTGTGCATAATGCTTTTCGTAATGGTGATCTTCATGAAGAAGTGTACATAGACATACCACTAAGCTTGGCTATTTCTGATTCCTTACTGTCTTCTGGTAAGATTTTCTATAAATTAAACAAGTCCCTTTATGGACTAAAGTAAGCTTTTCGATAGTAAAATGCTAACCTCACTCAGTCCTTGTTGACATACAGGTTTAGATAATCCCATTGTGACTATTCTCTATTTATCAAAGGTTTTGGTGATGATATGGTTATGGTCTCAGTGTATATGGATGATATTGCAGTAGCAAGTAAGCGTCTTAATCTTGTTGATCACTTTAAGTCTTTTATGCATACTCAATTCAAAATAAAAGACTTAGGAGTTCTTAAGTATTTTATAGGTATTCAATTATCTCGATCACACCAAGGGCTTGTTCTTTCTCAGTAGAAGTTCACATTGGATTTACTTACTGACATCGATATGCTTAGTTCTAAGCCACTTCTACTCCTATTGTTGTAAATCATCGGTTGTTGAAGGATGATTCTTCTCCTTTAGTAGATGCTCCTTCTTATCAAAAGGTTATTGGTAAGTTGTTATACCTATGTATCACCCATCCTGATATTACGTATTCAGTCCATATTCTCAATCAGTTTATGGATTGTCCACGGCATGTTCATCAGCTTGCACTTCAACAACTATTAAGATATGTTAAAGGGACTATTGGGCAGGATGTTTTCTTCTTTGCTCACAATGATTTGGTTTTGCACAGTCATAATGATTTGGTTTTATGTACTCATAATGATAGTGATTGTCCACAATAGTTTGTTTCTTTGATTTCCAATTCAATAACAAATTACCTAGAAATACACAAAAGCCCGTGGTAGACCTCCATCTTGAAGGCCCGGGGAAGGCCCGGGGAGGGGGGGTGTTAAATATACTAATTTATTGTTGTTTTGGTTTGTTATATAGTTAGAGAATTAGTTATTAGTTTAGTTAGATGACAATGGTATAGTTTGTTGGAGTTTGTTTCAATTTTGTTAGGCTAACAATTACGATTTCTCTATATATAAAGAGCAGTAGTCTATAACTGTAAGTAGTGGTGAAGAAACAAAGTCTTTCATACATTCCTTCTTTCACATTTCTGTTTTCCTATATTCTTTTTGTTGTTTCAGTTTTCTTTAATCTCAGTTTAATTCGCATTATTCTAAATTTGCTTCCTATTATTGTATTTTGTCAATAAATTTTCACTATTTGAAAATTGTCATACCTTATGAGGTTTAAGAGCCAATATCAAAGTACTTAAGGGAGGTATAACAAAAATTACACTATGTGAAAGTGTATCATTTGATAAGTCGGGAAATTCATGTTTCTAGACAAAGTGACACTCAATTTGCAAATTATGACCAATTCAAAGAAAGAAATAGATGAAGAAAGAAACATTAAAATATCTTAATTCAAACGTTAGGCCATTTAGTATTAAAAAAAAAAAGTTGGGTCGATTTCAAGTACAAGAAGGGTTTTTAGCAGGTTTTGGGAAACCCTAAGGGGTATAGAGAGGGCTTTTCATAGGTTTTTAACTCATTGCCAAAAACAAATGAGATAGTAATAATTAACAACTTCAATTATTATTTATTTGAACATTATAATTTAATA
Source organism: Lumnitzera racemosa (assembly GCA_024138005.1). Lineage (NCBI taxonomy): Eukaryota > Viridiplantae > Streptophyta > Magnoliopsida > Myrtales > Combretaceae > Lumnitzera > Lumnitzera racemosa. The sequence goes on from JAMXBC010000006.1 coordinate 15,429,168, forward strand.
CTATTTATTCTTATTTTTAATAGCACTATTAATAATTACAAAAGGATATCACATGATTTAAGAAGGTATATGGGGATGGATAGTGAAAAGAGACAATAACTATTCCTTTGTAAAGTAAGACAATGGCTATTCCATATGTAATGTGGATTATTTATCATTCCTTGCAAAATAAGATAATAGATAATAAGAGAGAAGGTATTCTAAGGCAATATGTGTTCTTGTGTTCTTATGAGCTAAACACCATATAAGGTATTCTCTCATCAAACATTTATGGTCCTTGGTCGGCCTTGTAATTTTATCAAACAATGAGGGGGAGTCTTTCTAACGGGTTATTTAGTCTTAAACATTTTTTGTACTAAAGTTTAACAATAGAGGGAAGATGAAATTGAATATAAATGAGTGAAAACGAAAAGAGAGAGATAGAGTCTTTTGTTTGAGCATATATCACCAATATGATAATATAACTCCAAATAATTTATCACATATTTCTTTCACAAAATTGTAATCTATAATAAGGTTCTTAATATAAATAACAACACTTCTTTAATATGATTTAGAGGTTTTACTTTCTACAATGAGCAAATTGGTTGAAGTTTTAAATGTGCACTAAGAATACTATATCTTATTACCCTTAATATTATGTCCCATATACCTTAGAGTACATATTTTAGGGAGGTACATGATATAGAGATTTTGTACCATGTATCACATATTCTATCATATAGGAGTAAGTTATAGAAAATTGAAACTGAAACAAGGATAACTTTTAATGCCTATGTAAAGACTTGCCCAACTATACATGATAAAAAAAGTTTCCAAGTTAAGATAGAACTATCCATGCTCGATCCATAATAAAAGTACATGAAAAATTATAGAACTAAGAAAACCCATAATTTTCTCTTTCCAACTTACTTTTTAGAGGTGCCATTACAATTTTACACTACTTTTAATCTTGTCCAGCAATTTTTCTCGACTTTTGAAGAGACAATATGAGGCTTGAAAGTTGAAAAACGTTCTTTTGATTTCCTTGCGTTTCTTTCTTCCACTATTTTAAGTATTCAAATACAGCATTTTTTTTCCCTCCTCTCTTTCTGTTTCCTTCTATTGCCGCCAAGGTCTCCACGACAAATATACCGTTCATGTAAACCCGTACAATCCATTATCACATGGATATGATATTCATTTGACCGATCTACATCTTTGTCACAATCGTTCAACAAGAAATCCTCTTTTCGCTATTATATCTAACGTGGTTATAGCGTTGCCTAATCAATAATAATGTAATGAATATGAGGGATTTAGGGCTTCCCGAAATCTAATTCCAAGGAGGGAATTTTCATAGTAGATTTAATAATTCGATTACTTTAATGAGGCTATCGTTAACCATGAAAAGACTAATACAAAATGTTCTTGACTTCAAAGTAAATTCTAATAATTCCTAGACGAAAATTTTTCAACTAAAAAAAGTCTAAAAGATTAGAAGTCCGTATTTTAGATTCCAGATAACGAAAGCTATTCCTACATATAGCTACAATTCATGTTTGTGCTCGTTATACATTTTTTGTAGGCAAATGCTCAATGGAGCCTAAGAATTTACGAAGAAAAGGAAACTACAAAGGCTTCTAATCTTGTTTATATCAACAAAGTTGAAACATCCATATGATCATCTCAGGCTCAGCCTTTTAAAAAACAAGTTCATCTTATTACATAAGAGCCAATTGAATTGTAATTCAATAAGAATAAAATGGAAATGCAATAATTATAACATTTTCATTACATTATTTAATTGAGATACAATAACATAAGAAATTAAACTGGAATAAAATAACAATATCTATTATACCCCTAATGGATAGTGGCAAAGTCATGTTTACATGGATAGGGCCATTTATGACAGATGGGCATGCATGTTTGTCAAAGATGACAAATATAGACTATGAATAACAATAATTCAGGAAGATATATACATAAATTGCTATTCAATATTTTGTATAATAGTAATTCATACAATAATAGCTATTTGGTTTTTAAAGTTGAACTAAATAACATAATGGTAACTTTACATCAAATAAAAAGAAAATGGAATAGCTATTTGGTTTTTGAAGTTGTTTCTCTTCTAGAAAAAGCTAAATTGGTTGAAACATGTATAGTGAAATTCTCCTCCGAATGATGTGTGCTCTATCTAATGCATTTTTAAACATATAGAAATTACACGTGCAAATGCTTATCTCAATCCGCATCACTTCTTGGTACTTTCTTTCGTGATAAATGCATATCACCTCTATTTTCAAAACGAATAATTGCTACCCTACGTATAACTACCTCGCCTTCTCACATGATGTCTTTTATTCTCAAAATTTTCTCGTCCTTCTTTTTTCTAATTAATTATATTATTTAATGTGTTGATTTTGATGTAATTATAAGTTATATATATATATATACAAGAAATTGATATTCTAAAGTTACTTTTTCTTTTCTTGAAATTCTCTAAAATTACAAATTAATAGTTATTATCGTCTAGATAATAAATAAGTGATGTTTTAATAATATATCCAAATCCTATATATATATATAGTCCCAACATGATGTTTGACTAGTGTATCCACCAATTATAGTAATTTAACACTTAAGGATACAGTATAAATGGAAACATGTATTTACTGATTATATTATAAAATTTAGATAATTTTAACAATTGATTTATAAATTGAGGGAAATTTAGAGTAAAAATTAAATTGATGGAAATTGAGAGAATAGAGATTGAGAAGATCCAATTGTTTCTACTTAGATGTATTATTTTAATACCATGAAACAATATTATGGGATAATAAAATCACCATCCTTATTTTTTAAGGCATTTGTAACGTTGGTGTGTGGTCTATAGTACTACGTAGAAGCCGTAAGGTTCTCCTATTTATAGGGCGGCTTTTCTTTTTCTTTATGTTCCAAAACGCTTACATTATGGATATAACAGGAACAAACAATTAAATATGCATGTTTATTGAAATATATTTAACTTGGGTTGGGTTGGGTTGGGACGCACAATGCGAATAATCCGTGTAAGATACTGGATAACGTAATACGTATTCGCAATCCTATCGACACATTGCCTCTTAGACTTTGTTGTTTTATATCGGGTTTTGATACACATTGCGAAAATTACAGTTCATAATTGTTAAAAATCAGCTATTCAACTAATCGTTTTCTTTTTATTTGATCACATCTGTAACGTAAAACCATGTGACCCAATGCAAGATTATAATGCTGCTAACTTTCGGTACATAAATCCGTTCTCCTTAATCACCATTTCTGTTTCAAATATAACCATTCTCTTGAGAAGTCGTCCCACATTATTATCAATTATCACAAATACTTTATGATTGGCACAATTTGATTGCTGTAATGAATGTATATGGATCGTGTATCAATCTGTATTATTCAAATTGGAATTGAAAACACATTTGAAGTGATAATTTTGCGTAATACACATTAGCTAGCATCATCACTGAACAAAGCTGAATTTTTCAGATATATACCAACTCCAGACATTTGATTTTGTGATCAATAATCCCAAGTATCTTACCCATTCTAGGACACATGATATGACCTTTGTTCCGTCTTATAATTTTTATTGTACCAATCGCCGTGCATGCGTGATATTTGAGACACCGAAGGAAGTTGGATCCAACAACACCACCTATTATTCTGCACTTCTGTTTCCTAGTGCTAGTTGTTTTTATGGCTATGACCAGATTTCAGCTAGGACTACACTAGTGGAATACAGTCTACAAGGTTTTGACAAAAGGGTTAGTTTTGGAATCTTAAGGAAAGAGAAGGGGCTTTCCCGGTAAGAGGAGAACACGGGGATCAAGATGAAATTTTTCGAGGGTTTCCGAGGGCCCGAGTGGGACGAAACGCCGGGAAAGTGCTCGTGTCGCCTCGAAGTGGAGAATTTGGAAAGACAAATGTATTTTTAGAACGCTTCGTTTGTTTATTAATTGTTTTGTACATAATAAAACCCTCTAAGGGTTTGGGGTAAGGCTAGGGTTAGGGTTTGTGTTTTGGGTTCTGTGTCGTGGGATGAGATGGAACTTAGGATTGGAACACTAGACTAAGTAGGGGTAATTAGGCTTGTTTGAGGAAAAACGTAGTATAAATCAACGTAGTCAAGGTAATAAAATAATTTAATAATAAACAATAAGCAGAAAACAAACAAGAAATCTAGAGAAAGAAATACACGATGTATTACATTGATTATATAGAGGAAGATTAGGGTTTTAGCTTTCGTGATCCAACCTTTGCTTCCTGATGTCATAAAAACTGAGGAAAATTTTTGCGTGTCTGCGTTCTATTTGTTGCGTAAAGAGCGACCAAAATACGAAAATGCTCTTCCTTTGCTGGGACGTAGACACGTAAAATCATATCGAGTTCGTAAGAATTTTGCAAGGACATTTTATCGTCGCATATTTGACTTAGTTTTTTTGTACGAGAAAATCTAATGGTACGATATAACTATGTGATCTGATTGTTTGTTAATTATATCCTTGATGACCGTGTTCGAGGAAGTTCACTGCGTGTGTTCTCGTTGGGATGGACTTAGGATCCTTAAACTAGTAGGGATGGGCTTATATCTTTTGTAAATCGATGTTAGAATTATTCATGAAAACATATCAATAACTTCTTTCAAATCTTGATAAAACAAAAAAAAAAATGGAAAATTCTTTCCAAACATAGAGAATATTATATCAACAAAAAGGCATTATTAAACATATATTAAAAAAAAGTTAAATTCTTTAATAAATTTGATGAATACCTTGGTACATTTTTTAAGAAGCCCCAAGGAAAAAAAGAAATTTACAATTTTCAAATATATATATAGTGAAGTTAATAGCAAAGCTTAAACTATAAAACATTATCAATTGGAGTTATTTTCCCTAAGTTTTTTGTTTGTCTCTTATACATTTAAGACTATAAAATTGCTCTTTCCTTTTTTTCTTTTTTTTTTTTTTTTTTTCACACTCATAATCATCTCATCAAGTGTCATTTTCCTCATCACTACTCTAACGTCATGTTTAGCAAGAGCATGATACCCTTTAAATAGAAGACAAAAGAACTTTAATAATTAAGGTGTCTTTTGATCTATTTAACCCAAAGTTCATCAAAACTTCAAGATCAATTATGCTTCGAAGGGAAGCAATGGATGGCTTCTAGGAAAACGGCTGCACTAAGAAACAAAATCATGCAATATATTATGACAAAAAGGATAATACCTCAATATAAAAAGTTCTCACTAAATCATGACAAGGTGCTATCAAAGCAATTCATTAGTCGAAAAGGTGAATTTTTGCCTAGTATAATTTTGGACTTATGTAACATAACTAACGAGGACATTAGTTTTACAAATGAAAAAATTATAATATCCCTCAAACAGAAAGTGAAAAAACTGTAATTATTAAGATACCTTTTAGTGTACTTAACCTAAAGTTCATAGGAAATTCAAGGTCAACCATACTTAGGACGAAACAATGGATGACTTTTTGGAAAACAGTTACACTAAGAGATAAAACTGTGCAATATATCATGTCAAATCAAATAATACTATAGTAGGAGGAGTTTTACTTGAGCCATTATAACGAGACTTACATAGCACATATATGAACACTACATTCAAATTCTAGCATCTATAGGGTTATTTTTAGATTTTAAAGTTATAGGAATGTTATAATTTAGTGTAACTAAGGTATAATTTTATATATAATTATAAAGATTCATTAAAGTTGGATTATTTTTTAGTTAGAAAGCTAAATCCATGTATTTAAGTAAATATTATATTTGTTGCATGTATTTACAAGTTCAAATATACAATCTAACAACTATTGCACTATTAATTGTTTTTGGTTGTTCATAGTATCTCAAGGCTCTAATAGACTAGATAGGTAGGACATAAGCTCGATATTTATCACCTATTGAGAGTCGAACATTTGAAATTAAGGGGTAGTAGATTAGGTGCTACCTTCCACACATGGGTAGATGGTCATGGATATGATCAACTACTTATATATGGATCGAGCCTTCCAAATAAAAGTCTATAGCTAAGTCACACTAATGATATGGAATACGAGTGTAGAATGGTTAATTAGTGGTTAATACTAATAGTTAAATTAGTATTAGACTATTTGACTTTTACAGCCTATGGATCTGAGAGTCGACATCATAATCATGCATCTAGGTATCTATTGATTCTATCCCAGGGCACTGGATTTATTTATGATTGCTACCCCACTTAAACAGGATAATTAATCGGGAATGTGTATGCTGTTTACGATTTTTTTGTTCATTACTATTTCTATTTAAGTATGCATATATTATATAATGGGTATTGTCCTGTGCCTCCTGTGTCTAGTCTTAAGCTTAAAGTTACGATATTACGAATTTCTAGCTTAGTGACACTCATTTAATGGACATTATATGTATGATTTCCCGATGAATTATTACGAATTACAAATTTGTGAACCAATGAATATTTTGTCAATTTGAAAGATGACATTGATAATATTGTATTGTGATATCAGCTACAGGTCTTTGAGTTTTGCATGTTCCTTCGAGAGTAGGAATATGTGGCAAGGTTATTCTTGCATTATCCTACTGAATTTAGAGCAATATGACAGTTCTATAAAGGGTAAAAATAATTGATTGATTATTTAAAACAATATTAGATTATCATAAAATCATATCAAATATTGTATGTTATACCGGACTCACTTTTAACATTTGAGACATTTCAATGATAATTTTCCATCCTTTATAAGTGTAGATGCATAGATGTGCAAAATTTCTCAATATTTAGTTAAGTTTGTATCTTTTTGTCATGTTTATACAGATACCAAACTTGCATCAAACAGAATATTATTGGAAGGAAGTATAATGTGGGATTCATCGTAGGCAAGAGCTTCATAATATAGTATACTACTCTCCAAACTTGATATTTGGTTAGAAGCAAAGCGGGTAAAGGCTGTTGACAATCAAATAGGCCAATATATCGAACAACGACCGGTCATTCTCATGCCACGCAAATGGGTGTGTCAAAAGGCTAAAGAAAAAATTTTAGGCCATTGTGATTCTAAGGATACCACAAGTTAATAAATGATTAGTTCCTTCAATTTGGGTGTAACCCCTAATTTAAGACACTCCTATTACCTGATGTCCGGAGTTTGATGCTTCGACATCATAAAATATGATCTTACGATGTATTAAAAATAATGGGTAATTCAGTAAGGGTTAAGATATAATTCATCACTTTTGAATTATAAAATTAATATGTTCGGTATTAGCAAAGAAGAAGTACACGTTACTATAATCTTGAAGATACTGAGCTAAGTATAATTCTAAAACATCCCATTACAATTAATACTTCTATGGATCCCCATTTATCTCTGATTCGACCCTCGATCCCTTCTCAACTCCAAATCAACCCCCTGACGTCAAATTTCTTTTCATATGCGTGTTTCAAAGTCCAAGTGCCTGCAGAAAAAATCAACCCGTGGCTTCTTTTTCCTTTAGGTCAACGAAAAATATTGTGGTATATCAATTATTTTATCAAATAGCAAAACGTTAGTTGTGTTTTTTTATCCCATGTAATCTAATCTAGCCAAAGCTAGCCACTTATAATATAATGATGCTTTGACTTCTTTGCAGTGGCCACAACTGATGAATTGTTCAAAACCATGCTTGTGTTTGGTGGAGTTAAGACATTCTCATTTTTTTGGATATTTTCGGGTTGATTTAATAGCTGCATTATTCAGATCTCTATGTCTCTTTGGCACTAAACGAGTAAAAATCAAACAATAAGGTATGCTCAAAACGCATAAACCACCCCCATCTTTACTAGTACGTACAAGTTATGTGCTCCTAGAATCTCTCTAGTCTCGAAAGTCATCCGTAGGAAAAAAATTTCATCGATAATAATTATGGCAATGATAATTCGATGTGTAATAGTGATAGTGGACGGTTATAAAATATTAATCAAAATTTTATTAGTATTAATATTGTAAAACCCAAATTAAAAATAATTAATAAATTAATTTGAGCGAATTAAAGGAAATAATTTTATATATATATATATTTAACCTTTGGTATAGCATGTAATTGAGAATTAAGTGTCGGGGGGCAAAATGGTCATAAGAAAAGTTTCAAATATCGATATAGCTTGTTATTATACTTTAATGCTAAGGGGCATTTTAGTCTCAAAAAAAAAAAGGAGTTACACTTCCATTAATCATCTAAACATACATTACAATTACCAAAACTCCCTCTCATAAAAACTTACGTTATCTTAATCAAGTAAGTTATCCTTCTATCTTCATTCTGCCTTTTTCAATTTATACTTTTCGAGTTCTTTTAAGTTTTGGGAATGGAGGTATAGTTACCGTTAGTGTGGTGGTGGTAGTGATGCGGTTGTGATGTAACTACATTTTGATGGTGTCGCGAAATGGTGTAAGGATATGCAGTATGTGTATACCGTGTCTTGTATGGGTGTATATATATCATGGAATTCCTATGTATGTATATGTGTGAGAGTTATGGTTTTAAGTAGTATGTAGATTGGAGAAGCGATATGCTCCGTATGTGTATGTGTAGGACAACATGCTAAGACTTATATGAATGTCGGTATCACGTGTGTTAATATTAGGAACATGTTGGGAAGATATATGGAATATGGTTTAGAAACTTAGAGTATGGAGTTGAAGGTAGAGTTAAGGAGGGAGAAGTATCGAGTCGTGAAATTATTAAATTCTAAGCTAACTTTTATCTTAGACAAGAACTGGAAAACGCGTAGTGTTGAACTGACTTGGGATAGGAACTTCAGATACGGGATACGTATTTGTTGAATATCTATGTTAGGTTAGCGAACATAAATTATACTAATTGAAACTTAAACTTAATCGTGTTGTTAATTGTACTTAGCTTCAACCACCTATTGGTTGAGTCTAGTAGTGTGTATGAGGCACTTGGTAATCTTTGTGCGACATTGTTTCTGATAGAATCCCGTACTAAAAGGACCCAAGTATAATTAGATTAGTTTATGGCACTTGGGTGTTGGGGAGTATCCAACACCAATACTTATGTAATATCTATATATATTGCTTGTTACGGGTCATGAATAACCCCAAGTCTCAAGGCACTGAGACTGTAATAGTTGTAGGCCTAAATGAAATATTAAATCTATTGCTTATTGCATTTAGTAACAATATTTGTGTGTGTGTTTTGACTGATACTCGTGTTGCATGCTCATGTGAATGGTATCTTGTACAAAGCTTGGCTCATCCTACGAGGATTGTTATTTTTCAGCTGCAGGAACATATTATGAGGTTGATGATGGGGTTTATGCAGATGATTATAGATTTAACTATCTGTACTATGATGAGCAAAGGGATTATTACTACTTTGATGATAGAGCTAGGGCACCTTCGTTTAATTGTAGGGGAGGGCTTAAGATTGTAATTATTTTCTTTAGAATTACTTATTGAGACTTATGTGGTTATGGAATCGCCTGTGACTCCTATTGCTAAGTTGGGTAGGTTAATTGTAGTTGGTGCTATAAAATTCCAGTTTATAATTTAGAGTCCTTTCGTATTTTATGGAGTTTGAGTGGATGTTATTTCACTCTTATTTAAATTCGAGGTTGTTATTTTATGAATTGGAAAAATTTCATGTTATTCTCTTGTGGATTTTAAACAAGTTGCAAGTTCCTAAATGCTTGACGTATCGGTAAAAATTGGGGACATATGGCAAGGTTGTAGCGTCTTAGGTCCCAAGGTGTTACAACTTTTAGTGGTATCAGAATCTAAATTAAATATCTTTAAGGAAATGGGAATAATAACTTATAAGTGAATAGCATTTAAGTGATCAAAACCCATCACCCCCTTCATCATGAGCATAATTAATGAGGATCGAGTGATCAGTGCCCATCACCTCCTTCATCATGAGCATGATAAGAGAGAATTAAGCAAATAGCAGTCGCTACCCCCTCCATTACGTCTGTGATGAAGCGAATGATCATTATTGGAGTGAAATTTTCACTCTTCTTCACGATTGTGATTGAACATCTGGGAGTAATCCCCTCCCCCCTCCATCACAGCCGTAACTAATGGAGATGTAATAGAAAAAAAAAAAAAAGGGAGAGAAGGAAAGAAAGAAGAAGAAGAAGAAAAGGAAGCTTGGGTAGCTAAGGGTTAGGCTTGAATCTGAGAATAAATTCTTAAGTATTTAAATTTTGTCTTCAAGTTACCCTATGTCCTCTTAGTGTTCCTTGTTGCCTTATCATTCATTATTTCTTTTGTTTATCCTTCTCCTAACCTTCTTTTGGTTGATTGCCTGTGTTTCCATCCTTTAAATGCTACCTAAGAAAGCAGGTTCAAGTTCTTCTCAACCTCAAGACTACCCAATTGAAGGGCAAGGTGCTCAGGGTAGTCAGAATGTGCAGGGAAGCCAGGGTATTCGGGAGGCTAGGGTATTCAGGAAAGTTATGGATTACCTAGCATATGGAAGCAGCAGGACCGACAGGGGTATAGGCTTATGGAGGTCGATGCAGTACAGTTATCGAATGCTATGAACAATCTGGTGGGTGCTATGGTCTAGCAACAAAAGCAAATTAGACAAGATGTACAAATGATCCAGGCTAACGCCGATGCCTAGCGTCAAGGGAGGCAAGCAGTCCAACAGCCTGGGATGGAACGTTTCCTAAAAGTGGCTAAGGAGTTTGATCTTATGCCTGATGATGCTATTGCTGTTGAGGAGTAGATCAGGTAGATAGAGAAAGGTTTTGCTATAACTAAGGTTCTATACGATAAAAAAGTAAACTACACATCGTTCATGCTGAGGGGAGATGTATTGAAATGGTGGGATGGTGCCCCACGCATAGAGCATAATTTGGGGGCTTGGACTTGGGAGAGGTTCAGGAATAGATTTTTTGAGCATTTCATTCCCTCTAGTGTAAGAGAATAGATGCAATTGGCATACTAAACTCTCCAGCATGGAAGTAAGATTGTAGCAGCCTACGAGGCCGAATTGGATCGGTTGACCCGTTTTATTCCTAAAGCTTCTAAAAGGGATGATTAATCAAGGATTAACAAGTTTGTTCATAGGTTAGAGCCTAACCTATAAGAGAAAGTTGCAACCTTTCAACTTAAGGCTTATGTGGTAGCAATTGATAAAGCTAAGTGTTTAGAGCAACTTATGAAGAGGAAGCAGGACCAATTAGCTTATAAGACAAAGTTGGCCTGAAGGAAAAGGCCCATGCCAAGTTATGTGATGCCAAGGTTAGATAGAGCAATAGACCAGTTTCAAGGGTGGTTATTAGATAAGGTAGAGATAGGGCAATGGTAATGTAACCCAAACTTACAACGTTAGCAGTACTAGTTCAAACGAGAGCAATTGCACCAGCTGTCAAGTGCACCTGATGTTTTGGTCCTCATGAGGTGTCATCTTATAAGTGGGTAGCAGGAGCGTACTTTCTACATAAGAAGACAGGACATTTGAGTAAGGATTACAAAGAGTTTATCATCCTATACTAGGGGTTTTGTTATAGTCATGGTCAAAGAGGACATTGTATGGTAGATTGTAGGGATATAGGGAGAGAAGCAGCCTAGGGAACACTAGTTGTAAGACCCCAGCCAATTCCCAAGGTGACTCGTCCTCAACTAGCTGGCTTATGGTAAAGAGCTCCAGCCCGCATCTTTGCACTTCAGCACCAGGACACCACTTATGATATGGATACCATGGCAGGTATGCTCTTTGTCTTATCTTATAGTATTTATGCACTTTTTGATACTAGTGCTTCCCACTCATATGTGGCTGAGTCTTTCGTACATGTGTGTGGTTTGCATGTTTCTGTCTTAGATACTTGCTTGGTTGTGAATACCTTGTTAAGGAGGGGAATGGTTTTAAATGGAATTTGTAAGGATGTAGAGATAATGGTTGAGGTAAAGGTTTTAGCAGCAAACTTGTTAGTGTTGGAATTATCAGATTTTGAAGTCATCCAGGGGATTAATTAGCTATCAAAGCACTATGCTACACTTGATTGTTATACTTGAGTAGTATCCTTTCAACCCTCAGGAGAAGTACCCTTCAGTTATGGAGTAGAAACTCAAAGGCTAACTCGATGTATTTTATACAAATTGTCGGAAAGGCCTACTATAGCAACCTTAGTATCAAAAGAATGCAAACTTGAGTCAAAGTTACATTTGACACTAGTAGTACAAGAGTATCAAGATGTGTTTCCTGAAGACTTATCGAGTATTCTACCTAACAAGGAAGACGAATTCAGAATTGATCTAATTCTAAGGACAAAACCTATTTCAAAATCGGCTTACCAGATGGCGCCTACCGAGTTAGTGGAGCTTAAGAAGTAGTTGCAAGAGATACAAGATAAAGGCTTCATTAGGCCTAACTCATCACCTTAAGGGGATCTGGTACTGTTTGTGAAAAAGAAGAATGGAAGTTTGCAGATATGCATTGACTATCAGGAGTTAAATCAGGTCACGATAAAAAACAAGTTCACCCTTCCATGGATCACTTACCTCTTTGATCAGTTATAGGGTGCATAGGTCTTTTCTAAAATAGATTTGCGTTTAGGGTATTATCAGTTGAAAGTCAAGGCTGAAGATGTAGACAAAACGGCTTTCAGAACCAAATACGAGTTGTATGAATTTCTAGTAATGCCTTTCGGTTTGACAAACGCTCCAGCAATGTTCATAGACCTCATGAATCAAGTATTTAAGGAGTACCTTAATAAGTTTGTCATTGTTTTTATTGATGACATCCTTATTTACTCCAAGAATAAGGAAGAATATGAAGAGCACTTAAGGATTGTATTTGGAAAGTTGAGGGAAGAAAGGTTTTACGCTAAGCTTGGCAAGTGTGGCTTCTGGTTGGAGCAGGTAGCTTTCTTAAGTCATATAGTAAATCAAGAAAGGTTTTACGCTAAGCTTAGTAAGTCATATAGTTGTCGACCTAAAGAAAATAAAGGCAATTGTTAAGTGGCCCAGACCTTCTACGATGTCAAAGGTTAGAAGTTTTCTAGGGTTGGCTGGATATTATTGAAAGTTTATGGAAGGCTTTTCTAAGATTGCAACGCCTTTGACCTGATTGACTCAAAAAGGGGTAAAGTTTGTATGGGATGACAATTATGAAGTAAGCTTCCAGCAGTTGAAGGACAGATTAGTGATAGCCCCGATACTGACCTTACCTCACAGTGGGGAAGAGTTGTTATTTCTAGTAACGCCTCCATTCAAGGGTTAGGGTGTATTCTTATGCAGAATGGTAGAGTTATAGCATATGCGTCTCGCTAGCTGAAGCCATATAAGAAAAATTACTCAATTCAAGACCTAAAATTGGCAGTTATAGTACATGCATTGAAACTTTAGAGACACTAGCTAATGGGAGAGAGGTACAAGGTGTACATTCAAGAGGTAGTGAGATTGCATAGGGTACTGGCGTCTATCACATCTAATAGGGACATCGGTTTGTTAGTCACTTCTAGAAAAGCTTATAAAAGGCTTTAGGTACTAATCTACAATTTAGTGCTACTTTCCATCCATGGACAAATGATCAGTCAGAGCAGAGTGCACCATCAGATTCTAGAAGACTTGTTGAGAGCGTGTGCGCTTGACTTCGACAAACATTAAGACGAGGATTTAGCTTTAGTGGAATTCGCTTATAATAATAGCTATCAAGCCACCATTTAAATAGCTCCATTTGAAGTACTTTATGGTTAGAAGTGCAGATCGCCTATTCATTGAGATAAAGTAGGTGAGAGACAGTTAACGGGACTGGACTTGGTGCAAGAAGCAGTGGATAAAGTTAGGCTAATTCGTCAAAGGATGTAAACTGCCCAAAGTAGGCAAAAGAGTTATGCCGATAAGTGGCGTCGCCTCCTAAAGTTCTAAGTAGGCGAGGAGGTACTATTGAAAGTTTCCCTAGCCAAAGGTGTAGTCAGATTCGGCTTGAGGGATGAATTGAAATTGAGGTATATAAGCCCTTACAAAATCATAGAAAAGATTGGTAAGGTAGCGTATAAGTTAGAGCTTCCACCATGGTTAGAGGATGTGTACAACGTTTTTCATATATCAATGTTGAGAAAATATAAGATACCTAGTTCGTATCACACAGAAGAACCACACGTGCAAGTAGTAGAATTAGAGTCGCTAGAGTTGCAATAGAACATGACGATAGTGGAACGACCAGTAAGGATAGTTGATACTAAAGTACAACAACTAAGGAGAAAGACTATTCCTTTCGTCAAAGTTCAGTGGCCTAACTAGTCGAAAAGAGAAGTAATCTGAGAGCTTGAGGAGGAGATCAAGAGCAAGTATCTAGAACTATTTGAGGACTCAAGTATGTAAACTTTCGGGGATGAAAGTTTTGTTAAGAGGGGAAAAACTATAAAACCCAAGTTAAAAATAATTAATAAATTAATTTGAGCGAATGAAAGGAAGTAAATATTTTTATATATAGATTTATCCTTTGGTAGGGCATGCAATTGAGAATTAAGTGTTGAGAGCAAAATGGTTATAGGAAAAGTTTTAGACATCAGTATAACTTATGATTATACTTTAATGCTAGGGGAATTTTAGTCTAAAAAAGAAAAAGAAGAGTTACACTTCCATTAATCATTTAAACATACATTACAGTTACTAAAACTCCTTCTCACAGAAACTTACGTTACCTTCCAGAGAATTTGCAAAACTCATCTCAACCCTAATTCCCAAATCAAGATTCGTGTTCTTGAAAGAAGAATTCAACAAGAATGAGTCTTTCCTCCTTAATTAAGTAAGTTATCCTTCTATCTTCATTCTGCCTTTTTCAATTTATGCTTTTCGGCTTCCTTTAAGTTTTGGGAATGGAGGAGTAATTATTGTTAGTGTGGTGGTAGTGGTGGTGGTGATGCGGTTGTGATGTGATTACATTTTGATGGTGCCGCGAAATGGTGTTAGAATATGGAGTATGTGTATACCGTATCTTGTATGGGTATATATATCATAGAATTCCTGTATGTGTATATGTATGAGAGTTATGGTTTTAAGTAATATGTATGAGCACGCGTAGATTGGAGTGGCGATGTGCTCTGTATGTGTACGTGTAGGGCAACATGTTAGGACTTATGTGAATGTCGATATCACGTATGTTTATGTTAGGAGGATGTTAGGAAGATATATGGAATACAATTTAGAAGCTTAGAGTATGGAGTTGAGGGTAGAGTTAAGGAGGGAGAAGTATCAAGTCGTGAAACTATTAAATTCTAAGCTAGCTTTTATCTTGGATAGGTACTAGAGAACATGTAGTGTTAGATCAACTTGGGACAGGAACTTCAGGTACGGAATACATGTTTGTTAAATGTCTGTATTAGGTTAGTGAACATAAATTGTACTAATTGAAACTTGAATTTAATTGTGTTGTTGGTTGTGCTTGGCTTTGACCACCTACTGGTTGAGTTCAATGTGTTAGTGAGGCACTTGGTGATCTTTGCACAACGCTGTCTTCGGTGGAGTCCTACATTGAAAGAATCCAAGTAAATCTAAGTTAATTTATGGCACTTGGGTGTTGGGGAGTACCCAACACCAATATTTATGTAGTATCTATATATATTGCTTGTTAGGGGTTAACCCCAAATCTTAGGACGCTGAGACTTTGATGGTTATGGATCTAAATGAAACATTAAATCTATTGCTTGTTGCATTTAGTAATGATATTTGTATATGTGTTTTGACTAATACTTGTGTTGCATGCACATGTGAATGATACCCTGTACTCAGTTTTGGCTTATCCTACGAAGATTGTTATTTTTCAGTTGTAGGGACAGGTTATGAGATTGATGATGGGGTTTATGTGGATGATTATAGATTTGACTATCTGTATTATAATGAGCAAGGGGATTATTACTACTTTAATGATGAAGTTGAGGCACCTTAGTTTAATCGTAGGGGTAGACTTAAGATTGTAATTATTTTCTTTAGAATTGCTTATTGAGACCTATGTGGTTATGGAGTCACCTATGACTTATGTTGTTAGATTGGGTAGGTTAATTGTAGTTGGTGATATGAAACTCCAATTTATAATCTAGAGTCCTTTAATGTTTTATGGAGTTTAATTGGACGTTATTTCACTCCTATTTAAATTCGAGGTTATTATTTTATGAATTAGCAAATTTCATATTATTTTCTTATGGATTTTAGACAAGTTACAAGTTTCTAGTTAGGGACATATGGTAAGATTGTAGCATCCTAAGTTCTAAGGCATTACAAATATACTATTAATCAATAACCAAGTCAAGTATACTTATATATAATATTTTTAAATATAAAGTTCCAAGCCATATGTTATGTACATATGGTTTGAGTTTGAACTTCATTGAAAGTATTATTTTTTTCTTGATGATACTAAAATTTATTGTTTGAATAAGTTTATTGTACTTTTTGAGGATAAATCCTCCAAAACTCCTATCTTGTTTGGTTTCCACTTTTAACAAGTTTGGAATGGGTACTGTAAACACATTCATATAGACTTTGTATTACTTAAGTTTACTTTACTTTACTTTTTTTTTTCCCTTTCCCCTTTTACAATCAAGTAAATAAGTATCATATGAATTTCATATTTTCCAAAGTTTTGATAAAACGAATAATTAAAATTTATTCTATACAATTAATACTATTCAATATCATAATTAGTGTTACCAAACTAAGTTAATATTTACTATCCAACTCGATTTAATTTGATCTGATCGTAAAGCCATTCTGATCTAAATCCTGTTCCATCTCCAGTCGAATTTTATTTTTTCATTTAATCCCTAACTTTTTCATATATATGATCATTCGAATCAAGTTAGACAACATTGATTATAACTATACTATTTTCTTCTCAAAATATAAAGCCATTGAGTAAGCCGTTTTTTAAAAAATAATCAAGATACCCATTTAAATTGTAAAATTTAGGGGAAAAACTATTAAATAGACCACTTAGTGGTACATTTAGATGTTAAATAATAACTATTTATGACAAAATATGTACTTTTTCTATTAAGTAGATCCGCTTTAGGCAGCATAAAAGTGAACGAAAAATCAAATTATGGATTAAAGGCTAAAAGAAGGATATATCCGTTAGAAAAAAAATGCCAAAAAACAAAAATCTAAATCTTATAATCCCTTGATCATATTTTTATATTCAATACATGTTTTCCACTATAACTATATTATTAAAGCTAATGGAGGCTTTTGGTATATTATACCAACTTTTGTCCATAATATTCCATCATGTGCTTTCATGTCAAACTATATCTCTTGATGATATGGTTAGTTGATTATTGAGTACAGGGAGTATTATCATAATTTCAACAAACTGACCAATTACACATCGCTGCAGCCACTAACTTTAATTTTCAAAACCGCCACCTAAATCCACGTATCCATGACTCCACTCTATGTAAATCTTCCTAATTTTTACAAGATTAGATTGTCAAGAGGATGCAGTCAATTTGTCAATGAAGAATCAACATAATCTAATTCCTGCACACGATGACGAATTTCACTATATTGAAAATATTATTTCGTTCACTCAGTTATCGATTTTAACAACTATTTTTATCTTCGCCTACTAATATATATATAGTCTTGACGGTTGATAAAAAGCCAAGATAAATTACTCGGCTATCTTAAATGTTTTTGTAGTTTTCACGAGTATATAAGAAAAGTTTTAATAATATTAATATGTTATGTGAATAGATTATTAATATATAAGTATTAATAAAATTTAAATATATAAAAATATAAATAGTAATGTTTTAAAAATTATACATCAATATTGATATTTATATGTTATTTATTCATTCAAACATGTAGTGTATTAATTCTATTAATTTTTTTTTTCAAGCTTCGGAGTCACGGAAAAGAGTTTTGCTTCGAAATCTGAGCTTTTGAGATGTAAACCGAGCCATGCAGATGATGAGAGGTGTATAAAAACATTGATATCAGAATTAATGGCTTGTTCGGATCGTAAATTCTGGCCCTTTATTTTTCATTGGTTCATGAGATGTGCTAGATGTATCGAGAATTCAAACGGAAAATGCACTAAAAGATATATATATATATATATATATATACATTTTATTTGTTAAAGCATCTTATTCCTTGATTTCTTAGCAATGTCATACGAATTAGACGTAGATCGTTATCTCCCAAAATTTTCGATGTACATATCAATTTTTGTTGTTTAATTCCAATTTCTGTGCAATCAATGTTACCATTTCCCTGCGGCCAGAAGAAAAGATGTAAACAATGTCGACGATATCACATGGCATGTTGATGTGTGATGATAATTCGACGTCTTTAAAATTTAAATTACATGGTTTAGTAATCCTTATTTATTGTATGGACCTTCCACAACATAATCACAATGGTAGCTGGCGAGGTAGTGAGTGACCACATTGGTAAATGGTAAACGTAAATTTCACGGCGTCTACATTTGCTTGGAGGATGGGATTTATAACAATAATAATAATAGTTCTCGATCCAAAGTTCAATAGTTTCAACTTTCAAAGTGTCTGTCAAGTTGATCGATGGACGTGCTAGAAAACAAAAACTAACTTCTCTCTCTATTTTGGACCCCCCATGTTAATTGTTTATTAATAACTGCGACTAGGATATTTATTCGGAAAATTATTTTTTATTTTATATCCTCTTGACTTCAGGTAACTTATTATCTAAAATGCGTCTTATTTGATATTAGTAGATGTGATATTCGAATTAATGATGGCAATTCATATTAACTAATTGAATTCATATATTATTTTGTGTTGAATTCATATCTATTATATTAAACAGATATTGTGAATAACTTAGGTTAAAATTTTATGTATTCATGTCGTTTATGTTATATACTGTGTCACTTTTGTGTTTTATCTCATAATAATAATCATATAACTGATAGTATTGGATTTATATATACGTTACTGTATCTTGTCAAAAACCTAAGTTTTTGAATCATGAAAAAAAAAAAAAAAAGGCGACTTGCAACATTTAATTCTAAAAGTTCTTAAAGGCAATGCTCGGCAAATCCTTTTATGAAAGCTCCGGACATACTGTGCGCTTATCAAATCTACCGGATTTTAGGATTGGGCTTTTATCTTCGGTGTGAGAGCATTGGGCCTTCAATCTTAGGTCCAAAGGGAGCATAACCTACAAATACATGCCAAAAGGGGCTTAGGGATAGATACTTTAATACTCAAGTCAATGATGTGGGACTGAAAAATAAAAAGTCAAAAAGTGAGACTAGCTTTTCATATTTAAGAGTCCTCATCCCTAATTATAGGTGATGAGATAGTTTTATTAAAGGAAATCCTGACTAATCGTACCATATCAGTATTTGGATTTCCAAATAAGGAAAATACACTATTGATATATTAGGAAAGTAACTCTTAGTTGATCCGATTGATTAGGCAAATATCCCTTTAGATAATGTAATTTAAGCCAGGTGAGTGGTACTTAATGAGCTCTTATAGGGGATTGTTGTGCCATTTTGGAAAGGTTAGCCTTATCTACTTGGCTGATCTGTGATTAATTTAGCTAATACAGTGAGACCCAATCAAGTATGGTGATGTCTACACATATATCAATCTTAAGTCAATTTAGTTGGCTAACTTTCAAGTCTTTCACTTTGGTCACACGACCCTTAAGAGATCTTTGAGGTCAAATTGGGCCTAGGGTTTTGAGCCTTAAAATTATCTATCAACGTTAAGAAAGTTTTGAACTGCAATAGTAAATTTAAAGTTCTAACTTTGATTTGTCTAGCTTAAGATCCTTTATGAGACATAAAACTAACTACGTTTTTTCTCCCCTTTGAATGAACTATAAAACTAACTTTTACTTTCATCCTCCCATGCATTAAATGTTTGGAGGAAACAATTGTCAAAGAAATAACTATAAGGAAACACCTTTTAGTTTTGAAAGCTAAAAAGGTGAAAACCCACCAACCCACACAATCATTTTCTACTATATTAGTTTCCATCCTCCATTTTTGGCCTAACAATTTGATCCCAAAAATGAAGATCATGGATCAAAGAGCTTATTTGTCATACGTGGAGTTGACTTTTCACATTAGCATACTTTCGATAATGTTTTGTTGTCTAGAGTGCCTTATAATACCAATGGCATGTTTATTGAAATCTTAAACCATAAAAGCATTCACTTCTTTTATGTTTCACATGTTTGTGAGAGATCTGGATCAATATAAATTATATTTGAGAATATGAATTTAATGCTATGTGAGAAAATGAGCCAAGTCTTATGTATTTATACCCTGTCGTCCTAACTAAGGCAACACTTACTATTATCAGTTCCTCATGCCCGCTTACATCCATACTCACCTTCTCCCAAGGTACATTTGTCGAATACCAGTCAACTAACGTTTTACCTGAAGGAATTTGCAAATAAAAGAGAAAGAACTTTCAGGTGGAGAATATGTTCATTTCACTTTGAAGCATTGGGCTCACAGTATTTGTTGGTTACAATACGCCACATATTGGCTGGATTTGGCAAGGTTTGATTAGATTTGGCACCGTCTAATCTTCAAAATATATTTAGTTTGCTTGTATCTTGAAGGCAATTATATGATCTAATTTAAGAATTTTTTTTTTTAACCATAAAAATTTATACTATAGTTTGACTGGTTTCACAATTTAAAAGCTAATATATTATGAAAAGAAAATTCACAAACATGATATGAAATTGCATATAATTATTTCTAAATTTATCGCAAGTAAATAACAATATATATCAATGTTGTATATATAATAATAGGTTCATCAGGCCACCTTTTGGAGATGATGAGCTTTCAAATCTTAAGTCAACAAATGCAAAACTAATGATTACAAAAGTTAAAAAAAAAAAAAAAAGAAAGAAAGAAAGAAGAAGTAAGCATTTCGATTAGTTTAATGTGAATTTTGTAAAAAAAAAAAAACAAAAAACAAAAAACTTTCAATTCGTTTTGGGCATGACTCCCAAGCCTAGAGTGACCTATTTAAGGTGTGGGCTAAGCTTTAGAGGCCCAATTCGACTTCTTCTTTGTGATCGCAGCTCAGATATTTTCAACAAAACCAATGAAAAGTCCTAAAGAGGTCTTACCAACGTTAAGGACTTGGAGCCCCCAGGCCAGGTTGTACAAGGCTGGCCTACAACTTTCAAAGCACATCGTGCAGGAACGGTTGAGTAGAAATAGAAGTTGGACGACTGTCTCCAACCCACTCTTACAAAATCTAGAGCACACCGTTAGTGTCATGATCCTCTTAGTTAAATCGGTTTGATCTCATCCTTTATAAATAAAGGTTAAGGTCATAGATGATTCACCTTTGCTCTCACACACTCTATACTCAACAAATTTAAGTATTAAGATAACTTTATCGAAATTTTCTCTACCATTTACTTGAACTTATTTTATATTTGAACACAATAAATATATATATTTTCTTTTTAATTATGCTTCAAAAGAATTTTACAAGCATTACCTGAAATCTTTAAGTTAATGATTTTTCAAATATAAATTTATGGTTTGGTTTTGAGTTGTTTCACGATTTGAAATATAGCGAATCGACACGAATAAAGGTCTCAAAACATGAGATGGAATTAGTTGATATATATATATATATATATATATGCAATTCCCTTTTAAGATCGATATTCCTAGTTCGATTACGATTCCTCGATCGAGATATTGGATATACATTATAAAAATGAAATCTGCTTTGGCATATCTTACTGTAAACCAAGTTTTTGTCGATCTATAAATTGAAATTGAAATGACTGTGAAGGAATCTACAAATTCAGAGTCGTTTCAGTTAAATAGCCATAGATATTATCATTCAATGTTTTGGATTTACTGATAACTATAAATTGAATATCGATGGCTTATTCAAAGTATATTACTAAAATTTTACTTCTATCAAGAAATTAAAACTCTAGCATCCGTATAAAATCATGCCACCCCTCCACAGAAATGCATACAATGACAACTTCTCTACACTCAACATACCATGCAACGCACCAAAATAATTGACGGAAGGTCCGAAAGGATGCAACCAAGAGGAGATAAATTGATTATCAAGTAAATAAATCACTGTAAAACAAAGAGAAAGGTCAAGAGATTCAAAATTATAAAAGATTACCTTTATATGTAATCTTCTTCATCGATTCTACTAGCTTAACTGCCATGAAGCTACTAAGTCTCATAACAAAGTATACATGATAAAATATCTTTTCTGCCTCCCACAAGTATGGTAACAATCATAATTACATTAACGACAAAACAGTAGGTAAGTCAATCTAATACCATCTATTGAGGGTATGACATATAGAACAAATAAGACCGTATTATCCTCTACACAGTTTTATTTGTCTTATATGTACACTCTCTAATAGAGAGTGTTATTAAAATAGCTAGATCAGTAATCTATTTATATATTGCTCTACAATAAGAGGTTCTGTCAATATTATTTAAGCTTCTTAGTCTAATGAAAAATATACTGTTTACAACTACATAAACACCCCTCTCACTTACAACTAGAATTTATGCTTGTATCAAAGAAAAGAAATAAGTAATAGTTAGGAGTAGAGGTGTTCATTGAATCAGATCAACTCGGAACCAACCTTAAACCGCATATTCATGGGTTAGCAAAAAAAGTGAATTAGGTTAGGCCTGAGCTTTAAGGGGATGGGTCCGGGCTGATTCACTTGAACCAATAATTTAATGATCAGTTCAACTACCTTTGAACTATACGACTTTTTATTTTTCTTTTTTCGAATTTTCCTTAATTATTATAAATAGTTTGTCATCTATTCATTTTTTTTTCAAATCAAATCTAAAAATTTTTGTCGTTGCTAATGAATAAAAAATTTTATTATTGGTTCAATTTTTTTTTCAATCATGAAATAAATTATTTACAATGTATAAATGCGAATATGTGATATTATATATATATAGTATATATGAATATTAAGTATATATATACATATATTATATATTAACCATTATATATTATATATACTATATACTTGTTTGCATTATATAATATAATAAATATAATATATTATATATTTTTTTTTCAATTTTCAAGATTGGCTCGACTTGGCTTGACCTTGAACTGTCAAGCTAAATAGCCAATTCAAAAATAACTTAGCCAATTCAAAAGTAACTTAGCCTATCAGTTCGATAACTTGTCAATTAGGTGGGTTATCATGGTTGAACTGCTTAGGTCTTTACAATCTAGTGGTTCAACAAACTATTTTGGCTTGCTCAAGGCGGGCCAAAGCCAATTTAATGGCCTAATAGACTAATTCCAAACCGAAATCAGTCCAAAACCGACTCTTGCATAAATCTAACTAGGAGTATAACACTCAACAACAACTTCTATAGCTCGATACGTAGGGATCACAAGCTCGGCTAGTGTATGAGAATTGGACATCTTATTTTGCTCCACGTCCTAGCATCTGTTTATAATGGTTAAAGCAAGGTTCAAGAATACTAAGTTTTCTTATCATATTTTTGATAAAGAATCAAAATTTTGATAATTTAATATCTAATACCTAATGATTAATTTCTTTAGAAACTGTAGGTAAGAAAAGTTAAATTAGGAGACAAAATTCTCCTTTTTCTATGAGTAAATAAGACGAAGCTTTTCAAACCAATTATAAGAAGAAAGGTACATAACTAATTAACTATTAAAAGAAGTTTAAGGACAATAATTATTTTAAATGAAATTTTCAAGGGTTAAAGCAAGAAAAAAAAAAGTTTCCAATATAATTTTGTTCCTATTTATTCTTTGGATCACGATTGAATGAAGAGATTTAAAAAAAAAATTAGTTATTAATATTAAAGTGTCTAGTACTTATTCAAATATAATTATCCAAATATACTCGGTAGATGAAACTGGGTCTTTATAATACTTTTTTTTTTCCTACATACTTAACAAAACAATTAAATTCCTTGTAAATACAATAAAAATTAAACATATATTACAACAATACACTATAAAATAAATCAATTATTCTTGATTAACAAACTCATATATATTTCACTTGACTAAATAAAGTATTTTTAAATAATAAAATATAGGAAAAAGTATAAAAAAATTTAACGAATTACTTTTTTTTTAATTCAATTCTTAATTTTTTATTTAATCTATTTTAGTCCTCAACTTTTTTAAGTTGTATCAAATAAGTTCGGTCATTAACTTTGTTAGATTTTCCGTTAATGTTAGACATGTGGCAACATTTAATTGACCAATATAAAATTTTTTAAATAAAAAGTAGCAAGACATTTATAAAAGTAGTAAAAATATAGTAAAATATTTGAAAAAATAGGAAAATGTTAGAAAATAAATATAAAAATCTTCAAAATAATACATATATTATTTAGTAATATATATTAAAATACATATATATATATTAATATTTAATTTAAAATAAATTCATGTAAATCAATAAAAATTAAAAAAAAAAAAAAACTCAACTCCAACCAATTTAAAGCCCTCAACCTTAAGGTAACTAGAGTTGGCTAGATCACAACCTACTTTTGAAAAGTAGGTCACAACCTATATTTAAAAAGTAGCTTGTGCAACTTACTGGCGGTTATAGATAGCTACCTATACTTAGAAGTGATTGTGCAACTTCCTCCAAATGGTGGGCGGCCATCCATGATTGCCCAAAAGTAAAAAATAAAAAATAAAAAAGAAGAAGAAGAAGAAGAAGAAGAAACCCGATATAGTCAAGTTACACAACTTAATTACCTTGGGTGGCTGACCACCACATAAGGGAGGTCACGTGACTCCCCCCAAGGGTAGGCGACCACCCACAACCACCAATAAGTCATGCAACTGACTTTTTAAAGCGAGTCATGACCTACTTTCAGATCTAGCCAACTCTAACCACCTAAAAGGCCATGAGGTGACCCTTATTTTACGAAGGCCAAAGTTGAGATTTTTGTTTTTTTTTTTAATTATATTAATTTATTTTAAATTAAATATTAATATATATATGTATGTATATAAATATATATTACTAAATAGTATATATGTATTATTTTACAAATTTTTATATTTATTTTTCTAATTTATTATTTTTTTGTAGTTCTTATTATTTTTATGAATATTAGTCATATAATACATATTATTCTTTTAATTAAATTAATTATTTGAATGAATGAAATTTCACCATGTGTCATATTAACGGCAAACTAATAATCAAACTTTTTTGTAATATTTTAAAAACATTAAGAATTAAAATGAACTAAATGAAAAGTTAAAAACTGACTCATATATACAGATAAACGTTAAAGTTTTTTTATTTTAACTTTTCCCTAAAATATATTCCTTCTTCAAATATCATAAATTCATAATATACTTATTGTTGTTATTCAAATATATTATAATATAAATTTGTTTTTCAGTAAGGACAACCTAAAAACTTTTGTTATCAAATACAAGTTTTGTTATTATTGAAACTCTTAAATTATTAATATTGACTATTAGATCGATGGTGTTTACGTACTTTTCCAAAAATCTCCCATTTTCGATGGCTCTTCAGATAGTCTTTGATTTACAAAACCTTTTCACCCTATAAAATTGGCCGATATCGGTATAGTATTAGTGGTAAAATAAAATGATGGATTCCCATCTTCAAAATAAATCATCTATATATAGCAGTGATAAATTTGTGGCATAAATACTAACCTCTAAATGAAATCAACTATATCTAATTCTTCCTTTTAGTATTAATGCTAAAATAAAATCATGGATACCCATCTTTTAAATAAATCGTCTATATATAGCCATTATAAATTTGTGGCGTGAATTCTAATCTTTAAATGGAATTAATCATATTTGGTTCCTCCTTTCTCCAAAGTTGTCTTATATACAATATTTTTTTTTTTTTTTGCCAACTATATGAGAAGAGGAATTTTGAACCCTAGCCTATTCCAATAGAAAATTAAGAATAATATCACTAAATTACAACGATCTTTATATATACAATAATTAAAGAAAATATTTTTTTTCTTTTGCAAGTTGCTAAGTTGTATGCATGCAATTAATCCAAGTTTAGCTTGACATCATGTGCATCTCTTGCTAATTATAACTCTTATCAATTGAAGTTTTTCAATAATTTTTAAAAGTTGATTGTTGAAATTGAATGTTTTAAAATTTGATTATAAGAATTAAAAAATAATAATAAAGGTTTGTTATTTTACTTTTTCATTACTTTTAGTATACACATCGCAGTAAGTATATAATAATTTAAAAAAATAATTTTGCTTTTTATTGCAAATTGCTAAGCTGCGCAATAAATATGAAGGAAGGCTTGGCCCAAAATATCCTTTCAATCTTGTTAATGAGCCGTGATGGTGGACAATTCATTCGACCGTGAGCCCATAATTCGTGAAAGCCCACGTAAATTCTTGCCCACTTCATGGTCAAAGCAAAGAGGAAAACTCAATTAAATTCCAATTTTAGCCCTCGGCACGTTGTTTAGTCTCCCGGCCCACTGCTTCACCGAACTAGGTTTACGTTTATCCATCCACCGTCACACAACCCCATTTCTTTTTTTTAGCTCATAAACCATTATTATAATATTAAAACATTAAAAATAAACAAAGCTCGTACAAACTCGTACATGGATGAATCAGACGCTTACTTATAGCAGGATAAATATGAAACTTTATATCTATCCTAATGAAAAATTAATTTGTAATTTGTAATTGTAGAAGTTCCATTCTCACTCAATATTTATGGATGTGACTGGTCGAAACACGCTCCAAAGTTCGACAGTGGGCAAAAGAGACATTTCAGCAAAGAACGAAAACTACTCCTTGCTATTAGTTATTTACTAATAAACGTCAAAGGTCAATGGCGTCCAAATAGCGGACACCCTAAGATAAAATGAGGATGTACAGTACTCCTCTAAATACACACACCGTCATTGCTTACTACGCCGTCTTCCCTATTTTATTCCCTCCTGCCTTCGTTCCTTCATTTCAGTTTATTCTTCTTCATTTACTACTCCTTTCCCCTCTCTCTCTCTCTCTCTTTCTCTGCTTCCGTTGTTAAAATCTCATATTGTAAATCTCTCTCCTTGTTCGATGGTCATTTTCTCTGAGGTGTTTAAGGCTTGTTCCTCTTTCTGTTCCAAATACTTATCTTTATCTTAATTACCCTTTTTTAACGTTTATGATTTATGGTTAATTACATTAATCTTTTGCCATTCCGTGTCAGAATTTTACGTCTGGCTCTGTTAGTTGCTAATGCTTTTTAGTAATAGAAATAAAGATTCGATCTTTAGATGGTAGTTTTAGCGAGATTGATGAATGCTAGAGATAGGATTGATTGGTTCCTGAAGTTTATCGGGGCATTCAATTTGAGTAATTAGCTTACGGATTTTATTTTATTTTTCGTGTGTTGTGTTTTGGTGCCAGATTTGTTTTAATTGAAGGTCCAAACCTTTTATTGATTAAGACATTGTTCCTTCCATGTATTATAATATTGGATCTTGGCGGTATCAGGTTTCTTTGCAATGTCTTATGGTTTAGTTAGGGTTTTTCTGCAGGAGTTATTTCAACTTTTAGTATCATTTGCTAGGTCAAGAGCTGTGGATCTTTATATGTTCTTAGTCCTAGTATTAGAATACTACTTAAGGCAAAGAGCCAAATTGGGAGATCATGCAAATGCAATTCTGTTTCAATTCAGATGATTATCTGGAGATCTTTTTTAGACTTAGGTTCATACGGTAATGGTTCTGATATTATGCTCAAGTGGAAGATGATTATCACTTGATGGGATCTTTCGAATGCAAAAACAGATGCTACTATTAGGTGTTAGTGCAAAATGGGATGATTTATTATTGTTGCTTGCATAAGAAGTGACCTGAATTCGTTCTTCTGCAGAAGTATTTATAAACAAGGAAGAAGTCTTGCTGTTTTAGTAGGAGGATACTGTTTGTTATTACCCCAGTTTTGACTGATTCTGTTTCTGATGGTGTGGTTATTTAATCATACATTGCATACAGTTTGTCTTGAAAGTTTTGTGATTCTAGGAACAAAACTGGAATACTTAACATGGTTTCCATCTCTTGCTTGTTGAGTCAATATCTTAAAATGGTTACTCTATTTGCCTTTCTTGTCTGTCATGTTAGCATCTTTAAACCTTAAATGCTTTCCATGGTTCGATTTCTTGTTTCTTAAGCCAGTGTCTCAAAATGCTCAATGATATTTCCATTTCTTATCATTGATTTAGGTGTCTGTCGTTGAATAGCTTCAAGAGAGAAGATGGTGAAAGCATACTCTCAGGACCATGTTTACAGGCATCCATGGGAGATTGTTACTTCTGCATCCTGGCGCAAGTTTGCTGATCCTGAAAATAAACGAACTTTATCCCATATTCTTGATGTCGACACTTTGAACCACAAGCTTGATCCTGCTACAGGAAAGCTCTATACAACCAGGGCTATTACCATCCATGCTCCCGGTCCATGGTTTGTCCGCAAAATTGTTGGCCAGGATATATGCCACTGTGTGGAGTCAACTGTGGTTGATGGCCAATCACGGTCAATGCAACTTACTACTCGCAACATTAGTCTCCAGAAGTTCATTGAGGTTGAGGAGAAGATCCGGTATGATCCCCACCCAGAAAATCCTAATGTGTGGACTCTTTGCAGGCAGGAGACTAGCATCCGGATCAAACCCCTATCTGCTTTGGCATCGATGGCTGAGAAAGTAGAGCAACGTTGTGCTGAGAGGTTCTTGCAAAATAGTGTGAAGGGTAGAGAGGTTATGGAAAGGATGTGCAAGTATCTGGAAGCTGAATCTAGAGGAATACCTTTTTAACTCTCTGACTTATTTTTCTGTAATTTTGTTGTAGTGCTTAGTTCATGGGGCTGTTTCCCCTCTAGAGGTTGAACATTAGCTGCAACATGTAGCAGAGTTTTGCAATTCTGTGCAACCCCTCTTCTGCAGCTTTCTGTTCTAAGAAACTCAACTCTGTTCTGTTGTTCGCCTCAGATCCTGATAAGAAGAATATTGTTATATGCAACATAATGTCATTTACTAGTTAGCCATAATTTCTGGACATGTTGGCTACGTATACGCTTGATTTTTTACCCCTTTTATATAATACTGACAGTTTCTTGTGCTTCGTGGTGTAAGTGGGTGATTACCTCAAGTGCTGTACAGATGTTCTGTTTATGTCCATGTGGTAATCAACTGAAACAATACAATATAACTTCCAGAAAATATGGTTCGAAAGCGATCTTGGGCACACTCTAGATGAGTTATAGGAGATATAAGGCTGTCGGAAGCTAGGTAGAAAGTTTAGTAAAAATAAAATACTCGAGGACTAGTAAAGCGACCAATAATCATGTCACAAACGTGATGCCCCAACATTTTGGTATTAAGATGAGCCTCTCTATAAGTGAATTCTGAATTCTTTAGCAGTCTGATGTCTTTGTTCATGGATGATGTACAAGGAAAAATAAGATGGCGTGATCATGCAGAAAAGGGAACCGGAGAAACTCCGAAAAAGGAAGCAACAAGAGTTTTGGTGACAGATGGAGTAATTATCTCATGAGTTAAATTATTTGTGAGATGTACAGACTATACACTATGCAGCAAGGAACATTGTTGCTGAGATTCTCTACTCTGGTCTCCACAATTATCATTAGACCTTAAATCCTGTTGGATGGGTTAGCCATTGTTTACTTTATTTCACCATCAATGAATGCTGGAGGGCAGAAGGGTTGTGTTGGCGTCATTTCGTGTAGAAGGAGATGCTTAATTGTGGTTTCTGAAATTGAAGCGATCAATCTGGCAAATTGGCAAAAATTTTATCATGGCACGTTTACTTTGGGGAATGGAAATTTCATTCCCTTCTTATTCTTTATTACCATGCTTAGCTTGCATTTAAGCCCCGTAATTACAATTCCTCCGAATCCCGAATCTTCATAATCTTGTAATAAAGATGCATGAAAACAATTTAAGAATCATGATTCAAAGTTTGTATTTTCTTTTTTCCGAAAACAACCCCTGTTTTACTTTCCTACTCTCCTCTTAGTCGTCTACAAATTTTCTCTCTCTTCTTCTACTTCCTTCTAATAGTAAAATCACCGTATCATCCTACAATACCCCTAATAATGTCAAGTTGCCAAACCATCGCCAAACCATCCTTCGTTCCCTCACTTTGAGTTGTGTTCTCTCCATAAACTCTCTCTCTCTCTCTCTCTCTCTCTCTCTCTCTCTCTCTCTCTCTCTCTCTGTCTCTCTCTAAGCTTTCATCTTCTCTCTCTTCAAGCACAACAGACTGGTCCTTTGACATGCTGTTCACGTCATGCTATTTGGTGAGGAAACTCCCACTTCCTCTTTGTAATCACTAGTTGTTGGAAAGCTAGTCACATCAATGCCGCCAAGGAATCGGTGTATTGTAGTCTCATCTCGGATGATTCTATGCAACAACCATAGTGGAAAGAATCTGTATTGTTTGTGTGACTAATGTCTTGTTATGTGACTTGGAACAATAGATCTATGTTGTTTGTGTGAACAAAGAAGGGAGGAAGATGACAATGGGTTAGAGTTAGGATTAGAGAAAGAATTTAATATAGGAATAAAATGGTTATTTTGATTATATTCCATGTTTATTACTTATGTGTCTCTTTTTTCAAGAGAATAATGTGATATTAATTACAGACTTATTCAATTACTAATGAATCTCAATATCATTACATATTTATTCCACACGATGAAGTAAATGGGCCATCAGTGGTTCTAAGTATTAACAGCTTAAGCAATTTCTCTTACTTTGAAACAAGAAGTAGCCATTGTTATCAACGAATTGGTGATTATAGTCAAAGTGGAACTCTGTCGTCCCCATGATTTGGCTCATGGCATAAGCTTAGCATGATTATATGAACAATGATCTTCCAAAAATTAAGACTATAGACATGTAAAATTGAAATTGCAATGCACAAGCAAGAAAATTTATCTTAATTCATCTATGAGCATTTCTTTTGCGAGGCTCAATTGTAAAGGTATAAAAGAACAAGGAGTGAAAGTAATAAGAATCAGCCTGTAACTATCTTCAAGCCAAGGTTGACTTATCCTAAGCTAAGGATACCTTGTCCTAAATTGAAGCCAAACTATTTGAACCCGAGGCCAAACTATTTGAATCTAATGCCGATCAACTCTTGCAAAGATTAAGCTGATACCAGAAGGCTGAGAGGAAGAGAAGGAGCCACTCAGTATCAAGTATGTCATCTGCCAAGAAGCTAAGAGACCACACATTTGAGATCTCAAGGCCATAGATCCACTCGGTACGATGGAAAGATTACTACCAACTAATCGTAGAATTTGACGACTATGGGCCGACCTTTTAAATATCTCGACCAAATATTGCAAGACTTCAAGGACTCCTACCCAAACCCGGACATATAACCGTTGAACCCACCCAATTCAAATCTAACTCTTTTTAGGGCAAGCCGAATGAATGCATTCCAACCTCTTCTGCTAAATGCACAATTTTGTATTCTTATATATATTTTCTTTATTTTAATTATGGGTCTATTCTTTAGAGTTTAAGACCTTGTATATTATTTATAGTTTTGTCGCTAAGGCTTTAGTATCTACTATAAATAACAACATTTGTAAGCAAACAGAGGGAAGAATATACATACAATGATTACATTTAGAACTTTCTTGTTTTGAGTAAGGTTATTCTTGAGCTCTTATAGTTTGCATTTGTCAGATTATTGAGTGTTTATTAGCTCCTTAATCTTTCTTGTCTTCTTATCAATCGTGACCTTAAGATTATGGTGAACCTCTTATTTAAGCCAGTTAGTGAGTTGTATCTAACCCTTATTTAAATCCCAAATGACATTTAGTATTTGTTAGTTGCGCCAAACCCTATTTCAAGCTCAACTCCTGATTATGTTTGTGTCTTGGTGTATGATATTGATATACATTTACTATCAAAATCCCCATTTTACTTCCTGTTCTTCATACTTACTTAAACCTTAACTAACCATTCTAGTTCCAGCCCGTTGCCTACATATATGCTGAGTAGTTATCCGTAACAGAAAGTGTTTTGCTTTAATTGTGATAGGTACAAGAAACTGTAATTTGAAATAGAAGGTGAAATAAAGGTAAAAATTAAGGAAGAAGCAATACAGGAAGCTAAGATTCATATGAACAAGAAGTCAAGGAACTTTGCAACTAGTATCCATAGCTAATACCCGAGGCTGAGCATTTTGAAGGGGAACTATGTCATCCACTACTTGCCTGAATTCTACTTGTTCATTATGTTATGTGTCATTTTTAGATATCCTATTATTTTCTTTATAGTGTAAGTGGTAGTTATTACAACTATTGTGTGATTGTTCTAATTACAATTCTTTGTAAGTAACTGAAGCATTATGATAAAATTTGTTGAAGAAACAACTGCAAAGATATTTTAGGTTTCCTTTAAATGAACCCTATATTCTTAAGTTATATACTTTCAAAAAATCTGAAGAGATCTAGGTTTTTGTTTAAATGAGCCCGATTTAAGCTTCAATCATGAGAAAGTTAAAAAGTATGGTAAAAATAAAATACTCGAGGGTTTCACCCTTGAATGACCAACATGATATTATAAAACAATGTATTCTATAAAGGGTTAAAATGGACTTTAGGATTAAAGTCGAGTAACAACCTAAGCTTGACTATTTAATAATAGGATTTCCAAGGAGTTAAATCTATGTACTTGGGATGATTTCAAGAGATATGGGCTTGAAGCAGGAACTGTTAAATTCACCTATCCTTTATAAACCTTCCTTGGGAAAGTTCATGTACTTAGAGAGAAATTCCATGGGTTTAGACTTAAGAGGAGCCCTATAAGAGATTCATCAAGAAGAGGACTTATTTCAATCGTTGATTGGAAAAATGATATGATGGATGTCATCAATAGTCAAGCTCTATAAATACTCAAGAGCACCTTCCCTTTTAACCATTCAAAGATTAAGAGAAACATCATTGTGCTATCAGATTGCTATCATGGAAGATTGAACAAAGTTTAGAATGAAGAATATGACATCTCTTCTTAAAAATAGTAAAGTTGGTGTTATATAACTCATCCACCTATCACGTGTGTATTTGAGTCCTTAGATTATTAGCTTCTCCTCTGCCTTCTCTTTCTAAGTCATATTTACATGTCACTTTAAGTCACTCCTTTGAGGCAACATATAGTACTTGTTTCATGTTGTACATGATGTAGCTACTATAATCGGATCCCCTCGTCTATATTTTGGTGACCCCATTAGAGACAAAATAAGTTGACAACCTAATAATGGCATGCACAAGGAAGGAGACAACTTACTGTATTTATATAACCACTCAAAAGTAGAAAGTCAATCTTGAGGTTACAACAAATAATGTTAGCACTTAAAGATGTCAATCAACTAAACATTGTGTAAGAAGGCATGTTTGAGAATGTGAAAATTATGCACACCATACAAGAGAGCACTAGGATCATGAATCAATTTATGAAAATATTTACCGACATGGCTATTATTGTTATTGCGCAACAGGGTGCAACTTTCTCAAATCCTATAATTGTTGGTTGTTGTGCAACAAGGCACTACTTAGGCAATTCAGCTAGTCAATCCCCCTATGATTAACAAAGATGTCACTCATTGGGGTTATTACTAAAGAAGATTTGGACTTGTATCTAAAAAGAAATATAGGCAAAGGTTATTGTAGAATTTTGCATCTCCAACTCCCATACCATTAGTGTATTGCCACTAAATTATCCCAAAAAACTATGTGAGTTGGAAACTTATGTTGTTTAATGGCAAGAAGGCCATTGCCAAAAAACTTGTCAAAATTCATTGAGATTTCAAAAGTTTATAGACTAGATGATAATCTAAAATAGAAAAATTTTCTCTCCCATTGAGAAGGTTTGTACTTAGTATGTAATCTTCCCCTTAGATCAACAAATTCATAGGAAAGCATATGTAAAATGTTCTTGGAGAAACATTTATCCAGCAAGAGAAGTTTACTCTAACCCATCATGAGGGCAAATTAGACAAAAGTCATAAGAAAACATCATGGACTATATTGAATGCTTTAGATACCATGCCTTAAATGTGAAAGATGTATATAATGAGAGGGAATTTGAGAAGATTTTCATCCAAGGAAGTTCTCTAACTACATTTATAGTTAGAGAATCTCTCCTAGCATTCTTTTGTCGCGTTCGTGGAAAATGAGAAAAAGGCCAATAATTCCCTAACTAGGTAATGAGAAGAACGTGGTAAGCTCAGCAAATGGACAATATCCTTTTCCTTAACTTAGGGTGAAGACTTTTGGAATGGTAAAAAGCTAATGAATGGCACATAGAGAAGTTAAAAAAAAAATCTCTACGTTCTCATACCTAAAGTGTAAGATATGAGCCATATTCAATCCATGGCTATGAGATGGAAATATAAGTTCTTAAGGATTGAGCGCTTACCTATGACAAATGAGAAGAATGGCAATAAACATCATTGAACCACAAGTTATGCCACCAAAAACTATTGAAACTTAAATATATATGTATATATATTTAACAACAGGGAGCAAAGGAAGGAAATAATTGTTTAAAGGCAACAATGTCTATAACAATCCACTTCTAGTACACATTGCCCATATGCTAGTACTACATCCCTAAATGATTAACAATCTATCGTACACTTAAGCAAATGTTGAAGGCAAAGTTAGCTTGTTATCTTAATATGTACTTATCAACGATACAGAGTAAGCTTCTTAATGATGGAATGACATAACATCCTTTTTCCAATCATATTTTATCTTTCTTTGTTATATCAAAGTTAGACATTTATATATTTGAAGATATATATAATATTTAAATGTATTCTAAGCAAGTTGTGGCATAATTACCATTGCTAATCGCTACCATAGCACATGATGTTCATAATTAATTGGCATTGCTATTGGACATGTCTTGATGTTTCTTACCATTAAGTAATGGAAATAATCCCCTTTATAAGCTCTCTCTAAGTAAGTCATGGTATAAGTATCAATGTTACCATGGTACATGATGCTCAACACAGTTATTAATGTTGTCAGACCTTTCTTGATTTTTTTTTTCTTTTTGCAATCAATTAGTTGAAACAACCCCCTTAACAAGCCCTCTTTAAGCAAACCCCAACATAGCTATCATCATTGCCATGACACACGATATTTAAGTGTAACCATAGTTGTATGACCTTTCTTGATGTTTCTTGAAGTTAAGTAGTAAAGATAATCCCCATGACAAGCTCCGATAGGGGTCTCAACATGGATGAATACACACAAGCCTATCTTACAAACCGAGGATGGGTCCAAACCGTAAGATGGTTAAAACGATAAATGGCAGTCAATGTTTAGTAGGGTTCTGAGCACCAACACTTAGATATGACGCAATGATTGCTCTACACCAACTTAGGGATATTATATACAAGTTACTCATAGGGATATTCGCCACTAGCTCTTGCTCTAATAAGTTAGATAAGAGTGAAATTCGAACTCAATTCAATAGGAAGCACAAGCACATAGAAGGAGACGGTGAATAATCTATTACTTGATTGATGTGGCTATTACATCATAAGGTTCTTATACTACCCATTTTGGTAACTCTTAGGTTATACGATTTACTAAAAAGGATATGCTACCCAATATAGATTATATAGCATTTACAAAGGGCAAAATCGGGAAAGAAACAAAAGAGAGCATCAGTAGTAATAGTATAATATCAAAAAAGTGAATGACATGTGTCAACTATTAATGTTATGGTCCTAGATGTAGGTATGTTTGTTAAACCTAGGGCTAAGCTGTTACACCCTGAAGCGGTAGAATCGTTACAGCTCCACCGTATAAACCATTCTAAGATAGAAGTTGGCCTTGCAACCGCTATCTTAGACCTGATCTACACAAGGCATCCATGACTAACCCGTTTTGAAGTAAATAGTTTTTAATTTAAATAAATCATTTACCTAAGAAAGTGAGAAAATATATAAATACACTAAAATTCAATTATTACAATTAACGTTTACAATATTTCACCGTAATATATTTTCTAATTGTTACATTATTTAGAAATGAAAAATTCTAAAATAAAAACTTAGACCTTAAAAATATATGTTTGTTCTTCAAATGTTTTTCCTTACTCCCCAAGATCCAGCAGTTACTAGCTTCAGAGTAGTTGTATGTCGCTTCTTAGCCAACACCTGCACGACGTCTATAGGAATGTGAGCAACCACAACTCAATAAGTTAAGATGGAAAACTTAAAACTATACCATAAACATAACAAAGTTATCAATCAACTTATTAAGTGTAATGCATGTTCAAGCAAATGCTATCATACAATGTTATTCGGCCCGTCGTGAGATTAGAGAAATTGCGCCTGCTCTAATCCGGGTTGAGGAGTTGCCGTTAATGCAACAGCTCACGACTAAACTCAAGCTTGTGCAACGGAAACACTGCTCCTCCCGCGATTACCTTCGGACCATTGACTTCACCCATACTGCGATCTTCTCATCTGTCACTTAGTTCGACTAAGGATAAAAAAGGGACCATTATGCAATCCTGCGTTATCCCTTTCGAAGAGGTCGGTATTTGGCCGGAGAATCCTAGGTTTCCCCTAATGGGTT
Source organism: Lumnitzera racemosa (assembly GCA_024138005.1). Taxonomy (NCBI): domain Eukaryota; kingdom Viridiplantae; phylum Streptophyta; class Magnoliopsida; order Myrtales; family Combretaceae; genus Lumnitzera; species Lumnitzera racemosa. The sequence goes on from JAMXBC010000006.1 coordinate 15,465,900, forward strand.
ACCATGCAAGTCCGATTATGATTACATGTCGTATATTTATTAGGTCCAGTTTAGGGTGATCAATCATTTCATACAAATCATACAATATAAGTCAGAACAACAAATAGAATCATAGCATCACTTATAATCAAGCATATGCACATAACCAACTATCTAACATGCATGATCAATTATAATCTCAAGCCTCCAAAATACAGCAACGTATCAATCCCAACTTACCTAGACTTCTAATTCACTCACTCAAGGTCTAACTTGCTCAAGCCATTGCCAATCATCCCTATAACATAAACGTGGTTTCAGTTTTTCATATAACTATTATAAGTTGGTTTTATCGTATAACGGTTATTGTTATGTTTTGTTTAGGGTTTAATATATCCAGTCATCTAGATTCTCAAATCTTTTACAATTATTCTAGGTTTGAGGTTAAGCTCGAGTTTAGTTTCCGCATCGATTTCTAAATTAGGTTCTAGTTTGATTTTTAAGTATTGTTTTATACCCAAACTCTAAAAATTCATTTCAACTCATAATGTGAAATTAATCACATTACTTCTAGATATCTTAAATATTATCATTACCCCTAGTCAGTATTTTATTCCACTCAGTACACTTAAATCCTTATTAGTGTACCGAATTTACTCCTAATGTGAAAATTTTTTATATTTTTCATATAATCACATAAATTTAAGTTTTCTATCAGATTTATTATATATCCCTATTATTTTTATAATATCAATGTTTATTCTAATATCTTCTATTTATTATATTTCTAATAATTGTGTATTATGTACTATTACTTATTATGTATATAATACATATCTAATATTTTTATCATTCTAATTACCATCTCCCAACATCAATTATTATTTCAAAATGTATAAATTCATCCTAAATTAGATTTTACACCTAATTATCCTAATTTACAAAATTAAGTTAAAATTAACTATTTTTCCCTATTACTTATTTACTATATAATTAGCCTAATAATTACATCTAACACCTTAAATGCTACAAGTATCACACCTCATCAGATTTCAACATCATAAAACATATAATTATTCACCTAATCATTAATTAACTATTTAATTACTTAATTAACTTTAAATTACCCATTTTATGCCTCATTTTAAGGCCTAAAAATTTAGAAAATTAATTTTTGAAGATCGGCTTCACAGTACTATTTTATATCATCTAATTAGTCTACACAAAAAATTTGGACTCAAAACTACACTCCTAAGGTCATTTATTTTTAAACCGAAACATACTTGATTTTACATGATTTCTTAAAAACTATATATCACGGGACATATTTTCATCAAAATAATATTTTTCATAAAAACTACATACAAAAATATTCCTCAATAACAAAATTCATAATTTTCTAAGAATGTTTACTATTTTTACAAAATTACACAAAATCGGGATGGAAATCGAACTCATCGATTTTAGTGGCTCCAGCCACCATCGGTGGCCATGAGTGTATCGGCCCACCTGGGTACTGTCACTACCATGTGGTAGTGGTGGCCGTCCACTCCCAGTTACTCGTCGGGTTTGGGTTCTCCTTATAAGTCCCAATTGTACAGATTTTTTTTTCCTAACCCTAATTTTTCTCTCAATTTCGCCTCTCTCCATTTTTTTCACTCTCCAAACTGACCAAATGAGCTTCTGAAAAATTTAGAGTATTTATAGAGCTTTAGGAAAATTATTGTGCATTAATAAGACAAGACAATTGCCTTATTTCTTCTTTTTTCCACTTTCTATTTGTTGTAATTTAATTGATTGATTTTTTTTCTTCAATTTCAAATTGCCATGCCCCACTTCTGGACTTTTCCTCATTTTTCTATATTTTTCTTGATTTTTTATTAATTAATTAAGAATTTTATTTAATTATTTATTATTATTTTAGCACATTTCGCGTATTTTAAGTAATTACGGTTATTTCTACATATATGTAAATGCATATATAGTATAAATAAATATTTCTAAATATTATTTAGGTTATTTGGTGATTTTTAGTATACATATAATTTATCTTTAGCGATTCGTTAACTATCGGAATTTATTTTACGTATTTTTTATAAATAACGAGTTATATATATGAAAATTGGAATTTTTATATTCTTTTATTTTATTATTTATTTTCTTAAATTCAAACTTACAATATCATTTTACTAATATTTCTAGCTTTCCTTATAATTTAGGCTCGATCGAATCTTTTAGTCAATCGAAACCCTGAGTGATTAATTGTGAGACTTACATAAGCCAATCTAATTAGGTGGCATGCTATCAATAGGATCGATGTTGCATCGTCCAAGCTATTGGTTTGGTCAATCAAGTTGCCTATTCAACCCTACCTGTAATTTGGATAACTCAGCACTTTGACATCCTGATTTTACCTCAGCTTAAGACAAGGTCTAAGCTTATCCATCCAAGAATAATTGATTCATGGCAAGAGCTCGAGAACTCAAAGAGGTCGGTATGATGGAGTTTAGCTTCCTCTCCTCTGAGTTGCTATTGGAGAGCTTAGTAGATTATGGTGGTTAGTCTACGAGCTCAAGACCATATTATTAGGCCTTCATATCAAGCTCTCTCTAAGTGAGCCATGGTTTAACTATCGTTGCTACCATGACATATGACATTCAATAGTTACTATTACTATCTAACATCTCTTAATGCACTTTGTTGTTGATTAATGGAGATAATCCCATAACAAGTGCTCTAAATGCCTTAGCATAGCTATGGTTGTTACTTTTGATGTATAATCTTTGCTTAAATCCCAGGCATTATCTAAATACATTAAGCCTAAGAAATTATTAACAATTTAACTTTCAAACTTTAAGCTTTAGCCATACCTTAACACATTATCTATCACACCCCAAGTCTAGGCAATGTCTTGCAACTAACTATAATCAATCTTTTAGTAAGATACTCTCCCTGGCAAGTGACTCTTACTCTCACTCAATGTTAAGTTAATATCTTAGCACTAAGCTGCTATGGCACCAGCCTTAATAATGCCTTAATAATTTTTACCATTTAGGCCATCATGTAAGAGAATTTTTTCATAAATATAAAGTGTCTTCATAGAGGAATAATCAAAGCAAACTCCTTATGCTCTTTACCTTAAAAGTTAAGGATTAATATTATCATATCTATTAATATCAATGCAGCTACATTGAGCCTATACTCCCAAATGCATATTGTCATAAAAAAAGAAGTGATTCCACTATATATCATGCCCCAAAGCGATAGACTCGTAATAGTTTTGCCATGCAAACCATTTTAAGATAAAAGTTAGTCTTATAATCGAAACCCGATCTACATAAGACATTCATGACTAACCCGTTTTGAAGTAAACAGTTCGTAATTTAAATAAGTTGTTTACCTAAGAAAGTAAGAAAAAATATATATATATACACTAGAATTCAATTATTACAATTAACGTTTACAACATTTCATCGTAATCTATTTCCTAGTCAATACATTATTCAAAAATGAAAAATTCTAAAATAAGATATTAGACCTTAAAAATATATGTTTGTTTTTCAAATGTTTTTCCTCACTCTCTAAGATCCAACAGTTGCTAACTTTAGAGTAGTTGTAACTCACTTTTTAGCCAGCACCTATAATGATGTTTATATAAATATGAATAACCACAGCTCAGTAAGTTGGGACAGAGGACTTAAACTATACCACAAACACAAACACAAACAAAGTTATCAACCAAATTATTAGGTGCAATGCATGTTTAAGTAAATGCCATTACACGACGTTGTCCAGCCCGTTGTGAGATTAGAAAAATTACACCTTTTCTAATCCGGGTTAAGGAGTTACCGTTAATGCAACAGCTCACAACCAAACCTAGACTTATACAATGGAGACATCGCTTCTCCCGTGACTACCTTCGAACCATTAACTTCACCCATATTACAATCTTCTCACCTGTCACTTAGTTTGACTAAAGATGAAGAAAGGACCAATTATGCTATCCAACACTATTCTTTTCGAAGGAGTTAGTATTTAACCAAAGAATCCTAGGTTTCCCTTAATAGGTTGCTATGCAGATCCGATTTATGGTTACAAGTCATATATTTGTTAAGTCTAATTTAGGGTGATCAATCATTTCATACAATACAAGCTAGAATAACAAATAAAATCATAGTATCACTTATAATCAAGCATGTGTATACAACCAACTATCTAATAAGTACAATCAAATATAATCTCAAGCCTCCAAAATATAATAACGTATTAATCCCAACTTATCTCAACTTATCGCTTACTCATTTGAGGTAGGACTCGTTCAGTCCATTGCCAATGATCCCTATAATACTAATGTTGTCTCAGTTAAAATTATTGTAGGTTTGTTTTATCCTATAGCACTTATTGTTATATTTGGTTTAGGGTTTAATATGTCCAATTATCTAGATTCTCAAATCTTTTGCAATTATTCTCAGTTTGGGGATAGGTTCTTTGGTTTAGTTTTTGTACCGATTTCTAAATTAGATTCCAGTTCAGTTTCTAAATACAGTTTTATATACGAATCCTAAAAACTCGTTTCAACTCATAAAGTGAAATTAATCACATTATTTTCGAGTATACTAAATATCATAATTATCCCTAATCAATATTTTATTCCATCCAGTACATTTAAATCCTTATTGATGTACCAAATTTACTCCTAATGTGAGAAATTTTTATATTTTTCATATAATTACCTAAATTTAAGTTTTCTATCACATTTATTATATATTCCTATTATTATCATAATATCAATTCTAACCAATATTTTCCTAATTATTAATTTCTCATAATTACATATTACACATTATCACCTAATGTGTACATTTTGTACACGTCTAATATTCCCATCACTTCAAATATCATCTCCCAACATTAAATAACATTCTAAATATCTAAATTCATCTTAAATCAGATTTTAAAACTAATTGCCTTAAATTACCAAATCAACTCAAAATTTCTCATTTTTACCTATTACATATTTACTACATATTATCCAAATAATTACATGTAACAGTCCAAATGCTACAAATAGCATACTCCACCAGATTTCAACATCCTAAAACATATAATTGTGCATGAAATCAGTAATTATCCATTTAATTACTTAATTAACCATAAATTACCCTTTTTATGAATCATTTTAAGGCCTAAAAATTATCTAAAATTTTTGAAAATTAATTTTTGAAAAATGGATTCATAGCACTATTCTATAACCCCTAAGTAGTCTACACAAAAATTTTGGGCTCAAAACTACACTTCTAAGGTCATTTATTTCTAAACTGAAACATGCTCGATTTTGCATAGTTTCTTAAGGACTGCATATCACGGGACATATTTTCATCAAAATAATATTTTTTCTAAAAACTAAATATAAAAATATTTCAGAATAACAAGTTTCATAATCTTCCAACTAATTTTGATAATTTTAATAATTTAAGAAAAATCAGGTAAAAATCGGAACTCACCAAAACCGGTGGCCATGGTTATGTCAGCCCACCTGGGCGCTGCCACCACTGTATGGTGGTGGTGGCCATCCACTCCCATCTACTTATTAGGTTTAGGTTCTCCTTAAAAGCCTTAATTGTACGATTTTTTGTGATATTTTATAAAATCCTAATTTCTTCTTAATTTCGCCTCTTTCTAATTTTATAAACTTCTAGACATCCAAAATGATCTTTTGAAAAATTTGGGGTATTTATAGAGGTCTTGGGAAATTATTATATATTAGATTAATTTGACAATTGCCTTATCTCTTCTTTTTCTTATAGTCTATTTTTTGTAATTTGATTGGTTGCTTTTATTTCTTTAATTCTAGATTGTTACACCTCAATTTTGGATTTTTCCTGATTTTTTATTAATTAATTATGAATTTTATTTAATTATTTAGCATTGTTTTATCACATTTCGTGTATTTTAAGTAATTACGGGTATTTTTACCTACATGTAAATTCATATATAGTACAAATATATATTCTTAAATATTATTTAAGTTATTTTATGATTTTTAGTGTACATATAATTTATTTATAATGATTCGTTAATTATCGGAATACATTTTACGCATTTTCGATAAATAATGAGTAATATACTTAAAATTTGAAAATTTTATATTCTTTTATTTTATTACTTATTTTCTTAAATTCAAACTTACGAGATCATTTTTACTAATATTTTTAGTTTTACTTTATAATTTAGGTTCGATCGGATCCTTTAGCTGATTGTCCCAAATTTTACGAGCCAAACTCTAAGTAATTAATTATGAGTCTTACACTATATTAGGTTTTAGTATTGTTACTGTTATGTAAGAGTTATCACTTCTAAGCACATGATAAGTAAAGTCACAAAAACAAAACAAATAAATGAATTATTAGATGTTAGTATGTCATCTACATTGATTATACCATGATGCAATATGAAAAACAAAGTTTCTATCTTTTGATCAAGAAGATTATAATAAATGAGTGAGAGTCAACACCAACACCATATACATACACTTTTCCATCAACACAAATACACACACGTTCATGCTCTCCTATTTCTTGTAAATGTCCTATGTGTTAACATCTTCCCTATACTTTGTTTTTTACAAACAATCTATTAGCATTAGCATTGCATCAAATATTAGCTTCTAAAAAAATGGTGTTTCTTACATCATATTTTTAGAAATTTTAAGCTGTTGAAGCACTTGATTGTGTTTGCCAATAAAAAAAGTCAAGAATTGAAAAAATATGAAGAAACAACGATTATGATGCAAGGTTTATTTTAATTATAGCACTGCACATGTAAACTTATGTAATAGATATTGTAAATATTTACAATTAAATATATATTGAAAACTATATTAATGTTTTTTCTTTTTTACTCTATGTTATATCGATTTCATGCAAGTGGTCATTGACCCTATTTTCCATATATTTAAGCTCCATAATCTACCCTAAGTTTAATATTTTCTTAAATATCCATATCACTCAAGAAAGACTTAACCGATGTGAAAGTTTGAGAAAGTATTGGACATCTAGTGAATTAAGGAGCAAATGAAAGGTGGAAATGACAAAGGCTTACATGCAACCAATACATGTCACTCCAAAAAAATAAAAAATAAAAAAAACGAAGATGGCAGGCATGTATGAAATACTTATTTTAACTATGAATATTTTCTAGACATTATACCATAATTTCATGCATTATATTATATAGTGCTGACGTAGAAATCAATGTCACATCAAAGTACCGATCTTCTTTATCTCTCTTTAATTATTGACATGGATCACCTTGACTTCAATTAACTATTTAAATAGCTTAGGACTTCTCAGAAAATAACAAAATAATGTTGATTATAATATGAGTTTTATGACTACTTAAAATCTATATTTTAATTATTTTATTATGGTATATCGTAATTATTTCATATATGGTAATTACTCTATATGATAATATCTTATAGTGGTAGTAGTGTTCCAGTATACATGCACAAGGACAAACCCAAGATCATATAATTAGGGGTTTTGAAGTTAACCTTAATTAAGCTAATATTAGAATTAGTGGTAGGAAAACATCTACTTATTATCATATTTATATTTTTATCTTATATATGTTAAAAGGATCTTATTAATGACTTAACCAACAACCATTCCTAGTGTTAATAACTTCCCATCTCCTTTTCCTCCATTTTTTTGAGAAAGCATTTTCTTGTAGGACTTATAGGTTTAAATCCCCAATTACACCATATTTCTTTCCTTCCTAATTTTCCTTCATCCCAAACTATGGAAAACTGAAGCTTTCATTTATCCTTTGTTCTTTCCTTTCCTTTTTCCACTCTCTTAAATAGTTTTAGAGTAGCTAAGGTCAAGTCATGGACAATTTTATATTTATCCCAAAATGTAGCTTTTGATTAAAAGAATTGCACAGTATAAGAACAATTAAGCAACATAATACAAAAGAACATACGAGTATAATTCTCTTATACTATAATTAATGTGTATAGTACTTGATATTGATTTTTATAATTAAAAATTTTTTAAAATAATTATTCATTTTATAAGTCACAATAATAAGGAAATAAATCTACTCAAATTTTTTTCTTATCAATTTTTCTTAATTTACAAGTTAATAATTAAGATTGTTTAGATTTATAGAATACATTGTGATGTTATCAAAACATTATTTTCTTACTTTTAATCTTAATCATTGATTACATGTAATAGCATTTTACGAAGGTAAGTTAAGAAAAATTGAAAGAACATAAATTGAAAGATCCAAATTCAAAGTTCAATACTATTATGCTCCAAAGAGATGGGGTTACAATAGTCTTGTTATGTGAACTATCTTAAAACATAAGTTAACTTTATGGTTGCTATTGTAAACTTAGTTTACACTAGATGTACTCGATTTTACTACTTTGAATAATTCAATTCGATGCTTATTTGTTATAAACTTGTGGAATAATCTTTTAAAATAACTTATAATATGATTTTGCAAAAGAGTGGTAGTAAAATCCATAAATATATATCGTTCGATATACATATCAAAATATTGAAAACTATTAAGCTCCTTAAGAAGTCCCGTATAATTTTCTTTAAAATTAGAAAAGTCAACAATAAAAACAATGACCAATCATTTCTTGTTAAACCTCACTCCTTATTGAACAAAAGAAGTTGGAACAAATACTATGATTAAGGAACGTAGTATAGGGTTACTTTTAAAATTTTAAAAATATAATGATTTTATACCACGGAATGGATTTTTCTACTACCTAATATGCGATGCAAATTTCATAATTTTATTTCAGTATCTTAAGATTCTTTTGCCTAATAATTTTGATTAATGTAAAACTAAACAATAAGTTGAAGAATTTATCCAATATTATACTATAAACATAAAAAAGATACCTTATTATTACAACCACAACTATTGTTACCTAACCGTCTCAATATGGTACAAAAGTCTCATTACTCCTAGTTCAAGGAAGTTGGTAGTGAGGCATTGCAGTGTCAGAATGGAGCAGTAGGATTCAACGTTAAAGGTCCATTGTTAGAGGTACTAAGATCACTTCCCCCACATATATTACGACAATACAAGATTAAAAAAAAAAAAGTTGAATAATATAAATATAAAGAGTATAAAACAATAAAATATTATCGTATCATATTTAATTTGTATAGTATCATATAAAAATTTTTATGATGCTCCTCATTTAACATTCATAAGTATTAGATTCAATATTATTATTTGATATTTATACCCACAATATTATTTAATATTTATTTTTATAATTTTTAAAAAATACAAATTTTAAATATTATGTAAAATTGATATAATTATATTTATATTCTCAATACTTATGTACTTATGTTTTTATCTAATGATGTCAAATTTTACACCATGTTATAAATGAGATAAATTTTCTATATCTTAACTAATCCTTTGGACCCTTTTTTTATCTAATAATTAAACTTAAATTGCAAACCAAATATAGAACAAAAAGATAATTATTAGCAAGTTTAATTTGACCTTATGGAACAGCTACTCCATATATAAAATGCAGCTAAAATTGATTTATAGCTAACCCACGAAAGAGGGCCAATCCAAGTGAAACCTTTTGAACCAAAAGTCTAATATATGGTCCAATTCTTCGGTACGAGGCGCATGCAAATAATACTTAGCAGAAACCAAACCAGAAGATAATGCTATATACAGAGTAAAGCGATTGAGTGAAATTGATCGACCCGATAGCTAACTTTTGAGTAGATCATCAGAGATCAATTCAGCTAAATCAAAGAACACAAGAAGCTTCTCATATGCCAACTCCAACCGAAAAGAGTATCCAACCAAGGAGTAGCATTGAAAAACTCCCGAAGTGCTAAGTATCACTAGTGTTGCCGTATTCAAAGTTTAAACCATCACCATAATTTACAAGCAACCACCTTCCAGTTCATATTCATGGGAAGAACCTCATTGGAATTGAATTTTGAAGATACCATTCTGACATGCACTACATGAACAAAAACCTCAAATTGCATAGACGTATTACTACAAAGCTAACCATGAAAATTGTCCACCAAACCAGCACATACTCAGGACTTCAACAAACACAGCATCCATCACAAGAGAATATAAGAGTGTCTCCACAGTGGAAAGATGTCCTCTTCCCAGGCCTCCAGGCAAATCTACCGATAAAAGGGACACTGGATATATATGCAGCCAATCTGAGGTCGCTGTGTGGATGAAGATGAGCGTAGGATTCAGCAAGCAGAATCTATTCCAATCATTTTCATATTTTATCAAGCTTCTCAGCCTTGACAACTGGGTTGGCTTGAGCTATCGCAGCACGTGCAGCAGTCTTATAGTCAAATGGGCAGTCATGCTTGTCAGAGTAGCGGTGTGTCCCACAGAAAAGGTTCCCACAGCGACAACTGAAACCTGTTAATCCTACTCGTTTTCTACAGGTGCTGCACCGATTTGGACCCACCTTCGGCTTAATCTCAACACTCTCCCCCGAGCCTAACACACACGTAGGCTGTCCAGGGACAAGACTGGGCTCCACAGGACTGGGCTGCACCTCAACTGAGGCAGCTGTAAGTGCAACAGATTCTTTCTCAATGCTGCTTGATGGTCCATTATCAATGTTTGCTATGGATGATGCAGCAAGTTTAGCCTGCTCCTGTTTCAACAGCATATCCTTGTGACATTTAGAACACATGTTCATTGTAGCTGGGCTACCAAAGAAGCCACAGTTGTTGATGCACAAAATTGGACCCTCAGGTGGAGCTTGGCATCCTGTCTCATCATGTTCCATTTTCTAAACGCTCCTGCAGAAAATCACATCAAACTTATGGATTCCAATGACAGTCGCAGCAAGGGCATAGGCCACAGAGGGGAAAGAAAATGCACATGTTTGAACTGGTATAGGGGAACATCCATCTACTAAACATATTGCATCTGTCATACACAAGTTATCTCTATCATATATCTTTATTTGTCAACAATTCCAAATATCTTTTAAAATTTACAATACCTCACGATTTTGAAAATTTAAGATAACAGAGGGGGAAATTTTCTCATAAGTTAGAAGCAGCCCGTGGTCACAAAATTACATGGTGATTAGGCTGGAAGGCTGCCTTTGGTAAGTCAATGAATACCTGACAAGCAAAATTTGAAAAAAGACTCAGAAGCTGTAAGAAGTAGCAAAGGCCTGAGCCGTACAGAGATTATTGATGTCACTATGGAAAAGTTCTTGCATAGGCTTTGTTTATGAAGTAGGTATATTGACCACCCAATAAAATATGACATCACCAAATAGAACACATCAAGTAAGGTAAAAGTTAAATAGTATGTAGTCTGTAACACATTCACTGGTTGGTATATGGGCCACTTTCTAGTCCAAGCCTAAGCAAAAAATTTTTCCTCAGCATAATTAAAAAATAATTCTGTAGAGGGGTTTGGCAACATAGCTAAGTAAAGAAGATGCGATCACATAATATAAGTTATACAGTGTCTCCTGGGGGTGGCGGGTAAGTAGCTAATTAAACATCTTTAGACTGCTAAAATTATCTTTTTTAATGGAAATCTTTTCTTTTCTTATGCAAAAATGAACCCCAATATATTTAACCGAAACATACCTTGTTCAAAATTGCAAATATAGGCTTTTCAACTGAGAAAAATTTATCCCAAATTAGCTGTTATCATCAACTGACAATAAAGATCAGGTAGGCTCAATATCGTATAGTGAAGGTTTGGTTTATGGCTTATCATATCCTTTTCTTGTACTGTAGAGGAACATGGCCATGTAATTTACCCAAAAAAATTTAACATGCAGAAGGAGAGGACTCCAAGAATATGTCAAACACACACATATCCTGCTATAAAGACAGCATTTCTTGGATAAGTACTATACAGACAGCCTTATTTACATTGAAGGCCTCATATATGGTATTGTTAGCACATGAAAACACCTGAAGGAACCAAGAAAATAATAACAAAGCCTCACAAAAACCAATGTTTCTGTCATAGGATCCAAAACTATAGAAAGAGAACCAGAAAGTTCAAATTCAATAAATATACACCACTCATGCTTGCTAAGTTCACTAGATTGTCCATTCCAGTTAAACGTAGCAACACATTTCAAAGCTAGAAGACAGACCTACTCAAACATATGAATGATTACAAATGAGATCAAGAGACAGAGAGAGAGTAATCTCAAGTACTGCTGCCACTGCAACCATAAAACTTGAGAAATCAAATGTCCTGATCAAACATTAAGCTTTTTTTACCACTCGCCATGTGGTATACTGGTAGAATCACTATGCTCTCAGCAATTGGTACAGGGTTCAAACCCTAATCACTATTATTTTTTAAAATAAATTAACACTAGAAATTCAATGCTAGACCTTTGACTAAGAGCATAAACATACTACCACTAGAATGCATGTCTAGCAGCAACCCCAACCACTAGTAACAGGACAAACAGGAGGGTTCTTCCTGTTCAAACTTTCCTAATAGTTGAGCATCACTTGCTGATCAAAAAGAGGGAAGAGATGAAAAGAAATAATTAATCCCTTATACTTCTCAAATAACTTCCTCTATAACTCAATTTACCAAACACTATAATATGATATCCAGAAGCTCACTGAACGATGCATATCCCTGACTTTTGACATTGACCTAGAGATCCTGCCTATATTACTAACCCTGCCATTAGAATTTTTATTGATTGCATCACGTTTTTATCTCACTAGAGAGTAAGAAAAATTCTAGTATAGGATGGAAAACATTAAAGGTAAAGTTCAATTGCTTAAGTTAGTATATCATTCAGCCAAGCATTAGAGGGTTTGCTGTTGAATCCTTAATTGGTCATAAAAAAGATAAATAAAAGTTTGGTAAGCAGATTATTAGCGCCTACAGAAAGGCAGCAATTGCCATACAGCAGGAGAATGTGCTGGTTTGAAGGATATGCAGGGCAAAGTTGGGAGATCAACACCTGCTGTGTTCAGAGTAAGACAAGTGACAAGTGATAGCTGCCCTCATTCTTGAGTTAGCATGACTACCTATAAATTGATTATTCATAATCTTGCAAATAATTAACGAGTTACGTCATGTAAGAACATAAGAGTTCACAGAACAACCTTCTCACAACAATTAGCCTTCACTAGTACCATTATAATGGTTGGCATATACAATGAGAAAATGCTAGAGACTTCTGGTGGTTCCAAAATTTTCAAATGTCACCACCAACCATGACTGTTGGAGAAGTTTCTTCTACACAATAACCCTAAAAGCTTTTATGAAGAAATCCACTAAAATAAACTAACAGATGAAAACATGAAGCCACACTAATTGTTTCATTAGCACCTCTCTCAAATATGCACTTATTGATCACTGTTGGGAAGAAAATCAGTGCTTGTACATTTACAAGACAGTTAACTCAATAAGTCATGAAAACAAATAAATGCAAACACGAATCATCATGTGCTTTCTAATAGTAATTCCATCCATGTTAGTTTCCAAAACTTATTTTGCTTCTCTTAACAAATAGAAAATGCTAGTTGCAACAACATTCCCGCTGTGCTTGGATTGGTGGAAGTCAGTGGATATCAAATGAATAGGGTAGAAAGCAGTAGAAAGTTTGTGTTTGGTTAACTTTAAAGAGGATGGAAATGTGATGAATAGGAAGGAAATGAGCTGAATCATTTCCACTCAAGATGCAAATCAATTTCTCTCCAAAATTGGACAGAAAACGAGGGAAACCAGTGGACAAATCATGATGTTACCATTATGCTCCTAAAAAGAAAATAAAAATAAAGGAGCTGCCTCTAAATAAAAATAATTTGGTCATATTATCTTCTCTTTTTACTCTATTTATACCAACCAAACAAGAGAAATGGAAATATTTCTACCCATTTCTTTCCATTTTCACTCTTCATATCCAAACAAGGAAAAAACTTTTATTTTCATTGATTTCCTTTCCTTTCTTTTCCTTTCAATAGCTTTCCTTCCCTTTCTACTTTGCATAAAAGTTGCCAAACATAGTGTCCATCCAGCTACACAAAATGAACAGATATTAGAACCTATTACCAACACCCCATGCACTATCCATCCACCTATACAGATATGAATAGCCTGGCATTTTCAATTGGTGCAGACATACTAGGTGAAATTTTATAGATATGGGACAGCCACCAAAAGAAAAGGGGAAAATTTTATTGATTTGGATGGATAAAAGTCAGATGGCAATCACTCTGGATGGAGACCACATCAAGCTAAACTACAAATGAAACAACTGAAGTGGCAAAACCATTAATTATTTAGATATTCATTAATTGACAACGCTGGACAGGACTCCATATCTAGCATGAAAAGTAAATCTTTTCTTTTTTTCAAAGGCTTGAAACGTAACAATTGTTCCACGTAATTTTTCTTTTCTTATGGCTGTAGGAAGGAAGATTGATAACCTCTATATATATATGAGCATATGTGCACTAGGTATGCATACTTATGCATAAATGACCTCATGGGAGTGAACCAAGAGCCCATTAAATTGTGGAATTGGTTCAAGTATTTTAACCAGAATGCCAATCACCGGGTTCCAATTGATCTATTACAGTTTTATCTTAGCCCTGTGGCTTTGCAACAATGAAAATCCTGAAACAGGCCTCTTGCCCACCTTCATATGACTAGTGAAGAGTGTAATCCTGATGCCTTTGCAAGCAATAACACTCCATCAACAGTTCAAGCGACTATGCCAGCATAAAAATGAGGGTTGCACCAACTACTTGGTAAGCTACTTCTACCAGGGAATCATCAATGCATTTTTTCTTTTTAGGTTATACATAAAGCAGCATGAGTATAGCTTAAATGACGACTCGAGTTTAAAATAAAGAGCACATATTTCCCTACCAAACGATTAGATCGACAAGAAACAAATGTTCAAAAGAAATGCTAACACCTGTAAGTTGTCACAATTCTTATGTAAATTAAAACAAGCATTTCCTAAGGCAGAACGTCATCAAGTTTTTGTCCATTAATCAAACATAAATTCCCAAACCAAGACATGAAACAAGGAATTTTGAATCGAAATTCAAAATTGTTTGAAAAATTACCAATCACTAACGATCTTCCCACTAAAATCAAACTTATATCAACATACCACCTTGAACAGCTAAAACAATCAAACACCGCTCATGTTTCGCCTCCAAATAAAAACATATACGAACATCAACGAAGAAAATATACTTATTTCTCATTTTCAACCAAATCCGTTTGATTATGAACAATTACCACCTGAAACAATCTTAAAAGCTCAAAAGGGGTTATAATCACACGCATAAATACACACTAGATGAAAAATTTCCCTCAAATTAACATACGGACCTGTTCACCAGGGTCTCTCAGAAATAAATACCCCAAACAAAAGTCCGATCTTTGGAACTGAAAACCCTCGCTGTTAATCAAATGAATCACGATCAATTCAAAACAAAACCCAAAATCACCCAAAAATAACAATAAATCAAAACCATCAAACTGAAAACCACCAAATTCAAAATTCAAACACTAACCCTTTACCGAAATTGAGTCCTCCGAGGCTTGTTAGAGAGAGAAAGAGAACAAGAGAGCGATTTCGATTCTTCCGATCCTTTCTTTCTCTCTCTCTCTCTCTCTAAACAATTTATCGAGACCTTTTGTATTCTTTGCCAACGAACATTGTCGACTGATTAGGGGTTGATGTGAACACTTCCTATTGGCGGAGGCATAATATCCTCATTTTCCTATTTTAGCCTCGCTGGTTTTCGTAATCACGGTTTTGTTATGGTTGGACACGGATTAATATTGTGAAACCGCCATTGGAGCGGGTGGATTGCACGGACCAATCGGGTTTCAAGTTAGTGCTTTTGTCATGAGGGATTAGGTGTGCTTAACCAGTTGGTGAGCTACAGGAACTCCATTTTCGTATGTATTTATTGGAGGTAATGCCTAATGATATCATTTCTAATCATTTGCTCTTCGAATAAAATTATTTTTTTATTAAAATTATTGCTTTTATTACAGTTACCTTTTATTTTTCAAGCTTCTAGAAGTAGAAATTGATCTTTACGTTTGCTTAGCGATGCTATATATTGCATTGCACGTTTAATATGAACGAGAGAGAACGGCTAACCAGTGGAGACTTTTTCTATATGAACAGCCCTGCTGATAAAGGAGAAACAGAATAATTATTTTTAAAATACATTTTTTTATCTTATTTATTCGTAAATTCACACGAAAACTTTTGTTTGGATTTTTTTCCGATTTTAAAGTGTTTTTTTCACACTTTCATCAACAAAACTATTCAATTATATGATATCATAATTTAACTTAATAATATTAAGAGCAAATTTTTGTTATGTTGAATCTTTTTATTTGCTAAAAGAGATGATCCATTAAAAGCAAATTAATGCATTAAGAGACACAATATAATTATTAAATGTTCTTTATCAAGAAATTTGATATTTTTATATATATATACACAAAACGAGTGTATGGTTTATAAGTATTTTATAATATCCAAAGAAAGGTAAATCAGTATTTTTTGTTATATTTTTAACTCAATACTCCAATTAACGTATATCCAGAAAAAAAAAAAAAGAAGAAGAAGAATAAAAAGAAGAAGCTCTTACTCTTTTATTTGCTTTCCATTATGAACCTACGTATTGATAAATATTTTATATTTAATAGAACTTCAACTTCAAAAGTTTATACTATATCTTGCTAAGTCTATTTTTATATTTACGGTATAAAATAAATCTATTCTCCCGACACCAAAGTAGATTATGAAATCGCCGTTGGATGTAGCTTTATTATCCTCAATGCCAAGGCTCCACTTCTAACGAGTCAACATCAACATCAAAGCTTGATTGTCCCCCCCGTCTCTCTCTCTCTCTCTCCCTCATTTTCGTTGTGTTTTATTCATTGGGTTTTAGTTAAATTTGGTCTAGAATGAGAACAGAATTAGGAAAACTCTGGGTTTGGATAAATTTTTCCATTTAGATATTAGAAAGATCTTTTGATTGTTTCCCTTTTCTTTTTTTATGGAAATACTCTGTTTAGCTCCATCACCATACTAATCATCCATTAGACAATGTCGAGAGGAAAAATAAATTTTTGGGCAATAAAACATATTCATTTAGCTTTTAAAGCCTGATTTTGCATTTAGCTTCGTAATTTATATTAATTTTATTGGAAAATCCATGCTTTTGCAAACTATTCTAATTCAAGATTACAAAAGTAATTAATTAATCAATTTTTATAATATCAATAAAAATGTACTCATAAAATTCATGAATATGTTAAGATTTAAAATAACTAACATCAACCGTAAAGTTCTCACACTAATAATAATTCTAAATATTCAATATTAAATAACTCCGAAACTTAAAATACATAACTAAACAATCATAGGATAAGTAAGAATCTTCCTTTCCTTTTCATTAATGGGCATCCGATCCGGAACTCCAAGGTCTTTATTATTATTCACCTGATCCTGAAAAACAAAGTCTTCATAGAGGTGAATGAAAGGTCTAACATATAGTCATACAAACACATGTGCATCAACACTCCATGCATTATACATACAAACAACCTATTCTAATATAACAACACCTGTGGTTATAATCTTCCAGGTTTAATCATTCATTAGGCATCATTAGGTTTGAGTAACTCATTACTACGGTACAGCATATATATATAAATATATATATATATATATAACCGAAACGTCACCGAGACAATGTCGAGTCGCCGAGCTCACCAGACCACACAGAAGCGTCTTTATTTCCATAAGGACGACACAATTACGGCTTTGTCTTAATATACCGATTTGTTAAATGATCTCACCCAAGCCAATGACCGACTAACACGAAAGTCAGCATTCAGCTAATCAGATCTTTATCGGTACGAGGTTGTGCAATGATCAAAGAAATCGTGCCGACTATCGAGTGGAACAATCCCAAATCATTAGCATATGCTGGTATGTTTTTAGACCATTCCCAAAGATAAGCAGAACACGTTCAATTTGGTTCCACTTTTTATTAGGTTAATTTATTTAATATCTAAACAAGCATAATCAACAAACAATTGGTTTTTAACCAACCCATTCAGCTATTCATAATTAGTATTAAAATTTGATAAAAATTATGTAATAAACTCATTGTATAGTCATATCCATACTTAATCTAAAAATAAAGTCACAACCTATAGCTATGATTTTAATTAAATTCCTAATAATTTAAAATTAAGGAAAAAAATGTAGAAATCACACTTAGTAACATTTTAAAGTCACAAACTATTTATATATATATATATATATTTTCTTGGTTGAAACAACTGACAACATGATCCACCGCTTCCTATAAACATTTTTCCTTCCTACATAGGAACATCCACTTCGACGGGTCAAGCATCTTACAATAAAATGCTTTTTATAAACTCATTTCCGGTGTCAAACTTAAAATCTTTACCGAATCAAAATCATTCGCGGAATTCCTTTTTATAACTCTCTTTTAATAACGACAGCATAAACTTCTTTCTCCCCCCAAGCTATTTCTCACTTCAACTATAAAAATCAAGAAACTACTCCTTTGGTTTTATCTACATCGATAACAGGAACCGATAAATTTTAGCTTCTTATCCTTTTGAGTTCCAAAACCCTTAATTCCAATTAAATCTTAAAATACAAATACTTTCTTCTTATAACAACAACCATCTGGGATTTATGAGTTATATGATTTACTCGGTTCCTCCCTCATTAGATCTGTCAATTTTATTTGATTACATAATTATTTCCAAGATCAAAACTTAATATATATATCTATATACATACACATGAATTTATGCACGTGCACACACACACATATATTTTAAACTTGCAATTGTGTCAAAAACTTTTTTCTTCTTACAAAATTTCCCATATTAAAATTAACAGAATAACTCTTCTTATTTTTTTTTCCATAACACAGCTTCTATGCTATAAAAACAACTTATGTTTAATTTCCTTTCCTTTATTACCTTTTTATTACAAATACTTCATAGGCTTGATTTCTAATTAACAAAATATGACAACTTTCAATATTACATATAAATGTATGCTTCAAAAATCCATAATTTCTTTAAGATCAATTAAAAATAACCTACATAAGTAACAATAATATACCATTTTCTTCAATCCCTTACAAATATAATCGACTCATGAATTAACAACATACAATCAACAAAGATTTATCCCTAAATTCATAGTCATTATATATCAAAAGTTATTTATTTATTTTCATAAAACCCCATTGAACTATTTATTGTCTCTAAAATTAAGTAAACATAAAATAATCGAATTGCATAGAGATTATCTTGCACCTTTTGATTGAACTACAGTTTTAAAGTCATTTATGAGTGCCATGCATTTAGCCATAACTTCCCTTGTGATAACCATAAAATTAGAACCTTTTTTTTTTTTTCTATAGATCCCTGGACAAATTTCATAACCCTAATTGATTACATATAGGTTTTTTCTTGATTTATTTTGAAGAAAAAAAAAATTAGAAGTTGAAAAAGGGAGTCATTAAAAGTTACTTAATCAATGTAGAGTTGACTAGAGGGATGGGGTCGACTATCCTAACAGCTAGTCAACTCCTTCAACAAAATTGTGCCTGGTTTAACGGAGCCTTAGCTATAGCAGACCTAATCCTTATTTGATTTTCTACTTCCTTTAGATCTAAAACCAAACTATTCTTATGATCCTATTTTGGTTGTATATATTGTTGATCTAAATGATGGAAATCGCATTATTTTATTGTAATTCATTACTTAGTCCGTCTTTATGAAATTAGTTCCTTAGGTAATTTATCAACATCGTCTTTCTACAAAATCTTATCTCAAACTAAATTCTTAACTCCCCATAATTGAAATTTGACCATCTTAAGGAGCATGACTGAAGGTTTACTTATGATAGTCCAATAAGTCTCATCATAGCCTTAATCGGTGATTCTATAAGCTCCCTTTCAAGTTTTAATTTGCACTTTCATATTGATATCACAAAGAAAGTGATCTCAACAGAAACTTAGAGTGTCTTAAGAATTGTTCTTTACCTTGTTATTTCTTTTCTAAATCGATCTCTTGTACCTATCCTTACAACAATGAAGGATTCGTGTTAAGATTGGTTCTTAAACAACATGGAAGAGAATGATTCATCTTATAGGGTTTATTAACTTACCTTACAAATAACTTTAGATATGCCTAGTGTTATTAACTACTCAGGACTGAAGGGGTTGCGTCAATTAGAATAGTCAGGAGTGAGTGCATAAGTACTCTAGAATTTCCGTAATTAATGAAGTTCAAGGCTAAAAACCCTGTTTATAGGAAAGGGTCTAAGGTTAGTTATCTCCTTGCTCTTGATTTTAAATTATTTTTAGGGATATTTTAATTGTATGTTGAATGCTAGGCATGTCGGCTTGATGATGTGTAGATGTATTTCATGTTCTTTTTTTTTTTTTCTTCAATAAAGCTTGTCAAGTAAGTTATTATTCCTTTTTCTTTTAATATCGAAAAAAATCTATGTTTTCTTTTAATTTGAGCTAGACTTTTCTTTGTTTTAATCCAAATTTAAGAACTTAATTTTAGATTCATTGAATGTATAATACATGATAAGAAAGGGATGAAGAAGAAATGATAAAGTGAAGAAAAGAAGAAATATCAAAAACAATAATTGTACAAAAGAAAGGGGTGAATTAGAATAAAGAAAGCAAAGATAGGGGTAATGTGAAAAGAAAAAAGAAAAAAAAAATAGAAGAATCACATAGGTAAGGAGAAAGAAACGATGGGTCACTAAATTATAAGGTAAAATAAATATATTATAAAAGTTGGTTGTTTAAGCAACACTCAAAATCATATATTTAGCTGCAACCTTATTCCTATGATGCAAAGAGACCCTTTGACCAAGTTGATGGCTATGTACTTTGCACCCTTTCCCAAGTAAAGGAACTTAACTAAGGGTCTCTTGTCTAATGATGTAGATTGCTTCACCATAGAGACTTCCTCTCATAAGAAACTCTCGAAAGTGAGTTTATTTTATTTATTTTTTTTTTTGGGACTTGTTCAATGGTGCAAAATTAGTGCCCCTTGCAACGTATGTTAATTTTGTAATTCTAGCCATTGCAATTTTGGAAGGCATGTTTGAATCCTTTTTTCTATTATAAATAGAGGTAAATGTGCACATTTTTTCACATCAAATTTTTACTACAATTTATCTTATTCTACAAAAACTCTTTTTTAGTTGAAAATTGAGAAAATCTATAGATCCCAATAATTTAAAAAATTCAATACCCTTTAAGCAATTACAAAATGCACAAATTTTTCAGTACCTTTTGCAAAACAACTCTTATTTTCCTATTGATGCATATTTTCAAGGCCTTTCAAATCTTCATAATCCACAAATTTTTTCATAATTAACATAAACCCACAAAATTTTAATCCAATATTTAATTTCAATCAAAATTCAAGAAATATGATACTTTTATATTTTCAATATTCTCCTAACTTTATGCCTAAAAACATTCAATAATATACTTTGGTAAAAAAAAACCTCTTTCTCAATCCATATTTAATTGATCATTGTGAAAAGGTAGCACAAGTCGCAATACCTACAATATTCCATACAAAAAAAGTTCGAAGGATGATGATGATAATGATAATAAAAGAAATCAAGGATGTAAGAAAAAATTAGAGCAAATCAATAACAAACTTCTTACATATACACGGTTAAGGGTCAATAAAGACCCAATCAATGGAAATAATTAGTTATTGCAAACTTTTGGTAATGAGTCTATTGATGGGCAATTTTGGATAGTGGGATACTAAGGGCCATTCCAACCTATGTGGTTGCTAAATTAGCTTGACTTGGCTCATGATTGACTCATGGAGACTGACTCTTAGCCTTGGAGAATCCTTACTTGTGGAATCGAATTCTGTTGCAAACCTAACCTACCATAGGTTAGGACCATGGTCCTCATTTAGAGATTGCAATCATTACATCTATCCTACGAAGACCTTAGACAGTTATGGTCTTCCCAAGAAGCTCAAAGATCAGATACCTAAATAATATTATAGCAACACTAATTTAGTGGGAATTATCAAGGTGCCACATCATCTTTGAAAATCTCATATTGTATCTTATGAAGAGATATACTTTCCTAATTGGGTAAGATATGAATATATTTGGATTCCTTTTTAAAAATCTATAAATAGGGATCAAACCTTATAGGTAGATGCTTTTACACACATGCATATTAAGCCTCTTTGGTTTCTTTGGTGTTTTATAATCTTCCATTGTTGACTTAAACATCAAAATGACTATACCAAATAACCTTGTTGCACCTATTAACTATGTTCTTTTTTTGCAAATATGCTCACATTCTAGGCCCAAATTGGAGAATCTCTATTGGTGAAACTCATACAACAATAGAGTTTATGAAAACTTTGAGGATGGACAAACCCATGAGAAAGGCAAGAATCCATAAAAGCAAACTTAACAACAATGCAAATCTTAATGGTCTAAAATCTCAAAGGATGTCATGAAATTCAAAGTTTACTATGACTAGATAAAATGACAAGCACAAAGTAGGATATATGTAGGTAAAAACGCATTGATTTAAAAAAAAAAAAAGAAAGGCCTTTTTATGAAGCATTTCTCATTCAAATCAATTTCAAAAATTAGTTGCTTCAAAAGTATATTACATTCAAACTTAATTTGAGAAAACTAGTTGTTACAAAAGTATTCATCGGTTAAACAAAATAAAAAAAAAATAGAACAAGTCATTGTAACGTAACCATTATTATTATTATTATATATACACGTAAACAAACATATCTTCAATATGCATCATCTAGTTCTTATTTCCATTCAAAGCTACTCCATTCTTTACTCACTTGTATAATCATGTCAACTTGTAACTCTTATTTTGAGCTGAAAAGAAAAGGTAACGAAGTAGCTAAAGAATTATTTTTATTAGAGAGTACTAGATAGAGTTAATTACTTCCTTATATCAAATGCTTTTAAAGCTATATAGGAGTTGTTCCATGAGAAGATAAAATAGAAAGCAAGGTTGAGTTAAAAGTCATGATCATTTATATAATGACAATTTCTCAAATAACCTAATATATATTGATGAGTTGTTTCGATGAAGATTCCAAATGAAGAAAGCTCAGTTCATACGTATTGAACAAGTACTCCAAGATTACTCTCCATTTTTTTATTAAAAGAGCGATGTTGTTTGTGAACTTAGTGCTTTGCTACTATAAAAGTGCACCATAGCTATCCAGATGTTAACATATGAAATAGTAGAAAATACTTTAGATGACTACTTGGTTATGGTTGCAGACACAATAACAAAATGAATTTGTCTAAAGTTATCACTACTTGTTTTGATGATGACTACTTACGTAGGCTTATTAATATTGAGTGCTTACTTAATGCCAAAGAGTAGCGTAGAATTTAAAGTATGTTGGGAGTATTGATCATATATATCGAGAGTAAATGAATTGTCTAGTTGCATAGCAAGGCATGTATATTCAAAATGATTGTGGTTCTCCAACAATCGTGCTTAAAACTGTTACTTCACATTACACTTGAATAGGGTATACATTTTTTGGTATCTTAGACTTTAACAATATAATTAATACATTAGAACTTTTATCCTTATTTGACAACTTTATAATGGGAAAAACTCTAGCATCTTATTATACTGTTAATGGAAGAACCATGACATAAGATATTATCTTATGAATTGTCTATATCCAGAGTGGTCAGTGTTTGTCAAATCGATTTCATACTCGCATGGTTCAAATAAGTAATTATTTGCTAAACATTGAAAAGGAAGCAGAGTCGATGTTGAAAAGGCTTTTTGAGTGCTATAGTCTCCTTTTCATATAGTTCGTAAGCTTTTAATTTTTTTGGATCAAGAGGATACAGGGAAAATTATGAGAAAATGTATAATTCAACATAATATGATTATGAAGATGAAATGGATAACTTTATCTTCAATTTTGAAGTTCCAAATAATAGATCAGGAAATACTAGTGATTAGCCTCCTTATATTTCTCGCAATTATTTTACAGATTATATGATGAACATCCAAAACAATATTTAACTTTGTAATAGGGTAAGACATCATCAACTTTATAATGACTTGATTGATTATGTACAATAGCATCTTGGACCTATTAGTTAATGTGACATAGTCGGTGATTTAAAATTATATGTTAACTTTCCATGTTTTCTTTTTCCAATTTCTAACAATGTACTTCAACTTGTATTGGCTCTAAATTAATTGATTGTCTTTGTACTATTGTCTGTTTTAAACTTTTAATTAACCTCATTGAATAAATCAATAGATTTAAACTTAATTAATTACTATTTTTAATATAATAATAATTTATATATTAATAATGTACTAATATAATATTTAGTATTAATACTAAAATTATCTTTACAAAATATTCAAAGCAATAGTTTAAAAGTAATAATAGTGTGGAAGCCACGTATACTTAAAAAATTATTAAGAAATTTGGTGGATAAAGTGTAGAGTTTCTTTAAAAAAAAAAGTTTAGAATTTCTTAATGCAAGCAAATACCTTAAGAAGTTAATGCAACAGTGTAATAAAGTTTTAGAGTTCTTTAAAGATCAACATGGTCATAGTAGCTAATTTATCAATGGATAACCTATTAGTACGGTTCAAAAACCACTTGAATGGCATGTTTGTTTCCTTGAATGGATCATGCATTAATAAAATTATAATTTTTAAGAAATAAAATAAAGAAGTAATATTTATTATTTTGTTTGATTGCTATTCAAAATAACTTTAATAATAAATTAAAAATATTTTTATAAATATCAATATGTATATACCCAATATATGGCTTGACTATTCGACTAGTGTCTCATGGAAAGATGTGGAAATATGTTGGAAAAGATCCAGAATAACTTTTTTTTTTTTCGTCCTACAAAATATCTATAATTCCTTATTTTATATGCAAAACGAAATATGCTTTGAATTTTCCTTAAACATAATAGCAAATGTTTTGATTTTGGAATGTCTTCAAACACAATTATAAAAGAACCGTGTTTATGATTTGGTCCAATTTCATATTGAATGGTTTTTGATTAACTTCCATATGCTCTGTAACCAAAATGGTAATATAATAGATAAATGGACGGCTAAGGTTGATGTAGCTTAATATATTGAACACTAGTTTTTAATTGGATGAATCTCTTCCTAAATTGTTAAAAAAAAAAGGAAAACAAAAAAAGATAAGTAGTAAGTGCTTCACTTATACGTGAGATAAAGCTAAGCAACACTACTATTATAACAATTGAATATTGTTGATCTCAAATGAACGATTGAACTATAATACTAGCTCAATGGACTCAAGAAACTAAAAATTTGACTTTGGCTTAAACTTTGCTTTTGGCCGGACATTGGTTTGCACTTGCTGGTGCAATAACTTAATTCATTTTTTTTTCCCACGACAAATTGACATTGCACGAGTGGTTTTGAATAGCCACTGACGTTAAAAACACAATCTAATTGTGCCTATTGTTACATAATCGAATAGTGCCTGCTTTGAATATATGAATAAGTACATATATATATATGTTTATTTATTCTTGGCCACATACGAATATTTTTAATTATTAGAGTCTACGACAAACAATCCTATGTTAGAGAAGGAAGGCGATTCCCATGCATGAAAGCATTAGTGTAACACGCTGTTTCGAATAAACTTCGCGTTACTGTACATTTACTTGTTTGTACATCTATCCAAATTATTATAAAATAAACACAAGAGGGAATAACCAAGTATGCAAGAAACGATATCACGTGTATCATATAGATATACATACATATATATATATATTTAATAATATTAGTTTATCCTTTTAAAGGTTATTAAAATGGAATGGATTTTACACTTTCGATGCATGTGATGTGCTAGATGGTTACATTATACATGGTATATATAAATCAAGTAGCTGTAGCGCCCATTCATATGTAAGACGTATAAAAGGAAAAAAAAAAAAATTTAATAAAATATGAAGTTGATGCCAATAAAAACACATAGTATACATATAATTAAATATAATAGCGTAGATTCCTTTAGGTTCTCTCTTAAGATTATAAAAAAAATACCGTAAAGTATTGGTTTGAGTTTAATTTAAATGTTGAGTTTCAAATCCGATTTGAAATGATAACTAAAAAGTTTCAATTAAACTTGATTAAACTCATTTATATTTAATTTATTTAAAAAATATTTTAAATTAAAATAATATGAATTTAAAAACTCCATTTGAACCAAGCTGAGGTTAAGTTGTATTAGATTTGCAAATTAGACCAACCACTTTTTATGTGAACATTTTTATATTGGATTCAAGTACATTTATGATTAAATTTGTATGGATTTAATTCATTACTCTCATTTACAAGTAAATGATGGATAGATGTTCACATTTTTATTTTTAGTAATATTCTTTATTAGAGTACGAGACATAAGAAATATACAAATACAGATCATGTGTAGAGACAGTTTTCTATTGTGTCACAATTCATGTGCACCTATTTATTTTTTACTCCTCCACACCAAGCCTACCAGATTTTCTTGAAAACTAAACCCCTTATTCTTAAAGAGTGGAATAATTTCAAAGAAACCCCAAAATTAAACGTATAGTATAGGTGGTCCCCGAGCGGTCAAGTTAGGTATCCAGCATAGAGAACAGACCCACCCGCTTGAATTGTGCTAAAACCCCCTGAACTATTTTGCATCGCTTTTTGTCTTTGTCTCTCTTTCCCTCCCTCTACTTCTCTCCAATTTATTTGGAAATACAAAAGACTTACATTTGCGCTGATTTTGAGTATGGATTCACAGGTCTTAGTGGCTCTTGCTCTTTCGCTCGTCGGTGGATTGAGTACTTCACTTGGTGAGGTTCTTAATTCATTCTCATTTGATAGCTATTTATAATTTTGGCGAGTGAATTAGCTTTTGAATCTCTGTTTTTAGGCCAAAAAAAAAAAGAAGAAAAGAAAATGTCTTTGGATTTTTAGTAATACAAGCATTCTTCCCATGGTTTCTGAATTCTTTCTTCTGTGTGTGTGTTCTACGAGGGTTTTCTTTACTGTATCATTTGTGTGTAATCGAGCAGAATTCTTATTTAATGGATAAAATTTTTCTGTTCTTGCTGCCATATATGAACGATAAAGGAAATAGCGATGCTGTATCAGATTTCTATGGTACATGACTGTTGCGATTGATTGGAACGTGAATGGAAATGCTGTTAAAATCTGCATGTGAAGGGCAAGCTTATTATTATTATTATAGACTGCTCATATAAATGGCTTGGATGTGGTTGTGATAGTAACAGGTATACAGAAACCTTATACTGGTTACAGTTGTAACTATGTTGCTGTGCTCTTGATGATATTACGAGAGGCAATGTTATGTTCAGTGCTGCATCATGCAGAGTGTGGATGGGAATGTCCTGAGTGAGGATTTGAGTTGTGAAGTGTTGAGATGTTCTAATTTCAATTGTGACAAGGAAGATTTGGTAAAATATTTCTTGAAGGTGAATAAGGGGTTTCCTAGAAGTAAAGCACAGGATAAGGGTTCTCGATAAGAGCAAATGGGGATATGACAATGAGGTTAGACTAAGATATGTAAGGCTTGTTATGGTAGTATTATCTAAATCTTTACTTTATAGAATTAAGTAAATCCTTGGGCCTGCTTATTGTTCTATGGCCTTGAAAAGTGTGCATAGCAGAGAGATTTTCTAGTTTTAGTTTCTCCTTATTGTTCGCGGATTCTGTAATATGTGCATGGCCATTGGTCAAATACATGAGTCCTGTTCTCCAATTCTTTCAAGTTCTGCAGGTAGACAATCGTAAATGCATAGAGGTTACCAAAGTACAACAACCCTACTTGCAAAATGTGTTCTCAAGGGCCATTCATTCCATGAGTTTACATAATTCAGCTCTGCTTTGGACAATAATGAGTTGATGAAATACATGTATACATATCAGTTTTCCTTTGATTTAATCATGAGTGCATGTGACATTTTTTAATAGATATATGGGTATGTTGCAGATACCACTGTAGTGCTTCAACATATCTTCTCTCGTTCTTATCTTACTCATCTCTAAGCATTGTCTTGGATGGTGAAACAGGTGCACTTTTCGTGATACTCAATCCGAGTCCCAATTTGAAGATGCTTGGTCTTCTGCAGGTGATGCTTTAAGCTGGCCTTTATTTTAATGTCTTCAATGAAGTGCCAAATGCTTTCTTCCTTGATTTCAATCATACAGACAGTTGTCTTCAGAGTGCATTTAAACCAACAGTTTTAAGCTGGCTCATCTATTGCTTAAAGAAAAAGTCTATTTAATCTTTTTCGGCATTCTTAGGTATATTTATATAACATTTCAATGGAACAATATACTCAGTTTATGCTAAGATGATCTTTTCTTTTTCGACATGTCTTTTCTCTTGATCTTCTTCTACAATTTATTGTAACTGATTTGCAGAAATTACCAGCTTTATACATATGCTATAATGCTTTAATCTGGAGATAGTTTCTGCACAGGGATTTGCTGCAGGCTTGATGCTGAGTATGTCATTCCTAGATTTAGCTCATAATGCTATGAACTCAATTGGCTTCCTGAGAGGAAATCTTTGGGTAAGTAATCAACTTCCTTTTTGTCACTATGCACAAATTTTGTGAACTATATGATTTATTTATGTATTTTACAGGTGAACGTTTCTAACTTCTTATAGAGCAGTTCTTCGCAGGTGTCATATTTTTTGCCCTTATTGTCAATCTTATCCCTGAACCAACACTTTCTAGTGGTTCTCATGAAAAGAAGAACAAGGTGAGAGAAAATCCTGACAAACAGAGTTATATCTTGAATGTGTATGCTGATGTTTGAAATGTATGTGAGACAGAAAAATCAGGATGAAGGTGGTAAAGATATGATGAAGAAGCACCGTCGTCAAGTTCTATTTAGTGGAATTATCACTGCAATTGGTGGGCATCCCTTTACAATCTTTTGAGTCCCAGAGGCCAATCTAGATAAAATTTATGCACGATATGCTGGTTACTAGTCTTGTCTTCTATTTTTTCTTCTTTGCTTTCTGATTTCAAAGTCAGGTGATGCTGACTTTTACTTTCAATTTAGGCTGCTTATGGCCTTCTAAGGTTTGTTGAGGTTTTTCACCTAAAGAAAGCAATCGATAAGCACTCCTTTTCCTCATCATTGCTGATTATACATGAGGAGGCTGTTCGCGTAATGCTTTGTTGCTAGTATGTAAGATTATTACAGCAATAGACATGTAGCCTTTTCAAAATTGCTTGCTCCGAGATATACTATTTACAATCTCTCATGTGTTAAATTTGATACTAGAACAAACCTGTCTATGCTATCTGTTTGTTTGCTTGTTTTTATTACATATCTCCACTCAGTAAAGCAATTTGCTTTTTTTTTTTTTTTTTTTTCTGACTACCTTTTTCTTTTCTTTTTCGGTGAATATAACAAGGGAGCAGTGATTCAAATATAGTCCTTAGGAAACCAGCTTTCCTGTTACTATACTATAAGGGCCTTGGCAAAAAGCAATGTACTTTTTAATATTGTGCATTTGCTTACAATATCTTTTTTCACTCCATAAGTTGGAATACCTTTCATGGACTTGAGGCAACTACATTTAAACTATAATTCTTTGTCCTATAGTTGAATATTGAATATGAATGGTAGCAACATAGTTATGTAGGTCTTTTTATAGTTGCTGTAGGACTTGATGGGATTTTTTCATGCCAAAATGGAAGTGAATGTACTGTGTTGCTTTGCACTTCAGTAGCTGATTTCCCTTGTAGGTCATTTTTCTCTCAATTCTTAGAAGTTAGTATATTTCTTTCCTGGTTGGAAGCTATTGTATTGGGATTTTCCTGGTTGGAAGCTATTGTATTGGGATTAAAAAATTTGGAAGTAGCAGTATCTGCTT
The DNA here is from genome assembly GCA_024138005.1 of Lumnitzera racemosa. Lineage (NCBI taxonomy): Eukaryota > Viridiplantae > Streptophyta > Magnoliopsida > Myrtales > Combretaceae > Lumnitzera > Lumnitzera racemosa. The sequence continues at coordinate 15,495,972 of JAMXBC010000006.1, forward strand.
GAAAAGGCTTGCATACTTTTGTCTCAACATTTATGCTGGTGTGTTTTCTTCTAAAAATGGCTAGTTCACAGAGACTGCTTGAATAAGTAAATCTTTTCATAATTTTTGTGGGCTGAGTAATCTGTTTTTACATCATCTATTGTGATAATAGATTTGTGTTATATTTCTTAGGAAGAAAAGATGACTGTGTGTGTGCAATTCTCGTAGATCATGGTTTTTTTCTTCTGGGTAAATTATCTCTGACCATTTTGCTTCCTGTTAAATTTCTTGTTAAATGATCTGCAGGAATTAGCTTGCATAACTTTCCAGAAGGAATGGCTGTGTTTCTTGGATCAATCAAGGTACTTTGGATTTGTGCATGCCTTGCAAGTCTAGTAAAGATAGCAGTGGGAGAATCTATATGCATTTCTATGGCATATTCAGTACTGTATCTACCATAATTCACTTTGATTACCTCGCGTCATTTTCTCCCTAGCTGATTGCATGCAGCATGGCAGGTGGTTTGCCTACGTGTTACTTATTGAAGCTTCCTTTTTTTTTGGTTAAGTCAAAGCCTCTTATTTGTTGGGGCCTAAAACACTTTCATGATCAATACTCCAAAAAAGATGGGGCATTTTTCAAGTAGAGTGAATTAGGTGGAGGGGTGTTGTAGAAACTCAATGTGACCATAAGGTGCCCATAAAGCTTAAGGGTAAGTTTTACCAAATGTCTATAAGATTGGTGATGCTTTACCAGTCTAGATGTCATGAAAGTAGCTGAGATGAAATTGCTAAGGTGGATATGCATTTACAGAGGAATTATTAGATGAAAAATGAATATGTTAAGGAAAAAGTTAGAGTAGCATCCATAGATGAGAAGATGGGGAAAACATGATTGAGATGGTTTGAAAATGTACAGAGATCTGCTTCAAGGATACCTGCTATGCATTGTGACACTTTAGAAGCAACCAAAATTAAACAAGGGGCCAAGGGTGGGGAGACAGAAGAAGAACGTGGAGAGAAGCAATAAAAATGATGTGACATATTTAGGAATTCATGAAAATATGGTTTATAATAGAGTGCAAATAGATCTAAGGACAACCAAAAACCAACTTTATAAAGTACCTGTTTGGTTATGGTTGTGGGCTTTGTTGGTTGGGGGGTGGAGAGAACTGTATGCAACTAAAGCTTGGTGGTTAAGGCCTCGAATTGTTTTGACAGATTACAAGAGATCGAATTTCAATTCAGGCAAAAACTCCTTGAAATCTTCTTTATATATATTATTGTCAAACTTCCACATTATTTATATAATATTTAACTTTTTATGGTAAATTTTAGTGAATGTGAAAGTAACAAACATATTATGTGGTTTTCTTTATGACTACACTTTTTTATGAAGCAAACACCATACTTGCATGCAAAGCCATTTTTCATAGGTTCAAGCTCCTATATTTTTTGATCACATGGATTGTGGGTGCCTATTCGTGTTGACAATATTAGCTGGATTTAACCAGTTCATAGATTTTGTAAAATGGTATAATTCAACTTAGGCTCTTAACAGGGGCTGTGATCCTCCATAATGCAAACAAAAGAAAAAGGAAACTATCTGTAATAAGCTTACAGCTGGCGTGGCATTTGTGTGGTGATTGTCTTTTTTTGCTGTTTACAGTCCTTTTATGGCATCAATGGCTTATGTATAAATTCTTTTTTTTTTGGTCCATAGAATTGTTTGTGTTTCTGCACTAGCTCACAAGCCTTTAATCTAGCCTCTTTCATTCTTTGAATGGCAGAGGTTATATAGAAGCAGCTGCTTATACAGATAGTTCAAGAATTTGTTGACTTTGAACCTGCCTTTTTACAGGGCCTCCGTGTTGGGGTGAATTTGGCTTTTGCCATTGCTTTGCACAACATTCCTGAGGTATGTATTCCTACTTTGCAATGCAGCTTTCTTGTGCTGTATTGCCTCTGTGATCACTTGTTTGTTCTTTTCCATCTTGTGCAAAATCACTATGATTTAGAGGCTTTCAAGTGTTTCAATTGAGTTTTTGAATAGAAAGAACCATGGAAATGAAATGCAGCTTGTATGATGTTCATAATGAAATTCAGTCACGCTCTTGATCAGGCTTTCAAGTGTTTTTATTGAGCTTTTGAATAGAAAGAACCTTGGAAATGAAACACAGCTTATACATGTTCATACATGAAATTTGATCTCGTTTTTGCCTAGCATGGCATGACTATATGTGTTGAAAATATCTGAACACATTTAGCTTTTCTTGCATCATTGCAAAATGTGTGCTTGCTTTGTTGGACTTATGTAAAGATGTCATCAGTAGCATTATATACATAATTTATGTAGTAAAAATTTCTTTGAATCCTCTCATTCAGAATTAGAGGGATATATATCTAGAAAGTATGTTGAAATGTGGATCATGTTAGTTTCATGGAAGAAGTCTTCCATATCTCTACTGCTTGAAGAATGGGAAATGCTCCATTCAATGAAAAAAAGATTAAACATTAACATGAGAGGACAATGGTTTCACCTTGGAAAAATTCAAGAGTAGTCTCCTTTGCATTTTGTCTGATGTAACCATCAATCACCTTGGCCATGTTCCACCATCAACCAGTGGCTAGTTCCAACACCAGTATTGCTGCAATATTTGTCTATTAACAGCAATAACTTGGACCAATCACATAAAAATAACTTCTTATAAATTACTTTTAAGAGAAAATTTATCCAAGAAGAAGATTTTCCAAATTGGTACTCCTTAGAAATTGAGTCAATTTTCTAAAGAGATTGATGTTACATAACTGGTGAATCTAACATTGTCATTAAAGTGTTTAAAAATGTTTCGAGGATGATATGATTAACCTACCTTTTAGTGAAGCAAATTTTTTAGCTGATTAATTATATATTTTATAGTTGGGTATCTATTGCAATCTGAATATATACATGTCATTTTTCTTAATGTTCGTTTGTACCCTTCTTTCTGACAATATGGAAGTGACTTAGGATGCATAGGATTTGTTAATTATTGTGTGGCCTATTCCTTAGTCATTTCTATTAATGTTGCTTAAACCTCGGTGCTAACTGTAGAATTATATTTTGTTCTGAAACAATATTTTTTGTCCTCATTAGGGTGTTGCTGTTGCATTGCCTGTTTATTTTGCAACTCAAAGGTGAGACATTGATGAAGTGTGACAAATTTGAAGTATTTGACCTTTTTTCACTGTTATTGTTTCATTTGGTGGAATTAAAAGTTTATGTCTGATTAGATGCATGCAAGAACTATTAATTTGTTGGTTATTTCAAAGCAAAACAATAGGATTCTTGCTAGCAATCATCACGCAAGTAATTCTCTGTAGTATCAAAAAATTGTTTATTTTTGCCTCTTTTTTCCTCTATCCTTTTCTTTGACATAATTTTCGCCTAATGCATTTAATCTATGTAAAGAAAGCATTTTATGAAGGATGCAGTAGATTCTATGGTATTTATGTGGTATAACATACTTAAGCTATGTGAACTGTGAAGGTTTCAACGATGGATTATTGTATGACTGATGGCAAACATTATTAACTGGAAACTTTCCAGGAAAAATGGATGACCAATAGGATTTTCCTCTCTTTACAGCTCATTTAGTTTATAAGAATATTTATGGCAGTGCTTAGGTTGACAGGTGGTGCCTAATTTCCTAATTTTGTCAAAATAACATTGTATTCTTACTTTTGTTGCTTATTTGAATTTTTTCTATACATGTGTTTCTGGAGTGGTTGTACAAGTTTGCAGGTGTATGGACCATAGTATGTGTAACTTATTTATATATACTTGTCTCAGATGATTTATAATTTATGTGAGATAATATGTGGAAAGCTGAAATAGAAATAGTTTGAACTGTGTGCTTACATGTCTGACTTGAATTCATATCTCAGCAAGTGGCAAGCTTTCAAGCTTTCAACTCTTTCTGGTTTTGCTGAGCCACTTGGTGTTATTATTGTAGGTATATCTTCTGATTCCTTGTTATATTGCGAATGTGGTATATCCTTTTCTTTAATTGATTGACCTTGAGTGTTAATTTACTCTTTGAGAAGTTGTATTGGGCTATCTGAGCCTATTGAATTAGATTAAAACCTAGATGTCAATCCTCTTTTTATTTCCTGTCTATAATGAAAGTAACTTATAGTCAAGACTGGAAGACAGAGAAAGATTAGATCAAAATTTCCATATACAAGTCTCCATTAAGATATTTCCACAATATTGCAGCCTATCTATTCCCAAGCAGTATAAGTCCTGAAATTCTTGAAGGCCTACTTGGTTCAGGTTAGTTGTGTGGCTATTGCATGGCACAGCAAAATATATTTGTTTTAATCCTCTTGCTTCTAATGTTAATAACCTCCCTTTCAGTTGGTGGTGTAATGGCTTTTCTGACCTTGCATGAGATGCTGCCTCTTGCTTTTGATTATGCTGGGCAGAAGCAGGCTGTAAAAGCTGTATTCTTAGGGATGGCTTTCATGTCAGCTAGGTAATTAATCTCCTTTCAAATGATTCCTTTATGGTGTCAGCAGATATTCCAGATACTATCTAAACCTTTTATTGCATATTCAGATGGCACTAGCAACCCAGAAGGAAACAAATACTAATGATTTTAAGGCATAGGGAAATTTAATGTGTGTTCCTATAGACTACTGGCACTGTTGGACAAAGATGATACCATCATTAGTTCCTAATGGCAGATTATTTTTTACTGTAAACTAGAGGTATCTTGGCTAGAAGGGCTGGAAGCAATATTGGAAAAACAAACATCTTTTCAACGGTAAAAAATTGTAAAAAAATGAAAAGAGATTACTTGAAGAACTGTGGAATTGCTTGGAAGAGATTTCTACTCTTGTTTCTGGATTATATTGACAACTGCTAGGCTGATTATATTTTTAAATTACTGTTACTTGTTTATATTCTTAACGTGCTTTGACTATATTTTTGAACATGCATTACAGAACCTGCATTATCTGCCTATGAGATTAAAACAGGGGTGATGTTTGGTTTGGTTTGCACTTGAAAGCTAGTCCTTTATATATTATTTTGAAGTAGAATCTGCTTTCAGATAATCACTTGAGCATGTTGTACTTGTTTTTCTCAACCCTTCAATAGCCTTCTTTCAAGAGAATTGGTGCAGTAGGGGAAAACAATGTGAACTACTTCTCCCTTTGTAAAGTTGTGGATTTTATCTGCAGAGGCTAAATGGGAATAGAAATATGTAGATGAATCCGATGCAGCTCATAATGTGTATTCTATTATCAACTCCTAGCATAGCAATAACTTATTATTTGTTTTCCTTGCTCTTTTATTCTTCAAAATATTGATATATCGCCTTGGTTGCAGCCTGTATCTGCTGGAAATCAGCTTGCCAGGGGAGGTTAGCTTATAAAAGGAAGTGATGCAATCCATATTTCGTGTTTTTTTCTTATGTGTGGATTGCCATTATCTGATCAGATGGCGTCCCACCTTGTCTCTTGGCTTTAAAGGTCTGATCTGGCACTTTGACTCATTTAGCACAGAAGCTTAAATATAAGACAGATTTCCAAATCCACCAAAGGGACTTGAATGAATCGACAAGTTAATACTAGCCTTTAGATGTTAATAGACAAGAAGTTAAAATCATTTGTAATGTAAAAGCTGCTACTAGTTTGTGCATATCCATCATCGGTATTATCTTCTTTATCAGAAGAAAGAGGTGGCCTATATTTTCCTTTTTCTTACGTGTTAATTGTTTATTTTCTTACTGGTTAAAGAATCACTGAAAGAAAACTTGTTAGTACCTGTGTAAGCAACTTTCTGTTTCTAATAGGCCACATGCCTCTTTATCCATAATACATGTGGTGGCTGAAGATGACTACAGCTGAAGGAAGTGGAAGTTAGTTTTGTTTGCAGTTTCTTTTGTCCATTGTATTGGATTTTGTTGTTTGGATATTGACAGATATTATAGAGTGAGTTAGTTAGCTGGCAAGTTAGTTACTGAACTTCTAGGAGTATCTTGAAGCATCTAGACCAGTCTGTTACCGGAGTAGCACATATAGAATAGTGTATAGTCTGCAGTTCTGCACTAGATAGTTTTTAGCCAGAAAATTACTGTAAACGTTAAAACCCTAGAAGTGCATGATTGCTATGAGCATTCTGGATGCTGTGTAAATTTATCATTCGATCATCAATAAAATTCACCTTTTGTTTGTCATATTGAGATTGAACACTATCAATTGGCACCATCTTGTGGTAAAAGTTGAGGAGATGACAGTATAGAGACTCGTGTGGAAGTTTTGGGTAAAGATTTGCATGATTTGACTGATTAAGTTCGTGGAGGAAAGGCAGAGTTGCAACATCAAATTCCTATGATGTGACCGCAACACAACATCATTTGAAGGGGCTATTTCATCTCTTCAATCGATGTTGCAAGATCTCTGGAATGATTGTAGAGGCAGTGGAGTTGCTTAAAAGAGAGCATGTACTTCAACTATGTCTCCGATGCAAAGAAAGAATCATGATGAAGTTGATGACAGCAACTGAATTCCAAACAAGATGAGGTGTTGGAGTCGAGTGAACCAAAGATCGATGAGGAGTATAAAAACAATGCGACTTGCATTATGCTGCCGTTATTCAATGGAAATGACCCAGCTAATTGGATTGCAATGTTTGAGCAATACTTTGAAGTGCAGCAAACAAAGGCCGACAAAAGGTATCCTTAGCAACAATTGTATGCAAGGACGAGCAGTATATTGGTTGAGGATGCTGAAGAGATGGATAACATGGTTGGATTGCAAGACATTAAAACAAGAACCAATGCTTAGGCAATCGGCCTGTGATCCTTCATGAGTTTGTTCACCTTGTGAGAGACTTCAACTGTAGTCAATATATTGAAGAATTTGAAGCTCTAACGTTGCAAACTCCTGTTTATGTGAATTACGGTCACTAGTGTCTTATTTGGGTGGTTTATGAGAAGATATCGGAATTAGAGCAGATAATTTTAACTCCTTTTATGCTGGCGTGAGCTATGGAGCTGCCGTGGAATGTTAAGAGACTTAGGTAGTGGAATTTTTGTTTCACAATTCACTCGTGGAGGAGAGAATGTGAAACAAATCCATAATGAAACATACTCTTAAGTCAATTTAGTTGCTCATGGCTAAAAACAATAGTCCTATTAGGAGTTGCTTGGCTGGAGACTAGGAGAACAAAAGGTGATTTGGTTCAAAATGGTTGTGAAAATTGCACATCCTATTGGAGTCTTCCGTGAGTTATAGATCTCTTTGTAAAATGTCTGGTCTGGAGTTGTGTAGTGATGCTGTAGAGTGTAGAAGCTAGTAGTTTGGAAGTTTGCTGTTGAATCGAGACCTAGCTGATATGTTGACTGAGTTTGTGACTGTTTTTGAAGTGCCAACAGGTCTCCCTCCTTCTCGGAGGACGACTAATCACCGAATTCAAGGGAAGGGGAAGGGCACATGGCGTATCAGTATCTCATTATGTATATGCCTATGTCGGCCTTACTATTTCTGTATGGAATTAAGGCAGAATACTTGTTGGCATTATGATAAAATTGACTGACAGCGTGATTGGTAGAGTTGTTTCGTGAAGGGAGAGTTTGCAAATACCTTAGCTTGCATTAGTTCATTGTACCTTTCTTACTCAGGTAAATCCAGAAATAGAATTTCATCGTATCAGTTATGGCATAAAAAGCAGGGCAGCCTGAAATGTTACAATCTAATGGAACTGCGGAGTTTACACGTAGAAGTGTCTAAGATAATTAAGGTAAGTGACTGAAGTCACGGCCAATGTCACCTTTCGCGGAGTCTAGGGCGTATGACAGCTTGGTATGCTATGCCATGGCGGAAAATTGAAAAACCCGGAAATTGGTGGGATGTGAATTTATTTAGAAAGACCAACCTGTGCAGTTATTCCTTATTTGCTTATGGCTATTAGATTCATCGGAGATTACCCATTTGCCATTCATTAGCCACAATATCACTCAAGTAGGATAAAAATAAGTATAAGATAGATAAGGAGATATGTGGTAGGGGGTGGACATGGTCTAATTCACCCTTTAAACAAACCAAAATTTTCATGGCTGATTTCTTTGAAGCCTCATATCTAATGATACAGTTTGCCTCCTTAAATTTAATGATTAAATATTTAAAGTGTTGAAAGAAAAAGGACACCAAATAAATGAAGTTTATGTAAAATACTTTATGTATATATGTTCATGCTTAACATCCCTTTTAACGTATTTATCCAAAGAAAACTTATAACTCATTTGATATTTGTTAATTGTTAGAAAATTATACACATAGGTTATTGCTTCAAGAAAGAAAGAATGATAAAATGAAGAAGAAGAGTAACGAAATGAAAATTTGGAATAGGAAAGTCTCAAGAACCATATTGACTTGTAAATTACTTTGTTTTTGTACTGAGATAGGATTAATTAACTTTAACTAACTTCTAACTACTGCTGTTATAAAATAAAACTCTACTCAACAATATATGCAATTTAGTCAGTATAATAATTTAGATATAGTCTATATTCCGCTATAGCCTCCTCTCAAGTTAATGCATATAGACTGTATATGTCAAGCTTGGAAATTGATTCTTTAAATGAGGAAGTAGGTAATGGTTTTACAAACAATCTACAAGATGATGATGAGTTGAGAGAGGTAATAAAGCAATAACTTTAGCTTGTAGTTTTTCTCGCATGACATGACAGTTGATTTCTATACACTTAGTTCTTTGATGATATACTAGATTTTTAACAATGTAGATGGCTGATTGATTATCGCAGAAAACTAGAGCATGACCTTGATGTTTAAATTTCAAGTCATGAAGTAAGTGTAGCGACCATTGCCACTCGCATATTGTGGAAGCTAGCGCATGATATTTTGCACAAATGATGAATGCAATACAGTAGATTGCATTTTACTTTGCCAAGAAACTATTGAACCTTTAAGAAACACATAAAAACTAGTGGCTATTTTTCGAGTATCTTAACATGAAACTCAATTAGAATCATTAAAAGCCTTAAGTTCGAGCTCATATTTTGTTGAAAAAAATAAACCTTGTCTTAGAGTAGACTTCAAGTACCTTATGACCCGAGGAGTAGTAAACAAATGTGTTTTGGTATGACAATCTAGAAATTGTGAAAGCTATTGTATAGCATATTGAATGTTCGGTCTTATATGAGTTAGATATAATAGTTTGCCTATTAATCATCTATATACTGAAGAATCAACAAGTAAGGGAGATCCATCATTCTTTACGAGTTTGAGGATGGAAACAATAGGTGTAGGAGCTATTAGCTTGGAATATGAAAAACCAGTATAATGTAACAAATTAAGGCAATACTTCTTTAGACATAAGTTTATACCATCTAGAGTTCAAGCTACTTCTAAGACTAAGAAATATTTACAAGTACCAAGATCTTTGATTTTGAAAGTACTAAGCAAATATTCCTTGGTTGCATTTATACTTTCCATGGAATTACTGGCAACAATAATATCACCAACATAGAATAATAAAACCATGAAAGAAGAACCATTAGATTTCAAGAATAAGTTGTAATCCGCATTTGATTACTGAAAACCATAAGATATTAAAGTAGAAGATAACTTAGCATGCCATTGTCAACTAGCTTGTTTTAATCCATATAATGATTTTACTAGTTATCATACTTTAGAAGAGCTTTGAGATAGAAATCCCTCAAGTAGTTGCATATAAACTTCTTTACTTAAATCACCATGAAAGAAGATATTATTTATGTTTAGTTGATGTAAGAACCAATTTTAAGATGCAACAAGAGAAAGTAATAATCTAATAGTGGTTAACTTTGCAACCGAACTAAAAGCATCCAAAAAATCAACTCCAAATTGATGAGTATTACCTTTTGCAACTAACCTAGTTTTATATCTCTCAATGGTTCCATCCATTTTATGTTTGATTTTGTAAACTCATTTACATCCAATAAGTTTTTTATTTGGTGGAAGATCAACTAAATCTCAAGTGTGATTAGCCTATAAAGCTTCAAGCTTAGCTTTCATAGCATCCTGCTATTCTTTGTACTTAACAGCCTCTCTATAAGTTTTGGGCTTACGATGTTGTTTTACGACAGATGCAAAAGCATAATGTTTTAGAGTAATTTTGGATCTTAGCATATCCAATCAATGTCTATTTCTAAATATCTTAAATAAAGCAATGATTTTGAGTAAAAACCATATAGCAATTATCATCCTTTGTTAACTTGCTGGCTAAAATCATGTTGAAACTAAATTGAGGAACAAAAAGAATACTTAACCACTGCATATTAGGTGTAATATTCACTATTCTAATATGTGTAATTGTAACCTTTGATTCATCAAGTAATTTCACAAACATGTCTTCAGCTATTTGATATGACTTAAAAATTATTCATAAAACAAGTAATATGATCGCTAGTACCTGTATCTAATATCCAAGTTTTATGACTTAATCTTTCATTATAATAACTATAGGAAAAATGAATACTTTCATGAGAAACATCTGCTTGCATTGACTACTTCAATGTTGTTATCACATTGACCCATGACTCTTGTTTTTGCTTATTCTTTGAACTCATTCTATCATTAAAAAGTTGAATCAACTTATCATATTGTTCTTTTGTAAAGGGAAATTGATCTTACATAGATTTTCCATCATATTTATCTTTCATAGAGACTGATTCAACTAGATTAATCCTATTTTCTTTTGTATTTCTAAAATTTGGAGGATAACCGTACTTTTTATAACACTTGCCTACAGTATGACCCATAATACCACAATAAGAACATAATGGTTTCCATTTCCAAAATTTCTTGGTTTTCTTTGAAATCCTACATTCTGATTCATTGCTCTACTAACAAACACATTCAACTCGGATTCAACATGTTGTATTGAAGAAAGAAACTATCTTTCTTACTACAATACTAGTGTAAATGCCTTATTAAAGTTTGGTAGAGGATCCATTAACAAGATTTGAGTCTTCATTATTGAAAAGCTTTCATTAAGTCCCTTTAAAAATTGAATGACCTGATTATCATTCAAATAATTTTTCATGATTTTTGATGCATTGTAATCACAATCTCAATTGCAATACGGTATAGTCTTAAGAATTCTAAATTCGTCCCAAAGAATCATTAATTACGTAAAATATTCCGTAACATTAAGATTTCCTTATTGAAGATTATAAATCTCTTCTTTCAATTCATATATTCTAATGGAATTACTTTATGGGAAACGAGATTGTAAACCTTTTCATACCTCAAAAGTTGTGTTAATCCATATAATACTCTAAGCTATTGGTTTGGAGATGGAATGAATTAGCCATGAGAGAATCATCGTATTGCACTTTTCCCATGTTGTATACAAAGGATTTATCCTTTGAGGAGGTTCCATACTTCCATCAACAAATTTGAGTTTATTTTTTGAAAGCAATGCCATCTTTATGGATCTACTCCATGAATGATAATTCTGTTTAGTTAATACACTAGATGCCAAGAATAAGGATAGATTTCCATTTGGATGTAGGAAAAAAGGGTTAGATGGTATATCTTCTCTAATTGTTGTATTCATTTTGTAAGCTTTGATACCATATCAAACAAATTGCTTCAAGAAAGAAAGAATGATTTAATGAAGAAGAAGAGTAACAAAATGAAAATTTAGAATAGGAAAGTCTCAAAAACTGTATTGAACTATAAATGACTATTTTTATACTAGTAGGTAAGACTAACTAACTTGAACTAACTTCTAACTATTGCTGTTATAAAATATAACTCTACTTAACAATATGTACAATTGAGTTCGTATAATAATTATAGATATGGTCTATATTTCGCTATAACCTTTCTAGAATACATCCTCTGATAACTTCAAGAGAGCCTTTAGTAACTTGTGGTGAATGAGAACAACCATATTATATAATACTTTGTAGGTCAATAAACATCTCTAGTTGACGTGTTTGCAAATTAGCAACTTGTGGTTAGACTCAAAAGGAAACTATAAAGGTCTTGTATGGATTGTCTTCTTTTATTTTATTTTTGTATGTATTTTATCTGTATCTAATTTGTGTTTAATCTATATTTGCTTGAAATTTGGTATCTGGAAAACTATCTTATTTGTTTTTATTTTATAATTATTATGAAGATGGTGATTGGAGTATTAAAATTGGAAAATAAAATTCATGTGTTTTTAAGTGAAAAGATTTGAACAGATATATTTCATATTTGAGATAATTATTTTAATTAATATTTTTGTAAATATAAATAAAATAAAAGATAAATTAAATGGAGTTTTAAAACTAAAGGAAAACAAAAAAGCATAGTGAATGTTAAACGACAATCTATTTTATCTCTTCAATTGGAAAAACTTTTAGGGTTTAGCTAATTAAGCAAAAAGTGTACGAGAGAGATTATCTTTTTTCACTCAAGCCAAATGGAAAGGTCAGGTTCTACTACTCGAACCAAAATATTTTCCTTAAATTGAATTATGGATTGAATAGAAAAGAAAAGGAAAAAAAGGAAATGATGAATATATGGTTCAATTTTGTTTAGTTCAGTATACAATCTTTTTTTTTTTTTTAATTTTGTAGAGGCTAAATTGGTTAAAATAAAATATCAAGCTATTGATTTAGATTTAATTCCTCTGACTAGTTGATAAGGCTTATGGAGTTTGGGATAGTTTAGGAAGATTTGGTTTGATGGATTAGAAATTAAGATTGTTGAACTTATTCGTTTGCTTCAACCTCTCTCGGGTTGGTTCATGCACTTATAAGGAAGCTATAAGTCTTGGGTTTGTAATAAGCTCATTAAGATAATCTTGAAATGAGTGAGCCATGTCTTATCCGCTGATCATTTAGTTGATTTGATGGATGATATTAAGTTCAAGAGTTTAATAATAATTAATTATGAGAAATGGTATAAGGCGTGATGTCTTTGCTTTCAAAGATCAAATGAGTAATTTAGGCGAAGAATGATCTCTAATGTTTAAAAACTACAAGGTTGATGCCTTATGCTCCCTTATTTGTCATTTATGCACACAAGACTTTGAAAGTGCCTTCGCTTTCTTGTCATTGTTTCCAAATTGTTTTTACACAAGTCATCACTACGTCGCTTCTTTAAGGTTATATGAAGTGTAAGACAAATAGAGCTTACATAAGACTATTTTAGTTGGACTCTTTGTCTGTATATTCCTGATATGTATTTAAAGGGAAGTTTTATGGTAATATTATGTTATTGTAATATTATAATAAATTATATTCAATTTTAATAAATCATACATATAAATGGTGATAGTTTTATTATAGTCGTTGATGGATATGATTTATTAAAATCAGGTAAAAATAAAGTTATCGTTAATAGTATAATATATTGAAATAGAGTAAGATTTATTATGACGTGATTATAACGTGATCGTAGAAAAACTCGTATTTAAATACTCATTCAGTAAATCGAGAAGAGCTTTTAATAAGAGTGGTGATGAAATAACCTGGAAAAGGATGTACATCTGGAGAATAACGAGAAAGAAGGGAGACAAATGGAAAAAGCGTGGCTTGTGACTTGATGCCACGGCCCGGGCCCCCCGCCCCCCCACCCCCCCTCTGCAAAGGCATTGCATAAATAAAAGTATTGTACCAGGCATCTTTTTTCCCCTGCTATAACAAGTAAAATACCCGAATAATTAAATGTGAATTACCATCCATGGCAATACTACTACATCGTATGGGAATACTACTACATCGTATGGGAAAAGGTAGCTTTTCTTGGATATTTATCAAGCATGATTGGAGCTGCTTTTGATATGCCGCAGGAAAGGTTGAAGAAAATTAAAGCTAAAGTTAACAAAAAGACCTAAAGAAGACAGAAAATTAGCTTTGTCTCTGTTAACTTTCTTGGAAAGAGTAACAACTTGCCATGTATCAACATGACCATGAACCGACTGATTGTGAGTCCCTTGAAAAGCTGAACAACATTGGCCTCCACCCATGTCTGAAGGAACATCAAGGGATTGGACGATTGGTTGTTTGGAAGGCTGCTTTTATAATGTTCAGTTTCATTTTTTTTTTTAATAATTTTTATTCCATTCCAACTGTTTGATATAAAACAACACAAAAAAATAATAATTACAACATGGTATATTTTTACAAATATAAGATTAATAAGATATAAAATAAGATAGCTTAAATAGAAATAGACACGCCAAAGAGAAGAAAACTAATTCTCTCTGAAGATTAGTACAGGTCGATGGATTATGTAACAGAATGAGAAAAATGATTTTCTATCACCATTAATTGCTTTTGGTTGAATTTTTGTATATTCTTATGGTTGTGTTTAACGAGAAGAAATATCAAAATACTATGAAAATTTATAAAAAGTTTAGAAAACATTTTTTTGGAAAGAAACAACCACACTTTATATTAAAGCACCGTTATATAGAGTAGATGCCAAACGAGAAAGTGACAAAAAGCTAAACGACCTCTCCTGTATTCGTTTGGGAAAAATTTGCATTCAAGCTCCAAGCTGACAAAATTAGGATAATGTAAGAGATTGGCTTAACATAATTAGGGTTATATATAAACTTTGACCCCTAACGTTCAATCAACGATAAGTGATCTTGTACACTGTACAAGTACATATATTGAGAAATTATAAGGTTTGAATATAAAACCTATTTTATCTCTATTTTAATATGTCTTAACTGACTAATAAGTTGCTGTAAATAATACGTGATAAATTGAATTCTAAACTTAACAAGTATATATATATATATATATATATATATTAACATTGTTGACATCAAATGAAGATCCTATAAAGACCATCAAATAAATATAGTTTCAGAGCAGAAGAAAGGATTATGTAGCATCAAAGTTTTTTTTATACAAAGTGAACTTAAGGGTCCGAAAGCACCTCTTGGTTCAACTATACTTTTTGACAAGTTTAGTCTCTTTTACCTTATGGGATCAATTTTGCTTGACCTAGAATCTAGATCTATCAGCAATTAATACCGACCACCACTGTTAACAGTTTAGTGTTCGTAGAAAGTTCACAAAGAATTTATGGTTTCTTGATTGGTTTTTCAAAGAAGTTGCAAAACTCCAGGCTTCCAGTGGGTATTGATGAATCTCAGGTGTATGACTAAGTGTATACGTTCTAACTAGGTGCACTAAAGTCTGGTTCTTTTCTCCACTGTTGCTCGGTAAAGCTCCCAGACCGAAGTAAAAATTGGTACAAATAAAGGATGGACCAAACCGTACCATTTGAAGGGAAAAAAAAAGAAAAGAATAACATGTATATAAAGTTTGTTTGCGTGTATCTTATATATATATATATATGTATGTATATAAATATGTTTGTGTATTTATGGATAATAAAGAAGTAACTATATAGACTGGTAAAATATAAAAGCTTCGGTTTTGTATTATATAAATAAGATAATTAAATAAAATCTACAACTTCATTATATTCCTATAAAAATGCAAGCAGATACCAAAAATTTATTTACTTAGTTGTATTTTGTTGTTTGCGTTTTAATTTTGTAATTCTAAATCTTTTCGGAAGATCGGATGTAATATGTTATCAAATTTTGGAGTGTGAACTTTAGGGTACATATATACACTTTCTGATTTGAAGTGACTTTCTCATTTTATACATACACACACAAAAAAAGGAAAAAAAAAAAAAAACTCATACAATAGATGGACTGTCTTCCCCTATGATTTTAGAATTGGACCTTGACAATAATTCGATTATTTTGTGCGCTTCTTTTTGGTTCTTTTTTTTTTTTTCCCAATCATTTCACATCTTAAAGATAAAAAGAACATTTTGTAATTGTTTACAGTTCAAATCATTGATCAAACTGAATTGATTTATAATGTATGGAATTGCAATTTATGTGGGATGGTTTAGAGCAACAAAAACCTGAATTGTACTTTGTGTTTTTATTTGGTTTGTCCGGTATTGAACAAGTGAATCGTGTCCGAATTCGTCATTCTAGTATACAACTTAATTGCGATACGATGACAAATTTTGAAAATTTTTATTGGTGAAAGTTGTTTCTTTTGAGCTATCATCAACAACATCTAGTCATTATTAGTAAAATTGGGCATTAGTTTTCTTTTCCTGGTTAAGGAGTGCCCTTCCACCTGTTAATTTTATATGATCTAGAAGTTTATAATTTTCAAGGTGTTACCTTCACGTACTTCACGATAGAGAATAATGTGTTGAATTGTGCAAATTTTCACTGAGTTACGTAGTGGGTATCCTCAAAATTGCGTGAGAAAAACTTATTTGCCTTTTGTTCATAATGTAATAGCAATAACTATCTTATATGTTTGTAGAGAAAGCTAAATGGGTTTCATAAGAATGTTAGGTCTAGTCCACTATTCATTTGTATTTGATTCATTAGGTTAGATTTAAAAAGTCTATATTTTGGGGCAATTTACATAGATATAATTTGCTAAGTTCACAATAAAGATTATTGAATCCGTTTGTTCATTCTCAACCTCTCATATTGCCTCATTTCCTTAATAAAAAAGACTATATCTCTTGAGCTCAGTACAAACTCATGAGGATAACTTTTGAATTAGCAAACTTCATTGCATTTATCGATCATTAAGAAAACTTTATGGATGTCATTAAATACAACAATCTATAAATATTTAGTGATGTCTTCTTATTTGAGACAATTATGAGATCAGAGGAAAGGTATTGCATAACTTATACTATCAAAGATCAAATAGCTGTTTAGGTAAAAAATAAGTTTAAATTGCTCAAGAATTATAGGATTGAGGTCTTAAACTCCTTTCTTACCATTAGTGAATTCAAGACTCTAAGATAGTCTCCTTCTTTTCCCAATCACTCTCTTTAAGTCATCTCTTTACACATCTTCACATTACCTCCACATCACTTCTTTAGGACTATGTGAAGTGCAAGATGTATCCATAACATGCATGATCACATAGATGCATTACATAACTCTACTAGGGATTTTGGTGTATAGTAACAATCGAGAGAGGACACTTATAAGGAAGAGAACTGCTGGCCCATCTAATAGCGCCTCCTAGGAATAGAAGCCTAATATCAAGGTCATTGAGTAGAACTTGATGCCACCACTTGAGACCCTCAACTAGGACAACTTAACACTAGAAGATCCTTATGAAGTCATATAGATGTGGATTATGTAGGAGATTTCTCTCAGTTCTTATTACAATTGTCCTTTTCCATTGCTATACAATAAGGTGACACTTCCTTGACTAAGCCAATGAATTTACCTATTGTTGATGAAAACACCTTTCGAGAAGGAGATGAGTAAGCCCTTATGTAGGAGATCTTGGTTAGGCAACATGCTATGCTTGATGTGGAGCATGTTAAAGTTTAATTTAAGGGTTCTTTAACCTTACGGGTTGCTTGTCAACACTTAGTGTATTTGTGAACCACCATGACTCCATACAGGCTGCTCTAGCAAATATTCATGCCTTAACTCTATGGTTCTCCTCTATAACAAAGGAAGATTGGGCTATGTACTTAAAGTACAGGCTAAGTCATCATTGGAGTGCTGAATTTGATGCTTTCCCCATTAGCAATGTATGGAAGCCCAAGGATTATGTAAGTCTAAAGTTTTTGCTCTTAAACAACAAACAAGGTAATGCTAAAGTTTATGGAGAATGCCTCCACCTAGTACATGAACATCCCTCCTATGTTAACAGACTCTTGAAGAATCATGCTTCGTATTTCTAGAGAAGTTCTTTTCTACTGAAGAACATAACCATTGTCGACATGGATAGGATCCAACAAAAGTTAAAGGAAGACATGGTTTAAAGAATGCTTCCTAGACATCCAAAATGTTTGTGATGAAGAGGAGCTTGTAAAGAATTGTAATCAAGGGATGCTTCTAAATATGCAACATAGTTGGAGAATCTTTATTTGTATGCTTTTGCTACCCTCACATACATAGCTTAAGATGAAAATTTTTAAAGCTAAGAAGACTAAGAATTACATGTAGAGAAGTTTGATCCAAATTCCTCCAATTCTATGCCCAATAAGGTGAATGTACGTCACTTTTTATCAATGGCTACAAGGTAAGGATATGATACTACTAGAATTGGCATCAACCTATTAAGGAGCACAACAATGCCAAATTTTGTTGATATCATAGAATAGTGACTATCCTACTAAAGAGTGTGAAGATCTAAAGAAAATATTCATGAATAGGATACGCCTTAGGTAGTTTATTAGAAAAAAATGGTTATGTTTGCATTAATATGATTTCCGCATGCAATGCCTTATACGGTAGCATATATGTTGAATCGATAAAGGTGTGAGATGACCTATGACAAAACTGCAAGATGACGATAAATATTTAGTTACACTTTTCTTTTCTTTCTTTTTTTTTGTTAGCCAAATTTTTATTTTTATTTTTATGTAAAGAAGAAAAGGGGGATGTTGAATTATAAAGCTATTTGATGTCAATTGTTAGTCTCATAATTTTTCTAAACAATTGATACTACTAATATTAGAAAGATGACATCATACATTCTTTCAAGACTAGGAACTCTTTGGATACCATACATCCTTTCAAAACGAAGAGACTCCTATGGCATCACTTGTTCTTTTAAGAATAGAAAACCTTTTGGTACTATGCGTTCGTTCAAGACTCAAGACTAGGAGGCTCTTTTGGCATCATAAGTTCTTTTTAGACTAGGAACTTCCTTGATACCTTACTTTTTTTTGCGATCATCAGACTTTCTTAGCCATTACACATTCTTTTAATACTAAAAACTCCCTTGTCACCACATGCACTTTTAAAAACTAAGAATCCCCTTAGCATCATGCACTCCTATAAGACTAGAAACTCCCTTAACTCCTGAGCGCCCCTCAATGGCCATAAACTTCCTTAGCATTTTCTATAATCTTTAAGATCGACAACCACACTTTGCATTAAATTTTAATTGAATTATAATTTCATTCACATTTTCTTTACAAATCAATACTTCAATTTTAATTAATACATTTATTGCTAGAGGCAACGAAAATTCTAGTCTCCTCCTTCTATAGAAAACAAATAAATGACCATGTACACTATTAAGCACTTCAACTTTTAGGAAAAACCTGTATATAATGCATAAAGACCCCCCAAAATGAGAGAACCTTAGCATTAAAATGTGTGTTAAGCACCTTCTATTACGCATTTTCTTAATTATCGACTCTCTCTTTCATAGGAAAGTGAATATAACCTTTTAAGAATCTAAATAAATGTATAATTATGCTCAAATAGACAGTTTTTCATAATTATGCTTAAATAGGCATAACTTTTGATTCATAAAGAATTTTTCTTATTATTATATGTTTTTGAGGATTGATTTTTAGGTCTTAAAACAAATAAATTGGGCAAACTTGATCAATGTTGTTTATGCCTGAAAAACACCCTTAAGGCTGGTAACTAGCCTTTTATATTTTAAGAGATATTTTTTACGACTTTTAGGTGTTTTTAGGGTTTCTTTTTGATATAAATAGTTTCTTTATATCTTTTCTTGTTTCTTTATGAACAATTATTCAAGAATAATATAGAATTGAATTTCTTTCTTTGTTGTCATTGCATCAGGTGGTATTAGAGTAGGTAATTAATCTAATCTAATGTCAAACAATAGAGAGTGAGTTCCTACTATCCAAGACATTGCTCAGGATGTGGCAGTCTTGTGTATAGCCATAACAACATTGGAGCAAATAATTGATCATCGATTCTAAGCGTCTTAAAGACCTATTGAAGATATTATGAATCAGTTGGATACCTTATGGATGGATGTTGTTAACAAGGATGGTGATAGAATAAACTCTAGAGATGAACATCACCCTAAGAAAACCGATCAATAGGCCTATTCATGCGACCTATGACAATGACTCAAAAGAAGATGAATATGCTACAGAATTTCGATATGCAAAGTATGGCAATGGCGGTAATTTAGATGAGGAAGGGGTCGTGGCGGTAGTCGAGGCCAGTATTACGAAGGTCTAGAAAATAATGACTTTAAGTTAAAGGTTGACATTTCGTGCTTCAATGGAAATTCGATAATAGAAGATTTTATTGATCGAATTGTCGAAATAGACAAGTTCCTTGATTATATGGGAGTTTCGAAAGAGAAGTAGGCAAGACTAGTAGCATGCATATTGAAGGGTGGTGTATCTACATAGTAAGAGAGATTATAGAGTCAAATGATTCGAGAGGGAAAAGCACTCGTAAGAACGTGGTTCAAGATGAGGTAGTTGTTGAAAGGAGAGTTTCTCCTTCTTAATTACAATTAGATCTTATTTCAACAATACCAACGATGTTACTCAGGGCAAAGATCCATTCATGAATATATAATAGAATTTATGTATTAGAATAGAGAAACAATTTGAGAGAAAGTGAAGGTTAGCAAGTAACTTAGTATCTAAATGGGTTGAAACTACAGATTCAGAATAGAATTGGAGTATAGGTTATTAAGAATCCGAGCAAAGCTAAAAATATAGCATTGAAGGTATAACTGATGTTATAGGAAAGGGTGAGATTTGATTTTGGTTGCAAAAGTTGTGGTAGAAGTTATGGTGGTGAGTATTAAAGGGCAAGTGATAATGGGAAGATAGTTTAGGATACACCATCACATAATGATAAAACAAAGGGGGAGAGATCAATTGAAAAGTTGAAGGCAGCAGATGACAAAGATGGATAGAAGATGACCAACCCTTATACTAAACCTAAGCTGTTCAATGGGACGTATCTTAGGTGCTTAGAGTTCGAGCATAAGTCTAACGAATGCCTTAAGAGACAAGTTGTAAATTTAGTTGAGAAGAAAATAAGGAGGTAGATAATGTTGTGTGTAAACCTAATGATGATTATAGAGAATTCAGGCACAAATTGAACTAGATATACTGTAGGAAATAGTTGTTTCAATCTAATCATCAATAATGGAAGTTATGAGAATATCATTGGTAGAGGTGTTGTAGATAAGCTGAAGCTCCTTGTAGAATCACATTCTAATCTATACATACTTGGGTGGATTAAGGCAATGGAGAAGATTCGGGTTAAGGAGTAGTATAGGATGCCTTTCTCTTTAGACAAGTATCGAGATGAGACGTACTAAAATGTAGTTGATATGGATGCTTGTCATATCTTTCTTAGGAGACCTTGGTAGTTTGATCAGAATGTGTAGCACTACAGGAGAGACAATGTATATAGGTTGGAAAGAGAAGGTGTAAGGTATACTTTGATGCCAATAAAGAGTAGAAGTTATTCTAAAGCTTCTAAAGTAGAGGAACATAACTTCTTTACCTTTAGCACTTTAGTATAAGGAATGGAGGCAAATGTGAAAGAGTCTAGGTTGGTTGATGCTTTAATTGCAAAACAGGTGTTAGCTTTGGGAGAAGAGGAGATGGTGGATGAATAGCTAGAAGTAGTTAAAACTTTATTAGAGGAGCTTATAGATACTATGTTAGATGAACTTACAGATGGTTTACCTCCGTTAAGAGATATTCAACATCAAATAAATCCGATTCTAGGTGTTAATTTATTAAACCTTCCTCATTATAGGATAAGTCCAAAGGAGAGTGAGATACTAAAGGAGAAGGTGTAAGAGTTGTTGAGGAAAGGGCATATTCAAGAGATCTTAAGTTCTCATGTAGTTCCAACCCAATTAACACCCAATAAAGACGGGAGTTAGACAATGTGTGTGGATGGCAAGACCATCAATAAGATTACAGTTGGCTATAAGTTTCCTATCCCGTAGTTGAATGATATGTTGGATAAGTTGAGAATAGTTGTTATCTTCTTAAAGATAGATTTGAGAAGTGGGTATCATCAAATTTGGATTAAGCTTAGAAACGAATAGAAGATGATATTCAAAATGAAGGAGGGGTTGCACGAGTGACTTGTGATGCCATTCAATTTGTCAAATGTACTAAACACTTTCATGCAATTAATGAACCGGGGTATTGAAACCCTTTATTAGAAAATTCTTAGTTGTTTATTTGGACGATATTTTGGTTTATAGTAAGTCAAAAAAGGAGCATTTGTTACATTTACGTGAAATATTAATTGTTTTGAGAGAGAATAAGTTATATGTTAATTTGATGAAGTGCACCTTTATGTCAAAGAAATTGTTGTTTTGTAGGTTTATTGTTAGTGCTTCAAGTATTTAAGTAGATGAGTAGAAAATAAAGGCCATTAGAGAGTGGCCTACTCTTAAGATAGCTTCTGAAGTCATAAGTTTTCATAGGTTGATGGCATTTTATAAGCAGTTTATAAAGAATTTTGGTAATATTGTAGCCTGATTAAGTGTTTAAAGAAGGGAAAATTTAATTAGGGAGATGAGGCTGAGGTTAGTTTTGCATTGTTGAAAGGGAAGTACATGCACCTACTTTAGCATTACCGGATTTTGATAAATTGGTTGAGATTGACTATGGCGCGAGTGGTGTGGGGATAAGAGTAGTTTTTTCTTAAGAGAAGAGGCCAATTGCTTATTTTAGTGAAAAAGTTAAGTGATGTATAATGGAATTGGCTAACTTATAATAAAGAACTCTATTCTATTATGTAAGCTCTGAAGACGTAAGAGCATTACTTGATTAGCAAGAAATTTGTTTTATATTTAAATTGCTAGGCACCGAAACACTTGAATAGTCATACTTAGATTAGCAAAAACATGCATACCAAATGGTTTCATTTTTTGCAAAAATTTCCTTTCAGGATTAAGCACAAAACTAAGATGGAAAATAAGGTGGTAGATGCCTTGAGTTACCATGCAAATTTGTTGTTGACTTTGAGTAGTGAAATTGTAGGTTTTGACTGCTTGAAGGAGTTGTATGGAGATGATGAGGATTTCAAGGATATTTGGGTTAAGTGTAGTGATGACCTAGTTTGTGATAATTTTCACATTCATGATGGATAATTGATGCGTGGTAATCAACTTTGTATCCCTAAGAAATCCTTAAGGGAGAAGTTGATTCGGGATTTGCATTGAGGTAGACTTGTTAGCTATTTGGGGTGAGATAAGACACTTGCTGCAGTTATAAAAAGGTATTATTAGCCTCATGTAAGAAGAGACGTCTTTAGATTTGTGTAGCAATGTTATGTTTTTTAGGTGGCTAAGGGTTAATCACAAAACATTGGCTTATATATGCCCTTACCCATACCTGAGAATATATGGGAAGATCTCTCCATGGATTTTATACTTAACTTGCCTTAAACCTAAAGAGGGTTTGATTTTTTCTTTGTTGTTGTTGACAAGTTTTTAAAGATGGCGTATTTTATCCCTTGTAAGAAGACTTCAAATGTGATTAGAATAGCCAAATTATTTTTCAAGGAAATTGTTTGCTTACATGAAGTGCCAAAGTCTATCACTTCAGATAGGGACAACAAATTTTTAAGCCAATCTTTAAGAACATTGTGGAAGACGTTTGATTCCTCGCCAAACTTTAGTAGTATGACACATCCTTAAATAGATGGCTAAACTAAAGTGGTTAACAAAACACTTGGTAATTTTATTTGGAGTATATGTGGAGACAAACCGAAGTAATGGGATGTAGCTTTGGCAAAGGCAAAGTTCACTTATAATAGTGCTATATATCGTTCTAATGGAAAGGCGTTGTTTGCCATTACTTGCATGAAGTAGCCTCAACATGCTTTTGATTTGCTAAAACTTCCAACAAAGACCAGTTTGAATGTTGCAGCTAAGAATTTGGCTAAGCAGCGGAAAACTACTACACTAGAGGTGAAGTAGAAGTTAGAGGAAAGCAATGCAAAGTATAAAGATGCAATTGATAAGTATAAGAGAAAAAGGATATTTACTGTTGGAGATAAGGTCATGGTATTTCTACAAAAGGAAAGGTTTTTGATCGGTGTGTATAACATATTACAACTAAAGAAATGTGATCCTTATCACATAGTCTAAAAGATAAGCGATAATGTGTATATTGTTGCATTATCAGATAGTATGGATAGATCAAAAACCTTCAATATGGTAGATATTTATCCTTTTTACCCATGTGAAGAGTTGTTATATTTAGATGCTATTTTCAACTCAAGGATGAGTTATTATCAAGGGAGGAGTATGATGTGAACATGTTTAAATAGACAGTTTTTCCTAGTTATGCCCGTCTAAGAAGAATTTTTCTTCTTATTATATGTTTCTGAGGACTGATTTTTCAGTCTTATTGTTGAGCAGTCTAAGTAGGCTTGATTGATGCCATTTGGGCCTAAAAAAACACCTTTTAAGGCTTGTAAATAGCCCTTTGATTTTTATTGAGATATTTTTCACTACTTTTAGGTTTTTTTTGGGGTTTCTTTTAGATATAAATAGTTTTTTTTTTCTTTTTTTATTTCTTATGAACAGTAATTCAAGAATAATATAAAATCAAATTTTTTTCGTTACTTTCACTGCATCATATAGGGTGTTTTCTTAAAACAAAATTCTATTTCATTAGAATTGTTCTTGGTATTTTAAAAAAAGTTGAATAATTAACACCATTGAATCTTTTTTCCGATCATTACCCTCTACTCAATTTGCAAAGAAAGGATTCAATCAGTATGCCCCTAGAGAAAGGCTAGTTTCTGTGTTTCATTCAAAGGCATGCCTGTTGAATTCTCTCGAGATAACTAAGACTTAAATTGTAGGCACATAAAATGCCTTTTGCA
This sequence comes from Lumnitzera racemosa, assembly GCA_024138005.1. Classification (NCBI taxonomy): domain Eukaryota; kingdom Viridiplantae; phylum Streptophyta; class Magnoliopsida; order Myrtales; family Combretaceae; genus Lumnitzera; species Lumnitzera racemosa. The sequence continues at coordinate 15,520,647 of JAMXBC010000006.1, forward strand.
GGCGTAGCCTCATGAGAATCTAAACATCTAAAACACTATGCTAAGGTTTTACTAAAGAGATATCCCATGGTCCACTAGCACTCTTTAATCTCCTAGAGATTGAATAAAGATTGCCAAACAAAGGGAGTGTATAGCGCCCCCACACACCACCCCAAACCAAATCGACTGATATAGCTTTTCTCTTCAAATCCAGGGGCAATGATGATTTGTAATCTATGACTGGTCATACTTCATATCGTAATTTTTTTTTTCTTTTATTACACGATAGAATGATGTAAACATGAAACTAATATGGTAAGAAGTATAATTATAACGATAAAATACAAAATTGATACAATATTTAAGACCAAACGATATGATTATGATATGAATAAACATGATTTTAATATAAACTAATTATAAACTATATTCGTTTAATTCTGTGTATGTATATGTATGACACGAGCCCGTTAAAATGAATTTTGCTTAGAACAACATAAATGAATCAGCGTCCAAGCAATGCGTGCAGCAAATGATTTGCCCCATGCATTATGGGGGAAAGTGAGAGGAAGAAGAGAGTTGTTTTGTGCATATCTGGATTAAGGAAAGAAAGATTTGTTTTATCTTTATCTTTTCCCTTCCCTTTCTCGTGATTTGCTTTTTAATATTTGAAAGTTTATGCTCTAATTTTCTATTTTCCTTTCGACATTTTCTCCATCCAATTTTATATTCGAACCCTTCACCTTTTAACTTTTTACTTGGAACTCATTAACCCTATTTTTTTTTTTCGCCTTTAATACATTATAGACCTGTATTTTTACATTTAACGTTTTTAAACTTTTATTCTGTAGATATTGGTTATACTGATATAAAAACTTAACATCTTTGAAGTGGAAGCTAGAAACATGTGAAATGATAGTGCAGATAGCGAATTGAAAAATCTTGTCTCTATATATATTTGTTCTTTTGTTGCTTTTATTAATGGTTCTTTCAAACTATTGTTTGATGTATTGCATTTATATATATTATTATCAGTAGTTGTTAGTGACTATTTTGTTTGTAGATTTTTTTGGTTGATCTTTTGTTGGTAGTATATGTCTTTTCTAGCTTTAGCTTAAACCAAGATTTGAAAGTATAGGCCCTTTCCACAAGCTGGAATTTCTTAAGCAACCGGGAGAAACAAATAAAAAATGCTTTTGTTTCATGAAAAACATTTCCAAAACATTTTATTACATTTGTTATCATTCAATATTTACAATTACAGGATCGTCTTGACAACTTTTAAAAATTTACCAACGCATCCTTTTTTTTTTTTTTTCCTTTTTTCCTTTTTTAATTATCAAATGTAACATCGAACCCCGAATAAGTTTTAGATACATAAACTTCTCACAATAGGTTTCGTATTTATAATCCCCTACAGATTCAGTTTAAGGGAGGGTTGGCTTGATAGAAAATTCTTTTCGGGCATCTTTTATGAATTAATTTTCACTATTACTATGGTTTAATGGTTTGTATTGGCAGGTTATGTGGTAATATTAGAATATAAACGCAGTAATTATTGGTGTAATTCGCTTTGGCCAACAAAAAAAAAAATGTTATAATGGAGCTTCTATAATCCCATAAAAAATGATGGTCGATGGGATTGGTCAAGTTTTCAATTCCACCCTTAATTTGCATTCATTTAACAATTAGTTTAATAATCTAAATTTAAAGAAATATAAATTAAGACTAAGATAAAAAGTTTAATGCTATAGTAAAAAGATCTTATAAATTAAAAAAGATTCTATCTTTCTATCCTTTATTTTGACGAAATTGGTTCTATCTTTTATTCTACTATTTTTTTAAAAATTTAAATAATTAAATTTATAATTTATTCAATAATTTGAATTTAAAGAAATACAAAACAGGTGGATAAAAAAATTAATCTCTTAGAAAATAAGGATAACATCGTGAAAAAATCATATAAATTGATATCTTCATAGCAGGCAGTTAGGTACTATTATCCACTAAGAAGCCGCTTCCATCGGCATCGATGACCGTTATCCTACTAAAACTACTAACAAATGCAACTTACATTGTTACGCCAAATATTTGTTAAACCTAAATAATGATTACCGAAAAAGTTTTAGAAACTATTTTCCATATGACAAAATCTTGCAGGACAAAAGAAATTTCAGAGACAACCTCTTTGCAATATATATATGAATCGATTCAGCTTTAGATTTCTCTGAAATCTTGCACTTCTCATGACATATGGAAAGGAGGGAATTATGGGATAAATGACGTAGGATTCTTTCATATTTCTTTTCTTAGTTTATAAATGACGTTGAGATTATTTAGAATTTTTATATTTATTATTACACCATCATGATATATATATATATATTTTGTTTTATAACTATAATCATTGATTATACACGTGATAATATTTAAAAATAAATAAATAAATAAATAAATCAAGAAAAAGGAAAGAATCCGCTCTCAATGATTTCAAATAGGAAAGGGAAACTGAAAGCTGGAATTAAGTACTTGGAAGTTGTTTATTAGTTTTCGGACTAAAATGATTAAGGATTTTATGTAAGAATCTTTTGGTCGGTCCACTGAAACTTGACGTACCGATAATGCATGAGCGTTAATTTTCAAATGACACGACATCACCATTATTGTTTTTCACTTTATGTTTGAGTAATTTATTATGGGCTTATAGTTGTTTCCGTCTTTGCATTATTAGTCCTACACGATCTACGCATCTAATAAAGACAACAACGCGCATTATTGGCTGCAGTAGATTGTCCCACGGAATAAGATTCATAATTTTTGGATTTTAAAGTAGGTTTTTGTTTTATTTTTTCGTTTTCGTTTTTAATATTAAACAGTCTACTGAATGATAGCTATTTTGGCACTTGACGATCCAATAAAGTATTTAGGAATATTTAAAAAAAAAAAATTACAAACATATCCATATAACTATTAGCTTAACTCTAAAATAATCCTTTAATACCTAAATCGTGTCTTTACTTCTTATATACATTTTTTTTTTACCTGCAAAAATATATATCCACATTTTTGGTAAATTATATAACAGCTTAAACTTGATCTATTTTAAAAGAAGATCAATGATAATGTAATTAGACTACCATACGAAAATATATATACACTTTCTCACCCGGTTATTGCCGTTTGTGAGTCTCTTTTGCCGGTTTGAGAGTTTTAAAGGACGGTTACGAGATAAATGAGTCCCGATACGGTCGTCTCTGCACTCGGTTAGCTCGTTCCTCTCATTGATATTTTAGCCAGAGCATACCCTTTAGAATTTGGATCCCCTTGGACGTCAACATTCTCATTCGTGTTTTGCTCTGAATGATCAGATTCACACCACCTTGTCCCACAGATGCGTCCCGATCCTTATCTAAGTCCAGGAAATCCACTAGGTTAAGACGCGTTACATAATCAAGAAAGCTAAGGTTTTCTTTTATCCTTAAGCCTAGGGATTAAAATTCTCTGATGGAAAGAATCAGCTTCGAATTCATCCATCCATTTTAAATTGTAATATAATTGGTAAAATAATAATAATAATAAGAAAAAAAAAACTTAAAGATGAAGCATGGCCTCTTTATTAATCGGTCACAATTATATTTCATAAAAGATAATGTTGAGATAGGATATCATATTGTCTGACACTTTTTCCTCCCAACACGCGGATTTTGCGTGGATTCATGTAACATTCTTTCCTTACTTGCTCTAATGATTCCGGTGTGATAAATCACGTCTACGTGCTATAATATGGGGCTTTTGCACAATGCATGGCATAGCGATCATGATGATCAACGCTGTTGTGACCCTTCATCGGAAGAACACGATTATATAATATAGATTCTTTTCTTAAGAGAAATATGTCAGAAAAATGCCTTAAGAGAGATAAGGCCGTAGTGAATGTTTGAATGCAAAAACTGACTACACCGAATAATTAAAAGTGATTTACGGTTGATATACTTTATCCATTTTTACTATACATATAATTATTTTTAAGGGACTATACAGTAAAATCTTCTTTATGTGATATAGTCACTAGAATCTATGTTAGATTTCAATAAACTTTTCATCCTTTGGAAAAAGAAAGAGAGGGAAAGAGGGTGGATTTGGGAGGAAACACTTTCCTTTAACCCACAAAAGACCATTTTCTCCAAATTAGGAGAGAATTATGGAAAAATTGAAAACAAAATTACTATTTTGCCTTTTAAAATAAAAGCACACTTTTAAAGGAACTTTTATGATATTTCGATAAAATAAAAGTGATTTTCTAAACTTTTCTTCTACCTTCTTTTCTTTTTTTATCTAAATAAGAGAATTAATAAATCTTTTCCTTTTCTTTATCTTCCTTCTAATTTATTCGTTCTACTTTTCCTTCAGCTCTAATTTCTATATTTTGTATACTTTCTTTATCATAAAATGTATAAATCCCTTGCAATAAGCTTTTTATCCTCGGTAAATGCACCGAGCATCTATTTACCGAAACCTTCATAACTTTATCTTTCTTGTGAACATATAGTAAGCATTTTGCATGGACTAATTTCTTTATAAAAAAAATATTTATATTTTTTACATGAGTACGATGAAGAGTGAGAATTCGAATTTGGTTGACCAATGGAAGGTCAAGTTGGAGTTAAAAAGCGATTTTCCAAGGATATTGTTGATTGGATTTTCTTTTCGTTGATCCTATAGTTCATCGGACAAAGCAACTCTAACCTGTGAATTCTTGAGTATCAACATTCAATATATACCCAAAAGGCCAGGACTGAATATATATAGTTCGGTCTGCCTAGGTAATACACACATATATATATATATATATATCCGTCTCCCACTCAATTGAATACATAAATTATGTGATGATGCGTGAGATCACATAGGGTAGATTGATGGTTATTTTGGGTGGTCCTTGAACTGTGCTTACTAGAGGACCTATAAGAAGGCTTCCTATGGTAGTGCTAATGGGGGGTCCTCTTATTCTTAGGTTAATAAGGAGAGAATAAAAAAAGAGTATTTAGAGTATTTGGTGTGTTAAGAGAGTAAAGAAGGTCTAGAGAGAGAAGATCCTTATATCTTTAGCTCCTTATCTTATAATAGGAGAAGAAGCTCACATGTCAAGGACATGTGGCGTCTCGTGATTCAGTCATGTGGTTATTGTAGAGGATATGTGCTGCAAGAGAGGAGACATAATGATTTAGTCGCTTGGTCAACCTTGAACAAGTTGGTGGTCGAGTTTAAAGCATGGAAAGCTGATATGTTCAAGGATGCAGAGCGTGCTGACCGCACTACAAATGTCAGAGAGCAGTTAATGAAGAGAGAGTGTGCGATGTAAGAGCACTATGGGCATGGAGTTACATATTGAACACCTGGTGTATGCTTAGGGGGCTAAGGCTACCCTAACTTAAGAAGTTGGGTTGAGGTTTTTGAGGACCCCAACTAAGTCAGGAGTGACGAGGTGCTTAGAGTAACCTGAGTAGGTTGTGTTGGCTTACAAATGGATTAGACATGGTGAGGTGCTCGAGGGACTTGAGTAGGTTACCTGGTTGGATTTAAGTTCACAAAGCGATACCAAATTGTTCTTTAGAAGAGATCGGGCTCTTCGTCTTGAAGTGGTTTAGGGTACCTAAGTAAGTCGAAGTACTTGGACCAAGTCTTGGGAGCTTAAGCCTAAAATGACCTATCAACTTTATGCAATTATGCTTAATAATTAACTGAATAGAATTGGGTTGATTATTCATTTACCTTTCAGTAATTAAAGCATGTTATTTTAAATTGATTGGAATGAATATAATTAAAATGTGTACTATCTTATTAAAATTCAACTAAATTTGTTCTATTTATGTGAAAATTAAACTTAATATTCTAAATTTATGTTATTGCAATACGTGAATCCCTAATATGCTATCATCTATATAACTAAAGTAAGTAAAAGGAGTTTAATGTCATTTTGTTATTGCTCAAATTGTCCCTTTTAATATACTAATACTTTATATAATTTAACATATGTTTTTTATTGCAACCTTTTAATATTATTTCGTCGGGGTTACAATTGTCTTTTACATTGATGACTATCATCAATTATCACCATTATTATAATACAATGGTTAATTTACTCGTGGTTAATCATTTGAATTTGATATATTAATTTGTGCTTGACTTTTTTAATAAACGATACATTTGTTAGCAGTATGATTATTAGTCCATATCATATTAATTTATGGTCAACCAAGAACATTAGCAAATTCAAAATACTTTCATAAATTTTATATCTATAAGATAAGTTTGTATGATGCAGTCATGAGATATAGACCTTTTTTATCATTATTATAAAGGTAAAAATCTGTAAAGAATACAGTATATCAAATAAGGAGAAATGAATTCTTAATGGAATATGACATTTATATATGTTATATTTTTCACTAATGAAATATGGACTTAAAATGGAGCAATAAAAAATTAACTTTTAAAATTTTATAAATATAAGAAATTCATGTCATATCTATAAAGCATTAGGTATTTACTATTAGATTAAATATATGTTCCTTTTTAGATGACCATGTCCCTTTGAATACAAAAGAATTTCTCAATGTTCATTTGTTATTTAATCTATTCTATCTATTATTTATATATAAATATCTTCATTATAGTATAATTATTATCCATAATCATTAATTCACTTACTATTGTTAATTACCACATTTACTTTTAATAATTACAAATTTTCAGTAATTCATTTTAGTGAAACCAAATTTTCAGTAATTACATATAGTAAATGACACATTAGCATAGAATAATTGTTTTTTAAAATGTACCTTTTGTTATTATTGCATTGTCATTATCTATTACAGTTTCTTTATAAATTTTTATTTGTCATTAATTATGTAAGTACCATAAATAAGGCAAAAATGTAGATAGACCTAAGGGTGTAAATGGGTCAAACTACTCATAAGTTATTTGAGTTTAATTCGATATTTACTCGAGTTTGATTCAAGAAAACTGAGTCAAGCTTCATAATGCTTAGCTTAATTAGCTTATGAACTTAATCAAGCTCGAGTCGAATATGAATGTTAGTTGAGTTTGAGTCAATTTTGAACACTAATATTATTGTAATTAGAAAAAAAAAAGTGTTTTTAAATGAATTGAGTTGAGCTCAAGTTTGTTTAGTGCTATTTTGAGTTAAGCTCGAGCTTAAGATTCTAAGCTCAACTAAGTTCGAGTTCGAGTTAAGCTCGAGCTTATCATTGTAGGGACTTTACTTGACTCGATCGACTCAACTCGTTTACAGTCCTAGGTAGACTAGTGGTTTACCTATTTTTAGTAACATCTTCTATCACACATAAGAATGGTGTGACCTTGGAATCTTCCATGCGGAGAACATGCGATTTCACTATTTCCATGTGTTATACCCTTAATAGAGGGTGTTGTTAAAATAGGTCTTCATAAATAAAGGTTTTTAATTCTTCCCATAAATCTAGGATTTCATTTGTTATTAATTTTGTAGTTTCCATTAACAATCCAATTTTATTCCCCTTAATAGTAATATTATATCCCATCCCTTACCAAAAGAAATAAAAAACCCTTTATATCCCATCAATTTAACCATTTACTTTATAATTAATGGAAATAGAGTCAGGAATTGGTTGGTTTTTGCCTTTTAGTTTTTCTTTATTATTATACCACAAAGTGATGAAGTTGCAACAATCTTGCTGTATAAACCAACTTAAGATAGTGATTGACCTCATAGTTATTATTATAGATGTGATTTACATAAGGCTTTCACAACTACCCCCTTTTAAAATTAACAGTTCGTACAAGACTATAGATAAAATTAAATGTTGAACTTTAAGTCATGTTTATATAGATATATATTGTCTCAAGATTCTAAGAGATATTTATATATCATAGTAGTTTAAACTAAGTAAAATATTACACAATCAACTCACATATCTACGAGTTATTAACAAAACTCTCAAAAAACTCTATTGATCATATAGTTTAGTCCTCACTTCCTCAAAGTTCTTCAAAAGGAAACTAATGTCTAGGTAATAATAGACATTTCAATTGGCACCTACAAGATAATATATGTGTGTGAGCAATCAACAACCAAGTAAGTAGGGATGGAGACATAAGACTATTTAATAGACACAGGTAAGGTTCTCAAACAATTAATTAAATACAAAGCAACATGCAAATGCCATCACGTAATGTTGTTTTATTCGTTGTGAAATTAGAGAAATTTCACTTACTCTAATATAAGTTTGATGAGTTTTAACACATATGCAATAGCCCACGAACATACCTAAGTTTGTCTAAAGGAGGCATCGCTCCTATCATGACTATTCTTCGGACTACTGCCCTTATCTTTATCGTAACCTTCTCTCTTGTTACTTAGTTCAACTAAAAATGAAAAAAAAAAAACCATTATGCTATAATATTATCTATTTCAAAAGTATCTATATTTGGTTGAAAAATTTTAGTTGTCTCTTAAAGGTTACCAATACATATTCAATTAAGGTGTTTAGGTCGAATATAACTAAGTCCAATTTATGATGATCAAACAATTTCACTCAGCACAAACTATATCAAATCACTATAGCAAAGCATCAGTATATAACTGAATAATCAGAGACACACAAACATCTACCTACAAGTACAAATAAATACAATCCTAACTTTAATATAAGGTTGAATCGTTGTCGTTTGCTCCTATAATATAAATTCCCTTTTATATTTATACCTTTGTTACATATAAGTTTCAAATTATAATTTTACTCAGTTGTCCAAGTTGTATATTATTTCTAACTGAAATAATCCTAAACCAGCTTTTGGTTTAGTTTCTAAATTAGTTCCTAAATTAGGTTCTAATTCATTTTTTGGTTACAGTGTCTATTTGTAAACCTTAGGAACTCCTCCCGATCCATGAAATTTATCTAACTATATTTGGGTATCGCAAGTCTCTTATTTGACTCCTAATCATTATTATGGTCCATACTATATACTATATTCCCAATTTAGCTTCTGAACTTACTTTTGATGTAAGAATAACTTACATTTTGCACATAATTTCCTAAATTTATATCTTAAATCAGATTTATATTATACTCCTAATATTATAATATTATCAATTTAACCTAATTTATTTTGCTCATTTAACTTCCATCTTCACTTATTACTCATTATTACATAATCTACACATAAAACACATATCTAATATCCCAACACTACAAATACCACCTCCCATTGGCAACTAACATTTCAAAATGTCTAAATATATCCTAAATTAGAATTTTTATCAAATTAGCCTTAAATCATGAAATATACTTAAAACATTGCCTTTTATTTATGATTTTAAGGCCTAAAAATTACGTAAAAATATGGAAAAAAATTTTCAAGAAAAAATAGTTATAGAAATGTAATATATATCTTAAACAATATACATAAAAATTTTAGGCTCAAAATTATATTATAAAGGTTATTTACAACAACAGCGAAAATCAACTCGAGGTTTAGTGATTTCTTAAGGATAGTATATCTTAGGACCTAATTTTATCAAATTGATTTTTTTCCTAAATATACATACAAAAATATCCCATATTCCTAATTTTCATAATTTTCCACATAGGTTTGATATTTTTAAGAATTTGTACAAAAATCGGGTGAAAAAAGAACGTATAGTTCGAATTACTTCCAGCAACCAAAGGTAGCTCCTTTGTTGACAGCCCCTAGCGGTGGTCTCACTGTTAGGTGGTGGTGTCCATTTCCTCTTAGGTGACAGTTCGACGTACATTTCCTTTTAAAGCCCTGAATGTATATTATTTTATCTAATTTTTGCGAAAATACTGTCTCTCCTGTTTTAAATTTCCTTCTAATTTTTCTAAATTCCCATTTGCTTAAAATGAATTATAGTGTGTGTTCTCTGAACTTATAGAGATGTTTAGGAATTTCTTGCAATTTTTATTTGCCAAATGTCCATTTTCTTTTTCTTTTTCTTTTCTACATTCTAAATGTCCAATTCTTATTTGTTCAATTTCCATCTTCAATTCCCAGCCTACTACGCCCTAAATCCAGACATTTCTACACTTTCCATATTTTTTCTTGATTTTTAATTGATTTAGTATTATTTTAACAGATATAATGTATTTTGAGTAATTTCAAGTATCTTTACTTATACATAAACACATATATAGTACAAATAAATAAACCTAAATATTATTTATATTATTTTATGATTTTTAGTATATATCTAATTTATTTTTATCAATTCGTCAATTATTAGAACCCGTTTTACCTTCTTTTTTTTTATAAATAATGAGTAATGTATGTAGAACTTACTATTATAATATTTAATTATTTAATTATTTATTTTTCTAAATCCAAACTCATGATATTACTTTATTATTATTCCTAACTTGGTTGTAAAATTTGGACTTGATCGGTCAATTTACCCAATCACCTTAACTTTGTGTATCGAACCTCGATTTTTTAATTGCAAGACTTACATTTCCACCCTCCTTAAAAAAAGTTTTGTTCTCAAAACTTTTATATATCAACTTTTTATTCAAATAACCAAAATTACAACTTATATTCTTTTACTAACTTGAAAATCAAAAGAGCCATTAGTATTGCTTCATCATTAGTGCTTTCAATTCCCAAGTGACTTCTAAATCTAGACCTTCACCCCATTGTACCTTTACATATTCTATATCTCGATTTCTTAACTTTTGAACTCAATTATCTAGTATTTTTATCGGTTGCTTTACAATTTTGAAGTCCCTCTTCAATTTCAATGGCTTTATCTCCACTATTGCATTCAAATTCTTGATAAACATCCTTAATATCGAAACTTAAAATACATCACGATAGCTTGATAAATTTGGGGGTAAGGCTATTCTATGTGAAACATTACTCATTTTCTCTAATACTTTAAATGGACTAATATACTATAGACTCAATTTTCCTTTTGAGCTAAGTCATCTAAGACCCTTAAAAGGAATTGTCTTTATATAAACATGATTTTCAACCTCAAACTCTAATGGCCTTCTTTTTAAATCTACCTAACTCTTATAATGATCTCAAGCTTCCTTCATTTGTTATTGTATAATCTTAACCTTTTCATTCGTTTAGTTAATCATATTAGGTCCAATTATTGCATATTCCCCATCGTCCTAATACAAAGGCAATCTACACTTTTTTCCATATAATGCTTCATAAGGTACCATATGTACAGATGCTTGGTAGCTATTGTTATAAGCAAATTTTATCAATGGAAAATATTTATCCCAATCACTATTGAAATCTAATACATAAGCTTGTAACATATCTTCTAAAGTTTGAATTGTTTATTCAGATTGTCCATCTGTCTATGGATGATAAGCTGTACTAAATTGTAATTTTGTACCTAAAGCTCTATGTTAATTTTCTCAAAATTTGGATACAAATCGACTCTCTCGATTAGAAACAATACTTTTAGGTACATAGTGTAATTTTACTATCTCTCGAATATACAATTTAGCCTTTTTTTTCCATTGAATCTCTTATTCAATAGGATAAGAAATGTGCACTCTTCATTAATTTGTTTACAATCACCCAGATCGAATCATAACCGGCTTGTATCCTAAGAAGTGCCATCATAAAATCCATTGTAATATAATCCCATTTCCATTTTAGTATCTCTAAAGGTTGTAGTGATCTACTTGGTCTTTAATGTTTCGCTTTAACTTGTTGGCATATAATACATTTTGCTACGTATTGTGCAATATCTCTTTTTATTCTATTCCATCAAAATATTGATTTTAGATCATGGTACATTTCATTTCTTCCTGGGCGCACAATATAACCCATAATGTGTGCTTTATCTAAATTTTTCTTTTTGCTGGGGTCTTATGGTACACATATCTTTCCTCTAAATCTTAATGTACCTCTTTGAAATCAGAATCATCCCCTTTGCATAGATTTTCTTTCATTTCCATCATGTCCTTGTCCTCCTCTTGCTTTTGCTTGATTCTCTCCAATAAGGTAGGTTACATCACTAAATTCATCACTAGACTATTAGGTTCACACTAATTAAACCCAATTTCCAACTTCTTGAATGCTTACACCAACTCATGTTAGGAAATTAACGATAATGCAACTTGTTTATAGTTCTTGTGGCTCAAAGCATTTGCCATAAGATTGAGTTTTCCAAGATGATAATTTATATTCAAATTGTAATCCTTAATTAACTCTAACCATCGCCTTTGTCTTAAGTTCAACTTCTTTTGTGTGAAGAAATACTTTAGGCTCTTTAATTAGTATATATTTCACGTTATTGTCCGTATAGGTAATGTCTCCAAAATTTTAAAGCAAACACCACAATCGCAAGTTTTAAATCATAAGTTGGATAATTTCTTTTATGTAGCCTCAACTGTCTCGATACATATCTAACAACTTTTCCATCTTGCATTAGTATACAACCTAATTCGTTTCAAGAAACATCATTATATACATTATACAGTTTATCCAGACCAGGTAGTGTTAATATTGGTGCCATAACCAGTTGCTTCTTCACTTATTGGAAACTCTGCTGACATTCTTTACTCTACTCAAATTTGACATCCTTCTGAGTCAATCGAGTTAATGGTCATGTAATTTTAAAGAAATCCTTTATAAACTGTCGATAGTAACCGACCATAACTAGAAAACTTCTTATGTCTAAGACAATGGCTGGTTGCTTCTATTCCATTACTGCTTTTACCTTTTTTAGGGTCTACAGAAATTCCTTCCCTAGATATAATATGACCCAAACAAGAAATCTTATCTAATGAAAAATCACATATACTTAACTTAGCTTACAATTTATTTTCTCTTAACTTCGATAATGCTAACTGTAAATGCTTTACATGCTCCTTCTTAGTTTTTAAATAAATCAGAATATCATCAATAAATACTACAATAAATTTGTTTAAATATGGTTAATATGTACGATTCATTAAATCCATGAATATAGCTAGGGCATTCATTAAACCAAAAGGCATCATAAAAAATTCATAATAACCATGTGGAGTCCTAAATGTAGTTTTAGGTACATCCTTTGGCTTAACTTGTAATTGATGATATCCCGATCTCAAGTCAATTTTAAAAAATACAGTTTCACCTTATAACTGATTAAACAAATCATCAGTACGAGGTAGTGGATACTTATTTTTAATAGTAACCTTATTTATTTCTTAATGATCTATATATAATCTCATGGTCTTTACAATAATACCAATGCCCCTTATGGTGAAACACTTGGACAAATAAATCCTTTATCTAATAACTCTTGAAGTTGTTTATTTAGCTCTTGTAGTTTCATAAGTGACGTTTGATATAGAGCTTTAGAAATAGGTTTGGTTCCAAGGACTAATTTGATGGTGAAGTCTAACTCTCGATGCGGAGGTACATCCGATAGATCATCTGGAAACACATCCGAAAACTCACATACTACTAATATATCCATTACTTTAGGTGCCTCTTTCTTCACTTGGGAAGCAAATATTCAACAAAACTTCCAATCATTCTCTTCTATCTTTGTCCATACATTTCTTCACATATCTTAATAACAGCTAACTTTAGTTTACTTCTACCTACTTTCCCTTGAAACACCATTTCTCTATTATTTAGAATAATAGTTTTACTACTAAATTCCACAATTGCTTTATGCTTAAATAACTAATTTATTCCCACAATTACATTATATCCCTATAAAGGTAATATTATAAGACTTATAGGGTACTATTTCTCTTAAATTTTTGTTTGACCCTTATTTACCCCTTCTCGAGTCATTACTTTCTCCCCAATACATGTTCTAACTCTATAAGTCATATTAATTTTAATTACACTAATCCCCTTCTCATTCATAAACTTTTGACTTGCAAGAGAATGGGATGCACTTGTATCAACTAATGTAAAAGCAAGTTGTTCATTTATAAGCATGTCTCTTGAAATATACTAATACAATGATTACTAACTAAACTTGCATTCATAAATCTATCTAAATTTAACTTATACTTAAATTATTATTAAAATAAATAATCTGAGTATCTATCTATCACAAGTCCTTCATCAGTTTCTTCTTCAGCTCCCATAATATCTTTATTATCATTGTGATAATACTCATCCATCCAATTAGAAAAATCTTCATTCTCTTCATTTTCCAAATCTTCTATAGCAAAAACACAAGTAGGTGCAGTTATGTTACTAAAACCTCCAATCGTTCTAGCTCCTTGTCTAAACTGTGGGCAATACTTGGAGAAATGCCCATTCTTACCACATTTGTTACACTTGGCTAATTTCGTCTTTGACAAGCTTGCAATACATGGTTTTGATCATCACATATAAAACATGTTCCCCCAAGTTGAGCACATTGTCTAGGAAAATGATTTGCTCTACATTTTCAGCACTTAACATTGCTATCCTCATCATAAAAGTTCAAACAAAGCACCAATTGAGTAAAGTTATTAGCTAAAGTTGTTGGTTTCTTCCTTTTCTACCTAGAACTATTAGTAGCACCTAGGTATGATCTCTTAAATGACAAACTGGGTCGATAACTCTATTGACCTTCTAACTCTATGTTGCTTGCATTCTTACATGATTGTTTTCTAATTGCCTCACTTTATCCACCACTTCATTATAAGTAGTGAAACCATACTCCTCTAACTTACAACACATAGTAAGATCAAACCTAGTGAGAAACAAATCCTTCTTTAGCTCAAGATTATCTCAATAGGAAGTAAGTACATATTGTAATAGTCTATTAAACTCAGTTTCATACCGAGTCACATTCATACTTCCCTTCTTGAGTTTAAATAGATCTCGCACTATCTTATTCTAAACATTATGAGGAAAATACTTTACATCTTGTGGCTCTTCTTTAGGATCTTCTTCTTTTGGATCCTCCTCAACATTAGCTTCATTTATCTGATGATTGCTCTATGTATCTAATTGAGCTGCATCTTGTGGTTCTATTAGTTGTTGGTTTTCTTGTAGTAGTTTAGGCATCATAGGCTTAAGGTTTGGTTCATTGGGTGCTAATGGTATCTCTATACTTACTTTAATTGGGTCAAGGAAACATGGAAACCAATCAATAATTCATGGAGGATAACACCTAAGAATATATGATACATCAGCAGGTATGTGGGTAATATTAGTAAGATAGGGTCTCCCTTCTTCTAATTTAGCTAGAAAATATCTCACTAGCATCGTTAAAGCTATGATTCCTTCCTTATCCAACCATCTTTGCTCGAAAGTTGCTATTGTAGTATACCTGTTGTATTAAGGTCTTAAGCTTATCTCCATTAATGCTTCGAGTCTTGCTAAGTATAACTCATTTCATCAATAAACTTATTAATGATCTCGTTTACGATTCTAAACATATCCTAGTCAGTCATTTTTAACAACAATTGCTACATCTTATCCTATAATCAATAGAAGACTCTTCTCCATTCCACTTAAACAGCAATCAACTGATTATCAACTTACCCTTACAACCTTGTAATTAGACTTAAGATCAATTAACATTCAACACATTAAATATTATAATTACTTCTACCTTAGTATGTATCGTACAATCTTTTATCTCTTATCTAATACTACTTACTCTCACTGTATTCTTGTAATATCTACTTTTTTTTTTATTTATGATGCTTCAAAGCGAGTTTATTAAAATCACACTTTGATGCTAACTAAGAGCTGTTACACTCAGAAGCAATAGAGTCGCAATAGTTCTTTCATGTAAACCAACCTAAGATAATAACTAACCTCATACTTACTATTGTAGATGTGATTTACACAAGACGTCTACGATTACTCATTTTGAAGTTAATAGTTTGTACAAGACTATTAATGAAATTGCATACAAAACTTTAAGTTATATATATATATATATATTGTCTCAAGATCTTAAGAGATATTTACACATCATAATAGTTTAAACTAAGTAAAATAGTACACAACCAACTCACATATCTATGAGTTATTGACAAAACTCTCAGAAAACTCTATTGGCCATCCAATTTAGTCTTCACTTCCCTAAAATTCTTTAAAAGGAAACTAACCTCTAGGTACTTATAGCACGGCATTTTAATCAATACTTACAAGAAGATTTATAATAGTGTAAGTAACCAACAGCTTAATAAGTAGGATTTAAGATATAAGACTGTACAATAGATACAAGCAATGTTCTCAAACAATTATTAAATATGAGGCAATATGAAAATGTCATTACATAATGTGTCCGATTTGTTATAAAATTATAGAAATTTCATTCACTCTAATTCGAGTTTGAGAAGTTTTAATGTGTATGCAACAACTTAAAACTAAACCCAGATTTGTGCAATGAAAGCACCACTCCTTCTATGACTATCTCTCGAGCCACTACTCTCATTCTTATTGTAACTTCCTCTCCTATTACTTAGTTCAATTAAGGACGAAGAATGGATCATTATGCTTTAGCGCTATCCCTTTCAAAGGTGATAATATTTGGTAGGAAAATCCTAATCATCCCCTAAAGGGTTGCAATACATGTTTAATTAAGGTATTTAGGTTGAATATAACTAAGTTTAGTTTATGATGATCGAACAATTTCACTCAACACAAACCACAACAGCAAAACATTAGTATACAACCAAATAATCAAAGATGCACAAGCATACACATAAGTATCTATTTATAAGTATAAACAAATAAAATCCTAAGCCTTCGGGTACCATAAAATAGTACCTCAACATACAGTAATATATTAATCATAACTTACCTAAAATCCTTGATTTGCTCACTCAAGCTTGATGCAAGGTCGAATCGTCGCTACTTGTTCTGATAATATAAATAACCTTTTTAGTATTTATACCCTTATTAATATAAGTTTCAAATTACAATTTTATCCAATTATCCAAGTTTTATATTATTTCTAATTGAAGTAATCCTAAACCAACTTTTGATTTAGTTTTTGAATTAGTTCCTAAATTAAGGTTCTAATTCAATTTCTTATAATAGTTTCTTGTTACAATTTCTTTTTGTAAACCCTAGGAACTCCTCCTAATCCAATATGTGAAATTCATCGAACTATATTTAGATATCCTAAGTCTCCTATTTAGTTCCTAATCGGTATTTTAGTCCGTACTATATACTATATTTCTAATTTAGCTTTCAAATTTGCTTCAGATATGAGAATGACCTATATTTTTACATAATTTCCTAAATTTATATTTTAAATCAGAGTTATATTATATTCCTAATATTAGAACATTATCAATTTAACTTAATTTATTCTGCTCATTTAATTTCCATCTTCACTTATTACTCATTATTACATAATGTACACATAAAACACATATCTAACATCTCCAACATTACAAATACCACCTCCCATTAGCAACTAATACTTTAAGATGCCTAAATTTATCATAAATTAGAATTTTTATCAAATTAGCCTTAAATCACAAAGTATACTTAAAATATTGCATTTTATTTATGATTTTAAGATCTAAAAATCAAGAAAAAAAAATATGGACAACTAATTTTAAGAAAAAATCTTTATAGAAATGTAATATATATCCTAAACAATACACATAAAAATTTTGGACTCAAAACTATATTATTAAGGTTATTTAAAATAAAAACAAAAATTAGCTCAAGTTTAGTGATTTCTTAAAGACAGTATATCTTGGAACCTAATTTTATCAAATTAATACTTTTCCCTAAATTTACATACAAAAATATCCTAAAATACCAATTTTCATAAATTTCTACAAATGTTTGATTTTTTTTTAAGAATTTGTATAAAAATCAGGTAAAAGAAGAACTTATGGTTTGAATTAATTCTAGCCACTAGTGGTGGCTCCTCCTTTGTTGACAGTCTCTTGCTGTGGTCTCAATGTCAGGTGGTGATGATTGTTTCCTCCCAAGTGGTGGTTGGACGTACGTTTTCTTTTGAAGCCATAAATGCACTCTATTTTGTCTAATTTTTACTAAAATGCTGTCTCTCCTCTTTTAAATTTTCCTTTAATTTTTCTAAGTTTACAACTACCTAAAATGAATTACAGTGGGTGTTCTCTGAATTTATTGAGATGTTTAGGAATTTCTTGCAATTTCTATTTGCTAAGTGTCCATTTTCTTTTTCTTTTCTATCTTCTAAATGTATAATTCCTATTTGTTGAATTTCCATCTTCAATGCCCAAGCTGCCACACCCCAAATTCTGATATTTTTATACTTTGCACAATTTTTCTTGATTTTTTAAATTAATTTTACTTAATTAATTTAGTATATTTTAACATATATTAAGTATTTTGAGTAATTTTGGGTATTTTTACCTATACGTAAATACATATATAGTATAAATAAATACTTCTAAATATTAGTTATATCATTTTATAATTTTTAGTGTGCATATAATTTATCTTTATTGATTCGTTAATTATTGAAACTTGTTTTCTTATTATATACTTATAACTTAATATTATAACATTTAGTTATTTATATTTAAACTCATAGGATCATTTTTACTATTATTTTTAACTTCGTTGTAAAATTTGGCCTTGATCGATCAACTTACCCATTCCCCTTAACTTTACATATCGAATATCAAATACCTAATTGCAAGACTTACATCTATTGTTAAAAAATGTTAGTGTATTTGTATTTATTGTTTACCTAATAAATTTATTAATTAGAAACTATATTTTAAATATAACTACAACCATATATTTTGTACTTCTGGTCTTTTTTGATTAATTTTTATTGTTGTAGAGATTTTTTGTTCCATTAGCGCAATGTATGGGAATTTAGAATAATAAATAGTTATATAGATTTTTCAATTAATTTAAAATTATGAAAGCAATTTATATTATATGTGATTCCATTGATTCGATCTTCCCATCTCTCTCTTTCAATCCTTATCCCTTTTTCTCTTTTCCCTTAGCAAAAGATGTTACAATAAGAAAGGAGTTTAGGAACCGTTTCTCATATCTATAATATTAAAGTGAAAACATTTTTTTACTTATCAAATAACTATTTTTACTGTCTTTATAAGTTTAATAAATATTAATATTATATAATTGCTCAAGCCCATAACTATGAACTTCTACATCAATTGATATAGATAATTGGCGGACTTTAGGGGTAATAATCATAAATAACTGTATCTTCCATATGTTCACTCTCCAATAACTCCCAATTGGTAATAGCATAGACTTTAATGGCTTTTCACCTCAATTTGTCTAACCATGCACATTGTATTTTAATTTATGCTTTTCATGGGCATAAAACGTACTTTTTTCCCTTCATTTCAAATCTGGAACCACTAAAAATATAAGGAAATATATCTATGTGTCTACATTTACTAATCTTTAATTATATTCAAGATGTAACCTTTGTATGTTTATCTATATCTCTTCAAAAAAATTATCTTTAAAATTAAAGAATTAATTTTTCTATAATAGTAAATGGGAGTTCACACTCTTAGTGTCATAGATAGTTACATAATTTATATGTTTTAATATATTATAGTATTTTGAAATGGATATACGTATTAGTATAGTTGTTTTCTCTTTTTTTTTCCCATACATTAAGACAATTTATATATCATTTTTATTTTTCATTTTTTAAATTATTAGTCATTTATTTAGTTTAATTCAATAACATGCTATTATATTAACTTATTTTATTTTTGCACACGCATCGCAAATGCGTGTCTACTAGTAGTTTATAAATTTTAATAGGTTAAAATATGTTGCAATTTAAATCAAAGTATTTAATTTTGCCCCTAAATTTATGGTTGAATTAAATCAATGTGTTAGGTATCATGGGCTAAAATTTTATAAAGATTTCTTACGTAGGCAATTATAAAAATTCAAATGAATATTTTTTCTTATATCTTTTAAACATCATGTGAGTTAGTTTATAAAATATTATCAACAAGTTTATGTTTAATACTTTTATCTTTTCTCATAACAAATATTATTATTTTTTATACATATATGGTGAGTGTATCATTTGGTTGTGAATTATAAAAATATTTAATTAAAAAAATATTAAGTTGATACGAATATACAAATATAAAGAACTCAAATGACTCACTTAACACTGAAAATACTTTATTTAATTTTTGGTATGAACTTACGAGATTCAAATGACTCCATTAAGACATATATAGTGGACTTGATTTTCAATGCAATTATAGAGGATTTTTAGCATACTTTTCCAGGAAAATTTAGCAACAAAGCCCGTTTGAAGTTCCAAATTTTCATTTATTTGTGAATTTTTCAACCTTTAAAAGTATTAAATGAATGGAAGATTTCTTTTCACTATATAGACTTGTGCGACATCACGGTTTGTACGCCAAAAAAGGAAAAAAATTATTTAAAATAAAAAATGATAAAATATATCTAAAGCACTTGTTAAGGGACAAAAAGTACCGAGAAAACCTCTTCAATTTTCTAGTATACTATATAATAAAATGTGCTAACTACCTTGGAAAATAGAAAAATTTATTGTATGTACTATGTAACCAGCGCTTTCATGCAAACTCTCTCTCTCTTTTTATATATTTGCAATATCTGTTGGTTGGGCTTTTTTTTTTTTTTAATCTTTATTATGGAAAACTTTTTCTTGGCTTTTGGGAAAGTTGTAAAAAGATTATAAAAAAATAATGAATATAAATGCATGTGTATCCCTTGCCAAAAACATAATGCCTAAGGTATGCTATAAAAATAGAGACAAAACCTTCTCTCTTTTTTTTTTTTTTTAGTGGACAAACTCTTTTACGTCAAGATTAAATCTATTAAATAGGCAAATAAGAACATGCGCCATGAAAACATTAACAAGTATCTCTACATAGGATAGGTGAGTTCAAAGTGGATAAGGTTGGAATGATTACTCTATACTTTGTAAAAATAGATTTCTACAATTTAGAATCAAAAGCTAGCCCCATAAACCTCAAAGCCTTGATATATCTTATGTCTTACAAAACCTATAAACTCTAAAGTACTCTAGTGAATTTACACATTTTTTCCTTTTCCTTTTTATGTTCAAAATATTATGACTATTCATACTCCGAGTCAAACAAAAAGTCAACATTGCTTTCAAATTTCATATATAAGTCATATAAGTTATACAATATACAAGTACAATGGAGTAACAAAATACAATATATAGAAAACAAGTATATGCGATCTATATTTTATTTTTGAGAAAAGTATAAAAAAAGTTTATAATGTTTTATTTTTTTACAAATCGATTCTTAACATTTCATTTAGTCTATTTTAGTTTTTAACATTTTCAAGTTGTATTAAATAAACGGTTCCATTAAACTCTATTAAATTTTTCGTTATTGTGGACATTTATCAACATATAATTGATCCACGAAAAAATAAAAAAATGTCCATAATGCTTATTTGTATATACAAATCTATCATTAATATTCTTATTTAGTTCATTTTAATATTTAATGTATACATATAACCAAAAAATTAACAGAAGTTTTTTTTTTTTTTTTTGTAAATTTATTAAGACTTGAGAACTAAAATAAACTAAATAAAATGTTAAGGATTGATTTGTATTATAGGTAAATATTAGGATTTTTTTGTATTTTTTTCTAGATTTTTTTGTACTTTTTTCTTAATTTTTTTACTTGATGTTGACCTATGATAGTAGGTAATAGGTGAAGTGACTTGAATGAATTTTCTTTAAATTTATCAAATTTAATTATATTTATTAGTGTTATCTTACTAACAATATACATAGTAACCTTCATATTTCGTTAAATTATAAGGTAACCCGTAACATCGGATTTGTATTATAAGTAATACAAGTTCCATGTAACTCATAGAATAAGTATAAAACATGTCTATACCTATCCCACCACTACAACTTTCAAAAAATATAGTATTACATTTTACTATTTAATATAATATATGGTGAATATTTAGCTATTTGACCGTACAACATTTTATAGGTTTTAGAATTTAACATATTACTTTTGATATTTGTTTTAACATTTGAAATAATTTTATGCCTTTTCATCCCCATAATATATTTAAAGGGATATCGATAATCAATTTTAAAAATTAAGAAAACTCCATATGTAAACCATCAACAAAACAGGTATCATCCAGTACCACCTTACACAGATTTGGAAGAAGAACTAGCTCAGCTCAGATCATGTGTGATGTTTAGGTGGGGTCATCCGAGGCAGAACCTGAAGACGAAACCCTGCAGGCTAACAGTTGATGCCCTTTATTAATGACAGCTGTTCCGTTTGAGATGACATTTCATCAGTCATTTTGACTCTCTCTCTCTCTGTCTCGTGTGCTCCTGAAAAGCCTGTCAGCACGATCCATGCAATTTCATATCCCTTAATAAAAATACAATGGATGCATTTTAAAATCAAATTTTGCTGCTTTGTTACTTTTCACCGGACATCTTTCACCTCTCTCTCTCTCTCTCATATATTTCAAGCTAATCATTTGATTTGAATCTTTTTATTCTGACTATAAACATAGTATACGATGTGTCAATCCACACAGACCAGACTTAACCTCATCTATAACATACACTATGAAAAGTCATTCATAATGGTTTCTTTATTCGGTCGACCACTTATAATGATTGTTTCCGCGGAGAGCGGAAACCTGATGCTTGATGCATGCAATTATACAACCGACAAATTATTAGGGGACTTCACCTTCTTTTCAGTTTTTATAAATGTATAATACTAACCGCCTGTTTAGTTTATTGAATAAAATAAAATAAAAATATAATTACAATTCACGAGGGATGAAACGAAGAGAGAATTGATATTACAATAGTTATTTCGTTGAAAAAAAAGGAACAAAAATAAACCCATAATAAAAAGTAAAATTATTAATCTGTCCTCATCTTTTCTAATTTTCTCTCTTTCTCTAGACACTCTGCACTTCTCAACTCTCTCTCTCTCTCTACTCCTTGTCCTTAAATTGGGACTCGCTCTTTCTACATCTCAACTCTAGAACTCAATCCTCTCTTGATGGTGGTGGTGGCATATGATGGAGAACAATTGTAAAGGATAACAATAGAGGACAGTGATGTCGTGTTAATGTACACTGGAGGACAACTGCATATGGTGGTGACACACAATGAACAACAGTGTAGTGATATTGTGTGATGAACAATAGCATGAAGTTGTGGTGCACAAGAGAGAACAATGGCATGTAGTGTTGTATTTCCAAGTACATAATTTTGGAATAAAAAAGGAGAATGGGTTGTAATTGGGATTCATAAATACAAGGGAGGAATTTTGATTTAGTAATTTTACGCAATTAGAATTCCTTATAAGTGGGATTCATTGGTGTTATATTGCAAATAAAGAAAGTAACAGATAATAAGGAGGGAATAGCAATTCTATTCTCTTTAAGTGAACATGCAATAATAATGCTATTGGTAGTTTATATTCGCTTTATTTCCATATTTAATTGAAACTTAAAAAATTTGAAATTATTCCTATTGTTAATTTTCTTACTACCTGACTTTGGACCATAATTGTTTAAATTGCAATTTTACTTATACAATTTTAGGAGTTTATAATTTTAAAAGACTTTTTAAGTTAATTTACGTATAAAATTGTTTTCTTATAAAAAATCATGTTTTTAGCCAATTTTACATATCAAACTCGATATAAATTTACATTTTAAACATGAATTTATCAATTACATATATAAATATATGTTGAATGGATACAAATAAAAATGTAACTGCTGTTCAGGTATTAAATCATCTTCTCTGCTTATTCTTTTTCAATAAATGTTGGATTATAGATTATAAATTAAGAATTTTTTAATGAAAAATACAAGAACTTAATTTTTTTTCATGTATTTATTTCTATAATGTATTTCAAGTTTTTCTTAACTACTATAAGTATATTTATAGTTTTTTTAAAGCTATTTTATATAAGTTATAGAAATTTACACTTTTATATTTCAATTTTAAAGATCTTCTAATGATTTTAGATAGAATCATGAGTTTGATCACCTTACTTTGGACAACTTAAAATTACTCATAAAACTTTTTCTTTTTATTTAGAAACGAATGACCTTATTTTTAATAGTGTTATTGACGAAGAGAAATTGGAGAGAGAAAAGGGTGAGAATGTTTTATTGTTTCCAATCTAAACTAAATTTCTACAGATAATTAAGGAAAATCCTCTCACTTGTGATTAGAACACTTATGTGAGATGTCTCAAAACTATCAGTAAGAAAGATGTAAAGTATT
This sequence comes from Lumnitzera racemosa, assembly GCA_024138005.1. NCBI lineage: Eukaryota > Viridiplantae > Streptophyta > Magnoliopsida > Myrtales > Combretaceae > Lumnitzera > Lumnitzera racemosa. The sequence goes on from JAMXBC010000006.1 coordinate 15,544,915, forward strand.
TTCTTTTGCAAGAAGAAAAATCATAAGAGGAGCAAATGCATTAGATTAACATCTTTGTTAGAAAAGAAGAATAAGAAAAGGGAGGTTCATAAAAAAAAAAAAAACAACTTAGTTGTTAGGATACTAGTGTGGGTATGTAGAAAACAGAAATCTCTTATTAGAAGAGAATCCCACATTATAAATATAAAAGTAAAGTGAATAATATAAAAGTGGAAATGATCCATTAATCTAATATTTTAAGGTTTTGAGTCAAGTATGATGTTAAGTACATAAATGTATACCTTCATAAGTTTTGCCTATTATCGATGGCTCCCTTTCTTAACATAAGTGAATGAATAGCTAAATTGAAAGTAGGAGATAATGTTGAAGTTGATGTTGAGTTTTTAGGAATCATTTGCTTGGAGAATTTAGAAACTAGTTTTCAACTTGTTTTAAAAAACATGTTTTATCTACCAACTTTGAGATGAAATTTATTTTCCGTTTCATTGTGAGGAAAAATTGGATATTCTTTTTGGTTTTAGTAGTGGAAAAGTTGAACTGCCTCTTAAATTCTCAAATTGTTGGTTACAATGCTTTGAATCACGGATTATACACGATCTACTTAACTAATAGCGTCAAGAATACTGCTTTTAAAAGGTCTTTGATCAAAAGAAAATATTTAGAAGTGTGGTAGAAATGATTACGATACATCTTCAATGAAAGAGCTGTGAAGGAGCTCTAAATTAGATAGAAGAGGAGAACTTAGGATTTGTCGTTTTGGGTACTCTTATTTACATGCACGTCATGTAAGATTTTAACATGATACTACACTTGCATATAAGAGAAACATCTATCATGCATTTCCAGAAAGAGAAGACACAATTTAATTAACTGCAAAAACATTTATAATATATTTTACAATGGACAAATATTCTTTAACTCTTTCTTGGAGATCTCTGTAAAGGAGATAGGTCAGATTAAACACAGATGGATCTTTTCTTGCAGCTAAGAACCAAGCAACAATAGAAGGAGTCCTAAGGGATTCAAATAGAAAGTAGATATGTGGTTTTGCTAAAAAAGCTGGTTCGGTTGATAACTTATCAAGTAAACTATGGGCACTACTTTGGGAACTTCATTTTTCTTTGAATTAAACTTGTTAGGTGTAGAAATTCACCTTGATTCGTCAGCTGCAGCAAGTCTATTAAGAGAGCATGCTAATTATCACTTTTTATATCATGATGTTGTTAATGCATGTAGGGAAAAACTCTCCTGCCTTTAGAGGTGGAAAATTGAAGTTATACCAAAAGAGCTCAATTCAGTGGTGATGCCCTTGCTGGTTGGGCTCAAGAAGATGATCATATTAATACTGTTTTTTCTTTTCCTCCTAGCTTTTGTTTATTTATGTTAAAAAAAGACTTTGTTTCTTTAGGTTTGTACAAGAAGACTAGAACTGCTGCTGGTTCCTATTTTGCTAGTTGAGATGGGACTCAAGGAGCATTAAGCTCTAACTTTTGTATCTAGCTTCATGTTAGATTATTGTATATATTTTTCTTAGTAATGCATATCACCATAAAAAAAAAAAAAAAATCCTTAAACATTATGGATGCTATAAATTGAACCAATATATATCAAGACAATCAGTTTATAAAGATAATTATACAATTTAATTTATCTGCACTGTCCTATATCGTATATGCAATAGACCATAATTAATTTAAATGTATATCGTGTAATAGTATAAATCATTGTTTTTTTTTTTTTCTATATATCTGGCTTTTAAAGGATACAAAATATCGATTTGTCTTTTCATCTTTCGTGCTTCCATCTACCTAGTACATCAATATTACTAAATATATTTATCAAAATTTTATGATGTTTTCCCTGGTATAATTATCAAAATTACTCCGAATGTTGGAAATCATATCGGTTATCATCAGACTCTGGAAAGTTAGGAGGGAACACGTGCATGGGTAGTGCATAATATTTAATCGAACGATATGATGGTCTTTTCTTTTGTCGTATGTGGGGTTTGTTTCATGGAAAGGCTCTTGATATTCTGCAGTTATCGAATTTTTATGATTACAAATATATGCTTATGCAAATGGGAATTTGTTTTGTTGAAAATAAGATACTAAGAAAAAGTTCGATCAAACATAATCGCAATTTTATTATGGTAATATAATTAATAATTTATTTAATAATTAGTCAATTGTAAGTTATTTTTTCACTTATATAATTGCTTTTTCTTTCCCCAGCAAAGTCTATTTTAGATTTTAAATTTTTAGCTTCAGACAAGGAATAATAGTTCTAGTTCTTTTATTACTTACCAATGATCCGTATATATTATGTTTTTTTTTAGGTAAATACGAGAGTTATATTAATAAAACATAATTGCAAATCCATACGTCCAATTACAAAGGCCTTATCTCAGGCTCGTCTCATTACATAACTTGACAATAGATGAAGCCACACATGCCTTCAAAACCCTAAAACAGCAAAAACCTAACATATCACATTCCAAAAGAGAGAAAAGTGCAGATGATAGAGGCTTGTCAAAAATCACAAAGTAGTCATCCACTTTCTTCGCCCATTCTGCCATATGGTTAGTAACTTGATTAATTTCTCAAGGGATTGCTTAGACCTCCCATCCTTGCAATCGGTAAAATTTTTCCCTGCATGAATTAAGCACGCCATCGTATTTAACTTTACAAGTATTAGAAGTTGTTAGGAGTTGAGATGCAATGATTGAGTCCGTTTCAATCTCAATTTGCAAAAACCCTAGCTGCATACAATGATAAGTACCCTAATAAATCCCCTAAAACTCTACCAAAACAATATCCATCTGTCCTAATTTACAAGCAAACCCTAAAATCCACTTTCATTCATAGTTTCTAATGATACCACCCACATAGGCTTAGCTTGTCATATGATCTATTAAGCCATAAGTGTCTAGTTTAATCCAACCACATTGAGGGGGTGATCATCACATTTCAATAACTATTACTTGATATAATTGTCTATTCTTCTTCAAAGAAGTCCAGTATTCATGGCTTAACTTTCTACTAGAGGGCTTATATTTTTATCTACAAGATCAGGTTAGTGTAAGGCTTGACTTCTATTAAGCTAGACGTACCACAGTAGGATACCAAAAACATATGCTTTTAAAGGTTGAGTCAAGTAACTTTCTTTCCTTTTAATGTGCGTATTATACTTAATCCGTCATTTTATATCACCATTGATCTTAGGTTTAACTCATGTAATTTGATTAATGGTTGTATATTTTTATAGTTATAGAATGCATGCTCTAAGTCTTCTTGAGGATTTCCATATTTAGGGTTAACTACATTTTCATTGATTCTCTTGTCTTAAAATCTCAATTTTTGGAAGATTGTTATGAATGATTTTCTATAGATATAGCTTTACTTTTGGTGAGCTAAACCTAATTTTCATTCTCAACTATTTTTTCTAATTTAAGCTGCATATATATGTTTGCTAATTTCACTTCTTCTTTTACATTTCTTGAAACACAACTCACATCTTCTTTATCTCATAATATAATAGGTCCAATTTATGTAAAATTATGTCTGAAATTTGAAAACCTTTCCTGTCTTCATCCCAATAGTAAGGATCCTTCCAAACATATGCTAATAGCATATTTTCAACTTGTAAATGAATTGGACCTTGAACCAATTCTCATAAGGACAAGTTTCCACACCATTTATCCGTCCACAAATCAATGTTTTTTTTCCATTTCCTATAAATCTAAAGTCATTTGTTAGACTCTAACATTGACTCTCGTATAGTTCCTGTGAGCCCTTAAAATTGCTTTTAGGGAAGTTGTATGCAGATTTAGAACCTTGGGCAAAATTTATTCGATTGGGTTTTAAACTTTATGATTAGGTTAGAAAAGTTAATAGAAATTACCTAATAAAGTTAGATTTTAAAAATAATTTCATAAAACCTCAATTTTAGTATTAAAAGTATAGTTATTCAATATAGTGTAAAACTTCTCGAAATTCTTAAAACGAAGATCAAAATGCAATAAGGCTTAAAGATAAGTTATTTAAGTTATAAAAGCGAATAATATTACATAAAATACTATATGAATATATATTTATTTATGAATATATCCAGTATATAGAATAAATATAACCATAAATTAACCTGAAATTCTATAAATATATAAAATAAGTGATTAATTCACAAAATTAAGAAGAAAATATATCTTAAATATTAATAACATAAGTAAAACATCATTACATGAATATGATTAGCCACTACATGTATCAAGTATATAGGATATATACACATATATTAATAAAACTACTAAATAATAATATATTATACCCTAAATATTAAAAATACATCCAAATAATAACTAAAAATAATTAAAAACTAAAAAAAAAATCTAGATTTGGTAGGAAATCACCATGGCATCCTAATAGGACCTACAATGATGATTCAAAAGAAAAAATAAGGGAAGATTGCCACCGCCTACTATTTCTTTTTAAGGAAAAATATCTAAATTAATTCGCTTAACTATTAAGAAAATTTTTACTACCTCCTATAGTTATAAATAGACCTTCAATATAACACACTAGATATTTTAGCAACCTAAGATACTCAAAGAAACATCAAAAGAAATTACTAGAAAATCGGAAAAAAAGTTTAGAAAAAACAGGTTACCCTACTGCCTTATTGTATTTCCTAACCTAAACAACAACTTGTTATTGTACTCAACCAACCACCAATAGAGGACCCACCACCCATTTCAACTAATGACCCTTCATCGGTTGCCGGCCATAAGAGCTCTGACAAAGACTAGGTTCAACAATCTGCCCTATTTTTTCCTTAGTTTCTAAAAATATTAAACTAATTGGGAAAATTATGAAAAAATTTATTCCTAAGATATTTTAGATGTGCTTTGATGCTGTAAAATTATTTTGATAAAATTCTAAATTTTTATGTACTTACTTAAGAAATGTGCTATTCAACCAAATTTTCAAATTAAAAATAAATGTATCAAATGATGTTATTTAAAGCTCAAAATGTTTCTATATGATCCCTATTACATCTAGTTTAATGATATGTAGCCCAATTTTGATTTCATACATGTTTGATATTTATTGTATTTTTGAGACTAAAAACTGATAAAATTGGAATTTATTGAAATAAATAGATTTTTAAAAATAATTAGTGAAAGTGGTACTTAATGACTTTTGGACATTTTTAATGATATCAAGATCTATTAGAAATAATTTTGCATATACATAATATTATTTGCTTAATTACCCGCAATTTAAGGGCAAAAATATGATTTTACCTAATTAGGCGATAATTACATATGAATGAAACAAGTTACTAGTTAAATTCTATATTTTTCTAAGTTTGTAAGAATTTTTGTAGAATTATTTGATGATTTATGCTACTTACAGTGAATTTTCCTAGTTAAATGGCTTAAATTATTAACCAAGACATGTTTTTAGTGATATTAGGTTAACATATGTTAATTATTTAAGTAAATCATAATTGTACATACTCTGGTTAGGTATAATTACTTGTTGTTTTGTTGTGTTTCTTAATATTATATGAATTAGGTTATATGATATACTTATGCTAGGGATAGATAATATGTGTTTTATAATGTTTTACTTAAAATTTATGTGAAAAGTATATTTTAATTAGATAATATGATATTACTTGATATATGGATTTACCTGTATTCTAGGATTAATAGCACCTTTTTGAAAGTATCTTCTGAATAGAACTCATAATAGTTATCGTCGAGTTCAAACAAATTTAGTGTACTGACTTTATTAAAATTGAGAAACTTTAGGTAGTAAAATAAGTATTTTCTATAATTCATTTTATGACAACCTTTCCATAGTTAAAACGTAATTTGACCAATAAAAGGTACGTTTTGAAACAATTGAAACAATATATTATAAGTAGTAATATAATAATATATATCTATTAATATTAAATAATTTAATAAAATCTATATAGTAAAATATGATAGTTAAAGTGTATTTATGTGTGTATATATATACATTTGTATTAATACATAAATAACGCTCTTTAGATACATATACATGTATGTGTGTATCTATATTAGATAAGTTATAATTAAATAAGAGTATTAAGGTTATAATATGCTTTAGGTGTTTAGATGAGAATGTATGTATGTGTTTTCAACCAAGTTATAAGATAATACGAAGAACTAAATAAAATCCTAACGTTTTTGTAAATCTTACGAAAACTAAATTTGGGTTTAAGTATATATAGAAGACTTCCAAGTGAGCAGAGCATTGATGCTATAGACTTGTTGGATTGAGCTTAAGTACAAGTAAGTGGGATTTGTTGAGATGATTATTTGCTCACTTATGGTTGTAAGTAGTTGTTTGTGCACATGTTACACTTATGCTTAGTTACTGAGATGTTAATTAATAGCTAAGCTACATGTTTTGTTATGTTGCTTGATCTTGTTTGGTGCGTTTTGACTTGGTTGATCACCCTTAACCAAACTAATTGAAACATGACCTAAAACCATAAATAGACATGCATCACATCCCATTAGGGGACGGTTAGATTTCTCCAACTAAATTTTGATACCTTCGACGAGGTGTAATGAGTTGGCATTTTCCTAACTTTAGTTGAACTAAGTGATAAGAGAAAAGGTCATAGTGAGGTTGGGGGCATTGGGTTTGAAAGTAGTCATGAGCAAACCTAGAGGCTCCATTACACAAGCCAAAAATTGGATGGGAAAGGGCATTGTGGCCTTTATGATTGGCATTGTGACTATCATATCATAACTCTTTAACCCAAGTTAGAGCGGGTCTAACTTCTTTAACCTCATGATAAGATAACTCTCTATGAGACAAAATAGGACAGTACTCTTATGAGCAAGCAATTTGATAAAAGGCAGGATAGTGTTTTAATGAGCAGGTGATCCTAGAAAGGACTGGATAAGATAGCATTCCTTTAAGTAAGCGATCCTAGAAATGGTTGGATGGCGCTTCACTAAGCAAGGTACCTAAAAAGGAATAGGATAGTGCTCATTTGAGTAAACGATCCTAGAAAGGACTAAATAGGACAACTCACCTTTAAGTAAGTGATCTTAGAAAGGACTAGATAGGATATTGCTTCCTTGAGTAAGTGATCCTAGAAAGGACTAAATAGCACTCCATTGAGCAAGTAACCCAAAAAGAACTAAATAGCGCTTCACTGAGCAAGCGACCCAAAAAGGAATAGAATAGTACTCTTTTAAGCAAGCGATTCCAAAAAGGATTGGATGGCACTTTATTGAGCAAGCGACCCAAAAATGAATAGGACAGCGCTCCTTTGAGCAAGTGATCCTAAAAAGGATTAGATGGCACTCCTTTGAGCGAATGACTCAACTAGGAATAGGACAACTCTCATTTGAGTGTGAAATCCTAGAAAGGATTGAATGACACTCCACTGAGCAGGCGATCCAATAAGGAATATGACGGATTGGATGGTGTTTTAATGAGCAAACAATCTAATATTACTTTATGAAATGGACAATGCACTAAAGGGCAAGCGATCCAAGAATCTCAAAAACTTTGATGAGTTTTGACAAATTGATCTGAAACTTGAGTTTGAGGGATTTTGATAATTTTTTTAAAATTTTAAATTTTTCTTTTTAGGAAACATCTCCTGTTAATTTTTGAAAAAGGTTTCATTTTTCTCCTGAAAAGGTTTTTTCTTTTTGAAAAATATTCAAAAAAAACATCATTTGATGGAAAGTTGTGTCACTAACAAATAAGAAAGTCTCAAAGACTTTAAAGATCACAAATAAGGGGTTGACTTGCCCCTTACTCATTGATCACTCATTCTTTTGGTGTTGTTTCTTAGAACATAATTCGTGATTCTTTAACTTTTTAGAAGCACTGATTTTAAACTTGAGGCTAAAACCATTCATGTTTTCAAGAAAGCACTCAACTTTTCTTTAATTGTCTACTAAGAGACTTGATATCATTACTTGAAATTTCTCATCAAACAGGACTCCCTTATACTCTCAATGGTCTGTTTTCATTCTCGGCTTCAATTCCAAAAATTGTAATCCATCTTGTAAATGGTACACTTTAGTTAATCAATTAGGTCTTTTCTAGGTTTGCAATGTAAGGCTTTTGATCAATGGTTTAAGTAAATGGATATTAATGAGCTTTGGCCATTTTTTAAGAAATCATATACAATTCATCTCAAGTTTACAATCCAAGAGCCTAAGAGAAACTAAACATGGGCTAGCCCCAGTTTTATGAGCAAATTTTTCCTAAGGTAAGTCCATTTCTTTAGTTAAAAGAGTTTTATCAAGGGTGGTATAGTGAGTAGAATCATAAAATGAGGGCTTTGCTTTTAGACTTAGGAATTTAAAGTGTTCAGCCCTCGAATATCCTTTACAGGTTTGGACTTCAAGCTTATTGGCAATTTGGCTCATGCTTGAAGGTGATTACCTTGCTTATTTTCATTGTTTCTTTTTTATTTTCACTTATTTCTCTTTTATTTCTCTTTTTGCTTCTTTTTTTCTCTTTTTTGGTTATGGTGGTCACCTTCCATTATTAAGTTCTTACTTGATAGGATTTGAAGCCCTCAAACCATAGCTTAAAGAGTACAGGCTTAAGAGAAGTGTATATGGTTTTGGAGTGTTTAGGAAAAATCTATGTGCTTAAGGTGCTTGAATAAGTGTATGGGCCTAAGTCAGGTGTACACAGTTTGAAGCTCTTTTTTCATTTTAAAGAAATTAAATTATCTGTGACAATATTTTCTTATGAATTAGAACAACCAAGACAAGCACCTATTAGTCTACTCCTTTCTTTAGATTGATGACCCTAACCTCCTAACTACCTTAGAATAGGGTGATTCTTGGTGGGGTTAATTTTTAAAAAATCCCTAAAAGCCTTAAATGAATTTACAAGGGATAATTATGTTTAAGGTGATGAAATGAGTGCCTAACATCCTTTTGACACATATACCAAGTTCAAGGCAGACCTTCTTTAAAGAATGAATATAAGTACTCACATTGTGTCGGTTAACTCTCATGTGTTTAGAGTTAGTGTTTAGGACATGATTTATCTCTTTCAATCCTAAACTTTCCAAGTAATGTGTTACCATGCCCTTAAGTAGAAAATTTTAAGTTCTGAGTTCAATATTCCCTTTATTCATTTTCAAAATCCAAAAATTTTCATAAAGTGTTTTATTAATGAAGGGCTAAAGACCTTATCAAGTTAAGCTAAATGCACATCATGGAAAAACAAAATGCACAAGAAAGACACTTTACTCAAATAGATCTTGTCTCCAAAGTAAAAGGTTATTTTAAAAAGAAATTAACGGAGGAACTAAAACTCTTTCCCACTTCTTGCCCCCATTTATGTCACTCATTCGAACTTGGCTCATTCAGTTGAATTGATCTCTTGGAAATATGCCTAATTACTTTAAATGGTGAGTTACCTTATCAGATAGTAATAGTAAACCCTTAATACCTGATGTTGGAGGTTGTATATTTGATGTTTCTTCAAAACCTAAGGAAGTAATACCACTGCCAATTGACCCACTAACCTTTAGAAAGTTGGGCTGGATAATTTCTATATCAATCAAATCTAGTACCTTATGCTTCAATTTCCAATAGTCCTCTATGGTATGCCCCATTTGGCCCATATGATATTCAAACCATTTGTTGGTGTCATGATCCCTTGGCTTGTACTTCTTTGTCATGATTTCACACACTAGTAACCTTACTTCTGTCAATTGTTTGAATAGTTTGGGCATTAGAATTTTGAATTATGTAAGCTACCCCCTCTTGTTGTGGACAGACTTGTCTTGATCCTAGGCTTTCCCAATTAGCACACCCATTCTTGACTTCTCTTCCATTAAATCATCCTTATACTTAGGTTGTAATGTCTTATCCGTACTAAGATCTAAGTTTTTAAGCTACTTGAGTACATAACCTATCGCCATTTCTATGCTAGTGAGTCTTTCTTCTAACCTCGCCAACTTTTCTTCTATAGCTACAATCTTTTTTTTTTCTAAACCTTGATAGTGACATGCTCCCTAAACTTGACTATTCAAATCTGTCTCTAGCATTTTTTCCAAACTTTATATCATATTAATAGCAGGCTCTTGAACCTACAACCCTTTAGACTTGTCTACCTAAGATAGTGTGTCAATAAGCACTTGAGCTTGGATATAGACCATGGTCTTGACTTGCTTCATGAGCTTATTGAGTACCGCTTCTGCTAGGGATATTCTTTGTTCAAGAGTTTCATACATTTTAGTTTTGAAAACGAGTGATTATAGGCTTCAAGTTGAGCCAAACCAATTAAATGTCAACCTATCAAATCCTGCAAGAATCCCTACTTGTTAGCAACACTGCATCCCCTCTCTTCTTGTTTTTTTTTTTTAATCAAGTTTTAATTTTGAAAACCTTTCTTTTTTGGATACATTTATTGAAAAATCAATGATTACTTTATGCTATAGAAGCCTCATATTAACGTTGACAAATCTAAACTTATTATATAGATAAGAGGTTAAAAAAAAATTGGAACATTAGGACTGACAACTGAGGAGACAGGATGGCGATTATATTATAAGGATGATATAGAGAAGCAAAAATTATTTTATAACGAGAAACTTATTTAACAGATGACATAAGGGTAACAACTTATGGAAAAAACTCTATCAAGACTGTAACACTATAATGAATAAACACGAAGAGCAAGAACTTACACATTTAGAAAATTGATGACCTTAAGCTGGAAAATAATTTGCAATGGAAATCTGATGGTTAATTTTTTTGTATTTTGTTAGTTCCTAATAGTATGATATATATGGAGCATTGCAATAGAAATTGACTAAGTAAAAAAATTATCAGGAAACTATTTTTTTAATCATAAAATATCTTTTTGAAAATAAAATTACTTGAAAACCTTAAAAAATTACAGTTCCATAATAATCTTTAATGTAGTAAATTTCCATAATTACATGCCCAAAAAAAATTTACAAGTTGATATTAAATTTTTTTAACATTGACACATTATAGTACAAGGAGGAATATCAATAATTTAGTATCTTATACATTAAATCTTATGTTATACAACCTATTACTCATAAAATATAATATGTACATTATAATACAATAATCATGGATAATACCATAGTTGTCAAAATTGTGATTTTACCATGCGATTCTAGGAGTTTATAATTTTAGATGGCTTTTCCGAGTTAACTCGGACGTAGAATCTTTTTTTTTTTTATATATATATAAAAACTTACGTTTTTAACCGAGTTTACATATAAACTCGGTGGAAACTTACGTTGTTGACCAAGTTTACCGATTTTACATATTTGAGTAAAATGAACTAAAAAATTAAAGGAGAAAAATGAAAACTAGCTTTTTATAAGTCATCAATTATTAGGGTATTATAACATCTATCCTATCATATTTCAATTGTTTACCTCTTCCTTTCTCTCCTAATCTCTTATTTTATGTTCATAACTTTCATCCAAGTTTTAACTCCAATGACAAAGCTTACAATGAAAACTATATATTTTATTTATACTGTCAATAATTTAAAATAAGTTGAAATCTTTGGTTCTCTTTAATTTATAGCTTTAAAAAAAATGAGAAAAAGTTTAGTTTCAACTCTTTTTATTCTTCTTCTATACATGTTAGATTATATATTAAAAAATTTTATGAAAAAAAAACTTAATTTCTTCATTTTTTTTTTATTTTCATCATGTATTTTAAGTTTTAAATAACTATTGTAAGTATATCCATAATTTTTTAAAGCTATTTTATATAAATTATAGAAACTTACGTTTTTACGTTTTAATTTTACGTTCCGATTTTACAAACCCTTTGGCAATTCTAGATAGAATTATGAGTTTAATTACCATGGATAACACAATTAAAAACAAAAACAACATATATAAGTTAAGATAAAACTAAAAATTGATGCAATATGATACACACATGTGTAATGTAGTAAGGATTGGTAATTAATAAATTAAGTGGCAAAATTATTGTAAACCTACTATTAATATTCCTATAAACTTACATTTATAAGTATATGAATTTATAATTTTCTTAAAATAAAGCCCATGTACACTTATATATATATATATATATAAGTATATTAAATTTTGAAATTAAGGTCCAATTGGCTAAGAGTTATAACAATTCTTTTTTAGCTCCTATAATTTAAAAATTACTAACCTCTTTTTATTTTACAAAAGAACAATGATGCATAAGGGTATGATCTATAGGTTTCAAGCTCTATAACCTTAGGCATTTCCATAGGAAACATCTAATGGGCTATATCAAAGCATGAGTGGACTTACTTATTACCGTTAGGCGGGAGTAAAGACCACAACTACCTGGGAGTTTCATAATGGCGGCCCGTCCTAAGTTCCTAAGGTGGTATAGATCTAACCATATTTAAACACACATATGATGTTAAGAAAGACTTGAGCACCCCCACCCTTGAATCCCCATTGAAAGCCCTATTAGGCTAGGCTCTTTCTAGTGAGCTTGAATCACTAAAACCAGTTAGTATAACCATATTAAAATATTAAATAAAATAAAAAAATATATATATATAAGCCCATTAATTAATTAATTTTTTAATCTTTAAATGGCTAGTACACTAGTCCTATTTTCAATGGAGTTGCCAATTTGTTGAGCTCTATTTTGATTTTCCTTAATTTAACCTATATTAAGCTCAACCCGCTTAATATAAGTTATTTAACATAAAACTAAGAAAAAAAAAACATTTTTCAAAATAATCTATTGAAAAAATATTTTGAAAAATAACTTGGAATTGCCAATCAGTTAAATTAGTAAAAAAACCAAATCAGGGTTTTTAGGTGGGAAAACCCTAATTGAGTAACTAGACTATGGATTTTCTAAAAAATTAATTTTTCAGAAAATTTAACTAGAAAATCTGAATTCGGAAGCTAACCTATTAAGATTAAGTCACTGTCTAAAAGTAAAAAAAAAAAATAATAATAATAATGAGCTTTTATTTTGTATAATTTTTCTAAAGATGTCAAAATATGCAAAGATATACACAAATGCAAATAAAATGAATTTTTTAATGACTTTTATTAGGAATTTTCAAATTTTTTTTTTTATAATTACTCTAAAGGTGCCTATACACGTATTAATCAAGATCAAATCAATGTAGTAAATCTTTTTTTAGAAAAGATTCAGTGCGTTTATTCTTTTTAATTTAAAAATTGAGCTAAATTTACGTTATTTAATGATTTATTTTTTTAAAAGAAAAACCCTAAGGATCCAACTTCATGAATCTATTTTAAAAGACCTAATTAACTAAATCTTTTAAAAAGATTTCACTTAAGATTTTGATTAAAAAAAAATACTATGTACTAAAAATTTATTTTTTCTAAGGCCTTAAATACAAGATTCTTATGATTTTACTAGATGCACATCTTTACCCAAGATATGCAATTTAGATGTACATCTTTACCCAAGATATGAATCTCGGAAAAGATATGTATCTATATCTAAAAATGCAACTTTTATGAAAAAGATGTAATTTACGTGTAAATGATGCAATCTATTAAAAAAATGCAAATTTATCTAAAAATGTGACATATGATTTATATTCAACAACCCGCACTAATAAAAAATGAGTTACTAAAAATAAATCCATTAACTAAAAGATGATAATAATAATTTTCACTAAAACTATAGGCCCACATTGAAAGAAAGATGAGTTAATCAAAATGACCAAATTAATAACTAAATAAGGAGAACAAACCTACCTAACTACACATGGGTTGGGTCAAAACTAAAGACATATAGGTCGGGTTGAATTTAGGTCAAATTAATAAGGCCAAGTAACTTTAGTGATTGCGATGGTGCTTATGATGTGACTGTAGTTTGGTCATGCTACTGTATGTTAGTGTATATGGGACTACAATCGTACGACTGTGCTATGCAGTGGAGCGTGTGTGTCGAGTTGCAATGGATCTGAGCATGGAGCGTATGTGTCAAGTTGTAGTGGATTGCTGTTTATACATGTGATCTTATAATGCTATGTGCTGCCGTTCATTTGTATGATCGTATACTGCTGCTATAAGGACGTGCTGCTGTGATTGTGGACTGTTGCATACTATGATCATAGGTGTGATCATGTACTGTTGCATGCTATGATCATGGGACTTGGGTGTATGGTTGTGTGCTGTGTTACGCCCTGAAGTGGCAGAGTCGTAACAGCTCCGCCGTGTAAAATATTCTAAGATAGAAGTTGGCCCTACAACCCACTATCTTAGGCTTGATCTATACAAGGCATCCACGACTAATCTACTTTGAAGTAAACAGTTTATAATTTTAAATAAATCATTTACCTAAGAAAGTGAGAATATATATATATATATATACACTATAATTCAGTTATTACATTATTCAAAAATAAAAAAAAAATTCTAAAATAAAAACTTATACCTTAAGAATATATGTTTGTTCTTCAAATATTTTTCCTCATTCCCTAGGATCCAGCAGTTGCTAGCTTTGTAGTAATTGTATGCCACTTCTTAGCCAGCACCTGCACGGCGTCTATAGGGATGTGAACAACTGTAGCTCAGTAAGTTAGGATGGAGGACTTAAAATTATACCATAAACACAACAAGGTTATCAATCAACTTATTAGGTGCAATGCATGTTCACGCAAATGTCATCGCACGACATTGTCCAGCCTATCGTGAGATTAGAGAAATTTCGCCTACTCTAATCCGGGTTGAGGAGTTGTCATTAATGCAACAGCTCACAACTAAACCCAGGCTTGTGCAATGGATACCTCACTTCTCCCGCGACTATCTTCGAACCATTAACTTTACCTTCGTTGCGACCTCCTTTCTTGTCACTTAGTTTGACTAAGGATGAAGAAGGGATCATTATGCAATCCTGTACTATCCCTTTTGAAGAGGTTGTTATTTGGCTGAAGAGTCCTAAGTTCTCTTAATGGGTTACCATATAGGTCCCATTATGATTATAGGTCTTATATTTGATTAGGTCCAGTTTAGGGTGATCAATCATTTCATACAAATCATATAATACAAGCCAGAACAATAGACGGAATCATAGCATTACTCATAATCAAGCACATGCACGCAACCAATTATCTAACAAGCACAATCAAGCATAATCTCAAGCCTCCAAAATACAGCAACGTATTAATCCCAACTTACCTCGACTCATCGCTCACTTACTCGAGGTTCAACGTGCTCAGGCCATCGCCGATCATACCTATAACACAAACGTGGTTTCAGTTTTTCATATAACTATTATAGGTTCGTTTTATCCTATAACGCTTATTGTTATGTTTTGTTTAGGGTTTAATATGCCTAATTATATAGGTCTTAAGTTTTTTTATAATTATTCTAGATTTGGGTTTAGGTTTGGGTTCGGTTTCTACATCGATTTTTAAAATAGGTTCTAGTTCGATTTTTAAGTATTGTTTTATACTCGAACCTTAGAAATTCGTTTCAACTTATAATGTGAAATTAATCACATTACTTCCTGATCTCCTAATTACCATAATTTGCCTCTAATTAGTATTTTATTCCACTCGGTATAATTAAATCCTTATTAGTGTACTGAATTTATTCTTGATGTGAGAAAATGTTACATTTTTCATATAATTACATAAATTTAAGTTTCCTATCAGATTTATTATATATTTTTATTATTATCCTAATATTAATTTTTATTCTAATATTTTCTATTTATTATATTTCTAATAATTGTGTATTATATACTATTACTTATTATGTACATAATACACATTTAAT
This sequence comes from Lumnitzera racemosa, assembly GCA_024138005.1. Classification (NCBI taxonomy): domain Eukaryota; kingdom Viridiplantae; phylum Streptophyta; class Magnoliopsida; order Myrtales; family Combretaceae; genus Lumnitzera; species Lumnitzera racemosa. The sequence goes on from JAMXBC010000006.1 coordinate 15,560,725, forward strand.
ATTTTTATTACTCTAATTACTATCTCCCAACATCAATTATCATTTCAAAATGTCTAAATTCATCCTAAATCAGATTTTACTACTAATTACCCTAATTTAGAAAATTAACATAAAATTTACTATTTTTTCCTATTACTCATTTACTACATAATTAACCTAATAATTACGTCTAACACCCTAAATGCTACAAGTTTCATACTCCATCAGATCTCAACATCCTAAAACATATTCTTATTCACTAAATCAGTAATTAACCATTTAATTACTTTATTAATCCTAAATTACCTATTTTATGTCTCATTTTAAGGCTTAAAAATTATCTAAAAATTTCAAAAATTAATTTTTGAAAACAGGCTTCATAGCACTATTTTATATCATCTAAGTAGTCTACAAAAAAATTTTGGATTCAAAACTACACTCCTAAGGTCATTTATTTCTAGACCAAAACATGCTTGATTTTGCATAATTTCTTAAGAGCCCTATATCATGAGATATATTTTCATCAAAATAATATTTTTCCTAAAAAATAAATATAAAAATATTCTAGAATAAAAAATTCATAATTTTCTAATAATATTTACTATTTTTACAAAATTACATAAAATCGAGCTGAAAATCGGACTTACCGGTCTGGATGGCTCTAGCCACCATCGGCCGCCGTGACCTTGTCGGCCGGTCCAAGCGCTACCACCATCATGTGGTGGTGGTGTCCGTCCACTCCTAGCTACTCGTCTGATGTTGGTTCCCCTTTGTGGTCTCAATTGCACAATTTTTCTTATTATTTTTCCTAACCCTAATTTTTCCCTCAATTTCGCCTCTCCTTATTTTTCTCACTTTCTAAACTGACCAAATGAGCTTCTGAATTTTTCTTCTTATTTATAAATCTTTAGGGAAATTATTGTACATTAATTTGATTAGACAATTGCCTTATCTTTTTCCAATTTGACTTTTGTGTTGTTCTAATTTAATTAGCTAATTTTTTTTCTTATATTCCCCTGCTGCCACGACCTATATCTAGGTCATTCCATATTTTTCCTGATTTTTCTTCATTTTTTCTTAATTAATTGTGAATTTTTTTAATTATTTAGTATTATTTTAGCACATTATGCGTATTTTAAGTAATTACGCATATTTCTACATACATATAAATTCATATATAGTACAAATAAATATTCCTAAATATTATTTAGGTTATTTTATGATTTTTAGTATACATTTATCTTTAGCGATTCATTAATTATCGGAATGCATTTTACGTATTTTCGATAAATAACGAGTTATATATTTAAAATTTAGAATTTTTATATTCTTTTATTTTATTGCTTATTTTCTTAAATTCAAACTTATGGGATCATTTTACTAATATTTCTAGTTTTACTTATAATTTAGGTTCAATTGGATCTTTCAGCTGATCAAAGCCCTAAGTGACTAGTTGTTGGGCTTACATTTCTACCCTCCTTTAAAATAGTTTTGTCCTTGAAACTACTGTATATCTATGTATTCCTTACTTACTAAGATTGATAGTTTATATATTGTTACTACTCTAAAAATCGAAGAAACCACAAGTAATGCTTTGTCTTTACGATATTAATTTTTACTTTAGTTTCTAAGTTTAAACCTTTGTTCGATTGAATCTTTACCTATTCCGTGTCTCAACTCTTGAATTTCTGAACCTGATTATCCAGTATTTTTGGGGGTTACTGCATAACCTTAAAATTCATCTTCCATTCTACTGAACTATCTTCAAATGAAACTTCTGTGTAGTCTACTGATTAAGTTTTCGAATTGCTTCCTGCTTAACATTCCACTTCTTCTCTACTTAGACCTTTGCTCGATCTCTTAATTTTCCTTCCTTTGCATTCCCTATCTTCGTATCAATCAAAGCTTATTTCATCACCGTAATCTTCTAGTTGTATTATACTATCTTATAATTTAGCTTTTGGACCTTGCAAATTTTCTTATTGGTTTATTCTCCATTTATTCCTTGTTTGATTGTTTCCTAAGTTTTATTTGTGATCATTAGCAGTTCTAAATTCACTTCATATCATCACCTTTCCTTTCATCCAAAATTTTTCACTCAAATGATTATATTACTATCATAACTTCTCATTTGTTCTTTATACAGCTTTGCATAGAATCAACAGAAGCAAATTTGACAAATCCCATCTTTTCTCCATCTCAGATTCAAATGAGATGGTTAACGACTTAATTTGACTTGACTCGACTCGACTCGACTCGACTTGACAAGGATGAATATGACTGTTAACTGATAGACTCAGCAAAAGAGACAGTATTAAGAAGGACTGATTACTTGACAAAACATGACACATCAGGATATACTAACCAGATCAATATGACACGAGACTCGACAACAACCATTTGACAATTTCAGATTTACCATGTCTCTGTTGGATTACCTATTGCAACTGCTAATATGAAGTACATTGTAGCTTAATAGCTTCATAGCTTCTTTGTGTACTGGATTACCTCAATGGATTTTCCTCTACTCACCAATCCAAAATTTTTAATGTCCACCGAAATCCCTACTCCAAATATAACGAGCTTAACGAAAACTTATTCTCTCATTCAAAAATCACGTCTTCTATTTCAATATACTACTTATGATCACTCAACTTCAATAATGCTATCCACAGATACTTTGTATATTAAAATACCATTGATGAATACCATAACAAGCGTTTTCATATACAATTGGCATGTACACGTTTCTCCCAATTCTGTGAAGACAATTTATGCACTAATCCTATCTTGATATCATTCCAATCTAGTATTATTCTAGAAATTAATAGTCACTCCTTTAACTCTTAAAGTCTCATTTACAACATCCAGTACAGAGTTTCAACCATAGGTTTGATTCTTGATTAACTTAATCATGAAATTCAAATATCTACAAAATAATCTTCAGAAATACATTTGAAACTTTATATGTTACTAGTAGATTCAATACTTATTGGTATTTTCTTCAGTCTTTTCTTTATAGATATCCACAAACTTCTCATAATCTACCATCAGTAGCTTTCCTTTTAAATTTCATTTCCATCATATCTTACGATTCTGTGGGTTAATATCCTTCCCTAATATAAATTCTAAAATGATAGGTACAATAATCTCAATCACCTTAAATCCTTTTCCATTCACTAGTTTCTAACTTGTAGGGAATGAATACCTCAATATCATAATTGTACTTGCATTTCATCCATTTGTATATTCTAGGGTAAGGGTACTCATCAACCAATCCTTTTGTTCATATTTATTATTATTTAACTAAGATCAAATAAAAGTCCTTCGCTGAAATCACTACTTATCTCTTAACTTCTTTAAGCTTCGATCCCTAAATAACTATTTGTAATTAATATTCCTTATCATCCTATCGTAATTAGTTTACTAATAGTTAATTGTCTCATAAAATTTACTTTCTGGAGAGTTATGTATTTCTAGATTAATCCTTAGGATAACTAATTAACTGTTGATTAAAAGTCCTAATCATCTCCAACTTGTTATTTTAATTCCATCTCCACTGTCACTTGTTACTCATCCTACTAAGTTTTTTTTTTTTTTTTTTAGGGTGTCTGAATATATATTCAATAACAGTTTACATAACAATCTTACTTCATTTCTCATGTATCATTTAATAACTATCTATCGCCAATAACCAATTATAAATACCATATAATGATATAATTCCGCTTACCTCAACACTATATAAGGATCTCATTTTCCATTTCATATTCATTTGGCTTCACTTACACTTAACTATCACTCCAAATTATAATTCTTCAATTCACGATTCAGTAAAGACCTAAGGATTCTTAATCTGATTATAACTTCATAACACTATTTCTTCTACTATTCTTACATATATAAAGGGCTTCCAAGATTGATCACCAAAATACATTTAATCTCTTCACACTCCTAGCTACAAATATGTCAATCATCATTGCATTTGCACATGTCTAAAAGAATACACTTTTATCGAGATGCATAATTACATCCATTAAGAGATCGTTAGGATATCCACATATATGAATAACTATCGTAGGATCAATTCTAATTCTCAAGAAAAACATAATCAACTATCATACCTTATCCAAAATTCAAATTACTTATAACAACTATTCATTCAAAAAAATTCCACCATATTTGTCTTCTAATTAATTCAGTATCATTTCTACTTATTGATTTAATACTTTATACTTCCATAGGAAAATCGAAAATAACGATAATTTCATATACCTTATCATTATCAGACTCCTTAATGTTATCATCATCTGTAATTTCTTATACCGCATTCTCATTTTATACAAGATTTACTCTTGAATTAAGTTTTTGATTATACCTCCAATATAGGTTTTGATTCATTTTTGAATCGATTTTTAGCTTTTCCCTCTTAATGTTTTGTCTTTCTACAATCCACTTCTATACCATGCTTTATTTCACTTTATATTATATTATCTCATATTTATTCTAAGCACCAAGCCGAGATCATCTCAGAAATCCTATAAGTTTCGGATTTACCTTAATTTTTTGTACATATCACCATATCTCTCTTGTTCCAAACTCAAATTGATTTCCACTATTGTTTATGAGTCTCCTTACTTCATCACATCTTACCGATTACAATACAACTTCATCAACAACTTTTTAAGAATTTCATCCACAATATTAACATATCCTACTAATCAGTTCTATCAATATTCTTTACACCTTTACTCTACATTAACTCAAAGATTCTTCTTCACTCTATCTAAATCACTTCAACAAACCACCGATTCTTCCATATACAAAGCACTTCTAAAATCAGTCACCTAAGATGCATCCAATCTCCTTTTACATTCTTACTCACAAGTATATAATACATTATAGCATATGTATATATCCAAAGAATACACATCCATCAATGAGCACTACTATATCTATTAAAAGATCAATAAGAACTTAACTTATATGAATAGCTAATCATATGACAATTCTAACTCCTGACAAAATATAACCAGTTAATACATTGTATTCATCATTCAAATCAACTATCTCCTCATATACTGTATTTTCGTGCTGTATATAATCTTAATATACTCCAATTGATCTAGAAAAATATGAAAGCCATTCAATAAACTTTTGGGGTTAATTATCTAAAGATATATGATGTGCTAGTTGCAGTATAAGTTGTATTAACAGAATAAGGTATTTTTCTTCTACCGTTACTACACATATCTTGAGTTATAACCCTTCACTTCTAAATCATCCTTATTCAACAAGACATATCATACGATCCCTATTATGCTAAAACTCAGATTAATCTTTGTTATTGTCCATAAGTCTCATTACATCTCATCAATTACAACATAACTTCGTTAACAAGCTTCTCAGTAATACAGTCTATAATATTAACATATCCCAACTAACCAATTATAATATTGTTCTCCACATCTCCATTCTGGATTAAATTATAGATTTTCCTTCATTCCAATTAAATCATCTCAACTAATCACCAACCATATGATCCCATTATTAGAGTTAAATTTGATTATCGCCTATCTCAGCTTAGCATTATAGTCACTACTTATCCTATAATTTGTAGTACGATACTTTAATATCCATTTATTTCTACCCACTCTCAATTTACTCCTAAAATGTTTAATTTTTTTTTAAATGTTCATTTCAAAGCGAGTTCACTAGAACTTTGCTCTGATACCAATTTAGAACTATCACACCTCGAAGCGGCAAAGTCATAACAACCCTGTCGTGTAAACTATTCTAAGATAGAAGTTGGCCTTACAACCATTATCTTAGACCTGATCTACATAAGGCGTCTACGACTAACCCACTTTGAAGTAAATAGTTTGTAATTTTAAATAAATCATTTACTTAAGAAAGTGAGAAAAAAAATATATATATACACTATAATTTAGTTATTACATTATTAAAAAAAATGTAAAATAAAAGCTTAGACCTTAAGAATATATGTTTGTTCTTCAAATATTTTTTCTCACTCCCCAGGATCCAGTAGTTGCTAGTTTCAGAGTAGTTGTATGCTGCTTCTTAGTCAGCACTTATACGACGTCTATAGGAATGTGAGCAATCGCAGCTCAGTAAGTTGGGATTAATACATTGCTGTATTTTAGAGACTTGAGATTATGCTTGGTTGTGCTTGTTAGATAGTTGGTTATATGCATGTGCTTGATTATGAGTGATGCTATGATTATATTTGTTGTTCGGCTTGTATTGTATAATTTATATAAAATGATTGATCATCCTAAACTGGACTTAATCAAATATACGACCTATAATCATAATCAGACCTACATGGCAACCTATTAGGGGAACTTAGGACTCTCCGGCCAAATACCGACCCCTTCGAAAGGAATAGCACAGGATTGCATAATGGTCCCTTTTTCATCCTTAGTTGAATTAAGTGACAGGAGAGGAGGTTGTGGCGAGGGTGAAGTCAATGGTTTGAAAGTAGTCGTGGGAGGAGTGAGGTCTCTATTGCACAAGCCTAGGTTTGGTCGTAAGCTGTTGCATTAATGGAAACTCCTCAACTCGGATTAGAGAGGGCGGAATTTCTCTAATCTCACGACGGGCCGAACAACATCGTGCGATGGCATTTGCTTGAACATGCATTGCACCTAATAAGTTGATTGATAACCTTGTTATGTTTATAGTATAGTTTTAAGTCCTCCATCTTAACTTACTGAGCTGCTGTTGCTCACATCCCTATAGGCGTCGTGCAGGCGCTGACTAAGAAGCGGCATACAACTACTCTGAAGCTAGCAACTGCTGGATCCTGGGGAGTGAGGAAAAATATTTGAAAAACAAACATATATTCTTAAGGTCTAAGCTTTTATTTTAGAATTTTTTTTTATTTTTGAATAATGTAATAACTGAATTATAGTGTATATATATATATATATTTTCTCACTTTCTTAGGTAAATGATTTATTTAAAATTACAAATTGTTTATTTCAAAGAGGGGTTAATTGTGGATGCTTTGTGTAGATCAGGTCTAAGATAGAGGTTGTAAGGCCAACTTTTATCTTGGAATGGTTTATACGGCGGGACTGTTACGACTCTGTCGCTTCGGGGTGTGACAGTTCTAAATTGTTGTTGCTTATAACTTGATGTGTGAAGTGTGTGCGATAGTGCTATAACGTAAGTGAACGAATAATGATCAGTAGTATGTGGGGCATAGATATGGGATTGAATTGTTATAGGACATGTTAGGATGAAAGACAATCAGTGCGTTATTATGTTGAGATTGAATTGTTGTCAAGTTGGGGATAAAGGACAGTTGTATGGGCTAGATTGTGTAGTGTGAATAGGTGTTGAAGATGATGGAGTTTGGTATTGAAGCAAATGATGGTGTTGATGTTTTGGGGTTGAAGATGGTATGTATATGATTTGTTTTTGAATGTGCGACACAATGATAAAGGATTGTGTTTTTTTGGTGTAAAAGCTTAGGTTCCCTTTTTTGTCCGCCAAAATTCACTAGTTATAAACAATGGATTTGAATCTTTAGATCTTTTAGATACAAATTTAAATCTCGATTTGGACTTGACAAGTATAATATTCATAAGATACAATAATACCCGGTTTAGATTTGTTAGTTTCTCGAATAATTTAATCATGATTTGATCCAATCTACTTCTAAGATCAAGTTTCTAGAAACTCTACATTGTATTTAGACTTTCTATCTTGAGCTCGACTCAGTCCAACTTGTTTTAAATTGACCACAGCCTATAGCCCAAAATACACATACTAACCATTTAATAAATCATTAGTTTATTTTAATTAGCTCAATTAAAATACTTTTCTAATTGGATAAAAACCCACTTTATATTTCACTAGACTATTTTTTTTCTTAAGAAAGCTTAATTATTTAGAGACTTGAAATTTATTAAATTACACATATATCTTCAACTGTTGTCTGATTTGACCATAAATAAATGACTAAGTCGATTCAACACTTTTTGATACTTTATTTTTTTTTTCAATTTTTATTTAATTTTTTATTTTTTTTTAGTTTTTAATTTTTTTAATTTTTTATTTTTTTAAATTTTTTATAAACCTGACCCAAAATAAACTAAAAAAAAAAAAACTTAAAATAAAAGGTGGTAAAAATGGGATGTCTATACTGATCTTATAAGTCAACATACCTAAGTATCTAGATACTACGTCTAAGAATTTAGGGTAATAAGGAGCTGCTTAAGAGTAGGACCTCTAACAAAAATCACCTACTATGGTTTGAAAATCTAACACACAAATAGTTTAGCTAAAACCACACATCGTGGTTAGAATAAGTTGAGTAATGCAATTATATATGCTCAAAACCCAACTTAACAGTGTTTAAGTTTTTACTTGATCGTAGTTCCTTTTGTGCCATATCATAAATGTAGTAAACAATATAATAACCCAGTATCAAGCACGAATCTTAGGTTCCCCATCATAAACAATTCAACTATATTAACTTCAACTTTATTTCTCAACTTTGTAATATATTCCTTCACATAAGGTTCACTTAGACAGATACCTTGAAGGACAGTTCAATTTCTAAGTTTTCCAACACATAAATACATATCGATGAATCAATTATACATGAGGAAACATCTCACTCAGTTAACACACATTCAACAGAATCATATATCCAATCTATCTAACACATCATTACAGTTTACGACACAACTGATTCCAAGTCAAAGAAACAAAGGTTTACTTGCACAAAAACAAAAATATCCATTTACTCATGCTCAATAGTAGCATAAAATCCTAGGCTTCACGATGAGATCTTTCCTTATCTATCACACTTAAAAAAATACACATAGACCCAAGTTAACTATGGGTTGATACCAAATTCTTATAAGCTTTCATTATCGAGTTTCCAAGCTTATTTTGATCATATTATAGTCATTTCTTATCCGATTTTAATAAACTTTATATCGTCATGGTCATTATTTTGAGTATTATTAAAATATCTTAAGAATAAAGACTAATCAATATTGTAAAAAACCCAAAAATACCCTTTCTGACTATCCATTCGATTGTACACTGTCATAACTTCATAATTGACTCAAATAAACTTTAATCTTAATTTAACAATCCTAAAATTCCTCATTTCTGAAGCTGGTCAGCATTCATTTTGTACCAAAAAATATTAATTCGTTACATATTTAACAAATATCCCATTAGTACTAATTATTATATCATATATTAGGTTAATGGATAGGTTTATAATATGAAAATACATAACAAATAGTATGTAAGCTCGATCAATTCCATGAAAAATCCCATAGAATCATAAAAATATTTAGTTTAATTATTGGTCATGAATTACACTAAACTACCTATTATCTATTTTTACAAAAATAGCGGTTTTAGCTCAAAGTTAGTGGAAATTGAGCAAATAAGTAAATTTAATCACAAGATAAAAATTAAGTGTTCCAAACATCATTATGAACTTCCAAAAATCATAATGCATAGGGCTCATAGTTTGATTTTGTAAAAAACTAATTAATTCAACAAATTAGCAAAATTGTTAGTTTTATCTAAAATAATTATAATAAATAGTAAAATTATTATTTAAAAAAATTCTTGTTATTGAAATTAAATACATATATTAGGTATATTATGTACGAAATTTAGCTTGAAAGGATATTATATAATATTTCTAAAATTTAATCTAATTTTCATCCAAACAGAGCCATTTCTTAAGCACCCTATATTTTCACTAATTATTTAAATAAAATGAAATAACCTTATAAAACCAAGTTTCATAATTAACTAACATCATTTGTTATTTTTAGAAAATCAAGAAATATTCGGTCGAAAATTTGGTTCACCTAAACCAGCTATCTCCGGCTACCACTGAACTACCACACTTTATCAAAAGAAATGGTTGCACCACCCTCTCTTTAACCCCCAAGCTGCTCCAATTAGTTGCTCTTAGCTTATTGAACCGATCTAGACTAGAATCGTGCTCTGTTTTTATTCTGTTTTTCTTATTTTTAAAAAATTTTCTTAAGCAATTTTCTTCTATTTTTAGATTTTCAAAATGTTGTTTTTGATGTGTTCATGCCCTACTTATAATTTGTAAATGGATTAGATTTATTAAAAATTAGACATGTAGCATAAACATGTTTTCCAACTTATCTCATGTTGCCACCTAGGTTTGATGACTCATCCATTCATTTTTGTTGTTACTTTCCTATTATTTTATATTAATTTTCCTGATTTTGATAATTTATTATTAATATATGTGTATTTAATACTTATAATGTATATCACATGTAAATATATGTATATTATACATATGTTAATTTCATTTATTATTTATAAGTTAAATAACTTATCTTTAATATCTCCCTATATATAAAAGTTCAAATTTTACGTTTTTGATAATTATCAACTTTATCGATAAATTGACGTTTTTCTTAAATTAATCTTTCTATATAGTTTATTTTGAGAAATTAACTTTATTAAAATTATTTCGTCTAACTTTTCTGAGCTTACTGTGAAGTTTAAGTTAAAACGGATAATATTGCCTGACACCCTAAATTTTAGGGCTTGGATCATAAAGTTATCATATGAGCTCGAAATCCTAAGGTATTACAATATATCAACTTTAGTAAATAACTAAATACCATTAAAGAATTGTGTTTGCTAGAGCACAAAAGATTTATATTTTGAATCTCTAATCTTGGTTTAGCCTTAGGTAAATTCGAATGGATAAGATTAGATGTGAGTTAAAGTGGGTAAGGTTTATTCATATCTAAGCTTCTTGGAACCTTTGCATCTCATAGGTCTTATGGACCCTTAACCCTATTTGTGTATGAAGTGGAAGAACCACATAGCCCTCCATCCTCAACTCCTGGCTTTTTGACCTTGTAGAAACTTCACCCATCCTAATCCCAATTTGCTACTAATAGCCACCTTGTAGTCACTACCTTAAATTATGTTGCATTCACTTCCCCTTTAGCTAGGGCTTTTCAATCTCTTTCGCTTAAAAGGCCTTGATTACTTAGAAATGAAATTGAAAAGGCTAATCCTGTAGTATCTCACACTTCCACAATATAGATAGGAAGAGTTACAAGATAGAGGAAAAGGTTCTAATGTAAGTACAAGAAAGTTTCAAAGAGGGTTTGTCAGTGTGTAGAGAATAATAACATTGTGGAGGTTGAAAGTGAATTATTTGAGGTCAGGGTTCCGTAGGAGACTGAATTTTTTGGCTGAAGATTCTCATGGCTATCCTTCATCAACTATGCAGGCATCATGATTGCCATATCTTAGAATTGTCAAGGATTAAGGCGATCCTCAATAGTTCATTAATTAAACCAAATTATTCAGAAATACTAGTCCTTTATTGTCTTCTTAATGGAGATGCATAACAAAACTGACAAGGTTAACAGGTTAAGGAGAAGATTTAGATTTAGGTCAAAACTGTATGTTGATCTAGTAGGCTTATTTAGAGATCTAGCCCTATGTTGGCATGATGATGTAATCATGGATGTTATCTTAGCGGATAAAAATGTAGAGGTTGCTCAGTTTGTAGAGAAGGAAAGCGAGAGATCAATTTGCATTACATTCAGATTAGGAAAATAAATTATAGTTATGGGATAGATTTAAAGTTCTAGCTAGAAGTTTGAATATGCCATGGTTAGTTGTGGGTGATCTAAATGAGGTTTTGAGTAGTGATGAAAAAAGTGGAGGAAAGCCTAAGCCATATGATAAATCTTGAGCTTTCAACAAATGTTATCAATTATGATTTTCTTGATGCAGGATTTACTAGCCACAAGTTTACCTAGTCAAATTGAAGATTTAATGGTGTTTGGGTGAAAGAACGCCTAGATAGGGACCTTATCAATTCTTAATGGCTGGAATTGTTTCCTAGTATGCAAATTACGAACTTTCTTGCACATGGATCAGATCATTCTCCTCTGTTGTTTAACTTTACGTGGATGTGAACAAGGGCCCACGCATTTGTTTGAAAATTGTTGGACTAAGGTAGATGGATATTCAGAAGTTATTTAAGCAACATGGTATAAGACCCCAATACCTACGAATTTAACAACGTTAATGTGCAAGTCGAAGGACTGTAAATGAGCACTTTTGGATTGGAGGAAGAATAGTGGCAATAACAATGGCTGACTGATAGATGAGCTCCATTAGAAACTTGGAATTATGTAACATTTTGATGTCTTTGATGCTCTTTTTGAAGAGGAACTTAAGCTACACAAACAGTTGGAATTTGTTCAACAGTAAGAGGAAATTTATTGGCATTAATGATCAAGTATACGATGGTTACAATGTGGAGACCATAATATACATTTTTTTCATCACAACACTCTGAATAGAAGTGTTAAGAATAAAGTGTATAAGACTAAGGATGAGCAAGGTCAATGGTAGGAAGATGAGCAGGGAATTAATACAACTTTTCTTCAATTTTTCTCAGAGTTATACATGTTGAAATGTTCTTATTCACTGTCAACAATTCTTCACCTATTGGCACTAATCGTTACTGATGGTTAGAATCATTAGCAAACTCGTCCAGTTGAAGAGGATGAGATTTGTGAAGCAGTGTTCCAATTAGGTGGTTTGAAGTCTTCGAGTCCAAGTGGCTTTTGTAGGGTATTCTATCACACACACTGGAACTTGATTAGATCTTACATTTAAAAGGTTGTTTGAAACTATATGTAGATGGGCACCTTTTGTAAGACCCATAATTAATTGGAGTTTGGCTCGTAGAATTTAGAGCGATTGTCTAAAGGATTCGATTGAGCATGAATTATAAATTAAAGCTAAAAATATTAGTAAAAATAATCCAGTATTTTGAATTTAAGAAAATAAGTAATAAAATAAAAGAATATAAAATTTTAAGTATATTACTCGCTATTTATCGAAAATGCGTAAAATGCATTATGATAATTAACGAATTACTAGAGATAAATTATATGTACACTAAAACTCATAAAATAACTTAAATAATATTTAAAAATATTTATTTATAATATATATGAATTTACATGTAAATAGAAATACACATAATTACTAAAAATAAGCGAAATGTGCTAAAATAATGCTTAATAATTAAAGAAAATTCATAATTAATTAAGAAAAAATCAATAAAAATTAGGCAAAAATGAGGAAAAATCTAGAATTGAGGAGTAGCATTCTATAATTGAAGAAATAAAAGGAACTAATCAAATTACAATAAATAGAAAGTAAGAAAAAGAAGAGATAAGGCAATTGTTAAATCAATTTAATGCACAATAATTCTCCAAAACCTCTATAAATAACCCAAATTTTTCAGAAGCTCATTTTGGAAGTTTGGAATTTTAGAAAATTAGAGAGAGGTGAAATTGGGAGAAAATTAGAGTTTTACAAAAAAATTACAAAGAAGCTATGCAATTGAGGCTTCTAAGGAGAACCTAGATCCAACGGACAGCTAAAGTGGACGACCACCACCACCACACGGTGGTGGTAGCGCCCAGATGGGTTGACACACTCATGGCCATCGATGGTGGCTGGAGCCATCAATTCTAGTGAGTCTCGATTTCTACTTAAATTTTCTTAAATTGTTAAAAATATCAAAATTAGTTGGAAAATTATGAAAATTGTTATTTTGAAATATTTTTGTATTTTTTTAGGAAAAATATTATTTTGATGAAAATAAGTCATTTGATATATGATCCTTAAAAAATCATGTAAAATTGAACATGTTTTAATTTAGAAATAAATAGGTTTAGGAGGGTAGTTTGGAGCTCAAAATTTTTTTCTATACTACTTAGATGATATAGAATAGTACTTCGAAGCTCTTTTTCAAAAATAAATTTTTGAAATTTTTAGATAATTTTTAGGCCTTAAAATGATGCATAAAATGGCTTATTTTTGGTTAATTAAGTAATTAAATGGTTAATTATTGATTTAGTGAATAATTATATATTTTAGGACGTTGAAATCTGATGAAATATGATACTTGTAGCATTTAGGGCATTAGATGTAATTATTAGGGTAATTATGTAGTAAATAAGTAATAGAAAAAAAATAGTAAATTTTAAGTTAATTTTGTAAATTAGGGTAATTAGATATAAACTTTGATTTGGGATGAATTTATAAATTTTGAAATGTTAATTGATATTGGGAGATGGTAATTAGAATAATAGAAATATTAGATGTATGTTATATATATAATAGGTGATAATATATAATATGTAATTATTGGAAATATAATAAATAGAAGATATTAAAATAAAAATTAATATTATATAAATATTACGAATATATAATAAATCTAATATAAGACTTAAATTTAGGTAATTATATGAAGAATGTAAAAAATTTTTCATATCGGTAGTAAATTTGATACAACAATAAGAATTTAAGTGTATCGAATAGAATAAAATACCAAATAAGGATAATTATGATATTTAGGATATCTGAAAGTAATGTGATTAATTTCACATTATGGGTTGAAACATGTTTTTAGGGTTCGTGTATAAAATAGTACTTAAATTGAATTAGAACCTAACTTAGAAATCGATGCAGAAACTGAACCTAAATCCAAAATAATTGTAAAAGATTTGAGAACCTAGATAATTGGACATATTAAACCCTAAACTAAAGATAACAATAAGTGTTATAGGATAAAAACTAATCTATAGCAGTTATATGAAAATCGAGACAACGTTGGTATTATAGAGATAATCGACAATGGCTTGAGCTAGTCGGACCTCGAGTGAGCAAGCGAGGAGTCCAAATAAGTTGGGATTAATACAGTGTTATATTTTGGAGGCTTGAAATTGTACTTGAATATGCTTGTTCCGAGTTGATGATATGATTTTGATTTGCTGCTTGGCATTTATTGTATGATTTATATAAAATGATTGATCATCCTAAATTGAACGTAATCAAATATACGATCTGTAATCATAAATCGGAATTGCATAGCAACCCATTAAGGGAAACTTAGGATTTTCATGCCAAATATCGATCTCTTCGAAAGTGATAGCACTGGATAGCACTAGATAGCAAAATGGGTCCCTTCTTCATCCTTAGTTAAACTAAGTGACAGGTGAAGAGGTCGCGGTAAGGGTAAAGTCAATTGTTCGAAGGTAGTCACGGGAGGAGCAGTGTCTCCATTGTACAAGCTTGAGTTTGGTTGTAAGCTGTTGCATTGATGGCAACTCCTTGACCCGGATTAGAGTTAGTGTAATTTCTCTAATCTTATGATTGGCCGGACAACGTCATGCGATGGCATTTCCATTGTACAAGCTTGAGTTTGATTGTGAGCTGTTGCATTGATGGCAACTCCTTGACTCGGATTAGAGCGGGTGTAATTTCTCTAATCTCACGACTGGCCGGACAACGTCATACAATGGCATTTGCATGTTTATGCATTGCATCTAACTAAATCAGTAGGATAACCTTGTTTATGTTGGTGATATAATTTTAAGTCCTCCGTCCTAACTTACTTCCCTATAGTTGCTCACTTCCCTATAAACGTCATTGCAGGTGCTGGTTAAAAACCGGCTTACAACTACCCTAAAGCTAGCAACTGCTGGATCTTAGGAAGTAAGGAAAAATATTTGAAGAACAGACATATATTTTTAAGGGCTAAGCTCTTATCTTAAAATTTTTCATTTTTGAATAATGTATTAACTAAGAAATAGATTACGGTAAAATGTTGTAAATATTAATTGTAATAATTGAATTTTAGTGTATATATATATTTTTTTACCTTCTTAGGTAAATGGCTTATTAAAATTACGTACTATTTACTTCAGTGGGTTAGTCGTGAACGCCTTGTGTAGATCAGGTCAAGGATAACAACTATAAGGCCAACTTCTATATTAGAATGGTTTATACGGTAGGGCTATTATGACTCTGCCGTTTTAAGGCGTAACACCTTTCCTACCTAATTTATTCAAACGGATGTTGTTCTTATTCTTAAGATAGCAAATCTATAAGATATTACACAATTTAGGCTAATAAATTTATATAATTTTTCATATAAGATAATTTCAAAAGTGTTAGCAAATAGGTTACAACCTTTACTTGATAACATAATTTCACCTTATTAGAGTGCTTTTAATCCTGCTTGTTTCATACAAGATAATATTAATGTGGCTCATAGAATGTTTCATTACCTCAAATTGAATAAAAGAAGAAAGAGACATAATTGCGCTATTAAGATTGACATGGCAAAAGCTTATGATTAGATAGAGTAGCCTTTTCTACAAGCAATCATGCCTAAGATAAGATTTTCACATGTTTAGGTTAGCTAGGTTATGTCTTGCATTAGTTCTGTTTCTTACCATTTATTAGTTAAAGGAAAGTGGGTAGGTCATTTTCAATCGATTAGAGGAATTCCATAAGGAAATCCCTTATCTGCGTACCTCTTTATTCTTATTATAGATTGTCTTTCCATTCTTGTTTAGAATGCAAAAGATGAGGGTAGGTTAAAAGGAATTCAAATTGCATCATCTAGTCCCACTTCAACCCATCTTTTCTTTCGGATGATTCTTTGTTCTTCTTACAAGCCTTAAAATTAAATTTGCAATGTCTTAAAACTATTCTTGATTTATATTGTAGTGCTTCTAGACAGTTGGTCAATTATAATAAAAGTTACTTCATTTTTAGCTCTTCCACTCCGAATGAAGTTAAGATTGATTGTTATGCTAAATTGCATATTAGCATCCATAATAATCTAGGAAAATATCTAAGATTACCAACTACTTAGGATAAGTCAAAATCTCAATATCTTGCATTTTTTAAAGGAAAAATAGTACAAAAATTACAAGGTTGGAAGAGAAGTCTACTATGACCGAATGGTAAACAAGTGATAATTAAGTTAGTAGCATATGCTTTGCCTACATACTCTATAAGTATGATCTAACTTGCTTGTATGTGATGTTATGGATGGTAGAAATAGATGTTAGAAACTTATGGAGATTTAGCATTTACTGACTTCTAAAGAAAGGCTAGCTATTGATCAAGTAGTTGTGGGTGTGGAGATAAATTGGGAACATATTCCGTGAAGAGTTGTTATCATAAGTTATCTTTTAATCGGTATGCACGTGTTGATGCACCAAATTCCTCTTTTCGAGATGCAACTAAGGCTATGTAGAAGTTTATATGGCATATTAGCGGTTAGCTAAAATATAAACATCATCTTTGATGAATCTGTTGGAATGCTTTGGCTACTAATGTTAATTTGTTTTGCAGGAAAATTAAATCTTCTCCAACATGTTGTTTTTGCAGTGTTGAAGAAACAACAAAGCATATAGCTTTCCATTGTAGTTAGGTGCGTAATGTCTAGTTTGGTGTGCTCTATATTAGGATTGAAGACTTTGACGTTCAAAATACA
This sequence comes from Lumnitzera racemosa, assembly GCA_024138005.1. NCBI lineage: Eukaryota > Viridiplantae > Streptophyta > Magnoliopsida > Myrtales > Combretaceae > Lumnitzera > Lumnitzera racemosa. The sequence continues at coordinate 15,578,102 of JAMXBC010000006.1, forward strand.
GCAAATTTGCTAGATAGAATTATTTTAGATTTATCTCGCATGAAAAAAGAGAAAAAGGATCTACTTGCTTAAATTGTTGTGCTTCTTTTAGCATATATGGGTTCATTGAAATATATGTATTTTCAATTGTGAAGAGCCTAATCATGTCTTTGTCACAAATTTGATTACGAAGGATACTAGCTTGTTGCAACATAGGAACATGCAACTTTCTCCACAACCAAAAATTACAAAGTTGAGGACAAGTGTTGCTGTAATTCTGCATACCACATCTGCTTTTAATGTTGGACGTAAAGTGAGATCCAACAGCCAACCGCATTGTTGTATCATCACACTTACAAGTTGTTTACGAGAAGATCTAATAGATTTGATAGACATGGATGTTTAGGACAACTCTACTACTCGCTTATCTACTATTGATGAGAGGGTACATCTTATTCCAACTTCTCAAAGTTCTTATGATGTGTAAGTTCTTCCGTCATTTGGATGTATTAAGTTAAATTGCGATGGATCTACCAATTTGAGAGATTAGAGAGGAGGAATAAGAGTGATGTACCATAACTTTAATCATAAATTATTGCAAGCTACTGCTTGTGCTATCTCTACTGTAGTACTTGATATTAATAAAGCTATAGCTATTAGAGAAGCATTGTTAATTGCTAGAGACAGGGGTTGGAGTGATATTGATGTGGAATTAGACTCATTACAAGTAATAAAGGCTATCTCATCTCTAACTCAAGTCTCTTAGAGAATGGCTTCACTAATTCATGATATTAGAAATTTGAAGTCATTGTTTACAAAGTGTACATTTACTTTTCCACCCCATGTAGCTAATGTGTATGCGCATTAGGTCACCTCCCATGCAAAATTTGGGATGAGTTGCAGTTTTTGGGTTTCTCAACCCTTATCCCAATTAGCTTAGTTACTACGAAATTTGGGGTAAGTTGCAGTTTTTGGGTTTCTCTAACCCCTATCCCAATTAGCTCAGTTGCTTTATATTGATTATGTTTCTAGACTTCGAAGCATAAACTCTATATCTTGAATATGAATATTTAGTATTTGATAAAAAAAAAAGTTGATGGTGGCTAACAACATTGATTGGTGAGGTGCTCGTGAGAAATGAAACTTTTTTAATTATTCATTTATTTTTGTTTATATCTTAAACATCAAAAGAACTATTTTTAGTTTTTAATTTGAAAATCTATTTCTTAATCTTAAATTTAATGATTATAATGATATTTGAATGATTTTTGGATACTTGATGTGCTTTAATTCATTCATGCTGCCACGTAATTAATAGGGTTAAAAGAATAAAGTAACCATGGCAACCGAAAATTCATAAGGGTCTAGTTTTTGACAATTGCAAAAGACATCAAAGTTTGAGCAAGTAAATATACTATCGTCCTTAAATTATTCACGTATACAATGGATTTGTCAAGTGATAAGCACAAATACTATTATACAATTTAGAAAGAGAGAATAAAACTTAATTTATCATATTAAAAATTAATATTCATACCAATAAATTATTAATATCATACTTGTTACAGATTGGTTTATACATTGCCCAAGGCATTATAAAGATCAACTTCCACTAATGGGGCAATATTTTGTATCAAACCACATTAAGGAGAACAAGGTTGTAGTCATGTAATAAAAGCTTTATCAAACATTTCTACTCGAGATCTTCATTAAATAAAAGTCGTTCCAGCAAAAAGACGGACATAAACAAAAGAAAGTTCCTTTAATTTTTTCCCTAAATTTGACTAGCTGGAAGGAGCATATAATAACCACTAACCATGGTCAAAATATGTCAAACTACGTATCATTACTTCCTCAAAGCAAGGAAATTATTACTTTCTTTACTTTGAAGTTTCATGATAATAATCATATATTAGTTATTTTTATCAACATTATTACTACTACTATTGATATTATCTTGCTCGATTTCAGATGCAGCTTCATCCTCTTCAAAGCAATCATCAATGCCATAAGCAGCATGGCCATGTCCAAAAGCCCTTATATGATCCTTCAGTGACCTCTTGTGCTTGAAATCCGACCCACAAGTGCAATACCACAACTTACCACAATTCTTCTCGTGAGTTCTCCAATCACCCCGAACCGCGAATGCTTTGCCGCATTTCCGGCACATAAAAGGCTTGATCCCATGTTTTCTCTTGTAATGCGTTTGAAGGGTTCGGAAATCCTTTAGCGGTTTCGCGCGCGGGTGGTCTATGTTGTTCTTGCAACCCGGTGCACAGCAGTAGCACGGCAACTTCAGCATGGCTGTTGGTTGTGTTCCTCTAAGTGACTCTGGACCTTTTCTGTACTGAGATCCGTGCCCCCACATATGCATCTACAATATGTCCATCAAATAATTGCATTATGTGTGTAATATTATTATTTCTGTCGTAATTATTTACATTTTTATCAATGTATAGCTAATTCTCCAAATTACATATGATTTCGACCGCCTATATGCTACGTGAAATATTTTTTTCGACCGACAGTTTTAGAAAATATTGCATTTACAAAGTAAAATATATGGTATATATTAGTGGTTTTGCAAGACTACCATGACAATAATTTCTTCTCCCATCACGAAGAACTCCATTCCGGAGGAATATAAATGAAAAGCAAACATCATCAGACCAATATTCATAATAGTAGATTATAAAATGGGCTTGGCATTACACTTCCATTGTTTATCGTTCAACCATAATTGTTACGAAAAAAAGGGATTGGAGTTTGAAAATACATCTTCAATAATAGACAAGTAATTTTCTAACAACAATATTTATTCATTTTCCTTTTTTTTTCAGACTTTATTTTTTCCAAGGGATAATGATGAAGAACGGTACCTTTTCCATCCCAATCTTCAATTACAGGGGCTTGAAAATCACAAAAATGGCTAATGATATATATATATTTATTATTGTTAAAATTATGAATCAAAAATACGTTTTTACAAATTTATAATTTTATCATATATTTTTTAATTAAAATAATGTAAAATCATTTATTTACAAACATTTAGTGAAATTATGAATTTTTATATATAATTTTACAAATTTACGATTTTACCGATTTTATAAATGAATAGTAAAATCACGATTTTGACAATTATATATATTTGTATCAAATAGTTGATTAAAGGTTTATGAACTTTAAAATATTTAGGGATTATTTAGTTGACTTTTAATCATAGGGACCAATCCAAAATTAACAAGTCCATTCATTTAGTCTTGTAGACATATGTGATAATTGTTGTCGCTTTGAATTTTAGTAAGTAGCCATAGACTAGTAGGTCATTAGGTTATGTCAGAAAATACTTGTAATTTTACGATTTGAAGGTTAAAAGTCATTTATGTAGGAATTGATGCAGAAATTGAACAAGCTACCAATAATTGATCATGATTCGCGCAAGCAAAAGTTCCTAATATTACCAATTTATTAATTATTATTATTACATAATCATATATACATGAGACATGCTTGTAGCCTTCACGTTGAATACAAATTCAATAAATGAAACTCGATAATAGACATCAATCAAGTAAGATTTATGAAAAGGAAAAAAAAAAGTGTAAAAATGGACTATATCGAAAAATACCCCAATTTATTTATTTTTTATATATATTATTTATCAACATTTCCTAATAGATATAATCTTATCTTATTAACGATGTGTAGGTAAAAAAACATAACTAAATTTTCCCCAAATGCTTTAGCAAAATGCTCAGCCGCAAATCAATATAATAATAAATTTGGAAAAATTCATTATTTACTTTGGGTATTTATCTTTCACTAAGTTGATTAAATGATTAACCGTAATGAAATTTTAAGGGTTATTTAATTTGTCGGGACCCTACATTATTGTATGAAGTACAGGCTTCAACGTCAATAAGAACTAAGATGTTGCACATTATTATTTGCCTAACTAGGGTTTTATGAACAATAAGTACCCTATATACATTGATACATATATTTATATATACATTGTACATACGTACGTACGTACTACGTATATGTCTGTGTTTTGTGTACTAATTAAAGGATCTTCTTGCATGAGGATACAAATCTTTGATTTAACTCTTAACTATGAAACCGCTGTGGATTGGATGAGAATTAATGCCGCAAGTTAGAGGAAATTTCCAACCGATTTAAAAAGTTGGGGTTTTCGCTTTTGCATGTAATAATTCACAAAGTACGATTTTGTCCTACTTACATGGACGTATTAGTTTTAAGGAGACATCATACCTTATATACAAAAACCATGCTAATCATATATACTCCCAATTTGGGTTAGATGGACAAAGCTATTAAATTATTAGGGGCAAAGGAGACAAAAAGATTAAAAATCGAGAAAAGGCATATAGAGAGAAAATATGCACTCTTTTTGTGCAAACACAGAAGAGGGGTGCACAGGTAACTGGCCAGAGGCTCTTTAAATGCGAGGAAGGTATAAATAATCATAGAAGGAAGCTATTTTTTTTTTTTAAAAGGAAAAGTTCAAATTAAATTGGGATTGAACGGAAAAGAGAAATTACTATGAATTTAGGATGATGATGCAATATGTCAATGAAGAGTGGACTTATCATAGACGAAGGCACAGTACTTGTCTGCTCCCTCTGGTGCTTGGAGAATAATGTGATAGAGAAAATACAACACACAAACAGTAATTGGATTGTGAATGTGCAGGGACAACTAAGGCGTTTCCTGGGGTTTTTGCACATATGCCAATGTGTGACTATGTCCATGCGACACAAACCTCAAGATACAAAAAGCATTATGACTGTGTAGTTCAAATCACTTAAATAAAGGCACTTATCATACCTCCCAGATGGCCCAGGTACTAAATAGATTTTGTCCTCAACTTTCATTGTTTTTAAAACAAATTTTCCATGATTCAAGGAAAAAGAAAAAAGGGAAAATACTAACAATATAAATATATAAGGAATAATAAAGTAGAATATCAAGGGAGAAGTGAAAGGGAAAAAAAGAAAAATCTAAATAATAAGAAGCATAGTGTTCCAATATACATTAATTAATTGATCTAATTCGAACCCGGCCAACTAGGGTAGAAATGGCTTGTATATTTTAATTAATACGATCTGTAAAAGAAATTGACATATGCTAATTAGAAATGGATATAAATCGTTGCTATGTTTTCATTGACAAAAGAAGGCAAGATTGATTATGTTACAATTTAAAAAAATTTTAAAAAAAAAAAAACAATTAGAAGAAGCTGAAAAGAGAAAAAAATAATGACTCAATTGAAATCAATGACATACCTGCATGTTGTTGTACCTATTGAAGGTCTTGAAGCAAAGAGGGCAAGAAAACTGTGTTGGACCAATCAGGATTTGGGCAGGAGTAGGTATCCAATACTGACCCTTTTTCAGTCTCTGATAACAATTATTCATGAACAATGAAGAAGATGGAGAAGAAGATGATTGATTAGAACAATTCTCCATGTTGTTCATCAACACCACTTCACTATCCTCCTCTTCTTTATCCGAGATCTCTATTGTTGAAGAAAGCCTAGAGGATGATGAAGTAATCAAATTAACACTGTTTAGACTTGGAAGCCCTAAGTGTAATGCCACAGTCACACTTCCATCATCATCATCATCATCCATATTGTTACCATATTCTTCTCCACAGCTATTCAGCTTGGTGTCAAGGTCCATGGGTTGAAGATGACGATGGTGGTGGTGTTGTTCTTCATTTCTTGGTGGGCTTAATCTAAGAAGTGGGAGCTCTTGCTTTAAAGGTGGAGATGGAGGGTGATTAGTGGGGTGATCATGAGTATTATTGGTTGTGTAAAGATTGTAGTGATGTTCATAAAGAGAATAGAAAGATTGGTTTGAAGTGAAAGATGGTGTTGAAGAAGAAGAAGAAGGACGAGGAGGAGGAGGAGGCAAGTAGTGGTGATTGGGAGGATAATTATGGAAGTTGATCCATCTTCCATGGCTATTCAAGTAGCTTGAATAGGGATCAGACATGATCCAAAACTTGAGTTACAAAAAGATGACTAGGTTTTGCTTTTGAGAGAGAGAGAGAAAGGGAGGGAGGGAGCAACAGTAATATAAAGTGGAGAATACCCAACTAAGTTAAGCGATTATATATATGACAGAAGGAAGAGGTGGAGGAGGAAGGTGGGATAAAGGTTAAGATGAGAAAAACCACGAATAATACATAATCAAGGTTGGTAATTGATAAAGCAAGAGAGAGAGAGAGAGAGAGAGAGAGAGAGAGAGAGAGAGAGAGAGAGAGAGAGAGGGAGAGGCAGAGGGACAGGGACTTGTGAGGGTTGTGACTGGATAATGGAGAAATCATGTCATGGTAAAGTGAAAAGAGAAAAACTTTATTTTTTTGTTGTGTAACTTTTTTTTCTTGCAAGTTTAATGTGATATATGTTTTTAAAAGCACGAAATTAACTAGGTAAAAGCTGCCGCTAATTAAGGGCAGGTCCCTCTAAATAAATTGCATTAAAGTTTGCTATATCATTCTGATTATAGGGGAAAGTATAATAAAAAGTGTTCTTTTTTTTTCCATCTGTGAAAAATCAATTAATTTATGAATGAATTATAAATTTACCTCCCCATATTCGCTTTATATGTGTGTTCAATCCCTTATATTCAGATAGATCCTTCTTTTTTTTTTTTAAATGAGAAAAAATGAATTTCACTTATTGAAGCAAATTAACATAAACATATATAATACTAATAAATAAACCAAAAGAAATAGGGATTTGAAGATAAAATCTAAAAAAATTAATATATTTCCTAAATAAATATGGGTGACATGACCTAGGAAAGAAAATATGCTTTTACACTTCCATCGATTTTTTTCCCTAGATAAGAATTAAACAAAAATATAAATATTAGTTATTAGAAAAAAATTCAATCAACTTTTCTATATTTTGAATAAATTATTTAAGTCATTTATGTTGTGCTATCACTACAAATAAATCCCCCATGATTATCACATTACATTTATGTAGCATACTAACAAAGAAATTTACTTAATTCAATGTTACAAATATAAAGAACTTAAGTCAATCATCCACAGCGTATAGAACTCATTCGAAGTTTGGCATAAATGTAAGGAACTTCAAAGACATAACTAACACAGAGGATTTAAATGAACTTCGTCAGAAACCTAGAAAACTTTTAATTTACTTACCTTCTGTAAAAAATTTGTACATTAAACATAAAATTATCAATTACTTATGTTGGACATTTAAAAAAACTCAGAAACCATATAGCTTATCTGCAAAAATTATGTTAATAGCCTTCACTGGAATTTTCTCCTCTTTTTATAAAATACAATGATAATTCATAATATAAGAATATTTTATAAAGCTATATAGAGTTCAACATTATAAAATAAATAATATTAAGGGGCATAAACTTGACATAAGATCTCTTTAATTTTTTAATAATTTTAAAATATTTTATCTAAATGACTTGAACCAACCGATTATTTCAAAAAAAAAAAATGACTAGAAGAAAAAATAGACCGTACACTTTTAATTTTGAAAAAAATAGCAAGATGGTTATCTACTTCATCCCCCATCTCCTGGCCACACTATATCGCCTTTAAAATCTGAGGAATAGAAGCCTCATTATGTATAGAATCGTCTTGCTGCTTGCACCCCTATGCATGATATATAGCATGCATACGCTTTCATTTGAGAGTTGAAGGTTTATTTTAGTAATTATATCAATCCACAGTCTTCATTTTTTATTAAAAAAATTCCAAACGCATCTTAGCTCCCGGCTATAAGTACCTGTTACCTTTACACTTAATGCTAGGATAATTTTGCAATCATTATCTGAAATTTATATGATTTTTCACTTTAATTTTATATCCGAAACTTGGAGTTAGCAAATATTATACCCAATCATATTTTATTTATCAAATCTTGCAGTTAATAGTTTCACTTATAAGTATTGATTTTGATATTCTCCCTCATTTTGTAATATAGTTTCACTTATAAGCATTCAATCCTCTCAGTTTTACGATTTGCTATATATGTATTTTCTAATGAAAAGAAAAATAGATCACATCCATAAAACATACTAAATTAATCACCATTTTTAAAAATCAATTCTATTTTATACTTGTAAAAATACCCTTATTTTACTTTTGGTTTACAAAATGAAATATAAATAAAAATGAAATCGTAATTTTTCAAAAATAAAATAGAAAAGTAATAATTATTTCTGATAGATGATAAGTAAATATGAAAATATATTATAAAAATAAAAGAATGGCTGTCCTTGTCTCTAGAAATAAATGAGTAAATTAAAAAATAATTATTGTATCCTATCTTTGTAAAGTTAACTAGACCTGGCATTACATCATTTGAGGGATCTTAGCGACACATCTTTTTGATTGGGAACTTCTCTGATGGCTCATCAGGAACGTCATCGGTCATACTACGCAACTATATTTTCTTTCTTTTCCTTCTCATTTGTGTTTTCCTTCTTGTACTCTATTTGGTACGTACCCTCGGGACATGTATAATATTCTTTACTTATTTTTTGTACCTATTTTCAAATACTTATATTACTACTTTTCGTTGCACCATTACATCATATATACATAACATATACATGTATACATATGTAACATATACATATACAGGTGCGTTTGACATATTCAAGGGAGAAAATTCATGTACAAATCTCTTATCTTTAGGAATTAATACTTATTGTCTCTATTCTAATATGCAAGTTTCTTATTGAATTTATAAAAGTAAGTCTAGTATGAATATTGGTATCTCAACAAGATAAACTGGGTTGAATCTACTTTTGCACCTTTTTATTACATGAGCTCAAAAATTCTTGAAAGGTGAAATAGATATTTTAATAAATCTTAATGTAAGAAGAAGTATGAATAAAATGAATGAAAAATATATTATATTGATATTTGTGGCCAATATTTTACAATATGATAACGTGTTTATCACCAAATCTATACAGAGGCAAGCAATTCAAGGACATGACCGCAAGAATTCTTTATTGAAGGTAGAAGAAATATCATTAGAAATCTTAACGTAAGAATCGCTTTAAATGAAAGAAAGAAAAAGTGTACTGTATTACTGTCATTTTAAAGTATCTAACCCTCCTTATGTATTATTACATAAGAGGAAGAGTTTCATATACAGACAATAGGAAAGAAAGTAAGATAAGCAAGAGAGAGATAATTTTCATGGAGGATAGATCTGGTTTGAAATATATATATATATTTTTTGTTATAATTAAAAATATCTATATTTAAGGATGAAGAGAGAGAAGATGCAGCAAAACAGTTGCCATACTATTGAAAAGCGTGTGAAAAGATATAGCAAAGTTTAATAAGAGACAAAATAGACTTGATCCACCAACAAGAATGAACAGGGTAAAAAAGAAAATCCGAGAAAATCAGGAATCAAAGCTTGGAGGTTGTCTCCTAACCTATCAATAGTACTAAATTCACTCAAACGTGTGGTGTCCCGTATTTCTGTGTACCTGCAAGAGATGGATAAGTTTCCTTATACTTTAATTTTCAAGTATTTCCATACAAAATTATCTCTCTCAGGAAAAGATAAAAAGATAATATTTTCCCCTTACGCAATAGGTGTATCAATTATGTCCGGTCACGTGTATATAATCATAAATAGTATAGCCTTTCTAATTTGGATTCTCACAGTTTACTTTCCTCGATTTATTCAATTAAAATATTAATATATATAATCAATAATTAAGATTATAAAAAATATGATAATATCATAATGATATAATATTTAAATAATTTAAATAATTTTAATTATTGATTTATAAATTAAGGAAAATTGAAAAAAAAAAGTAAATGAGAGGATTCTAGACTTTCTTCTAGTATTTCTTTCTAAAAAAAATTTAGGTACTTAATTAGTGAGGATAGGTTTAACTTGATTTAGTGTAGCGAGCATTCGATTGTCATCATTTTAAGGTATTGAATTGGATAATGTCATTTTCCTTTTCCTTTCTGTTGAGCTTGCGCATAATGGGTCAAGTCACTAGACAAAAAGGATCCTTTAAGTGTTAAATAAAATCCTAGAAATTTGCATCATATATATGGTATAAATAAATATATTTCATATGATAAAATAATCATATTTTCTTATATTTGTATTTTATACATTTTAGTCCAAATATGATACAAGAAATTTATTGAGCAGTTTCATTTTTTTAATGTAAAATTAAAAAAAAAAAGGTTATAGATTATATTTTTTATACTAAGAAAACGACCCTATGTTTATTATTTTCAGTTATTGTTTCTCTGAGTTGTTATTATTATTATTATTACTTTTTTCTTTATTCCTACCTCGGGAAACAACTAGTTTGAATGTTACCCCAGCAATGGCTTTGATGGGCGTATTCCTTGTCGGCTTGGTTAGCAACGTTAGAAAAGGCTGTCCCAAACAAGCCGTAACTCTTCGATGTCTAATGTCTAGCATTCGTTTCGTTGCCTTCCAATTTTGATTTTGTAGCATTCATCAGTTCGTGTTTTTTCTCAAGATAATTGTCAACCACGTACTGCCAACGTATATACATACATCCTATCTCTACTCTTAGAATCCGAACCCCGTCTGTTTCACGAAATTGGATTGCGCACCCAGAGATGTTTGTTTTTTGAAATTCTTGGGTGGACAATCTAGTCCCCCTTTTCATATGATCGATCGTATGCAGTTTGTGATGTCTTTAACGAAGTTTTGCTTTTTTTTTTTATTTATTATTTCATTTTACGAAGCTAGCATATAAATATAATATATCTGCTGACAGGAATATTGTTGAGATCCTATTTTATAAGACAAAAAGCACCGGGATTACTACACCAAAGTTTCTAACAGCTTGGAATAATAATATTAGAAATCCTCCATTATGTTAAAATTTAGTTAATCAAATTCTCTCTAATTTAAGTCACCAATTCAAGTCCACTATATAATTATGATAAAATTGAATTAACTCAATGGACATGTGTCAAGCCAGGCTTCAATGCACTTATGCCTTATCACAAACCAAAAATGGAAGATCAACTGTGAGCTATTGCATAAGAAAATTGGATGGTTCACATTCACCATTGATGATTTTGCACATTTGATCCTAGTCACATGCCCACATGGTTCTCACATGGACTTCATTACATGTGCTTAAAGTTACAAAAGCTTTAATCTATTTTATTAAAGTGGGTAGATCCACTTTGCTGTCTTTAGTGTATCTTATAATTTCTTTATATTAAATTTACAAAATTAGCCTTCACACACCCACTAAATAACTTCTTAAACTGTAATTTCAGTTAAACCAAGGGATATTATTGTAAAATGCCTCCACAACAGTCGACAACTGTAAAACTCCATCAGTTAATTTTAGTTTCCCTTTACCCTCATGTACATTTTTATTATCTCTTCCACATTTGCTAAAATGACTTTTTAATAACATCTTTTCTAACCCACCTACTCTCCCTACTATGAACATTTCACTCTCTCTCTCTCTCTCTCTCTCTCGCTCGCTCTCTCTTCTCTTATTTTTCATTTACATTTTCTTGCTATTTCGGGTTTATTTTAACACTATTGATAAGTGACTGTATAAGGGTGAGATGATTCTTTTGAAACACAAAGGCTACTGCTGTTTTTGTTGGATGAATGTATTAAAAATACTAGATGGCCCACAAGAAAAAGTACATGAACCGGTAGAATTTTTGGTGCAGCTTGTAAAAGGCTTAATCAATGAAGCGCAATTATTACATGCATGCATGGCCTTGGAGCCAATTTTAAGTATACAAGTGGTCTTTATCTGATTTTCTTTTATCCCATTATTTTTCCTCACTGAAGTAAATAAAATTTTTATTTAAGCATATAGTTCGTTCACCCTTTTCCCTGACATCTTTTCAATTACGATCAAGACTCTCTAATTTATATCACGAAGTGACTAATTAACAAATATGCAAACGATCGACGTCCAGAATATCCATTTTCAAGCCACTTGATTCCCGAGACAAAATTGATAAGAGCTAATTTTTTCACTATTGCATTAGTTTAAGTCTTCCACAGTTAAAAGGTGTTTACAATTTAGTTCGATCTGCTTCAAGATTTAAGGATCGAACCGTATTTAAAATGATTTAGTTAAAAATCCTAAAAAAACTAAATTGTTTTTAACAATTCAATTCAAGAATCTAAATTGAACCACTTTAGATGCCACTCAACATGACTCAGTTTTGTTTGGTTCAAATCACTTTAAAAGCACCTAATGATTCTATTACATTTTACAATCCACAGTACACATCTTCTAATACCTCATATAAATGAAATGTGAATATAATCCCATATGGATAGTAGAAGATGTTGAGTAACTGTATATAAGATCAATTAGTGAATAATATGTTAATAACTAGCTAAAAACTTTTGGATCAAGTAAACAAAATAGACCTATTGGTACTTATTAACTTAATTCTTAACTACTTTTAGCATAAAGTGTTATGAATGGCATTAGACCCAACCCTCTGCTAGCAAGACCTAGTTGTAGGAGTGAACAAATGGGGGGAAAAGTTTGGACTTGATTGTAAGGTTTTGAGACGAAGTGATTACGCGTTTAAGGAGAGAAGCTTGTGGTATTCCACATGAATAGAATGTAAATTATATCAACACTAGTTAGAAATTTTAGGACTAAGTGAGCAAAATGAGCCTATTAGTATTTATTAATTTAGTTATGAACTACTTTTAGTTTGACGCATTATACATCTATTTTTTACTTTTATAAATTAACACAATTCAAGTAAAAAAAAAAGAGATTAATAGGTAAACTATAACGACAATTATGCTTGTCTAAAGATATAGATATTAATTCTCCTAAAACAAGCTCACTTTGCTACTCAACCCATCTTATATAAATTTCCTGCTAGATTATCCATATTATTTAGTAATTAATAAGTAAGTTAAGAGGAAAAAAGGACTGTATATGTAGAACGTTGTAGAGAAACTGAAAGACAAAAGCGAGACTATGAATTGTGAGGAATTGACATAGGCTATTAGATGAGGGTGAAGTTAGTGAAGGTGTGAACTAAGAGTGAGAGTTTAATTTGACATGAAAGTCAACACGTATTAGAGTAAAATAAGGAGGAGTAAAGGTGTTGAGGATTAGGAGAGTCAATTTCTTATAGTTAAAGATGAGTTTTCTTTTTGACAATAAGGGCTACTAGATTAGAGCCTGCTTGTTGGCATGTAAAAAACAAAACCTGCTATTCGTATATACATACATATATATACATATATGTACATACATATACACAAGCATTTTTCAATAACTAGCAATTCAGTTTGAGTTAATTGATTTGGTTCGAATCAATCATTTGAACTACACGATGACCTAAAAAGAATTATAAAAGAATTTCATATTACGGTTTAGTTTAAATTTTAATTTAGTTTGGTTCAATTCTATAAACCAACATAGTAATAGTTAGTTTAAAATTCAAAACTTCAATTAATCAATTTATTAGGTAAAGATGAAATTGTTACACATTGCAAAATGTAATTAATCAATTTTTTTGCACAACTTGATAAATGGTCATGATTATTCTCTTTTCATAATCGTAACAATTAGTCAAATTTTTAGAGCCTCAAATTTAGTGATTGAATTTCAGCGTTCTTTCTGTTGAATTTGACAAAATATTCCCTGAAAACCCGTCCTTAAGCGAATTGCTTGATCTTATTTAGCATTTTCGGCTGTGCAAGTAATGTTTGGTAAAACAAGGGGCCTTTTTGTTGGGGCCCATTTTGGGCCAACGAAAGATGAAGTAAACGGTACGCTAACTGGAAATGGAATCGTCTATCATGGACACCATTCTTAGTTCTTACACAACAACCATTGGGTAATTTTTAGGAGAGGTTGTACTATGTCCGTTATTTATTTTGATGGAATTGATCTTGTTTTTCATTTTATTATTTATTTTCATGATTCAAATCTAAATTATTAAATTTATAAATTATTTAATGGTTTGAATTTAAAAGTGATCAAATCAAAAGTAAAAATGATGACAGTATCAATCCTATAAAAATAAAAGATAAGATCCTAAAAAAATCTCATCTTTACACTTTTTTTGATATAAAAATAAAAAGGTTTATATTTTCATTTCTATAGGACATTAAAATTATATAAAATTACTACAGCTAGTAAACTTGAAAACATATGTACAGAAAAACCATGACCATTCATCATTTTTTTAAATAATATTTTGATTTTTCTTAGTTAAATTTTTTTAATTAAAAGAAAATTACTTTTGTCTTGTAATTCAACTACTCATGTGATGTACTATAATTAGGAAACTTGACATTGTCAGAGAGCTTGTGTGACGCTGTATTTTAATTTAAAAATAAAATATAATAAGCGTCCAAGAACTATTCGGACTAAACAAAATTTTAAAATGAAATTTATATCGTTAAGAAGCATGTGATATTTACTTCTATTTGAAAATAAAATTTAAAATAACTCTAGATTTTCTAACCAGTAAAATTTTGAAATGATTATAACTCACAAATAGAATATTGTTTGAGTTTGAAATGCAAATTTTCAAACTCATTAAATAATATAGCCACATATAGTATAAGAATTTCATTAAATAGTATCATTAAATAAAAAATGAAAAGCCAATTCGTTATAAATTAACGAGTGATCGGAATTTCTTTCCATACTTTCAATTTTTATTATTTTTTATCAGTTGCTTACAATTTTAATGTCTTATAGCAAAAGAAAAATCAACATAAACTTTTTTTTCAACTGTCCACCTTATTGTCTCTCTCCTCCATGGGTAATGACATGTCAAGTATGCACCATATCTGAAAAATTAATCGCTATTAATTTCTCTTCTTCTTTTTTTTTCCTAACTCACTTCCTTTTTGTTTGTGAGTTTCGGAAATACCCCATTCATTGGTCCAATATTTACATCTATGAATTCAACGCGAAGATACTTAAATGTAAATAAAACTAAACAACATATACTAGAATGCAGAAAATCCAAATAAAGTTTAACACCAGATTGATAAACATTAAAAGTATATAACTCACATATGAACCTCCAATTTCTAAAATCATCAGTAAAATATAAGGATATCTTTCGTTAGCAAAACTCATCTTTTTTGTACATAGAGTCTTAACTTCAAAAGTTGGAAAACTTTTTGTGCAAAAGAACTCTTGTTCCACTACCCAATTAAAAGGTGAAAATTAACCTATAAAATCTGGAAAGTGATTTGAATAGATTTTACTAAATTGTTTGAAATTTTTCCATTCTTCTTGTCTTGCAAAGAATTTATTACAGGCATACTTATGATTGTGAATGTGGAATAAAGTAAATATAATAAAAAAATTCTGCAGAAAATAGAAAGAGTGGGGACAAAAAGATAAGTATATATAAAGAAATTTGATTGTCCTTATCTATTCCCCTCACTTCATGCCCTTCTAATATTATTTTGAAGTTAACTCCTTTTAATACCACATAGATTTTACAACATTTCTTCTTAAGATATCACCTTCTACTACAATGTAAAAGTTTCCTATGTGCAGCTATATTAAGAATTGTGCAATAATAATATTACAATGAATAACTCCTTAATGGATATGAATTATTACTCGTTGTATTTTGCCCAAAAGAATACTATTGGTCTTGTAACCAATGCAAGATATCACAAGATAGATTATGTTCAAAACGTGACGCAAATTTGTCTAAAAAGCTTTTGTAGTTATGTATAAGTCTCGAACTTGCTTATGTGTCTTGTGTTTATGGTACGTGTACTATCTTGAAAAAATCATGATCATCTCCTTAAATAGACTTCTTTGGAAACGTAAAATGGATCTTATTCGATATTACATAGAATCTTTAAAAAAATTTGTCTCGTTACAGTATTAATTCAAACAATTTTCCTTTAAAATTTTCCCTAATTGTGTTTTTTCATCAAACTAATGTTACCCTTGGACTCAATTATTGTGCGAAATGAATTCAGTAAACAAAAATCAGTAAACCCTTCTATTTAAGATGAGGCCTACAATCGCTCTATCGAAATGATAAAAATCTCCAAAAAACAGTTTACAAAATTCTTAATTTTACTGAATTAGATGAATAGATGTTTACAATTACATGAATAATTATTTATACTACCAAGTAAAACTCTATGTCTAACTAATATCTAATTAATTATCTAACTGCTAATATGAAGGCCACTAATGATATCTAACTACTAATACTTAAAGAAAACCAATAACTCACAAATGTTTTCCTAATATTTTAGGACATAACAAATAACCTTTGGACGAAAATAATTGCCTTGTCATTAAAAATCTATTTCGATAAGAAAAAAGATCTTGTTAGTTTAGATGCCATCTTGATGAACAACTATCACCTATACTAGAAGATATATTTTGAAGGATCACTTTCATTTTCAAACAAACGGAGCTTTAATAAATCCATATATTTCCTTTTCAAAATTCATTTAAATAATTTTCTAAAATCATATTTTAGATTTCAAAAGAAGATTATTCATCATATTCGCGTGTCTGGATTTTTTGATAAAGTTTCCAAGTATAACCGCAGAACTTACGCGTGATCGAAGAAGCAGAACTTGTAATAAGTGTTTGCCTAGTTTTGTGAATAATAAGTACTTTAAAAGATTAATTATTTCTTATTGTGAGGTGGGTCTTCAAATGAAATTTTGCTTGTGAATTTACTGTCGAACGTTTAGTTGAACGTTATTAGTAATCAAAGACGATGTTTTCATTATTGAAATCGGAAATAAGATTTTTACAATCTATCTTTGAAAAAATCATTAAAGATAAATGTAAATTCAGACGCATGCGCATTAATTTTCATTTCAGTCAAACAAAATTGGTTCATTATAGAAGCTATACATTTTATCCAAAAATCGTAAGCACATACGTTTGCTTTTGGCCAAGGGTAAATGTGACCTTTAATAACTTGAACTTTATCTATTTTGCTATTAATTATTGGAAGTTTAGAAAGATTAATTTGGTACTTAAATGTTATCTATTTTGACAATTAAACACTTGAATCTTTTTAATTTTTGTAACTAACTATCTAAACTTTATCCAACTTTATAATTAAGATCCAGTAACTATAAATGATCTTAAAAACTTTATAGGTATTAAATTGACATTTTTAAATTGTAGGTAATAAATTGCAAAAATAAATAACATTCCAGTGTTAAATGTCACATTAACCCCAAAAGTTAATCCTTCGTTCGAATTGTGTTAGCTTTTCTACAAGTGTATTTTGGCATCTGGCATCTATCTCTAAATTGAAAGGCAAACTCAGCCCAACAAGAAATAAAATAAAATAAGCCAACTTAAGGGCAATCATATGCATATACTGTTGGTTTTTAAGTGCGTATTTTTTTCTTAAAAAAAAATATAAGTATATTTATCTTAGTTTTCATCACTTGAAAATATATGTTATCTAGAATTGACAATTTATGTTATCGTGCCGTGTCTCATTTCCTTGTTTAAACGAAGAAAACCTAAACCCATTACATGATCGGTCTATTAATTGTATATGAGAACTTAAATTCGTGACTTAACGTGTTTTGTGTCAAGATTAAACCTATTTATATTGAGGCTAAGGATTCATGCTACTGTGTTGTATTTCATTTATTTTATGTTTGATATCGTTTATCGATTAAAAAGTTATAATTAAATTTATAAAATATTTATATATATAAAGAGAAACGAATGATAATAATATTTAAAATTTACAAAAACAAATAACATAGTATCTTCATATTTAATAAAAAATTACAACTTAAATAAAAGTTTTTAATAAAGCAAAATCTTATCAAGTATTAAAAGATCCAAAAATTTAAGTTATATAACATCATTAAATTTAGTAAAAGCATTGATTAAATGGATATTAATATTATTATTAATTTTGATTTTCAAATTTATCATATTATTTCTTATATTTAAAAAAAAAGATAGTTAAAGAATTTACAAACAAGTTTATAATTTTCTTCTTATTTAAACTATAATGCAGCAATATATATATATATATATAACATTATTAAATTTGAGTTACATAACAAGATTAAGTAAAATCATGACTTAAATGGATATAGTATTATTACTAATATTAATTTCTAAATTTATGACATTATCTATAATATTTTCAAGAGAGACAGCAAAAAAATCTATACATAAGTTTCTAATTTTTTACCCATTTAAGCTACAATGTAGTAAGAAGAATACATAATAAAAAATATCACATACCTTTAATTAAGATTTTTAATTTAGAAAGAAATTATTTATACAATAAAATATAAATATAAAAAAATATGTAATGTATCTTGTATTTTGTGTCCAAGTATTAAAAACTTAACCTAAACCTAAACATAAACATAAATTCAATCGTATTAAAATAAGTTTGATTTGTTTATATCTTATGTTAAATTTTTTTATACACTAATAGGTTTAAATTATATCATGATATTTCTAGATTTCAAATTACCGGTCTTAGTTATCTATTTGTACCTAATAGCAAACGCGTGTTTTCCTCATTCTAATTGTTTTATTTACGTATTTGTAAACCTAACAACAAAAGCTACTTAAACTATAAATTAAACATGTTAGCACAGGAACATTTCAGGTTGTACACAATATATTCACACAGAACAGTTGGGACGAGCTTTCTGTTCTTCCAGAAGAAGCAACAAAAATAGACAGGTTTTGGGATTGACGTTGCTTGCAGCCATTCCTCTTGGAAGCATGCGAGGCACGCAGATTTAAATACGGGACTGCGGATATAGAGACAAAAATTCAATAATCCACACATTTCTGTACAATGATTCAAACAAGATCCATAAAAAATAATATATAATGGTATTTGAATCCTTTCAATTTTTTATTTTATAATTTCTCTTAATTTACGAATTAATAGTTGGTATTATTTAATTTTTTAAATACATAATAATATTAGCATAATGTCATTTTATTCTTTTTAATTATAAACATTGATTACATTTGGCAACAGTTTAACGAGATAAATTAAGAAAAAATATATATAGAGATGATATATAGGGTTCAATAAAATAATGAGAAAATAGTCACAAGCACCAAGTGGGTACATTCCATGAGGCTCCACACGTTTTTTTAACCTTCCCCGAAGACAAAACAAAATATAATGTTTGCATGATTTACGTTGAAGTTTCTTGTTATTACTTGATGTCGGCGACTCCTATGGTGATCGAAAGGTTACATTACCATAAGTAAAAATCAATGTTCAGTCCCCACGAAAAATTTTTCGTCATCATAAGTAATTTTGGACATCGTTACTTCTCATATCTTGGATGTCTTAAAGATTTCTATATTTAGATATCCTTCAATGGGTAGAAGCAATGCAACGTAAGAAGTAATCCGTTCATAAAATTTAAATGGGTTCCATCTTTATAAGGTGTATTTTTAAAAGAAAATTCATATAGAAGTTGTATTTTTCATTATGTGTGCCTTTTCCAAAAAGATCCTCCTACTAAAATGTTTGCTTCCCTTTGAAAACTTCTTTTTACAATTTGAAATTTACTTAACTGATTAGCATACCAAAGTGAGTAACAAACATTTAAACAAGGAAAATATCTCTAAAAAAATCACTTAAAATTTGAAAAATAATAAGTTGTTCTCTTTTCATATAACTCACTTAAAAGTATCTTCTGATTGTTGAATTTTGGATACTTAGAAGTCGGATTTCAAGACTAAATATCTTGTGAGTAAAGAATTTTAATTGGATTTGAAGCATCATCACTTCCCCCACCCCTTTTCTTTACGACTTCTGATGGTTTTGGGCCAATCTTGACTTAGTCCAAATTTCTTATGCAATACGATTCTAATAAGTCAATAATTTCTAGAAGTATCTCAACTTTAAGGATTAATTTTAACCTAAAAATCGTAATCAATAAAATTAGAAGCACCTTAATTTTTTTGTTAGTTTAATTCCAAATTTTTGGTTGATTCCAATTGGAAATTAGTGCCATGAAATTTATTCACTCCTTTTCATCACAAACATCTAGAATATCTAACTCTAAACCACTCAGTAAAATCCATTCCTTTCCTTTGGACATTGCCTAAATTATCCTACGTATCTAATAATCACTCGTTCTTAAGCAAAAAAAAACTTCTTAACAAACATTTAGCACATATTCCCCTAAGAACTGATCGAGTTAGTAGTAGATTAAGATATTAGGTGTATGTCTTTTTTCTTAAGGAACTTAAAGAATTTTTTGGGCTTAAGATCATCACCAAACCCTTACACTTTATTGAAGGGGATTCTAGCCTTAAGCCCATTAGGCCGCGAGGTGATCTAAAGTATTCACAATCCGACCTTTTTTACCTAAGCCCCAACTTAATTTATTAGTCAAACTTCATGTAAAAAGCCTTGGGGCACCAAAGAAAGAGTGCACGGATTAGCATAAGTGGTCTAAAGGTAAGACCTTAGGCACTTTGGGAAGGATCTTATGCAATTGAAGGTAGTCTTGTTCCCTTAGCCTAACTTAAGGTCACCTAACTACTCAACATTCAAATTCTAACATGGGAATGAATAGTAAGGAGGTTACTGCACCAATAACCATCTAATACCTACCCTACCCACCACCACTACCACTACCCCATATCCTTAAGAATAAGGGAACAGTCCATAGCAAAATTCCTCTATGTGATAAATGTATCAATTGCAGTTACCAAGATAGTTATTAACAGTTGTCTATAAATAGAGCTTGACATCCAATAGTAAGTTCCTACGGACACCTTATAAATTTTCTTTACCTATCCCTTTATATACACAAATTCTTATTTAGGTATCGAAGTAACTATATCAAAGTTACCCCGACATTCTCATAGCTTAATTTCCCTTATTTTTGCAAACTATAAATACTTCCAAAAGCCCAAGCTAGTTTGTTCAATTTCAGATGTCAACACATTTTAAACATTTTGATAAATTTGAGGAGGTGATCTTTTGCACTCCCTTATTTGTCATTAAACTTCATGAACTTATGACATATGTAACTCTTAGGATATGACTTATCTACTTTACTTTGTTGGTATTAGAGCTTTTAAGGTTCAAGATTCCAATAGAAATTACATTTATACTTGCTTTAGATATTTTTCTAAGTCTTTATTTATGGCATATGACAACTACAAGTGAGATACTAGCTCTTACTTAGAAAGCAAGTGTAATGTTGCCTGGTACGCTTACTTGCCATAAGACTTGCAAGTTACATCTAGAAAATGAAGAACCTTAAAGTGAGTCCTTGCATCCAAAGGAAGTGGCACCTGATCAGTGAGGGTTAGAGGTATATAGGTTCTTTTCATGCCATCTTCTTATAGTATACCTTCCTTTTCTACATGTACCTAGTTAGTTCAAACCTAATGAATGACCTATAGTACAACAATCTTAGGTAACAATCTAGGTGCTTGTATGGCCAAACATGGCTTCACAACAACTGTATTTATTATAGGTAGCAACTTCATAAATGTTCTTAAGAATTGGTTGAGAACTCAAGTTTTCTCTTGCATAAAATGCATCATGAACAACATTTTAAAAGGATTATCTTGCACTGCCTTAGGCATGATAATGTCTTCTAATGTTAGAGGATTCTTCTTAACGATGTCAAGATTTATCTTATGCTTTAAAAAGATTCCCTCCTATTCAACTTCTTTCTTGCGGGTTCCATTGAAATCAAGTTCTTCTCTTCCCAATGGAGTTACCAAAAATATGTTGGGGTGATGTCACTAATGGTTCACTACATGCATTTCACATGATGCTATGTTTCAAATAACTCCGAAGAAACCTTAATCTTATGACATGTGAAAAGACGTGATTGGACAAAGGCATAGAGGAACAGGCTATCTCAACAACTTACTAGTGGATGTGATAAATGAATACTCTTAAGTGTTTTGAGCATTCTTCTTCAGATCAATGGTTTGATATTTAAGTAGAAGATCGCAACAATAAAAAGGTATTTGTATGAAGCTTCTAAATGTTATGTCAAATGAGGAAAAGGAAGCACCTATTTATAGAGTTTAGAACTCATCCTCAATGACTAGATGACTCCATAGATCAACTAACGAAATGAGTCTTTTATGATATCTATTGGATCATTCTATTGATCAATTGACAAGATGCATCCATCATTAATTTATAACTCCTATTTAGGCTTTGATATATATATATATATATATATATATATATGTAATTCTTTGTTAAGCTTCTTATAGCCTAAGCCCGTAAACAAGCCTATCAAGTGTGCAAATTTACTAAGGGCCAAGAGAAGTTACAGGCCATCCTTATTTAGAGTTTTTCAAGTAAAATCTCCTTAAAACATCCATAAATAAAGGAGCTAACTCTTTAAGCCTACTGCTTGCCCATAAAGTTGATCATATGACATAAATCTAAGCTAACCCCTTATGAAATAAGCTCTCTAGAAGATGTACTATAATTATAATAATTCGATGATATATTTTTTTCAAATAGTTTCAAGATTAACTAAAATAAGATAACCCTAGCTCATTGTTCGCATAACTATGTATAGAATTGTGCACCGGTTTAACTTGGCTCGAAACCAACCTTGAACCGCTAGTTTATGAGTCGAAAAGGGAGTAAACTGAGCTCGGCCTTTAAGGAGGAAGGCCTAGGCCGATTCGCCTAAATTGGTGATTTAAGGGCCAGTTTAATGGCCCTTCAATCATTCTTGAACCATTGGTTTGGAATTTTTTTTCTTTTTCCAAAATTTCCTTAAAAATTGTAGATAATTTGTAAATTATTCATATATTTTTTTCCAATGAAATATAAAACTTTATGTTATTACTTTGAATAAAAAATTTTATTTTTGGTTCAATTTTTTTGTGATACCAAAATAATTTGTTTGGATCGCATGATGTATTATAGTGTATTATATAGTATATAGTATATTATATATAGTATGTTTGCATTATATATATATTATATTATATTTTTTTTAATATTTAAGATTGGCTTAACACTGAATCATTGATTTAAACTACCAGTTCAATGGTAGTTGGGCCCAACGATTTAATGGCCTACCAATCCATCGGTTCAATATTAAGGCTCGATTGTTTATTAGGCGAGAGCAAGCAAATTCACAGTTTGAAACAAACCCATGCATAAGTCTAACCATACATCTATCCCTTAAACATTATGAAGTGGAAATGATTAACATAAAGTGCAGTATTATAGTGTGAAAGGGAAAGTAACAAGAAAAGCATACACAATTAGCACTCTAATAGAAGAGAGAGCGAGGGAGATAAAAGAACTAACAATAGGATAAAAGCACACCTAAGTGCTTGAGATTTGAGCAATTTAGTATCTATTGGTTCATTCTTATACAATTTAGTGCATATTCTTTGCGAACATGGTTCAACAAATGTCTTCTTTAGGTACTAGATTATAAAAAAAGAAACTTTATACATTATATTGTTCAAACCCTAACAGACGTGCACTAGATGTACCATTCCCATGACAACCAAGGGGGTTGAAAGCTGAAGGAATAGTATTAAGGGAGATAACCTCGCCATACATTCTATGAACCGGATGAGTGGAGATGTAAGGTTTTTAATGTAATGAATGGAGCTAAATGTTTTCACATTTTTATTTGGATAGCATCAACAACTAGCAACTTACATAGAAAATATAACACAAATATCATGATAAATACCATGTACATTCCCGAACTTTTCGTGTTATTACAGTTTAACATCTGAATTTTAAGAAATGTTAATCAATTAATGCCTCCATTATTAACGCGATGGACATTACACTAGCTTTCAAAGTCTGGAATTATAAAATCAAAAGGTTTAGGTATTAACTTGCTAAACATTGGCAATCAATCATAACTCAAGTAGATTTATCCTCGGGAAGATTACTATATATTTCTTTGCTAATGAATCAAGAGTTAAGCTAATTAATCTGCAGATATGTTCCCCGAACAGGAGCACGACATGCATGGAGAAAGATATACATACATACACACATACACACATATATATATATGCCCCCAAGGGCACGTCCGAGAGAAGCGTTTAGACTTTGAGGCACTTGAAAACAAAAGTCTCGCAATTTGACCTATGTTTCGCTTCTCAAATGCTATATACTTCGAGGATTCCAAGAGAGCACGTGTGTGCATGTTTGAGATGTTCCATGAAACTACATGTCCGTGTTCTGTTGTGAGAATTGAGAACATTTGCCTCTGGTTTCGATAACCGGCCAGCCATCTATAATAAAAGCTTCCTTCGCAAAGTTAGTCCTCTTGCTTTTGGACCCATCCGGCTTTCACAGTAAAGTGGCTTCTGAAACCAAGTACGGGCCATTCACTCAAGATAGAGATAACTGTGAACAACAAAACAATTAAATTAAATTCGCTTGTACTTGAAAGAAGTAGAAAAGTCTTTTATCTCTTTGTTTTTAAGTGCCTTCTAGCTCTCTATACGATGATTGGTAATTACCCATGTCCATACAATGGAAGAGAGAACGGACGTTAGGTTTAAATTTAAATAGAAGGTGGAAGTTCTTAGTAATATAGAAAGGATGTAAATATTATTAAAACTAAAGCAAATGTGTGTGTTGACTGGATTGTAACCCAAGGTAGGTTAAAGATGTGTTGCAGTTTTAGAGTTTCCAAAACCCATCTCAATTACCGTATCTTCTTTCTATAGTCTGAGTTTTCACCCCCATTGACTCGGTTATCTTAACAAATCTTCTTTGACAAGGGTGGAAAAAAAAAAAAAAAGCAAATAGAGTATATTTGTTATATATTGCTAATAGTGCTTGTGCAATATCAGAACATCTAACAAAATTATAATAGCGAATTAAAGATATTTACTAAAATTTTTTATTTCTCAAACTTGAATCCAAACATTCACCTTTTGGTGTTCGTAATTTTTCTTATCTATATTATAAAACCAAAACCCACTATTTGATTGCAAATATTTCATAATCCAGTTTTCTATCTATTTATTCAGCAAAAAAAATGACTATTTATGTTTACACTTATTACATACTTTAACTAATAGTTAAGATTTAATTGATAGTTTTTATTTATGTAACCTTCTATATAAAAGATATCGCACATTAAGTAATCGACAAATGCACCGTAGGTATGTGCTGCCCCTGATTATTGTGAAATGGGAAGACACTTATTTATATGAATAATATAGAACTTCGTTTTAAAGGATTCAATTGCTTTAGTGGTCGTTATTGGCGCCCTCACTAGTTTTTCCCCCCCTAATGATTACAAAAAGGACGGGGGCTTCAAACTTATACTATTGTTGTAGAGGACAGCATTGATGTCATATGGAGTATAAAAGCTTTGGCTCCACCGGTTAGTCTTGCAAGCGCGTATTATAACTTCGAATTTTGGAAGATGCTATATTATGACCATCAAACCATGTGAGATCAGGATGGATCCACATAACTCATAAAGATGACCACCGGCCTTGTTGTCTAATTACTTGTTTATGTGAATACTTAACTTTGATTTAACACCCTTAGTCGCGTCCAAGAGACATAAATCCATCAATTTTTAGTAATCAAATATATAAGTACTAAATTCCAGTCCACATTAACGTAAGGATTCCTTTAACAAAATGTTCCTCCCCCACTTGTTAAAAACCTGAAAAGGAAATTTTCCATGTTCTTTCAAAATTGAGCGCACATTTTATAGTAAAGAATATGTATGAAAAGGTAAAAATTTTCTTTATTTAACTTTTTAACAGCGTTTCTAAGGTAGTATTAATATTATTTTTGAAATAATTCTTTATTTACTGTCCAAATGCCACTTTTCCGATACTAACATGACTCAACTTGCTTGTTTTACCTGAATTCTGTTCTAATATAGTATTAATTGTATCTTTGCACAGATTGAAACTATCACATGGCAGATATGTGAAAAAACTAAGGCAAATGTATTTTGAAGGTATGAATACTGATTTTTTAACAAAATGAATTAGATACAAATTTTAACTATGCATGAAGTCTGTTTATTTATTGTTGGGAAATTATGTAGTTATTGTTAACTGTATAATTACCTAACAATAATCACTGCTCATCAGTGCAAGCCACTGTAGCCCTAGGTTTATTCACGAAGTACTACTGGTAACTGTAGGACATTCTTGCATTTCCAAATTGCAGGAGTCCATGTACATGTCCATGCCATACACAACCATCAATGCATTGGGGATGCCAGTGCCCTGCCAGGCCAGGAGCACGAAAGTGATATTAGAGGCACGTTGGACAGCCCAGTAGGCGACACGTTTGGGGTTGGCATCAGTACAAGAGCCGGGTCTCCTGGGTACGTAATCTGTGGATGGTGCGAAAATGATGGTTGAAAAATCCACTGCATGCCTTCCATAAATGCATGTCGTCAGTCAGTCCTCCTTCCCTTTTTCTCTCCCCCTCGTCCATCTTCTTGCATTATTCACGTTGGAGCAGACGATCATAATAGGTGCATAAAAAATGATAGCATACTTACATTTGCTGTATGTATAGTATTGGATTTTTTTTTTCTTTTCATATAGATTTTGTATACGACAACTATCAAGTTGAAAAAAAAAAAAGTATCTTTCCTTTTCAACTTTGGACTATGAAATTGTAGTCAAGGTTTATACATAACTATCTAAGTATAATGTTAGTATACATAAACGTTGTGGAATAAAATGGATTGGTATGAAATAGAATGAAATAACAAACAAAAATATGACTAACCTATTGTGATGTTTGGAAATGTCCCCAAATCATTGATTGCATTGGATTATTATGTTCAGTTGTAACAAATTTGGAATAGAGTCTATATGAACATCTATGAAAAATGCCAATAATTTACTTCATAAGTGGTAGATTAAAAGTTATTTAGGTAAATTTCCATTAAAAAGAGAAAGACAGAGTCATGGTTCCACCATTTTAAAAACAAAATCGAATTTCTCTTTAAAATTGAAATCTATTCCAAATTTCTAAAAATACTCTCAAACATAAGAAATGAAATAAAATCCACGTTCGCGATTCTATTCCCATTTTATTTCTAAGTACCAAGCTTGTTATTATTTCCTTTCAAGGGAAATAGATTAATTTGATAATTTTTCATGTTACTTGCCACAACAATATAGAGACAAGTGTTGGTTTTATTAAAGGATTATATCTATGCTAATAGGTTGTATTGTGTTCTAATACAAGTGTGTTTATCTCCATAATACAACTCAATAAATAATTGTGCTTGAAAAACAAAATCCATGAACTAACCGGTTAAGAAAAAGTATTTTATATCCTGGCAGAACCCGAAAATCTTAAAATAAATCCATAACATAATTATCAAGTGTCCCAAAAAAAAAAAAAAGCTATAAAACAATAGAAGCATTGGTTAAATTAAAATCTTCAAAAACAAATTAATTCTTTATCAAACTAAAGTTTAATTAAAAATAAGAATATTTATTATCTGTCGGATGCGTCGCTCGACTAAATTGAGCCATAACATGGTTAAGTATTTGTATCAATGACCAATTTCATCACATTTCTATTAGCTCTTCAAAGAAACTGCAAAAGAATCTACACAAAAATATTATTAATTTGCCGAAAAGATCAATGAAAGTAATTTCTTGCACTATTCTCCATAAAGCCAATCTTTTCTTCGTAAAGGCAATTCCAAATTTTCTGTCTCCAATGAATTTTCTCATTAAATGACTCTTTTATTAATTTACATCATCGTTATATTGAGTCAGGCAAAGACTACTCATAGATAAGCTAAAAGGAAAAAAGAAAAGAAAACGTCATTATCAATTACCATATTTAAATATAATTTCAGACTTAAAAATAAAGTCTCTTCAAAATCGAAAGGAACAGAAGTCTCGATCAACCTAAAACATACACAAGCAATCATAAACCAATAAAACTTTTCATCAAATTAAATCTATAAACATCACAAAAATGGTTAATAATTTATACACTAAAGCATCAGATTGATCCACATTAAACAAGTTTACAAACAATATTGATATCAAACTAAGCTCAAATGAATTTATAAATAAGTATAAATCATTCATTGTAGTTTCATTTCTAGAAAGGCGGATTATGTCCCCAATAAGTAGCCCCTATTATCATTTTAATCAAATTTAATGATAAATTACAAATATATCCCTTCATAGCTGTTTCATGTTTACTTTTCTCCAGTCTTGAAAATTGATCACCTAAACTGCTAAATTTTCAAAGAAAGTACTTTTAATCCCCTACGTAACAATTTTACACTTGAAAAAAAAAAATAGAAGATTAAAGAAAACATTAAGTAGTGGTAAAAAATAATAAAAGATTGAAGAGAGCATTAAGTATAATATATTGTACGAAAAGTAAACAATAAAAAAGATAAAAGGAATTCCTGTCCGCGTTTTGTTGAAGGCAAAGGCAATGTCCCACACTTCCAATAAATTTGGTTAGTCAATGACAGTCAACAATTGTCAATTCCTGTCTTCACTTTCTGGTTGTATCTTTACGCTGTCCTTTCGAGTGCTAGTGAAGTACAGAGATACGCTTACTTCTTTGTTGATAGTAATGGAAGCCAATATGAATTCAATCCAAATAAACAAACTTTAAATAAATTCACATTGTCGTTTTTAGGTTTTACCGGTAGTGATTGGGAGAAGATTATGTTTTTATGCAAATACAAAAGCCTGCAAAACAGAAGGTTGTTAAGGGGCAGTAGAAGTTGTCGGTGTACCTATTCCAATACTTAAATCAATAAGAGGTCTTGAAAAATATGAATGCTAAAGAATAAAGAAAGGGTCCAAGGGCGCAAAGTGTAAAATATTTTACTATTGGATGATGGCCTTATATTTATAAAGAAGTTAAGCCAGTAGTTGGGGAATAGTTAGTCACTTCCATAAGTATGAAAGAGTGGGCGTATGGCAAAACATAGTCTAAAAGATTAAGAAGTGCTTGTTAACCTAGTCCTTTAGCCTTATCTAGAGACTTATAATTGTTAGAGAGTTGCTTCAATTGGGTATGCCAAACTTTAGGCTTAAGTCAAGACATGCCATGTTTGCAGGAATGAGCCTGAGTAGTTCGAGTTGAGCTTGAGTCCAAAGGACCCTATTAACACTTGCCCCCTCCCCCCTAATCTCATTGCTGTAGTGAAGGAAGGAGAGGGGAGAATGGACTTCTTAGGAGTGGTCGATCTAGTCAGGTAAGAGTTCGAGACAAAGATGCCCCAGCTTTAAAGAAGCCAATGAGGAGGTATTCGACTTGCCATGAACTTGAAGTGGAGGTACCCTAGTTGTGATGAAGCCAAAGTGAAGCGGTTTGATAGGCATACTGAATTCGATTAGACTACCCTTCGAGCAAAGGTGCATGAGACCACTCCAAGGTAAGGCACAAAAGCTTTGTCCTCTTAGGTCTGAGCAATGTCTTCC
Organism: Lumnitzera racemosa; assembly: GCA_024138005.1. Lineage (NCBI taxonomy): Eukaryota > Viridiplantae > Streptophyta > Magnoliopsida > Myrtales > Combretaceae > Lumnitzera > Lumnitzera racemosa. The sequence continues at coordinate 15,607,576 of JAMXBC010000006.1, forward strand.
GCTAAGCCGGGATGAGACGTACGCCTTCCAAGCTAAGGTAATGGACCGAAATGGGTGCCGCAAGTCAAGGTGAGAACATTGTGAGAGAAGGTCCAAAGTGTCCTTAGAGTATTAGGCAAGTCTTTTCTCGAAAGTCGAAGGGACCTCGAAGAAACTTTTTGTGAAAGTGACTTTTCAAATCATAACTTTATTGTGCCTGTTTTCAGTACATTTAATGCGACATGACAAGTGTCCTGTTGCAGTACTCAAGCATATAGCTGCATGTGTTTTGTCTTTGAATGTAATTGTTCAATCACAACTAACTCCATGCATCCACATCACAATATCTCAAGGGATTCATGCTGGTATGAATCCCTATAATCGTCGATACGTTTCCCAAGGCTTTCAATATATAAATACCACAATTGCTCTAAAAAACTACTCTTTTTTACATTCTCTTTACTGTAACTAGTTTCTTCCTCTTCAAAACTCTATCAACTTCTCTTTGAAGCTTTTTATCTCTCTTTTCTCTTATCATCATGCTGACCAGTACTAGTGGAACACCTTGAAATGCATTGAAATTTAACCTCACAAACTCTAAGGCCATGAGGAGTGATCCATCCCCCTACACGAAAGGATGAGGTTTACTTACTGGCATAACTCGATATCTCTACTTGGATGGCGGTGGAAGCCTTAGATAAGACAAAGCTTAGCAACACCATCCCTAAGGATGTGCACGTATATGCTCCTTTACTGCATCCCAAAGATTTGTTTGATGCTCTTAGAATAGGTAAGGGCCCAAGCAACTGTATGAGCAGGAGTAAGGCCTATGCCCCTAATTGGATTTTAGGCAACTTTGTCATTAGACCAATCCCTACGTAGATAATGTAACTACCGACCAAGGAGAATAAGGTAGCCCTGCTATTGGGGAGGTGCTTTGTGATGTTCGAGAAGTGTTTGGAGTTTAGGCAACACCTCCCATCGAGTAACTTTGAGAAGAAACTCTTCAACTTTCACTACTATAGTTCGGTACAAGTGCTTCCCAATGAGTGGAGGGTGTTAAAGGAATTTTAAGTATTGTGCGGGTATTTGGTGATTAAAGCTACCCCTAAGCCTTTCAACCGCTTCTATATGTAAAAGAATGTGGGTGGGTAGCCGTACCTCCAACATCATCCATGGAAGTTGTTTGGCAGCCTCATGGACTCTATGAAGGACTTGCAAAATGACTATGTGGTGGTCAAGCTACCTGAAGAGACAGATTTCTAAACGAAGTGGACCAAACTAGGGTTTAGAAGGAGCTTGACTCCAGTAATGCTAAAGCCACAAGGGAGATTCAAGCTTTCATGGCCCTCAAGGACAACTAAGAAATAAATGCAACAAAGACAATGAGGAGGTACTTCCAGTATCTGATCTCCAAGCTCTTCCCTAGCATAAAAAAGCCTATGGTGAAGAAGTGGGCTACCTGAAGAGATAGATTTCTAGATGAGGTAGACCAAAATAGGGTTTAGAAGGAGCTTAACTCCAATGATGCTAAGGCTACAAGGGAGATTAAAGCTTTCATGGCCCTTAAGGACAACCAGGAAATAAATGCAGCAGAGACAATGAGGAGGTACTTCCGGTATCTGTTCTCTGAGCTCTCCCTTAGCATAAAAAGGCTATGGTAAAGAAGTGGGCTAAAGGTATAGGTTCATTTCCTTTATGGACGCCTTCTTCTATTATGCTAGTGTAGAGATGTTTCATCTAACGTCTCCTAATAAAATGGGAGAAGGATCTTCCTTGTTCATACAGGTCATGGTAGAGTTGGTGAGCAATAGTGTTTTGTATTTTGCCTTTCCTTCATTTTCTTTTTCCTTATTGCTCGTTTCAATTCTTTATAAGGAGGAATCTAGCTAAGGGGATTTCCCATCCTTCGGTAGAGGAGCTGATGGGGCATCAGACAACCAGATCACAACTGACCACGAAGGCTTCTGTCCTAAATGGCAAGGCTGTATAACTAAGGTTAGGGGTTGGGGAGACCAGCAGGGTTAAGTTGGTGGCTCTACCTTAGGGGGGTTCTTCTTGGCTCCCAAGCGAACTACTAATTGCCTAGCCTATAGGTGTGGCTCTTCCTTTCACTACCCTCGTCTTTACTCTTGAGCCCATTACTGTAAGGGACGGTCCCACCGATGTCGACAACTCGAATGTCAAGATGTTGCCTCCTCCTATTGGAGAAGAGGAGATGGTTAGGGATACTTTATAGACACCTGATTTTTGCCCCCCTCCATAGGGTTTTAAATTAGAAAAAGTTAAAAAGAATAGAAAATTAAAGAAAACCCCCCCAAAATGAAGAATTTTAGAAAAATAGGAATTTTAGAAAAATTTACAAAAATAGGAAAAAGCACAAAAATAGGAAATTTAGAAAAAATACAAAAGAATGGAAAAATTTGGAAAAGTACATAAAAAATTTGAAAAATAAAAAAATTTAAAAAAATTTTAGAAAATAACATTTTGTTAAAGTAGATTTTTAATTTTAATTTAGGTTTAGAAGTTGGGCCGTTAAATCTGAACTTGATTTAAATTTAGTTCAAGCTAACCAAGTTCATATGTGTAATAATAGCTTAATGATAAAACATATGAACTAAGCGCATAAATTAAGCTAAAGGATGAGGGATCGAAACTTATCCTTTCGCCTTTTTCTTTTTCACATATTGGCACGTTGTGATTCGCTTGGACAACAGACATTCTTTCTCCCCATTTTTTCCTCCCCTTTCCTTATTATTTCCTTCTCTTTCTTTCTTTAAAAAAGAAAAACACAATACATAGGAAAAAAGGAAAACAGTGGGAGGGGATTTTGATTCAAAAAAAAAAAAACAGACACACACAGAACAATGAGGGGAACATTTTGAGGAAAACAAATCCACTCTCTCTCTTTCTCGCCACCATCTCTCTCTCCACTGTCTCTCCCTCTCTCCATTGCACTCTTTCTTCCTCTTAATCGGCTCTGGCTCTCTCCCTCTCACTCTCGGTTCACTCATTCCATCTCTCTCTCGCACACAAAGATCAACGGCGACATACGCACACTAACCCTCTTGGCCATCTCACACTCTCTCCACCATCCGATCTCTGTCTCTCTCTCTAACTCTCCCTCTCTTTCCAATAGACCGGACATGACGTCTCTCTCTCTCTCTAAACCTCTCTCTTAGTCGACTCTTTCCCTCTCTTACCCTCTCACCCACCGAACACACTGCCACAACCACACTTCGACACCATCCGCAACCACCATCGCCGAACCTATGCACATACAAACCTCATCTACTACTACAACCGAAGCCCCACACACCCACTATTGGCCAGCGCACATGACACCACAACTCTATTCTAACACCAGACCTATGTACGTGACCACAACCATTGCAAACTCTCCCACCACCGCGACGAACACCACCAACCACCACGGACGGCCGAGTTAGGCCACAGCGTCGTCCCTAAACCCCCAAAGTGCAATAAATCCGACACAGAGCCACCTTTAACCCCTTCAAAACCCATCGAAGCACTCCAAATCGCCTCCATTCATCAGCCATTTGGTGACCCGACCCATAACCTGCTAATCGACTCGAAGTCCGACTCCAATCCATTACCCGACCCGCGTAAAGATTTAGTATCCAATTTGGTTCGGCCCATCTTTTGTTTTATCTTTTGCTTATTTTAATTTTAATTTTTTTTTGTTGTAATTTATTTATTATTATTGTGCGCTGCCTTGTAATGTAAAGAAAAAGAAAAGGAAAAAGGAAGAAAAACCGAAAAGAAAAAAAAAAGAGAGAAAGGGAATGTAGTTTATTTATTTGTTATTTTACTTAGTCAAATAGATAAAATAAAATAAAAATAATAAAAAATAAAATAAATATAAATAAGTGAATAGAAAGAATAAAGATTGTTATTTCTTTTTATTGTCTAGAAAAACATTTTTTTTCAAAAAATAAATAAAAATAAAATGGATCCTTTCCAAATTAGGGCACTTTAGATTTTCCAAAAATAATCTAATTTAAGATCTTTAGGAATTTTTTTTTAAATGAACTCAAAACTGGTAAAACACATAAATGTAGCAATTTTTCCAAAGTTAAAATTAAATCAACCTACTATGTTTTCGATAAATGAACTACAGAAGTCTAATCCAGAATAGCGGGTACATAGGCACTCATATGTAAGTACGAGGCGACTTAAAATATGAAAAGTTTTATTTTTTTTCCATTTTTAAATATTTACGTGCATTGATCAATTTAGTTGCCTATATTAAAATTAACTATTTTAGAAATTAAAAAAGATATATTTGAAAAGTAAGGTTAAATTTGAAAAGTTAAAAAGTGGTATCCATGTAGGGTTTAATAAATTAATCCCCAAATCTAGTTCTCTAGTTTTCAAAAAGCCGTATTTATAAATTGGTTTTTTAATTGATAGATTAACAACTAATTTATAACCAATCTACGCAATTGGTTATAACTTAACCCCTTTTCCCGACTTCAGTCGGCTGGCAACTCCAAATTTTTACAAGTTAAAAAAAATGGTTTTCTTTAAACCATAGTCGAGAATTAGTATTAAACGAGTAGGGTTTAGTACTGATCGGTTTAAAGAAGAGCTAATTTTAAAAAATGACCGGGAGAGTGAAAAACTAGGCTCGACACACTTCCCTATCCAAAGTTTTCAAGAAGAAGAGGAAGGCTCCTAAAACTTCGAGGGAGGCAATGCTCAGAGCAAAGAAGTAGATGCCTCTAAGGAAAGTACCCTTGAGCCAGGCAACTTAGTACGAGTGGCCAACGACTCATCTTTACAAATGTATAGATGAACTTAGGATGAATTTTTTTACATCCTCAACAAGTTCAATAATAAGAATCAAGCTACTAGGCCTTTGACCTACAGTTGAGCCCGAGACTAGAAGGTTTAACAAGGCAGATTCTTCTATTCCAGTCAATTACTACTGAAGCCGAGTGCTTCTTTGTCGAGTCACTTTGTATGTCGAGCCGAATAACTACCCATCTCTCTGAAGTGTGCTAAGTTGTAGATTACTCACTCACGCTTCAGCTAACCAATGACTCGGCATCTCCCTTATTGAGAAGCCAATGGAGAGAAACCAAACTAATCCTTAGCTAGCCTTGCTCAGATAAGCAACCAAACCATATACTTTTGTCTACATCTTCCAACGGCCTCCCTAATGTATTACAACCATATGTATAAGACTACGCGTAAAATCTACCACATTAATCGTTACTTTTCTTGAATATTCATTTTTACCCTTTATACTACTTCTTTAAGATAATACCCTTTTTGCCTTTTCCATTTTAGGCATGTTGCCCTAAATTCTTGGATAAAAATACTCCTTGTACTTATAATTGTAAATTTGATTAAACATTATTACATTGGACATTTTGTCTCTCGCAAACATTACTTGTTTACACTTATTTAACTCTTATCCTAACCCTTAAGCTAGGGTAGGTAGTGAGTAACCTCATTGAACCATCTCATGTATTATATCAAGTTGTGTCGTGAGTCTCTAGAAGTTCCATTGGTATGTCATATCCATTAGAACTGTTCGTGGGTTTTTGCTTACTTTTCATTTGCATTTATCTTTTTGCACATTCCCCATCACTTCTTTTTCAAGCTTTCGATAAGCTTGGACCCATTTAATGACCGAAATTATCTATTCTTAGTCATGGTCCACAACATCTCAGTATTAGAACGAAGGTTTTTATTTGAGTTGTGGTTTGTGTTTAAAGTTCTGTTTATAATCTATTTTGTGTATGTGAAACAGAGCAAGTTATTGTATTCATTTGATTGTTGTGCTTGTTAGCTATTACTTTTTTCTGGTTTGTGAAAGTGTTTGCTATATTATCTACTTGAAGAGTTTGGGCTTTGAATTTGTAGAGAAAATGACTAACCTAAGCATAAACATTGGTGCTAGAGATGACAACAATGGAGTTGTCCACCATGGGCGACAGTCTTAGGGGAACCCTTAGGAGCACTGACGAGAGACTTAATAAGGTGACTAACCTCCTGGTAAATTTGATCTAAGCTGTTCATGCGTTGGCTTACCGACCCACTAAGGCCATGCAAAACACTCCACAAACTACTTAACTTGTTAGAGGTCAGAACTTAGCTCGACATGTTTAAGATAGAGAAATAGGTGGACGAGTAAGACAAAGGATAGACTTGAGGAAACTAAATGAAGAGGACGAGTAAGAGTATTTTGAAGAAGAACAAGCTTGAGTCCCCAAAGCATCTGACTATCTGAAGCTTTGAATTTTGAGCCTCGATGGATTTAGGAATGCCGATGAATATCTAGAATGGGAGGTAAAAGTGGAGCATATTTTTTACTATTATCATTACATAGATTATGAGAAGGTGAGAACTACTGCTATTGAGCTCTCCAAATATGCCGCCATATGGTGAAAGAATTTCCAAGCTATGAGGAGGCAAGAAGGCTACTAAGAAATTAGAACTTGGCCTGAAATGAAAAGAATACTCAAAAATAGGTTCATGTCAGATACTTATTTGCAAGACATTTTTACTCGGCTTTAAGAGTTGAGACCAGGAGGCTAGACAATTGACGAGTATGTCCAGGAATTTCAAATGTTCATGATCCGATGTGAAGTGGAGGAACCACTAGCACAGACAATCTCTAGGTTCCTTACTGGATTGCTAGGTGATATCCGAGATATTGTGGAGCTCCAATGATTCACAATAATGGATGAAGCCATCTGAATAGCTAAATGAGTAGAAAGGTAGAGAAGAAGCTAAGTATTAACCAAAATGACAACTAGCCGACCCAGACAAGGAAGTCACCGAGCTCAATTAAGTACTAAACCAGCCCCAAAAGGTAGACATCGGAGTCGAGTAAAAAGGCTGACCTAACGATGACATGTCGACCTGAACATATGAGAAGAGGCAAGGATCAGGCAAGAAGATGAGCCATATCAAGTGCTTCAAATACCAAGAGTTCGGACATAAGGCTTCTTAGTGCTCGAACTGAAGGACAATGGTCATCAAGAGAGATGTCTCAAAGCTAGAGGTAGAAAGTACTGACAAGGAACTTAAGGAAGAGGAAAGAAACTGCTGAGAAAGAATTGATTGAAGAGGATGTATTTGCGAACTTAAACTAGTTAATTATGGTTATCCGATGCACAATGAACATGGAACCCTCATGCGAAGAGGAGCATAGAGAGAATTCGTTTCATACCACCTATAAGGTAAATGATCAAGTGTGTGCCCTCATTGTGGATAGTGGAAGTTACACTAATGTGACATCAACCAATCTCATTACAAAATTAAAGTTGCCATCTATTGCACATCCAAGGCTACACAAGTTGCATTAGTTGAGTGAGAAAGGAGCACTACATGTCACTTAGCAAGTACTACTGTCAATCAGTATCAGAAATTACTCTAACCAGATTCTCTACAACATATTACCCATGTACACTTCCCACGTGTTGCTTAATAAACCATGGTTGTTTGATCGAAGAGTTATCCATGATGGATACTAGAACACGTATTCGTTCGAGAAAGATAGTAGGAAGATCACGTTGAACCCAATGCCACCGAGTGAAGTTAATAAACTGCAAGCCAAACTTACTTGCGGATTAAAGAAGGCTTTAGTAATGAGTAGAGTTGAGCTCCAAGAGACCCTCAAAGCTAATACATCGACTCTGATGTTTGTCAGGCACATATTAAGGATTAAGGAGCAAGGTGAACTACCTCACAAAATAAAAGAGTAGTTAGATGAATATATCGACTTATTCCCAGAATAGTTACCTAAAGGGTCACCCCTAATTCGAGGTATAAAGCACTGCATTGAATTACTACCCGACACCATGCTGTTGGATAAGCCTGCCTATTGAATGAGTCCCGAACAAGCTTCTAAACCCGAACAAGCTTCTAAACTCCAACAACAAGTCAATGAGCTGCTATGAAAAGGTTATGTTAAGGAGAATCTCAGCCCTTATGCTATTCCAGCGCTCTTAATGCCAAAAAAGGATAGGACCTAGCGAATGTATGTTCATAGCTAAGCCATGAACAAGATCACAATCAAGTATAGGTATCCCATCTCTAAATTGGAGGACATATTGGATGAGCTAAGTAGAGCTAAGGTCTTCAGCAAGATTGATCTGAAGTCCAACTACCATCAAATTTGCATGAGGCCAAGAGATGCGCGGAAAATGGTGTTCAAGACTTGACATGGATTATATGAATGGATGGTCATGCTCTTGTCCTTGTCAAATGCCCCGAGCACTTTTATGAGACTAATGAATCATGTACTAAGACATCTAATAGGGAAGTGTGTCATGGTATACTTTGACGACATCTTGGTCTACAGTGCCGATATGCCGAGTCATTGTGAACATCTCTATACCGTATTGAATGTCCTCTATGCTAAGAGATTATTCGATAATCTCAAGAAGAGTTGCTTTCACTAGGAGGAAGTAGTATTCTTAAGCTACATGGCAAGTGGAGGAGGCTTACTAGTAGACGAGAAGAAGATCCGAACTCCTATTACCTGTATCGACATAAGAAGTTTCCATGGACTGGCTTCGTTCTACAGAAGATTCATTAAGAATTTCAACACCCTCGCCACACTACTTGCTAAGCTAACAAAAAAGAACACCGACTTTTGATGGGGAGAAAGGGCAGAGAGGAGTTTTGCCTAGATAAAAGAAAGATTAACCTCTACCCCATGTTAATTCTATCTGACTTCAAGAAAATATTTGAGCTGGAATGTCACTCGTTGTCCTAATGCAGGAAGGCAAACCAATTGCCTTCCACAATGAGAAGCTCAGAGGACCTCAGTTAAATTACTCCATGTATAACAAAGAACTCTTAGCGCTGATCCGAGCACTGCAAGTATCGCAACATTATCTACTGCCAAAAGAGTTTGTCATCTATACTGACCATGAGTCCTTGAAGTACCTCCGAAGTCAGACTAAGTTCTCAAAGCGGCAAGTAAGATGGGTTAAATTCCTTAAGGGATTCAATTTTGTAATAAAATGTAAATAAGTGAAGACTAACATAGTTACCAATGCTCTCTTGAGGAGGCATGCACTCCTGACTGAACTACAGACCAGATTGTATGGGTTTATCAGCATCAAGGAACGATATTCCGGGGCATTATATTGATGGAAGGACAATGGACGAGTATCATATGGAGGAAGGATACTTGTTCTGAGGAAGGAAATTATATATGTCGACCTGTTCAATTCAGGAGCTACTGATCAAGGAAACCTACAGCGAAGGACTATCTGAACATTACGAGGAGAAAAGAACATTAGAATTATTAAGTAGTCGATTCTTTTAGCCTAGGATGACGCGAAATATGCACCAACTTGTTAAGAGCTATCCCGTGTGAAAAAGGGCTAAGTGTCAAGCCGAAAAAGGGAAAGCAATGCCTTTACCTGTTCCAACGAAACTATGGACTACGTTGAGCATAGACTTTGTCTTTGAATTACCACGAACTGCCTGAAGCAAAGATTCTGTAATGGTTGTCATAGATTGATTCAGTAAGATAGCGCACTTTATGCCTTGTGCCAAAACCAACGATGCTTCATCTCTTGCTTCTCTTTTCTTACAGGAGATTATATGGTTACACAATATACCAAGAAGTGTAGTCTCTAACAAAGACCTAAAGTTCTTAAACCATTTCTGGAGGGGATTGTGGCGATGAATGGGGACCAAACTACTATTCAGTACTCCCTGCTACCCCCAAACTGACAGCCAAACAAAGGTGGTTAATCTTACTTTAGGCTCATTACTCCGAGCTACAGTAGGCAAGAACTTAGCCAATTGGAACGTTTTCTTACCAGTGATCGAATTCACTTACAACCGAATAGTGCATAATACCACCAAGTAGACCCCTTTTGAGGCAACCTATGGTTTCAATCCCGAGTTACCCCTCGATTACACCCCTATACCTGTGCTCATACAAGAAGACCTAGACATAATAGCCAGAGCATAATCCCTTCATCACATTTATTACAAATTCACTCAGCACATCAACCAAGCTACCAAAAGAATGCGAGAGAAGGCTAAAGGTAAGATGGATAAACAGTTCCAACTAAGAGACTTAGTATAGCTGCACCTAAGCAAAGAGAGGTTTCCAAGCAAGAAGAGAAAAAAACTATCCCCAAGGGCTGAAAGACCTTTCAGAATCCTCCAGAAGATCAATGATAATGCCTACAGATTGGAGCTACCTGAGAACCATGGGGTTTTTTACACATTCAACATTGCCGACTTCTATCCCTATCACCCTGATAGAGAGCTGATCGAAGACCATTCAGATTTGATCCCAAATCCAAATTAACCTGAAGGGAATGATAAGAATCAAGCTATTAGGCCTTTGACCTGCAATCTAGCCCTTAGTATTAGAAAGCTTAGCAAGGCGAATTCTTTTATTCCAGTCGACTATTGCCAAGCCGAGTAGTTCTTTGCCAAGTCACTCTGTATACTGAGTTAAATGACTGCCAATCTCTCTAAAGTATGCTAAGTTGTAGATTACTCACTTGCGCCCGAGCCGACTAATGACTCAGCATCTCCCTTGCCAAGAAGCCAAGAAAGAGACATCGGATTGATCCTTAGCTACCCCTCCTCGGACAAGTAACCAAACCATACACTTTTATCCTTATCCTCTAACAACCTCACTAATGTATCGCCGCTAAGTATACAAGACCACGCATGGAATCTACCATACTAATAATTACTTTTCTTGAATATTCATTTTTACCCTTATATACAATTTCTTTAGGGTGATACCCTTTTTATCTTCTTTTTTTTTTGGCATATTTCTATAAATTCTGGAGTATAAATACTCCTTATACTTATAGCTATAAATCAGATTGAACATTATTATACTAGACATTTTGTCTCTCATAAACACTACTTATTTACAGTCATTTTACTTTATCCAAACCCTTAAGCTAGGCGAGGTGGTGAATAGCCTCATCGCACCATCTCATGCGTCATATCGAATTATGCCATAAGTTCTCAAAAGTTCCATTAGTGCGTCATATCCATTGGAGCTATTCATAGGTTTTTGCTTACTTTTCATTTTCATTTGTCCTTTCTAACATTCCCCATCACTTCCTTTTCAAGCTTTCAATAAGCTTGGACCTATTCAACGACCAGCCTTATTTGTTGTTAGTCAAGATTTGCAACGTTCAGGTTCTTAGGGATCAAGCTAGACTCAATCAAGGGAACGTCATACGTCTCTTAGAATGAAGAGCTTCACCATCACACTTCTAAGGCTGAGACCAAAAGGGCTAAGGAGAAGCTCTTTAGGCCAAAGTGGGAGCTCTAACGTAATGATCTTATGTTATGTCACCGAACTCTCAACTACCAAGCCTCATTGGGGTCTTATACCCCTAGCGATTAGGCCGTTCTCGAGGAGATGTTGAAGGTAGGCAAAGGCGACCCAATGGAGATGGCAAGCTATCTAAGCACGCTCATTTAACAAGTAAGCACTCACCCTTTTACATTGATGTACTTTGTTCTTGTCATTGAGTTGACCTCGATTTGTTTCTTTGCAATACTACAGCTAAGTGCTACTTTAGTTGAACAATTAAAATGTCGTCCAGAAAGAGGTAAAGGGCTTTCAAAAAGCATTGCATAAAGCTCAGAAGGATCTTCAAGAGGTAGAGTTTTCTACTAATAAGTATTTGGATAAATTTGCTAAGGCTAACCAACACCTACATCATTCTTATTTGCAAGCAGCTGGGCTCCAAGGCAGATTAAAGGACGTAAAGCGGGAGAGAGACGTTGCTGAAGGTACTGCTAGGAAAGCAGACGACTTGAAGGCTCAATTAGAAGATGAGCAGAAGACTAAGTGATAGGATTCCAGATGCTAACCTAATGACATGTTAGGTTTTAGACTATATGAAAGGCTTACTCATGAGCTTCGCACAAATGGATGACCTATTTATAAGCTCTATCGGCATTGGATAGCCTGCTCGACTTTGATGGGTCTGTCCTGTTATGCTGAGTATGCCCTACTTTGGTCTAAATGGTTATGTCTTGCTCTACCTACATCCTTTACACTACTAACCTATTCCGCTCTACGGGACTGTCCTGCCCTTCCAGTCTACTCTGTTGTACCGAGATCGATATGCTCACCTAAGTTTATTCAATCATGTCAAGATTGTTTGGCTATTCCATATTAGTTCGACCACGTCAGATCAGATCAAACAAGTCAGCTACGTCCATATCAGATCGATTACTACCATATTAAGTGGGCCTGGCCATTCGAGGTCGACCATGGCAACGTCAGGTCGGCTATGGTCATGTCAGATCGGCCCTAGACAAGAAAAGTGGTCCAGAATTATGTCTGCCCATATCAAAGCTCCAAAGGCTCAAATAGCTCCTTGGAATCAAACATCAGCCCTTCACCTAAAAATCTCATTTGGCTGTTTATTTTATTTATGTTATTTAAATTTCCTATTTCTTGTATTTTCCCTAAGTTGTCATCATGCTTTATTTGTAATTACAGGAATGCCACTAAGGTATCCTTTAGTCATTTTATTTACAACTTTACCCCTTTTATATAAATAGAAAATTTGTATAAGGTTTTAGATGAACTTTGACAATTAATAAACGAGACTTTTTTCTTAGAAAACTCTCCTTTACCTACTCTTATCAATCCCTTTAGTAAGGATTGTGGCAAGCAACCCTAGGTGTAGCGTTCTTCTGTCATATCAAATACTAGCTTAGGTTCGTGTGTTGATGGGAATCAATCTATGGGACCTCTGACCTATAGCCGAGCCTAAGAAATAGAGGGCTTGACACGACAAATCCTTATGTTCTAACCAACCTCTGCCGAGGTCAGGTACTTCCTTGCCGAATCAACTTTAATACTACACCATACGACCGCCTATTATTTTGTGTTATCCTTGCTGAGAGATAAAGAATCCGGACTAACTAGGTCATCCCTGCTCGGACAAGCCTACTTGTCCGTACTTTTTGTTTGCATCTCCTAACAACCTCACTAATACAAGATCACCACGTATATAGAATCTGAAGCACCAATGATTATTTTGCTTATATATTCATTTTTACCCTTTTATATTATGTACATTGCTTCTTTATGAAACGTCCTTATTATCTTTTCCCTTTTAGGCAAGTTGCCCTTACTTATGGGTATAAATACCCTTGTACTTGTAGTTATAACTCATCAAATTACCTTCAATACACTTTAGTACTTTCTTCCTTTTGTAAACACTACTTGTTTACTCTTGGCATCACTCTTATCCTTTCCCTTAAGTAAGGTTAAGTGGAAAGTAACCTCATTGGACCAATTTGTACGTTATATCGAATTGTACAATAAGTCCTCGGAAGTTCCATTAGTACTTCATATCCTCTAAAGCTGTTCGTAGGTTTTTGCTTATTGTTTCATTTATCTTTGTCACTCTTTTCATAATTCTCCCCATTAACCCTTTTCAAGCTTTCTGCAAGCTTAGACCCATCCAACGATCGACCTTGTCTATTCTTGTTTATGATTCGCAACATCTTGGTATCATAGAGGAGGTTTTTTTATGAGTTATAGTTAGTTCTTGTTGAGTCCTATTATACTCTATTTTGTGTATGTGAAATAAAGTAAGCTACTGTGTTCATTTGACTGTTATGTTATTAGTTGTTCACTTTCTAAAGTATTTATTTGAATTTTGAATCTGTGAGGAAAAATAACAGACCCAAATATGAATATTGGTACCGGTAATGATAGTAAAGTTGTCCACCATAGGTAACAATCTCAGGAAACTCCAAGTATTGATGAGAGACTTGATAAGGTAGCTAACCTCTTGGTAGATCAGACCTGAGCTATTCATGCCCCGTCTTGCCAACCTATTGAGGCCGTACAAAACACTCCACAAGCTGCTCAATCTGTTAGAAGTTAGAACCTAACTCAATCAATTCGAGGTGAAAGAGTTGGCAGATAAGTAAGGTAAAGGATAGACTTAAGAGAGCTTGATGAGGAGGAAGAAGAGTATTTTAAAGAGGAGCGTATACGATTCCCTAAAGCATCTGACCATGTGAAGCTTCGGATTCTGAGTTTCAATGGATCTAGTAATACTGACGAGTATCTAGATTGGGAAGAGAAGGTGAAGCGTATATTTGATTACTATTAATATGATGATTATGAGAAAGTGAACCCTGCTGCTGTTGAATTCTCTAGATATGTCGTTATGTGATGGAAGAATTTTTAGGCCATGAGAAGAAGAAAGGAGTACCGAGAGATTAAAACCTGGCCCGAGATGAAGAGAGTACTCAAAAACAAATTCATACCAGAAATGTATCTCCAAGATACTTTCACTTGGCTTCAGGAGCTGAGACAAGGAGGCCAAACTATTGATGAGTATGTTCAAGAATTCCAAATGCGGAGGAACCACCAGCCCGAACAGTCTCAAGATTTATTACTGGATTGAGAGGAGACATCTGAGACATTGTGGAGCTCCAACAATTTGACACAATGGATGAAGTTATTAGGATTGCCCAGCGAATGGAGAGCAAAAGAAGGAGCCGAGCAATGACCAGAATGCCGACTGGCCGACCAAGACAAGCAAGTTACTGAACTCAATCCAGTATCGAGCAAAGTAGAAAAGTTGATGTTAGAGCCAAGCAGAAAGGCTAACCTGAAGATGTAATGCTGGCCGGAACTTATGAAAAGGGGCAAGGATCTAGCAAAAAGACCAGCTAGATCAAGTGCTTCAAGTGTCAAACATATGGCTGCTCAGTGCTCGAACCGAAGGACGATGGTCATTAAGGGAGACATCCTAACGTTAGAAGTAGAGAGTATAAATGAGAAACCCAAGGAGGAGGAGGTTCCTACCGAGAAAAAACTAATTGAGGAAGATATGTTTCCTGAGGACTTAAACTAGTTACTCATGGTTGTCTGGCGCACTATGAGCATAGAACCCTCACAAGAAGAAAAGTAAAGAGAGAATTTATTTCATACCACCTGCAAGGTGAATGATCAGATGTGTACTCTCATTGTAGATAGTGGAAGTTGCACCAATGTGGCATCGGCCAACCTTATTTCAAAATTGAAGCTGCCAATTGTTGCACATCTTAAGCCGTACAAGTTACACTGGTTGAGTGAGAAAAGAGCATTACATATCACTTGGCAAATACTGCTACCAATCACTATAGGGAATTACTCCGACTAGATCCTTTATGACATGCTGTATATGTGCGCTACCCACGTGTTGTTGGGTAGGTCGTGGTTATTTGATAGGAGAGTTATACATAATGGCTACATGAACACGTATATGTTTGAAAAGGATGACCAGAAGATCACGCTAAATTTGATGCTGCCAATAGAAGTTCACAAGCTACAGACAAAACTTGCTCGTAGATCAAAGAAAACTCTAGTGATGAATAAAGCCGAGCTCGGAGAAGCCATCAATATTAACAAGCCGACCCTATTGTTGGTCAAGCGACTATTGGAAATGAAGGAGTAGGATAAGCTTCCCTAGGAAATCAAAGAGTTGCTAGATGACTATACCGACTTATTTCCAGAAAAGTTTCTTCAAGGGTTGCTCCCAACTCGAGGTATAGAGCACTGCATTGACTTAGTACTCGGCATTGTACTGCCGAATAAGCTAGCTTATTGGATGAATCCCAAGCAAGCTTCTAAACGCCAACGTCAAGTCAATGAGTTGATGGAGAGAGGTTTTGTAAGAGAAAGTCTCAGCCTTCGTATTGTACCTGCACTTCTAGTACCGAAGAAGGAGGGAATCTAGCGGATGTATGTTGATAGTCGAACCGTGAACTAAATCATGATCAAATACAAGTTTCCGATCCCAATGCTAGAAGACATGTTGTATGAACTAAGTGAAGACAAGATTTTCAGCAAGATTGATCTTAAGTCTGGTTACCATCAAATCCGCATGAGGTCAGGAGATGAGTAGAAGATTGCATTCAAGACTCGACATGGACTTTACCAGTGGATGGTCATGCCCTTTGGCTTAACAAATGCCCCAAGCACTTTCATGAGGCTTATAAATAGTGTGATATGACATCTCATAGGGAAGTGTGTTGTGGTGTACTTTGACGATAGCCTGGTTTACAATGCCAATATGCCAAGTCATTGTGAACATCTTAGATCCGTCCTAGATATCCTTTATGCCAAAAGACTATTCGGTAACTTGAAGAAATGTTGCTTCTGCCATAAAGAAGTGGTATTGTTGGGGTATGTAGTCAGTAGACGAGGCTTACGAGTCAATGATGAGAAAATCAAAGCAATTGTCGAGTAGCCAACTCCTACTACTTGTACCGACGTAAGAAGCTTCCACGGACTGGCTTCGTTCTACAGAAGGTTTATCAGGAATTTCAGCACCATTATCACATCACTTACCAAGCTTACAAAGAAGAACACCAACTTCCGATGAGGAGAAAGGGAGGACAAGAGTTTTGCCCAAGTAAAAGAAAGATTGACCCCCGCCCCAATGTTAGTACTACCCGACTTTGACAAAATTTTTTAGCTGGAATGAGATGCATCAAGTGTTGGAATAGGCGCTGCCCTGATGTAGGAAGGCCAACCAATTGCCTTCTACAGTGAGAAGCTCTGAGGACCACGACTAAACTACTCCATGTATGATAAGGAACTTTTGGCACTAATCCGAACAATGCAAGTGTGGTAACTTTATTTACTACCGAGAGAATTTATCATATATATTGACCATGAATCACTAAGATACCCCCGAAGTCAAACCAAGTTGTCGAAAAAGCAGGCAAGATAAGTTGAATTCCTTGAGGGGTTCAATTTTGTGATAAAGTACAAGCAAGGAAAGAGCAATGTAGTTGCAAATGCTCATTCAAGGAGGCATGCACTCTTATTAGAACTTTAGACCAGGCTGTTTGGTTTTATGAGTATCAAAGAATAGTACTCTAAAGATCCGCACTTTGGACCAATAATTTTGCGATGTGTCGATGAGAGGACAGTGGATAAGTATTATGTGAAGGATGGCTATCTGTTCTAAGGAGGGAAACTGTGCATGCTGACTTGTTCCCTACGAGAATTATTAATTAAGGAAGCCTACAATGAACGACTCTCCGGACACTTTAAAGAGAGGAGGACCTGTGAACTATTGAATGGTCGATTCTTTTGGCCAAGAATGCAAAGAGATGTGCATCGAGTTATGGAAAGCTATGCAATGTGCAAAAAGGCTAAGTATTGAGCCAAATAAGGAAAAGCAATGCTCCTACTTGTTCTGACGAGGCCGTAGACTGAACTGAGTATAGACTTTATTCTTAGACTACCATGAACTGCCCAAAGCAAAGATTCTATAATAATAGTCATAGATCAGTTCAGTAAGATGTTACACTTCATACCCTATACCAAGACTAATGATACTTTGACTATTGCTTCTCTTTCCTTACAGGAGATTATGTAGATACACGGCATGCCGAGGAATATAGTCTCTGATAGAGACCCGAAGTTATTGAGCCATTTCTAGAGGACCCTGTGGTGTTAGTTAGGAACCAAATTACTCTTCAGTACCTCATGTCACCCCAAATTAACGGCCAAATAGAGGTAGTTAATTGTACTTTAGGGTTATTGCTCCGAGCTGCAGTAAGCAAGAACTTAGCTAATTGGGATGTTTACCTACCAATGGTCAAGTTCGCCTGTAACAAAACTGTATATGATACTACTAAGCAAATTCCCTTTGAGGTGGTTTATGGATTTAATCTCGAGTTTCCCTTCGACCATGCCCCTATACCAGCACCAGCGTAAAAGGACCCTAACGCCTCGGCCAGAGCATAATCTCTTCAACACATCTATGACAAGGTTACTTGGTACATCAACTAGGCTGCCAAAAGAATGCGAGAAAAGACCAAGGGTAGGTTGGCTAAGCAATTTCAGTCAGGAGACTTGGTATGGCTATACCTCAACAAAAAACAATTCCCGAATAAAAGAAGGAACAAATTATCTGCAAAAGTGGAAGGGCCTTTCAGAATCCTTTAGAAAATTAGTGACGACACCTACAGGTTAGAATTGCTTGAGGATTATGGGGTTTCTAATGCCTTCAACATTGTCGACCTCAGTCCATATCACCCTAATAGAGAACTGAGCGAACACCATTCGAATTTGATCCCAAATCCAAAACAACTCAGAAGGAGTGATGGGAATCAAGCTACGGGACCTCTGACTCGCAACTGAGCTCGAGAACTAGAGGAGTTGGCATGACAAATCCTTATGTTCTAACCAACCCCTACCGATGCTAAGTACTTCCTTGTCACCTTTAATGTTGTACCGTATGATCACTCATTATTCTTTGTTATGCAGAGTTGATGATTACTCTAATACTGAGCCGACCAATCACTCCACATCATCCCTGCCAAGAAGCCAAGAGACAGAGAATCTAGACTAACTAGGCCATCTTTGCTTGGATAAGCCCACCTGTCCATACTTTTTGTCTACATCTCCTAACAACCTCGTTAATGTAGCATCACTACGTGTACAGTATCGCATGTAGAATCTATAGCACTAATGATTGTTTTCCTTATATATTCATTTTTACCCTTGTATATCATATACATTGCTTCTTTAGTAAATGTCCTTATTGTCTTTTCCCTTTTGGGCAAGTTACCCTAACTTACGGGTATAAATACTCTTGTACTTATAGCTATAACTCATTAGATTACCTTTAATACACTTAAGTACTTTCTTCCTTGTGTAAACACTGCTTGTTTACTCTGAGCATCACTCTTATCCTTTCCCTTAAACAAGATTAGGTGGCAAGTAGCCTCATTGGATCAATTCGTACGTTATATCGAATTGTACCATGAGTTATCGGAAATTCCAATAGTGCATCATATCCTCTGGAGCTATTATAGGTTTTTGCTTACTGTTTCATTCATCTTTATCACTCTTTTCGAGCTTTCTACAAGCTTAAACCCATCCAGCGACCAACCTTGTCTGTTCTTAGTCAAGGTTCACAACATGTGTGGTTCTATGATGCGTCATATTCGCAAAATTAGTAGATTGCTAAACCATTGACTTCCATTTATTTTTTAGACCATCTTGCAACTCGAACCCATCCCTTAGTCATGCGTGATGTTGGGTTTGTCTGTTCATCCATGAATTCATATCATCTTGGTATCAGAGCACGATTCTGAAAAGAGAATGTGTGAAGTTGTTGTAAAGGTTTATTCATGTTTGCTAATTAGTAGTTAGTGTATTCCTTTTTGTAGATGCTAAAGTTAGTTCAATTGGAGTAAGTTTTAAAAATATTGACCCACAAATCAATAAGTCTAGTTCTTATTGTGTTGTACTCTATTCTCCATTGCGAAAACAAAAGAAGGTCATTTTTGTGAATACCCATGCGTTTGAGCGTATTGGTTACTAGGGTTAAGTTAGAAGCGGGCCTATAAGATGGAGTCATATTGGCTATGGGTTGGTGTAACGTTGTGCAATTGTGGTCATGGTAACTAAAATTAGAGTCATGTAAGTCTATAACTATATCGATGAAGTACACAATTGGTCACATGTATTGGGATAGAAACTATTGTAGGGTTTTAAGTCACGTAAGCATAGCTGCGGGAATTATAAGGAATTCGAATTAGGTACCTTAAATCGAAAATGGGTGTTCGATTTTTCTAACAATAGTGCCCAAAATTCTATGATTTGGGTCATTAAATTTGGATGAAGGGTCATTTAATGGGATTCTTTCATATTATCTTAGCAGTAGTGAGTGGAACGTATTATGGCTACTCATATTGAAACCGGAGCTTTCAATATCAATTTGCAGTATTTGGTGGTGTCGAGCCTAATTTTAATTTCCTTAATTTAACATATATTAAGTCCAGCCTGCTTAGTATAAATTACTCGATATTAAACTAAGGAAAAGAAAATATTGTTTTTTAAAAAAAAAATAGAGTCGCCAACTAATTCAACTGGTAAAAATAAAATTAAGGTTTTCGGGTGGAAAAACCTAAATTTGACCATTAGTTTACAGATATTCTAAAAAAATTATTTTTTATAAAATTGAACTAGAAAACTGGGTTCAGGAGCTAACCTATTAAGACTAAGTCACAATATGAATATTAAAAAAAAAAATTGATGGGCTTTTATTTTTATAATTTTCTAACAATGCTAAAAATATACCTAAATAAAGAAAAGATAACTAAAGTGATTTTTTTATTACGAATTTCTATGAAAAAAGGAAAAAAATTTATATTTTATACGGTTGCTCAAAAAATGTCTACGTACCTACTAATTGGGATTAAACTCACCGTAGTTCCTTTTTTATAAAATTTTTAGTGAGTGGGTCATTTTTATATTGAAAACCAAGCTAGGTTTATGTTTTTATCAATTTATTATTTTAAGAAAACAAACCTAAAAAAAATCTAATTTTTTCGAATTAAATAAAAAAAAAAACCTAACTAACCGAATCTTTTTTAAAAAAAAAAAAACTCAATTTAAGATTTTTCATTTTTCAAAACCACTATATGTCAAAATATCTTTTATTTAAAAAAAAATGATTTCTCAAGAAGAAAAAAACTTAATTCAACTAAATTTTATTAGAAAATAAAAAATTTGCAATAGGAATAAACAATAATAAATAAAAAAACCCTACACTTAAACACAAAAATAGTTAATAAAAAAATAACTAATAAAGTAAATTAATAAAAATTAATGAAATAAATAAATAATAATAATAATTAATGAAAATTTACTTAGCGTCAGATTGTGTCGGTGTTAAGCGGTGGACCGAGCGACGCTCGGTAGTAGATTAGGCGCTACTGGGCAACGGACTGGGCGTTGCTGGGCAACGTTGGGCGCAATTGGGCAATGGACTGGGCGCAATTGGGCGATGGACTGGGCGCTACTGGGTAATGAACTAGGCAATGGACTTAACGACTAGCTGGGCATAGGATTAGGCGACTGGCTGGGTGATGTTGGACAGCGGACTAGGCAACGTTGGGTAGTGATGCTAAAGTAGTACTATGTAGTGATTGTGTAGTGGCGCGATGGTATTTTGTGTAGTGTTTTAGGTAGGAGTGTGATTAAAAAAAAAAAAAGACCATCCCTGATTGACCTAATTTAGCCTAATAATTCCTTAATCTAATTTAAGTCCTTAAATTAGACAAATTAATTAATTCAACCCATCTCGCTACTTAATCCAACAACTCAACTTACTTCAACTTGACACAACTTGACTCATGACTCAACTTGCTATGACCTAACGTAATTTACTTCTTTCCCTTTTTTATTATTTTTTTCTTTAAATTTTTTTTATTTTTCTTTTAATTTTCGTTATTTTATTTTATTTTTTTTATTAACCTAGCTCAATTAATAAAATTTAAAAAATTGGCAAAAAATGAGATGTCTACAGGTGGTTGTTAGCTGCCGAGACTTTGTTGTTACAGAAGTAACAAGAGGTGATGGTCTCCTTAGGTGTTACGTTAGTCAATTTGGTGGTAGTGGTGATTGCAGTTGTGCTAGTGGGTTGTGTTGCTATCTTAGCGATTGGTGTTATGCTTAAAGCTCAAAATGTATGTCTAAACTAGGCCAAAGAAGTGAGGCCTCTAAATGCCAAGTTGTTGTGTTGATTCAGCTATTATAAGTTTCTGGCCGAGCTGTTGGTCACATATTGTAATAGTGGTAAATATGTACACCCAACTATTAGTGTTAAGGTAGTGCTTGTTCGGTGAAAGAGGTAAGCGAGTGGCCAAGGCGAACTAAGAATTGTGCATTTGTAGAGACTAAGGTGTCTATATAGTTTAAGGTCTCTTGTTGTGAGTGCGCCGAGGTGAAGTGACAATACAAGCAGTGTAAGGAGTGGTGTTTCGTAAAGGAGCTACATTTTCGTATTGTTGTCAAATTACTAAATTGAAACCGAAGATCCAAACTACTTCAATCTCATAACCGAGTTGATTCTAGTGTCTTAACTGAGTTAAAGTGTCAAAGTGAAGTGGAAGATCCGATCTGTACAGAGAATCTAAGTTGCTATGTTCTTGAATCACCAAGTGTTGGATAGTTCTAGCCATTGATGACGAAACTTCTTGTAAGCCAAGCTAGTTTGCTAAAGTGATACCTCCATTTAACATGACTTATGACAATTGAGAAAGATATGTTTATGACTATGACTATAAAGATATAAGGTCGAGAATAACCATGTTTAATGGTTATGGACCCCCAAACGAATACTTGTACTGGGAATTCTGAGTCAATAAAGTCTTTAAAAAGTATCTGTACCCTGAACATGACAACGAGTATATCATAAAGGATCAACTTCAAGGCCTTGCTAGGACTTAGTAGAAGAATGTATTAAGGCAAAAGATTCTAAGAGGGGCAAGTACTACTTGGAGCTCAAAGAGACATGTAATGAGAGAAAAATTTGGACCTCCTTCATATCAAGACGAATATGAAGAGCTATCTACCTTGAGGCAAGGACAAATGAGTGTCCAAGAATTTGCTAAGGAATACAAGGCGCTCCTAAACCGATGTGAGTTATATAAATCTTTTTCATGTACTATCTCGCGATTCATGAGAGGATTGAGGCCAGAGATTGCCCGACATGTTAACCTCTCAGGAGTAAGAAGCTTAAATGAAGCTATCCAACTAGCCTTAAGAGAAGAATCTGCCATTAGTACCAACCATTATGGTGTGTAGGATCACCTAGAGGTTATACTTGATCAGCTTCAGAAGCTCAAAGAGGAAATGAGACAACAAAGGGATACTCAAACAGAGAAGACCAACAAAAGAGAAGCCCAAGGAAAGGAAGTAGAAGAAGAAGAGGTAGAGGTTACCGTAAAGACGAGTAATAAAGGCGAGAAAGACTAACTTGAATTGCAGTTAAGCCCCCATGTTCCGGAAATTGGTCCATTACCCGCTATAAATGCCATAAATGGTAGCTCCAGGATTTATAACATTTGCCTTCCTCATATCGGAATCTTACGTCCTAGTCATTTGATAAGTTTACATGGCACAAATATGAGCAATTATAGCATCACACCTATGAGCTATTGTTAACTATCAATTGGAGTTTATCGAGGCCCAGGTGATGGTTACATGTATTGGGGACATATCATGTTGACTCTTTATACTCTCATGTTAGAAAGATTTGACGTATGTAGATGGGAGGAAGAAGAAGAATCAATTTATGAGGAAACAAATGGGATGCTGATTACAACAAATGAGGAGGCTGTAGGATCTGAGTAAGCTGAGCTTGAAGAGGTGGAAGCACTTGCAATTGATGAGCCATCTTACATCTTGCCAACACAGGATCTACAAGCCCATAATCCTTTGTATGACCCTGAGATCATGTTACTTCCCATAATTGATAGTTACTAGGATTGCCAAGGTATAGTTGACCAGATCCGTGATGTATGGAAGGATAAATCCATGATAAAAGGTTTTATTGATAGAGCCTATGACGAGTGGAGGGAACATCGATTGGTGATGCCCTTGTTGCAAGAATTGTAGTGTGTTCCTATATTTAAATTTCAATTTTATCGATTGGCATTTGACGCTAAAGGGATTAGGAACCACCGAATGTCATGTTTCGAGTCAAAACTCTTCTAAGAAGGAAGGGATGATAGGATTCCAGATGCTGACTGATCCGCTCGAAATATATAAAAATATAGCGAATACTCCAGTAAGTGTATTAAGTTGGTATCAAGTAATCCAAAGTGAGTAAGGTTATCGATCTTTCGAAGACTAAGAAACTATTAAACCTATAATAGCTCTTATCAATATTTAGGCAATCGAATTAGATTATGGATTAACTAATCAATGATTAAACCTAAGCTATCACAGAGAAAATCATGAGAATGTATCTAAAATGAAACAATCAATTAAGAATGTAGGAAAAACAAAATTCACCCTAATTGTGCAAATCAAATTATCATCATGTTATATGAATTAATAGCTATGCGGTCATTTAAGTGAAATTATCATGCCTTAAAAATTAAAGACTTAAACCTCTAATTAATCAGTTAACTCCTACATCTCCAATTAACAATTGACTCTAAATTATAATCATACATCTCCCGATGCTATGATCCACTAATGGCCTAAATTAATTATCCCTAATGTCTTAGCGAATAATTAACTAGAGACATTGCATTAATCCCTAGATAATCTCTAATTAATGCTGCTTCCACATTAGCTAATTAGTTTAATCAAGAATTCCTAACAAACCCTATATCATCTCCCCCATCAACAGTGCTTCTAACAATTATATCCAATGGAAAATTACAATCGAAATTATAGAAATTGCAATCATAAATTATCCATACATTTATTAACCCCAAAACATATCTATAATTATCACCTTAGCTACCTAAGGTTTCATCAATTTCCCACAATTAAAACCTGGCCAACCATGGAATTTAAAATAAAAGCACATATCATAATCAAACTTCCAAGGAAATTCATGATTGAAAGCAAGAATGAATTACAAAATTGCATAAACAATAAAGGGATAGAAATCACTTTTCTGTAATAATGATAAAGAAAAATCCAATTGCAAGAACCCTAAAAATAATCTCCACAACAATGGCAAGGTCTTCTTAATGATCCACGAAACTACCACAAAAATCACTCTCAGAATATCTCCTCGAGTACTTTTAAAACTCTTTATGTTAAAAGAAATTGCCAAAGTCCCTTAAAATATCAACACAACACGTATTTATAGAGCGAACAAAGAATGGCTCTCGAATGATTTAAGCTGGAAATCAAAGTTGGCTCAATGGCCGGCTGTTTTTACTAGAGGCCAACAATGTTGAATCTAGATCTACCATAAAGGCCAATGACTTTAAGTCAGCTGCCTTCATTCCTAAATGCTTTATATCATCCTTGGCCGACACAGATTGATTCAAGCTTCCTTCAATTGCGTGAAACTCCTCAAAATTGCGCATATTTCCACTCTAAGTCCTCCAAAATTTGAAATATCCAAATGATTATACTTAAGTACCATTTCTTAATGATTTCTATAAAATCAATAATAATTCAACATAATTCATGCAAGGGAATATGAGTAAAATATGCATTTATCAACTTTCTCACACTTGAACTTTTACTTGTCTTCAAGCAAAATAAATAGGACTAAAGAAAGAAATCTATCACAGAAAATATAAATTTTCCAATTGCAAATTCAAGAATCTAATATTTCACGCTTTTAGACTCACTATTTTGTGATGCCCATTGCTCGAACCAAACCGGAATATGTTATTAGAGCACTACAATTGAAATTAATCGGCCACTTTAGAGAAAATAAATTTTAATCTAAGCGTTTAGCCTAAGATTTCTATTTCAAAAGCAGATGCTTGGTCCTAGAAGGAAAAAAATACTATTTAAACCTCACAATTGTTATATAATCCCTCTAATTATCCCTCTAAACAAGTCAACAAGGTAATGAAAGTGTATGGTATCTACTCTATCCCTAGGTTTTCTTCCTTTTTGTTACAAGCCTTAATTCATTTATTGAGTTACATTTAATGTTTCCATGTTTCATTTACTACTTTTTTTTTTTTTTAGTTCAGATACTGAACTTTGCCTTTCTGCCCTTCTCATTATAGTGAGTATATGGAGTTAGCACATCACATGCTCATCACCCAAGTGATTAGGTTTTAAAGGGACCCCTATAGACTCTTTCTCACTCTAACATTCAAGTTAGGATACTCTCACTTCAATTAATTGAGTTATTAGAGTAAAGGCTCTACTTGCATAACTTTTTGAATGCTTACTAAAATTTTTCAAACTTCTTTTATAAGAATCACTAAGTACAAAGCTTCATTTTCCTCTTTCACTAAGTGTTAAAGTACTATTAGAACAACTAAAAAGAAAATATACTAACTAACCTTATGTAGAAGTAAACCTATTTACTTTTCACTTAAGGACTCAACCAACTCTTAACTTGAAATTCTATGGCTAAAAACTAGGTAAATTGGATTCCTAAAAATTTAACTAATTAATTTTAACTAAGTGCAAAAATCACAACAATGGTACGTAAGGCATCTTAGTAAGTCAATTTTTTCATATAATTCACCGTAAATGCTATCACCAATTCTCTTTGTACAATCTCTAGATTTTAAACAAGAAAACCAAAATTTTGGCCTAACAATTACCAAATAACAAATTAGATACTTAAGGACAAATATAGTTCAAAGCAATAAGGAGGTATAACCATTTATAAACAAAAACAAGCATTAGATGTCATGAGTTAATAATTAAATCACAGATTTCAAACATCATCATACTCGGTTCAAACTCCATTTCCTATATTCCCTTCCCCCACACTTTAGAATAAACGGTGTCCAATTACAATAAAAAAAAAAACTCACAAAATGAAAAACCTATGCTTCCCTGGTTTCAGGTTTTCAGCAACAAAGGAGGATTCTAACCATGATATCATTTAAAGAATCATCTAGTTCAGATCAACCTTGTCTCTACAAACACGAAGAAAGACAATAGAGCAAATATAGGTTGATAGTCTACTCAAAGGTATAGAGTAGTAGCAATTGTCAAAAGTCTACCTAATCAAGTGATGCTAAAAAGAAATAGACCAACAGCAAAGCAAAAAATTAAAAAAAATAAAATAAAAATAAAAATAAAACAAAATAAAATAAAAAGTGAGTAAGGGCTCTAGCTTTCCCACTGTGGTTTCCACACTAGAAGTCTCATAGTGTAACTGCTTTGTAGCTATTGGCTGGAAACACGATATAGCAGATTTTATCATATCAAACAAAGTAGTCCTAAACTTCATGTTCTTCTTTCGATCTTTTCGGATTTCCTCCTTGACTTCCTTAATCTCTACTCTCAATTGCTCATAACCACTAACTAGAAGAGGAAGGTAGGATATAGAAGCTCTCTCAACAAGAGGATTTTCAAGAACTACCTCATCATTACCTGGATTTGACCTATTTGTTGTTTTAAACAACCCCCAATTCCTAAAGGGTGCAGTTGAGATCAGCTTACATTTTATACCATCATCCCCTTCAAGTAGCTAAAAAATCCCCATTCCTTTCAGCAATGCTGTTATGTAACCTCTACAAAGACTGACTTATGTCCTTGTATCATCCACTTATTTATAAATGAAATTAGCCACTTCTACCCCAAGATCAATTTGGTAGCTAGAAATCATGCTGTAAAGATAAAACATATCAAAACTTGTCACCTTACTGTGACTAGTTTTCTTACCGCTAATGGCATGGGCTAGAATGTGGTGAAGTAACTTGTGCTCCACAGCTGCAAAAGTAGTAGCGAGAGATTTGGAAGGTATAATGCCATCCCGCCTTGGTTGAATCATATGGTACCAAAATTTTTCAACAGTCATCTCATTGAGCCAAGAGTTTGGCAGATCTACCTCTTCATCATCATATAATCCTAAAAAATATCCTATTTGCTTGAGTTTTATCATATGAATCTCTCCATATGCATGGAAGGTCAAAGTGGAAAAATTCTTATCTTTTTTAATCTTCAAAGTAGATAAGAACTTGATTGTGACATTTTGAAATGTTGGTTCCTTGATCTCAAATAACCAAAACCAGGTCTTATTTTATCATATCCCGACATCGCACAAGATACACCATCACACAGGAATACTTATTGAAAACTTAACTAAACCTGCTCATTCATCAAAAGACGATATTGTTTACAAAATAAAAAGGTTTCTACATCGGAGTTTAACTAGATTCCCTATTACAACTTATGTATACAACATAATATTTACATCAAAACATGAACCAATTTTTTCCTTTATCATCTTCACGGTAATAAGATCTCTGACCTAGTACAAACTCCATATAAAAGTTGCTAACTCTAACTCACGCTCTCAATATATATATCCGCCCTTAGCGTTGGGCCCTTCATGATGCTATTAAGCTGAGTATAGAACATCTCATCCCCTCAGCTACCGAAACTGAGCGAGAGTAGATAACATGCAACGCAATATAAACAATATTACATATCATAACTAAAACATTTCAATCGTAACCCACATATTCAACTTCACATATGCATTCGCCTAACCAAGCATTTATTGCTAGCAATGCAACATGCTATGCTCATGTACGTGGCATGTATCAGTACCGATATCCTATGCCCTCCAAACTTCTTCTGGTTAGTCGACATACTGAAGCATCTGGATAAAACGTCTAGGAACCTAGAGCAACAAAGAGCTGCTTGGGAGTAAGACCCCTACCAAATTAGACTATAAACTATAGTATACCATTTTCAAAAAGGGCAATAAGGAGCTACCTCAGAATAGGACCCCCAACTTTACTAAATTAGACTACATACTATAGTTTACTAAATCAAAGTAGCAATACTACCAAATTAAACCACACACTGTAGTTTACCAAATTTGACTATGAAAATAGTTACAATGTTCGAGCAATGCAATCTATATACTTCCAAAAACTAAGTTTATAAAGCCATGCTTTTTCCATGATCATTTGGAAGCTTCGTTCTAAAAGTTCTAACCCATAGGTCCCTTTTTGTGCCATGCCATACCATGCCATGATATGCATTAGCAACTCAAGAATACCAATCAACATAATCAATCTTCCGGTTTTATTCAACCTAGTGATCTAATTCTAGTTTTTAAACTCTCCCTAGCGAAATTCTAGTATCTCACTAAGGTGAATACCTAAAAGATTGAGTTAGATCACTTAACTTCCCTAGTTAGCACAATTAATCATGAACACAATTCATCACCCAACGTAACAACATAATAATTCAACCAAGGTACAATTACTGTCGTTTATAATCACCACATCAGCATTCACCATCGTAGCATATCAATTCACCTAAAATATACTTATATTCAATCAACACAGAATCAAACAACACGCAACATTATGAAGAGCAATATATCTACTCCAAGCATGGGTTAAATACACTTACCTGAGCTTAACAATAGCACAATGTCCTATTCTTCGTGACATGGTCCTTCACTACTTATCACACTTATGAAAACATAGCACGATCTTTAAATCAAATATAGGTCGAACCCCAACTATTATAAGCTTTCATTTTCTAGTTTTTAAACTTCATTTGGTCATATCTTACTCATTTCTTATCCAATTTCAGTAAACTTTATATATTCACGATCATTATTTTGAGTACTATTAATATATATTAAGAATCAAAACTAATCAATATTGTTAAAAATCCAAAAATACCCTTTTCTCATTTTGACTCAACCGTACACTACCCTAACTCCGTAATTAACTCAAGTAAGCTTTAGTACTAGACTAAAAACGCTAAACATTATACTTTCCAAACTTGTCCAGCAACACATATTATACCACAAAGTGTTCATTTGACATCGATTTAATAAACATTCTAATAGTACTAGTTACTATATTACATATTAAGCTAATATATAGGTTTACATGAGGAAAATACATAATAAATAGTATACAAGCTTGATTAATTTCATGAAAAATCCTATAGACTCATAAAAATATGTAGTTTAGTTATTGATCATTAATGACACTAAATTAGATATTATCTATTTTTACGAAAATAGCAGTTTAGCTCAAAATTAGGGAAAATAAATAAATAAATTTACAAGTGAGATAAAAATTAATATTCCAAATATCATTATAAGCATCTAGAAGTCTAAACATGTAAGGCTCATTCATTAATTTCATCAAAAATTAATTATTTCAATAATTCAGTAAAATTGGCAGTTTTATTCAAAATAATTATAAAAAATAGTAAACATAGAGATTTTCAAAATTTCTTATTACTAAAATTTAATACATTATATAAGTGTATTATACAAAAATTTTCAAGCCAATGTAACATTATTTAATATTTTGAAAAATTTATTTAAAATCCATCTAAACAGGTAACGTTCTTAAGCAAATACCATAAATCAATGTTATTTTAAGAAAATAAAACTACCACATGAAATTACATGTAAAATAACCTAGGGAAACCAAATTTAATAATTTTCTAAGCTAATTTGATATTTTTAGTAAATTAATAAAAATCAAGCAGTATATTTTGACTCATCGACAAATGGTGCTTCGACTACCCTCTGGCCACCACCCTATGTCAAACCACTTTCTATCTCCACAACAACTTTAATTCTCAAGTAGCTCCTTATCAAGTTGCCTATAGCTTTAGGAACTATAATTCACCATATTTTCACACTATTTTCTTTTATTTTTTTCTAATTTTTTCAAACTTTATAAAATTATGTTCTTGTGTTTTTAGGTTTCCAAAATATTGTAAATGATGTTTGGAGCCCTATTTATAGGTTTTAGGATTTTTGTATGTAAAAAGGTAAAATTAAACATGTCAATTTCACATTTTCTTAGGCATCATCTATTATTTTCTCCTTAACCAAGTGTTGACTCATCATTTGCAAGTAATCCTAGCTTAACACATCATTTAGTGACTCACCCATTCAATTTTTTATTAATCTTCCACTATTTTACCTAATTTTAATAATTTATTATTATTATCTAACCAAAACCAACGATCATGATCATTCCAAATAAAACCTATCTAAGGTCAGGGTTGGATCACGTCTTTATGAATTTTTTGCTAAAACTCGACAATGATTTAGTGCAAACAATACTTAGAAATTATCACAATTCTATGCATAGTACTCATCTTAACATTGTTAGATCAAATGGTAAAGATGATTTAAAGATAAATGGTGTAAGCGTCAGGTTTGATGATGATTTTAGTAAGAAAGAGAAGGATTTAGATAGATATATCATGGAGTTGTAACAGATTTTCTCAATGGTTAATCCTTTGGCTGAGGAAAGCAATGTAGGAAGGTGAAGGTAAAATGGTATTTTTAAATTCTAATCCAAATGTATTCTTTTTATGTTCTTTTTCTAAGTGAACATTGTATTTGCTATTAAGGCCTTATTCAATACCTATGGAATATGATTTACATTACAACTTTACTCTAAATAAGGAAGTGAAGAGCCATTAGTGTAAGAAATAACAAGCAATAATTTAATTATCTTGAATTTAAGCTCACATACAACAAAAGGGTACTCATGCTCTCGCCATAAATATATAAGTATATAAGTTTTCCTTTAAAATCATTTACACTTAAGGTCTAGAGAACATGATACCTAATTTTAATTGCATCGTCTCAACATGTAAGTTCACTGGGGAATCCTTACATGAAGATTAACATTTGCCCTCTAAGGATCTGCCACTTTAGGCCCTTAGTATTATGCCCCGAAATGATAGAGTCGTAACAGTTCTACCATACAAACCATTCTAAGATAGAAGCTGATCATATAGTCACCATCTTAGACTTAATTTACACAAGGCAGTCACGACTAACCTGCTTTGAAGTAAATAATTCATAAATTAAGTATGTTATTTATTTATGAACTTAAAAAAGATATATACTTATATTGAAATAACCCGAGTATCTTTATGAGATTTAGCAACCTAACTACAATTTACTCAAGTAATTTATAAATTAATGCTAAAAGCTTTAAAATAAGTCTAGCTAAAAAGCGTACTTGATCTTCATTTTACATCCTTACTCTCTAAGATCTCGTAGTTGCTAGCTTTAACGTAAATGTAATCCGCTTCCTAGCTAAAACTTAATTTTAGGTAATCATACAAAAAATATAAAATTTCTTCACATCAGGAATAAATCCAGTACACTAATGAAGATTAGAGTGTACCGAGTAGGTTAGAATGGTAATTTAAGACTAAGTGTGATATCTAAGATACTCAAGTCTAATGTAATTAAATTCACATTAGGGTTGGAAAGAAATTTTTAGGGTTTATGTATAATACTAGTAGTTAGAACTGAATTAAAACCTAAATCGGAACCAAATTCGGAAACCGAACCCTAAACTAATCTAGGTAGAATCAATAATAACTAATATGTATATATGAATAATTAAACTAAATCATAACCTAGATATACAGATATCATCAAAGTATAAACACTAAAGAGCGTATTTATATTATAGCACATACAGAGACGAGTCGACCTACGACTGATTGGGTAAGCGACTCAAGATTCCAAGTAAGTTTAGTTGAATACTTGACCATATTTTAGAGTATTGTTTTAAAGTACTCAGAGACTTAAGATTATGTATGATTGTAATTGTAAGTAGTTTTACGCATGTGCCTGCATATCTGATGTCGTGCTGAAATTTGTGTTATGTTTGATGACTGTTGTAATTGAAGACTGTTGTAATTGAATTGATGTGAAATTGTCTGATCACCTTAAATCAAACCTAATCCTAATTGACCTAAATACCCTAATTAGACATTCATTGCAACCCTGTAAGGAACCATTATGATTCTCCAACCAAATACCGACACCTTTGAAAAAGATAACGCTGGATAGCATAATGGTTTTTTCCTCATCCTTAACTAAACTAGGTGATAGAAGAGGAGGTCGTAGTAGGAATGAAGGCATTAGTTCAAAGGTTAGTCTTGGGGGAAGCAGTGTCTCCATTGCACAAACCTAGTTTTGGTTATGAATTGTTGCATTAACAGAAACTCCTCAACCCATATTAGAGCGGGTGAAATTACTCTAATTTCACAACAGACCGGAAGACGTTGTGTAATGACACTTACTTGTTGCATTGCATATAATTAATTGCTTGATAATCCTATTTATGTTTGTTATACTTTCATAAGTCTCTAATTCAACTCACTAAGCTGTAGTTACTGATACCCATATAGATTCTCTTACAATTTCTAACTTCTGATTACCATGCCACGATATAATTATCTAGGGGTTAGTTCTCTTTTAAAGCCATGGGAAGTGAGGATCAAATGGCTATATAATCGAGTCTTTTTATTATCTTAATAGTAATTTAGATATATGAACTGATGTATGATGTGTAATTTAGCAGAATGTTATAATAAGTAGAATCTCCTGGGAATTCTATGATAATATGAATGTAATTCTAACTTTTTATGTAAATTTTAGCTTAAATCTTAATTGAATTGTTTAATTCAAAGCGAGGAGTCGTCGATACCTTGTGTAGATCATATCTATGATAAGCACTATAAGGTCAGTTACTATCATAGGTTAGTTTACATGACAGGACTATTGTGACTTAACGACTTTAGGGCGTAATAGTTCTTAGTTGGTATCAGAGCGTAATTCTAGTGACCTTGCTTTGAAGCATCATAATTTAAAAGAAATAGATATCATAGGGACATTGAGAGTGGATACTATTAAGTGGGCGATAAAAGATTGTATGAAGTGTACTAAAACAAAAGTAAGTATAATATTTAGTATATTGAAAGTAAATTGATTTTAACTCTAATTTTAGGGTCAAAAGGAAGAGTTAATACTTAGCTGGATACAGTTTAGATGGAATGGAGAGGAGCCCCCTATCGACTATAGGGTTAAGTTACAGCAGTTACTTCTAGAGTTGGCCGACTGGGATATATTTAAGACAGTCGATGAGATTATTGATAAATTTCATGATGAGATGTGTTATAGCTGGAAGGATTAATGGGCATGAATGGAGTTGAGTTTAGGGCTTCAGTATGATAGATTTACTGCTATAATAGCTTTTGAGTAAAGATGGTTAGAGAGAGAGGGGATTATAACTTTGATGATGCCCTTGAGAAATTTTCCTGCTAGGTTAGAGGAGGGGAGACCTTACCCAGCCAATATCACTCAGATCTCTACTGACATTCCATATATTCCTTGATAGTATCCACTAAGAATCATCAATTGGTTTCTTCAGTTTCTAGAGCCAATTGAAGCGAGCATAGAGATACCTTTAAACCTTAACCCTGAACCTGAGCCTAAGATGCAAGAACCACTGCTAGAAAACCCACCTCCAAGAGAACCTTAAGAAGCAGTCTATTCAAATGCCTAAAGTAATCACCAAGAGGGTAAGGCTAATGTAGAAGAGGAGCTTGAGAAGGAAGACCCTAAGGAAAAATATCTAGAAGAAGATCATGAAGAGGAGTGAGAGATGGAGAATGAGAATGAACAAGGTGTAGATATTCATGCATTGGTTATACAAGTGATAGCAGACACTAGAATAGCTAGAGTAAGGAATGGAAATGCACTTGAGTCAGATGATGATGAGATGTAAGAAGTGATTGCGATTCTTAAGACTTCATAGATAATGCCTATCAGTTCTGAATCAGATAGTAAGGATGAAGATCACTTGGTAGGGGGTCATATGGATCATGATTTCTTTGATGAGGCAACTCCCACAGATCGTTCAAATGAGGACTGGTTTTATTTAGGTGACTAACTTTGCTTAGTTAGATCTTTAGGTATGATCTAGTAGCAATTTTGGTAGAAACTGATGTATTTCGAATTTTGATATATCATTTTGACTTTTGATGTATTTTATAGCTTCTAGATCAAGTTAGATGTATGTTGTAAAAGAGTTAGATGTAATCGAGTCTAATGTAACCAGTTGATGTAATCTTTTGTATTGTACAGTTATAAAGATCAAGTCTATTCTAGATTATGTAAGTAACGGTGTAATTGAGTTGTAAATTTTATGTAAGTATTTCCAAGTTTATCAAGTTGTATCTTTTTCACTCTGAAGTTGTAATTAGTTACAACGATGTAAAGGCTGGATCTAGTTAATAGTAGAAGTTGGATCTATTATGTACTTTGATTAAAATGATATTATTATTATTATTTTATATAAGCACAAATTGTAAGAATTTACTAATTTCTAAAGAGTTGATAAAACTAAGGAATGGGATAACTTATAAATAGATATGTATGCAAGGTTATAAGTTATAAAATATTAAGTGACTATGGTTGAAGTTAGAAATGGGAGTCGTAATGAAAGAACTGAAGGAAATCAAAACCCTTCATCACGAGCACCATCACTCCCTAAAGAACAAAATAGATAAGATTTACTCCTACTGCCTCCACAAAAGAATATAAATATTAGACAAATACTTGCCAGTATGCATACGATAATAAGGCAACAAGGAATGTTGATTCAGCATCTTATGACTAGCGGTAATGCAAGAAATAGGAGACCTCAAGAGGCTAAACAAAAGATGGAATGACCATAAGAGGTAAATAAACTTCTTAAGTTTATAAAAGTCAACTATTATTTTAAGGGAGAAATGGGTAAGCCAACAGTAGTAGATGACTGGCTAGCTCAAATTGAACAAAGTTTTGAGGCTTTCATGCTTAAGTTAGCTAATAGCGTATGGTATGACTCAAAAGTAAGACAATTGGAGAATAATGTTACTTGCCAAAGGTTTAAAGAGGAATGTAAGAAAGACTATTTTCCTTACAGTGTTCAAAACAAGATGGTTCGAGATTTGTTTAAGTTAAAGAAGGAAGGTATGAGTGTAACTCAGTTTATGAAACTAAGTTTCATAAACTGTTGCAATATGCGCCTGGTTCATATTGAGATAATATTGAATTAAAGAAGAGTTTGTTTCTTACTAGATTTTACCCCACAATGTGTCGCAAGCTGCTAAATTATGGTTTCACCACTTATAATGAAGTCATAGATAAGGTGAGGCAATTGGAAGATAATCGTATAAGGATGCAAGCAATGTGGAGTCAAAAGATCAACAAAGTTTATCGACTTGATCCATCATTTAAGAAATTATATCCTGGTGCCACTAGCAGTTCTGGACAAAAGAGAAGAAAACCAGCAATTTTAGCTAGTAGCCCAGTATAGTCCATGCCTGGTTTGAGCTTTTATGAAAAAGATGGTAATGTCAAATGTTGGAAGTGCAACGCAAATCATTTTTCGAGAAAATGTGCTCAGCTAAAAAGAAAATGCTTTATATGTGGAGATTAAAACCATATGTTGTGAGCATCCCCCAAAATGAGACTGGTGAAGTGTAACAACTGTGGTAGAAAGGGACATTTCTCTAGATATGTCCCCAATTTAGACAAGGAACTAAGAGGATGGAAGGTTCTGATAACACAACCACACTCGCTCGATTCTTTGCCATGGAAGAGATGGGAGCTAAGGAGGATAAAGATTTTGCAAATCGGATGGAGGAGTACTATCATGATGATGTTGAAGAAATTATGGGAGTTGAAGAGGAAAATGATGAAGGACTTGTGACAAGTACGTACTCATATTATTTATTTTGATGATATTTAAGTGTGAATTAAATTGAAGTGTTTGTATTTTAAGATTTATGAATGTAAGTTTAGTTAGTAATCATAGTGTTAGTACATTCTAGGAAATATGCTGATAAATGGACAACTTGCTTTTATATTATTTGATATTAGTGCATCTCATTCCTTTGCTAGTCAGAAATTTGTAAATAAACTGGAGATTAGTGTAGTTAAGATTAATACAACTTATAGATTTAGAACCCCTACTGGGGAGAAAGTAACAACTCTAGAAGTGGTAGCTGATGGTAGAATTAAGATTCAAGAGAAGGAATATCCTATAAGTCTTATAATATTACCTTCACAGGGTTATGATGTAATAGTGGGAATAGATTGCTTGTCTAAGAATAAAGCGATTGTGAAGTGAAGAAGTAAAACTATTACTCTTAACGATGGAGAAATGGCATTTCAAGGAAAGGCTGGTAAAAACAAATTAAATTTGGCTCTACTAAAGATATGTGATGAATTGTATGAGACAAAGGTAGAAGAGAATGATTGGAGATTGTGCATAAACTATCAGGAGTTAAATAAGGTTACTATTAAGAATAGGTATCCATTACCCTACATTGATGATCTGTTTGATCAACTACAAGGTACAACTATGTTTTCTAGAATTGACTTGAAATCAGGATATCATCAATTACGAGTTAAGCCAGATGATGTGCATAAGACTGCATTTAGAATTCGATATTAACATTATGAATTTTTAGTGATGCCATTTGGTTTAACAAATGCCCTAGCTGTATTCATGGATTTAATGAATCACATATATCAACCAAATTTGGATAAGTTTGTTGTGGTGTTTATTGATGATATTTTGATCTATTCAAAAAACAAGGAAGAGCACGCAGAGCATTTACAATTGGTGTTACAAAAGCTGAGAGAGAATAAACTGTATACTAAATTAAGTAAGTGTGATTTTTGGTTAGATGAAATTTCTTTTCAAAGTCACATTGTATTTGGTAAAGGAATCTCTGTAAACCCTAATAAAGTGAAAGCAGTAATGGATTGGAAGCATCTAACCACTGTTACAAAGATGAGGAGCTTTCTAGTTATGGCTAGATATTATCGACAATTCATAAAGGATTTTTCCAAAATTGCTAAGCCATTGACCCGACTAACTCAGAAAGATGTAAGATTTGAATGGAATGAAGATTGTGAGTCGAGTTTTCAGGAGTTGAAGAAACAATTACTTACAACACCAGTATTAACATTACCTAATCCATATAAGCCTTATAGTGTATATAGCAATGCTTCTCGAAATGGATTGGGTTATGTATGGATGCAGGATAGAAAAGTTGTTGTATATGCATCAAGACAATTGAGGCTATATGAAAAAAATTATCTAACCCATGGCTTAGAGTTAGCAACTATAGTGTTTGCTTTAAAGATTTGGAGACATTATCTATATGGACAATGGTGTGAGATATACATTGATCACAAGAGTTTGAAGTATTTCTTTACTCAAAAGGAGTTAAATCTAAGATAAAGGAGATGGTTAGAGCTGATCAAGGATTACGATCTGAATATAAATTATAACCCAGGAAAAGCCAATCTGATGGCAGATGCTTTAGGTCGAAAGAATTATGAACAGGTTACATTATTATTAACTTGCCAACATAAATTGGTGCATGAATTTGAAAGATTAAGAATTGAGTTTGATTGGTATAAACCTAATAGTCAAATAATGAATCTGGAATTGTAACCTACTTTATTGGAAAGAATAAAGTAAAAGCAAGAGGAAGATAAGGATCTGATGGAGATAAAAGAGAAATTAAGCAAAGGAAATTATTTTGACTTCAAAATGGATAGAAAAGGTATATTAAAGTTTATAGGAAGGATATGTGTGCCACAAGATCCCGACATAAGAAAGGAGATTATGGATGAAGCACACATTACAGGTTATCTTATGCACTTGGGAGGAAATAAGATGTACTACGATTTGAAACTCATGTTTTGGTGGAATTGAATGAAAAGAGAAATGGTACAATATATGACAGAATGTATTACATGCCAACAAGTTAAAGTAGAACATCAGAGACTAGGTGGACTATTACGACCTTTAAAAGTCCCGAGATGGAAGTGAGATCATATTATTATGGATTTTGTAGTAACACTACTAAGGAACTCAAGCTGGATGTGATTCCATCTAGGTAGTCAAGGATAGATTAACAAAGAGTGCACATTTCTGGCAGGTTTGCATTGGCTTCTGAAAGGTCGGCCTCGGCCTAAGGATTGTTGCGGATTGATTCCTATCATAGACTCTTCATTGGAAGGTACTCTATGTAGATCTTCCTATCCCTCACCTTAGGCTCTTGTATCCCCATGGAGGTGAGTTTGGATAGCCAATCCACCGCTGAATTGTATAGCTAGGGGATCTTTGTGATGGTCTACAAAGGGAATTCAACTAGAAGGCTCTTCACCTTCTCTAAATACCTTACCATGGAGTCGTACTTGGCTTCATATTCACTCCAAACTTGTTGGACAACTAGCATAGAGTCCAAGAAAACATTTAGGTACTCTACATCAATCTCCTTAGTCGATTTAAGACCAGCAATCAGGGCCTTGTATTTGAATTCGTTGTTGCTACTATCGAATCTAAATTTGAAGGCATAGCAAACCATCATGTTATGTGGGCTAGTCAATACAAGGCCTGCACCTCCACCCCCAAGGTAGATGATCCGTCAATGTGGAAAGTTCACACCGACTTATCATTGTCCAACGATGCTTCCACTCCGATATATTCGATCGTAAAATCGGCCAATACTTGTGCTTTGTAAGCAATTTATTTTTTGATACTAGATTCCATACGTGCTCAACCCCATTGCATACTTTACCATCCGTCCAAACACTTCTGCCTTCTGCAACATGGTACGTAGGGGCTGATCTGTAAGCACTACAATTTGGTGTACCTGAAAATAGGACCTTAGCCGATGTGTTGATATGACGACAACCAAGGTGAACTTCTCTGTCTGGGTGTACTTGAACTCAAGCCTATGCAATATACAGCTGATGTAGTATACGGGCTTATACTTTCTTCCTTCTAATCTAACCAATATAGAAGAGAGTGCCCGATTGCTCATGGCCAGGAACAAAAATAGGTCCTCCCAATAAATAGGCTTGGAGAGGACCAATGGGTGAGTAAGGAAGTCTTGGAGCTACTAGAAGGTTGCGGCACACGTCGGGCTTCATTAAAAAACTTTTGGATTTTTCATGGAGAAGTAAGTAGTCTTTCCTTATGAAGTCGGCCTTAAGCAGCTTCTGCACTTCTTCCTCAATCACGGCCTACCTCCCCAGAGCGAAGTGCCTCTTCTTCTACTTGACTGGTTACACAATGGAGTCGATGTTGAAGCTATGGGTTGCCAGTCAGGTGAGATCCCAAGCATATCTGATGCCGACTAGACAAACCTATCTAATTGGCTTGTAAGAGGGCAATAATTTCACCCTTCACCTCGGGAGGAGTTTCGATCCCAACCTTCATGGTCTAGTCCAGAGAGGGGATGATCTAGACTTCTTTAGTTTTTTCACCCCACTCGTCCCTCTCCACTGGCTTCTCCTACAAGTTAAACTCCAAAGTAAAGACTCCATCGCTTCTGGCGACCCTAACATATAGCTCTTGTGAGAGGTTTTGATTACACCTACATATTCCTACCCTGGTTAGGGAGGATATGATGACCCCAAATGCATTCGAATTTAATCTTCCCAAGAGAGCATTATAAGGAGAAGGGCAGTCGATCGCAACGAACTCCAGTGGTCGTCGTGCCACGTAATCGTCATCGCCAAGCTCTATATCTAAAGTGATGATCCCCTTAGCTGGGACGGTACTTCCATTGAAGTCGATCAGCACATCCTCTCATATGTGTAAAGGAAGAAGATATTAATGGAGTTACCGGTATCCCCTATTATTTTCAAGACCTTTAAATTCACGATCCTTGCCCCTATGACTGGGGTGCCCTGGTAGGGGGTATCTACCTCCTCTAAATCTTCATCAAAGAAGGAGATTGAAGTATCTAGCTTCTACCCCTTCTCCTTTTCTTCCAACTCCTTAGATAAGGCGTTAACCAAGCTACTAGTGCACGGTCGACTCCCAAGGTGTTGCCCCCCAATGATTATATTGATGATGTCGTTAAGGGTACAATTGTTGCGATGGTCATCGTTCTGCCCTACTCGGGCACCTTCAATCCATTGCCTCTAGGGTGTTCAATCCTTATTGTCATCGAAATAGTCATCATTTCTCAGTTAGGCTACATACTTATTGAAGAAGCCCCACTGAATGGCATATGCAATTGCATTCTTCAGCTAGAAGCATTCATTAGTAGTATGGCTATGGTTACCATAGAATTGGTAATACTTATTTGAGTTTTGATGGCTAGGGTTCCCTTTCATCTTCGAGCATTTCTATAGCAGATTCCTATGCTTCACCCTAGAATAGACCTAAGCTATATGTCTAATTAGATGGTTATACTGCGTATAGATAGAAGGGGGAGCGAGTTTTGCTCGACTCGACACTTCTTCTTTCCTATACCCTCCCCCTTTAATCTACCCAACACCTTTCTATCGAGGCAATCCTTTATGGACAATCTTTCCTTATCCTGCTTTCCACCTTACCTCTCTCAATCAACGTCAGACCTTGCACGAATGTTGTCCTCTTAGTTAATGTACTTTTGGGCCTTATTCTAGAAGTTAGCCAAGGTCTTTAGCTTGCTCTTCGCAAGCAATTAGAAGAAGTCTCTCGAAGGTCAAATGCTAAGCTAATCAGCATGACAACAACTCTCTTGTCTAGCTAAGGGATCTTGACCATGACATTGTTAAACCTAGCCATATAGTCTCATAGAGGTTCACCTTCACTCTGCCTTATCATGTACAAAAACGATGCGTCCTTAGACAAAGGCTTACTAGCCCTAAAATGGAGGTTGAACTTTCGCACCAGCTCATAAAAGTCACTAATGCAGTTCTCAAGCAGGTGGTTGAACCACGTTCGAGCCGCTTTCTTTAAGGTGCTCAAGAAAGCCTTACACATTATGGCGTCCCCATGACAATGGAGGTTCATAGGGGTACAGAAGTGGAGGAGGTGGTCGTCAGGATCTCCTATACCATCATAATGGTCCGTGATCAGAAGCTTGCTATTAAGGGGCAACACTTTGTCCTAGATGCCCTTAGTGAAGGGGGTTTTGTTGCTAACAACTAGCCCTACATTGTTAGCTGCCTTGCTCCCTTGTTGCTCAGAGAGCCTCCTCATGATTGCAAGGAGCTCGTTGAGGTTGGCGTCATCTACCAAATGAGCTCGGCGTACTACTCAGTAAGCTAGTACTCCTTGCAATCGGCCACTTGCTCATTACAAGCCAGAACTCGATTGTCGATGGCCGCAGACCTTACTGGCCGTTGTTGCATTGGGGGATCAAGTTATTGAACCCTACCATTTCACAGCTATTGCTGGTGCTTGTTCTACCCAGTGCGGGCATCAAAGACCTCGAAGGGTTGGGGTCGGAGGGGGTAGGGTAACTTTATGCACTACACTTCTCAGCTTCTTTGAGGCAAGCACGAAGCAACTTGTTTTGAGCAACAAATTCCTTAACCAGGCACTCCTCCAATGTTTTCCTTCGGAGGGGATAGTTCTCTACTGGTTGGTTATTCATTAACCGGTGGTTCTCTTGTTCGTTGACACAAGACATAATGTCTAAAGATTGTGTTTGGGGAATATGTTTAGTGTGTTTAGGTTTTTCGGATAGGAATTCAGTTTCCCATAGACGACACTAAATGTCGTCTGTAGTTCTTACCAGTAGTAATAGGGAGGAGATTGAGCTTTACATAAATAAGAAATCCTGCAAAACAAAAGGTTGTGAAAAGGTGACAAGGGTTATCTAGCACAGTCACTCCGATGCTTAAGTCAGCAAGAGGTCTTAGAAAATATGAATGCTGGAGAATAATGAGAGGCTCAAGTATATAAAGTGTAATGTATTTTACCATTGGGTAGCGACCTTGTATTTATAGGGGAGTGAAGTCGGCAGTTGGGGAGTAGTTAGTCACTTCCACAAGTATAATAGAGTAGATGTGTGGCAACTAACGTGGTCCAGAAGATTAGGAAGAGGTTGATGACCTAGTCCATTAGCCTTATCTAAAGACTTATAATCGTTGAAGAGCTACTTCAATTAAGTAGGCTGAACTCTAGGCTTGGGCCGAAACAGGCCATGTTTGTAGGAATAAGCCTAAACAATTTAGGTCGAGCCTTGGTCCAAAAGGCCTTATCAATACACATAAAATTAAGAAAAATTCAAATCTAATTAACATTATAAAGCAGTAAAGATAGTAATTTTGAGTAATTAGAGCAAGAATGAATGTTTGAATTAGTCCAATGAATATGTTGTGTCATTGTTTTAGTGTTCTTCTTTGCTTATGTTGTTAGATTTAGATATTTTAGGATACTCATTTGTTAAGTGATGACAGCTTAGGAAAGAGGAAGAAAGTAGTAAATTTTCTCTCTTTAACTAACTTTAAACTTTTATATACGCATATATATTTATAAAATGAC
The DNA here is from genome assembly GCA_024138005.1 of Lumnitzera racemosa. Lineage (NCBI taxonomy): Eukaryota > Viridiplantae > Streptophyta > Magnoliopsida > Myrtales > Combretaceae > Lumnitzera > Lumnitzera racemosa. The sequence goes on from JAMXBC010000006.1 coordinate 15,650,134, forward strand.
CGTCATTTTATAGCATGAAATTATATTCATGTCTTACAAAAAGTCAAATTTGACCAAGAAGGATATCGGAGTGGAAACATATGACATATCAAAACTAACCAGTGTTTGTGAGGACTCTATTTTACTAAGTAAGGGGAAAGGGTAACCACTGGTATCTATAGTTTAGTGAATATAAGGTAAAATAAGGATTCATATTGTGTACATTACTTTATATAAAAAGAATCTATTCTATGACCTATTAGAACCATAAGTGTACTTTGTAAAATTTATTCTTTTTTTTTAATTTGAAGTATTATTACTTAGCCATTCATATCCAAATCACAATGTTTAGATTGTAAATCGATATCATTTTAAATGTAGATTATAATAGATATAAATATAATTATATCAATAGAACACAAAATAAAACAAAATATGATAAACATAGATTACGATATCAACTTAAATTAGAGACTTAAGATAGATTCACCATCTAGCCTAATATGAAATAATGGGTAATAGGTTAGGGAAATATAGTCAAATTTTGATATGTAGATGTCGAATTAAATTACATGTACAACAGAAGGAGAGGCATTTTTGCCCCAGAGAGATAAGCAGCCATAGAGGAGGAAGTACAAAAACTGTTGAAGGCAAGTTTCATTAAGGAAGAGCCTTACCCCACTTGGCTTGCCAAATGTGTCTTGGTTAAGAAAGCAAATGGGAAGTGGAGGATGTACATCAATTTCACGAACCTAAATAAAGCATGTCTGAAGGATTGTTTCCCTTTACCTCAAATAGATCAAGACATACCCTGTTGAGCTTCATAGACACTTTTTTCGAGTATAATCAGATTAAGATGCATCCTTCTGACTAGGTTCACACCTCTTTCATTACAAATTTTGGAACTTATTGCCCTAAAGTCATGTCATTCGATTTGAAGAGCACGAATGCCACATACCAGAGGTTGGTTACGAAGATGCTCAAACCTCAAATACATAGGAATATTGAGGTTTATGTGGATGATATGACTGTTAAAAGCAAGACTAATGAAAACCACCTCACCAAACTCCAAGAGACCTTCGACATACTGAAAAAACATAATATGAGATTAAATCCACAAAAATGTGTGTTCAGTGCATCTCTAGGGAAATTCTTAGGCCTTATAGTGACGCAGCAAGGAATTGAAGCCAACCTTAAGAAGATTCAAGCCACGCTAGATATGGGGTCGGCAAAGTCCATCAAAGAGGTCCAAAGGTTGACTGGTCATATGGCAACATTAAACTAGTTTGTTTCTAAAAGCACTTAAAAGTATGTAGAATTTTTTCTTATTTTAAGAAATCCTTTTGAATTCCAATTGACTAAGGAGTGTGAGCAAGCCTTTAAGGCCTTAAAGGAATTTTTAACTAAACCACTGATCTTGTTGAAGCCAATTGAAGGTATAAGTGACCGAGCTTTCTCCTCTGCACTAGTACAAGTAGAAGGACGAGTACATAAGTCAGTCCATTATGTGAGCCATGTTCTACAAGGTTTAGAGTTACGGTATACTAAGTTAGAAAATTTTGTTTTAGCTATTATTATAGCTTTCGAGAAACTCCAACTTTATTTCAAATCTCACCAAGTCATAGTCCTAACTCATCAACCACTAAAGGAAGCTCTACACAAGGCTAATGCTTCAAGTCAAATATTAAAGCACACCTTAGAACATAGTGCTCTTGGAATTTAATACTGACCTAAAGAGGCATACAAGGCTTAGATCCTTACGGACTTCATAATAGAGTTCAATAGGATCGACAGATCTGTTACAGAGAGTAAGTAACTGACCTAGAAGCTATATGTTGATAGCTTGTCCAACTATAAAGGAAGTGGAGCAAGATTAATCTTGAAAGGTCCAATGAGAGCTCAGATTTCTTATGCTTTGAAGTTCAGATTTCCGATCAACAACAATGAGTCCAAATATGAAGCGTTATTGTTAGGGATGAAACTAGCCAAAGAGGTCATAACAAATCATTTAGGTGGGTTGTCTAATTCCCAATTAGTGGTTAATCAAGTTATAGGAAGTTTCATAGCCAAAGATGAAAATATGGTCAAGTATTTGCGATTGACAAGGGAAATCAGGTCAAATATTGAGGCTTGGCAACTAATGAAGATTCCAAGGGCAAACAATTACGCAGTAGACAAGTTGTCCAAGATAGCCTCTATAAGCTTACTGAATTAGATGGAGTAGATCTTCACCGAATACTTACTAGAGAAAAGCACAAAGAGATAACCAATTTAGTATTTTGAGGTTCAATAGAAAAACGTAGAATACCATTGGATAGATCCTATTTTAGAATATCTAAGGGATGGAGCTTTGCCTTAAGATACTAAGGAGGCTTTAAAGCTCGTATACAAGGCAGCCAATTTTACAATCATCAATGGAAATCTGTACAAGATGGGTTTAAGCATGCCCTAACTAAGGTGTTTGCGACCATCAAAAGCAAAGCAAGTCCTCTCTGACCTGCATTTTAGATTCTGCAATAATCATATTAAGGTTACAGTTTTGTATGAAAGGGCATTACAACTATGGTATTGGTGGCCTACAATGAAGAAGGATACACTTCATGCAACTCAAACTTGTGATTAGTGTCAGAGGAACTCCCCAATAGAGAGAGCCCCGAGCTTGTATTTAATTCTTCTCACTAGTCCTTGGCCTTTCACCTAGTAGGGATTGGATATACTTGGTCCATTCCTAAAGACGACTAAGCAAAGGCAATACACTATTGTGGTAATGGACTTCTTCATGAAATGGGTCAAAGTCAAGGCTGTAGCAAGCATGATGAAGCAAAGTATAGAAGCTTTCTTAGTTAGCAACATCTTAAGCAAGTTTGAGATACCTTATGCTATAATAACTAATAATGGGTCGTAATTTGATAATGATAAGTTTCAAGAATTCTGTGATGCTTGGCAAATCAGGTTATACTATACATCTGTTGTACACCCTCAGAGCAATGGTTAAGTGGAGGTGGTAAATAACGTTATCTTTCAAAGTTTGAAGAAAAGGGTGAACCATGGGCAGACAAACTGCACCATGTGTTGTAGGGGTATAGGACTGCATAAAGGACATGAACAGGTCACACTCCATATCAATTGGCTTTTGGATCGGAAGCCATATTTCCAATTGAGCTTCAAGTGGAAAGTGCAAGATTTCAAGTGTATACCCCTGAGTATAGCAATATAAGCCTCCGAGCTAATTTGGATACCATCCACAAAACACGAGTGTTGGCCAAAGCTCATCTTACTGCTTATCAACAACAAACAACTTGGTACTATGACAAACAAGTCAAGCATAAGTGCTTTTAACCTAGTGACTTAGTCTGTAGGAGGTAGGAAGTGTTGGGAACAAGAGAATGTCAAGGTAAACTAGCTCCTACTTAGAAGGATCCAATCAGATTGAAGGAGGTGGTAAGGAATTTACATGCTTATGGGTTAGACAGATTTGATAAGCATCCAATCCCTAGGGCATGGAATGCCGACAACCTCAAGCCATATTTTAAGTAATGAATATTTGGAAGCAGATATATCTACTTATTTCTTTATATGTTTTGTTATTATCACTAATTTTTTGGTTTCTAATATATTTGTAATTCAACTTGTTCCACAAACTTGTTGAAATGTTTGTTTGTTTTTTATTAACATGTTATGTCAAGTCAAGATTGATAAACCAACCTCATTCCTTAATGTTTATGTGATGAAATTATGTTTTGTAAGGTTGGAGTCAATGGACCGACCTAGTTCATCTTTAATATTTCATAGAATGGAGTATTTGTTCATTCAACAATTGTTAGATTTTATGCTTTACTTTGTTTTAATATAACACTTTTTGAAAAAACATGAACATAATCACAAACAATGATATGATCTTTACTCATGATAAGAATCAACCCCTTAAACCCATTAACTAAAGCCAAGCTAGAGGATTGCATGGACTCACCCGACGAATACTAACTCGAGAGCCATTCAAGGATGAGGATTCAATCACCAACCTAGGCCTACTTTCTCTTACCCAACCGAAGTGTTAAGCTTTAACTATGATCAAGACAATTCCCGAACTGGTAAGCACCAAATTCCCTTTTGAACTGAGCTATTCAAATATCCAACTTGCCTTAGACAATACAAAGTATCCGAGCTCAAACGCAACATAGATCAGGTTAGCCAAGACGACCACTTTCTTTCTAACCTCTTCTGAGCTGACCCTAGTAGGTGCCAAGTTGCTAGAGAACCTATGCCTACAGTAGCTATCAAGCATCCAATCACTAATGTGAGCTTGACACGTGTCTTCTGGTGCAACATTCCAAAAGGATTCTTTCTTTTCCTATACAATACACTATTTTTCATTTTCACCCCTTTTAGTATGTTTAAGGAATCTTTATATCTTTTCCTTATTTATTGTAACCCTAGTTGTGGTCATATAAGTACTTCACTTACCTTGTACACAAACATCATTACTCTATTATTGAAAACAGAATTTTAACCTTTGAGAGCACCTATCCATGTCATCTCTTTTCTTAACTCTTATCTATTCCCTTTAGTTTAGCAACAAGTAATGTTGAGTGACCCTTATCCTCACTTGTATGTGATAAAGGCATAATTTTCATGTTTTAAGTTGCAAATTAGATAGAATTATTATTGATTTTATAGAAATCATTAAGAAATGGTACCTAATTATTTTCATTTGGACATTTTAGGAATTGGAGGATTCAAAGTCGAAATATGGACAATTTAGAGGAGTTTCACGCAAACAAAGAAGCCCGAAATGAGGTAAGTTTCACGGAAACAAAGAAGCCCGAAATGAGCTATGGCATGATTGGAATTCAACACAATCGGCTTACACTTACACCGTTAGCCTTTGGAGTCTACGCTACTGGCCTTAAAGCTTACACCGCCGGCCTATCAACCAGTCTTCATGAAAAAGAAGCCTTACGCAAGCCAACCCTAACTTTTCTTATAAATAGCCTTATGTTTCACCGTTTGAGAGACTTTTTGGAGATACACACACTTTCCTTAGACTTAGAGCATCATAGAACAGTCATTAAATAGTTCTCGAATAATTCTTCTATAGAATCGCTTGGATCATTGAAAAGATCTTGCTTTTGCTGTGGAGACCAAGTTTTAGAGTTGCAATGGAAGTTCATCTTTTCCAATTGCAGAATTAGTGATATCTATTTTAATTATATTCATGCAATTCTATTAATTATTCATGCTTTCAATTATCAATTTCCTTACAATTTCAATTAGTAGTTGGTTGTGCTTTTGTTTCAAATTCCATAGTTGGCTAAATTTATTTGTAAGAATTGATGAAACGTTAGATAACTAAGATGATGATTGTGTTCATGTTATAGGATTAATAGATATAGAAATGATTCACGATTGCAATTTCTATGATTTCAATTATAGTTGTTTAATTGATTATAATTGTTAGAAACCTTAGTGATATGGGAGTTGATATGAGGTTTGTTAGAAATTCTTGGTTGATTTGATTAATTACTATGGAAGCAACGTTAATTGAATTAATTAGAAATTATCTAGAGATTAATGCGATGTTCAATGATTGATTAAACACTAACACATTATGAATAATTGATTTAGGAGATTAGACAATCATAGTATCCGGAGATATATGATTGTAATTTTGGAGTCCACTGTTAATTGGAGATGCGGGAGTTGACTGATTGATTAAGGGTTTAAATCCTTAAGTTTTAAAGCATAATAATTTCGCTTGAATGACCATATAGCTAATAATCTATATAACATAATAACAATTTGATTTGCATAATCTAGGGTGAATTCTGTTTTTCTACAATTCTCAATTAATTGCTTAGTTTTAGAAATTTTATAGTTATTTTCTTTTCGATAGTTTTAGTATAATTATTATATTAGTTAATTTATTTTTTATTGTCTGAATATTGATAAGAACTATCATAGGTTTAGTAATATTATAGTCCTCAAGAGATCAACAACCTTTCTTGCTCTGGATTACTTGATTCCAACCTATTATACTTGCTGGAGTATTCTCAATTTATATATATATATGTGTGTGTGTGTGTGTGTGTGTATATAGTTTAAGCGAATCAGTATGTCATATGAAGTGAAGGTTAGGCCAGGTAGGATCAATTAGTGCGTTATATCCAGTTGGTAGCTATTGGGGCTTTACTAAAACCCTTTTAAGTTCCTTTGTTTCAATTCGTTATGGTGCGACCTCTATGTATACAACTTTAGAGACACATCAGCTTCGCTGATATCATAGCACGATTCTAAGAGGGAGTAGGTGAAGTTGCTATGAAGTTCTGTTCGTATTATTGTTAATAGCTGCTACGTTCTTCCGTAACTGCTATAGTGTTGTTCTTGAGTGTATTGGACTTGTAGTCCAGTTGTAGAAGTAGGTTTTGAAGTTATGAGCTATGGAACAGTGGTTGTAAGAGGTTAATGTAGGAACTTGTTTTGTTTTGATCCACTCTGTTTTCCTACTATGAAAATAAAGCACATTCGATCTCTATACTACATTGTGTAGTGTTAAGAGACGAAGTGCTTAGAGTATATTAGTATGATATTGGGTAGTGAGTAGTAATCAGTCGTGTAAGTAGTGGTTCAAAAGTATTGCTAAGTAGTAGTAGGTAGGAGGGTCTTGTTGAGTTTATGCTATTGAAGTTGTTCTTATTGAAGAAAGAAGTAACAAGTAATGTTGTGTAATGTTGGATTCAACTGTAGGAGGCACTATTAGTGACCAAGACAGTAGTGCTTGTGTTAGCCATGGTCAACATGGCAGTAATACACCAGGGTCAATAGATTACAATCTTAATAGACTCACTAACCTTGTTGAGAGTCTAGTCGCTGCTATGCAAGTAAATAGGCAACAACTCCAAGTAATGCTTAACCAAGGCTAAGCAAAAGAAATATGAAAGAGGAGATATAGTTGTGCTGGCTGAGCTCATTGCGTAGCTTAACCCCCTATAGAGCTGGAGGAATAGTAAACTGACTTGATGAAGACTTAAAGTGGAAGAGATTAAAGAAGAAGATGAAGAAGTTGAAGAAGTTAATGGAGAGGAAGAAGAGGATGGGGGTATGATGAAGTAGAGGAACGAGGATGCCGACTTCCTTGAGGACTTGAAAATGTTAAGGTCTAAATCCTGACCTTCATTATAAGTGGAAATGACAACGAATACCTACAGTAAGAGGAGAAAGTTGAAAGAGTGTTCAATTGTTATAGATATGCTGAGGCTAATAAAGTCCAACTTACAACCCTTGAGTTCTATAGGTACACCATTACGTAGTGGAAAAACTTAAATGCAGCCAAATCAAGGGATGGACAATAAGGAGTGCACACATGGGAGGATATGAAGAGGTTGTTGAGAGGAAGATTTACCTATTTGCAAGATACCTTTGCAAAATTACAAGAACTCTACTATGGAAGCCGATTAATGACTATGTTAAGGAATACTAGATGCTAATGATCTGAGTTGACATAGATGAGCCCGAAGCCCATATTGTATCAAGGTTTATTTCCAGGCTCCGATATGAGATCTAGAATATTGTTGAGGTGCAGAGGTTTCACATACTAGAGGAAGCCATTAAAATAGGATAAAGGGTCAAGAAGTAGAAGAGAAATAGCGTTATCCAACCAGGTTCGAGCTCTTTACAGACTCCTATTCCATGCCAACCTACTCTTAATGAACCAAGGAGACCCTTTCAAGTAGAGGAGAAGAATGACCAACCTAATGATAGTTAAGTTAACCTAAAGAGCCGAGCCGATGATAGGGTAACTATAAGGATGTATGAGAAATGAAAAATTTAGGTCGCAAGACAAATGAGATAAAGTGCTTTAAGTGCTTAGGTTATCTATTGAATGTCCTAACCAACATGTTATGGTCCCCTGATGTGATGACGTGGACAGTACAAATGGCAATGAAACTAAGAAGGAAGATAAGAATGTTAGAGGAGCTGAAATGGAGAAGGATGAGGAAGAGACTTATTTCTATGCCAACTAGGGAGAAGTGATGACTTTAGTGTTGAGATGAATATTGAACTCAATATCAACATACGAGGAAGACCGAAGGGAAAATTTGTTCCACACCAAGTGTACTATCAAGGGATAAGTATGCACGATCATAATAAATGGAGGTAGTTGTACTAATATTGTTGTTTAGTCCCTTGAGCAGAAGTTAGGTCTACCAACCTCTAAGCACCCTTGACCTTATAAGCTATATTAGTTGCATGATAAGGATGCTATGCATGCCATCGAACAAGTAACTGTACTATTCTATGTAGGAGATGTGTACAAAGATGAAGTAGTGTGCAATGTTGTCCCCATGGAAGCCTCACACTTGTTGTTGAGAAGACCTTAGTTATTTAACCAGCGTGTCATCCACAATGGATTTAAGAACCCGTATGCCTTTACAAAGGAAGGTAAGAAAATTATGATGCAGCCCATGACACCAAGCTAAGTAAACGAAATTCACAATCAACTCACCAAAGAATTCGTAGAGAGCTTGGAGCTACTAAGAAAGCCAAATAGCCTATGTTTTTGTTGATTAGAAGTTTATTAGAGTTGAGTGACTTCAAAGATGTACCAAAAGAAGTTTGAAAATTAATGGATAAGTTTTCCAACCTGTTCCCCAACGAGCTACCTAAAAGATTACCCCTAGTCTGGGCAATTAAACAGTGCATTGATCTACAGCCAAGTGCCGCCTTACCAAATAAACCTACTTATAAAATGAACCCTGAGCAGGCCGCTAAGCTGAAGAGACAAGTAGACAAGCTTATCAAGCAAGGTTATATGAGAGAAAGTACAAGCCCTTGTGTTGTGCTAGCTCTACTCGTCCTGAAGAAGGATGATTTACAGCGCATATGCATTGACAATCGAGCTATAAATTGAATTACTATCAAATATAGATCTCTCATATCGAGTCTCGATGACATGTTAGACTAGCTTCATGGCACCAAAGTGTTTTTGAAGATTGACTTGCAAAGTAATTACCATCAAATTCTCATGAGACCTAATGAGAAGTAGAAGACTACATTTAAGACAAGGCATGGTCTCTCCGAATGACTGGTTATGCTGTTTAGACTTACCAATATGCTAAGCACTTTCATAAGGCTCATAAACCATGTAATGTGCCCTCTGATTGGAAGATGTGTGGTCGTGTGCTTTGATGATATCCTAATGTACAATACTAAACTAGTCGATCACCTAAAACATCTCCGAACCATTTTTGAAAAGATTCAAGCTGAGAAATTGTTCAAAAATTTGAAGAAATGTGCATTCTAACAACGCGAAGTTGTCTTTCCAAGATATATAGTGATTAGGGAAGGAATCTAAGCTGATGAAGAGAAGGTTCGAGCTGTCTTGGAGTAGCCTACATCCAAGAATGTTGTTGAAGTCAAAAGTTTTCGTGTTCTTGCTTCTCTTTACAGAAGATTCATCAAGAATTTCAATACCATTGCAATCGCCTTAATCAAACTAACAAGAAGAGTGATGGATTCTAGTGGACAGACCAAGCCAAAAAGAGTTTTAAAGAGATGAAGGAGAAACTTACTACTACACCTATTTTAGTTCTGCCCGATTTTGATAAGCTATTGGCATTAGAGCAATTCTGATGCAAGAACGATAACATATGGCCTATTACAGTGAATAGCTTAATAGTGCTGCCTTGAACTATTCTATGTATGAGAAAGAGTTGTATTCTCTTTTTCGAGCCCTTACAGTATGGTAGCATTACTTACTTCCTCGAGAGTTTGTCATTTATATGGACCATGAGTCCTTGAAGCATTTGCAAAATCAGAACAAACTTTCAAAGAGACAAGCTAAATGGTTAGGGTTTATGGAAAGATTCTCCTACGTGATCAACCATAAGAAGGATAATACTAATGTAGTCGTTAACATGTTGTCACATCAGCATCTCTTACAAACCACCTTGCAGCCAAAGTTGTTAGGATTTCCCCTTATTGCCAAGCAATATGCTCAAGACTTGCACTTTAGTTCTATACTAGAGAAATGTCGAGATGGAGTTGTTGTTGGAGGAAACTACTTAAAGGAGAGATATCTGTTTAAGGAAAGGAGACTATGTATAGCTAACTGTTCCACAAGCGAGCTATTTATTAAGGAAGCTCATAGTGGAGGATTATAAAGGCATTTTAGTGAGATCAAAATTGTTAATCTATTGAGAGAAAATTTTTACTAGCCTAGTATGGTCAAGGATATCCATAAGGTTGTCGGTAGTTGTGAAGTGTGTAAGCGGGCAAAGGGGAGAAGGGAACCATATGGAGAATACATACCTTTACTCACACCAACCTCACATTAGGTCAACCTCAGCATAAACCTTGTCCTACGGTTACCCCAAACATCCAAAGGGAAGGACTTGATCCTTATAATTGTTGATCAATTCAACAAAATGGCACAACTTCATTCCGTGCTACCGAACTAATGATGCTTTATATATTGCTGATTTATTTTTGCAAAAAATTGTCTACCAACATGGAGTTCTAAAGACCATTGTTTTAGATCAAGATACTAAATTTCTGAGCTACTTTTGGAAGATCTTATGGAAGAGACATGGGACCAAACTTGTGTTCGGTTTGAGTAGACATCCTCAAATGATGGTCAAATCAAAGTGATAAATAGGATGTTAAGCACTTTGCTCCGAGCTATAGTTAAGAAGAATTCAAAGGATTAGGATCTATGCTTACCAATTGTAGAGTTCGCTCACAACTAAACTGTCCACAGTATGACTAGAAAGACTCCCTTTGAGGTAGTCTACAGTCTAAACCCAACCATCCCACTAGACATGATCGGTTCCTATGTAACTCCTGAAGAAAGCCAATCTGGAGTTGACCATGCTCAAGAACTACACAAACTGCATTAGCAAGTGACTAAGAAGGTTGCCAAGTTCAATGAATGATAGCATGAGGTCAGTAACTGAGGACGTCGAGCTATTTCCTTCAACCCAGGAGACCTAGTATGGATTTACCTCAGCCAAGAAAGATTTCCCTACCTCAGGAAGAGCAAGTTATCACCCCAGGCTAATGGTCTATTCAAAATCCTAAAGAAGATCAACTGCAATGCCTACCAGAGTAAGCTTCCTGAACATTATGGTCTCTTCTACATTTACTGTATCTAACTTGATTCCCTACCATCCTAATGAAGCAAGACTGACAAGAGAAGAGCCCGTAGATTTAGGGCTAAATCTCTCCGACCCCTAAGAAGATGATAAGAATCAACTTCTCAGACCCATTACCCAATGTCAAGCTAGAGGATTGCATGGACTCACCCAACAAATACTAGCTCAAGATCCATTCAAGGATGAGGATTTAATCACCAACTTAGGCCTACTTTCTCTTACTCGACCTAAGTGTAAAGCTTTAACTGTAATAAAGACAGTTCTGAAACTGACAAGGACCAAATTCCTTTCCAAACCGAGCTATTTAGATATCCAACCTAAAGAGGCCTTAGACAATACACAGTATCCGAGCTCATACCTGACCCATATTAGGTCGACTAAGACTACCATCTTCCTTCTAACCTCTTTTGAGCTAACCCTAATAAGTGTTAAGTTACTGAAGAAGCTATGCCTATAGTAGCTATCGATCATTCGATCACCAATGCCAGCTTAACATGTGTCTTCTGGTGTAACATTCCAAAAGGATTCTTTCTTTTTTCATACAATATACTATTTGTCATTTTTACCCCTTTTATTATGTTTAAGGAACCTTTATATCTTATCTTTTTTGTGTTTTCCTTATTTATTGTAACCCTTGTTGAGGTCATTTAAATGTTTCACATACCTTATATTCAAACATCATTACTTCATTATTAAATAGAGAATTTTAACCTTTGAGAGCTGTCATGCCCCAAAGTGGCAGAGTCGTAACAACCCCACCGTGTAAACCATCCTAAGATAGAAGTTGGCCTTACAAGTCCTATCTTAGACCTGATCTACACAAGGCATCCACGACTAACCCGCTTTGAAGTAAACAATTTGTACTTTAAATAAATCATTTACCTAAGAAAAGGAGGAAATATATATACACTATAATTTAGTTATTGTAATTAAAGTTTACAATAATTATCCGTACTTTATTTCCTAGTTATTACATTATTCAGAAATGAAAAGTAATTCTAAAATAAAAGCTTAGACCTTAAAAATATGTGTTTATTCTTCAATGTTTTTCCTCACTCCCCAGGATCCAGCAATTGCCAGCTTCAGAGTAGTTGTTTGCCGCTTCTTAGCTAGCATCTGCACGACGTTTATAGGGATGTGAGCAACCATAGCTCAGTAAGTTAGGATAGAGGACTTAAAACTATACCATAAACACAACAAGGTTTTCAATCAACTTATTAGGTGTAATGCATGTGCAAGCAAATGCTATCGCACAACGTTATCCAGCCCATCGTGAGATTAGAGAAATTGCGCCCACTCTAATCCGGGTTGAAGAGTTGCCATTAATGCAATAGCTCATGACCAAACCCAGGCTTGTGCAATGGAGACCTCGCTCCTCCCGCGACTACCTTCGAGCCATTGACTTCAACCTCGCCGCGACCTCCTAACCTATCACTTAGTTCGACTAAGGATGAAGAAGGAACCAATTGCAATCCTGTGCTATTCCTTTCGAAGGGATCAGTATTTGGCCGGAAAGTCCTAAGTTCCCCTAATGGGTTTCCATGTAGGTCCAATTATGATTATAGGTCGTATATTTGATTAGTTCCAGTTTAGGGTGATCAATCATTTCATACAAACCATACAATACAAGCCAGGACAACAGACAGAATCATAGCATCACTCATAATCAAGCACTACTCATAATCAAGCACATGCACACATCCAACTATCTAATAAGCACAACCAAGCATAATCTTAAGCCTCCAAAATACAGCATCGTATTAATCCTAACTTACCTTGACTCCTCACTCACTCACTCGAGGCCCAACTTGCTCAGGTCATTGCCGATCATCCCTATAACACAAACGTGGTTTCATTTTTTCATATAATGATTATAGGTTCATTTTATCCTATAACGCTTATTGTTATGTTTTGTTTAGGGTTTAATATACCTAATTATCTAGGTCCTAAGTCTTTTACAATTATTCTAGGTTTGGGATTAGGTTCGGGTTCAGTTTCCGCATCAATTTCTAAATTAGGTTCTAGTTCAATTTCTAAGTCTTAAACATGCTCGAATCCTAATGTAAAATTAATCACATTAAGCTCGAGTATTCAAATATCCTATTGGGTTTTAATTCAATATTCTAAACTATTCGGTACACGTTATTCCTAATTGGGGTATCGGATTTATCCTCGATGTGAGAAAATCTTACTTTTTTATATAATTACCTAAAATTCAATCTTAATTCAGATTTAGTATTATTCTGATTTTTATTCTAATATTATCTAAATAATCCTAATTTTTTTAGATTTATTAATTCTCAATTCCACATATTACTATAACTAACTAATTTCCTAAATTAACTATACTTAATACTCTAAAGGCTAGGATTAGGGTTCTACATCAGAAATTAACATCCCTAAACATCTAATTACTATATAAATTAGTAATTAGTATCTTAATCACCTAATTAACCCAAAATTACCCAATTTTCCATCATTTTAGGGCTAAAAATTAACTTAAAAATTTTGAAAATTAATTTTAAAAAAAAAATAGCTTCATAGTACTGTTCTATATCACATAAGCATTCTACAGAAAAAAAAAATTGAGCTCTAAACTACACTCCTAAGCCTATTTATTTCTCATTCTAATCATGCTCGGTTTTGATCAATTTGTTAAGGACCCTATATTTTCAAACGTAATTAAACTAAATCACTATTTTTCCCTAAATCTACATACAATAAAACCTCAGAATAACAAGTTTCATAATTTTCTAGGCAAAATAACTAATTTTACAAAATTATTCAAAATCGAGGCAATTAAGAGACTTACCAGTCTAGGTGTCCATCCACTCCTAGTTGGCCGTCGGGTCTGAGTTCTCCTTTGTGGCCCTAACTGTACAGTTTTCCTTTTCTTTTTTTTTTCTTTTTTTTTTCTCTCAATTTTCGCCTCTCCCTAATCTTCTCTGATTTCTAACTGTCTAAATGAGTTTCTGAATTTTTCTTGCTATTTATAAGGCTTTAGGGAAATTATTGTGCATTAATTTAATTAGACAATTGCCTTATCTTCTTCCAATTCGACTATTGTGTTGTTATAATTTAATTGGCTAATTTTTTTCTTATTTTTTCCAGCTGCCACGACCTATATCTGGATCATTCCTTATTTTTCCTAATTTTTATTTATTTTTTCTTAATTAATTATGAATTTTCTTTAATTATTTTGTATGATTTTAGCACATTACGCGTATTTTAAGTAATTACGCGTATTTCTACATACATGTAAATGCATATATAATACAAATAAATATTCCTAAATATTATTTTTTTGTTATTTTATGATTTTTAGTATACATATAATTTATCTTGAGCGATTCGTTAATTATCGGAATGCATTTTACGTATTTTGATAAATAATGAGTTATATGCTTAAAATTTGAAATTTTTATATTCTTTTATTTTATTACTTATTTTCTTAAATTTAAACTTACGGGATCATTTTCTTAATATTTCTAACTTTACTTTATAATTTAGACTCGATTGGATCTTTCAGCCGATCAAAGCCTTGAGTGACTAGCTGTGGGGCTTACAAGAGCACCTAACCATGTCATCTCTTTTCCTAACTCTTATTTATTCCCTTTAGTAAGAAGTAGTGATAAGTGACCTTAATCCTCACCTATATGTCATATCAAGTGGAGGGTAAGCCGAGTAAGATCAATTGATGAGTTATATCTAGTTGGCAGCTGCTCAAGCTTTGCTAAAACCCTTTTATTTTCCTTTGTTTCTGTCCATTGTGGTGCAGCCTCCGTGTATATGACCACAGTGGAGGTCTTCCACCTACCACAAGTTCATCGGATGCATTAGGGGATCATATGTTGAATTTGAGAAGTAAGAAGCATAGTGTTAATGACATGATCATATTTTCATATAAGGACATGCAAGGATTCTAGTTTCAACATAGTGATGCCTTAGTTATTACAACCAAAGTAGCAAATTTTGAAGTCAAGAAGGTAATTGTAGACATATAGAGTTCTACCAACATAACTTTTAAGCACGCATTCGATCATATGCATCCTAAACTTGAGAATGTTAAGATGGATTCATATAAGTATTGCTTGTATGGATTCAATAATTAACTAGTCAAAGTACATGGAGTATTCAACCTGGCCTTACAAATTGGAGACGACGAGAATGTGGTTGAGAAAGAGGTTGATTTTGTGATTGCAGATTACCCTTCACCATACAATGGTATAATGGGTTGACCTTCCATCAACATGTTTAGAATGGTATTGTCTACAACCCACCAGAGGCAAAATTTCCCACTCCAACTAGGATAAGGACATGCTATGGAGACCAACAGCTCTCGCAAGCTTTACACTTAAAGGCTTTACAAGAGATCTAGTCTACACCATCAAGCAAGGCTCAAGTAATTGAAAGCAAATCAAAGGAGAACCTATAGAAGAAACATTAACAATCCAACTCAGTGATAATCCTGAACATGTGACTAAGCTTGAGGCTAGTATGCTAGCCCACCTAAGGGAATGAACAATATGTTTCCTCCAAGTTTGAAAGGACATTTTCGCTTGGTCTCCCTCCGATATGCTAGGTATACTTGAAGAGATCATTACTCACAAGTTGAATATTGATCCGACCATGAAGGTCGTACAGTAGAAGAAAAGACATTTTGCTCCGGAAAGACAAGCTTCAATTGCAGAGGAAGTGTAGAAGTTATTAAAGGTAAACTTTATTAGAGAGGACTCATACCTTACATGGCTTGCAAATTGTATGTTAGCAAAGAAAGCAAATGGGAAATGAAGGATAAGCATTGCCTTTATTGACCTAAAAAGTATGCCTGAAGGACTATTTTCCCTTACCCCAATAAATCAAGTAGTTGATTCGAACTCAAGGCATGCTTTGTTAAGTTTTATGGATGCATTCTTATGATACAATCAAATCAAGACGCACTCTTCTGATTAAGTACATATCTCCTTTATTACGAACTTTGGGACTTACTATTACAAGGTGATGCCATTTGGACTGAAGAATGTAGGAGCTACTTACCAGAGACTAGTCACCAAGATGCTTAAACCTCATATACACAGAAATATTGACATTTATGTAGATGACATGATAGTGAAGAGTAAGACAAACGATAACCACTTAGTCAATCTTTAAGAGACTTTTGACACTTTAAGAAAATATAACATGAAATTGAATCCACTAAAGTGTATATTCAGTACCTCCTCGAGGAAGTTCTTAGGCTACATGATGATGCAATGTGGGACTAAGGCTAATATGGGGAAAATTCAAGCCATGCTAGACATGGAGTCACCAAGATATATCAAGGAGGTTCAAAGATTAACTGGTCAGGTAGCAACGTTGAATAGGTTTATTACAAAAAGTGCGAAAAACCTATGTAGATGTTTTTAGAGTCTTGAGAAATCTGTTTGAATTTTATTGGAATGAGGATTACAATAAGGCTTTTAAAGCCTTGAAAGAATTTCTAACCAAGCCTCCAATCTTGTTGAAACCTGTAGAGGGAAAAACACTCTATTTATGCCTATCTGTAAGTGATCGGGCCCTCTCCTCTATTCTAGTACGAGAGAAGGACGAGTACACATACCAGTTTGCGATGTGAGCTATATCTTACAAGGGCCTAATTTGAGATATACAAAATTGGAGAAGTTTGTTTTAGCCATAATAGTTGTTGCCAAGAAGCTAAGACCTTACTTTGAAGCTCATCAGGTCGTAGTGTTAACCGAGCACCCTTTGAAGCAAGTGTTACATAAGCCCAATGCCTTTAGTCGTATGGTCAAATATGCGTTAGAACTTAGCACCCTTGGAATACAATACCGGCCTAGGG
Source organism: Lumnitzera racemosa (assembly GCA_024138005.1). Classification (NCBI taxonomy): domain Eukaryota; kingdom Viridiplantae; phylum Streptophyta; class Magnoliopsida; order Myrtales; family Combretaceae; genus Lumnitzera; species Lumnitzera racemosa. Next base: position 15,667,102 of record JAMXBC010000006.1, read on the forward strand.
AGGCATACAAAGCTTAGATCTTAGTGAATTTTATTGTTGAATTCACAGGAACAGAAAGTTATAACTTAACAAAAACTAACCAACCTGGAAATTGTATGTGGATGATTTGTCAACCAGTGAAGTAAGTTGAGCAAGATTGATCCTTATAGGTCCCATGGGAGCTCAAATCTCTTATGCTTTAAAGTTTGGTTTCTTGGCCAATAATAATGAGTTGGAATATGAAGCATTATTAGCTAGAAGTTGATGGAGTGCCAACCTCTAGACTTCTCACAAAGCTCGCCTCGATGCTTACAACTCTCACAAGGAGGATCCTGTCTTCTCAGTTTGCTAAGAACTCTCTAAAGGCCCAACTCGGATACACTTTACTCTACTTGGACTTCTGTCCAATTGCTTACCTACCAAATGCCAACCTATGGAGTGCCGAGGCTGAGGTCTGTGGAAGCTGAGCTCTCCTATTCAACCTATAGAATGCTAAGGCCAAGGTCCATGGAAGCTGCTCTCCTATCCTACTCTACTGAGATAATACGATAGTCAACCACCTCGACAACTTTCAATGCAAACCAACAGCAACAACCTCAACACCAAACCAACCTAGTAACCATGCTTCAAAAATCCTAACACGTGAACCCAATTACGGCATGCCACTTGTCCCCTACTTTTCTAACATTTGTACTGTATTCTTTTTTGTCTTTGGTCATATTTACCCTTTTTTCTTATACTAAGAATCTTCTTCTTACATTATCCTTTATGTAATTTTCTATTATTGTATTGTTGCCCTAAAGGACTTACTATAAATAGTCATTTTTACTATAGCCATAAACATCTTACACAACATTATTAATGAATATTTTTGTTCTTGCAAGATACCATTCTTCAAGTACATCCCTTTCACACTCTTATATGATATTGCTAAGTAACTCAAAATTAGTGGCAAGTGGACCTTAGTATTAACTTATGCCTTAGTATTAACTTATGCATCACATCAAGTCAAGTGAAATATTAAGTCATGTAATGTTCCTTGATGAGCCATATATGGAGACTAGCTTCACGGAAGCTACTGTGTTTGCCAACCCATTTCCTCTTTCTTTGATATTTCTAAGAACCCATTAGTTACCCTCTCTTCGATAGGCCCTAGTAATTAACTCAGCTCTTAGGCACATTATAAGCCCCTAAAATTGCTTTTAGGGCAACCGTACCTGAATTTAAGGCCTCCGGAGAAAATTTATTCGATTAAGTCCAAACTTTACGACTAGATTAAAAAAGTTAGTTGAAGTAACCTAGTAAAATTAGATTTTAAAAACGATATCCTAAGAACCCAATTTTAGCATTAGAAGTACAATCATTCGATATGACGTAAAACTTATCAAAACTCCTAAAATCAAGCCTAAAATATAACGAGAATTTACAGATAAGTCATTTAAGCTATAAAAAGGAATAATAGAGCATATTATACTATATGAATATATATGCACTTTTATTAATATATTCAGTATATATAATAAATATATATGTAAATTAACCCACAAATATATAATTATATATAATAAGAGATAAATTCACAAAAATAAATAAAAAATATTTTTTTTAAAAAAGACATCCTTGAAACATCATATTATACATGTAAATTACACATTACATGTACCACACATATAAGATATATATACGTATATTTGTAAATATACAAAATGTTAATATAATATATATAATACTAATAATTAAGCAAAATATCAATCAAAACCGCCAAGTTCAACCTAGAAAATCATTAGACAGCACCATGGCATCAATTTGAGGATGGAATTAGCTGAATCAAAAGTAGAAATCTCAAGATGTAGCCACCTCCTACTTCATTTTTTTTCAAAACAATAAACAAACAAAATTACTTAATTTCTAGGAAAATCTAACAGACCTCAACTACTACATATAGGCTATTAGGACTTCACTTCTGACATTTTAGAAACCTAGGATAGTTAAAGAAAATTTGGAAAAAGTTATAGAAAATTAAGAAAATAATTAGAAAAAACAGAGCACCTTACTACACCCTTCCAATTCCAAATCCAAGCAAAGACCTAACATTACACCCCTACAGCCACTAAAGGAGGACCTACCATCTAGGCCTTCTAACCAACCCTTACCAACTAACGACCACCGAAGCTCCAGTGAATGGTTAATCTTCATCCATGCCCTGTTTTTCATGAATTTTCTAAAAATATCAAACCCTTCCAAAAAAATAAATAAATAATTCCTAGGTTATTTTAGATGTACTTTCATTCTATAATTTTATTTTTGCAAAATTGTGAATATTTTATATACTTACTTAACAAATGTACTATTCATCCAAATTTTGAAATTTAAAATAAATATAGTAAACGATGTTGTTTCAAGCTCAAAATTTTTTAATATAATACATATTACATTTCATTTATTGCTATATATCCTAATTTTATTTTACATATATTTAGTATTTATTACATTTTCAAGCTATAAAAATAGCTAAAAATAGGGTGATTTGTGAAATAAATTAATTTTAGGGGGAAATAATTGATGAAATTATGAACCAATTAATTTTAGTTGTTTGTAATGATATCAAGATAGGTTAGAATTAGTTCGGTATAAAAATCATATTATTTACCTAATCAATCATGATTTAAGGGCAAAATAGTAATTTTACGTATATAAGCAATAAACCCAATTGCATGAAACAAGTTACTAGTTGAATTCTATATCTTTTTCTGAGTCCATAGAAATTTTTGTGGAATTATTTGGTGATCCTAGTTATTTATTATGAATTTTCCTAGTTAAATAGCTTAAATTAGGAATCAGGACATGTATTTAGTAATAACACATTAAAATATGTTAATTATTTGATTAAAGTAAAATTAAAACCAACCATGTTCAAATAGAAATACTTATTATTATTATTTTTTGTATTTTACGCTATTATTTGCATCGGGCTAAGATATATACATGTTAGAACTAGATAATACATGATTTATCATGCTTATCATAAAATTATATAAATATATATTTTATATATACAATAAGATATCAATATGATATTACTTGCTATATAGCCTTACCTATTTACTAGGATTAGAAATACTTTTAAGGAATCATCTTTTAAATGAGACCCGTAATACATATTGTCGAGTTCATATAAATTCAATGATACTAACCTTATTAAAATTGAATAACTTTGGATAATAGCCTACATAGTAAAACATGATACTTGAAGTATATACGTATGTGTATGTATATCTATATATACTATAGAAGTTTATATATATGTAGATATATATATATATATACGTAGATATGTATGTACGTTCTAGTAAAGATAAGATACTTGCATAATAAAATAAGGATAATAAGCCTATAAGATACTTAAAGTACATATATATAATGTGTCAATGTATATAGACAATTCTGTTAAATGACTATATAAATAATATTTCAAGTTAGTTATATAATAATATAATGAACTAGGTAAAACCATAATATTTTTGTAAATCTTACGAAAACTGAATATAAGCTTTGGAATATATAGGATTTCCAAGTAAATGAAGTACTAACATTCCAAACTTATTGGAGTGAGCTTTAATACAAGAAAGTGGGATTTGTAGAGACTAAAGTATATGCTCGATTATGGCTGTAAGTAGTTGTTTATGCACATACTATACCTATGTTTGGTTACTGAAATGTTGATTGGTAGCCAAGCTACGTGTTTCACTATGTTGGTTGACCTTTTTAGAAGCATTATGAATTGATTGATCACCCTTAACTAAACTAATTAAAATATGAACTAAGATTATAAATGGACATGCATCACATCCCACTAAAGAACGATCAGATTCCTCCAGCTAAATTTTGATACCTTAGATGAGGGTATAGTGATCTAGCCTTTCCCCATCCTTGGTCAAACAAAGTAACAGGAGAGCGAGTCGTCATGAGGTTAGGGATAGTGGGTCAAAGGTAGTCGCGAGCGAAGTAAGAGCCTCTATTACATAAGCTTAGAATTAGCCGTAAGAGGGCCCCGTGGCCTTTATGATTAGCATTATGGCCATCATATCACAATTCCTCAACCTAAGTTAAAGTAGGTGAATTTCTCTAACCTCACAATAGACTAGATAACGTCGTGCAAATGAAATATTGCTTATTTATGCATGGCATGTAATAATTGCTTGATAACTTGATTATCCTGTTCAGCTTATATATGCTTTTTGCCTCCTAACCCTTACTAAGCTATGGTTTGCTCACTCTCCTATGGATTTGCTTGTAAGATCTGAGTTTTAATACCATGTGGCAATCACCTCCAAGTGTGCAAAAAGGATGTATTTGGGCTTGAGTGAGGTTGAACTGATGAAGACTGCACCTTTTGTAACTCTTGTTTTCTATAGGATCAACTAGATCATCTAAGCGATCTAGTTAGATTCCTACTTTTGAGTTATATCACATACTTATATACTTTTATAAATACTCTATACTTAGCCTTATTATAAATATAAGTTTATTATGAATATAAATGTTGTATATCTATGGAACTGTGAATACTTTAGAGTGGTTTGTTGTATGAGCCTTGTGTATATCAAGATTATGCTAGCAACTGAGTAGACAATTTTTAGCATAAAATTGATCTACATGGTGGACTATCACAACTTGACATTATTCGAGGCATGACGCGCATCATATAATCTTAATATTAGAGCTTAAGGCTACAACCAAAAGCTAAGTATTGTAGTAGTTGCTTCTTTTTATAGTCACATGTTCTGTTTTGCTCTACTTCTCTAGTAGAAAAATAGAGCAAGTTCTAAAGTCACTGTACAGTATCGTATTAGAAAAGTTATGTGAAACCTCTGTTAAGTAGTGGATTTCCTAAAGTCTTGTATTGAGAATGTAAAACCACAGTGTTCAAGGAGAGATTAATGATACCAAGAGCAATGCTCATGGTTGTGATTGTGTTACCTAACAAACCTCTCAAACTACTAACAAGTAATTACAAGATCTTGTTGTTATTGTAGCCAACCTGGCTATATCTATATAGAAAGTAGTAGAAACTAAGCCTCAAGAGAGAGTTGATGAACAAGGCCCAGATGTGAGGGGTAAGCCAAGAAGAAAAGTAGCTGAGCATTGAGCACCGGAAGTTGTTAAAGTGATTCTAGCTCCACCTCGACATGTTAAGAGGCTTGCAAGGAGGAGACTTAAGTTAGATGAAGTTAAGGAGTATGGGGAGGAGAAAGAGCAATATGACGGATTCGAAGAGTGTGAGCTCTACGCTCCCACAAGAGTCGAACATCTTAAAGTGTAGATTCCGAGCTTTAATGAGTTTGGTAGTGTTGATGATTATCCAAACTGGGAGGAAAAGATTGAGAAGATATTTGACTTCTATGATTACAAAAACTCAGTAAGTATTCAAGTAGCTACTTTAGAATTTTCTGAGTATGCAGCTATGTAATGGAGGAAATTGCAGAATGTACATCAACAAACCTAACATGAAATCCAAACTTGAAATGAGATGAAGAGAGTTTTGATGAGTAGATTTGTACCAGAACATTATCAGCAAGACACTTTTCAACGTCTTTAAGAACTCGAGTAAAGTAACGGCTTTGTGGGCGAGTTTGTCTAAGAATTCCAATTACTAATGATCCGATGAGATGTTGACAAGCCCAAGGTGTCGACAGTAGTACGGTTCATTTTTGGTCTGAGACCTGAGAATGGTAACATAGTAGAAGTACAAGGGCTAGGAAATTTGAATTAGACCATCCAAGTAGCATAAAAGGTCAAAAGGTAGAGGCGAAATCAGCTCAACAGAGCACAAAGTAGCCAAACTGGCTTGCCAAGTAAAATTGGTATGCCGAGCCGACTTAGATATGGTAGAGCTCAGTATAGTCCCGAGGTTGACCGTCATGGTCAAATGCTAATGATAGCTAAGGAAAGCTAAGGTCAAAGAGCTTGAGGTTAGAAAGGATCAACGTCAAAGCTTTGGTAAGAAGACTAGAGAGCTAAAGTGTCTCAAGTGCCTCAAGTGCCTTGGTTTTAGAAATGTAGCTAGTTAATGCCCAAACCGATGTATCATGACCATCAAGAGAGATAAGCCCTAGTTTGAAATGGAGAGTATTAGTAAAGGAGAGGAAGAAGAGGTGGACATTAATAACCTGTTAGATGAGTTTCGAAAAGATTCTAACGCCTAACTTTGACCAAAATTGGGAGAATGCTACATGGTTGTGCATCAATCACTTAGCACCTTTATTGCCGATGAGAATGAACAAAGAGAGAATCTCTTTTATATGAATTTCCAAGTGAATGACAACCCATGTGTTGTAATCATCAATGGAGGAAGTTGTACCAATGTGATAATACAAGGCATAGTAAAAGCTCTGAAGTTGCTGACCTGTCCTCACCTGAAGCCATACAAGATTCACCGACTTAATGAGAAGGGAGGTATGCCTGTTGCCAAGCAAGTCAGAGTGTCGATCACTATCGATGACAAATACAAGGATGAGGTGTTGTGCGCCAGCCTACCTATGTGTACTTCACACATACTACTAATCCGACCATAGCTCTTTGATCTTAAGGTAGTCCATGATGGATATAGGAACACTTAGATGCTCTAGAAGGATAGGAAGAAGGTTATACATACCCCAATGAGCCCTAAAGAGGTCCAGGAGTCGTAAGGGAAGATTACCAAATCATTGCAAAGGAAGTCCTTAGTGATTTCCTAAGCCCAATTTTCCAAAGATGTTAAAAAGGAAGAGTGTGTACTCTTATTGGTCAAAAGACTACTAGAGTTGAAGGAAGTTAGAGCATTACCTACCGAAGTGCAAAAATTTCTCCAAGAATATGCCAACTTGTTTCCTACCAAGTTACCAAGAGGTTTACCCCCCTATTAGAGGTATAAAGCATTGCATCAACCTCTAGCCTAGAGCTGCCCCACCTAACTGACCTGCTTATAGGCTCAACCTTGAGTAGGCAGCCAAATTGAAGAAACAACTTGACGATTGATCGAGCATGGATATGTTAGAGAAAGCATAAGCCTATGTGTCATACCAGCTATCCTAATGCCAAAGAAGGATGACTCATAGAAAATGTGCATTGATAATCGAACTATCAACAAGATCATTGTCAAGTGACGATATCCCATCCTACAATTAGATGATATGCTAGATAAGTTACATGGTGTGAGAATATTTTCAAAGATTGATCTAAACAGTGGCTACCACCAGATCCAAATGAGATCAGGAGATGAGTGGAAGACTATTTTCAAAATGAAGGATGATCTATTAAAGTAGATGGTGATGTTGTTTGGGCTTACAAACCTGCTAAGCACCTTTATGCAACTTATGAATCATGCTTTGAGACACTTGTTAAGTAAGTGAGTTCTAATTTATTTTGACAACATTTTAGTATATTTTGCCGACCTCAACTCTATTGTTAAGCACCTAAATTAGTATTTGATATCCTCCAAGCTAAACAATTGTTTAGCAATTTCAAGAAATGCGTATTCTGCTGGAGCGAGGTAGTATTCCTCGAATATGTTGTCTTTAGAGGAGGAATCAAAGTTGATGATGAAAAGATCCAAGCTATTCCCGAATGACCAATGCCAACCAGTGCTGCCGAAGTAAGGAGTTTTCATGGTCTAACTTCGTTTTATCAAAGATTCATTCAAAACTTTAGTTCCATAGTTGCCCTACTAACTATGTTGGCCAAGAAGAACTCTAAATTCAAATGGTTCAAGAAAGCTTAGAAGAGTTTTGAGATCAAATCCAAGTTAACTTCTGCCCTAGTGCTAGTATTACCTGATTTTGGCAAGGTTTTTGAGCTATAATGTGATGCATTTGAAGTCAGCATTGGAGCTATTCTTGTGTAGGAGCGCCAACTAGTTGCATATTTCAATGAAAAGTTCAAAGGTGCCACCCTAAATTACTTTTCATATGATAAGGAATTCTATGCCCCTATACGAGCACTTCAAAACTGGCAATATTACCTACCACCGAGAAAGTTTATTATCTATACAGACCATGAATATCTCAAGTATCTCAGATGACAACGAAACTCTCCCGATGCCATGCTAAGTGGGTCGAGTACCTCAAACCTTTTGCTACGTCATCAAGTACAAGAAAGGAAGTTCTAACACTATAGTCAATGTACTTTCTCATCGACATTTTCTCATCACAACATTACAGGCTAAAATACTTAGGTTTAGTACCCTATCTAATCAATATGAACATGATCCATATTTTAAAACCTTAGTGGCCAAGTGCAACATTAGAGAAGTAATGGATGGGTTCTATCTAAGCTAAGGATTTCTAATGAAAGGAAAGCAAGTCTAAGTACCTAGCAGTCTGCTAGGGAATTACTTATCCGGGAAGTCGATGTTAAGGGCTTAGCCTACCATTTTGACAAAAAGAAAATTGTCGAACTATTGGAAGAACATTTCTATTGGCTTGAGATGATGAAGGATGTACATAAGGTTCTAGAACGTTGCAAGATGTATATCGAACTTTATTTCAGTTTTTCTTAATTCAATTTATATGAAGTCCCGCCCATTTAATATAAATTACTTGATATTAAATTAAGAAAACATTTTTATTTAAAAAAATATTTAAAAAAACGGAATCGCCAACCAGTTAAAGCGATATAAAAATCAAATTAGGATTTTCGTGTAGAAAAACCCTAATTTAGCTACTGGTCTATAAATATTCTAAAGAAAATATTTTTTTAGAAAATTAAACTAGAAAATCTAAGCTCAGAAGCTAATTCTATGAAAACTAAGTCACCATGTAAAAAAAAAAAAAGCCTAATGAGCTCTTATTTTTTATCATTTTTCTAAAAATGCTAAAATCTATAAAGAGATGCAAAAATGTAATTTAAATGAATTTTTTTAATGATTTTTATTACAAATTAAAAAAAAATTATGGTTGCCCTAGAAGTGCCTACATACCCGTTAGTCGAAATCAAACCAGCGTAATTCTGTTTTTAGAAAAGATTTAGTAGATAGATCTTTTTTTTAAGAGAAATCGAGCCAAATTTACGTTAATCGTCAAATTATTATTTTTTTTTAAAATGCCTAAAAAGATCTAATTTTGCAAATTTAAAAAAAAAACTAACTAATTTAATCTTTTGAAAACTCCAATTAAGATTTCAAAAAAAAAACACTACATGCCAAAAATAATTTTTTTTTCTAAATCCTAAATGCAAGATATACTAAGATACAATATAGATACATATCTTCTCTAAAGATATGAATCTCAGAGGAAAGATATGCAACTTTTTTCTAAAAAAACTCAATTTTAGATAAAAAATGCAATTTAACAAAAAAAAACAATGAAATTTATCAAAAAAAATTATAATTTATCTAAAAATTGCAAAACTCATTAACCTATAGTCTGTTAAAATTTATTAAAAAAATTGCACTAATAAAACATGTTAGTAAAATAAAGTGATTAATTAAAAAAGTAAAATAAATAACTTACCTAATTACCTAAACGAGTTGGATCATACGCATGATTGGACTACATGTTCTAGTTGTACGAGGTGTATAATCATGTGCTTGTGCTGGACGTAGACGTACTATGTGAATTGCTATGTTTCGATGTAGCTGTACAATGTCGTGAATGGCTGGATGTGGCGTAGTCGTAAAGTACAGTTGGCGTAGAGAGCAGTGTGTGGATGTGAAGTGCAAACATGCATGTAAGACAGTGGATCGGTGAAGTGCAAGGGATGTGCGAGTTAAGCGGGAGACGTGTGTTCAAGTAGTGTTGTGCATTGGACAGTGATCGATGAAGTATAAGGGATGTATGAATCAAGTGTGAGACATATGTGAAGGTAGTGTTCTACATTGGACAATGATTGGTGAAGTGCAAGGGATGTAGAGTCAAGCGTAAGACGTGTATGCAAGCAATGTTGTGCATTGGACAGATGTGAGAGTGAAGACTGAATAGTCATATGTGTAAACATGCGGACTAGACGGTCATATGTGTTAATGACTATCTGTGAAAGTGAACAATATCGTAAACGTAAACAATGGTGTGTAGGTTAGTGATTATGTGGGTCTATGATATGCAAATGTATGTAGAAATTGTGAATAGAGATGTATGTGTGTTTATGTAATCATGAATTGTGAAAACCGCGTCCTTTTTACAAGCCAATATCCACTATTTATGGGCTACCAATCTAAATCTTTAGGATCTTTTTAGGTAAAGATTCAACCTTAATAAATCCAATATTGATAAGATACAATCATACCCAATTTTGATTTATTGAAAATTTAATTCAGTTTCTAGAAACCCTACATTGATATGAGCTTTCTATCTTGGTCCCAATTCAGTCCATCTTAATTTAGCTCAATATATACACTAATCCATTTAATAAATCCTAAGTCTATTTAATTCAATATAAATTAGATAAAAAAATTCTCTTTCTATTGGTTTGGAGTAAAAAACATTTTTAATAAAGCCCGACTATTTAAGACTTGGAATTTATTAAATTGAATGTATATCTTCAACCATTGTTCGATCTGACCCTAAACAACTAGACTCGACACTTTATGTTTTTTCTTTTTTTTCCATTTTCATTTTTTTTTTAAATCTAACCCAATAAGAAAAGAATCCTAAAGATGGCAAAAATGAAGTGTTTACGGCTACCCCTCTTTGTAGTGAAATTTGATTAAAACTTCTTCACAAGGACAAAAAAGATACCCATTTTTGCCAAATCCTTTTTTGAATTGACAGGGTAGAAATTACTAACTTGAATGGTCAACTGAGCAGTGTCTCGTCTTGAAAAAGGATACTAACTTGAAAGGCCAATGCAAAGAATAAATTGCTCGTCTTGAAAAGACAAGGAAAAGGAATAGGAGGCCCATCTTAAAAGCACTGGGTAAAAGAATAGGAGTCCCGTCTTGAAAGAACAGGGCAAAGGAATAGGAAGCCCATTGAGAAAGGACGGGCCAAAAGATTAGGGTACCTATCTTGAAAGGATAGGGCAAATGATTAGGGCACTTATCTTGAAAGAATAAAGCAAAAGACTAGGATGCCTATCTTGAAAGGATAAAACAAAAGGTTATGGTACCTATCTTGAAAGGATAATGCAAAAGATTAAAGGGCATGTCTTGAAAGGACAGGGCAAAAGATTAGGAAGCCTGTCTTAAAAGGACAAGGCAAAAGATTAGGGTGCCTATCTTGAAAGGATAGGGCAAAAGATTAAAGGGCATGTCTTGAAAGGACAAGGTAAAAGATTAAAGAGCCTGTCTTGAAAGGATAGGGTAAAAGATTAGGAAGCCTGTCTTAAAAGGACAAGGCAAAAGATTAAGGTACCTATCTTAAAAGGATAGGGCAAAAGATTAAAGGGCATGTCTTGAAAAAATATGGCAAAAGATTAAGGAGCCTATCTTGAAAGGATAGAGAAAAAAATTAAAGAGGCTTATCTTGAAAGGATAGGGCAAAAGAAATAAAGGGGCTTGTCTTAAAAGGACAAAGCAAAGGAATTAGGAGCTTATCTTGAAAGGACGAAGCAAAAAGATTAAGGTAAGCACTATGCCGAAAAATTGATGTTCTTAAAAGAAAAATTAGCTTCTCAAAAGGATAAACTTTCAAAGAAGAAAACTTAACAAAAGGGTTGGAAGGCATGGCTAATTGTTTTTTTTTTATCCCTGAATAACTAATGTTCCTTGATGTAAGATGACAAAAGTTCCTATAGTGAAACTTTCTGAACTCTAAATGCAGGACAAGTAAAGTTCGAAAAATTCCTGGGATAGCCTAAGCTCTTGGCATGATGACAAAGGTTTCTAAATATTCTTTTCATAAGATGGCCGAAGTTCCTAAATATTCTCATACTATACGATAATCAAAGTTTCTAAACGAAGGATGACTAAGATTCCTGAATTAGATTATCAAAGCTCCTAAGATAAGGATAACTAAGGCACCAATTAAGATTACCAAAGTTCCAAAAGGATTAATAAGGTTCTTGAAATTCCCTCAAGGGATTACTGAAGTTCCTAACTCGAGGGTAACTAAAGTTCAAATTGCAAATCCTCAAAATTTTTACTTTTTGAAACTCAAAGGAAAAAAGTGTGCTTATATTGAAAAAAAAAAAACTGTTCACTTTTCCTTGCTAATAAGTAACAAAATTATACCAACCTTGATACTTACAGATAAGTGGTATGCTCATTATTTTAGCCCATTGACCTTTCATTCTTCATCTTTGATTACTCATTCGTTAAGATGAGGAAAGACTTCAACTAAACACCTTGTTCTTCTTGCGATAGGGAATTCCCATTTGATTTCAAGGTGAAGTGCTTCCCATGCCCCTAAGGCATGCTTAACTTTTGCATTCATATGTTTCACACCAGGAAAAGTATCCCAATTATCTTAATTGTTTAGTCCAAGAGGACTTCCTCACACTCTTAAATGGGTTGTTTTCACTCTTGACTACAATTCCAAAAATTATGGTCAGTCTTATAAGTGACACACTTTGATTGATTTGATAAGTCTTTTCCTCTAGGTTGTAACATAGGCTTTTTATCATTGGCTTAAACAAAAGGGGATATTGATGTGTTAGCCAATTTTAAAAAATTAATCTCTCAACCCGAGTTTACATGTCAGGAACCTTAATGGGAAATGCTAAGATAGGCTTGCCTCAGTTTCATGATCAATGATTGTTTAGGATAAGTCAATTTCTTCAGTAAAAAAGAAAAGCTTCGTTAAGGGTAGTATGGTGGGTTGGACCATAAGATTAAAGTTTCATTCCTTTGGGCTTAGAATCTCTTGCTCAGGTTTTTGCTTTAAAGGATATTGAGAAAACTCAAATCTTTTATCTTGGAATTCATGGACATAGCTTTCCGAAGATATTCAAGTCCTAGGCCCTTTTTAGCTATTCTTTAGGACGCGATCACCTTGCTTTTGTTTTCTTCTTCTTCTTCTTCTTTTTCCTTTCTTTTTCTTTTTTTCATCTTCTTTATTTTCTTTCTTTTTTCCTTTTTTTTTATTTTTTCTAAGGTAATCAGCCTTCAAGTGTATGAGTTTCCATTTGAAGAGATTCAAAACCCTAGAAAAATGAGTTCAAAGTGTATAAGCCTAGTAAAGTATACATGGCTTTAGAGTGTTTAGGTAGAGTCTCCAGGTTTGAGGTATTTGAATGAGAGTATGGGCCTAAGTAAGGTGTATACGGTTTGAAGCTCTTCTTCATTCTAAAGAAACGAGTTATCTGTGACAATTATTGCTCATGAATTGACACGACTAAAGCAAGCACAAGTTAGCCTATCCCTTTTCTCCAAAATCAATGGCCTTAACCTCTTGAGTCCCTAGTGTGGTATGGTTCTTGACAGGGTCTATTTTTTGAAAAACTTCCCTCAAGGGCTCAAAGGGGGTAAAAAGGGATAAAAATGTTTAGGGAGTGACTTTGAATGCCTATCATCATTGAAATGAATGCCTATCATCCTTGAAATGAATGCCTATCATCCTTTCAATTCATGTATCACATGCAAGATAGAATTTCTTTAAAAAACAAGTCTTATCTTCACTTTCATGTTTCTTAGCTCTTGGAGTGCTTTTTTTTTTTATGTCAGTGTTTAGGATTAGGGCTTGCCTCTTATCATTCTAAACGCTTTAGATAACGAAATACTTTCCTATTAGAAAAACTTTAAAGCATTTTATTTGTTTACCCCATTTGCCCCAGTCTCATTTGATAAGACTGGATATTATGTGATGCCCCAGTGAGTCACATGCCCCTCTACCTTTAAAAGATTGTCCCATTTGTTGCTCTCTTAGCTTAAGCTTACTAGGTTTTTTGGTGTAATAATTTATAGTGGAGACAAACTTCGTGTTCTATTTTAGGGTTGGAGTGAGTGGGCTAGTTTTCATGGAGTGAATGTTTAAGACCTTTTAGGCTTGGAGAGGATCAACGTTGATGGACAAAGCTCTAAGTGAAGCTAGTATGCCATGTGTTTAATGTTTTTTTCTAGCTTAAAGTGGGTTGAAATAGATGGGAAGATCTATAGTTTGTGTTTGGGCTTTTGTGTCTAAGGCTTTTGAAAAGGTCTAATAGTGGCCTTCTCTTCAAGGATTGTATTGAGCTTAGGCTTTTCTTGGGGATGGGCTATGTCTCTACCATTTTCATTTATCAATTTCCAATGTGCTTTCCCTTTTTGCCCCTTAATATTAGGTTTAACCCATAAGCCACACAGTGCTTTAGGCTTAGAATGAGTAATTGCCAAGATTAGGCTTGGGCCAAAGTCACTACTGTCAATTGTCTTAGCTTCAAAAAGGAATGGCTAAGGGCTTCAATAATGGGCTTAACCATTCAAAAGTAATAAGTCAAAGTCTGTAAAACCCATACTTATTAGCAATTTTTTTTTTTTAATTTATGATTTTTTAAAAAAACATTTTCTAATAAAAAGCATTTAAAAACACTTATCTTACGAAAACTTATATTACAAACAGGGTTACCAACATGTCCTAACTTATTGGAATGACTGAAAAAGTTAGAGAGTTGACAAGAGGGAGTAACTATTTTACAAAGTTAACAACCGAGGGTCATGACTTATTTACAAGTAAAAATTCTTGAAAACCCTAAATTATACTAAAGAGCATCTACGTTATCAACAACAAGATTGTTAACATTGTCTAAAAAAGAAGAAGGTAGAAGTGACATGATGAGGACGACAAAGCTACAAAAGGACAATCCATAATTGAAGGGTTAAAATTTTACATGAAGGGTGTCTAATGTTACAAAAAGATAATTAGGAGACACTCTGGGATAACATCTACAAATCAAAAGATCTTTTATTTATTCTTTTTAAATTTACACGAAAGTATGTTATTGTACAATCGATAATTGAAGGGTTATAATTTTACAAAAAGAGTATCTAATTTTATAAAAAGATGATTAGAAGACACTGTAACAATGACATTTGCAAGACATTTACAAGTCAAAAGATTTTTTATTTATTCTTTTTTAATTTACACGAAAGTATGTTATTGTACAAAAATTTTCAATAAAAATAAGCAACACCAAACAATATAGTAACAAAAATAAACAAATAATTAACATTAGTAAAAGGGCACAAATGCACATGTTAGGCTGGAAACTGGATAATAATGTAATAATTTATTACTGTAAAAATTTTCGGATTGTAACTTTATTATAACACCGTGATTATATTAATTTGAGTACAAATACGCTAAGCCCTTGTTAGGTTTTCTATAAATATAGATATGGACAAAGCGTAGAGATTTTAATAGTTTATAGGGAAATTTTTTTTTTACATGAAAAAAGAAAATACATGGAAAAAAATTGTACGACCAATATGTCACATGGGAAAATAATAAAATTGCAACTCCTTGCTTATGATATTATTCTTTTTTTTTTTTAACGTTGCACAAATATTCTTTTGCTTACCCACAAAAAATTTTAATTCAATTTAGTAAGTTCGATCTTAAATCTTATTGTACCACTTTTTATTCGTAAAATGAAAAAAAAAGTAATACATAATACCTATATTACAAAATAATACACGAGCAACCATATAATACAAAAGAAAAAACATATCTAAGATAACAATATATATACAAAAAGGTATAATATAAAATGAATACAATATGCTACAAATGCATGCCATTGCAATAAAGGTCAGTAAATATTAAATTATAGGAATAGAATTATTATGAACCCACGGTCAAAGAATACACTTATATATAAGTGGATTGAAATTAAAAAATAAAAAATAAAGTTCATGGACACTTATATATAAGGGTATTGATTCTTTTAATTTCCCTTCTTTAAAAAAAAAACAAAAAAAAAAGCCCAACCAACCATGAATTATAAAATTTTCCTATAATTTAACAATGACTGACCATTTTTTTCAAAAAAAAAATGATGCAAGAGGGTAAGGTCTATAGGTCTCAATCTCTATAGCTTCAGGCATTTCTGGAGAAAAACCTAATAAGCTACATCGAAACATGAATGAGCCCACGTATCAATGCCAAGTGGGGATAAAGACGAGAGGGTTACACAATAGAAACCCATCCTAATTTCCTAAGATTACTCAAGTCCGTTTACATCTAAGCACATGAATGATTTTTTTTTTTCTTTTAAAAAACAAAAAACCCCTAAATCTCCAATAACAAGCCCATTAGGCCAAGCTTTTCTTAGAGACATGCATTACTAAAACCCCGTTAATGCAACTATATGACAATATACAGATAAAAAGAAATAAAATGAAAGCTCATTAATTAATTTTTATTTTTGCATGGCTAACCCACTAAAGTCCCTAGTAAAGTTGCCAATTCTATCGAACCCTATTTCGGTTTTCTTTAATTCAATCTATATTAAGTTCAGCCCGCTTAATTTAAATTACTCAACATTAAATTAAAAAAACATTTTCTTCAAAAAAATATTTTAAAAAAATTAGAGTCGCCAATTAGTTAAACAGGTAAAAAAATCAAATTAGAGTTTTTGGGTGGAAAAACCCTAATTTAGTTACTAGTCTACAAATATTCTAAAAAAAATTATTTTTTAGAAAATTAAACCAACAAATCCAAGCTTGGGGGCTAATCCTATTAAGACTAAGTAACCATGTAAAGAAAAAAAAAACTAATGGGCTTTTATTTTTTATGATTTTTCTAAAAAAGCTAAAATTTATGAGGAGATACAAAAATATAATTAAAATGATTTTTTATGATTTTTATTACGAATATAAAAAAGTAAAATAAAAAAATTATATATTTTTTTTATGATTGCCCGGAGATATCTATATACTCGCTGATCAAGATAAAACCAACATAATTCTGTTTTTAGAAAAGATTTATTAGGTCGATCTTTTAAAAAAAAAATCGAGCTAAATTTACGTTAGTTATCAAATTATTATTTTTTTAAAATACTTAAAAAGGTCTAATTTTGCAAATCTTTTTTAAAGAAAAAACCCTAACTAATTAAATCTTTTGAAAACTCTAATTAATATTTAAAAAAAAAAAACTACATGCCAAAAATGAATTTATTCTAAATCCTAAATATAAGATATACTAAAATATGATCTAGATACATATCTTCTCCGAAAATATTAATCTTAAAAGAAAGATATGTAACTTTTTTCTAAAAAATGCAATCTTAGGTAAAAAAAAATGTAATTTAACTAAAAAACTAAAAAAAAATTATAAAAAAATTACAATTTATAAATTGCAAAACTCATTGACCTATAGTCTGTTAAAATTTATTTAAAAAAAAAACAACACTAAAAATATAAGTCAGTAAATAAAGTGATTAATTAAAAAAACAAAATAAATAACTAACTAAAATAATTTACCTAATTACCTAAACGGGTCGGATCGTACGCATGATTGAACTAGATGTGCTAGTCAAGCGAAGTATGTGATCATGTATTCATGCTAGATGTAGACATGTTGTATGAATTGTTGTGTTAGTAAATTGCTGGCTGTAGCGTAGTCGTGAAGTGCAATAAGCATGGAGAGTTGTACGTGGATGTGAAGTGTAGACATATGTGTAGGACAATAGATCAGTAAAGTGCAAGGGATGCGCAAGTCAAGCATAAGACATGTGTGCAGGCAGTGTTGTGCATTGGACAATAATCGATAAAGTGTAAGGGATGTGCAAGTCAGGCATGAAATGTGCATGGAGGTAGTGTTGTGTATTAGACAGTGATTGATGAAGTGTAAGGGATGTGCAAGTCAGTTATAAGAGGTGTGTGCAAGCAGTGTTGTGCATTAGACAGACGTAAGAGTGAAGACTAGACAATCGTATGTGTGGATGTGTAGATGTGCGGACTAGATGGTCATGTGTGCTAATAACTGTATGTGAAAGTGAACAGTGTCGTGAATGTGAACAGTAGCATGAGGTTTAGCGACTATATGGGTCTATGATATGCAAATGTGTATAGAAATTATGAATAAAGATGTGTGTGTTTTTATGTAATCATGAACTGTGAAAACCGCGTCCTTTTTATAAGTCGATATCTACTATTTATAGGCCATCAATATGAATCTTTTGGATCTTTTTAGATAAAGATTCAACATTGACAAATCCAATATTGATGAGGTACAATCATACCCAATTTAGATTCATTGAAGATTTAATCTAGTTTTTAGAAACCCTACATTGATTTGGGCTTTATATCTTGGACCTGATTCAGTCCATCTTAATTTAAGCCCAATATATACGCTAATCCATTTAATAAATTCTAAGTCTATTTAGCCCAATATAAATTGAATAAAAAAATCCGCTTTATATTAGATTGAACTAAAAAATATTTTTGATAAAGCCCGACTATTTAAGACTCGAAATTTATTAAATTGAATGTACATCTTCAACCATTGTTCGATCCAACCTTAAACAACTTGACTCAACACTTTATATTTTAAATATTTTTTCCATTTTCGTTATTTTTTTTTTTTCAAATCTGGCCCAATAAAAAAAAGAATTCTAAAGGTGACAAAAATGAAGCGTCTACAATATATGAGCGAGCTAAAGAAAAAAAGAACCATATGAAAAATATACACCTCTACCTATACTTAAACAACCATAGACCAATCTAAGTATAGATTTCATGCTCGACTTACCCAGGACACCTTAGAAACATGATTCTATTATGGTAATGGTCGATCAATTTAGCAAAATGAGCCACTTCATCCCTTACCATAAAACTAATAATGTTTTATTTGTTGCTAACATCTTTTGGTAGGAGATCATGTAGCTGCATGGTGTCCCAAGGAATATTGTATCGGATCATGATTTGAAGTTTACAAGCTTCTTCTGGCAAACACTATGGAAGAAGCTCAACACTAAGCTAATGTTCAGTACTTCTTATCATCCGTAGATAGATGGCTAAATAGAGGTTGTGAACATAACTGTAGGTAACCTTCTTCAAGCTACTGTTGGAAAAAATCTGCATGATTAGGATTTGTACTTGCACATCATGAAGTTCTCTTATAACCGCTCCACTCATAGCTCGACAAGCAAGTCGCCTTTCGAGGTCGTCTACGGACTTAATCTGAACTTATTCTTGGACCTGATCACCAACTTGTCCTCTCAAGGAGAAAGTCAATCAAGTCTAAAGCAGGCCAAGGAGTTTAAAAACTATATAAGAAGGTTACAGAACAATTAGCCAAGACAGTAGTGCGATAAGGGAGCCGAGGTAAAAGGAAAATTATTTACAGCCTAAGAGACCTTGTTTGGACTCACCACAACAAGGAGCGATTCCCAAGAAAGAGAACAAACAAGTTATCCCTTAGGTCGGATGGCCTTTTCAAGATCCTTCGATGCATCAATAACAACGCATATAAGCTAAGACTACCCAAAAGATACAAAGTATCTCCAACTTTCAACATCGCCGACCTAATACCCTATGTACCAGAAGAAGAAGAAGATCAAGATTGTAGGGCAAATCTTCAACAACCGCAAGGAGTTGAAGGAGTGACATCCTCTAGACCTCTCATACGAGCCTGCCTCCAAGGCTTATAATCTCTCACAAGGAGCATCTTCTCTTTCAGCTTGCCGAAGACGAGCTCCAATACATGGAAGAGCTGTAGAATAACTCTATAAGGCTTTAGCTCAAACATACTCTGCTTTGCTCAGACTTCTATCCAATTGCTTACCTACTAAATGTTGACTTACCAAGTGCTAAGGCCAAAGCGGAGGTTTGTGGAAGCTAAGCTCGAGGCCAATGTCCGTAGAAGTCGAGCTCTCCTATCTCACTTGATAGGATTCAGACTATTAGGCCCTTAACCTATAGCTAAGCCCGAGAATTAGAGGGACTGACAAAGCAAATCCTCCTACTCCAACCGACTCTTGCTAAGGCTGAGTTAATCCTAGCTGTCGCTCAACTATACATGTCAAGCCATATGACAGCTGACTTCTCAAAAGTTGCATACCAAATTGTTGAATGTTAAGAGAGTTGCCAAACCCTGCGCATCTGCTCGGCTATGTCCGAACCGTCTAGTTGCTTAGTGCCACCTTTACTGAGTAACTGAGAGATAGACCCCGAGCTAATTATTCAACCCTGCTCAGACAAGCAACCTGACCTTTTGTTTACATCCTCCAACAACATCACTAATGTGCCTATGCCACATATACAGTATCACGTGAAGAATTTGCTACACTAATCATTATTTTCTTGAATATTCATTTTTACCTTTTTATATTCTTGTACATTACTTCTTTAGGGCTATATCCTTTTTGTCTTTTCCCTTTTATACAAGTTGCCTTAAATTCTCAAATATAAATACCTTCGAACATGTAGCCACAAAGAACAGAATTCATCATTAATACATTGAATAGTCTTCCTTATGTAAACACTGTTTTGTTTACTCTCATTTAACTCTTATCCTAACCCTTAAATAAGGCTAGGTAACGAGTAACCTCACCGGACCAACCCGTATGTCATATCAAGTTATATCGTGAGTCCTTAGAAGTTCCACTGGTATGTCATATCCTTTAGGGTTGTTCGTCGGTTTGCTTACCTTCATTCCATTTCCTATTCTTTCGAACATTTCCCCATTACTCTTTTCAAGCTTTCAGTAAGCTTAGATCTATCCTTGCGACTAGCCTTGTCTATTCTTAGTTGCAGTGCACATCATCTTAGTATTAGAGTAGAGGTTTCATTTAGGTTGTAGTAGTTGTTTCGAAGCTCTATCCTTATTATCCTACGTGTATGGAATAGAGCAAATTTTTTGTGTTATTTTAGCTGCCATGTTTACTGGTTGTTGAGCTTCTAGTTTAAAGGAACTGTCTAGTAAACTTCGAAAGATAATATCAACCATAGCACTAAATCGAGGAGTTTGGGCTTGAATCTTATAAAGCAAATGACAGACCCTAATATTAATGCTAACATTGGAGATGACAACAGTGGTATTGTCCACTATGGCCAACAATCCCAAGGTACTCCCAAGACAACTGACGAGAGACTTGATAAGGTGGTTAGCCTCCTTATGGATTTAACTCGAGCTGTTTATTCACCGACTTGTAGACCTATTGAAGCCATGCATAACACCCCACGAGCTATTAGACCTACTAGGGGCCAGAACCCAGCTCAACAAGTTCGAAGTAAAGGAGTAGGCAAACGAGTGAGAAAAAGGATTGACTTAGGAGATTTGGATGAGGAGGACGAGGAAGAATATGAAAGAGAAGAGCGAGCTCGAGCACCCCAAGCATCTAACTATATGAAGCTTAAGATTCTAAGCTTCAATGGGTCTAGGAATGCGGATGATTACATGGATTGGGAAGAGAAGGTGAAGCGAGTTTTCGATTATTACTATTATAATGAGTACGATAAAGTGAGAACTGCTGCTATTGAGTTCTCTAGATATGCTACCATGTGGCGGAAGAATTTCCAAGCCACGAGAAGGCGAGAAGGTTATTGAGAGATCAATACTTGGCTTGAGATTAAGAAAATACTTAGAAACAAATTCATATTGGAAACTTATTTGTAAGACACTTTTACTCGGCTTCAAGAGCTAAGGCAAGGAGGCCTAACTATTGACGAGTATGTCTAAGAGTTCCAAATACTTATAATTCGCTGTAAAGTAGAGGAGCCCATAGCACGAACTATCTCGAGATTCCTTACTGGATAAAGGAGTGATATTTGAGACACTATAGAACTCCAACAACTTGCCACATTGGATAAGGAAATACGAATAGCTTAATGAGTAGAAAGACAATGGAGAAGATGAATAACGATAAGGACACCAACTGATCAACCTGTTCAGTTAAATTGACCTATAGAGGGAAACTTCCGATGCCAACCGAGTGCTAACCCGATCGGACGAAGGGATGTCAGGACTGACCATAAGGGCTGAACAAAAGGTAATGTGCCAACCCAAACTTATGAGAAAGGACAAGGATCTAAAAGGAAAACGAGCCAAATCAAGTGCTTCAAATGCTAAGGGTTTAGACATATGGCTGCTCAATGCCTGAACCGAAGGACTATGGTCATCAGGGAGATGTCACGAAGTTGCAAGTGGAAAGCACTAATGAGGAACTTGAGGACGAGGAGAACAAGGCCAAAGAAGAAACTGCCAAGAAAGAACTTATTAAAGAGGACGTGTTTATCGAGGACTTGGATTAGTTAGTCTTAGTTGTCCAACACACAATGAACTTAGAACCCTCACGAACAGAATAGCAAAGAGAAAACTTGTTTCATATAACATGTCAAGCGAATGATCGGGTAAACGCGCTAATTGTAGATAGCAGAAGTTGTACTAATGTAACATCAACTGATCTGGTCACAAGGTTAAATTTGCCAATTATTGCATGCCCGAGGCCCTATAAGTTACATTGGATGAATGAGAAAGGAGCACTACATGTCACTCGACAAGTACTACTGCAGATCACTATCAGAAATTGCTTTGACAAGGTTCTCTGTGACATGCTGCCTATGTGCGCTTGACATGTCTTGCTTAGTCGACCATAGCTGTTTGACAAAAGAGTTATCCATGACGGATACAGGAACATATATGTGTTTGAGAAGGATGGTAAGAAGATTACACTGAACTCACTGCTGCAGAGAGAAGTTAATAAATTATAAACAAAACTTGTTCGCAGATGAAGGAAGACTCTGACGATGAGTAGAGCCGAGAACCAAAAGGCCATCAACGCTGACGAGCCGACCCTTATGTTGGTCAGGCACTTATTAGAGATAAAGGAGAAAGGTAAACTACCTCTAGAAATAAAAGAGTTGTTGGATGAATATGCCGATCTATTCCCAGAACATTTACCTGAGGGGTTCCCCCCAATTCAAGGCATAGAACACTATATTGACTTAATGCCTAGCGTCGCCCTGCCAAATAAGCCTACATATTGGATTAGTCATAAGCAGGCTTCTAAACTCTAACGACAAGTCAATGAGCTACTAGAAAGAGGTTATGTTAGGGAGAGTCTCGGCCCTTATGTTATTGCAGCACTCCTAGTGCTGAAAAAGATGGTGCTTAGCGAATGTATGTTGACAACCGAGCCATGAACAAGATAACAATCAAATACAGGTATCCAATCCTTAGGTTAGAAGATATGCTAGATGAATTAAGTAGAGCCAAGATCTTTAGCAAAATTGATTTAAAATCTGACTACCATCAAATCCAAATGAGGCTAAGAGATGAATGGAAGACTGCTTTCAAAACTCAGGATGGACTTTACAAGTTGTTGGTCATGCCATTTGGCTTGTCGAATGCCTTGAGCACTTTCATATGGTTGATGAATCATGCACTAAGAAATCTCATGGGGAAGTGTGTTATGGTGTACTTTGATGACATCCTGGTTTACAATTCCAACATGTCAAGTCATTGTGAACATCTCTATGCCATGTTAAACATCCTCTGTGTCAAAAGATTATTCAACAACATTAAGAAATGTTGCTTTTGCTAGGAGGAAATAGTATTCTTGGGCAATGTAATAAGTAAAGGAGGCTTACAAATGGACGCCGAGAAGATCCAAGCAATCATCAAGTAGCCAACTTCCACCACTTGTGTTGAGGTGAGAAGTTTTAACGGGTTGGCTTCCTTCTATAGAAGATTTATCAGAAATTTCGGTACCCTCGCCACACCCCTCACTAAATTAACGAAGAAGAACATCGACTTCGGATGGGAGAAAAGGAGTAGAGAAGTTTCGCCGAGATAAAGGAAAGGTTAACCTTTGCCTTTATACTAGTTCTTCCTAACTTCGAAAAAATATTTAAGCTAGAGTATAATGCATCATGCATTGGGATAGGCGCTATCCTAAGTGGGAAGGCTGACCAATTGCCTACTACGGTGAGAAGCTCAAAGGACCTCAGCTAAACTACTTTACATATGATAAATAACTCTTGGCGCTGATCCGAGCACTGCCAGCATGGCAACGTTATCTACTGCCAAGAGAATTTTTCATCTGTACTGACTATGAGTCCCTAAAGTACCTCTGAAGTCAGACCAAGTTGTCAAAGCAACAGGCGAGATGGGTTAAATTCCTTGAAGAATTCAATTCCATGATAAAATAGAAGCAAAGAAAGAGCAACGTAGTTGCAAATGCTATTTCGAAAAAGCATACATTTTTTAATGAACTGTAAACTAGTTTTTTTATGTTTACGAGTATTAAAGAATAGTATTCTGAGGATTCATACTTTGGGCTCATACTTACATGTTGTGTCGGTAGAAGGACAGCGAACAAGTATCATATAGAGAAAGGATACTTGTTCCAAGGAGGGAAACTGTACATGCCAACGTATTCACTTCAGGAGTTGCCAATCAAGGAAGCCTATAGTAGAGGACTATCTAAACATTTTAGGGAGAAAAGGACATGTGAATTGCTGAGTGGTCGATTCTTTTGGCCAAGAATGAGGCAAGATGTACACCAAGTTGTTGAAAGTTATGCTGTGTACAAGAGGGTTAAGTGTCGAGCCAAACAAGGAAAAGTAATATCTTTGCCTGTTCTGACGAAACCTTAGATCAAATTGAGCATGGACTTTATTCTCGGATTACCACGAATTGCTCAAGGCGAAGATTCTATAGTGGTTGTCATAGATAGGTTCAGCAAGATGCTACACTTTATGCCCTGTTCCAAGACTAATGACGCTTTGTTTATTACATCCCTTTTCTTGCAGGAGATTGTATGGTTATACGGCATGCCAAGAAGTGTAATCTTTGATAGAGACCTAAAGCTCTTGAGCCATTTCTGGAAGACCTTGTGGCATTAGATAGGGACCAAACTACTATTCAATGCTTCCTGTCATCCCCAAACTAACAGCCAAACAAAGGTAGTTAATCATACTTTGGGATCACTACTCTAAGTTGCAATAAGCAATAACTTAGCTGATTGGGACGTCTGCTTTCTAGTGATCGAATTCGCTTATAACTAAACAATACATGACATCATTAAGGAGACCCCCCTCAAAGTGGTCTATGGTTTTAATCCTGAGTTACCCCTCAATTACACCCCTGTACCCGTGCTCACGTAAGAAGACCTTCACGAAAGAGCCAGAACACAATCCCTTCAATACATCTATGACAAAGTCACTCGGCACATCGACCAAGCCATCAAATGTATGCGAAAGAAGGCTAAAGGTAGAATAGCAAAACATTTTCAACCAAGAGACTTGGTGTGCCTGCACCTAAGCAAAGAGAGGTTTCTGGGCAAAAGGAGGAACAAACTATCCCCAAAGTCTTAAGGACCTTTCAAAATCCTCTAGAAGATCGATGATAACACCTATAGATTGGAGCTACCCAAGGACTATGGAGTTTCTAACATTTTCAACATTACTGTACTCAGTCCATATCATCCTAACGAGGAACTGAGCGAAGACCAGTAGGATTTGATCCTAAATCCAAATCAACCCGGGGGGAATGATAGAAATTAGGCAACTAGGCCTTCAACAAGGCGAATCCTCTTAATCCAATCGACTCCTACTGAGGATGAGTTAATCTCAGCTATCGATCAACTCTATATACTGAGCCGTATGACTGCCCACTTCTCAGAAGTTACATGCCAAATTGTTGAATGCCGAGAGAGCTGTCAAACCCTATACGTCTGCTCAGCTATGTCCAAACCGTCCAGTTGCTCGATGCCACTTTTGCCAAGAAACCGAAAGATAGACCCCAGGCTAATCGATCAGCCTTGCTCAAACAAGCAACCTAACCTTTTATCTGCATCCTCCAACAGCATCACTAATGTACCCATGCAACGTATATAGTACCACGTGAAGAATCTGTTACATTAATCATTATTTTCTTGAATATTCATTTTTACACTTTTATATTATTGTATATTAATTCTTTAGGCTATATCATTTTTATCTTTTTTCTTTTAGGTAAGTTGCCCTAAATTCTCAAGTATAAATACCTTTGTATATGTAGCCGCAAAGAACAGAATTCATCATTAATACACTAAATATTCTTCCTTACATAAATACTGTTTTGTTTACTCTTATTTCACTATTATTATAACCCTTAAGTAAGACTAGGTGGTAACTAACCTCACCGAACCAGCTCATGCGTCATATCGAGCTGTATCATAAGTCCTCAAAAGTTCCACTGATGCGTCATATCCTTTGGGGCTATTCGTAGGTTTGCTTACCTTCATCCATTTCTTGTCCATTTACGCGTTTCCCCATTACTCTTTTCAAGTTTTTGACAAGCTTCAATCCATCCCTACGACTGGTTTTGTTTAATCTTGGCTACGGTGTGCATTAAACTCTCCTTGATTTAGGCATCAAAGTAACTATGCCAAAGTTACCCCAATACCCCCTTAGCCTAATCTTTTCCTTTTTGCAAAGTGTTTGTTAAGCTAGTTTTCAAGATATTATTGTTACTAAATTCTAATATCAACATAAATGATCAACAACATCGAAACTATTCAAAGGTTCAAAGTAAAGAAACAGAAAAGGTCTTTCAAAAATCTTAGGTAGAAGTTAAATAAAGTGATCATTACATGAAGCAAAGGTTTGCATACTGACCTACAAACAAGTCGAGGATAGCAATAAAATAGATAAGAAAAAAAGTCATTCTTCTTGAGCTTGGTCAGCAGGAGGAGTTTAGTCATCAGAAGCTTAAATAGATATAGGTTAAGGATCAGTAAAGGGATTAGGAGCAAAAGCCTTAAGGATTTCAAGAGTGTCTCATGATTCTTGGGTATTAGTAAGGTCAACTGTAGGGGTATCAACACGTTCACCTAGTTGGTCTTCCATCTCGGCCTTACCAACATTGGCTTCATCAGTAGGAGCCTCATTTTCACAACCTCATCTGGTAAAGTCTAAATAGCTTATCTTTCCCTTTTTTTTTCTTTTTTTATTCCCTTTTGTTATTCCTTAAATTCTGTAGGTTTGATTGTGTATAATCTGACCCATTTTCTCATTGAGCAAGGTGTACAAACTAAATCAGATTGATTTTTCATTCAAAAGTAATATGTAAGTGAAATCTTCGATTTTTTCCTCTTTCTCTTCTAAAGGATCCAAGTGCAAGAGAACTAGGAATGGAGAGCTTTCCTCCCACCCCCACCTTTCTGCCTAACTCTTTAGTCCTAAGAATGTTGATTTTAAGAATGAGAGATCGCCCTTCTCTGACCCTTATTGCTCAACCTAAAAGTGGACAGCTAATGCATTCCACTTATTGAATAGGACTCTATGGTCAATCCGCAAACCCTGGATGCAGAAGGCGCCCTTAGGGTGATCTCGTAGTTCTTATAGGGTGGAGACGATGGGATCCATCCATGGGTTTTCCTTCCTTTTGCCACATTTCACTCAAAAGGTTGAAGGGAAATAATGCATCAAGCTAGTCGCAAGGGCCAACTTGATCCTCTTCCCTGAGGATCCTAGATGAGGGAACCCTAGTAGAGTCACCAGCTCCAACTACCATCTATGTACGACCCATACCAAACTTGAGCCGATTCGTCAGATTCTAATATCATTGATCAATTTGTCCATATATGTAAAAAACTTTCTTATTAGCACAGTAGATCTTAAAAAAAAAAAAAAGAGTTTATATCGAATAAAATGTATACTTCAACTTTCTCGTGTTAAAACTTTGTCGCGTAAATACAAGAGTACTATACGTATTTTTTTGAAAATATTAGATTCAGAATTATTAGAAGAATTCCTTACAAAAGAAGAAGTTATTCTTTCTTTGATCTTCCAAGGACCTTATTCTACTTCTTGAGAGTTATATAAAGGGGAGATTTGGTATTCTGATATTACTTATATTGACGATCTAGTTAATTATGAATGAGATTGCCAATCAAATCATAGAAATGTAAATTACTGCTAAATGATAAGATGAAGAGATCATTTTTATATGAAATGCTTATGCAAGAAGAGGAAGGGTTGGAGTCAAGTTGGTGGATAAGGACACCCTCCCAAGCTAATTTTATCCCATCCAACATTTTTTGCAACATCAGGCTCTTATTCTTAGCTCTCCTAAATGTCCTATAGGCCTTATCAGAACCTATTGGTAGGTTGAGCCCTACTCCTTCTCCATGTTGGCCATTTTTATCTTCAAATCTCTATACAAGCTCTATAGGTGGGCAACCTCTTCATTATGTTTGCTTTTGAAGGTTTCATCCTCATTTTGTGTCCCTTAAGGGTCAAACACCAACTGAGAGCATTTCTTTTGTTCTCCTACGAGAGTTGTTTCTTTCTCTTCTTAGGCCTTGGCCTCTCCGTTTACCTTCTCCTTCTAATTTTTGAGCTCCTCCTCTATCTTCACTTTCTCTTCCTCTAACTTGGCCTTCTTGATGCCCCACTTTATTAGAGGTTCTTTTTCTCAACCTCCATACTAACTACTTGGTTCTTGGCCTCCTCAATGATGTAAAAGAAAAAAGAGTTGTTACCTCAAGAAAATTAAAAGAAAATTTAAAATAAATCAGAGTATAAAGCTTACGACATTCTTCTCTTCATTAAGGGCTCGACTATCATCATTAGACATTGAGAATTCTAGAAGATTAAAGCAAAGTCAAAACAAAGTCAAATAACGATCTACTAATCTCAATTATAAGAGGTTGGAAGAGGTCTTACACTATAAAGTCTAGAAGTATTAAGGCGTAACAAGCTATCAAATCTAAAATTTTGGTAAAGCTTAACAATGCTTGTCAAAGGCTGAACATCTTAATGGAGACGAATGCCTCTAATCAATTCCAGAGCAACCCGACCATTTCCTAGAGCATGGTGGGCAGTATTGACATTCTAATAGGAGAAAAATTGTAAGATCTCTCTGTTTTCTTTCCCAAAAGGGGTAATGGAACTCGATATTCTGAAAGGGGCCTCTTTGCTTTCATTTAGATCATTAGAATTACCCTCTGTTTTATCATTCTTGGGGGTCTTCCCCTTGCTCGGATCTCTTTTTAGCGGTAAGTAGTCATGAGTGTTAGGTCGCTTCCTTAGCTCGACGACCTCAGCAACCTTCCTCTTAGCAATTGTCTTTGTCTGATGAGTCTCTTTGGCAGTTTTCGTCTACTGGACTTCTTTGGTTGCTTGAGAAGTGGTGGAATTTGCTAAAGGCTTGGTTAGTAGCCTTGTTGGTGGTTTCATAGAAACTTGTTCAACAAAGTTCTTTTTGGGATCCTCCTTTCCTTTTGGGGTACCAGCTTTTAGCTCGGCAAATAAGTCCTTGGAGCTATAATCTTTAAGCGACATATTTGCAACGAAACATTTAAAAGATTAGATCAAGAAAATAGTAAAATACAAGTGAAAAGACCTATAGACACCTTACTAAGCATGGGCGACAAAGAACACTCAGCTCCTAAAGTAGACACAAAGGTCCCTCTTCTTATAAGCCCTTCTCAGCATGGCAAGATCATAGAAATCTTATACCTTAGTCGAAGACAATGCCTTCACTAGAGCCCTTAACATCCCCATCATGAGTGGCACTAACACCTTCGGCCACTCTCACCTCATCTCTAGGGAAAATTGAAGCACCGCATGAATACTTTGAAATTATGGTGTCCGTCTCAGAGAAACTAGTTATGTTTACAAGCCTCCATGATCAGGTCATAGGCCTTCTTGTCATTGACAAGTAGTCGTTTAATGTCGGATTGCCTAATTGAATGGCTTCAAATGGTTAGGAAATCAAGTTTGGTTACTGACCTATCCATTACCCATTTTTTTCTTCCAGTCATAAATGGAAGACTCTAATCGTATCAAGAACTTCCTACAAGGTCAAACACACACATAAAACCAACCTTCACCTCTTTTTAGTGTAAAAATGCCAAAACAAAGTGGCTGTACCCTTAACTTTCGAGTCATCGCAGATACACTCAAAGGCATTTAATAACCTAAAGGAGATTAAAGTGAGTATGGATGGACATATACAATGGAAAGATTTCTAGAAAATAGAAAAGGGAAGTCTTAACCCAACCTTGAAATATTTCTCAAGGAGAGTAAATTCCCTATCCCCACATGCAGTAATCTGCTCATGTGGCTGAAGCCTCTCATTTGTCCTATCTTAAGGGTCAAAGCAAAAGTTGAGCCTCAAAATGTTGAACTCTTACTCAGATACTGTGTTATCAACATCATTAAGGCTCATATTGTACTAAATGCTAGTGTATAAAGGGAGGGCTTAAGAGTTGCCCTTAGTATCCACTGGATAATCATCAAATAGAAGTTTTTGATCTTCCACAATCTATGGGTGCAATTTCTAACTAGTCCTAAACCTAGACAAGTCTTAAGGGGCAATCAGCGGCATCGGGATCTGCAGTGCTAGGGGGTTATTCTCGAGGAGGAGAATTACCTACTCGGTGCGTAGTGGATAGTTCCTTACCCCGTTGTTGTATACGTATTGAGTGGTTGGATTCATAGGTCAACATTGTTTACCTTAACAGTGTGATTGATAATAATAGAGTAAAGGAAAAATGAGCAATATTTAGAATAAGTATGAAGGGAGTTGGAATTAGGAATAACAAAAAGGAACGCAAAGTAAGTAGTATAAAAGGACAAGAAAAAAAAAGGAAGGGCAAAAATGAAAGAATAAAAGTGAAAGGAGTTATGGCTTTTGGGGATTTGTATGGACTGCAGTTAACAATTAATGCAATCCGTTCGATTGTGTACTGATCTGGATCCGACAACGCCTATTGAATTATATTTCCAAGAGGCACGCATAGGTTTTGACATGGTTGCGCAAATCCTAATAATGGGACGTCAAAAGTTATGTCAACAGGTTTAAAACTTCCCTAATAAGTTATGCAAAAGATAGAACGATATCCAAGGAATGTCTCCCTATCATTACAGACGAGGCCAAAACATGGAGCTCGGAGCTCAAATTTAAGTACTAACACATCTGATATGCTTAGAAGCTCAATTATCACTAAGACTTACCGTAGAAGATGAGAACCAAATGGATCCTTCGAAGTATTGAAGAAAATATAATGGTAAGGTTGACGAACTGAATGCAGTAACTGACGTAAAGCTGCTCGAAGAATATGACTCACTTACGAACACAACACGACTTAGCATTTCATTTAATGTAACGCATAAGCTAATACCAAGGTCTACTCGCCACTAATCTTGAGATACTCGATAAGATTAGATAAAAGAGTACGAAAATGGACTTAAAGAGGAATGTCTCGTAAGAACCAAGTATATTGAAAATGTCCGTCAGGAATATAAGATAATTCTAGCTGCAAGTAGAAAGGACTATTTATAGTAATTCCCTAGGATAATATTACAAATAAAAAAATTATAAAAGGGTATTCACCAAAAAAGATTCCTAATACATGCAAAAAGGAGTAAATAGGACAAATAATAAAAAGAGAAAAATAGTGCACAACCAAAAGGATAGGTGGTGGTGAGATATTGGTTACGTACTAGCAACAAATGTAAGCATTGCTGTGTAAAGTAATAGAGATAACAGGCTGAAGGGGAAGGGATGTCGTGAAGGGGATCTCATCATTCGACAAGTGGGCCTCGACACAAAAGGGGTCCAAGTCATATGTGCAATGTCATCTGAATGAGGTCCTCGACCTCAACACTAGGTTAGTCGAACTTAGCACTCTCCTTCTCAACTTCGGCATTCGACGAATAATCTTCGACACTTGGAGCCTGACAAAGTAACGTATGGCTAAGATGAGCCCTAAAGGAGTTCTTCCACCATTCTCCTATAAACAGTGCCCCGTCCTCGACAACCTGATTAGAGAGAATTCTTCAAGCGAATAATTAAAAGCCTCGGAGGCACGCATGGATGAAAGGATCAGTAGTCTGCAGTCCATCAACATCTCCTAAAATAAATTTTCACAATGAAGGACTTAGACCAAAATACCCAATTAGAGGAATATCGGTACTCCCCTTGATGCACCCATCAAGAGGAGTTAGGGGAAGGGGGCGCAAATGTTGATAGTGATTTCTCTCAAAGGTCAACCAACCTAAACTAAGGGGCATCTAACCTATCTATCTATTCACACCTTCCTTTTACACTACTTTCGACCTCCTTTAGGTCACTCCTGCTAAATCAATTAGCTCAAGAAAGTTGATTAGCTAAATATGTTCAAGCTATGTAGAATAAGCTAACCAAAATAGGTTGGGTTAGCCTTGTTCAACTTAGGGTAACTGCTTGTAGCTCAATTCTTAACTCAATCGACCTCGAAGGATTCAAATTCAAACATATGGCGAGAATAGTTAAGCCTCTTGTTGGAATAACTAACCATTAACCTCCATGATGTCAACCACAACTTCCAATATCAAGAGGTGATCCTAAATTCAAACTCAATGCACGTATAGGATTTTGGAGGCAACGATTAGTAGATACAAGCAAGCCCTTAGCAATAAATAGAGCTTAGAATGCGACAATTAGGTTCTCCTAGACATTTTCATATACTTACTTACCTTCCTTTTATACTAAACCTCTTAATCTGACTTAGGCATCGAAATAGTTACAGCAGATTGTAAAACCCCTTATAGCCTAACTTTCTTTTTCTGTTTAGCAAGACAATCTCACACAAAGTGTCCTTCTATTCACATTGCCATTTTTCAGTACCAACATGAGCAACCACAATCAACATACAATTTGATAGCTACGACAGTTCAAAGATTGTTTGCATTTTATATTTGCAAGCACACACAAAAAATCATAATAACCTTATACTTAGATCATGCTCGTTAACCAACTTGTAAAACCAAAATATAAAGTCTTGAAAGCAAACTGATAAATTTAATTTAGATCTCCAATTAAATTAATACTAAAATTCATATGTATCATATTTTGTTTTATTTTGTGTTCTATTGATATTCATTATGTTTGCAATTTATTATAATCTAAATTTAAAAATGATATGAACTTAAATTTTGAATATCTTGATCCCAAATATGAATTACTATTTTAGTTTAAGAAAAGGATAAATTTTATACAAGACACAGTTCTATGTAGCCAGAAAATACATTCCTTATACATATTGTAGAATATATAATAAACATCCTTACCCTACCAACCTTGTATCAACTTAACTCACAGTACTGGCAGCTAATTTTAATACGTCCATGGTACAAACAATGTTCCTTTCCTACCAACAAAGAAGTAATTGTAGCTCTGTACATACTTCATGAGCCTTCGAAATGACGGCATACACATACAGCCAGGAGATGTAGACAGGAATTGACAATTGTAGACTCTGATTGATTGACTGACCAAAATTTATTGGACGAGAGGGACATCGCCTCTGCCTTCAACAAAGTTTAGACATAAAAAAAAAATAAATAAATAACAAATTAGTAATGCATGACCCGGAAGAAACGTGTCACTTATACCGACTGTCAACATAAAATAAAGACAGAAAAATGAATCCTGCCCTACTCCAACTTATTTAAAGTGGTCAGAACTTCAAATTGTAACAATAATTATTAGAATCGTATAATATTATTAATTGAAGTATGATGTGAGGATTTACTTGGGGTAAGTCGCCAATTCGCGATTTAATATCAGGTCCCAAATAACATTGATTTCTAGTAATACCATCACAAAATATACTGTTACCCATTTAAAAAAAAAAGGGTTGGTAACCACCACCTTTCAACACCTCTATATAAGTGCTACTACAAAAATCGTGTGGTACTATCAAAGAATGCACAAAAGGACGAATGACTTAATATCAAGTCACCCGCTGCCAACTTGCCTAAGAATTTTCCCCTTGTCATTATTTTGACTCATTTAATCTAAGCCAGGATCTTGTGTATAGCAAATCGTAGATAATGTTAACAAAGGTCATCTTCATGTGTGACCATGCTTCTGGCAAGCATGCATGAGCATGATCGGAAAAGTATCTAACCATCTCAGATTTGAGGTAAGTTTGTGGAAAGCAGCAATAGCATTTTACACTTAGCAGTTACTGGTATAGCAAGCAGACAATGATAAATTTGCTAGTATCCTGTAAATTAAGTGCTCTCGAGCAATTGTTAAAAATACCACCCAAAAAATAAAAATCATCATTAATTCCACATTTTATGATCAAGAAAATAAATGAAAAGATAAAAGTTCATATTTTGTTGACCTCTTAACACGTGTGCTAAGTTCCTCATTATCACTTTCCAACTTGACAATAGAGTAGATATTCATTTACTACAAAAGTAAAAATAAATTTGTCATGATATTATATAAAAGAAATGCAGCTTTTACTCGACAATATTTTCATGATATCAACAAAACGAGCACAAATATAAACAATTACGTAATTATACAAGAGGAAAACAAAATCAGATGCATGAGCCATTTGGCCCTAACAGAAATGTGAAGATGTAAGAAGAAAGTAGGGACAAGAGGAAATAAAACTAGGTCAATTGGAAAATTATCAAAGCAGCGGCTGGTCGGAACTATCATCATAAACAGCCCACTAGTTCCGGTGACCTACACCAAAGTGAAACCTCCCAGTTTTCCTATCGTTGAATGCATACTCAAGGCGCAGGGGACCCAACGGCGAATCAACACGGATGCCAACCCCATACCCATAGCCACTTCCAGGCTTAAGCCTTGCACCAGCAGGATCACCTTACATGAGACAAAGGAATACAAGGGATATGCTTCAGATACAAAACAAGCAATGTACCGAAGAGAACCACATGGAGAAAAATGATAACATGAGTATTGGAAAACAGAGTTTTGGGCAAGTCAAGCCACTGTGACATGCTATGCTGCCATTTACATTACGCAAAACCAAACTTCTCTATATAAGTTGATGTTGAACTGAAAGAAATTGCCTAGTCAAATTTTAACATCCTAAAACCCCCACACCCAATCAAAAAGAATATAAAGGATAGCAATCTTTGACATGGCAAAATGACCCAAAACACGATTTATAAAGACAAAAGCCACGATTGGCAGGAAAAGGAAACACAAAATACAACCTGATTGCAACACAATCAACACGATTGGACCAGTCACTAGTTCAATTTAATAAAAATTGCCCAGAAAAATGGCTCTAGTAGTTTTTGACACCGCATCTGCATTTGGCTAGGTAACATAGTATCATTGAAGCTAAGCAATGTCTCAAGGAATCTAGATGATTTTCTATGCTTATTGTCACCCCTAATGGCTATAACACGCAGAAACATACTAACTGAAATTTTGAGGGATTTTCAAGATGCTTATCATGTAGGCTGAGAGTACTGGTGACTTTCTTAGCATATTGACTGGATGGAAGACTTATCACTTGATTGCAATATCGGAAAGCACTACTACAAAAGTTTGCCAAGATCAGCAATTTATAAGGATGCATAGCTTGGGACTCACATAAATTATGGCTTTCTTTGAGCACTAGTGATACAACTCCAAGAGGAGGAGCAAGGATAAACCACCTCCTGAATCTACTTAGTTTTACTGTGCTGTGTTGTTTGTGTAGGGTGTGTAGTATTGTGCGTCATTTGTGTGTCTCAGTGGTGTGTTATTTAGTTGTTTTGTGTTTGATCTGTTGTGTGCGTTTAT
The DNA here is from genome assembly GCA_024138005.1 of Lumnitzera racemosa. Taxonomy (NCBI): domain Eukaryota; kingdom Viridiplantae; phylum Streptophyta; class Magnoliopsida; order Myrtales; family Combretaceae; genus Lumnitzera; species Lumnitzera racemosa. Next base: position 15,702,450 of record JAMXBC010000006.1, read on the forward strand.
GTTTGTAGTTGTGGGGTGGGAATAGTAAGTATGTTGGGCATGGCATATCCTAGAAGTGTTATGTTGCAGTGTCAGGGGTTCTAGTAGCATCTAGAACATTCAGCTAGTTAGTGCCAGAAGGCATTATAGGGAGTCTCACTATAAAATGGAAACTCAAGTTAATTGGAGGAGTCAGTTGAGTTGAATTTTTAATATCAGAACACTAGTTACAGCAATTGCCCAGGCATCCTTCCTCTCCCTTTCTATCTTATTGAGACCCTAATTTGACTAGTATATTGCATAATATTCATCAAAATTGGAATTGATACCTATCAAAATTTACCATCTGTGGGAAACTTTGTGGAAAATTTATGAAGCTTGTCAAACAATGACATTGATGGAGACAAGTTGAAGGACTTGAGAAGAATCTGGAAAACGTACAACGAGACATTGTTTTAGATGCTCCATTTAGTCAAGAACTGAAGAATATAAACAATGTCAATGATGGAAAAGATGCTTCAAGACCTATGGCAAGCTAGTCACAATAGTGGATTTACACCTGGTGAGACCTCAGTGGCTTCAGTTGCCAAAAGAAAAGACGGTGGCAATGATAGAGATCACGAATCACCCATTCTGATCCATTCAGCAACCGGCGTTGGATATGTAGAACCAGATGATGACTACAAGTGGTCATTCCTTTATTTGATGGTGTCAACCCTGCTACTTGGATAGCAATAACAGACCAGCATTTCGAGGTGCAATGGACAAGAGAGGACAGGAAAGTGGAGTATGCATATATATATATATATATATATATATATATATATGTATGTGTGTGTGTGTGTGTGTGTGTGTGTGTGTGTGCGCGTGCGCGCGCATGAAACTTGTGTTCATTGGCTTAACATTTTAAAGAGGAGAGAGCTCAATCTTGACTGGGATTCTATGAAGACGGCATTGATGAAAAGATATGGGGATTTGACCATGGCAAATTCTTTCAGAAGCTTATCGCAGCTTCAACAACTAACCACTGTTAATAGGTAAATAGAAGAATTTGAAGCTTCTGTCTTCACAAGCACCTAATTTGCCTTAATTAAACTTGCTAGGGTATTTTCTAGGGGTTCAAGGGAAGAAGCACAAACTTGTTTCGATGCACTTTCCCTTTACACTTTGAAAAAGGCATTGGAACTTGCTTTAAAGGTTGAAAAAGAAAATGAGGGCAGAATATTTCTATCTCAATTTGTTAGTCAGAACAGTGGGGTGTATGTGACACGGAATGAGTTTGACTTGAGTCAAACTTTCATCAGACACCTTTTCTGCATTCGTATATATCTCCTATGCATTCTCAAGCTCCATCAGCACAATCAGAAGTGGTATCTAGTCATTTAAATCCAAAGTAGAATGTGCAGTCCGGCACTACAACCTTCCAGTCCCCAGTCACTACCAGAGCTTCTATATGTCAAGCTATTACCACCGTAAAAGGTGCAGCACAGCAATAGGGACAGCAGCGAAGCACTAGTAGAAGTTCCCATGGCCAAAGAAAATTGTCATGCAGAATTCCATGAAAACAAAGGATAAAGGGCTATGTTTCAAATATGACCAACCATTTTCAGCCAATCAAGGTGCCCTAGCAAATCTCTTCATGCTTGATGAGGTCAGCAGGAAGAAGGGGAAGGTGCTATTGATGCACAAATTGTGGAACCTACTGCTGCTACTGGGGGTCGTGATTTGGTTTTTCCTCTTTTACCTATGAAAGGTTTTGAGGGTCCCAAGATAATGAATTTTTGAGGAGCTTGTTTCAACCTCTATTACTATCATGGTAGATAGTGCAGCAAGCCAAAATTTCATCTCTAAAACACTGGTTGCAAAGTTTCCATTACATATTGTTCCTACTGAAAATTTTAAAGTGATATTGACGGATGGTCATAGAATATACAGTGGAATGTGCTCTGATGTGAAGCTAGTGGTGGCAGATATCATTATTACTGTAAATTGTTGTGTGTTGGAACTTGGTGAAAGTGATGTGATATTAGGGTGTCTTGGCTACAACCGGGTGAAGTGAAAGGTTGATTGGTCAAAAATGACCATGAAAATTCCTGCTACACAAGGTGAACAGCTGCTGACAGGCAATCCAACCTTGTGTGAATCTTCTATTTCTTACAAATCATTATGTTAAATGGGAGATGATGTTTAGCATGTTATGGTTGATAGCTACTGTTGAGGGTGCTGACCAAGGAAATGAGGATTCTCAGATTGAGACTTTATTAGCTGAATTTAAGGATGTTTTTGAGGAGAAGTGGGATTACCCCCTTCTAAGCCAATGGATTATAAAATTCCTTCAAGAGAGGGAATGTCGTCCAAATAATGTGAGGCCATACTGATATGCTTCTACAAAAGAGAATGAGATTGAGAAAATGTCCAAAATACACTGGCCACAGGCATCCTATGGACTAGTACTAGTCCATTCTCAACTCCAGTCATTTTAGTAGAAAAAGAGGGATGGGCCTTGGAGGCTTTGTGTTGACTATAACACATTATACATATAAGCAACTATTTCTATCCAGAAAAGGTCCATATGCTTTCAAATAATTATCCATATTTCACAAAGGAATACACTCAATGAGATTTCATAAGTAGGGAAGCTTAAGCTTGCAACTGTTTTGTATTTAACTTGTACAGCTACCTTTATTGGGCATAAGATGTTCAACCGTTTCCAACCCAGGAGATGACATTCAATAACCCCGGATTTTCCTGCTAAGAAAACTCTCTGCAGAGGCATGTACATAACTTTGTGTGCAGCCACACACGTGCATTCATGCAATCAAAAAAAGATGCAGGTGCATGGGGCATGAGGGGATCAGGAATGGAGGCAGGAGGAGGGAGGAGGGATGTTGGTGGAAGAGCTAATACCAGGTACAGTAGGGCCTGACCCTAAATCACTTCCATAGTCTGCAAAAATAGCTCCATCAACTGGTCCCAACTGCAAAACATGTTTACACGATCATTAGAATTCTTGACTGACCAAACAAATATAGAGCTTCTTCCTTTAGATGATTACTTTGGAAGATAGCACCTTTTCAAATGGATATAGTACGTTGTAAAAAATGAAGAGGATTTCACGACACAATAGAAAGGGTTATCAGGGCCAACACTAGATCAATGAGCACAAGTCCATATCAAGGATGGTGGTGCAAATATATTGACCAAGAGTTGAGAAGATACTACAGTGGAATCAGATACTGCATCACTGGGATGAGATATTTCATCACCACATTAGGCAGGCTCCTCAGGAGGCCAATAAATTGGAGGATACCAGCTGACATCTACAATTATTAATGAACAAAATAATACAGCAAGTACCAAAAAAGAATTGTGCATGTCATTGATTTGACACAACCAATACCTTCATCAGATGCACCTGTAGCTTTTTCAAAGTATAACAACTAACATCTAAAATTCTCACAAACTGAAATGATATCATGCACAACATCGACTTAATGTCACCAGCAGAACTTCACTCTTTGCCACAACCAGTACATCCATTGCATGTCCTTATTGGCCCTGATCATAGTTCTTCTACACCAACAAAACCATTTAATTCTCATCCTACTTTAAATACCATGGCCCCCCCTAAATCATCATTTAGTTTATTGCATATTCTTAGCATGGTTTATTGTTACGCGCGCAACTGATTCACGCTCACATTTTGAAGTTGCAACCTTTGAGTGCATGTAAAACACACAAGAAAAGAAATCCTGGGAAAACTTAAGTCTTTGTTATTGGGCATCAGTTGTAGGAGTCTTTTGTATCTGTATTTTGTGGCTGTCATTAGTTGATATAATTGTGTGTGTTTTGTTTATCACGTGAGTCTGTAGTAGGTGTCGTAAATATGTTGTTTAGCTGTGGATGTCCAATTCGTTGGTGTTGGCATGATTAGAGACATTAAGGGGGAGTTATTTGTGGACTTACTGGGATGATTAGTAGTGGTCATTGTAAGTAACTGCCATGCTCGTGTAATGGTTGTTAAAAAGGAGTTTACTCCTGCAACATACCCCAGGATTTACAAAATCATTGCCTAAAGTTTATACTAGGCGCATTAATTAGTATGTGTAGTTCTGTAAATACCCAATAAATAAAAGGGTACAATTATAAATAAAAGGGTGTAATTATTAATAGTAGTGGTTAGTGGGAGTAAGGGAAATAAATAAAAGAATATAGTTATAATTCAAGAACAAATCACAAAAGTGGAAAGGAGTTCTAGTTCGACCCTTATTGACATAAACAAGCAAATAGCTGCAGTTGAGAATATGTTTCATGATATTTGAAGGAGCACCAGAAAGAGTTGAGGGCGAAGGAAAAGGAATCTACTTCAAATGGACAAGGAATATGAAGTAGATGGCCGCGTTGGTCTGGGAGAGCAGAAATCAGCATGTCAAGTGGAGACTAGGGAATTTAACAAGGCAAATCATGTGGCGGATGGGCAGATTACTGCTGAAGTTGCAAATTTACCTCCTTTCAAAGGACTTGATCCTGTTCATTGGCTGACTTCAATTGAGCAGTTCTTTGAAATTAATCAAACAAGTTATGAGCATAAGGTTACCTTAGCCACTGTGTATGAAAGGACAAGCTATATACTGGTTAAAGATGCTTATGTGGCAAATTCCTCAACTCAACTGGGAAACAATAAAGCGAGAGCTAATGCTTAGGTATGGTGGACAAAATTCAACGAATCCATTTGAAAGCTTGTCAACACTTTGACAAACGACAATTATTGCAAAAATATGTAGAAGAATTTGAAGCGTTAACATCACAAGCCCCAGAAATGACAGAATTGCAGCTATTAGGGTATTATCATGATGGTTTGAGGGATGAAATTAGAGTTTAAGTTTACACTCTAAGACCAATAACATTATCGGAAGCTATTGAATTCTCATTAAGCATTGAACAAGAATTTGCTCAGGGAGTCATGGTGGTACAGCAGCCATATACTCAATTAATTCCTTCGCAAGGAGTGTATAATTCACAAGTGGCAACTCATTGTTCTCCTCTGCTAATAATAATCAACCTCGAAATTTTAGAAAAGAGCCTAAACGAATGTCTTATCATGAGTACACGGATAAACGAAATAAAGGGTTATGTTCCAAATGCAATTGACCCTTTTCTCCAGGTCATAAGTGCCCAAACAAGTCCTTACAGGTAATTTTGCTAGAGGATGAGGCTTATATGACAAAAGAAGAGTGGATTGAAGTGGGTGGTGAGAACGTTCATCATACTTCCTGTTGTGATCAGCAGCAATTCACAAATTCTGGTATGGAATTATCATTGGATTTAATGGACCAAAAACATTGAAATTCAAAGGGGATCTTTTGGGAAATATTGTATCCATTCTTGTGGATAGCGGTGCAAGCCACAATTTTGTTTCAAGTAAACCAGTGGACTCTTTGATGCTGAATGTTGAGAAAACTTTGCCATTTCATGTTAAGCTTGGTGATGAGCATAAGGTGACCTCTAGTGGAATTTGTAAAAACTTAAAGCTGCTAGTTGGTTCCAATCCTTATGAAATAATGGTTGTTTGTAAAAACTTAGGCATTGGTGGTGTTGATATAATATTAGGCATTCCATGGTTACAAACACTTGGGGAGATCAAGGTTGATTGGAATTCTATGACCATGAAAATTCCACATAATGGTAATGAATTATTGCTGCAGGTGAACCAACTTTGCAAAAAATAAGGGATTTTTCTTAAATTGTTGAATAAATTGGATGATTTTGAATTTTGAAGCTTAGTCTAGGAGGATAATACACCTTGTTATGTGGCTAAAAGTGAAGAAATTCCTGCCATAATTTCTGATCTTTTGGGTGATTTTGCTGATAATTTTTAAGAAAGTAAGGAATTACCTCCTTCTCGTGTGCAAGATCACAATATAGTATTGAAAGAAGGAACTGGGCCTATAAATGTGAGGTTGTATCAACATGCCCAGATTCAGAAGGACAGGATTGAGATAGTGGTAAAAGATATGTTAAAAACGAGAATTATTAGGGCTAGTTCTAACCCATCCTCTAGCCTAGCTATTTTAGTAAAAATAAAAGATGGCTCCTAGCATTATTATATAGATTGCAGAGCCTTGAATGATATTACAATTCCCGATAAATATCACATTCCCATCATTGATGACTTGCATGGGGCTTCATAGTTTTCTCAAATTGACTTACACTCTAGGTACCATCAAATTCGGGTTTTTTCAAAGTATATTCATAAGACTGCTTTTCGCACTCACCAAGGCTACCATGAGTTCTTAATCATGCAATTTGGCTTGATGAATGCTCTAGCCACATTTCAGTCAATTATAAATGATATCTTTTGACCTCACTTACATAAGTTTGTTTTAGTATTCTTTGATGATATTTTAAGTATATAGCTCTTCTTTTGATAATCATGCTATACACTTGCGAACTAAGTTGAAGTTACTTCGTTTTCACAATTTTTTTGCTAATCAAAAGAAATGTTCATTTGGGACATCAATTTTAGAATATCTTGGGCACATTATCTCTACTGAGGGGGTTAGTATGGATCCTACTAAAGTTCAAGTAGTATTGGAGTAACTAATTCCCAAAACTTTGAAAGGGTTGCATTGTTTCTCAGGTCTCTCTAATTATTACCAGAAATTCATAAAAGATTATGGGAAGATCGCAAGGCTACTTACTACTTTGTTGAAGAAAAATTCTCTCTTGGTCCAATGAGGCCATAGCTACTTTTTGTGATCTTCAACAGGGATTAGTGCAAGCCCTAATACTTGCAATGCCCGATTTTACTCCACCCTTCTTGATTGAATGTGATGCATCTAGGGCTAGTTCAGGTGCAATTTTGATGCAAAAACACCACCTTATAGATTACTGGAGCAAAGCACTATTCGATAAAACTCTTGGAAAGTCTACTTATGAGTGGGAGTTGATGACTTTGGTGCAGGCTATAACAGACTAGAGACCTTATTTGCTAGGTAGATGTTTTACTGATCTTCCATATCAGAAGAACCTTAAACATCTACTCCCTCAAAAGATCACCACTCCTAACCAACAACATTGGTTATTCAAATTACTTGGATATGACTTTACTATTCAATATAAAGCTGGCTTTTCCAATAAAGCAGCAAATTCTTTATCTAAGGAGTTTGAGGATTTAGAGTTGACAGGCATTTTGGGCCCTATCTAGACAAATTTGGATGAGATTCGAAAGGATGTGATGGTTGATGACATTTTGGTTTCCAAGATTAAGCTTTTGAAGGATGAGAAAGAGACAAGCCAAGGCTTTCACTTGGTTAATGATATTTTGTATTACCATGATCACTTGGTTATTCTTGCAAGATCCAAATGGGTTCAATTGTTCTTCATGAATTTCATTCCTCCCTTATAAGAGGACGTGCTAGATATGTGCACACCTATAAGCATCTGGCTTCACATTTGTTTTGGTTTGGTATTTAAAAGGATGTCTCTCACTTTGTAGCTTCTTGTGCTATGTGCCAGTGGAATGAGATTTGGAATTTGTCTCCTACTGGTCTTCTTAGTCCCTTACCTATTCCCCAAGCTATTTGAGAGGATATTTCTATGGACTTCATTACTAAGTTACCGAGTCTAAATAGTTTGAGGTGATTCTTGTGGTGGTTGATTAACTCTCTATGTATACTCATTTCCTTCTTCTCAAGCATCCTTATACTGTTAAAATAGTAGCTACAATGTTCATGAATGAAATTGTGAGGCTTCATGGATTTCCTAAGACTATTGTTAGTGATAGGGATCCATTCTTTGTCAACAGCTTTTAGCAAGAGTTGTTTGTACTCCAAGGGATGGACTCACTTGCATTTCATTACAGTCTATCACCTTGAGACAGATGGTCAAACTAAAAATCTCAATAGGAGTTTGGAGTGCTATTTTCGTTGCTTTGCTTTTGTATGTCCATTACATGGTCTCTTGGCATGCTTAAGCAAAAATTTTTTTATAACACATCTTATCATTCCTCAATAGGTATGACACCTTTCAAGATAGTATATGGACTAGTTCCTCCCACTGTACCATTTTCTTCGCCAATAAGGTGAATAAACTTCTATGAAATCTGCTTTACGCTCTCATGATGATATATTACTGAAATTGAGGACTAATTTAGAGTGGGCACAATTATGACTTAATGCTCAAGCCAACAAACATAGGTGTGATGTGGAATATCAAGTTGGTGATTGAGGTTAGTGATCGAGTATTCTTGCAACTTTGGCCTTCTTTTAATGCTTGTGCACGTGAAGACTTTTTCTAAGTTGGAGCCCAAACATTTTGGACCCTTTCAAATTGAAGCCCATATTGGTAAAGTTGCATACAAGTTGAAATTGCCTCATGCACGTCGAGTACACCCAGTTTTCCATGTCCTCCTTCTTAAGAAATTGCATGGTTCTTTTCCCATTTACCATGGATGGTCATTTTTTTGCTGAAAAAGGAAAATATAGAGATTTTCTCGAAAGGTTCATGGAGGATTAAAGGGACTAAATCCTAAACGAAAGTACCAAGTTGTGGTGTTCTACTTCTAGGTTTGCAATTTTTTTCTTTTTCTACTACACAACTTATCTGGTGTGAGTAATCATTATTTAATGAACCCAAGTTGTTTCTACTCCTTTGAAATAAATCACATTCAGTATCATTCTCTTTATAATTTCAAACTAGAGATCGTCGGGTTCTCTCCAACGAGCCCAAATTAACTTGTAATCATAGGTCAAAAAAGAAGGAAGACAACAAAAACACACCGGTTGATCCATACACTGTGACTATTCAACCTAACACACATGATAGGGAAAGATCTTGTGACATTTATTAGCCTAGTATCATTGCCTATAGCAATCATTCTGAAAGGGGAAAATAAAAATTATTTCCTCTTTTCTCTTGGTAATTAGCTTCTCACTCCACGTACCTACCTCAGTATTTAAGATCTTTTCAATCAATTAGGATAGCAAGACAAGGTAGAGAAAGGGAAAGATCTTGTGACATTTATTAGCCTAGTATCATTGCCTATAGCAATCATTCTAAAAGGGGAAAATAAAAATTATTTCCTCTTTTCTCTTGGTAATTAGCTTCTCACTCCACGTACCTACCTCAGTATTTAAGATCTTTTCAATCAATTAGGATAGCAAGACAAGGTAGAGAAAGGGGGAAATCCACTCTAGAAAAGGTATGACAAGGAATAGAGAAGGCAAAAAAAAAAAACGATGAAGTACTTATTCAAAGGTGCATACCACAAAATGTCCACCCCCCCCCCCCTCCCCCTCCAAAAATAAATTGCAGTGCATCTCCCAAAGGGAACGTAAATAAATGTATTCCAATAATAATATACTTAAAAAAGAACCAATATCGCATAAATATTGCTGTCACCACCTACCAAAGGAAATGAAACTTCTCCAGAACCAACAACATAAGATCGACCAGAACCAACAGCACCTTCTTCATATCCTCTCACACTGTTTGTTCCTCCAATCGCAAATGCTTCATGGGGCGAGAAATTACCCACTACATGACCACCGGATAAACTAAAGAAGACAAACAGAAAGTTCAGTAATACAATGGTGCAAATAAAGTCAGAAAGAGAAAACATGGCAAAATCAGCAAAATTAATAGCAATCCACTGCTTAGGGTCTCACTTCCAAACACTTCAAATTAATATTTGACAATGAGAAGCATTTATGGGTACCTTAGAAGAAATCGAGCAGGACTAATATCAATTCCCGTCCGTGCTCGAGCATTCACTCTGTTAAAAAAAAGCCACTCAGGCAAGACAGGAAGACCTTGTTCCATGTTGAATACAAACTGCAAAGACAACCATTATGAGACCTTAAAAGAGCAGCAGAAGAAAAGCTTAAAGCAGCATGAAGACAACTAACCATTGGAGAACCATGGTCACTTGATCCAGTGTAGACAGTCTCAAACTTAGCTAATAGTGTGTCATCATGCGTATTCCCACTGAAGAGTAACAGGAAAAAGACAAAAGAAGATCAGACTTACTACATTGATCTTGCTCAAATAACAGAAGGAAACTATTTAGTCACAGATGGGCCTACACAATGCATACCTCGCAGTCAGAGGGCTACTGTAAAAATCTTTAATAACAGGATTTCCTTTCTCATCATGTGCACCAGCATGCTAGACAAATATCAATAGAAAAGTAAAGTTACAAAAACAAGCCAATGTGACTCTTAAATTTCAGTCTTTAATTTTTTTGGTGGGGAAAGATTAAAAAAAAAAAATGGATACAAAAGATCAGAAGCCTGCCCACCAAATACTCAAGTCTCACGACATAGTTCTGGAGCAATCAATAAACCATTTACAACCAACCCCTCACCCCACCAAAAAAAACTCAACCCCCAAAAAGAGAGAGAAAGAGAGCAACAAAAACTCAGAAAATATAAAAAATAGAAATAAAAAAACAAAGAGAGCATAAGAGATGACCCTTCACCCTGAATTATTATTTCATAGGAGGGCCACTTTGTAGTCTTAATAATGTTGCCACTCTTCTTTTACTGAGCTATCCTCAAAAGTTGCAAAGTTCCCAAAGCTCTCCCATGAATGTGATTGTTCTATTGAATGGCGGTCAATTTGCATGATAAATGCTTCTCCTAATATTAGCAATCTAAATACCACTTAAGAAGCTAAACACATGACTCAAAACAATAATGCCATGGTAATAATATATATTTATTTCCAGAAAAAAGTGGACTAACTATCCTATACCCTAGAATGGGGTTGAATCTATTGAATGAAATCCTGAAGACAGGGCACATGGGTAGTCTATTATATGCAGGAAAGCCCAGCCAATCACTTCCCATCAGTCATCCTTTAGGAAGAGGTAACAGAAGGAGAAAACAACTTAGTAGGTTAAAACGTAAATAAAATAAAATAAAATAATTCCATTAAGAACAACTAAGCAAAGCATTAAATATGTAATTTTTTGGGGGTTGGGGGTGGTGGGGAGAACTACAGGAACCTGGACTACTTAAAGCCTGAAACAACCAGTATACTCACCTGAAAAATGATCCCAGCTGTTCCGCTCCACTTAGGCCTAATTGGGCGGCTGAATTCTAAACCAGCAGTGACCCGTCCAATAGTCAGGCTGCTGTTACTAGGTTGATTACCATGAACAAGAGACCCCGGGGTTCTTGAATTCTGATAAAAGGTTAGTTTAATAAGAACAAAGTTACTTCTAATGATAAATTTGACTTGGCAGAGGAAAGTTAGATTACCTGAACCAATATTGTTCTAGATGTTCGTTTATCATCCCCTTCAATCCATGGATCTATATAGTTGATGCGAAATATTGAATCTATTTGACCCCTTTCCAGAGAGATGTTCAATTTTTGGTTTCTTCCAAAAACATTCCTATGAGAGTATGCAAAGCTGAAATGTAGAAGCAAAGATGTGACACATAAGACTTAATGTGATTAAACATAAATGATCTTAGCTTTTGGGGACAAATTCGCATATGCTCCATAGGCTGCTGAGAGTAAGAGAACAAGCATTCCTTTATTTTTTATTTTCCTCCTTATATTTCTTTGGTTTGAACATATACATGAAGTTTTTCACTACTTCAGTTCCTCTGTAGAGCCAAAGACATACTAACTCTTATGTCTATTTAATCCACCATCTGCCCATATGGGAAAAGGAAATATATCTACACCAGTTTGCAAAGCCCATGTGTGCAACTTCCCCATTATCACATACAAAATCTACACAAGATTGCTAATCCACTTGAATAACAAAACCCACATATGCAATTCTCCCCACTATCACAGACAAAATCTACATAAATTGATCCTCCGCTTGAATAAATGACCAAGAAATTTTTTTTGGTTAATTAATGACCAAGAAATTATGCAATGCACGAGTAAATTCCACCGGAGAGCTGAAAATTGGGCAACAAAACTTCCTCCAACATGCCAACAATGTCATGAGCTTCTCATGGAACAATAGAAGAGAAAAACTTGTTTAGAATCTAAAGGAACAGAAAAATAAAGATCAAGGACTTCAACTTGACAACCAATAAACCCATATGCAAGATAGAGCAAGGCATAAGAAAGAATGAGCAATGAACACAAGGCACCGCAAGTAATATCAAAAAGGCAGAATGACTACTCAGAAAGTAAAACCAGAATGACTACTCAGAAAGTAAAACACCATATAATATGCCTCCATCATAACTGCCAGGTCCAATATTTCACAAGTATTTATCATATGTCCAACCATGCTGACACTTCTACTGCAAAAAAGACAATAAACCCTTCTGATGTTTTTCAGAATGTGCCTTACAAATGACAGCAGCATACATATGACCGTAGCTCCAAAAGTCGCATGAATTCTCGTCTCAAACATAAAATGCATCCCACCCAAAACCTTGACCATCTTTTTACTATGTTCTTGACATGCATCAATTAAAAGATATTATTTTATTTTTTTGGGTAAACCAATAATTCATCAATGAATGAAGGTTTAAAACCGCATGGATGCAGGCAAGGGGACAAACAAAATCCATAATTTACAAGAGACTAGGGTGAACAACTGAAGATACGAAAGAATTTATGAAATTCAAATATTTGCCTAGCTAGGAAACTTGGTGAAGATAAAGGCATTCCCAGTCGAGTCGCAGTTTGTGCCCTCCAAATGCAGTAGGGGGCTGCTGCTAAAGCTACCTTCCATAGCGTAGCGATGCCAATAAGGGAAGAAGTCGCCCCATTCCAAGAAGAGAGACCAGGGAAACACCCATTGAACAGATCACCTCCTGTTGCCATGCCATTGAGGAGAGAATGCATTTGTTTTGTTAGGGGTTTTGGGGGGCAGGAAAAGAATTAAAAAAGGTGATCATGACTCTCATCACCATAGTTACACAGAAAGCAGATTGAATGGCTAGTAACACCTTAGTGTTGAGGTTTGTCCAGGGTATATAGCTTGTTGTTCCAGGGTAGCCAAAAAAAGAAACAGTGGCATGGCATTGTTTTGTCACACCAAACCAGTTTGTGCCAATCAACTGGAGATCAAATAGGTTTCAAAGCAATTTAGGCTCCATTGATGAAAAAGTTGCCCAATGGAACTTGTGTCCAGTGCCGCTTATCTGCCCTTGAGGGGTTTGGCTTGATGGAAACAGGGATATAGGAGTTCCAAAAATCAATTTGGGGAAAAAAACCAATCGTCGTCTACTATTAATGAGAAGATATGAGCATTTAAAGGAAGGCCCGCGCTTGTAATTCTGTTATGCCATAATGTAAGGACAGCAATCCAGTAGGTAGCCAAAAGTCAGCCCAGAGAGAGACAGACAACCCATTGGCAACTCCCATGTTAAGCCAGGGCCAGGACTACCTCCTTTAGCTTAGTAACTTGTGCCGATTCCAAAAGCAAATAACTTGAACAAAAGTGGTTACCTTTGAGGAAGTTGGCATGGATCCAATCTAACCAAAGTCCCCTAAAGCCCACGTGACAGATGTTCCATATATGTATTGAGAGAAAATAAATTTTGAGTTGTTAAGGAAAAAAAGTGTTACGGGTAACAGATGTGTCTTACTGACTTGAGTTTTGGGTTTTTGGTTGTTGGGTGGGGGAATTGTTGGATAAAACCTGTCAGCTGATGGGAATCATCCAAACAGAATGAGAATACTGTATTGCAAGTTTTGAATGACATTGTACAGATAGCTATTAGCTTGGTCTAATGGTCAAACTAGTAAAATACATGCACAAAGGGATCCCATGCTGATGACAATGGATTAAAAGGCAAGGCATTTTACCAAGATGAAATATAAAATATATACTATAGACAAAGCAGATAGCATTTTACCTCCCGATTAACCCTGAAAGAGGTCCACTCGTGATCCTATGGGCATAACAGCAAAATTTGATTGCATTAGAAAATCGTGAAGAAAAATAAACTGGTCTCCTCAGGAATTTTCACACTAGGAAGGAAATAGAATATTACCCGCTTGATATGCCACCACCAGCAGAGAAACCTCCACTTTTCCTCTCAACAACATTCATTATCAGGTCAACCTTGCCGGTGTCTAAAAGTGAGAAGCAAAAATAAAAGGTTGAGTTAAAAAAAAAAAAAGGTGAATAGCACATAGGAAAAAACTCTAATTCATGGAAACCATGAGATCATCAAGAAAAGGGGGTTAAGTTCAGACTTCTTCTTCGTTAAATAAAGGAAAAGTTACAAAAATATTCCCACCAACACCTGTCATGAAAATATATATACATGCTTCATATCTCTCCAAAACCATCCAAATGACCATAGAACCAATTATCTTGTAATGTAGAGAGGAAAGAGAATTCGCAATAATATGAGTTGGTCAAACATTAAACAGTTCACCTCCAGCAGGTTGGGGTATGATGCTAACATCTTCCATGACGCCCATCGTTAAAACAGTCTCCACATCTCTCTTTCCTTGAAGCATGCTATAGACCTACATTGTGTGCAAAATTCAACTGCAAAGTAAAGAAATGGAAAATAACACAGCAACTCTGGACATAACATATTCTTCATTAAAGCAACAAACAGATGACCATGATTCATTTTCTCCAAAAAAGAAACAGCAGAAGCTTAGTTATACTTGTACTAAAACAACTTTGTAGAATTTTCATCAGTACACCACCTGTCCTTTCTTGGTAGTAAGTTGTCTAAGTATTGTTTCAGGCTTTGTCTTCCCTGTAGTTGGCTCACCACTGAAAAATTAATATGAGAAAGTTTTTGTCAAAAAACCCTTAATTTGCATCTGTCCTTGAAGTTACACAACAATCCTCGAGAGATGTATTCTGATAATATATAAGATAAATCATGTCAGGCACTTACGTCTTCCTATCCAGGAATCGTATGGAAATATTATTAACCTCAGCTTCTGCAACATGTAACTTCAAAATTCCTCCAGAAAGTATCTCAACACCTGATACCTGCACCACCACTTAAACCATGTAATTATATTCATTATAAACTCCAAAACTTTGAAAAAAGAAAGATTGCTGACAAACCAAGCCAAATAGACCCCGCTCCATGTACCAGCCGTTGATGGAGTTTATCACCTCATCCAATCTCCTTATGTTAACCACTTTTCCTGCACAACTTAACACCAAAAACAAAAGGATGACGATCTTATATGAGCACTATTCAAATTCCCACTCGAAGCCAAAGTATCTGGTGCAACATACATATGCAAAGGTCCAAGTAAAGATTCTCTTCTTTTAATAAATCCAAAACTTTTCATATTAAAAGATGCATCAAAACCTACCATATCCAACACGGAAAGCATCCTCCAAAAATTTCGATGGAAGTACATTTGCCCCTTCACATACCAGCCCATGGAATTCTTGGTTTGGTTCTACCTTGGGCCACAAGAATCACCATCAGAAATACTTTTATACATAAAATAAATAAGAGAACCACATGCTGGCAGCCCACAAGGTTTGGAAATTAAAGATATCTCTACCGCATATTAAGAATGATGCATGCATCTAACCCCACTTCTTCCATCGATGCATGAATTTCTTAGTAAACCAGCATTCACAAACTTTTGTGCATAAATCAAGAAAAACAAAGATACTGATTACCAAGTTAACCCAAGATTTCCAACCCATGTTACCCCAATTAAGGTCAGTGAATGCTGAACTGGAGACATTAAGAGTAATGGGGAAGATATAGAAGGAGAAAAGAAAAAGAAAAAAAATTTATTTTCTCTTTCCATTCTTTGGGTAGTTTGACTTAAGAAAATAGGATAGCATCCGATGATATGAACAAGCTTTCTACAATGAAAGCTAGGTTCATATCTCTTGCACATATATGATATATGAGAAAATTTTCTACAAATTTTCAACGGTCATTGTATGTGTTTAGCCATGTCTTATCTGTTAAGTTTGATAGTCTTTGGTACCTTTAGCATTGAAATCTGATGTTTCTACCACACACACACATATGTATATGTATAATAAAAATAAAAAGAGTATAATGCCCAACTCATTGCTATAAAGAGACAACTTCAGAAAATTAGAGATAGCACTTATGATTTCCTAATTTCAACCACCAATTCTTTCATTAGAATCACATAGTGAAATTAGATGGGTATCATGGTAGCATTGAATATTTATACCAACATATACCTATCACAATCTCTCTCCTCCTCTTTTCTTTTCTATTCATTTATTTATCTTTTGTGGCAGGCTATACATCCCACAATACTATGGAAACATGAAAAAATTATCAGCATTTGTTAGTTCATTCCCCTCATAAATTATATTTTCAATCCATAAACTGTGCATCCAAAATGCACAAGTGATAGGTCTCTAGTAAATCACCAATATACAAATCCTACTACTACACCGTGATATTATCTCTGCACTATCGTTGGCTACGTGCACTGCTCACCACACAATATATTGTCACCTGTACAACAAGTCTCACCAATAACATCTTAATATAAAATCGAATAATTTACTATGCTAAAATCAAAAGACCGCAGGTGCAATTTAACCAATCCAGAAAAAGAAAAATCAAAGACAGGTTGAGACCTGAAAGACCAACCGAATGCCATCACGTGTATCAACCGCGACTGGCATACACGAAGAGAAATACCCACTATCAATGATCCTATGAACATCCTCCTGAACTTCTCTTACTGTAAGTGCAGAGTTTGCCCTACAAGCTTTGAGTGCTTGAAGTGCCTCCGTTTCCAAGTCCTTCGTCTCAAGCTCTTCGCCATCCTTGTTCCTCACCAAAACCTCACTGATCAATACCCTCTCCTCGTCGTGGCGACCCACCGGCCCTTTACGAGCTTCCACTTCCACCTGAGCCGGCGAATTTTCCTTCAGAGTACCAGATTCGGACTGAGTCGACTCAATGGGTTGGCTCAGCGACAACGACGCCGAACAAAGAAGAGGTGGAGACAGAGGCGAAGGAAAGTAGTTCCAAAACCTATTCCTATTGACTATTGCGTGTGGGTCAGCGTGTGGACGCAGTGCGAGTGAGAGTGAGCTCAAGAGAGGCAACCTTGGACCGAACTGATGAGAGGTCGATCTATTTCCGAAGGAATTGATCAGTGAAGCTACTAAGTGAGAGGTTTTGGTGAGTTGAGATGTAAAGAAGTTAGGGTTTCGGATTGAGAAGTCAGCGATTTTGATGGAAGGCGATGACGTGAAGCGCACATCGTCATTTCGAGACATTTGTAATTTGATTCTAAATGCTATTCTGGAGAATAAAATGCCGGGAAATGGAAGAAGGTCAGCTGGAAACCCTAGCTCCGAACTGTAGGATTTTAGAAGAGAGAGAGCGAGCGACAAGAAGGAAAAAGACAGTGGAGAAGAAATGATATCAGTGCAGTGGCATATGTGAAAATGAGAGAACCGAAGAACGGTGGGGTGTACGTTTGATTTGACGGTTCATGATGGCGGGATTTTCTGGATTTTGGGGCCTTGCATCCAGAGATGGTACGGAATGGGTGTTGGGCCGGACCGAGCAATTTGCTGAACGGGTTGTGTGTCCTTCTGAGGTTTTCCATCGGTTGATTTGAAGACACATTTGACAATTTCGTTTCTTAATTTTAATACTTAGTAGCCCCTTACCTCATTAGACCTGAAATAAAAACTCCATGAGAAATCCTTATTATAAAAAAAATATTAAGTAGCTTTTATTTACTCATATATATTAAAAATTATTCAAAATTAAAATTAGCTCTTTTCTTAAAGTATTCTTAATAGTAAAACTCCTATAATCTAATAATATAAACATTGATCTTCTAGTAGGATGGATCATGTTTAACTCTTCTATCTTCAAATTGTAACGAGAAAGTAGCCAGCTGAAAAGAAAAAAAAAAAATATCCTTAATAGATGATAATATAATATTATTTATAGTTTATTGCAACTATATTATATTCTTCAATAATAATTATTACATTACAAACTTATTTTATTAGCAAAATAAATAAGCCATAAATTTCTTATGCTATTTAGCTGAGTGGTGTGACAATAATAAGATGGACTAGAGTCAACGATAGATCATCATATACGGTAGTACATAACCTAGTTGAAAAAAAAAAAACCCTAAATAAGTCTTTTTATAACATTATTTCAGTTTTAAATTCTAATTGATCACATTCAAAATAATCTATATATGCAATTATAATTTATTTAATAATATCTAAGTGCAGAATTTACGACCGATGTTAGGTAAACTACTTATTATAAAAATTTAAAGTTTGATTTTCACGATAACCCATCCTTTCAAATCGGGTGTGGAAAACAATTGAATTGATAATCGAAGTATAGTGCGGAATATATATGTCAAGCTCGAAATTTGAAGTTTTTTACAATTTGGAGGGGCTATTGAAAAAAAAAAAACAAAAAGAAAAGAAAAACTGATTCAAATTGTTCAGAACAACAAAGTTTCTTTCTAATGTGAAACTAGAAAATATATTTAGCTGTAAGAATTTTTCTTAAAAAAGTTTTGTTTACAATTATTGAAATGCTGGCTTACATTTTTCTTTTTTTACCATATGTTGTGCATTTCTTAACTTAAGATTTTAAACCATATAGTAGCATTAGCACTAAAATTGTTTGCTTCGAGACATCTGAAAGTTTCTTCTCGCGGAATAGTTGATCACCCCAAATATATCTATATTTATTGAGTATATATTATTGTTATTGAGTTGGAGATGGATTTAGAAAATGTTTGTAAATTTTGCTTTACTAATTAATTATGTCTTAAAATAGAGAACGATTTCAATAGTATTAAGTATTTATCAAATTTTAACAAATGTAAATATATAATTGATATTATTTTAAAACATATATTTTTTTATTATTATATACATTAAAATTTTATTAATATTTATACGACACTTATAGATTCATAAAACATGATAATACTATTAAATCATTTTTCCCTAAAACGAGTCAAACCACACTTATAATCTAAAAATCTTCCTAAACCGAGCCTATGCTGTATGGTTCGGTTGAAGAACAAACCTATGCCCTCGCATGTTTGTACGAGGTTGATGGCCCAGACGAAATGATACATACTCCTCAAAAGTCAAAATCCTTCCCTTGTCATTTGCAAACTCCCTCATGTAACACATAATACCCCTTATTGAAAGTAGCTAATAGCTGAGTAATCAATATTAATAAACCTTTTCTAACCTGTCGGCTAAAGAGATTTTAGCTAGTATTATCTTCACATTTTCACTTTGTACATACATACCATTACTTAATCTCTCTTATAGTTTATATAGAACTCGATTCATTTAGAATATCACAATCCACCATCTTTAAACATATGATATTCTGGTTGTAAATATTACAATCCGGTTTAATTCTTTTATTTTTTTGATGTACAATTTAATTCGTTCCTACTATCTTCAACTTATATATCATTTAAAAAATACTACGAAAGTCATATTTTATTGATACCCTCACACCCTCTTCTCTAAATTGAGTCGAAATAGACCAACAATCTTGGCCCGAATTTGTCTTAGGATTGTCCATCTCAACTTTAATATTATCCGTAACATTCAAAATCAAAAATAGCTAATACTTAAAGTAACAAACACTAATTAATCTCTTCAAACCACTTAACTCAAAATATTCTTAAAAAGTATATTTTGAGATTTTCTGCCTTAGTTTTATATACCATTATTTAAAATCTTCTATAACTTATGTGAAATTTTATTCACATAGGTAAATTGAGTAGAAATAGATGAGTGTGAATGAGCGTGCTTGACGGACTCATCACAGTAGCGTTGCCTTAGGACAATAGTATACAAAAATAAGACTATAATTATTTTCTCACGTAGCATTCAACTCATATTCTCAAGTATGACTTAAATAAATTAAGGATCTCTTATAAGCATGTGAAAACAAGAGTTGCACGATTCTATATAATTTCATTGTTTTAAGATTTCAACAAATATGCCATGATATTATAGCTCTACTTAAAAATCAAACATTTTCAAATGAATAATATATACTAAAATCAAAATTTGGAGTTTATTCATATTAAATATTAAACATTTTAATTGAATCATAAACGTCAGATAAAGTTATATAAATAGATAATATCGATACGTATTTTTAGGTATGTAATTTTCATCATCTATTAAAAGTAATGTCATCATTTATACTACTTTAATAACATTCATAATTAATTTTTTTTTTTTTTGGTAAAGCTCTAGCTTTATTAATGAAAATAAAAAGTACAAACCAGGTTTATCCAAGTCCCTGGGGATAGGACTCCTTACAAAGTTCCAAAATATTTATATCTAATCCCACGGGCGAGATTTTTCCAAACATAATACTACGATCTACAGTAGATTCTTTCTTTGCGAGTAAATTAGAGTTCTAATCTGCTAAACTTGCACATCGCGTCCCTGCAAGATAAAACAATATCGAGCAAGAAGCAAACAAGTGAGTCTATATTTTTAATGATTCGGATCGCTTCAGCGCAATCAGTAACAAGGACAAGTGTAGAGGAGATGAGATATGCTGCTAGAATTAATCCTGTGAAAATGCTCCATAATTCAGCTTCAAGAGGATAGGTAAAAGCAATAGGTTTAGAGAAGCCAGAAACGAGTATGCCTTGATGATTTATAATAATCCCCCTTGGTCCCGCTGTAGAAGAACCCTCTCTACTGATGCATCGTTAAAGAGAAAAATATTTCCAATCATCCACAAAGTGGCCCAATTATAGAGCATGGATTTGAGCAGCGAGGAAAAAAAAAAACAAAAGGAGCTTTACTTCTACTGTGCTGTTTAGATGATACAGCAGCATAATAATCCAAAACTGTCATTTTTGTAACTTCCTCCCATTTATAATGTACCCTTTACGAATCTGATTGAAAAATATATTTGTTCCTCAGCTTCCAAATTGGCCATAAATAGAAAGCAAAACATATGCCTATGGTGGCTTTGCATTTAGTTTTTCTTGTTTCGCCATAGAACAATTTTTCTTAATCCATTCATCAACAGGTTCAGAAATAAATAAATAATAGATGGCTGAATCGTTATGTAGTGTAACCCACAATTTCCAAGCTTCAAAACAGTCCCTAAGCACATGCGCAATTGTTTCAGGTTCAATATTGAAGAACGTAGTACAAACACCATCAACATGAACCCTTCGTCATTGCAGTTCCATTTTTGCAAGTAAAGCATGGTGTACAATTCGCCGTAGAAACATATGTATTTTTAGAATCCATTTGGTTCGCAAAGAAAATTCACCTATAGATGAAGGCTGGCAACGAATCGAATCTTCTATTTGATCTCTTTGAAGAATAGTAACATTTTCCCAACTGCATTTCATTTGCTGATTGAAGCATTCCATTCATTTACCCCCTCTCAAAGAGTCAACGACCCTTAATTCAATATGATTTGCTTTTAGGGGTTCAATAAACAACAGTCTTAGTATACCCTGTACAGCCCAATTGTGACGCCAAAAGGAGAAATATTTTCCATTTCAAATATTCCTTCTTACATGTTGCTCCATATTGATTCTCTAAAGATAGCTTTTGAAAAAGGTGCTGCATTTGATAGTCTTCGTTTTGGAATACCATGTTTGTACTTTTGTAGAACAACATTTGTCCAGATTTTGTTTGTCGTAGCACGTTGCCATGCTAGTTTTGCGGTTATTGCTCTATTTCTTGGGCACAAATCCATCAGACGAAGTCCTCCTTTTGATTTACATAATTTAGTCTTCTCCTACCCAATCTAATGAATTTTCCTACGCTCTGAAGAGGATCCCCACAAGAAATCTTTTGACATTTATCCTATTTTACTCAACACCTTACTTAGAATTACAGCAGCTTGTAGATAGTAGTTAAATGTACTCTCAAGTAGTGTAGAAATAAGTAAGCGCCGGCTTGGCAAATTCTATAATTTTGCTTTCCATCTTGTAAACTTTGATTGAACTTTTTTCCAAAAAAAAGTTCGTATTAGAGGACTTAGTTTTGCCGATTCTTGTTTTGTGGTAGCTCAAATATTTGCCAAAAACAGTAGCTTTGCTAGATTTTAACTAAATCAAATATTCTCATCTTAGAATCAGAAGATACATTTGAAGAAAAAATAATCCTTGATTTAGCTAAGTTTATGGACTGACCAGACACTCTATGAAACTCCTTCGTTACATTCATCGTTACCCTGGCGTTGTTTGCAGTTGCCTCACCCATTAGAAGTAAGTCGTCCACCCAAAAAGAAAAAGAAAAAAAAAGGTGTGATTTTTCCAATTTCACCTCTTTGAGTTTCGAACGTCGTCATTTTCCTAGATCTACCAAGCATTGAATTTGTTTACTCAATGATTCCATGATTAGGATGAATAAGTAAAGGGATAAGGGATCTCCTTGTCTTATGCCCCTACTTGATTGAAGTTCAAAATCATTGAACTAACTCCTAATTTCGAGATTTTGCATGTCTTATCATGGTTAATTGATGAAAAAATCTGAGTGTTGGTATGAGCATTTGCATATCATAATTTATCTTCCCTATGCAATAAAATATCTAATTCTTTCCTAAGGAACATTTCCTTGTTAAGAAGAGATTGAGTGGGTTGCCTAGCAATTTACTTTTGCACCAACTGTAGTTGTTGTTGGACAATTCCTTTCTCCTTAGGAATAAAATAAAAAACTTGTGTAATCCATTCCTTCAAGTGCATTTGTAGTTCCAGTAAATCTTGCACGATATGAAATGACGAAGAGCACCAACAAGAACCCATATCTCTAGCTTAAAACCTAAAGGGTCTTGTATTTTTAGTTGCAACAAAAATATTAGGCCAATTATTGAATAATATAGGTAAATGATCAAAGTTAGGATTATTCGAGAAAATAACAATAGAAGAAATCAACGTTTGAAGATAAATTCAACTAAAAAATTAAAGTTTTAAAAAATTTAAATAAAAAATTAATGTTTCCAAAAATTTAAATAAGGAATCAAAGTTTCATAAAATAACTTATACAAAGGATTCATAATAGTTAATTCATAAAATTGTTTAAACCACTTTGTAAAACATTAATCCATTATTTACTCTTTTCAAAATATTGATCTCTTAATTGAATTATTTTATGAAATATTAAACCCTTATTTAAGTTTTTCCAAATGTTAATTTATTATTTGAACCTACCCACAAACAGCAATCCTCCCACTGTAATTATTCCCGATTATTTAAATAAAACAACTTAACTTATGGGTAAATATTCATCCATAACGGATGGGCCCAAACCCTATCTATTCTTATTTAGATAAAGTAAACCGATCATTTACTTCTATTGTTCCATTTATAATGCTAGCCCACAAATCAAATGTCACTCATGTAGCATAAGTTCATACATTGCTAATATTTAAAACTCAAGATCGGTTGACTATAACAACCTACCCCTTCCCCCTCACCCTATCCCTCCCCCCCCCCCCCCCCAAAAAAAAAAAAAGTGTCGATATATTATTTTGGATCAACCCAAAGCCTAACTTAAACAAAGGCCTTCCAAGGCTCGTTGGTAGTAAGTGACCAAACACTTTACCTCGCCCAAGTGCTCCTGCTACACCTAAGCACTTGGTTTGCTTATAGGCACCTCGAAGCCCTACTCCCCAAGCACCAAATCCCTAAGGACTTGACCACCCACTTAAGTTATGAAGGCCCTCTCAACCCCCAAGTCTATGCCTAGTACTTAAGGACACCCCTTCTTTCGTAGGCACTTTTAGGCAGTTAACCTACTGCTTACGAGATGTTTGGAGCCTCTCTTCTCTATCCACAGAATCGTCTATCTTTAGTGCTTACACTTTTCCTCTTCCTTTTAATTGCAATTTGACATTCGTAGTACAATTAACATACCCAATATCCTCTAAGGAAGCCATAGCTCTAAGTTACAAATGTGACTACCAATGTGGTCATGGCCAACCAACACCTAGAGCCACCCTATTAACCCTTCGACACATATTCTCTACTAGCAGCAAGTATGGACAAACCTCAAGTTAACATGTAGCCTTAGTAAGTGAACCCCAAGAGCCAATAGGTAAGGGGATTCTAATTTCGAACTTTCGAAACTCTTAGCTCTCTACCTTCTACTGCCTATTAACTGAAGAACAATACACCGTCTAAACATCCCCTCTCTAAGTCAAGCAGTGCTCGAGCATCTCGTGGTCTTTCTTTTTCCTTGCTTCCTTGTTAACTTGAGCATTAGGAGTCCTCATGAACAGACCCATAAATAAACATTTAGAATTTTATTGAAATCTCTTATAATAACCTTAGGCAAGGAGCCCACTCGATAACAAGGCCTGTTAATACTCTTTCACGAAGGACCTAAGCCCAATCTCTCTATTACATTCAAATGATTCCCCCTCAAATGAACATTTATAATTTTATTGAAATCTCTTATAATAACCCAAAGTCCCGAGATATATTCACTT
The DNA here is from genome assembly GCA_024138005.1 of Lumnitzera racemosa. NCBI lineage: Eukaryota > Viridiplantae > Streptophyta > Magnoliopsida > Myrtales > Combretaceae > Lumnitzera > Lumnitzera racemosa. The sequence continues at coordinate 15,726,853 of JAMXBC010000006.1, forward strand.
AAAGAACTTAGGTTATTTTAAAATAAACATCTATCTCTATAACTTAGACTTGCATAAATAGACAAAAGCGTCTAAAGTAAGATTAGAATTTGTTACCTACATATTCATTGCAATATCTTAGGTGCCAGTGTGAACTTCACCAATTTTGAGCCCATCAAGTGTTTAATACAACCATAATTCCATCACTTTATCCACTCGTCCCACTACACATCATGTTTTCAAAACCCAAGCACTATTATAGCTGGATTGCATCCCCTTGGCCCAGTCATGCGTCTAGAAGACACAAAATGTCTGGATCATGACCATGGAGAGGTTGTTGAGTCGTTTGTCTCCTTGCCTGAGAATAAGCATTCACATTTCATTTGCACCACTTATTAATGTCGTTTTCTATTCAAATTTGAGGTTAAACATTTATTATTTTAAGTGTGGTTCTGTCCATTATCAAAATATGCTAATGATGAATATCAGCTCTATGTATAATAACATCTTCGATCTACGGTAAGGTTAAGATTAATTAATTGGGCCAAAAATGGAGAATGGAGATTATAATACTAGAAATTAATTATATGAATTCATGGTTTTTCACGATTGAACTTTTAAAGGGGATAATTGTATTAAAAACCTTTTATACTTAGTGATAAAATTTAATGAAATCTTTTGTGCTTTAAGATCATTTAAGTCCTTTTATTTTTACATAAAAATTTATTTAAGTTCTTTATAATTTGAGTGAGTCATTTGAACTCTTTTCTATTTGTATTATCATACCATGGAGATCCTCATGCATTAAGAAGAAAAAGAAAAACATAAAAGAATTTAAATGACTCGTTTAAAATATAAATAATTTGATTAATTTTAGTACAAATGTAAAGAATAAAATAATTGCATCAGAAATAAAAAAATAGATTGTCTTTACATAAACATTAGGTGTATTCTTTTTCTTTTAGGAAAATTACACTTTTAATTCTCGAACTTTGCCATTTTTTTTAATTGAGCTCTCAAATTTTTTTTTTTTATTTTAGTATTCAAACTTTTCAAAAGTTCGTAAAAAAATCCTTTGTTGGTAAGTTGTTAGCAAAGAACTTTTTTATAAATTTTTGAAAAGTTTGAGGATTAAAATAGAAATAATAAAAGTTTGAGAACTCAATTAAAAAAGTAGTAAAATTTGAGAACTAAAAGTATAAAGTATAATTTCCCCTTCCCTTTTTTATTCCTTTTAGGAACTATGTACTTTTTTTTTTAATTTATAACCTATGCTTATATGTATGTATATATATAACATGGTTTTTAATTATACTTGTAAAACATAAAAATGAAATGCTAGTGTTGCTCATTTTTAAGAACTTAAATCTTGAAATAGAGAAAAAAAAACGAAAACCCAAAATCCTAAAACAAAAAAGTAAGAAAAAATTTCCGATCCTTTTAATTAGGAGAAAGTGAATGACCATATTATATAGGGTACCCACCCAAATCTTACTCCACCGAATAAGTAATAAAAGTCATAGGGTAGATTCTACATAGTAATTTTTTGAAATCTACTACTATAGGATATGGTATATACGTGAATACGAGATATCATATCCAACCTTGAAACTTATTCTTTAAAGTAATAAGGTATGTACTCCATGATATCTTCATGCACCTTGTACTAATAATTAAATAATATTAAGAAATAAAAGAACTAATACTTGTTTTTTCAAGTCATAAATAAAATAATAATAACAACTTAACTCATAATAAACTACTATACACTACTTGTATCTATTATTTAGTCCCTCTCTCCTCTTCTTCTTTTTCTTCTTCTTCTTTAAGTAAAAACCTCTATCTTCCTTTACTTTCTTTTTTTTTTTACCCCACCCTTCTTCTTTTTCTAACTGTAATCCAATAATGTTTGTAAAGTATCTCAGTTCTTAATTTATTATCTAATTTATTATATTAAAATTACTCACTTATGGTTTTTATATTTTATGTATAACAATCTCATGATTTAATAAAAATTATATTTTGTGATTTGAAAAGAAAAAAAAAATCGGTATGACCCAACCAAAACTTTGAACATTTTAAACTATAGAAATGTTCTATATTGTATCTACCAAAGTTTATATTGTCTCAATTTAAAATACATCATAATTTATATAAAATATTATTGACGATCTAGCAATAGTATAGTTATTATTTGATATTAATTATGCATCTAATTAAATGTTTTAAAAGAAGATAAAGGAAAAAAAATACAAATTCCATAAGGTACCCATTACTTTATAAAATTTACAAAGTACATGATACATGGTTATTCCAATGTATTGCAGGATAAGTTTCGAGCATAAAAACTTGGAACTTGTACCTATGAGGTATGAGTAAAGTCTCATATCCTATTTATCTTGTATATGTTCACCCATACTTTCAATGCATTTTTTCCATTTTAGTTAACAAATATTTCAAATAATTAATTATCTGATTTGGTATTTTTAGTATAATCAAATCACATTTAATCTTATGCTTTTTCAAATTTACATATTGTAGATACCCCATTTTTACCGTCTTTTATTTTTTCAAAATTTTTAGAATAATATATAGGGTTCTAAATTAAAAAAAAAAAACATGAAGAAAGAAAATTTAAAAAAAAAATACAAAAAATAAGAAATTTAGAAAAAAATTCACAAAAAATTGAAAAATTCACAAAAAATGGAAAATTTGAGAATTTAGGAAATTTAGAAAATAATGATAAATAATAAATTTTTTATAAATAGTTTAATAGAATATAATTTATAATTTAGATAATAATTAGGAGATGGGTATTAAGCATGTGTTTAAATTTAAATCTAATGCAAATAAATCTTATCTATATATACAATTTGATTGCACATATAAACAAGATATAAACCAATGGCTTAACGGTAAAATATTTAGAAATGACATTGGGATTAACTTGAAGATCTTAGGTTTAAATCTTATCAAAGGCAACAAAAATTGTCTTTTCTTTTTTTCTGAGAACTAAAACCACCATGTATAGGCATTTTACTGGGCCACGTGTCCATATAGCAGGTCGGGTTGGATTTGTGAGTCAACATGGTGCTATGTAGCGCCACATCAGTACTCCTAAGACATGTGCGCCATTTGTCTTGGCACATGTTCAGCCATGTTGACATGTGGCATAACACCATTTGTTTGCTTAGCTTACATGGTGCCATGTCAATGCCACTTTCTTCCCCTTTCCCTTCCTTTACTTCGTTTTCTCTAGTAATACTATATGTTTCCTTCTTGGTCAGAACTTCAACATTAATTTCAAGCCCTTTATTGCTACAATTTCCCTAAATTAATGGTGAAATTGCAAAATAGCCACAAAATACTACAATTTGAGTCCAATAACAACTTCATTACTCTCATTTATTCTCGTTAAAATTGGATTGAAAAAAAAAAACAAAATTTAGGATAGATATTGAATGCGATTTCTTTTTCCAAATTCAAATACAGCACACATGGTGACGTGACACAGGGGATTTTCACAACATAGTAGTGAACATACATACTACCATGAACAACACAGATAGTACACCCATCCCTAATCTCTCTCTGTCTCTCTCTCTTGCCAGAACATCTACAATCTAACCACAACCCAATCTGACCCCTATGAATGACGTGACACACATCCCCCTCTTACGACCATCTCCCCAATCCAAAAATATACACATACGGAATTGGGGAATTAGCTCTCCCTCTCTCTCGATCCTTGCATGTACAAAACCATACAACAACTCAAAATTGACCACATCGAACCTGCGACCCTAACCCATCTAATCAACATTGATCCCCGACTCTCTCTTAACGCAGATTCTACCTCCATCTTGACCCAACCTCATACCAAAACCACCATCACCCAATTATTAACTTGGTGCCCCTCTTACTTACATAAGCCTGTACTCTAACCACTAATATCCTAATTGCGTTCCTCCACAACGTCTAACCATACTCACATCCATTACATGCCCCTATCACCTTAGCCCAAACACAAATAGCAATCATCCCATTATCAACACACGACTGAACTAACCTATATACTACAACAAACTAATTGGTACTACCCCAACTTCAACCATTACTAAATCCATCTCCACTTGCCTCGGCATTGAAACTAACTTCCATTCCCTAATAAAATACCCAAAAAAATCACCTTTCCCACTTAATTCGGTGCTTGAATTAATTAGAATTGTCACCTTCAACTTCTGCTACATCTTGGTCCATGACCTACAAGCGACTCGGATTTGTGCTCTAGACTCGACTCATTGCTTAGCTTCGACCTATACCCAAAGTTCCAAAGTCCGACCCTTTTTCCTTTTAGTTGTTTTGTAATTTATTTCTTTTTAATTTTTTTTGTGTTGTTGCTTTTATTTATTTATTTTCGCATTATAATTGTAACTAAAAAAAAGAGAAGAAAAAAAGAAAAGGGGAAGTGAAAAAGTTTAGTTTTTGTTTTATGCTTTATAGTGAAATTAATAATGAGTAAATAAAACAAATAGGAAAAAAATAATGAAATGAAAAATAATAAAATAAGTAGATTAGAAAATAAAAATTGTGTTACCACTTAGAAAATTAATTTTCCAAAATAAATAAAAATAACCAATCATTTTTCCAAATTAAAACCTTTGCTTAGAACTTTTTATAAATAAAACCCCGATTCAAGACTTTCTTTATAAATTTTCCTTAAATAAATTGAATCAAATAAAAAAACTTAAACCCTATCATTTTCTTAAAGTAAAATCAACCAATTTGCTTAAATTTTTTGGGAACGAACTACAAAAGTTTGATTATGAATAACGAGTACGTAGACACTCATACACAAATACGAAATGACTTAAAATATGAAAAACTTTCTTTTTCCATCCTTTTGTAAATATTTATTCAATTTAACTAACTTAGTTACACATGATATGGTTTGTCGTTATTATAACTATAATCTTAAACTATAAGGATATTTTGAAAAATAAATCTAAATTCGGAAAGTTAATAATGGTACTCGTAAGGGTTTAAAAGATAGTCTCCAGGTCTAAAATTTTTTGTTTTCAAATCTTTTTTCTAAAAATTGGTTTTTTAATTGGACTAGTGGCTATGTTAAATCAATATACCCTAGGTTAAATTGATTTACCCAATCCATTTAACTTAATTCTCTTTTTCTCGACTTCGGTCAGATGGTAGACTTCAAAGCATTTTCGAAATACATTAAAAAACCGAGTATTTCTTAATTTTTAGTCGAGGGTTAGTATTAGATGGATTAGGGTTTAATGCTAATTAAGTTAAGGAAAATTATAAAAATCGAAAAAAATCAAACTTGACACATATAATAATAGTTTTTTTTTTCCCAGCCAACCACATTACATATTATAACAATTTAAGGGTGAAGAGATTCGGATTTAGTTAATCTCTTTAAAATATTAGTATTAATAAAGTAACTGTATAACTTATTTGATACTTATTTTAATAACTAAATTAAATAAACAATAATGATCACAATTAATTATTATATTTAATTTAATGATACTATGCAAAATTAGTTAGTATATTACTATCCATTTGTAAATTGAAAAATATAAATAATGATTATATTTATAATAAGATAAATAATTTTTTATTAATGTTTTATCTAATAATACAATTAGTTGTTTTTATTCATTAAGTTGTAACTCATGTTTTTTGCTATAAAAATTAAAAATCATGAAAAAAAATGGAAAATTACACTTTTATTTCTCAAATTTGCTACTTTTTTTTATTAAGTCTTTAAAGTTTTATTTTTTTTATTTCAATTCTCAAATTTTTTTAAAATTTTATAAAAGAGTTATTTATTAATAGAAAAATTGACAATTCACTAGCAAAGGACCCTTTTGCAAACTTTTGAAAATTTTAAAGATTGAAATAGAAAAATTAAAAATTAAGAATTTAAGAATTCAATTAGAAAAAGCGATAAAGTTCAAGAATTAAAAGTGTAATTTTCCCTTTTCTTTTTAAAGGTAAGAGGTGTTTATTATATTTTTGACAATGTTAAGTCATTCTATAAAGGATTAACCAATAACATGATGGCACATTTGAATGCAATGCTTCTATGGGCTAACCATAAGTAAGATCTATTGGTAGTTGGTGAGGATCCAATGTGAATTGATTGGTTAGGCATAAATTAAAGCTAAGACTTAAACTTAGAGAATTTCCCCATATATGCTCCTAGCAATTTTTGGAATTACATGTTACGAGTCCCCTTTTATCATGGTTCTCATCTACTAATCTAACCATATTAATAAAGTAAGAACTTTCTATTTGATGTATAGTATTATCAAATTCAATTGACCTATATAGTTTAACTTGGTTTGATTTGATCTAATCATGAAATTGGTTCGGTTCAACATGATTTAACCCTTATTTATATCCGATTCTTCCTTTTAATTTTTAATCCTCTCGTATGTTTGCATCGATCACTTGGAGCAAATATAAAAACACTACATGGAACACATAATTTTATTAAGATAACTATTTTATATAACTATCAATCGTCTTTTATACATCTTGCTTTTCTTTTTTGTGATCCTGATTATTTGATCTTGAATATGTCATACATTTATATAATCATTTCTTTTAATTTTTAAACACCATGATAACATGAGTGATCAAGTGCAGTCAAAAGATACTGTCAAGGAACGAGGCTTCAGACTGACAATTAGCTATGTGGAGGGTTAGCTCCAAAGAAAAACATTAGTTTTATTAGCACGTCTACCAATCAATTTGATAAAAAGTAGTTGAAAGTTGTAAACATTAAATATTTGTATTAAGACATGTCTGACTTTGAAAATTTCATAACATGTTGTTATGGGGACTTTTTCCATGTTGAGAGAAGGAGGAGAAAGGAGAAGAATCGCATTTCCGATGAAAAATTTTCTTTTAGATTCACAAAAACCATTCTCTTTGAACGTGAAGAGAATTCGGGGGGATTTTAAATAACATTACTATTTTGCTCCTAAAATAAGAAATAAGAGCTTACTTTTAAATTAGAGGAAATTGTATAGCACTTTGGTAAGATAGGAAAGAATATGTTACCTAATTTTCTCTGGACTTTCTTTTCTCTCCATTGAATTGTCGCGACCATACATACACCAGTAGGGTCCTTGACCGGCTAGTTAGCTGCAGTTGTGATAACGCTGGAAGGTCTATGCTATAAGCGCTAAAACACGTAATTTGAAGACTACGACGTGGGATGTCGTGGACATCGTTTGCTCTGTTTTTGTCCTCCCTTTGGCCATCGGCATAATATGGTTAGGAACGTCGGCTACTTGAATTGCCCGGAACGGAATCGAACAGAGGAAGATGCTAATAAATCTACAGGTTGTTCCGAAGTTTTGCATCGTAATTGAGTTGTGCCAGTTGAAGCTGTAGAATTTACACAAAAATTAACATAGTCTTATTCTAATTTGTGTACGATGCGTCATGATACAATCTAATATATTTAATTATGAATATTATAAAGAAAAACCAATTGTCTATTTTATATATATATATATATATACATTTTTTTGTTTATATTTTATACTAAAGTTTCTTAAATAGATAGAGGAATTTTTGAGTAATGATATAAATATATTATTAAAATAATTGGACCAACAAATTATATAATTAAGGTTATTTTCATTGGGTTAAGAGAAAAATATCCAAGCTATAGAAATGGATACCAGAGTCAAGTGGCTGTATTGGGCACTCCCTGTTATAAGATAACATATATAAATATTAGTATAAATAACCATTAAATTAAGTTTTTGTATAATTTTGATGCTACTATACACATTTGAGACTATTATTAATATGGTTATTAGGTACATTATAAAGAATGGAGAATAATGATAAGTTAAAATAAAAAATATAATTTTGGATTAAGGAAACGGCATCCATAGCCGCTTAGCTGGTATAAAAGTAACTTCTAAGCCATTGACTTATTAAGTTTAAGTTATCTCGAAAAACATGTCAAATAATTAGCATGCGATATTTTTATCAAAATGTCATTTAATAAAGAGAGTTAACTATATAATAATCCATTCATAATGCATAAGTTTCATAATGCCTATATTTCTTGATAAATTATATTTTTTATATATATTTACATATTATTTACCATTTTTAAGCACCAACAATATAGATGTAGTATCCCCCTAATATATATGGAGTCTTGATATATAAAGCAAAGATGTATTGCTTTGGCTTATTAGATTTTGTAGTTCAGAAAACACAATGGATTTTTAGACTTTGCTTTTCAAAATTTACTATAGTATCAATGCATGACATGTATAATGTTACAACAAATTAGTTAGAGTAAAAATGTATTTTTCTTTTAATGCAAAACCTTCTCCTTGTAGAGATGGAATTCAAGTGAGATCTAACAATCATATAATCTCCTCTAAAATAATGGAGTTTTGTTTGCCACAAGGACACCAAATGCTATCTCTCCGATGGTATCTATAAAGACAGCAATTAAAAGAGATTCTAGTCCTTATTCTGTTGGGTGACTTCGATTATAATAATAATTTAAAAAATGGTGAATAGAAGAAATGCATATCTCGTATATTTTCCATTCTCTCATCTCTCGTAGACATATGAATGGGAGACATCTTTCTTATCAAGAGAACGAAATTAGAAGATAGTATTTAAACAACATCAATATTTACGTAAGAGTTAAAACTTCTTTAAACTATTCCACTATTTGGGTGGGGGGAATTAATTATCTAATTAATTTTTAGAACCGAAATAAGTAATGACATAATTTAGTAACCATTAAAAATTTTAGTCAATTAAATTCGATTTTATTATGTTACTCATGCTATGTAACTTTTTAGGTCTCCGTGCATAAAAGAAATGTCTTTTGACATTCAACAAACCGATTATTTAGCAATAGTTATTGGTCATGATATCACCCAAAATTACTTCCATATACCTAATTCATTAAGGATGATGAGTTTGTAAGAGGAGATAAGATTAAGTATCTTGTCTTTAAAGAGGAATTCATTTCTCTTCCTATGTTCCTACTTCAAATTATTTAAGAAGCAAATCTAGATCAAGACAATGTCTAAAAACTTATGCTAAAAACCCATAAGATCTTCTAAAAGAACAAACTCAACAACCTCTTCACAATGCCATTGCCACCAAGGAGATTCACTAGAGAAAGAAAAACGTGCAATTTTAAATGATTATGTTACCTTTCTCCAAGAACATGAAGGTGGTATTAAAATGGTGAAAGATTATCCAATCAACTTCCATAAAGCCATTCAAACTTCTGAACTCTCAAAAATTGGATTAGTGCTATGAATGTATAAAGTCCATATAAGACAATAGTGTTTTTGGATCTTGTCCTACTGTTTACGGATGCAAAATTGATAGGTTGTAAATGGATTTTTTAAAACTAAGAGGATTAAAAGGGAAATGTGGAGGGATACAAACTCATCATTAACAATATATACCTATTGTATGAGACTAAGAAATTTCTCACCAAGAAATTTGAATAAATGAAATATTTGAGGATGCATCTTTTGTTTTAGGCATACAAATAAATGAGATCACTCTCAAGGAGCAACATACTATGAGACCCGATTCGGAGGCTTGACTTGAACAAGTGAGGGGGTTGAAAGTCAAGGGGGTGAACTAGGTTCGATTGGGTTCGAAATGGAATCAATAAAAAATAAAAATAGAGGTTGTATTTTAATTAAAAAAGAAAAAATAAATATAAAATTACACGGTCAAAGCTGTAATTGGATTAAATCCATCCATTAACAATTAAATTAACTTAAAACATGTATCTTAAATGACAAATGGCTCCACACAATCCAAATTTTCATCAAACCCAAAGTAATTCAAACAACGATTTTAAGTCCCAATCCCATGTGGGGTAGCCCTTAATTAAAGAGCAAGTAAAGGGCTCCCGCATAAATCCATAATCATCTCAAACGTAGTGGCTAAATTACACACTCAAAATGAGTTTTTTCCTTTTCCTTTTTTTTCCCCCTTCATATGAACATAATCAACTTGAAATTAAATAACAAAAGACCTCCTCGTATTATTATAAATGTCTATGAAAGTAATGACAACATAAGTGACTTCCATGGTTATTTATTTAAGTGGGTCATTTAAGTTCTTTATATTTATATTAATTAATTAAGCGGGTCATTTAAATTCTTGATATTTATATTAACATACGGTGTAAATATGTCCATATATTACATCATAAGAAGTACCGAAAAAGAGACTTTACTTATACAAAATGACAAACATAATGGATATAACTCACTTAAAATGTAAAAGGATTTGATTAAATTATCGTATAAACTTAGGTTAGATGACACGGTCAAAACGTGAAGGAATCGATTGACTTTTGATATAAACATAAAAACTTTAATTGCCTTTTTCCACTCTTTAAAGAGGTGTCTTGTTATACCATTGACAATATTTTCACCACGTACGTATTTTATGGATGGAACATGACGATAAAGTTTTGTAGTTTTATAAAGGATTTTTCAACTAATGGCTCATGGGTTCCATGTAAACAAATTGGTTGGGCATAAATCAAATTTAAGATACTTACACCAAAGAATTTCCTGAAATTTGCTTTTAACAATTTGTTATTCGGAAGTACACATTACCGGTAGCCTTTTCTCATTATTGGCATCTATTAATCTAACTATAATAATAAGGTAGGAACTTCTTGTATCACTTGATTTTATTAAAATAGTTCTCTATGTAACTGCCAATCATATTATATACATTTCCTTTTCTCTTTTGTGATTTTCCTTCTTTATGTTTATACTTTTTTTTATTAAATATGTTAGACTTTTTTTTTAGGTTACTCGTGTTGCCTAGAGTGGAAAGTAGAGTACTGATGTCTACTACCCCTTTTTTTTCAGAAGTTTTGCATCGAATGATTGAAATCATTACCATCGGTAGGCATAGCATCACTCTTCTCCAAGTATAATTGTTATGGGTGCTTAAAAAGGAGAAACAACAAAGTAAATATTAGTCGCAATCCATCAAAGGAATAAACTACAAGGGAAAAACACATAATGTTTGAAAAAAGAAAAATCGAAATCTTATTTTTATAAACATGCCAAGATCTTATATGTATAATTAAGGCACCATAATATAATAGTAAACGAAATCAGAAGTGTACCCAAATTCATGGAGAATAGCAAGATTCAGATCCTTCACGGGGTGTGGATCTTCTAAGCCTTGTGTCTCATTCCCTTAGAGAGAAATTTCCCTAATCCCGAGGAGAAGTATTACTTTTGTTGCTCTATTCAAGTACCCTCACCCTTAGTGGATTGGACTTAGACTTGGAGGCCCGTGGACATAGTAGATCATCACTGCTTGCCCTTCACTACCGTTGGTAGTTGGTTGGGGTTGCCAAGGACAGTTATAAGGATAGCAAATTTTGAGCTCATAAAGTAATATCACATATATGCAATTTTTTTTAACCAACTTTATTATAATTTGAGACATGAGAAATTCAAACTTAATTTATCTTAATAGGATACTAATAGAGATGCTACTAGGTTATAACAACCTTTGCCATATATATATATAATTATAAAGTAATTAATTGCTTTTTTCCACTTTTAAAAGTAAGACATTTTGTTACATCTTTGATAATGTTTTCACCATGTATCTTAATGTATGTGACATGACTATAAAATTATGTAGTTTTATAAAGGATTTTTCAACTAATAGCTCATGATTCTATGTAAATAAATTGGTTTGGCATAAATCAAAGTTAAGACCCAAAATCGAAAAATTCCACAAAAAATGCTTTTAACAATTAATTATCTAGAAGTGCACATTGCTAGTCGCATTTTCTCATTGTAGGCATCTAGCAATCTAACTATAATAATAAAGTACAAACTTCTGGTGTTACGCTCAATTTTATTGAAATAATCCTTCTATATAACTACCAATCATCTTTTATACATTTTCTTTTTTCTTTTGTGATTTTTCTTTGTTTATGATTCTTTTTTTTATTATTAAATATGTTAGACTTTTTACATAATTATTTATTTTACGTTCTACATACCAATATCATTTAAAATCAAATAAAATACTCCCTAAAAAAATAAATAAATAAGCCACATGCACATCCATAAACTAAGAAAGCCTCAAATAGTGAGTACTTTCATAGAGGTAGACATTAGATTTTTTAGCTAGTCCATCAATCAGTTTTATAGATCGGTTTGAAGATTGTATTATTAATCTATAGATTGAGAAACACTGAGATACTATCGTGTCAACTACGAAAAATTTACTTTCTCATCTTTAGCTAGTTAGCCACTATTGTGAAAACTTTGTATGATAATAGGTTTCTAAATTACAGAGTAACACCTTTCTAAATTATAGAGACTTTTAAATTATAGGAACTCTGTCTGGTTTGTGCGAAGGAAGGAAGGCACCATTATTCTCTTTAGAGTGAGAGAGATTATTCAAAGGATAATTTCATAATTCAGAAAAGAATATATATGACCATCTTTCTCTTCAGTTGCTTTCCATCAGTAGAATTGACGTTACCATATACCAATCGGGTATTGCCTAGCGAGCTGCTAATATATGATGATGTTGGTAGGCATAGCATAGGTCTATACAATAAGGGCCAAAACACGTACGTCAGACACCGCCATGCCATGTGATGTTGTCAGACCGTTGTTTGAGTTCTCTTCTTTTGGCCAGGCATATGGCTTAGGACTTTAGGCTCCTCATGTTGCTTAGAATGGAAAGAAAAGTACTAAAAGTCTACGGGTTTTTTTTCCAAAGATTTGCACCTAATGAACTTGTGCCTGTTGAAATCATCATCATCATCATCATCATCTTCGGCAGGTGTAGCAAAACTCTTCTCCAAGTATTATTATTGTTATGTTTTCGTAGATATGGAAAATTTTAAAATATAACAAATAAAAAAAAAATAGCCGAAGCATTATATCTTGGCTTAATATCAAAACTACATATGTAATATACATCAGCGGACATCACACTCGCATTATAATAGGTGCTTAAAAGACTAAATAATTAAGTAAACACATTTGATAGTTATAATTTATCAAAGAAGCATGTTTTTATAGAGCTGCATAACCTTATCTATTCTAACTATCATCCGACTATTTTAGTTATTTTAACTTGCATATCTTTTTCTTTTCTAAATTATATAAATCGACTATAGTAAAGATATAAGACACTACATATTAGCATAAAATATGAGTATGGGAAATATAAGTTGTGAATCTCTTTTTGGCTCGTTCTTTTGGGGTGCTACAGATGCTTCGTTCTGGCCTTTGATACATTTATCCGATTATTTGCAATCTTTGAATTCCAATCTAACTATAGAAAGTGCAGTACGCCATTTCGGTAGCATGGTTTTGATAAGGAACATCATAAAAAGGGTGTACGATAAGCTTTTTTCTTAGGTGAATAAAAAAAAATGTAATTTTAAATGATAATTATATACTTGATTGTAAGAATAAGTAAACATACTTAATTTAACTTTATTTAAGTATTAAGTATAGTCGCGCAGGAAATCCTTAGAGGAAATCAAATTAAAAGAGTTTTTTGAGGGATTACCCTTAAAATCATCTGTACTCAACATATAATAAACTCCAATGAGATTTAAACTCAAACCACATGGCATGTGGCTTTGGAACGTAGTTTAATTATTTTGGTCCAGCAGAAAGGATATTGTCAATAGAAATTCATCAAGGATTTCCATTGAAAAACATTTTACATAAACACATGCTTCAATTAATGAAATTTTAACCTTTTGGTCTGACTCTAATGTAGATCCATAAAAGAGTCAATTTCGAATGGTGAGTCTCACCTAGAAATGGTTGGGCTTGAATCATCCTTCGAACTAATGAGCTAAGAACCAATTAGTCGGCCCGCTATTTAACCGATGGGTTGGCTTGCTATTGAACCGATGGGTCGGCTCGCTATTGAACCGGTGGATCGAGTCAACCTAGTTGATTCACTCTCTTAAAAAAAAAGATAAAGAGATAGAAGGGAATCCATTAAGTCGAAAAAAATAATTAGATGATATTCATTAGGTTATAACATGTTAAAGTTATTTTTTTTGCGTTGGTAAAAGATCAAACTAATGATAGAGAACTAATCATAAGTTGATTATGTGTTCATGATAGATGAAAAATTTAATTTAAATTAATATAAGTCTTTTTTATAAAACTTCTCATATGTTAATGATTTAAATATGGGAAAAAGATAAAATTTGAGAGGAAAAAAATAAAAAAATTTGAAATTACATTAAGTCAGAAATTACTAAAAAAAGTTAGAAATTATTAATAAATTAGTACAATTTAAAAAGAGAAAAGAGAAAAGAGGTCACGTTTGGGAAAAAAAATACAAAAGTTAGAATCAGATCAAGTTGGAAATTAATAAAATTAATTAAAAAATTATATATTAAAATAAAAAAGCCGGTTCGCCAAGCCAATCATGGTTCAATCTTCATTTGGCCTATGAATTAATGGTTCCGGGTTGATTTAGCCCGATAAGCAAGACCATTCTAATGGCACGCTCACTTCATGGAATAGAATAAGCGGGAATGGAATTGGAATTCTATGGGGAATGAAATAAGGTTGTAATATATATTATTTTGTTTAGTTTGGTCTATAAGTAATTTAGAAATAGACATGTAATATAACTTTAATAACTAAATTATCATTGATTTATTTTCGTTCTCAACTAATCCTAAAGTAATAAGTGGTGGTGGCCGGCGACAATGGTTGGCAGTGGCGGTGGTGGTCGGTGATAATGGTTGGCAGTGGCGGCAATGATAGCGATAGTGACAGGGTAGTGGCAGCAGCAGTAGCTATAGCGGCAACGGCGGTAGTATTAGCGGTAGCGACGGTGATAGTGGTGAGGAATTGTGATTCCTTAGTTGAATTGAGATATCCCTAGTACTTAATTTCAAGTAATAGGGATTTCTATAAAATTACGATTTTATGACAAAAAAACTAAGTGAACGTGGTAATGATAGAATAAGGAAGGAATGAAATTCTAATTCCATGAAATGAACATACAGTAATGGTCATGATCAGGGAGATGCCATAATAAGTACTACTTAATGTGCAATGAACAACAAAGGAAAATCACAAAATATTAAGGAAATTAAGGCACCATAAAAACATAATAATATTAAACCAAATTGGACGTGTAACTTAATTCATAGAGGATAGTAAGATCCAAATCCTTTATCGATTCTCAACCTTTTAGTCTTACATTACACATCTTCATAGAGAGAATTCCCTAATCCTTAATAGAAATTATTCTTGTTGCTGTACTTAAGAACCCTCAGTAGGGCTAGACTTAAGCTTAGAGACCCAATGGACATAATAAACCATTATCACTTGATCCTTACACTCGTTGATCATAAGTTAGCAACAAGAGGTTACTATTACTAAGCCTTTAAGCATCTGAACAAAAACTGTACCAAGCACAATGGTTCGAATGCTAGACCAAAGAGATAGAAGCCAACCTAATGTTTGGTCGACTCACCTTTTGGAGTTTGAGGCATCTACACAATGCCTAAAGGCATACAAGGACATTTTATTGATCTGATTCTAAGCAAAAGTAGTAAAGCATCTAAGGAGAGTTTTTTATAAAAGTCTACGAAGCAAGATTTTTGCTTTGCCCTTTGGCTAAGTACATGGGTAAATCTTATCGTTTGCACTTTCATGCGTTGATTGCACTTCTTCTGACAGCTATCACCCATTAATTTTTCATTTCTTCTTTTTACCAGTTAGGTATATTATACAACTAATGGAAAATGGGAGGATTCAAACCTATTTAATCCCCATAAGAGAATAGTTATTATACTAACTAGGCTATAGAGCTTGGTTGTCACCCATAAAGTTTGAAATTCAATGTCTTATGTGCATTATCAAGCATAATTCAATTTGTATTATGCACATTATATGGCATTTAATGTTGAGTATACATATTGGTTAGGAAGAGAAGGGCTATACATCATAAGAATTCTAAGCAAGTACTTATATAATGTAAGAATGGTCATAAAAAATAAGCTAAATGGGTTATGTGATATGTAAAAAGAATAAAAAATTACTTGCTCACAAATAGGAAATTAGGTCGATTGCAACTTGTTAGGTATTTTGATTTCAATTTTGCTAGTTGCAAAGACAATAGAGAATTTCTATTAGGCTATTTGTTAGCTAGAGGAGTTACATCCTTAAGAAATGATAAGCATATATCCATAGCTTTATCCACCATATCAATGGAGCTTATATGTATGTATAAGAGATGGAATTCAATTGTGGAGCATGGTTAAGGAAATTTGTCAATAAGTGTAAATTGATTAAAAGATTGCTTAAGTTTTTTTATGACCATAAATCAAAATTACTATATTGTAATAATAATAGGAGCTTATCAAAATCAAATTACATAGACATCAAGTTCTTAGTTGTTAAAGAAAGCATACAGAGTAGTAATCAGGTGCTTATAGAGAATTTGGAATAAATTTCATGGTTACAGCTTTGCTCATTAAGAGATTATGACCCGACGTCTTTCATGTGCGCTCTTCTTGTATGAGTATGACGAGAGTTCATATTTAGAATGTTCTTTTCAGTTACAAATACATTTTCTAGTTTAGGATACGCTATGGTTATGGTTTATTTCCATTATGAACATGTTTTGATTTTATTTCACTATGGAATAAAGTATAATGGAGTAGAAATAGACATATTAGTACCACATTATGTGTAATTTCTATGTTGAATATCATCACTTGATCCATGTCGCTAGTTATGTTGATGCGTGTAATTATTAATGGGTTTAGATACGCTGGATATGAGGAAAACCGGTTTGATCTTACATTGATGCAAGAGACTTGTCACAGATGATTCTGACAATAATAGCAAATTTCAAGCTCCTACGATTATATTATGATATATAATTGTAATATCTATGGTCTAAGTGGGATAGTGTTGGATGCAATTTTCAACTACATTAATGGACCTACATATAATAAAATAATTTATAATATTATAGGATATCATATATAAGTTAGGCCTAAGTTAGAGTGATCAAATATGGAATATGATTTTGGGGCATTAAGCATCTAATAAAGTGTGAGTAATACAATGAATGGAAACCTATAATTGCAATTTCTTCTTTTGTGATGGCTAAAAAAGAAAAGATAAAATATCTCACAGCTATTGTTAGAGTTATGGTTCCAAAGTCAATGTTACCAGTACACCATATTGGGCCATCCATTTATGCAACACATAACTAAACAAATAAAGTCAGAAAGCATTCCTCTTTAGGAATTAAGAGAATTTCTTTGTAAGGGTATATGAAATAAGACTCAGAGGATCAATAGCCTGTAAAAGACTTAGATCTTGATTTATTTTAATGAATTCAAGTACGTTTTCACGTTCATTTAAATTTATTATGTTTTCAAAGTGAGATAATTTCACACATGGGTTAAATCTAAAGTTTTATTTATAATAAAATTAAATAGAAACGTCAAACGATTACTAAACCGAATTCGAAATAATAAAAAATGAAATTGTGCTTTATGGTTTGATTTTGAGGATAAATCGGAGTCCACCGTGCTAATATGAGTTTAATGTTTCAACCATGATGATATATACTTCTCTAAGATTCTTCCTTTTTCATTTGCGAATTCCTTCATGTAACGTAAGTCGTCTGGATCAATCGACAGATTTACCTTATGGAGGTGAGTATGGATGTAGGCATGCTTGGCGAATTTATAATAGTATTGCCTTCATTAGGACGAATGAGTATAAATACATAAGACTTGGATCATTTTATTCAGAGCATTAAAATTATCAAATACGATTTATTTTATACCGAAATATCTCTCATAAACATGTGAAACATAAAAGCGAATAATTTTACTTTTGAAGATTTCAACAAATGTGCCTCGGAATTATCTAAACGACAAAACATTGTCAGAGTCTGCTAATGCTGAGCATGAATTCTACGTAGAGCAAGTAACCACTTAGATCTTCCATTGTTTTTTTTTTTTTTTTTTTTTAATTTACTTTCCCCCCCACTAGCAATAATGGACCAATTGATTGGACCGAAAAAGGAGGATGAAACTGCAACATAGTAGAAAATGATTCAGCCAATTAATGGCTTCTCATGATTGAACCTTTTAAAAGTTGTATGAGAAGTCTTCATACTTGTGATAAACTTAATAAAGTCTTCTACATTTTAAGTAAATAATTTAAATTCTTTTTTCTTTATGCAAATTTAAGTTAAATTCCTTTACAATTTAAGTGGACCATTTAAGTTTTTGATAGTTATATAGCATGCCATGTAAATATATTCATATATCATAGGAAGTAGTGAAAGGGAGATGTAGTTGATACAAAATATAATAAATATAAAGATTATGACTCACTTGAAAAAATTAAGGAATTAATTAAATTTTGATTTGAACGTCGGAGAAACATATATTACTTGAATCGATCAACTTTTAACATAAATATAAACGACTTTAAGTTCATCATTCTACTGTTAATAGAAAGAAGTGCTTAATTATACCTTTGACAATGTTTAAATCACCACGTATGTTATATATGGAACATGATGCAGAAAAATTATGTTGTTTTGTAATGATTTTTCAATGAATGGCTCATGGTTACACATAAATAAATTGGTTGGGCATAAATCTCAGTTAAGGTCCAAGATTAAGAATTTCTTGAAAATTGCTCTTAACATTTAATTATTCGGAAATAGACTTTGCTAGTCGAAATTTCTTTTTTTTTTTCTTCTACTAATCTAACAATAACTCTTCTATATAACTACCAATCTTTGGCACGCTCATCAATCAACTTGATAGACAGTTTAAAAGCTGTAACATTAATCTCTGGACCTAAAAACATTAAGCTATTGTCGTGTGGACTCCGTTATATTCACTTTCCCATCATTAGCTAGCTAGCTAGCTATTATTGTGACAATGTTTTGAAAGTCGCTCCCTATAATAAAATCACGCTTTCTAAGTTAGAGACACTTTTGACTTATTGGAACTCTTTCTATTGTTTAAAAAAAAAAGGAAGGAAGGGAGAATTAATAGAGATTTTAAATAAATATAATAACTTATACCTAAAATATGAACAAACTTTTAATTCAAGATATCTAAGGTACTCTGGAGTTATATATATATATATATATATATATGTATCTACTATATTAAGCTAATAAACATAAGACCCATGCTGACTGTCTGGCATGTGCTCCAGCTTGATATGTCAATATTCAGCCTTATTGTCTTTATAGTCAATCTTAACCCAAGCTTATTAAGCGTCCTATCTGATTATAATAGCCTACGACGACTAGTGGATAGAGGATAAAATTTGGAGGCCAAGTCAACAACTACGACCTCACAAATCCAAATGTCAAACTCTACGCTCCTACTACCTAGGTTATGCGAATGTGTAAAAGTGCTACCACAAATCCCTTAACTTTTGGCTACCTTCTTTTATAAATACCAACTAGTAATTTAATAGTAACTTATTTAGACTTTTTATGCACTTAAGCTATATTTGAATATTTTTACTCTCTTCTTACATATTATACTGACTTAAGTATTAAAGTAGTTATATCGAACTTATTATATAAGCGCAAAACCTAAATCTCTCAAACTCTACTTGTAGAATCTCATAAACGATACTATGTATACCCATTGTTATGCTTGATTTACACATAAATGATAAAATATAATCTACATAGTTGTTTTGAATGCCTTTGATTTACACAAATTGATAAAATATAATATTAATAGTTGTTTTGAAAATAAAATAAATAAATAAATCATGTACAACTTGCATGATTTATAGTTTTATAGTTATATATCATTATTCTTATTTTGACACTCCTATTTTTAGTGCTGTCGTAAAAGAAAAGAATGAAAAAGTTTCACCAAACATAAGTAGATTGATTCACTAAAACGTCTTTCATTTGTTCCAAATTAAGGACCATGACAATATTATAGGTAATAAAATGCATTGAAAAGTACAAAAAGTAAAAGATGGTGTTGTCATTCATACTCTCTATAATGTAAAATACAATGTCTAAATTGCCCCTCTTTTATTTTCGTTTGAATTTGTGCATTGAAATGAGTTAAGTGTAGAGGTACTAATGCCACATCATTGTTACAATGTTTCATGACCTTCATGGGTCGTTTTATCATTTCTCTATTCAAAAATAATTTTCGAATTCATGGTTTGTCATGATTAAGCTTTTTAAAAAGACCATAATATTAGAAATCCGTTATCTTTGTGGTAAAACTTAATTAAATTTGTATTTTAAGGAATCATTTGTTTTTATACAAAGGTTAGGTAAGTCCTTTAATTTATAATATAGGTGGATCAATTAAGTTCCCCATA
This sequence comes from Lumnitzera racemosa, assembly GCA_024138005.1. Lineage (NCBI taxonomy): Eukaryota > Viridiplantae > Streptophyta > Magnoliopsida > Myrtales > Combretaceae > Lumnitzera > Lumnitzera racemosa. The sequence goes on from JAMXBC010000006.1 coordinate 15,747,282, forward strand.
TTTATATTAGCATATAAATATTAAAAAAGGATTTGGTTGATACAAAATGATAAACATAAAAGGATACAAGAATAGGTTGAAAAACAAATAATTGGATGAATTTTGAGATAAAGAAGACAAATAAATGGTAAAGATTATTATAACTTAATAGTATAAATTAATTTCTCAATAAAAAAAATCGGGTTCGAAAATTGTAATATGTTGTTGGCAAAAAAAGAAAAAAAAAATAGCTCCATCAAAATATAAAGGAATTTCTTGATATTTAACATAAATATAAAGGACTTTAAGTTGAATTTTCCACTTTGAAAAGTAAGAGGCATTTCATTACATCTTTGATAATGTTTTCGCTACGTATTTTATGTATGGAACATGATGGTAAAATTTATGTTATATTATAAAAGATTTTTTAACGAATAGCCAATGGTTTCACGAAAATATGTTGGATGGCCATGAATCAAAAGTTAGAACTCAAGCATAAGAATTTCCTGAAAAATTGCCCTTAAATTAATTTTCGGAAGTAGACATCACTACTAGTCGCCTTTTTCTCATTATTCGCTATAATCCTTCTATGTAACCATCAATCATTTTTTATAAGTTTTCTTTATTCTCTTGTGATTTTCTTTTAACATGATTATTTCATTTACTTTCTGGACAACAATAATGAGCTATATGGTTGTGCCGACTTCATAAAATTTACTTTCCAATCAGTAACCAGCTAGCTATTATTTTGTAATAATGTTGAAAGCTCCATACCAATAATAGGCTTCTTAATCATAGAGAGTTTCAAATTATATAAACCCTTATTTATGTTTGAAAAAGGAAGGAAAAAGAAAAAGGATGAAATTTGGATAGAAAAGTTTTTATTCAAGTTCATGAAGACCATTCTCTTTAGATTGAGAAAGGATTGATACAGATGTTAAGCTAAATCATTATATCTTATTCTCAAACTATGAACACACTTCTAAACTATAGGGATTATATGATGCTTTCATAATATAGTAAAAAGTATATATTATCAACTTTCTCTTCATATTCTCCTTTTTTTTTTAATGTGGTTATTGGCTAGCTACCTAGTTGGCTACCTGTTGATAGTTACTATTGTGATGATGTTAAAAGGTCTATGTAATAAAGATTGAAAACACGTAATTTGAAGATGAAGATAGGGAAGTATCAACTTAAACACCATATATTTTTCTGCTAACTTTGACCAACTGTGATGACATGTAGAATTTTTATCAAATGTCTAAGGACAAAACTAAAATTTGATGATTGAAAGTTAGTTGCTTTAGAGGTTACAAGGGGCATTTGCAGTGTAGACACTAAAAGCTTATTGGGGATGAAGTAATATAGATTAAATGCAATAAGACAATTATAAAAGGATTTTGACTTTAATAATATGGATAATTAATGAATGTGAAATAGAATTTCAAAATCAAAGTAGAATTGTCAATTTAAAGAATTGTGATTTCACCTTTTAGAAATACTTCCAAATATGGAAAGGCCAATAAACTTCAAAATCTTACTTCTATTTCGGGTTCATCCCCACAATCTAAACATAACATAAATGTATTCCTTCACAAGTTTACATACAGAGTAGATAAAATTCACTCCTGTCTAATTCAAGCATTAAATAACTTTAGGAACATGCTATAAGCAGAATATGAACATGAGAATTCAATTTCTTCTTCTTTCTTTTTTTAACCCATATGAAAATTTAATTTCAACATTGATATAATAGAATAACTTTATACAATGCAAGGAGGATAAAAAGCATTATAGTGAGAAATTTTTATGTAATGCCTCTTCGCATCCTGATATTTGTTCGATCAACTTATCCATATCATAGGGTTTAGCTCCTAAGAATGTTCTTGACATTGACAATGGCAATCCTACTAAGGTTGCCCATTTCCTCTTGGTAGCAGCAAAGCCCAATTCTCATTTGCTCGAACTTAAAGCTAATGCTTTCTCATAATCTACTGTCAACTCTTCAATTCCATTAAAACCTTGTCCATTTAGTCTCTGCATGGTATTGCTATGAAGAAAACAACTCCTCTAAATCAATAACTCCTAATCACTAACTCAAGATCCACAACTCATTGACAAAACAATGTAAAAATTGTAAATTATATGATGGGATGAGAAAATCTTATAACATGGTTAAAATCTCTAGAAGCCTATGTATTTTATACAAATAACTTAAATGTAATGGTATCTATACATCACGAACATGAATCTACTCATGTAAAATTAAGTTTATCTTAGTTTTTCTTCTTCCAAGTGATGCGTTCACTAAAACGGGAGATTAATGAAGAATATCCTACTGATGCAGTTTTTCTTCTTTTAAGTGATGTATTTGCCAAAACGGGAGATTAATGAAGACTATATCGTTGATGTACCCTCTAATGGCTCAGTGAGTGTTCCTTCTAGATCTCTAGGGGGCATTGGACTAAACCATGCTATTAACTATTGCTAGGTAATACCTTTCGCCTTAATGGAATCTTAGGACTAGCAATGTGCTACTTCTGAGGAACTGGCAAAGTCTGCTAAAGTTTCATCTTATGATGCATTGTCGGAGTATATAGTAAGAGCTGGGGACAACATTGGAGCTTTCATCGGTACCGAAACTGTTACTAAGCGCACTTAGGTTAACAAAGTAGTGTGATCCTAATGGCATCTGCATGTCGTGATGACCCTAACTACTTATCCATCTTAATCTACCTCCTTTAACTCTTACTCTATCCCTTATTAATGGTTGAGGAGGTGTTATAGGGTTAGGTTTAGGTACTGCCTCCTTCTTGTCATAAGGATACATAATTAAGTTGCTATGGTCCTTTAGGAACTAGAAGCCTCCATCTATGACATTGTTTATGGTGTTTATTTTGTTTGTTAGCCACACTTGTTGAAGTGTAGTTGCCTGCGTCATAGTATGATCAATGGGAGAATGGTTAAATCTTGCTTTTTATGCTAATATAGTATAAGTGTAAAAGTTATATCATTTCACTATGCTAGATGATGTATCGACGTATGTGCTCCCAATGGTGATAAGCAGGATCGATATTGAAGACTCCCTGAGGATGCACTGCCTATATATGGCGATTAACTTAGGACGTTATGTGCCCAACATGTACCGATCTCCAGTTGGTATTGGTCTTTTCCCTTAGGTTAATCTAACGTAATTGCTCACTCATAGCTAGGCTGGAAGCTCCCAAATTCACAAATAACATGATCTGGAAGATGCCACTCGACAATATGGAAACATATGAGTGGTATCTTAACTGTTTAAATAGCTCACCTAGTGTTGTAGAATGGGGAGAGGAGCCCCAATGAGCTCTTCTAAGTATGGCTACCACATGACCTAACATCAATTATGGTAAATTATAGTTTAGTGCGAGTTATGTATAGGTAATAATAAATGTAAATAGTGAAAAAATCATGCCTACCATCTAGTTTGCAAGTTGAATGTTGTCTTATATGACTTTACAACATGTATAAGATTCTGTGTGATGTCACGCTACACCTTTCACTTGGTTGCAAGTGGCAATCCTCTGAATGATGAATTTATGCTTGCTATGAGGGGTTATATGTAAAAATCTATTCTTTTCCCAAATTGGCACTAGGATTGCCAACCTTACTATCTTACATGCCCCTTATCGCATAGCTCCACATAGCTGGCGATATATCTATGTCAGGGAAGCTAAGCCCTAACTATACATCCTTAAAAACATAAAGTACTTTAGTAGAGGTAGGAACATTAGGTAGATTAGGGTAGATGATTTGTCAGCAAAGATAAATCTTCCTAGCAATTGGAGGATGTAAGTCAAACATGCCGCTCCCATTATAGTAGCTCCATTCATAAGTTACTTAATTGTAGTAAAAGTAGTAACATGCTGTCGTACTAACTAACTAGGTAAAATGTTAAGGCATGTATGCATTAAGGTGTTTACCACCACCTTTGTTTATTTACGGATACCTTCTGTTGTGCCCTTCTATTTTGTAGGCACTGCACCTCGTCCTCTCAAATAGTTCCCTCACGTCCATCTCCAAATAGTGTATATATATATAGGTTTTCCCATACTACAAATCAACCATCTATTGTGCCCATGGAATGAGTAGTCTAACATTCGCTAGTTCAACTCATCTACTATTTGATAGAAATGCTTGCTATAAACATTTGATTGGTTTGTTTACTTATACCGGTGCCTAACCATGTTGGTGTTATTGATTCCTGAGGAAGATATAGTTGAGCACACGTGAAAGTAGGAAATTCTATAAATTTGTCACTTTTGGCAAGAGCATATTTGATTATTTATGTTAGTGATGCGTCTTACCCCCTTCATTCATAATCTCATTAGCTTCCCATTGGCTTTCGATCTTCACTTCAAATATTTTATTTTTCGAGCTATACTTAACCAGTAAACATACGTTGGATCACCTAGTTCACCTAACAATCTTATTAATGGCATATTTGGTGAACACTTCTCAGGTTACTATTCATTTGATCACTTCATTGATTCTGTTTTCTTTGTAATCGACATAATTATAAAATGTCTTCTTAACAAATACTGTACGCAACAACACTTTTTAAAATAGAGTTGTAACTCTTAATTATATTTGATGTAATATCTCTTCATCACTTAGTTTAGAAGTAGCTCCCTCACAACTCCTTTTTTTTTGTTTTTCTATTCAATTTATGTACCTTTTAAATGATTTTTAATTATAATGTTATTTTAAACTATTTAATAATAATCAGCTAGTCTCTTGTATGTGATTATCCACAGGGAAAAAAATACGGATCATCTCTTTGTTTTTTTAAGAAAAAAATCGCATATTACATCTCTATGAGAATACTTAAACACAGAGGTACGTTAGTTAATTTATATGATTTTCCGTCTGTTGAGTTGATGGACGGGACAGCCGCACGTATTGAAAACAAGAGAAGTTACGTCATATCATGCAAGGGCAGGGCTGTAATTTCGATTCGTCCCTAACCGTCAGTGCTGACCTACGCCTGCAGGTGGTTACGCATTAGGGCGGACCGCACAAGGAAGAGAAAGAGTCGTCTACTAAAATACTAATTAAGACGTTAAGAATTCAAATATTCAAAAAAACACTATAAAATGCTACCACACCACGACAGTCTCGCCTTTGGCGCATTTTCGCTTCTCTCTCTTTGAAAGAAAATCGAACCCTAGAAATAGCCGAACTAGCACCACAATGTTTTTGCCCTCTGTGATTCCGTTCGAACCCTAACTTCCCTTTCTCTCTCTCTCCAAACCCCTTCAATTCACGTGATATCGTTCACTTTCTTTCCATAAACGAAGTCTCGATTTGAGAGCGTGCTTGTAAGTGCTTTCTCTCTGTTCTCTGGTTTGTACTCATCGCATTAATTTTGCTTTCTGCTCGTGGAATTTCGTCTCTGCTTTTTGTGGTTTCCTTCTTGCTCGATGTTTCTTCGAGATTGCGAATTTTGTTTCGGAAATTAGAATATAGTGTTTAGTGAAAATAGTTTGAATTTTAACTAAATTCGTGCGGTTACATGCCAGTTCTGTTGACAAGACGCTTGCTATAATGGGTTTAGTCACTATTCAAAGGCGTGCTCTTTGCCGCCTTCAGTCAAATTTTCAGTTCTCTCTCTCTCTCTCGTACGTAGGCTTATCATTCTGCTCTTTCCAAATTGGTGTTTCCGTTTAAACTCTTGCTAGTGAGTGCTTTATCTCTGTTTTGTCATTGATGGTGCTTATTGACCTTCATCTCTATGTTTTAACTGTGTTTCACTTGTGATCATTGTAGTTTTTGATCTGTCTTGGGGTGAAGAGTTTTATTTGGTGTTATTGTCATGTAATTTCGGACTTGTCTTGTGCCTTTGTTTCATCCTTATTTTTTTGGAGCCTGTTGTTAGAATAGAGAATTAAACAACGAGTTAGATGTGATTGAATTGATTCCGTTAGTTATCAAGTCTGTTGCGTTCTTTATGGTAATTCAAATTATTTATTTTGGATAAACTTCTGTTTAAAAATTATTGAAGAGTATCCTTTTCTGTTCCTTTATATACTTTGTTTTGTGATTTTTCTCGTTTTAGGTGTTTGCAAATTCATAAATGGATGTATTATTGAGTGAAATGAGTTGAATATTATTGAATTGGCTTTGAATATTGGGCCTTATTGACAAAATGTTGCCTTCAATTAGATTTTAAAGTGGTCAATTTGCTAACTATCCAAAGGCGTGTTCTTGTGGTGCCTCTTTAAAGTTCTTTCACCTCCCTCTCTTTCTCTGCGCACCACCCCACACCCCACCCCTCCCTCCTTCCCTTCTCTCTATCCATTCTTTTAATTTTTTCTTAAACTTGCTTTTGATTTGACCTCATGTTGGTAAGGCCACCTTTAATATGTGTGGGGCAACAAGCACCAATTTTCCTGGAGATTTTCATCTTGGTGGTTGCCAAAAAATAAGGACCTGCAATATAGGGTTCTTAGACCACCTTTAACTGGGTCCTCAGGGGGTTATTCTAGGTGAAGGACACTTTGAGCCTTTGTACGGATAAAAAAGGGATCCTTAGAGGGAACCAGACTGCCCTTTTTTTGTGTTTTTTGGTTTGTTGTGAAAAGATGTATATGCATCAAAAAATAATATTTTATAGGTAATAAAAAATATTGAATAAATTTTCTTAAGAAACTTACAAATAAAGTAAAGAGTTTCTTAAAAAGAAAGCTCCTTGGAATGTTCATGGCATTCTATGGAATTCTATGAGGTCCTTATGATTGAAAATGGTCTTAGCAATATTGTTGAGAGGTTCTTAAAGGTGGGAGTGCATATGTGATTTTTTTCTTTTCGTTTTCCCCCCAACTCATGATTGATTAAGCTGCTTGTGATTTGCAGTTGTATGTAGGCTATGCATCTCTTTATGCTTGTTATTTTTATCTTCGAAGCTAAGGTGATGTGATGTGCCTAAATCTCAAAGATAGGATCCAAACACAACTGAGCTCTCATCAGGATATGCTTAGAACAGAAAATCACTAAGCAATTAGAAGAACTAGAGATCTAAGTAATAGACTTGGAGAGAGTACAACCACTAGATCTCTTGAATAAATAATAACTAACTAGATTTTCGCACATAGAGGATGCAACAAAAATTAGAAAAGGATACAGGTGACACCTTCTTGGATACAACTCATCAAGAAAAGCTCAAACTACCTCTAATCTATTTGATATGATTTACAAACAAGCTAAACGATTTTGCTCGCCACAGTTGAAGAACACTGATAATAATAGGTTTTGAATAAGAAGAACTCAATTACAGGGAATTGTACTATATATAGACTAACATTAATTCTGATATTGGAATGATTAGATTTAAATAGAGGATATAACCCAGGAAATAAAGTAAAGAAAACACTGGAAAGAAAAAATCTAGCTTCCTAAACTATCAAGATTTATACCTTCATGCAAATTTTCCAATATCTTTTAGCACTTTGGAATTAAATCTTCTGTTTTCAATTAGAATCTCTTGGTTGGCCTGCTTCTAAAATATAACTCTTGACTGATTTTGAAGTATAAGTTTTCACTATACTAGAAACTAGGTTAGAAGCTACTGATTCAGAAATGACTTCGGATGAAGTTGTACTAAGCAAACTTCTTTCAAAGTGTATACGATGGATCATAAAAACAATATTGAACTCTGCCTCTTTTGCTGACAAAGTATCTCCCAACATCCTCTGAAACAAGTTACTTAGTCCTTTTGTCCTTGATCTCGTCATTGGCCATTATAACCTCGACTATGACTCTGATTTTGATCTTCATTCTGCTTGTGTTCTATCTTCTGATTTCAATTCCTATCATGATGAGTTTTCTGATATCTAGTCTTTATCGTTGTTTGTAGAGGTGGTGGATTGTGATCTAACAAAGAGTCAAGGGAAATGAGTTGAATTTTATTCTATAAATAATGAAATTGAGTGTTGTTGACTAAATGTTGTATGCAATTAGGTTTTAGATCTGTCTTGATCAATTTACATTGAGAAGATTATTAAAGGTACATCCTTTGGTTCTTTTCCAAGTATTGCTTCTGTAGCTTAAATTTTGGAGAGGTCTATAGCATTTTTCATGTGTTCTGTTCTTCATTTTACTAGAGTTGAAAATATTTATTATGCTTATCAAGTTACTTATGACATTCATATACCAGAAGTTAGAAATCATGGGCAAAACTTAGTTCTTTATTCTGATAATTGTCAGTTTGTCCAGGATTGTACACATAAAAAAGCTTGAAGTAAACAAATGGAAGTAAATGGGAAATATGATCTTAAGGAACCACTCTTGGATAGGGCAACAGGCTCAACTTTTCCTGCGGTCAACCAGAATGAAGATAAAATACGTAAAATTATGTTCAAGGTCAGTGGCATAAACTGCACATCTTGTGCTGTCTCTATAGAGGCAGCTCTGTTAAAGCTCAATGGGGTCAAGAGTGTGATGGTGTCGCCAATTCAAGGCCAAGCTACTGTGGGATATGTTCCAGAGTTAGTAAATGTAAGCCATCATGCTCTAGCAACTGAGTTTTTTGACGGCTGAGCTTTGTCTGTTTGTAAAGTTATATTGAGCAACTTTTTGGATGATTCTTTTTCTCCTTGACATGATAAATTATTTTTGCACTACTTTTTGTGTCTCACCAAAATAAAATTTTAGTTAGTGAATGAAATTTTGGATTTTATTAGTAACCTTGACAAAAACATTCTCTGCTCTGAGTGGATGGTAGAAGAGATCATCGGTTGAAAAATTCATGGTTTTCATATTTTAAGTCCTAGATCTCATGAATCTAAATTTATATGTGGAGTTATATCTGACACTGTGTCAAGTACATCAACATAAGTTTCAGTCTAAATATACTGCACTTGCATCCCATCCTTAATTAATTAAATTTTTCTTATGTATTTATATCTCCTCAAATTGCTACTTCCACTAGGATCACAGGTGTTATGTAATATTCTGAAGGCATTATGTAGGTCTGTGCTTTGCTTATTCTTAACATGAATCTATAAAAGTTGACACTCTTATCTTTTAGGCAAAAGCAATTAAGGAAACCACAGAAGACACAGGATTTATGGTTTCTGAATTTCCAGAGCAAGACATTGCAATATGCCGACTCAAGATCAAAGGAATGGCCTGTACAAGTTGCTCAGAGTCTGTTGAACGTGCCCTTTTAATGGTTGATGGAGTAAAAAAAGCTGTGGTTGGTTTAGCTCTTGAAGAAGCCAAGGTCCACTATGATCCAAATATAATAAATACTAATGGCATTGTAGAAGCAGTAGAAGATGCTGGATTCGGGGGTGAGCTTATCACTGCCATTAGTGATGTCAACAAAGTGCATTTGAAAATTGAAGGAATTGGTTGTCCAGAAGACATGATCACTGTTCAGTCTTTCCTTGAGTCAGCCATTGGAGTCAATCACGTTGAGATAGATTTTGCAGGAAAAAAGGTTACTGTCACATATGAACCTGACCTAACTGGTCCAAGATCTATAATACAATGCATTCGAGAGTCCAAAAATGGTCCTAAATCATATCAAGCAAGCTTGTATGCTCCTCCCAAGCGTAGAGAATCTGAGCAGCAGGAGGAAGTACGGAGTTATAGAAACCAGTTTTTACTGAGTTGCTTTTTCTCCATTCCAGTTGTTTTGTTCTCCATGGTTCTTCCAATGCTTCACCCTTATGGAAACTGGTTAAGTTACAGAATTTATAATATGTTAGACATTGGAATGCTCCTGAGATGGATACTTTGCACACCAGTGCAGTTCATTATTGGCCGAAGGTATTAGATCCATTTTCTTGTGTTAATACTTCATTTTTCCCCCTTTTCATGGCTCTAAAGCATCTATCTCTTTACATAGCAATGAAGATTGCCTTTATATCTACTATAAGCTGTTGGATGTCTTGTTAGGTTCTATGCTGGAGCATATCATGCATTGAGACGTAAATCGGCTAACATGGATGTTCTGGTCACATTGGGCACCAATGCTGCATATTTTTATTCACTTTATGTTGTGTTAAAGGCGTTTTTCTCGGATAGATTTGAAGGGCAAGATTTCTTTGAGACTAGTGCTATGTTGATATCATTTATACTCTTGGGAAAATATTTGGAGGTCGCAGCCAAAGGAAAAACGTCAGATGCTCTGGCAAAATTGACAGATCTAGCACCTGATATGGCTTGTTTGGTAATATTAGATGGTGATGGAAATGTTATTTCAGAAGAGGATATTAGCACTCAATTGATTCAAAGGAACGATATATTAAAGATTGTTCCTGGTTCAAAAGTCCCAACGGATGGGATTGTTGTAAGTGGTCAAAGCCATGTTAATGAGAGTATGATCACGGGAGAGGCAAGGCCGATTGCAAAAAGACCTGGTGACAAGGTAATTTTCATTCTACTTGGTGAATAAATGTCAAATGCTGTTTACAATACATTTATTCTTGGGCTTATTGCACAGGTTATTGGTGGAACAATGAATGAGAATGGGTGCATACTGGTCAAAGCTACTCATGTTGGATCAGAGACAGCGCTTTCCCAGATTGTTCAGCTTGTAGAAGCTGCTCAGCTTGCAAGAGCGCCTGTTCAGAAACTAGCAGATCAGATTGCAAAGTTCTTTGTTCCAATAGTATGTCTTTTTATTGTGTCAAGATAATTCTTTGCAACCATTTATTTTGCATGAATCTTTCCCCCCATAAGCATCCTCACGTTTCGTTGGTGATAAAGATGAGGGGTCTTGCTATGCCCTCTTCCTTTTGTTTTTTATGTCCTTGTATTTTAAAATGGTTTGACAGTCATATTTGGTCAATGCATTTCCATTCTGATATGTATATTAGTCTCTTCCAGACTATTTATATCCAGCTTTCATTTCATGCTTCTACTCTTCTCATATGTGTAGTTGCTATGTCACAGTTGCATCTAGTATGCATCTAATACAGGCAGGGAGTAGCAGATAAGCTTTTTCTAGCTGCTTGTAGTAGAAAAAACATATAGTTTTGAACATGTTGCTGAATAACTGAAAGTAAAAAGTGGTTTTACCAATTTCGAGTCACTGTCTTAAACGAATGAATTTTGTCAATATTGATCTTAGAATCAGTCCTTTTCTCTAGCTACAGCAGTTACAATACTAAGGATCTTACTCTGTGACTAGGTCCTAAGAAGATGTTTCTTATCAGGAGTTAAGAAACTTTAATAATCACTGACATGCAGGTAGTTCTGTTAGCATTCATTACATGGCTTGGATGGTTTATTGCTGGAGAAATTGGATTATACCCCAGAACCTGGATACCAAAAGCAATGGATGCATTTGAGCTTGCTTTGCAGTTTGGCATCTCTGTGTTGGTTGTAGCCTGTCCATGTGCTCTTGGACTTGCGACACCCACAGCAGTGATGGTTGCCACTGGCAAAGGTGCTTCTCAAGGTGTGCTAATCAAGGGAGGAGATGCACTTGAAAAGGCTCACAAGGTATGCTATCATCCCCTGTTTTTGTGCTAATAGGAAGTTGCACTAGCTTCTGACTAGAGCCTTGGCAACTGCTGCACATAAATCCATAGGAAATGCATCAGCCTTTATAGTTGATTCTATTATTTTCATTTTGTTCCCTGATAGCTCTTTATCAGTTCATTGCTTGCCATTGAAAAATTCATTATGGTGAAGCTTTGATATTGTAGAATGTCAATATCCCGATCTTCCTTGCAGTGGTGTACAAATTTGGGCATAGGTTTCTCTTGGAAAGTTTATTTAAGAAAATCTATAAAGTCTACTTATAGAGGAAATTTTTTTCATCGGAGTATAGATTACATAGAGCAGCTGGTAGGTCATGGATTTTGCTGAATACTTATGCTGGGACCAAACTGTCGTGCTAGCTTTTCTCATCTTAATTTCTAAATATCTAAATAACTCTCTCTTTCCTTGAACATTTGTTGGCATTTTCACCACTACTGAAGCACAAAAAGCACTTCCCAGTTTGTCCTTGCGGTTACAGTTTTCTCATCTTTCATGCTTAACCATTTCTTGTAGATCAAAGTAGTTGTCTTCGACAAGACAGGGACATTGACCACTGGAAAGCCAGTGGTTGTTAGTGCTGTTATCTTTGCCTCTTATTCAATGGAAGAGTTCTGTGACTTGGCTACTGCTGCTGAGGTTGGTGTTTCTCTGCATTAATTTTCTCTTCTTTCCAAAAGATGCTCAAATGATGTTGATAACTTTTAAAGTAACAAAGAGGATGCAAATGGGGTTGAAAAATGAAATCTCTCTTAAAAGTAGAAAAGAGATTGACTTAGAAAATGTAACATAGTTCCTATATTACCTCTGTCCCTCGTTCCCTCCCTGCATCTCTTTGTACACAAATGCACCCCATAATTTTCCTTCATTTTATGGGAGCTGGGGGCTTGGGCTTCAACGATAGAGAAGTAGTAGGATTTGCCCGCTTTTGCAAATACTTTGAAGAGATCATGTGACTAGGAGTTACTTCATCTTTTACATTTTTACGGTATAAGAATTTTCATTTTTCCCTTTCCATTATTAATACTGCTTGGTAGTTAATAATATTTTGTTTCTATTTTTTATTCTTTTTCATTCGTGATATAGTTTGGTCATTTACAAGGTTTCATTTATATCACTTATAACTTATCGTTATTGATGCCTTTTGGCTACTAGAAATTCCTTTTCTTTTCCTGGAAATGCGTTCAAGAGACATGTTCTTTATGATAATGATGAGAGGAGTTATAACCTTTGCACGACATATTGCAAAAGACATGGTTGGTACATCATACTTTAACTATTCAAAGGAATATAACTCTCTTTAAATGCAATACTATTATTTTATATGAATGTGGAAAGACCATCGATATTTATATAAAACTATAATATATAATATACAATACGGGAAAATTTTAAGGGTGCCTTGTGGGCACTTAAAATGGTCATTTAAAAAAAAAAAGAACTTTTATATATTTACATGCTCTTGCTTTTTCGTAAAGTATATATTTAGCTTTGGAAAGATGGATTTTTTCTTTTTAAAGTAAATCATTAGTTTTGTGAATATGAATACATGTGAATATGCTTCAAACTAAAATCTATTCATACTATGGGATTTTAACTGATTGATAATGTAATGAAGCTAAACTTAAAGAAAAAGGTAGTGGTATTAATTTACCATATATTAAATAAATGGCATGCAGTAATGAATCGTGCAATATTCACATAATTGGTGCTCTGTTTTCTATACCATTCGAATGAAATTATGGATGATTTGTAACCCTTTTCAGGCAAACAGTGAGCACCCTATTGCAAAAGCTGTCATAGAGCATGCGAAAAAGCTGCGCCAGGGGTTTGATACAAATGGTGACCGTGTCAGAGAGGCTAAAGATTTTGAGGTGCACCCAGGAGCTGGAGTGAGTGTAACAGTTGGTGAGAAGAAAGTTCTTGTGGGGAACAGAAAACTTATGCGAGCTTTTGATGTGGCATTTAGTCAAGCGGTAGAGCACTACATCTCAGACAACGAACAGCTGGCTCGGACATGTGTACTTGTTGCCATTGATGGAAAGATTGCTGGAGGTTTTGCTGTTACTGATCCAGTGAAACCAGAAGCAGGGTGTGTTGTATCTTATCTCTATTCAATGGGCATCTCAAGCATCATGGTGACAGGTGATAACTGGGCCGCTGCGACTGCTATATCCAAGGAAGTTGGAATTCAGAAAGTTTTTGCAGAGACTGATCCTCGGGGAAAGGCTGATATAATTAAAGATTTGCAGGTATTAATTACTTTGATAGCCTCTCTGAAGTGATTTTTCTGTTTAGAGAACTAAGTATAACATTCCCCTGTTTATGTGGAAATGTGCAAATATACTCGGTCAGAAAATTCCTAAAGTCTCAAGATAGGTAGGACAGGCCAAAAGTTAGGAACTAATTATTGTGAAATGCAAACATTCATTGGCCTTTCGCATACCCAACAGGTTGAGGCTTCTCAACCATTTTTGAAAGAGACAGCTTTCTTTTATGCTCTTGATGCAATGTTCAAGTCTGAATGTCATATATGCATCTAAGGAATCAAACATTCTGAACTTTTCATTATTTGGCAATACAACTTCGCACTCTATTTGTGGAGTTAGAAACGCAAAGTTTTGCAGTGTTCTGGAGCAGAGATGTTAAGCCTCTAAACAGGGGTGCCAATTCTATTTCAAAATGGTGAGGATGAATCACAACAATTCTCAAGAGTCTTTTACTTTTTCTTTGACCAATGGAAGTAAAAGGTGTTGATTTCAGCTAGATTTTCTGGTGGTCACGTGTTTCGGAGTGCTGTTTTTCTTGAGAGAGGATTGGCATCAATCAAAAGATCATTGCATCTCAATTACCATGGGTGGTCCTTTTTGTGGTTTATGCCAATACTTCTCTCTCTCTCTTTCCCACATTTGACCTTTAAAGGATTATCTTTCTCTTGATTATCTGTCACTCTGTGACTCGGTGGAAGTTGGGTTGTACCTATGGTATTTGGTGATCTAGCATAGAAATTGCCAAGATGTAGTTCAATTAGTTGGTGGCAATTTATTTGGCAAGCCTAATCTCATTGATCCTTTTTATTTAAATACAATGCAGATGAAAGGGATAACAGTGGCAATGGTGGGAGATGGGATTAATGATTCTCCAGCATTGGTAGCAGCAGATGTTGGGATGGCAATTGGTGCAGGCACCGACGTTGCTATAGAAGCTGCTGATATTGTTCTGATAAAGAGCAACTTGGAAGATGTTGTTACAGCTATACATCTGTCCCGGAAGACCATTTCAAGGATTCGACTTAACTATGTGTGGGCTCTTGGCTATAACATTCTTGGCATGCCAATTGCTGCTGGCATCATCTACCCATTCACTGGAGTCCGTATACCGCCATGGTTGGCTGGAGCTTGCATGGCCGCTTCATCCGTCAGTGTGGTCTGTTCTTCTTTGTTGCTACAGTTATATGAGAAGCCTTTACATGTCCATGAGTCTCAGGGGAAGAGCAATTCATCATCCTATTAGCATAGTGACGTTTTTCTGTTTTGTGGAATCTGTATATTGCTTGCTATTTATCATTATAGGAGTGCCTTGCTTCATCAACTTCTCGAAATGACTGATCTGATCCGTCGCAATATCTTAAAAGTTGTGTTTTTGCATCTTTTTCTTCTTTCCAAGTAACAAGAGATAACCTTTGCTGGTAAAGCATTCCAAGAGGATAATCTAAAATATATACGGAATATTATAATGATAAAAATCATAAAGACAGAAATAAAAATTAAAATGACCTGCTGATGATGGAAATTTACTATTGCCTCTATCGATCAGGGCCAACCGTATAGATTTATTGGTGGTGGTGAATCAATATTGTTGCCCCAGATAAAGAAAGGATCTATGGTTTAATCACTTAAAAACAGTTATATGATACGATCACTTTGGAATATAGTAGATAATCTTGAATTACAGTGAGCATGGATTATTAAGAGTAAAAATAAAACTATAGTGTTTTGATTTTTATTTTTGGAAGCTATGAACAACTTTTTTTTTTTTTTATTATTAATGGGCTTTATTTATTATAACTTGAAATAATTTATTGTAAGTTGAAGGTAATTGTATTATATAGTCATTTTTGAATAGTTACTTTTGAATAATTGTATTATCTTTAGGTTTCGATTGGTAAAGATTGGAAGGGATTTGGGCTTTGTGTTACTGAATGAGCTTGTAAAATAAGAACTAGTGAAGGGTACTATAGAATTGTCTGGCATAATCATTTTAATATTTAAGTTGGTAGTATGAAGAGAGAGGTAACAAGTATGCTAGAGAGTATAGTGAAGTTTATAAGTATGTAAAGTGTTAAGTGGATTATTGTTGGGTAATAGTTCAATTTTTATAAATGAGTGGAGGAGACAATTAGAAAGCTGTTAGTGGGTGGAGGACAAGTCCACAAGTTATGGGTACAAGAGAAGTAGCCATGAATTGTAGGAGGTGGTTACTAATAAGGTCTTTAAGCCTTGTCCTTATCTTTTAGTTGTTAGAGCTTGTAATGTATGGGCAGGCTATTTAATGAACTTGGGTTAAGGCCGGTCATGAGTGTAAAGAGGTCGAGTCTAGAGAAGCACAGCTTATGTCACAAGCCTAATCAGATTGACACATGCTTGAGAGGTCTAGGTTCGGGTTTGAGTTCGGGTTTGGATCCAAGTCTAAAAGGTCTTATAAACACTTGCCCCTACCTTCCCCATACCTCGTGCAGTCTCATTGCCGTTGTGGAGGCAATAAGAAGGGAAAGATGGGCTTCTTAAGTGTGTGGTCAACTAGGTTCTAAGGTGCTCATGTTGGCTAGGTACGATGGCAGAAATGTTGGAATGATGCCTAAATAGAGGAGATGGTCAATGAGGAGGCCTAAGGAAATAATGTATAAAGTTGAAAAATAGTGAGGCAAACCGAGGAGAACACATTAAGGTAGAGTTGAATGCTCAAGTGTCGACTTGAATAAGTGATCCAAGGTAGACACCCTTTAAGTTAAGGTGAGGATCCAATAAGTTAGGCGCTTCAGGTAATAAGTATGCAGAAGCGTTCGATGATTTAGGTAGGCAGTATCGAGCAGGTGATGGTAAAGCTGAATAGGTCTATCAATGCCAAGCAAGGGTTAAATAGGGAACGTGTTAAGTGGAAGTATCTAAGTTGGATGACTCAAGGGTTGAACTAGATTGATCAAACTGAACAATTTGTCATTTAAGCCAAGTTCGGGTGATTAAGCATCGAGGTGAAGTGTGACTAGTTCGACTCGTTAGGGTAAAGAGGAGTATTGAACAATTGGAGTTTCGCTTGGTTAGGGCAGAATAGTTCAAGGAGATAACAATTGAGCTAGGATGAATTGATATGTTTATGCTAAGGTATAGTGTTACTGAAGGGCTGTGGTAGATGTAGAAGTTGAAGTGACTTTGGTGAAGCTTCTCAGGGAAGTTAGACTTTTCAAATTCTTACTTCATTATGCGCTTTCATGGTATGGTTAACATGACAAGATAGGTGTCATGTCTCTACAGACTCATGTGCAGTTGTAGACGTTTTGCCTTTTAATCGTGACCATTTGATCAAGGCAAGGACAAGTGTTAGTATCATAACACATTAAGGGATTTACATTTGAATAGATACATATAACCGCCAATTTGCTTTCCTTAGCATTCAGCATATAAATACCCTTGACCTTTTATAGATTACTCTTTCGCAATTACTCTTTCGCAATTCCCCTTATTACGTTTATTTGCTGCCTACGATATCAGCAGTTACTTCACTTTCTCCTTCAATTTCTTTCTTCTTCATCACCAAAACTCTCACTTTCTCTTCTTTTCGTCATGAAAATGTTAAACTCGAGCCCTAATTTTGGTGATTGTACATCTTCGAACTTCGAGGCTACGAGGAGTGCATATCCCCCTTCGAGAACGGATGAAGAAGCTTCGTCTTAATTAGCACAACTAAATAGGGAGACAAGAAAGGCAATGGAGGAGATGAACAGAGTAGAGCTTATTAAAGCTATTCCTAAGGACACCTATTCGTACAACATATTACTAGATGCTGTACATTTGTTTACTAAGCCAAAGATAAACATAGGGTTGAGTAGGTGGATTAGTAAGAGCAAATTATCCTCAATAAACCGAGTCTTAACCACCTTTATGGTCAAATTGATGCTAAGCTGGGTAGTGCAGTTGCTACGAAGGGAGGAGAGGGTGCCTTTGCTATAGGGAAGCGCTTTGCGGTGTTTGAAAAATGTTTGAAGTTTAGAATGCCCCTCCCCTTTAACGAGTTTGATAAGGAACTTTTTGATTACCACCAGTGTTGTTTGGTACAAATCCCTCCCAATAGGTAAAAGAATTTGAATGGGTGGACATACCTTTAAAATTACACAGGGAGAAAGCTGTTCAAGGGCTTGTACTCATCTATAAAGGGCTAGCAGGATGAGTTATTGGTAATGGAGTTGCCCAAAGAGGCCAACTTGTGGATACAGTGGACTTCACTGGTCTAGACTGGTGGTGCAAAGAGGCTTGACCCTAATGACTTTGAGGCTAGAAGGGAAATTGATGCCTTCATGGCCTTAAGGAATGATGAGGAGATTAATGCCAAGCAAACAGTAGGGAGGTACTTCAAGTTCCTAACCTACGAGCTCTTCCCCAGCTTGCATAAAGTTGTGGTGAAGAAGTAGTTAGAAGGTACAGGTTCATCTTAGCCATAAGCCACCTCTTTCGTTGTGTCAGCATCACTTGGAATTATGCTTTGTTCAAAATATTTATGAGGAATGAGAGGGTTCTTGTTGCCCGTGCTGGTCACAATAGAGTATTGTAAGTAAGTGCGATACATTCACCTTGTACTGATTTTGTTTATTTGTTTTCTTATAGGTAAGATGTTCGCCTAAGTGGCTAAGCTACTACATCCTTTTGGGTTAGAGTCGTTGAGGAGACATAAGGCTAAAGCTATGCCAGCTAAGAAGGCCGTCCACCCTAAGAGCAAGGTTGTGGGGCCTATGTTAAGGGGGGGTAAGAACAACAGGGTGGAATCACTAATTCTTCTTTAGGGGATTCCTCTCAGTGGGAGCTTCCGGGGAGCTTGTGATTGCCAAAACTCTGAGCATGGTCTCCCTTGCAATTGAAATTTTCCTTATGTTTGAGCTTGTTCTAGTAAGGGATAAGGTTGCTATTGACGATCCGAAGCTGTTGATACTTCCCTTACCCTCTTGGGATAAAGGAAAGAGGCTTGAAACTAGCACCATCAAGGGTTTGGTAGGTCAAAAGAAGAGACTCCCTGAGGAAGGGAGGAGGGAGGCATTGGCCTTGAAGAAGAGCAAGCTGCTGGTGCCACTTGGAAAACCATTATTTAAGTAGCTCCCATCCAGCTATCCCAATCTCTCTATGGACCAGATGGATGGGGCCTAAGTTAATGCCTTAGAGAAGCATTGGAGATAGAATCTATTCCAAACTCCTATAAGGGGGTTCCATACGAGTTCAAGAATACTTGCCTCTATGAAAGGGACACCGAGTTGACCGCCAGGCAGTATAAGGGGAAGATCCATAGGCCCCAATGGGGGATCCGAAGTGGTGACATAATGCTACATCACTAGGCTCTCAGCTTAGAAGTCTCGTTAGGGGTTTTTTACCCCCACAGATTGGGGCATCTTAGAGATGATATCGGTACGCACATTCGATGACCCCCTTAAATTGTCAGGCTACCTCAATTCCTTAAACTATTACGTACAACTTTGTCACCTTAAGTCATGTTCTTTTGTCGTGCTTCCCTAAATCTTCTTTTCTCTGCTGATGCTATCATTCTTATTGTGTAGTACCATAGCCAGGTGTTATTATGGATCAATCGCTATAAGGAGTTGTTGGAAGAGGTAAAGGATCTCCAATCGAAAGTGATTACTGCATAGGAAGATTTAGAGGGGGTGGAGTCTTATTGTAAGTGAATACATAAGAAATTTCGTAAGGCTCATTGACGCCTGTGTTGTTGCTACATACAGAATGCCACTCTGGAGGCTACACTGTAGAAGGAGAGGGAAGAGAGGCAGGAGGTTGAGGATAATTACAAGGAGGTCGAGCTGCTGAAAGCTCAGTTAAAGGAGGAGTAAAAGTCTAAGGCTGAACTCTCTAAGAAACTGGAAGAGGAGAGAAAGGCTAAGGTAGAGCTCAACCAGCATAACCTCGAGCTAAATGCATTGATCTCCAAGCTGTAGATTGAGCTGGTGATGAAGGTGGCTGAATACAAATCTATTAAAGGCACTTCATTGGAGTTGGTCGGTTGAAAGGTTGAGTTGGAGTAAAAGATTAAGGAGCTTCTCAAAGAGGCTAAGGGTATGAAAGAGCTCATCACCAATCTAAAAAGTGGCAAGGTCCTTAATGAAGCTACCGAGGATAAGGCTGTGAAGAACTTCTTTAAGTCATAGCGGTAGGCTTAGGAGTGCTAAGATATCATCGTTAAGTGGGGTCAGGAGATTCATTAGAGTATGCTGAAGCATCATCCCAACCTCGATTTAGACTTTCTAGATTGGTTGGATGAGCTCACATATAGGGAGGAGAGGGTAGCTAAAGTGAGGGAAAAGACGGTTGCTTTACCAACTAAAGCTACTTAAGGTACCCCTCCTGTTGCTAGGGTTGCTTAAGAAGCTCCTCCATCCTCTTCCACTACTGAGGTTCAACAGGGGGCGATCTCCATAAGCATTTTAGAGACCGAATAGAGTTAGGGTAACCTTACTACTGATCAAAGCTAGTAAACCCTTCCTCTTCCTTTTTCAGCTCTAGTCCAGTTGACTTAGGACCTAGCAACTCGAACGGATTGGTCCCTTGAGTAGATAGGTGCGTTAGACTTCTCAAACTTACCGGAGTTAGCTAATTCGAAGCGATAACTACTGTTTTCTTTTTTCTATTTTCCCGTGTACTTGCGTTCCTTTTGATATGTTGGGTTAGTATGTCGATCCTGAATATGTGTAACTATGGTTTGATTAATGAAGAATTTTTTGTCTTGATTTTTTCTGCTTCTTAGTGCTTTTGTCATACTGATATGTATTTTATCTCTTAAGGTTTATTTGCTTAGGCTTGATTGTAGTTTGCTTTCCCTTGTTGAGGTTATTTAAGGGGTGTCAAGTCAGTGGAGTTTCGACCTACTAAGATGGTAGGGGTTCTGTAGTTATGTACGAAGTGTTTTCCTTTACTAAGGTTACTTACCCTAGTATAGGAGTTCCTCAATTGTGTAAGGGGTGTTTCTTCTTGCTGAGGTTACCTAAGGAGGGTAAGGTAGGTGGCATATTGACCTACTCAGGTATAAGAGTTCCTTAGTTGTGGAAAAGGTGTTTTCCTTTACTGAGGTTACTCAAGGAGGGTTAGGGCGATGGCGTTCCAACTTGCCTATGTTTGGGAGTTCTTCAGTTGTGCAATTGGTGTTTCCCCTTGTTGAGATTATCCTATGGGGGGTTAAGTCAATGATATTTTGACTTGCCCAAGTATGGGTTCGCTTACCCTTAGGGGGCTGGGGCTTAGTACACTAGTAAGAGCGAGAGATAAAGAAAATTGGAAATACACATCATTCATGAGGAATAGAACTTTCATCGATTGTGAAAAAAATTATAAGGAGTCTATACATTAATCAAAATATGGCATAAGGTTATCGGTGTTCTAAGTGCATAAGATAAGCATGCCATCCATTTCTCCAATTTTTATGCTCTATTCCCCAAGCTCTCTCTTGCCTTAACCGAGTCTTCTTAGTTGGGGGCTAACTTACCCTATCCTTTACGTAAGCCCATGGCTTCTAGCTTCCAATAAATCGGGTCACTAACCTTGAACTCTTTAGGTTTGACCTTCTTATCATAGAATTTGGTTGCTTGGTATTGATAAGCAATTACCTGAGTTGTGGTAAGGCTTTTGATTTCTTCTATAATGTCGATACTGGCTTAAAGTAGAGACTCATTCAGGATATCATTGAAACTTTGAGTTCAGATGTTAGGATGCTCTAGTTCGATGGGGAGGACTGCCTCTAATTTGAATTGTTACGCCTCGAAGTCGCAGAGTCACAACAGTCCCGCCGTATAAACTATTCTATAATAGTAATTGGTCTTAGAGTGCCTATCATAGATAAAATTTATACAAGGCGTCAACGACTCTTTGTTTTGAAGTAAATAGTTCAATTAAGAATTTAGCTAAAGTTACACTACGTATTAAAACTTTAAGTCAATATATCTAATTATATTTACATTACCGTAGAATTCCCAAGTGATTCTATATCCTATCATAATAGCTAGTTAGTTTACATATTATACATCGGTTTTTCATCTTAAAGATTTTAACAAGACCTTAAATAAAAGCTTGATTATAGACGAGTTGATCCTCACTTCTCTAAAGCTTTAAAAGAGAACTAACCTTTGTATAGTTGTAATGTAGCATAATTAATCAAAAGTTAGGAGCTACAAAAGGATCTATATGAGTATGAGTAACTACAGCTCAGTAAGTTAAATTGAAAACTTATGAATGTATACAAGCACAAGTAAGATTATCAAGTAATTATTTTCATGCAATATAATAAGCAAGTGTCATCACACAATGTAGTTTGGTCCATTGCAAAATCAAAGTAATTTCACCCGCTCTAATCTAGGTTGAGGAGTTTTCATCTTATGTAATAGCTTACAACTAAACCTAAGTTTATGTAATGGAGACATTGCTTCTCTTAAGACTATCCTTCGAACCAATGCCCTCATCCTTACCGCGACCTCCTCTCTTGTTACTTGGTTCGACTAAGGATGAGGAAAAGACCAAATTGCTATCTAACGTTATCTTTTTCAAAGGTGTTGGTGTTTGGTTGGAGAATCTTAATGATCCTTTAAAGGGTTGCAATGCATGACAATTTAGGGTGTTTAGAAAATTTCACATCAATCCAGCCATAATAGTCCTCAATCATAACATAAATTCCAGCACGAAGTTAGATACGCAAACACATGTATAAAACTACTTACAATCACAATCATACACAAGCCTAAGTCTCCGAGCACTCAAAAATAGTACTCTAAATATAGTGAAGTAATAAACCCAACTTACTTGGAATTCTCGGTCGCTCAATCACTTAATTGCAGGTTGGTTCATCTTTGGGTATCCTATAATACAAATACGTCTTTTTAGTACTTATACTTTGATGATACATATTCTAAGTTATAATTTAATTCACTTCTCCATATATAGTTATTATTTATTAATGATTCATTCTATATTAGCTCAGGGTTTAGTTTCTGAATTAGATTTCAGTTTTGGTTATAAATTGTTTTTAACTACGAGGAATCCTAAATACGCTTCAATCCTAATATGAAATTAATCACATTAAGCTCGAGTATTTTAATATCATACTGGGTCTTAATTTAGTATTCTAATTCTATTTGGGGTACTAAATTTACTTCTAATGTGAGAAAATTTTATATTTTTTATCCAATTACCTAAAATTAATTTTTTGTACCAGATTTATTGGTACTGATATTATTATTATATTATCCAATATAACCAATTATTTCATATTTATTAAAATCTCAATTTCACATATTACTAGATTTCCTACAATTACCACATAATTGCCATATTAATTACAATTAACACTCCAAATGTTAGGATTAGATTTCTATATCAGAGAGTAATGTCCTTAAACATATAATTACCTTCTAAGTTAGTAATTAATCATTTAATCACTTCATTAATCTAAAATTACCCTTTTTTCTCATCATTTTAGGGCTAAAAAATTACTTAAAATTTTTGAAAATTAATTTTAGATAGATGGCTTTATAACATTGTTCTATATCACTTAAATATTCTACAGAAAAAAATTGAGCTCCAAACTACACTTCTAAGCCTATTTATTTCTAATTCTAAATATGTTTGGTTTTATCTAATTTCTTAAAAAATTTATATTTACAGACGTGATTAAACTTAATCACCATTTTTTTCCTAAATCTACATACAATAAAACATCAGAATAATAAATTTCAAATTTTTTTGGGCATAATAAACAATTTTAAGGAATTTTGCAAAATCGGAGGAGATGTGAGACTCACCTGGTTCGCGAGATTTTTGGCCTCCAACATCGATTCAGGTGTGTCGGTTGGTCCAGGGGGTGGGTTTGGAGTGGGGTGGTGGTGGTGTGTCGGCTCGGCCTACTTTCCCTATCTACATAGATTTGGGATAAATTTTTTAAAATCTTAATTTTCCCTCTCAATTTCGGTTCTCTCAATTTTTTTTAGCTCTCAACTGACCAAATGAGCTCTGAAATTTTTTTTGTTATTTATAGGGTCATGTAGGATTTGTTGTGTATTAATTAAGATAAGACAAGACCCATATCTCTTTTATTTTGCTTTTTTATGTGATTGTTTTTTATTTGTTAATATTTGTTTCTTACTCCCTAACCTGCCACGACCACTTTCTGAATTGCTCTCCACCTTTCTGATTTTTTTTTTTATTTTTCATTGATTTTTTTATAAGTTTTTTTAATTATTTAGTAATTTTCGGGTAATTTAGATAATTTCACGTATTTTTACCTACACATAAATACATATGGAGTACAAGTAAATACTCCTAAATATTATTTAGGTCATTCTATGATTTTTAGTATACATATAATCTATCTCTAGTGATTTATTAGTTATCGAAATGTATTTTAGGTACTTTCGATAAATAACAAGTAGTACACTTAAAATTTGAGAATTTTATATTCTCTTATTTTATTACTTATTTTTTTAAATTCAAACTTACAGGGTCACTTTTACTAATTTTTTACCTTTAGTTTATAATTTAGGTTTGATCGCATCCTTAATCAATCAACCTAAACTTTGTGTACTAAATTCGATCCTATGACTGCTTAACTTATTTTTAGGGCTTACACGAACGCCAAGTGAAATGAGGTTTCACTTCTAGAGGTGTGGTGGGTGGTCATGTAACTCTACAAGATATTGGGTAGCTTGTTTGCCCAAGCACCCTAAGCTTGGTCCACTTTCTTCTTTAAGCTTTCAAGGATAATCTAATTAGTAGCTTCAACTTAACCATTTGATTTTAGGTGGGTGATGGACATAAAGTGAGGTGTGGTGTAGTACTAAGCGTAAAATTCTTTGAACTTGCGGTTGTTAAACTGTTGTCTGTTGTCTATGATGAGGGAGTAGGGGACCCCAAATTTAGAGAGGATATTGTTTTAAATAAGCAACTCAATACTCTTCTCGATAATCTTTGCCACGGCTTCGACCTTGACCTACTTGGTAAAATAGTCAACAGGTATAATAATGTACTATTGACCTCCCGAGGCCTTGGGGAAGGTACTGAGAATTTTGATGCCCTACTGTGTGAATGTCTAAGGGTTGATTAGGGATTAGAGATTGGTGCTGGGGGTGTGATTGATCTGCGTATACTTCTGACACTGGGGGTACTTCTATGCTACTACCTTGGTATCCTACCTCATAGTAGGCTAGTAGTATCCAAGTCGAAAGGGCTTGCGAGTAGATGTGTTTGCTGTACGCTCTAGTGTACAGCTCTTCCATGACGCGTAGCCCTTCATTTGCTTGGAGCCATATGAGCAGGGGAAGACTAACTCCCCTATAGTACAAGATGTTGTCGATTAGCATGTAGTTTGCGTTGTAGTACCTTAGCTTCTTTACCTCTCTCTTATCCTTCGGGAGCATGCCTTATTCTAAGTAACTTCGGATGGGGTCCATTTAGTTCGACTTTGACGGTATTACAATGAGTTCTAGGACCTCAGCTAAGCTTAGAGTTATGCTCCTTTCTGGTAAGTACTTAATAAAAATTTCTTGTCCTTCACCTTGAGCTTTTGTATCCCCATGGAGGCGAGCATGGACAGCTAGTGTGCTGTTGAGTTTTCGATTTGAGGGATCTTTGTAATGTTCTAAGAGGGAAACTTAGCAAGGAGACTCCTCACTTTCTCGAAGTATCTTGATATGGTGTTGTCCATTGCTTTGTATTTACTTTGGACTTGTTGGTTGATGAGCATTGAGTTCAAGAAAACTTGTAAATGCTTAATGCTCCTTGGCCAGCTTGAGATTGACTATGAGTGCCCCATTTTTTGATTCATTTTTGCTAGTGTTGAACCTAAACTTAAGGGCATAATAGATAGTGATCTTATATAGTTTGGTAAGTACTAAGCCTGCACCTCCACCTGTTGAGGTGGATGATCCATCAATACGGAGAATTCACACTAGTTTATCATCCCTTAGTAGTGTTCCTCCTCTCTTGTATATTTTACCATGAAGTTGAATAGGATTTGTGCCTTGTAGGCGATCCATGGTTGATATTGGATTCCATACATGCTTAGCTCCATCGCATACTTCACCATTTGTCTAGACGCATTAGGCTTTTATAGTAGTATACATAGTGGCTAATTTATGAGCACTATAATTTGGTGCGTCTAGAAATAAGGCTTGACCTAACTTGCCGAGATGACGATGGCTAAGATAACATTTTCTACCCTAGTGTACTTGACCTTAGGCCCCTAGAGAATATGAGTGACATAATATACGGGCCTGTGCTCTCTCCCTTTAGCTTTAACTAGTAAAAAGGAGAGTGCTTAGTAGCTGATGGCTAAGTACAAAAGTAATTCCTCTCTTGGAACATGCTTGGAGAGGACGAGAGGGTATGTAGGAAGTCTTTACTTTTCAAGACAAATCTCGAAGGACTCACTTAGAGAATATTAACTCAAAGCCCTATTCAAAATGGGAATTCCTATCCTGATCTCCGTGTTTCCCTTTTTTGTTGACTTGACTGCCAGGCCTTTATGTGCGCTAGACCTGCTAAAAAGCTATGCTATGACAGAATATCCGAGCAGACAATCCCAAGACTATCTAAGCCAAACTCCCGAACTGACAATAAAAGATCAACCCTAACCCTAGCTGACTACTCTATAGCGAGACTAACTGGGCCTCGACTTGATCTAGATCAGGTCGACCCTGATTGCAAACTCTTTTCTCTTATCTACTTTGTAAGATATTTCTAACACCTAGCTACCGAGTGACATGTGTCTTCTGACACGACATTCTAGAAGGATTTTTTACTTTTCGTACTGAATATTTTTTGTCACTTTTACCCTTTTGGTATGTATTGCATAACCTAATTGTAAGAATACCCTTTTTTCTTTTCATACATATAAAGTAATTGTAGCGGATGGGTATATAAACCTCCATTTAATTGTATGCAGACATCAATCCTTAATATTAGAATTTATTCTAGTTTCCTTAAGTAACCCTAGTGTTTTCATTACCCTTCAACTCTTATCTATTCTCTTTAGTAAGAAGTAGTGGCAAATGACCCTTCAGTTCGGATCGATGAATCATATCCGGTGGATTATAGGGCAAGTAAGATCGATTGGTGTATCATATACAATTGATAGCCGCCCGGAATTTGCTAGCTTTTCTTCTGTTTCTTCTCGGTTCGCTTTGTTGTGGTGCCTTTCTGTATGTCCAACTCTAGAGATGCATCAAATTTGCTTAGCACGGCTACCATGCCGATGAGCTTCTGTACATTTCTGAACGAGGAAGGGGGCTTCATATCCTTGATGGCCTTAATCGTCTCGGGATTAAGCTTGATTCCTCTTTAGGTGACCAAGAAGCCTGGGAATTTGCCGGAGCCGACCCTAAATACGCATTTATGGGAATTCAACTTCTTGTCAAAATTTCTTATCTAGTTAAAGGCTTCCTCAGGTCTTTGACTTAATCATTGGGCAATTTGCTTTTGGTTACCATGTCATCAATGTACACCTCTATGTTTCTCCTAAGTTAGGGTTTGAATGACTTGGTCACCGTACGTTGATATGTTGCCCCGATGTTTTTAAGGTCGAAAGGCATGATGGTATAGCAATGGGTGTCTAAGTTGGTGATGAAAGAGGTATAGACTTGGTCCTTTAAGTCCATCTTAATTTGATTGTAGCCCAAGAAAGTATCCATAAAGCTGAGCAGTGCGTATCTTGATGTAAAGTTAACTAATTGGTTGATCTTAGGGAAATGGAAGCAGTTTTTTGGGCAGGCTTTGTTGAGGTTAGTGTAATCGATGCACATATGTCACTTCTTAGACTTTTTCTTAACCACCACTACATTAGCTAGGCAGGTCAGATACTTCTCCTCTCTGATGAAGCTGGCCTTAAGTCGCTTCTACACCTCTTCCTCAATAGTGGCCTACCTTTCAAGTGCAAAATACTTCTTCTTTTACTTAATAAGCTGCGCGTTAGAGTTGATATTGAAGCTTTGGGTTACCAGGTTGGGGAAGATTCCAGACATGTCTAGCACCGACCAGGCAAACCTATTTGAAGTGGCCTATAAGAGGGCAACTATCTCCTCTTTCACCTTAAGATAAGTCTCAATAAAAACCTTAGTGGTCTGATTAGGAGAGGCACCAATTTGCACCTCTTCTGTTGTTTCACCTAGCTTGCCTCTCTTAGCCGGCTTCTCTTGTACGTTGGTCTCTAGAGTGAAGACACCATCCGCTCTAGTGGCCCTTACATAAAGATCTTAAGAGAGCCTTTGGTTGCACTTGTAGATTCCTACCCTAATGGGGGTCGGAAACTTGATCTTTAGATGGAAGGATAAGGTAATGACTTCGAAGGAATTTAAGCTTGGTCATCCTAAAAGAGCATTGTAAGGGAATGAGCGGTCGATTGTGACGAACTCCACTAGTCGTTGAGTGACATTGTTGTCATCACTAAGCCCCATATTGAGAGTGATAATATCCTTAGCTCGAACAACTCCCCCATTGAAATCGATGAGATTATGGTGGTAGGGCTTCATCTTAACTGGCAATTTGCTCCCTATCCTTTCGTATGTATGCATGAAGAGGATGTTAGTAGAGATGCCAGTGTTTACTATAATCTTAAGGACCTTAAAGTTTGCAATTCGTGCCCAATTACAAGGGCATCTTGATGAGGGTTGTCTTTCCCCTCCAGGTCCTTGTTGGAGAATGAGATTACAGTATCAATCTTCTGCCTCTTCTCCTTGATAGCTAACATCTCGGACAGGGCGTTAGCTAAGCTACTAGTGCTTAGCCGACTCCTTAAGTGTGCCCCCCCCCCCCCCAATGATTATGTTGATGACGCTATTTAGGGCCAATCATTGAGGGATCAGTCATTACGAAGATCTTCATTCTATTCTGCTTGGGTACCCTCGATTTGCTTCCTTCAAGGTGCCTTATCATCATCATCATCGGAATGGTTGTTATTCCTACATTGGGCTATATACTCATTGAAGTGAACCCACTAATTAGCATACTTAATCACGTTCTTTGGCTAGAAGCATTCTTTTGCGGTGTAACAATGGTCTTTATGGAACTGGTAGTACTCGTTCGAGTTTCGTTAATTAGGGTTTCTTCTCATCTTGGGGGCTTCTATAGTAAGCCCCTATTCTGCACTTCGGTGAAGACTTGAGTGATAGGTCAATTCAAGGGCATGTGGTGTGATAGATGGGAGTGAGAAGTGGGTTCTGCTTTGCTCAGCGCTTCTTGTTGCTAAAGCCTTCCCGCTTAGCTCTACTCGGTGCCTTACTGTCGAGGCGTTCTTTAAAGGATGATTTTTCATTATCCTTCTTTTTACCCAACCTCTCTTGGACATCGTCGCTTTTGGTGCGGATGTTGTCTTCTTGGCCCATGTACTTTTAGGCCTTATTCCAAAATTTGACCAAGGTCTTCGGCTTACTCTTCGCAAGTGAATAGAAAAAGTCCTCAGAGGGCTTAATGTCGAGTTACGCCGCATATACTACTATGCCTTCACCTAGTTGAGGGATCTTAACTACAACATTGTTGAACTGGGCTACATACTCTTACAGAGTCTCTCTTTTGCTACCTTATCAGGTACAATGATGGAATGTCCTTAAACAAAGGCTTTTTAACCCTGAAGTGGAGATTGAAACTGCGAGCTAGCTCATCAAAGGAGCCAGTAGAAATCTTGGGTATGTGGTTAAACCACATCTGAGCTACCTTCCTTAGAGTACCTAGGAAAGTTTTGCACATGATCGCATCCCCATAGCCATTAAGGATCACGAGGATGCAGAAGTAGAGGAGGTGATTACTGGTGCCATCGTATTGGTCAAGTGTAGGAAGCTTGCTATTCGGAGGAAAAAACTTTATCTTGGACACCCTCGGTGAAGGGGGTTTTGTTGCCAGCGACCAGCCTGCCATCATCAGTAGCTTTGCTCCCCTATTGTTTAGAGAGCCTTCTTATAATCATACGGAGCTCATTGAGGTCGGCATTGTTTGCTAAATGACCTTGGTACGCTGTAGAGTATGTTGGTACTCCATGGGAGTAAGCTACCTACTCATTGCCAACAAAGGCATGGTCGCGAGTGGCTACAAAACGCATCTGTTGTTCCTACATTGAGGGATTTGGTAGTTGATCCCTACCATTTTGCTACTGTTGCTGTTAATTGTCATGCCTAGTACGGGCATTTGAAGCTTTAGACGGGTGGGTCTACTTGCTACACCTCTTGATGTCCTCAAGGCAAGCTTGGAGCAACCTATTTTATGCTGTGAATTCCTCAAGCATTCGCTCTATATAGTCCAAACATCGTTTAAGTGTCTCCCTAGCTAGGGGTTGGTTGTTCGGGGGTCGATTGTTCACTAATAGGTTATTTTTAAGGTTGTTAATACGAAACATGCTAGTAATCGAGGTTGGCGTTTAGATGAGTGTTTAGTGTGTATTCAGGTAGGGGATTAGATTTGTTTCCTAAAGATAGTTCCAAATGTCATTTTTAAGTCTTGATCAGTAGAGACTGGAAGTGATTTGGGCTTTATGCTACTGAATGAGCCTATTAAATAAGAACTAGTTAGGGGAACTAAAGGCTTATTTAGCATGGTCACTTTGATACTTAAGTTAGTATTGTGAAGAGGGAGGTAGCAAGTATGCTAGAGAATATAGTGAAGCTCAAGTGTGCAAAATGTTTAGTAGTTTACTGTTAGGTGACATTTTGATATTTATAGAGGAATGGAGCTAGCGGTTAGAAAGCCGTTAGTAGGTGGAGGATTCATCCACAAGTCATGGGTAGTGGAGACGTGTAGGTCGACGTAGCCCTAAATTGTAGCAAGTGGTTGTTGACTAGGTCTTCAAGTCTTATCTTTATCTTTCAGCCGTGGGAGCCTCTAATGTATGAGTAGGCTATCCAATGGCCTTGGGTTGAGGACAGCTACAAGGGTAGGGAGGTTGAGTCTTGAGAAGCACGACTTAGGTCATGAGCCTAATTAGGTTGGCATAAGCTTAAGAGGTCTAGGTCCAAATGACCCTATCAATACTTCTACTATATAATTTCTTTATAGAAGAAAGGGGGGGGGGGGGAGGTGGGAGGGGTGGTGGTGGAGTGGTGGGGAAGAAAAAGTGATTACAATCAATCATATTGAAGGTAGTAGGTTGATTCTTTCCAATCAAGAGTAGATGGCACTATTAATTAATGACCTTGACTTGAAAGGAAATATATTAAAAGTAAAAACCATTTGTTAATTTAAAGGTGGTTACAACCATTCGTTTTGTCTTGTCTTGTGTCATCTTCTCCTAATGAGACATTGATTGATTAGATGTTAGAATGCTTTTCTTTATAACCATTTTATTGAGACAACTCTTTATGAAATGACCTTCTGGTTTCCTCTGTTCTCGTTATTACCATCATGAGTGTTAGCTAAAAAGTTCTTCTATGGTTTACAATAGGCTTCTCGAGCATAGTTCCATTGCTTTAGCAAGTATTTTGTTACACATAGATTTTTTGCTAAAGTAAAGTTGACATGTGCATGTTCATTTTCACTAAGGAACTAACATTCTGGTTTTTTTTTTTTTTTTTTTATATTGATGACATTATATTCATTGGTAGCAGTACTTCACTCCTCGATCACTACATCTTGGTTTTCTCTCATCTGTTTACTATGAAAGAAATTGGTCCTTTGTATTTCTTTTTAGCATTTGTGTCACTTACACTATTTAAGGTATTTGCTTATATCAATATCAATTTATCCATGTTCTCCCTAAATGCTATCACATGTATTTATCTAGACCTATCAAAACCTTCTTGTTGCTTAGGAGTCATCTCAGCTTTCATGGTTCTTTACTGCAAAACCCTGTTACCTATCGTGAAATCATTAGTGCACTATATTATCTTTCTACTACATGACCGAATATCAACTTTGTGATGAATTAGTTGAGTTAAGATATTTACAAACCCACCACAAAGCACATGCATAAAAAAACATGTTCTTTTCTCTCTATGGGGCACACCAACAATAGGTCATCCCATCATTTGCATATCCTATATTTCTTTGATTACTTTTGCGATGCGAATTGGTCGGATGTCTAGACACCTTTTCTCCATGACAAGTTATGCCATTTTACCTTTATCATAACCTCATCTCTTGGAGAACATTTCTTAGAGATCTAATGAGCAGTCACTATATCTTGAAGTTTAACTAAGGCTAAATCTAAACTCATGCCTACGCAATTGTAGAATCTACTTGGATCTATCATCTTGCTCATGAACTTATAATCCTTGTTTAGTACACCATAATTCAAAGTTATGATGACTTAAGAGGCGGTCTATCCATTAGCGAATCCTATTCAACACGAGTGTATGAAGTTTGTAGATGTAGACTATCATTTTATTCAAGAAACGGCTGCCACTGGTCATGTTTTGACTTGTTACATTCCTTCATGTCATTAGTGTGCCAAGTTTGTCAACATTCTCACCAAGAATCTATCTACATCATACTTTCTAGGTCATTACTATAATTTTACATGGACTTTTGAAATTGAGAGGGTGTATTATTATATATATATATTTATATACTTGTATGCTTTCCTACCAGAGGGTTACTTCGGTTTTTTTATTTTGACACTAGAGTGAGATTAGATTTGTAGTATATTATGAATAGACTCTTCAACTTTTCATCTTACCTTAATAATAAAGCCCTTTATCCCTACAACATAAACTTCACATTTATAAAACATTTTGAGAGATTTACATAGGTCAGACATATTGAATTGGTTTTATATAAGTAGACTTTACATTTATTCTTCGAAACAATCGTATTATAAATGGAAGCCTCAAATACAAAGAAAGCCTCAATCTAAACTCTAATTGCAAAACTTTGTAAGCACATAAGCTAAAAAGTGAAGTTTAATGAATCATTGGAGCTTAACTTATTTATAGCTGTAAAGTTTAAACTTACTACAATCCTATAGTTTATTATTTGAACTTTTGATGGCTCTTTTGAGGATCTGAATTTGTACAAGTAACATTTTACAACGATGATACTACAGTTCTTGAAGAAGACAATACAAAATGTTATCTTACAATTTCTGTCTCAAAGGAAGAACTATATAGTTGCCCTTATCTTCAAAAGTGCTCCAAGTTCAAAATAATTCTATTTTTGTTTGATAGTTTTGTAAATTTTTCTCTTGTTCTTTAACTACTGTAGTTTACATACGAGAGATACACCATAGATAAGCTGTGAAACCTTACCCTTTAGAATTTATCCCACCAAAAAATAGTAGATTTTTGAAAATTGGAGCTACAAACTACCTTGATTATGGCATGTTAAAATACCTTTAGACAAGCATAGTGTAAAATCTCAGTTCCATGATATCCTATAGAACAATTTAATTTAATTTAATTTTTTTTAAGTGTTGTTATTTTATAATAAAAAAATTCCCTATATTGTTTGTACTTGAATATTACAGCCGTTCATGCAAAATATTGGAATTATTAGTCTAGTGCAGCCTAAATATAAGAAAGTACGATAAAAATATAAATCAATTATAAGTGCAGTAATCAATGTATCTGACCATTTGATCGTCCATCTTGGATAATTATAGTTTAAAATTAGGTTTTGTTAATTAGATTTAATTTTATAATTCCTTGATTTTTTATTATATATATTTTTAAATTTTTATTTCATTTTAAGATCTACAACATTTGCTTATGATGCCTATATCTTGTACGAAACCCAAGGAATAGATGATATATGGTATGGGAGATTCCATGGTCATTTGTGCCCGAGCCTAATGATTAGGTAATGAAAGTTTCAATTTCAACCGATGGATGCTACGTTTAATTTGTTATGCCAAACTTTAATAGATATGACCACTGTTGTTCGATACAGATGATATATGTCCGATTTCTCTCTGATCCTTATAAACTGTAATGGCTAGTAGGGACTAGGGAGTCACATACTGCAACGGTTATTCGATATAATGGTATTACATTTGCTAATTTTTAACAAAAATTCTCATAAAAAATAATCTTTTTTTTCAAAGGATAATATCACATTTATTTAGATAAATTGCAAAGAAATGCCTTTATTTTTATCTTTACTTTTTATCTCGTGTGCATATAATCTTTTTTTCTTTTAAGTGAATGGAAGATCTTTTATTTTTATAAAATTATACGATCCAACTTTTTTTTTCTTTTTTTTTTTTATGTTAATATGTGTAAACATGGATCCCAATTCCCAAGGGTGTTTAGACACCCTTTTAGCCCCATGTTTCTTCCTTTAATTAACAAAAACATAAACAACATGTTTGGTAAGGAGGAATAGCTCTATTCCCTTCTCATTTCTTTAGTTGCCCACTATTCCCCTGTTTAGTTTTAATGAAGTTCCACTTATTTGGAATTCTTAGAAAAGCTACAATGCCTAAATTACAGAATCCAGATTACCAAGTGGTGCCAAAAAATTCGTATTCCATAATCTCAAGTTTTTTAATGTCCATATCTGCCTTCCACCAAAATAAGAAATTACGACAACTACCATTCACTGTGGATTAGACTTCGACGATCATTCCTTGTCGTTCTTTGCAACCTTCTCTCCCATTCTGTGGTTTTGGGTCTCTAAATCGGTGATTGTACTCATCGCTGTGGTGTTTGTTCTGAAAAAGTTACCCTAAACAACAGACAGATTTGAAGTTGCAGGCTAGATCTGAAGCGAATCTCCAATCGCGTTGAAGGATCAAGGAATGAAAAAGTAAGCAATCTTATCAAATCAAGCTCCTTCTCTGTTTTTTTCCTTTCTTACATAAAGGTCCTCATTTTGCACCATTTACATCCTATTAGGCTGTTTACCAAGCTACATCCACACTTGTAAAATGTTTTTCAGTAATGCAGTTCCTGTTGTGTGGAAATTATACGTTTTTTGTTATTTCTTTTCATATGAGATGCATGGGTTGTTTGTTAATAATCGTGCAGAGCAATTCTAAAGCATTTCCCCCATTGTCCATGTTTTGTATAGACATTATGATGCGTTAGTGTGCTGTTTTTTTTTTTTTTTTTCCTTCTTCTGGTTTCTATATGCCTTTTATTAGCAAGTCCTTAATGAGATTGTTTATTTTTCTTCCTTTTGTTGTCATGTCTTACTTTCCTTTCCCCCAACTACAAGATAAATGTTGTTTAACTTTCACTAACATTAAGTAATAGAAAAAGAAAAAGAACTCTTCTTATTTGGGTTTACTTATAAACCAGAAAGGAATTCTATAGATCTTACCGTTTCCATTGATCAAGAGCTTTTAATAGGGGGTTTTCATAAAACGCCTGTGAAAATAATATCAAAAGGACAAACCACATTACAACAATCTCGCATGTGCAATCCTCCTTCTAGTAGGGACCACTAATGAATATTCAAAACCTGCGGGAAGCATCCGACAAGGATTGACATGCGAAAATGAAAATAAAAAAGAAGAAGATGAAGCTGCTAGAATTAGATCAAAAGCTTTTAAGTTAAAAAAATTTATAACTGACTATTCATTTTGGGTTCAAATTTTGTGCAGATTTGAGTGTCCCCTTCCATGTGGGGTGTTTTAGAGGGCCTCTTGATCTAGCTTATAATGTGGTGGCCTATGAATTAAATAAACACACAAATGAATGTCAATAAAACTAATTTGAGGATAGGTTTAAGATTATTTACAACCATAGAGTAAGCTTCCAAGTGGTTTACAACCTTTTTCTTATCTTTCACCCACCTGGCCCAATAGGAGCCTATCTTTGCCACAATGTCCTCTCGAACATAGGTAGTAAACGTGACAGTATAATACAATCCTCTTGTACCGTGTTCAAGTGCACGTTTCTAAGAGTTTGTTTTAGGAAATTTATCTTTTTTTATGGAAATATTTTTTTATAGCACTTATGTGGTGAAGAATTTTTTAATTTAATCATATTAGTTGGAGGGCCTTTTTGTTTTTTAAAATTATCATCTAATATCACACTCATTTTATAGACCAAAATTATTGCATGTTTTTTCGAGCTCTTAAGTAATGACTAAAGTTCCATTGAGGTGAGTAATTATAATTTCAATGCGAAACTTGTTACTAGGTGTGTGAAATTAGGCCATTTAATTTTGGAATGTTAATGTCCGTGCATTTGGTTGTTCTTTTCCCTTATAATGGATCGGCATGACTTCTTTTCCTTGGACTCTTGTGTTTTAATAAAGGAATATTGTATGGGGTTTAGTAAATGATGGTTTTGTTGACCATTGTTCTTACTTGTTTGCTATAATAGGGTCTTGAATTTTGGATTTGATAACTGAAAAAAAACTGGTATCAATATGATATTGCTTGTTTGGTTTGGTAGGCTATCAACATAAGGAATGGATCATTATGGTTCTTTTTCCTTGTAAACCTTTGTTTTAATTAAGGAAAGGTAAGTAAGGTATGATTGGTGAACCATTGTTCTTGCTTAATTAGTGTGGTTGGCTCTTGATATACTGAAATGATTGCCAAAAAAAAAAAAAAAATTGGTATTAATTTGCTTTTCTTGAATTATTTTGCTTTTACAAATTAAATTTATCATCCATCATAAAAAAAGCATAGCTTTTAGCGGAGAATGTTGTGTGCTATATTGATACTATGAATTAGATATTTATTTGTGATATTAAGTGATATATTATGTTATTGTTTCAATAAATAGAAGACTAGATGCTTTATTAGGTTTGTTATTACCAAGCATACGTTTTGCGTTGCTGGAATGCATGTTTGATTACATGAGGATTTCAATGAAAATAATATAATTGATTCCTTAGCGAGTTTATATGGATTTTGCTTGGCAAATGGATAAGTATTACAAATTAAGTCAACTTCAGTCACTCTAAACGTTTTCAAATTTATCCTATGTCACGACTTGAGGGGGCTAGTCGTGGCAGTCGCCGTATACCGTACAAAGGATTGCGGATTGAATTCCCTTACAATCGACGACCCTTTTATACGATACACAAGGCTACAGCTACTACTAATTACCAAGAGTGTGGAAGCTTAAGCAATATCATTTCATAATAAATAATAAAATTATAAAAACATAATACATTATCGATTTGTATAAAAGTTTACAAGTATGAAGACTGAAACATGTCTTCAGTTCAACTAGTATAACATTTACATATCAAATCTATAAACTATCAGAAGTACTTTCCGATCTCATCCAGCTCCCACACCGACCTTGTGTAGAAATTAACCTCAGGCATAAAACGGCCCGACTTCATAAAAAGCTTGGCCTGTGAAAAAAGACTATAAGGGTATAAGCTAACTAGCTTAGTGAGATAATTTCCCTTAACCACACAGCAATTAAGGCATATAATAGTTAGGTTCAACCAAATGAATGCATGGCAAACAGTATGCTAAACAAATACATGTAGGTGACCAGGTACCGCATGTAACTCAGATTTAATACCCTCCGAAGTTAGGGTTGGAGATTCATCGGTACAGTCAGATCCGGGTATCATATTAGAACTTATTTCATAACGAAACTCCGCGTTTCGTATTTCAAATGTATCCATTACCAGCTTTATCAAAACGAGTTCTATATATGATTGTGAGTAGGTTCACGCAGCCCTCATTCACCCCTAAACGAAGGCTTCTGGACTCGACCCATAGTCAAGCGGTTGACGCCTCCATAGTCAAGCGGTTGACGCCTCCAACGTCTAGTCATCCCGTAGGTCAAGGTAAGGTCATATCGCATGTGTACACCATACGAAATCAATAACACTCAATAATCAACCTACGTATGGCCTCTCGCTACCTCCATGTAATATGACTGCCCGGAATTAATTATGCAGTGCATGATTTATGCATGATCCAAGTTAACTTCTGGTCGAATAAAATTTAGTCTTATTTATCCAGTGATCTTTCCAAGCCACAAACAATCAATCTAGTGAATCTACTATGCAACAGACATTATATTATTGCAATTTAAGGTAAATTCACCATCAACAACAATTATCATGCACAAGCATAACCCAACCCCATACACATTCATTTATAATTCATAATTTATATTCACTAACTACAAGTACATACAAGTATGGAATCATTATGAAACACTTACTCAGTCATGGCTAACTTAGGAGTTGTAGTAGTCTGGTGGCAGCTCAGGGTTGATATTGAAATCACCTGAAAATAACGAAAATTTTGTAAGGTATGGAATTTAAAGCTAACTAGTGCTAGAATTTGTAAGGTCTACTTCACTGAGTTGCGTGAAATTGCTGATTCGAGCTTTTTATCGAATCGCGTGTAACTTTTTTATTTTAGCTCGGATCGTTATGAACTTATAGTTCATTTTGATCGTTTTTGAGCGTATTTTCTCTTAACGAGGTCCGTTTTGGACATTGTGGCTCGTAGCGTAAAGTGTGATATAAAAATATCACAAAAATTATTATTTAAGTTTAAAAATTATAAAATATTGATTTTCGCTTTTTTATAACATATTTATGATTTAATAATTAATTAAATCATATACTTGTTATTTTTATTATTTTGGGTATATTTTCCTCTTTTTGAGATTTTTAACTCTATTATGATTATTATTATTTTTATTATTTTCACTATTCTCATTTTCTTACTTATTATTTTTCTTATGTACCTCACGATTATACATATATATATTCATATACTTATAATATATAATTTATAATTTATGTTATTGAAAATTCTTAAATTACGGTATTATATATATATATATATATATAGATAGATATATACACCTTACATATTTAAGGATTTAGTAACTATAGTATGTAGATACTAATATATATTCGGTATACCACTTATATATATATATATATATATACTATATATTACACATATTACATATGCATATGTATTTATTTAAAACATACTCTTATATACATATTCATATATTTATATATATTTTGTATTTATTTATATATGTCTTACATGTATACATACCTATAAATACATACATATATATTCGGCATATATATATATATATACTTATATAGTATTTATCATAAACTATGTATACCATACATTACATATATAATATGCCATTTATTATAATACTTATACTCTATATTATATATATATATATATGTCTTATATACATACTTATAAAAATACCCCACTATATATATACTATACGACTATACATATATATATAAATAATTATAAATGAATACACACACACATATATATATAGTTACGGTACATGCATATATATATTTATACTATAGTTATGTAATGAAAAATACTAATTACTAATTATACGTATTCTAAAAAAAACAAATACATAATACATACTATATACCTATGTACATACATGTATACATACCTCACCTTATATATACACATATAATTAAATTTAAGTATTCATGTACATAGACATATAATAGTAAGGTTATATGTAAAAATACCATAAAAAAATACCATACACATACTATATTTATACATATGTATACTATATAATATATATCTATACTACTAAACCAAATTACTTACCTATTAATTTTGTTTTTATTTTTCTTCTTCTTTTCCTTCCTCTTTTCTTCTTCTTTTTCTTCCTTCTTTCTTTTTCTTTCTCTCCTTCACGGTTTGCTCTCTAAGTTTCGGTGTAGAATTTTTTTTTTCTTTTTCTATATTTATATTTTTCTCTTGCTCATGTGATTGATAACTTAATATTTGAGCTAAGTTAGATTTTGCATTAATGTATATAAAACAAAAATAATCATTTGTAATTTTTTCTTTTTATTTAACATCAACACATGCCAATTTGTTTTGCTCACGTGGGTTGCACTTGCTATTTTAATTTTTGATTGTCTACGTTTTGTGCAGGATAGAAACATGAAAGTGGAAATGGAGGAAGAAAAAGAGATAAATTAGAAATAGAAGAGAAGGAACATGAAAATTATTAACAAATATATGTAATTTTTCGAATCATATAAATTATAATGATTTTCCTCGTAAATTAATTTTCAAATTTTTATGAAATTTTATCAATTTAATTGGTACCCGTTACAATTATAATTTTTACACGTTATTGTGGCAATTTCGTTACAATTTCGTGCGAATAGGCGATTTAGTCAAAAATTACATTCAACTATAATTTTATCGCTATTGTGTAATATTTAACTATTTTATAGGTTTATGTTTATATTTTTAGGGTTTCGAGCATTTTCGGATTCAATTTTGGTTAATGGTGTTTAAAGCAGTTTTAGGGTTTTAGTATATGATTTAGGGTTTCGATCAATTCTTAAAGTTTTGTTATCGATGTTATATTTGATTTATTAAATTTCATGATCTTTTATTGTTACTAGCCTTATCGACTTGTTGTATAGTTTAGGACACTTGAACTTAAGTTTCAACTACTAATTTTCCTAGGGTTTACATCTTATCTTCTGGAAACATGTAACTTCAATGGGTTGAGTTGGATAACCGATAATATGAAAAAAGAATGCTCATATAGGGTGATTTGTTTGTTAACATAACATTGTCAAATTGGTTTAATCAAGATTTCTAATAAAATACACATAAGTCATCTATTAACTAGAAAAGATAGCTACATATAAAATTGCACCAACAAAACCATAGTTTAATTACAAAGGTCAAATGAATGTTGCATAAGTACTTAACATGAATAATCACCTTGCATGACTCTACCCTTACACCATGAAACTTAGTTAACTACTAAGCTAGGTTACATAGGCCAATGGCAGGTATCCAATCATGCATTGCATTTCTCTTTCGACCTTTGTAGATAATTGAGTTGTGAACCTATTTTTTCCTATGGGTTTTAGTGGTGGACTAATTGACTTTTCATCGGAAAGAATTATAAAGGAGAAAAAAACTTGCATGCTTTGTGCTAGCTTTGTGGCTAAAATATTGTAAGGTCGCATATCATCTCATGTTCCATTTATGTGCTCTGGCCCCCATTCGTACCTTCTACGAGTCTAATTGTACGAAATGAATTTCTACTAACACCATGAATACCTTAGGCGGCTAGTTTACAATGACAATGTCACTTGCATTGACCAACTAAGAGTAGATTGGCGTTCCTTTTTTAAATTATGCGAGCGACTAGATGGTATTGGACAATTGAAGGTTGGTAGACATTTTCTCGTTGATGAGTAAGTGGCTATGTTTGTGCATATACTTGCTCATCATGTAAAGAACAGGGCTAGAAAGCACAATTTCAAACAATCTAATGCAATTGTAAGTTAATACTTCCACTTCGTTCCTATTGCAACACTTCGATTGAGCAATCGCCTCCTTAAGAAGCCTAAACCCATCAATGACTCTTGCTTGGATATTCAGTAGAAGTTTTTCAAGGTATAACCTACTCCCCTTGAAAGCAATATAAAATATTTTGATATTTCATACATAACTTCCAAATTGTACGGTTGTAATTGTTTACTCCTTACATAGAACTATTTAAGTGCCTTGAATGGGACATACATATCCATTAGAGTGCCCATGAAGGATAAACCGAGATACAGAACTTGGAAGAACAACGTGGCGACTAACGTACTGGGTGTTTGCACGCCTAGTATGCACTTTGTATATGTATTGCTAAGTTGGGAAGGATCTTCAGTAAATAGTTAGGTTTTACAAGATGCAATAACCA
This sequence comes from Lumnitzera racemosa, assembly GCA_024138005.1. Classification (NCBI taxonomy): domain Eukaryota; kingdom Viridiplantae; phylum Streptophyta; class Magnoliopsida; order Myrtales; family Combretaceae; genus Lumnitzera; species Lumnitzera racemosa. The sequence goes on from JAMXBC010000006.1 coordinate 15,788,641, forward strand.
GGTGGAATGGCCTACAGGTTCTTCAGGGTAATCTTTCTTAGTTTATGTAAGTTTGCATCCTACTTACTCTACAACACCTCTTTGCATTCAACCTTCCTTGCATCCTTCAAATTAGTTGCTATTATCTCGTGAATGGAGGTTACTCAAATTGCGAGGGCTTCTTCGCACCATACCGAATGTTATACCTCGAATAGGAGAAGTCGTAATAGTCCCACTGTATAAACTAAATTAAGATAGAAGCTGACCTCACAACTGCTATCATATATATGGTTCACATAAGGCATACATGACTCAATCAGCTTGAAGTATTCATTTTGATACTTGTAAATGATCAAACCTGTGGTATAGCTCTATAAAATACCTATTCTGTATAACCTATTTTCTCATAATACAACAATATTTATATAAACATTTTACATCTAGAGTTATAATTTATAATTTGAGCTTACCAAAAGAAATAGGTTTAAAGTCTATTTACAATAAGATAGGAAACAAGTGAGCGTCCTAAGGTATTCCCAATTAGTTTCCTCAAAAATCAAAAGAAAAGTGAAAAACTTAGATTTAGTAGATTATTCTTTTCATTGCTTTCCTAGCCAATGGCACACTAACATGGGGGTGATAGTATCTGAATATCTTAACCTGTACTAGTCACCCGCAAAATAGAGTATATGGAGATGTAAGCACAACTAGTTTAACAAGTGGGATGGAGTTAGACAAGTACTATACAATCACAAACAAGGTTATTAATTATGGTGAAATGCAATGCAATTAATCACTTGCAACATTGCACAATGTTATCCGGTTTATTGTGAGGTTAGAGAATTTACATCCGTTTCAACTCGAATTAAAGAATTTTATCGAGACTCAAATTAGACTAAACTTGGGCTTGTGCAATAGAGAATACCCTCCTTTCATGACCACCTTTGAACTACGACCCTCACCCTTGCCACGACCTTCTCACTTGTCATTTAGTTTGACTAAGGATGGGGAAAGAACTATTTCAACTATTCTCATCGAAGGGAGTCGTAATTTGGTTTGACACTCCTAATAGTTCCTTTAACGGGTGCTATGCATGTCCAGCTTCATTAGTGGTTAAATTACTATTAGTTTCATTTAGGGGAGATCAAATAATTTTACACAATACAAAAACGATATAATCACGCAGAACAGCACGCTAAGGAGTTTAACTCTTATCACAACAGAATACTAATCATATGTATGGTATGCGCACAAACAATTAGTTATAATCATAAACAAAGTACTCTTAAGCTTTCGAATACTTTAATACTGTATCTCAACAAGTAGTAAAGTTACGATTCCAACTTACCTGTTCAAATGCTCATTGCGGAAGATTCATGTATTCAACATTCTGTTCACTAAGAGACCCCATATATATACAAAATCTAAATTTAATTTTTGTAAGAATTATGAAATCGTTAAGGTTCTATCTATCTGTATTTTGCTAAACGGTTATATATGTAAATATATATTTATATATCTAAAGTATATTATTATTTCCTTATATAATAGAATATAATTTTATTATATAAGTTAAGATAAGTTATTAAATATCGATAATATATGTAGTTATATTATTACATATAATATATTGTTTCAATCGTATTGAAATATACTTTTAAATACTTAAACCACATTTCAATTATGGTAAGGTTATCTTAGTATGTAAATTCTCATAATATTATGAAGACATATGTTATATTACTTAGGATTTTTCGATTTTAGTAAAAGTAATATCATTAAGTTTGTACATGCCGAATGATACATATTACAAGTTTTATTTCAAAAGATTACTTCTAAAAGGGTAGTTCAGATTTTTAATATACTTATACATATCTAAATGAATATTATGGTATTATATGTATTTTATATAATTAAATTATATTTTATATAATTTGTTAATATAGCTCAATAATATAAATATTATCTAACCTTAATATATATATATATATATATATATAACATACCTCGATCATAAAACTATTATTAAATATATTAAAATGTCAATTTTTATCAGATAATGATAGTTTAATTACTAAAAATGAGCCTCGATTAGTATTTTAAGTCATTTTACTACATGAATTCATAATAAATAGCTTGAGTAATCAAATAATTCCTTGAAAATTTTTATAGACTCCTAAAATATAAATAATTCAATCATAATTTGGTTTCATGCTATCGATTTATCACTTATATATTAGAAATTATAATTTTACCCCTAAATTGCATTTAATTACCCAAATATTATTATTTTTATAAAAAAATATTTTCAATATATCCTAATATCATTATAAATCGCTAAAAGTCAGTATATATTATTTTCATTAATTAATTTCATAAAAACCTATTTATTTCACATTTTACCCTAATTCTAGCTATTTTTAGGGCTAAAAATTACATTAAATATTAAAAAAAAATTAAAAATATAACTACATGGCAATCAAATATATATCATGTGTATTCTACAAAAAAAATTTGAGTTAGAAATTATATTATTTAGTATATTTATTTTAAAAGTCAAAATTTGGATGAATAGTGGCTTTTTCAGGCAAATACATTAAATGTTCTAAATTTTGAAAAAATAAAAATATCACATGAAAGCATATCTAAAATAACAAAAATATAATTTTTTCCAAAATTTTGTAGGTGGATGAAATAATTTTTAGAATTTAATGAAAAATAGGACAAAAGTTTGACTTACCTATTCATTGGACCTTCGGCGACTATGGGGTAGTGGGTGGTTGTCGAACAGCCAAGGCACGGGTGGTTTTGTTAGGTGGTGAACTAGTGCAACAGTAAATTCAAGTTTGTCCTGGGAACTAACCTATCTCGGTTCTTACTCTGTTTTTTTTTTATGTAATTTTTAAAAATTATTTATAGTTTTCCAAAATTTTTCCTCTCTCTATATCCTAGGTTTCAATTTGCTGAACTAATACCATTCTTATGTAATTTGCTATTTATAGGGGTGGATTTGCCGCATAGAGATTTTCTTTTATTTTTTTTTCCCTTTTACGAAGTATAAGGTGTCTAATTTACGATAACCACCTTTTGATTCATCACAACATCTTCACATGAGAATGCTACAACAATTTCCTAGATTGTCCAGAATTTTCTCCACAATTGAATGTATTTTAGGCTAGTTTTTGGTTTAATTATTAGTATTATATATTATGCTATCTATATTTGTTAATATACGTGTATATATCCTATATATGTATCACACATAATGTATACTCGTACACATATAATTATATTTTTAACATATCTTTTATTTTTGGGAAGTATTTTCTATTTATTTTTATGAGTTTAGTTCATATTATATATAATTATATATTTTCGGGATTAATTTATAAGTATAATTATTAGTTATACCGGGTATACTCATAAAAATATGTGTATACTTATATAGTATATCATGTTATATGATTTCCTTTTATAGCCTAATTAACTTATCTTTAAGTCATCATCGTATTTTAAGCTCGGTTTTAGGTGTTTTGATCATTTTTACTCTATATTAAATAACGACACTTTTAAGGGTAAAATTAAGATTTTGGATCATTATTTTTAAAATCTAACTTTACTAGGTTATTTTGACTAACTTTTCTATCTTAGTCACAAAGTTGGAATTCAATCAGATAAATTCCCTCAAAGGCCATAAATTTAAGTTCAGTTGCCTTAAATGCAATTTCAGAGGCTCACACCTGGGTCAGTGATATCACTTCAACGAATGGTACGATAATAACCAACTAAGAACCCTGGAGGAATTGTTTAACCTAAGGTATGCTTTTGCTTGTAATGTAGTAGAGAGGTCTTTTAGACTTCTTAAGATGTGATGGAGTATTCTAAGAATTCCATCTGTCTACCTAGTAAGGATCCACAATCGGATCATCCTCGCTTGTTGTTTACTCCATAACTTCATCCATATGGAGATGACATACGACCCCTTAGAGGGGAACGTAGATGATACAGAGGATATCAATATGGACACCGGTGATGATTTGATCATGACATTGCATAACAATGATGCATGGAATACATAGAGGATGCAACTAGCCACTGAGATGTATAATGAGTGGAGAGCTTTGAGGAATAGAAGCACTTAGTTTTCCCTTTCACCAAAATTCTTGAAAATGTTACTATTTTAGTCGTGTTCCCTTTCACCAAAGATATTGAAACAACTTCACTTATATGTATTCTTGTATGTTAGCATCAATGGGGGCATCCTCCTATTGGACTTACATGATTCGACATGTTTACTGCTTAGTTTGTATGCGATTCATCCACATTTGACCTTTTACCTTGATCTTATTTAGACACACTCAATTTAGGTTGTGTTCACTACTATATACTTTTGCTAATACATAGCTTGTAACCCTTTGTTATCTACATTTGTCCTTCTTTTTATTGTTGTCTATATTACAGGTACTAGTTAATTAAGGAAGTTTAGTCAACACAAACAGAGACTAAGGATGACAAACAATCTAAGAGAACCGTTCCTGAGGATAATGCATTGGTCACAGCTATGGTGGATCTATACAATAATAGGACACACTACGCTAACTGCGGATTTTACTATGGCTACTTAGGCAAGTTGGAGAGCAGGCTAAGTTTGAGCTTGCCTAATAGTAGGTTGAAGGCCAAGCCCAACATAGAGTCCTGAATTAAGACTTTGAAAAAAGACTAAAGTATTGTCTATGACATGATTTACAGGAAATCTATTAGTAGGTTTGGATGGGATGGCGACTAGAAAACGGTAGTGGTGGAGAAACATGTGTGGGATAGGTATATAGAGGTACGAAGTATTATATGTTCCGTTAAGTGTTTTAACCATTCTTTCGTGATTTCCTTGCCAAGATTATGCATGCCGTGAAGCTACTATGTGTATACATGAATTTGTATGTCTCGAATGAAAACAATCCAAGGTTGTTTAGTTTTCCATTGGTTAATTAGTTCTAAGCATATGTTACATGTGCGGCTTGCTAGATTCTAAGAGATTTTAGAAATGCCCCTTCTTGTGTTATTAACATCTTCCTTACCTTATTTCTTCATTTGTGTTTTATGGTATTTGGTCTATCAAGTTTAAGAACAAGCTTCATTAAGGACGTTTCACATGGTATAGATCTCGATCTTACTTCTTAACAAATTTGTGTTAATACGAATAATAAATTAAGTCAAATAGAGATCAGATAATTATTCTACAGTGTAGTTACATTTCTTTGTATAATAATTGTATCTTTTATTTAATGTCTCATGTACTTCATGTATCGTACACATTTTCTATTCTTAATGATATCAACTTAGTATTTGTGTTATCTATTTAATGTCTCATGTACAAGCAGTTTGATGATCTACGAGTTCCTTTTCTACTTCCTCTTGGTAGATGTTAACGTGTAGATGTAGTTCACAAATGTACTGATTGTTGCTAATTTTACACTTGTTATAGCTTTGCTCTTGTCAACTTCTTTTCTCGTATGGCTAACTTCTTAGGGCTTGTTGGGTTTATTTTATGTCTATATACCTATTCAAAGTAAAATATTACCTTCATGGGGTATGTCAATATTAGATTGGTTGTGGCTTAATGCTTGGTGAAGCACTTCAATCTTAATTCGTGGTGTGGGATTTTGGATGAACTTCAATCTTATAACATGGCTCATCCAAATAAAAATTACCACGACATGTTGTTCGGTGTATATATTTCATGTCAATGATTTTTGCTTGGGATGTTTAGACTCGATTGGACTTCTTCATATTTGAGTATAGTGACTTCAATTTAATATGTATACCCTTTAAGGATGTGATCACCTTATGTTCATTTTTTTTTTCAAAGCTACCTTATTGTCACTGGATTCATGAATAATAGCTTCTTGTACTTGGCTGAATTGTCTATGATATACGGGAAAGATCATGCAACGAGCTAGGATGCACAGACAACAGATGATGTAATAGAGGAGAGTAATAGGGAGTAGGCTCAAGTACTAGAGATGGAAGAAGATATTCCACCAATAGAGGAAGCCAAGGAGCTTTCCATCCGCTAAAGTGTAACGTGGCCTTCCTCAAAGAGAAAGGGCTCGATGTGTACAGACGAGGGGGTATACAAACTTATTAAAAGCTTCAAGGAAGGAATGGAAGATATGAAGGCTTCAATTCACGAGTTAGTGGACAAATTGGCAGTTAATAAAGCAACAACAAACATGGAGGAACTTTCTTTGTGATGTTGAAGGAATCACTCGGCTAGAAATGTTTAAGGCACTGCGCAGACTCCTTGAAAATCTATACAGCTTATCCTTTCTATATAACCTACTTATTGAGGATCACTTAGACTTCATCTGAATGTGCATGCTGTGCACTTTAACCTAAACATGAATTTTTTTTTTTTTTGTTTTTATGAATATGGTAGTTGACTAACCCTTTTGCGGGATGCTACTGTTCGAAGTAGTGGTAGGATCTGATGTTGGGTTTCCATTTTTTGGTGAAGTAAATATCATGTATTATAATACAATGTCAGTTATGAACTTGCGTGTAAGTCTACGTTGTCTTACGTTAATTATCTAGAGAATTCTGGAAAATGTAGATAGTTGGTGCATCTATGTTATCTAATGGGTAGGTCTTATTGATAAATTGAACTTGCAATTGTGTGTGGAGAATGCTTTTGTATAAGGTTTTACAGGAGCGCTTGAATGCCCTTATATTTATGATTAAAACGCTATTTGTTATGCCTTGCATGACTGTATCATGGAACTAGCATATGAATTCACTGTGAACATTATATAGCTACTATACTTTATGGAGTAAAATAACATGGGAAAAAAATTGGAACTGTGCTTGTGAAGCATAGGATGTATGAATGGCTTGGTTTCTCCTTGATAGGGTGATGTAACTACAACTGGCTTTAGTCCATATAATGCACCGAATAATGGTGTGAAAATTTTTGAAGTCTTTAATTGCAACCCAATCTTTCTATTTTGGCTGACATGCTTATGGTGTATTATATTTGATCGGAATTAGCCTACTGGGGCTTTGACCTACAGGTGAGCTTAAGGACTAAAAGGACTGGCAAGGAGAATCCTCTTACTTTAGCCAACTCCTACCGAAGTTAAGTACCTCTTTGCTGATCCACTCTGCATGTCAAGCCGAATGACTGCTCATTTCTCGGAGATTATGTGTTGGATAGCAAAATGTCGAGATATCTGCTAAGCCTCGCGCACTTATTTACTCATGGACCACTTGCTCAGCATCACCGTTGCCGAGAAGCCAAGAGAGAGAGACTGGACTAATCCTCAATTATCCCTGTTCGGACAAGCAATCTGATCATACTCTTTTATCTGCATCTTCCAACGGCCTCGCCAATACATCTTCGCTATGTGTACAGGACCATATGTAGATTTTATTATGATAATTATTGTTTTCTTGAATATTCATTTTTCATCATTTGTATTCTTTATACATTACTTCTTTAGGTAATACCCTTTTTGTCTTTTCCTCTTTTAGGCAAGTTACCCTAACTTATTGGGTATAAATATCCTTATACTTATAGCTGGAATTAGATTATTACCATTAATACACCGAATATTCTTCCTCTCATAAACATCGATTGTTTACTACATTTTCACTCTTATCCTAACTCTTAAGTAAGGTTCAGTAACGAATAACCTCAACAGACTAATTCGTAGGTCATCAAGTTGTGCCTTGAGTCTTTAGAAGTTTCATTGGTACATCATATTCATTGGAGCTATTTGTGAGTTTGTTTACTTTTCATTCACTTTTTTGTTCTTTTGGCATATTCTCCATCACCCCCTTTAAGACTTTAGCAAGCTTAGATCCATCCCCACGTTCGACTTTGTTTGTTCTTAGCTGTGGTTCGCATCATCTTGGTATCAGAGTGAATGTTTCGTTTGAGTTGTAGTACATTATTTTGAAGTTCTGTTTATACTCTATTTTGCTTTTGTAAAATAGAGTAAGTTACTATGTTCGTCTAATTGTTGTATTTGCTGGCTGTTGAATTTGTAGTTTACAAAAGTGTTTGTTAAAACACCTAATCGAAGAGTTTGAAAACTAAAATCTATTAGAAGAGAATGATAGAACTAAGTGTTAACGTTGGTGTTGGAGATGACAACAGTGGAGTTGTCTATTATGACTGATAATCTTAAGGTACTCCTAGGAGCACTGATGAGAGACTTAATGAGGTGGCGAACCTCTTAGTAGATTTAACCCAAGCTATATATGCGTTGACTTATTGACTTGCTGAAGTCGTACATAATACCCTATAAACTACCTGACTTGTGAGAGGTCAGAACCTAACTCGACCAATTCGAGGTGGAGGAGTAAGTAGACAGGTGAGGAGAAGGATTGATTTTTGAGATTTAGGAGAAGAGGATGAGGAAGAGTATTACGAAGAAGAAGAGCAAGCTCAAGCACCATAAGCCTCTGATCATGTGAAACTTCGGATTCTGAGCTTCAATGGGTCTAGAAGTGTGGATGAATACTTAGAGTGGGAAGAGAAGGTGGAGTATGTGTTTGACTATTACCAATGTGAGGATTAAGAGAAAGTAAGAACTGCTACTGTTGAGTTCTTCGGATATGCTATCATGTGGTGAAAGAAATTCTAGGTTATGAGAAGACGAAAATGATATAGAGAGATTAATACTTAGCTTGAGATGAAGAGAACACTCAGAAATAGATTTGTGTTGGATACTTAGTTGTAGGATACTTATTTGCAAGATATTTTTACTCAGCAAGTGGAGAGGTAGAAAAGAAGTTGAGTACCGACTAGACTACTAACTAGCCAACTCGGATAATGAAGCTACTGTGCTCAATTAAGTACCAAGCCGATCTGAAAGGTAGATGTTTGAGCCAAGTAGAAGGGTTGACCTAACAGTGACGTACCAACCCGAACTTATGAGAAAAGGTAGGGATCTGGTAGGAAGATGAGCCATATTAAGTGCTTCTAGTGCTAGAGGTTTAGACATATAGCCATTCAGTGCCCGAATTGAAAAACTATGGTCATCAAGGGAGATGTCCCGAAGTTGGAAGTTGAGAGTACTAATGAGGAACTTAAGGAGGAAAGCCTTGCCGAGAAAGAAGTTTCTCGCGATAATGAATTGATTGGGGAGGACGTATTTGCCAAGGACTCGGATCAGCTGGTCATTGTTATCTGACGCACAATGAACTTAGAACCCTTATGTGAGGAAGAGTAGAGGGAGAACTTGTTTCATACCACTTATAGGGTGAATGATCAGGTGAGTGCACTAATTGTTGATAATGAAAGTTGCACCAATGTGGTATCAACCGATCTAATCACAAGGTCAAAGTTGCCTAATATTGCACACTCGAGGCCATGCCAGTTGCATTAGTTGAGTGAGAAGGGAGCTCTACATGTTACTCGGTAAGTACTACTGTCAATTACAATTGGAAATTACTTCGACGAGATTCTCTATGATGTGCTACCCATGTGTGCCTTATACGTGTTGCTTGGCCAACTATGGCTGTTCTATAAAAGAGTTATCCATGATAGATATAGGAATACGTATGTGTTCAAGATGGATGGCTAGAAAATTACATTAAACCCAATATTGAGTGAAGTTAACAAACTGCAGGCTAAACTTGCTTGCAGATCGAAGAAGACTCTGATAATGAGTAGAGCTAAGCTCTGAGAGGCCATTAATGTTGATGAGCCAACCTTTATGTTGATCAGATGCCTATTAGAACTGAAGGAGCGAGTTAAATTACCCCTGGAAGTAGGAGTGTTGGAAGAATATGCTGATCTATTCCCAAAACAGTTACTCGAAGGGTTGCCCCCAATTCGAGTCATAGAACACTGTATTGACTTGGTGCTCGTCATCGCCCTACCGAATAAGCTAGCCTAATTGGCAAATGTACATTGATACCTGAGCCGTGAACAAGATTATGATCAAATATAGGTATCCAATCCCAAGATTAGAAGACATGCTGGATGAATTGAGTGGAGCGAAGATCTTCAGCAAAATTGATCTAAAGTCTGGCTACCATCAAATTTGCATGAGGCTGGGAGATGAGTGGAAGACTGCATTTAAAACTCCGCATGAACTCTATGAGTTGATGGTCATGCCATTTGGCTTGTCGAATGCCCCGAACACTTTCATGTGACTGATGACGCACGTGTTAAGAAATCTAATGGGGAAGTGTATTGTAGTATACTTTGACGACATCTTGTTGTATAGTGCCAATACGTTGAGTCACTATGAACATCTCCGTATCGTATTGAATGTCCTTTGTGCTAAGAGATTATTTGGCAACCTTAAGAATTGTTGTTTTTGCCAGGATGAAGTGGTATTCTTAAGCTATGTTGTAAGTAGGGGAAGCTTACAAGTGGACGACGAGAAGATCTAAGCAATCTTCGGGTAGCCGACTCCTACTACTTGTGTCGAAGTGAGAAGTTTCCATGGACTGGCCTCCTTCTATAGGAGATTCATCAGGAATTTTAGCACCTTCACTGCACCACTTACTGAGCTAACAAAAAAGAACATCGACTTTCGATGGGGAGAAAAAGAGGAGAGAAGCTTTACATAGGTGAAAGAAAGATTGACCTCTACACCTTTGCTATCTTTGCATGACTTTGAGAAAGTATTTGAACTGGAATGTAATGCGTCAGACATTAGAATAGGTGTTGTCCTAATGAAGGAAGGCTGACCAATTGATTATCACAGTGAGAAGCTTAAAGGACTTCTACTAAATTACTCTGTATATGATAAAGAACTCTTGGTACTGATCCAAGCACTGTAAGTATGACGCATTATCTACTACCGAAAGAATTTGTCATCTATACTGACTATGAGTTCCGTAGGTACCTTTGAAGTCAAACAAAGTTGTCGAAGCATCAGGCAAGATGAGTCGAATTCCTTGAAGAATTTAATTTCATAATAAAATACAAACAAGGAAAGTGTAACGTAGTTGCAAATGCTCTTTTTAGAAGACATGTACTCCTTACTGAATCGCAGACAAGATTATTTGGGTTTGCAAGCATTAAGGATCAGTATGCTGGGGATCCATACTTTGGGCTCATACTTGCTCGTTGTCGATAGGAGGACAGTAGACAAGTATCATATGGAGGATGGATACTTATTCCAAGGAAGGAAATTGTGCATGTTGACCTGTTTACTAACGAAATTATTGATCAAGGAAACCCACAGTAGAGGACTCTTCGGGCATTTTGGGAAAGCAAGGACCTATGAGCTATTGAATGGTTGTTTCTTCTGGCTGAGAATGAGGCGTAATGTACATCGAGTTGTAGAAGGCTGTGCTGTGTGTAAGAGAGCTAAATACCAAGTCAAGTAAGGGAAAACAATGCTTTTACCTGTTTCGATAAGACTACGAACTGAGTTGAATCTGGACATTGTTCTCGGATTACTACGAACTACCCGAGGCAAAGATTCTTTAATGGTAATTGTGGATAGATTTAGCAAGATGGTACACTTTGTGCCCTGCTCCAAGATTAATGATGTTTTGGCTATTGCTTCTCTTTTCTTGTAGGAAATTGTTTAGCTATATGGCATGCTAAGAAGTGTACTATCGGATAAAGATATGAAGTTCTTGAGCCATTTTTGGAGAACTTTGTAGCGATGGATGGGGACTAAACTGCTATTTAGTATCTCCTGGCACCCCCAAACAGATGGCCAAATAGAGGTAGTAAATTGTACTTTGAGATCGCTGCTTCGAGTTACAGTGGCCAAGAACTTAGCTGATTAGGATGCCTACTTACTAATGGTCAAATTCGCTTATAACCAAATAGTACATGACACCACCAAGTAGACCCCCTTTTGAGGTTGTCCATGGTTTCAATCCTGAGTTGCCCCTTGATCATAACTTTGTACCTGAATCCAAGCAAGAAGACCTTAACATGAGAGCCTGAGCACAATCTCTTCAACACATCTACAACAAAGTTACTCGATAAATAGATTAGGCTACCAGAAGAATGTGAGAGAAGGCTAAGGGTAGGGTAGCTAAACAATTCTAGCCAAGAGACTTGGTGTGGCTTCACCTCAGCAAGGAAAGGTTCTCGAGCAAGAGGAGAAACAAATTATCTGTAAGAGTTGAAGGACCTTTCAAAATCCTCTAAAAGATCAATGACAATGCCTACAGGTTGGAGCTGCTAAAAAATTATGGAGTTTCTGATACCTTCAACATTGCCAACCTCAATCCATATTAACCTGATGGAGAGCTAATCGAATGCCATTCCGATTTGATCCCAAATCTAAATCAACCTAGAGGAAATGATAGGAATTAGGCTACTAGCCTTCTAACTTACAGCCAAGCCTAAGGACTAGAGGGGCTAGTAAGGTAAATCCTTCTGCTCTAGTCGACTCCTACTGAAGTCGAGTACTTCTTTGTCTATCCATTCTGCATGCCGAGCCAAATGATTGCCCATCTCCTGAAGATTGTATGCTAAATAATAGAATGTCGAGATATTTGCTAAGCCTCGTGCGCATACTCACTCATGCCTAAGCCAACCACTTGCTCAACATTACCCTTGCTGAGAGGTTAGAGAGAGAGACCGGACTAATCCTCAGTCACTCCTGCTTGGACAAGTAATCTGATCGTACTCTTTTGTTTGTATCCTCTAACGGCCTCTACAATACATCTCTGCCATGTATAGATTTTGTTATACTAATTATTATTTTCTTGAATATTCATTTTTCACCATTTATATTCTTTGTACATTACTTCTTTGGGCAATACCCTTTTTTCTTTTCCTTTTTTAGGCAAGTTGCCATAACTTATTGGATATAAATATTTTTGTACTTATAGCCGGAATTAGATTTTTACTATTGATACACTGAATATTCTTCCTCTTGTAAACATTGATTGTTTATTTACTTTTCACTCTTATCATAACCCTTAAGTAAGGTTAGGTGACGAGTAACCTCACCAGACTAATTCATATGTTACATCAAGTTATACCACAAGTCCTCAGAAGTTTCATTCATACGTCATATCCGTTAGAGCTGTTTGTAGGTTTGCTTACTTTTCATTCACTTTTTCTTTCTTATGCACATTCTTCATTACCCCCTCCAAACTTTCTGTAAGCGTAGATCTGTCCTTGCGACTAACCTTGTCTGTTTTTGGTTACGATTTGCACCAATATTTGTACTTAAGTGAACCTCAACCGTAATTCCACAGTTAATAATAGTCTAAACCAACAACACTTTTGGGGTACTCAAGTACACATTGCATATATAGACTCAGTTATAGATCATTTGGTGTAAGTCCAAATGTTTATCTTTGCTTTTCTTTCTATGGATGTCTCTTCGACCTAAATGAATTCAATAATATTGTTAATGTATAAACAAGTAGTTTTATTTTTTTTTTCTTTACATTCCTACATAGTTGAACTTTCAACTTTTGTAATTAATAGATTGTAGGAGTTCTTCAAAAATAATTTCCCATTTGCACATTCGCTATAATAGTTGATATATAAATATATATATATGGAAATTTGTTGACGCTTTGAGTGACTTTGAAGATGGCTATGTCCCTTAGTTTAATTAACTTACGTTATCTTCTTTATATATATGTGTGAATATATTTCCCTCCATAAAATTTGTAACCTATTAGCTTATTAAATCGATGGATACGGAATAAAGAAGCATCCAATCATCTAAGAGGACTGGAGAAGAACTATAATGAGAATCATTTATAAAATTATAATTTAATTTTATCAAAAGCATCACTTATTATAGTGAGCAGTCTTATTTTGTCTAAAGAGCCCCAATCCATTAATGAATGAAGTAGCTAGGATAACCAATGTAGTCATAGGGCAACCATGCAAAGAGGACAATATGGCATTGGTATTGGTTGGTAAAGCAATAAACAAAGTTTATCTGAACTTAATATTCTACTGCAGAATGTTTTCTCATTACACGATCCACTACAGTACACACAATTACCATCCCTTATAGATAGCTGCATACGCTTCCATGTAGATATGTCAATGCTCTGTATATGCAAAAAACAGAACAATCATTTACAGATATTGCAAAATACAATCCATTAGAGTGGGTTACAGGTAAAGTAAATTGAATCCAACGAGTGTTGCCCATTTATATCATTACATAATTTCATTATGGCAAGCATTGATATGCCGTGTAAAATCTCTGTTTTCTATTGTTTGTAAAGTAAGTTATGACCATTGCAATGTGCATAAGTAAAGAGATACATAATAGTCCTCGTAAGATCTTCTGTCTCCTATTAAGCGAGGCACATAATGAGTAGAGGCCTTTTTTTGTTTCGTTTGACAAATTCAACTCCATACGTAGTTTTGTGATAACTTCCTTGTGTCTCATTTGATCTAACTCCAACTATTATTCGGACTGATGAAGGCAATGGAGGGCCTTCATTACTTCTGCATGTTCATAAAACGTGACAATGGAGGCATATTAAAATTAAAACCACAAATGATAGGAATGCACTAAACCCACATAGAATAGTTATATATGAATGCATCCTTTTGTTAAACAAATATGGTGATAGCATGTTGAAACAACTAGACATTGCAGACGCTAATCTTTGGAAGAGTATGTAACCGATGTTAGTGAATATCATAGTACTCACTCTCTTCCTATTCACATCATCATCTTACATCTTCATATTTTGCTGTAACTTGCAATCTCTGTTAATGGTGTATTAAACGAGTGCAGCAAATATCCTACATTTTGATCGACCTTTTCCACAGTAATTGACAAGTAATCTTTTAAATTACCCACAGTCTATATTATTTGAAAAAACTTGGATTTGCAATTTATCATATATGAGTTTTCCTTTATAGCATGCTTGCTTGATTTAATACGAGTATAATGGAATAAATATTCATCACAGCAAACACATTCATTAATATATAATAAAATTTATGTTTTATTATCCTTCTTTCTTCTTTATGCAATTTATGAGTCTCCTTAGTTCTATAAAGAAATTACTATTTTTGGTTTCGCAACAATCTCAATTCCGAAATTACTATATATATGTTTATTCAAATCTACTCATGAACCTTAATGGGGCAATGAGAAATTATTATTTTGATCTATTTCTTATGAATTGCTAATTATACGTATCATTAGTGCTTCTTATTTGAGGATACTTATGTAGATGTAATTTTTCTAATGTGTAGAAGGGAGCTTATAGCTTTGCTCAAATTCCACACGGATAGTTAAAAAGGAGGAAGGTTTCTAGTTTTTTAAGGGCTTGCAAATTTTTTTCTTTTTTTTTTCTTTTTTTAGATATGGGGCAATGTATAGCAGGCCTCTAAGTCCAGCTCTTGCTTCTATTTGTATTGTTGAGAATTGGATATTTGAATTACAAATATGAACCTAACCTTGATTTCACATCTTCATCTTATCCTATTTTGAAATTAAGATATACTTGATGTTGTTTAGATGGTTGAGTTAAAGCAGGGTGCTTTATGGCAAATATAGCAGTTAAGGTTTAGGAGTGATCCATGGTTACCTCTGCTTTAGTTTTAGCTAATATAGCAAGGTGGACCTCCACTAGTGTATCTCCTCACTATAGCAACTCAATGAACAATTAATGTAATGAAGAAGACGTTGATGATACAAAGAGATCCAATTAGTAGGCAGGCATGGGGATAGTAAATTGAGATTTACTCACGAAATGAAAAATGTATAGTGAAAACAACCCATAATCAAGTGGATTAGGAGACATGGTACATCTTCTATGCCTTGATATTCTCTAACCTCCAAGTCAGCATTATGTGCTGATTCTGTTCATACGTCTTCATTCAGTACATAATGACTAATCTTATAGTCCACATGACCTAAAAATTATGGGAAAGAAATTTAAAAGAAGTAAAGAACATGCCAAACTATCAAAACAAAAGATCAACATTTGCTTGAACTTAAACAATAAGATCAAAAGAAACAAGCACAAACATCAATCAAAAGGACTCACCAGCAAATAATTAACTTTCTAACAAAGGCACCTTCCTTACAACCCGTTCAATATAGTGCAATCACTCTGGGAAGGCATTAAAGAATTTGTCCATTAGGTGTGCTCAAATTTTAAGGTATGAGATAAACAGTGTCTTACTTATACAAAAATAAGATACTAACCATTTCAATCACATTATGTTATGACAATCACTATTATCAAATAATCAAAACCTTAAAGTGGAGTGGAGCAATGGGCTTCATGTGTGTGATACATATGATGAAGAAGTCACTTGTAGAACCTACCTTCGGGTAGCATTTAGACCTCTGCTCAACAAATTGAATGAGGGTCGGTTTTGCGGAGATAAAAGGGAAAGTGAGTGAAAGAGCGCACAACCTTTGCCTCAATCTGCAAGATATAAGGCGTGAAAGATGGATGAAGGAACAAGGATAAAGTGGTTAGGTAGCTTATGTTAGGGCTTTAATGCTTAAGTACTTATGATTAGAGCTCCTTGCAGGTGAAGGAAACCAAGATTCGGTGGAGGAGCATCTAAGATCTAGATTAGGTGTCAGAGGAATCGACTTTGGATGTTACTAGATTATCCGTAGTGGGGGCTTCAAACAGTGATCACTCATGAAGAAGATAGGATAGTTTTTTTCTTTCTTCTGATTTTTTTTTTCTGATTTTGGGTTTTTTTTTCCTAACTTACATTCTTTGTTTTTTTTTCCCAAGGATATTTTCGGAATTTCAACTACTATTCAATGTGTATTCCCCACTGAATTCTCATAAGTAAATGGTGTTTAATAAACACAGTAATTGACTATTGACTTTTTATTACTTATCTATTCTATTCTTTCATAATTGCAATTCTATTCCCATACTATTTTATTCCATAAACTAAATATGTTGAAAAACTCCAAAACCCTTCAAGCTTCCTCCAAATGTAGTGAAGTTAAAGAATCAAACACGTGCGTAAGCGATTTAGGGATTTGGCATGTGCATCACCAATGGTAGTCTCATTAAGCTCAATTTGCTTCTAAGAGTTGGATCAAATACCATTCTTGTCTCATTCTCCTTACTCTATATATTATTACATCTCTACTGTTGTTGGTATAGTTGTAAGAAATTATGGCTCAATTGTAACATTTCATTAAGCAGAGCCATAACATTAATTTAAGTGTCGTGACTTTTAAAATGAGATGTCTTGATGAGAAATATCACTTAATATTTTATGAAGAGGTATGGTTCTCTTCTTACCTTTTATATAAAAGTGAATACTATTACATTAAGGATCACTTTTTCCTTTTCATATTTTACAAAATCCATCATAAATTAAAAGGGTTAAGGAAGAGAAATCTTATCCTTGAAGAAATAAGGTTAGATTGAAGGGATAAAGTGTATTGCAAAAATTAAAGTGTTTTTCATATTTCCGAATTCAAGAAATAGTTATGGAAAAGGTTACATAATATTATTTGTATATAATTGTATGAAAATCATAAAGTTCAAAGGTTTAGAGATTATTAGTTAAAAATTGTTTTGTAATCATGAAAATTATTTACATGTGGTATTAGAGCAAGGTTTAAGAATACATGATTTTCCAATCATTATAACAAATAAATTTATACAGACTTTTGAAATATCCAATAGATGCAACAGACTTTAAATGAAATAAGTATGTTATGTAATGTTGTGATTGATTTTTGTCTAGAAGTACTTATAGAAATTAAACCTTAACTAGGCCTAGTGGTTAAAAAATTGCAAGTCAGTTTCCATTCTACAATTATGATTATGAGTGGTTTACAAATTGAAAGTTGAGAACAAAATTAATGAGTTCACCTTCCCTAACATGTTATGAACTCTTAATTAATTCAACATGTGATGCGTATTCAGGGTCTAGCACACGAAGGAACACCATAATATTAATGAGCCGAAAGGAAAACATGAAAGCTAGCAAAAGTCTATGCAGTTACTAATTGGATATGACTCACCAATTGATCCTACCTGGCTTACAATCCGATGGATATGACATACCGGTCCAAACTATAGGGTCACTCACCTCTACTCCTTGTTATAGGCAATAGATAAGAGTTAAGAGTAAATGAGAACACTAAGGTTACTTAAAAAGTAAACTTGTATATTCTAATGATCAAAGAGTTGTGTCTACACACAAAAAATGGGGTTTTTATACTAACCTCACTAGGATTATAAGCATACATGGAAAAGATAGAAGGGTAATTTGCAATTGGGATACATGAATGATACTAAAAGGGGAAAAAGAGAGAAAGAATATTTTATATGGAAAAGTAAAGAATCCTCTTAGAATGTTATGTTAGAAGACATGTATCACATGATGGCTAATTGCTTTGATATGTAGTACAATTTAGATGAAATGAGGAAAAAGAAGGTATGCAGTTAGAGTTGACCTGATTTGGATTAGGTCAGTCCTCAGCCAATTAGTCACTAATGAATAGTCACTTTAGATGGGGGTTGGATCCTGATTGATTTGTAAGCTTAGCTTTGAACAATTGTTGAGGCTGATATATTTGAATGTGGTCAAGATTATGGTATGGTTGTTTAGCAGGTAGGCATGCTTGCTTGGAGGGTTGGTACGTCCATTCAATAGCTCCTAAGATAATGTCGATGCATGAGAGAACTCAGTACTTAGGTCAGTAGTAAAGTGAATCTTGGAGGTTGGAATAAGAATTCTTATCTTGGATGGGACTATAAGTTATTATTTTGCTTGTGAGTCCTTGAGGGCCTTTGGGTCCATTGCGTACGATTGGTTTAGCGAGTTGATTCCTATTAGCATAAATATCCGATTCTCAAGAATATCAATACATACTTCTTAGGACAACAATAAGTTGTTATTTATAAATTTTGTGCATTCAAAATTCTTCAAATGAATTGATTAAAATAAAATAAGAAGGGAATGGTGCTTACTTAGTATTGTTACATTAATGGTCAAATAACCACTAACTTTGATCTTATTTCGTTAAGCAATTTAAAGCTTGTTTTGTACTAAATATAATATGTTATATTCAATCTTGTAACTGTTGGGCTTCGCTGTTAAAGATTTCTAATCGGCCAAACAAAGATAAAAGCATAACAAAAGTTGCATCTATTATATCATATAATTTTACTTTGCAGAGCGCTCCATTTATTGCCACACTATTCGCACGTATGTGGAGTTTCAATATTTGGTCTTAAATGTGAATCGATTGTGGAAACTATATATACTTTTCATATTATTATGTGTATATGAAATTTATGATGGATGATTCGCTAGTCACCAAAGTAGCCAAATTATTAAATTTATAATTTGTTTTTTACTTTAATGTTTTTATTTTACTCATAAATTTTATTTAAAAATGTCATAAAAGATTGTATTTGGGGTAAATTGATATGAGACATCATAAATCATCTAAAGATGATTAGTAGTTCTTATAATATATAAACATAATTGCATATAACAAGCATGCTTTATTAGATTTCTTTGTATGTCCAAAAATAAAAAATAAGTCTAGTAAATTACTTATATGCTTGTTAATTATGGTTGATTTTATATGCCTTATTATCGCCAAAAGGTGAACTTTGATATATAATTATGTCATTTTGTAAATTTCTTAAATTTGAATTATATAATTATTCAAAGCATTAATATGTACCATCTATTTTAATTATTATAGTATCTATCCATGTTTCTCTACTTTCTTATGCTTCATCTGTTCCTATATTCAATGGATTGTATTTCTCAAATTAGTACGAGTAAGTCCAATTTTACTTAAATATTTTGGATTTTGATTTATCCCTTAAAGTTGAGAAACTCACTACTATTATTGATAAAAGCAATGATGAGGAAAAAACTCTTCATAAACTTTAGGGGAGATTGAATAGATTGAGCCAAATGTTTAGAGAATGATAGTAGCAAACAACATTGAAGTTACTCTTCCTAAAACCAATAATGCTAAAGAATTCGTTAAGTTTGTAGAAAATTATCTCAAACTGTCGATAAGTCTTATTACATTGATGGATACACTGATTGATATGAAATTTCATGCGCCTCTTACTATGCAAGAGCATGTCCTTAAAACGACAAATACAATGGCAAAGCTAAGGGCTTTGGGAATAAATGTAAATGAGTTCTTTTTTATATAGTTTATATCGAACTCTTTGCCTTCCGACAATATGGTCATTTTTAAATAAATTACAATACTACAAAGGATAAGTGAAATGTTAATGAATTGATTAATATGTTGATTTAGGAGGAAACAAGATTAAAGAACCAAAAAGACTTATTTCGTCCATTTTGTAAGTCGTCTAGAAGTTGCAACGAGTTTAATGAAACGTCTAGAAAAAGTAATAATAAATGTTTACACAACCAAAATGAATCTTCTATAGTGACACATATCCACAAAAAGAAATCAACTATAACTTTTGTAAGAAATCTAGTCACTTGAAGAAAAATTGTTTGAACCATAAGGCTTGCTTTGAAAAGAAAGGTAAGCCTCATACTTTTACTTATTTTGAATTAAACTTTACATAAGTTCCTTATAATACTTGGTGGATTAATTTTAGCTTAACAACTTATATTTCCAATACAATGCAAGGATTCATACGACCCAAACTATAAAGGTAAATAAGAATTTTGTATTCATGGGAAATGAAAAAAAAAAAACCTCTATTTTAAAAAAAAAATGGATTTTAGAATGATATGTAGTTTCTGTATAAGGTATCCTAAAAGGCCCAAGGGATTTAGGTTTTACTGTCTTAATCATAAAACAAGAATTCTTGAAACTAAAAATGCCAAGTTCATAGAAAATAGTGAAACTATTAAGTATGAAGAACAACTTGACATGAGTATCAAATAAGTTAGGGTAGAATTTCTTATACGCATAACTTCTAAGTCCATTGATCCTATTGTTGTAAAGCTTCAACAAAGTGAAGAATAAGAAGTAACTAATCAGATACATCATGAAGTTGTAAACGATAGTCCTATAATAAATGAACTGCAAGAAGTAGCATTAAGGAGATCTCAAATAGAGAGGAAGTTTGTTGCTCTTAATGATTATGTGATTTATTTACAAGAGTCAAAATTTGACATAGGAATTGATAATGATCCTGTTTCATTTTCATAAGTTATGTAATGTAACGATTCTATTCAGTAGGTGGATGCCATGAAGGAAAAACTAAAATCTGCAAATCAAAATTAAGTTTAGGACCTTATTGAATTGGCTAAAGGATACAAAAAGAGTTTGTTGTAAATTGGTCTTTAAGACAAAGTGAAACTTAAATGGTAATGTCGAACGATATAAAACTAGACTTGCTGCTAGAGGTTTTACTTAAAAAGGTGGCATTAACTATAAAGAGATTTTTTCTCTAGTGTTAAAGAAAGATTCAGTTAGGATCAATTTGGCTTTAGTAGCTTATTATGATTTAGAGTTATACCAAATGGATGTTAAAACCACCTTTCTTAATAGAGATTTAGATGAAGAGGCTTATATGGACTAACTTAAAGGTTTTTTAATTAAAAGAAAGGAACATATGATATGTAAACTTAAGAAGTTAATGTATGGACTTAAACAAGCTTTCTATCAATGGTATCTTAAATTTAATAATATCATAACTTCTTTTGGTTTTAAAGAAAACACTGCTAATAAGTTATATATATATATATATATATATGTGTGTGTGTGTGTGTGTGTGTGTATGTGTGTGTGTGTGTGTGTGTGTGTGTGCGTGTGCGTGTGCGTGTGCCTGCGCCTGCGCCTGTGCCTGTGTGTGAAGATTAATGGGATCAAGTTTGTCTTCTTTGCCCTATATGTTGATAATATTATGATTGTTGCAAATGGTCTTGGTTTATTACGTAAAACTAAGAATTATCTTTCTAAGATCTTTGAGATAAAGGATATGGGGAGGGGTGACATATGTTATAAGAAATGAAATTGTAACACCTCAAGACAAAAACATTGAATAGCTAAGCCAATAAATACTAATTAGTCTATTTCAACCACTTGACCTAAAAGTTTCAAGCTTATGTTGATTAGGAATTTCTAATTATAGCCTTATAAACTAATATCATAACTTCCCATAATCCATGTGGGACACTTATCCACGGGCTCTTACAATCCTCCTCCCCTTCTGATATATGATTTGGGCCACCCACTACTTATAGGTTATCTTGGAAGCATGCAAGGAGTCACACCTTAGTAAGACTCCCCACTTTCTTCGGACCACTTCTCTAAACTGGAGCTAGACCTGGATCATTCACTTGCTGACAGGGGCTCCTCTCTGATACCATTTATAAAGCCCCAAGCCAAAAGCAATGAATAGCTAAGTCAACAAATTCTAATGCGCCCATTTTATTCACTTGGCTCAAAATTTTCAAACTTGCGTTGATTAACTATTTACAACCATAGCCTTAAAAACTAGTACCATAACTTCTCACAATCCATGTGAGATACTTAACCATAGGCTCTCAGAATATTTATAATGCTCTAGGCCAAAAGTACTGAATAGATAGGCTCATTTCAATCACTTGGCTGAAAAGTTTTAAGCTTATGTTGACTAGGTATTCACAACTATGACCTCATAAACTAGTACTATAACCTCCCACAATCTATTTATGACACTTAACTACAGGCTCTCATAGAAATATTCCATAATATATTACAAGGATCATTAGGCTTATCTCAGAAAGTATATATTTATAATGTTCTTGAAAGATTTAATATGGGCAAATGTTTACCAAAAATAGTTCTAGTTTAGAAGGAAGATAAGTTTAGTAGTATGTAATGTCCAAAACACGAGTTAGAGCAAAAGCAAATGGTAAGAATTCCTTATGCATATGTTGTTGGGAGTTTGATGTACCTTCAAACTTGTAGTAGACTCGATATTAGTTTTAGTATTGGGATGTTAGGTAGATTTCAAAGTAATCTAAGGATGGATCATTAGAAGTTAGCAAGAAAATCTTAAGATAATTGTAAGGAACGAATGACCATATGCTCACTTATAGAAGGTTTAATCAGTTAGAGATGATTGGTTATTTGGATTCAGATATTACTGAATGTGTTGATACAAGAAAGTGCACATTTAATTATATAATTCTATTAAATGGAGGAGTAATCTCATGAAAAAGTGTAAAGCAGTCTATCATTATTACATCGACTATCAAAGCAGAATTTTTGACTTACTTTGAGGCTACAGTTCATGATTTACAGTTACGAAACTTTATTTTAGGGCTTCATGTTGTCGACATTATTGGTAAGCCACTAAGAATTTATTGTAACAACTTCATGGTAGTCTTTTTTTCAAAGAAAAATAAGAATTTAAAGAGTGCTAAACATATGAAAATCAAATACTTTCTAGTTAAAGAAGAAGTTTAGAAACAAAAAATGTCAATTAAATACATTAGTAGAAAACTAATGGTTGCATATCCATTAATAAAGGGATTACTATCTAACATTTTTAAATAGCACACCTTGATTAAACAATGTTGTATTTTACTTGTAAGACACTTTTGAACTCAATTAACATGTTTTTAAAATTTCTTATATTTTACGTGGTATACATAATTGAATTAGAATTATGTTAACAAGAATCATCTATTACAAAGACATTAAAGATTAAGCCTTTATTTATCTGTTCATTAACTTATGACTAATTTAAAAATTAATTATATAGTACACGGAGGGACCATATTGTTGTAATGATGTACAACTATCATGGCTTTAATTAATTTTTAACTTAATTATAATATGATATCATAGTACAATCAAAGTAAAGAAAACTTAGAACAACTTTATCATGCATTTTATATTAGAACTTCTACGATCTTGTCGGCAAGACCATCCAGCTCATGGCCTGGTTGTTTAGATATTCATAGGAGTAAATATAATAAGATATTTAATGGTTAGATCATGGGTTGAATTTGTTCTATTAAAAAAGTGGATGGTGTTGTAATTTGTGTACAATGTGCCAAGATATTTTTTATGTATTTATGGATATAATTCATAAAAAGCAAGTATTTATTGTATTTATATAATTTTCTACTGATATATATATTTTACAATAAAATCTCGTCTCATACATAATTAGAGTATATACAGAATTATAATAAATGTATATTATCAATGAGATTCCATTACATTATATTATTTAAAAGTTGTCATTGGTTGGATAAATATCTAGAGATAACATAGATAGATATTTAGACCAATACGTTATGTAATTGAGGTCATTCTCAAAGGACTAAGAAAAATATATTTGAGTTATACAAATGGGTGCCCAAAGTTAAGTGGGTATACTGGATACGACATGCTAATAAAAGACACTACATGTTTAATGTTATTGGTCTTTCCTCTAAATGAACGAGCATAAATAATCCCTAAACTTGAGACCTTCATATATTCTATATATGGAATGTTGTACTCTAATGCCGTTAAACACAGTCTTCATTTGGATTGTAAATAATACGGTTATTGGATACGATATGAAATATAGAGAGAATAGTGATGAGTCAAGATAAAATTTATCACTCTCTTGGATTAGGGAGTCGATATCCAGGGCTATTTGGTTAAGATAATAGTAACTTGTAAGCCTATGGTTAAGGCAAGTATTATTAAGTTTATTTTATCTAGGAAACCAAGTAAAATAATTAAACGTTGATGACATGACATGCAATGATATAATTAGGATATCATTTGATAGAGAGACTTAATTACATAGTAATTAGTTCATAGTGGTTTCTCATCCACACTTTTTCTATTACGTTGGATGATCAATAACTGTTACTATACGGTTACCTTGGTTTATGTTTATACATTACCTTTGTGTATAGAAACCTAAAGCCTTACACCCTATAACACAATTAATGGGAACAAAGTTTTGACAAGAAATTTGTCAATATTTATTTTAAAGCTAAAATAAATTAATCTGAAATAATAAATTGGTAATTTATTATTTTATTATTGCCTTTTCGTGAATAAATAGATGGAATTTATTAATTCCATGTTTAATTTTTATTGAAAAGTTCATAGTAATTGAAAGGATATGGAATTTATTAATTTCATAGTCAATTCAATTGAAAAGTTCTTGGCAATTAAAAGGTTGTTTGCCATTAATTCCATGTTTAAATGTTATACAATTGAAAAGTTAAAGGAATGAAAGGTTTTTTTCATTAATTTTAGTTAATGTTTAAAAAAGAGATAAGAACAGGAAAAAGAGTCATGATGACGATTTTTTTATTTAAAGAAACATCTTAAGAAAAGATAAGAGTGAGTGATATAATTTTTGCTTCCTAGTTTTTCTAATTCTAATCCCAATTATCTAGCAATATAAAGAATTAGAATTTGTTCTCATTAACGTATGTATGGATATCGCTAAAGGGATTACGTTTGGAGTCCTTATGGTGAACACATTTTGAAATAACAAATCGGATTC
Source organism: Lumnitzera racemosa (assembly GCA_024138005.1). NCBI lineage: Eukaryota > Viridiplantae > Streptophyta > Magnoliopsida > Myrtales > Combretaceae > Lumnitzera > Lumnitzera racemosa. Next base: position 15,814,009 of record JAMXBC010000006.1, read on the forward strand.
AAATTTCAATTGAACTTCATCCTTAGGAGAAGATGGTACTTCTCATTAAGAAAATAGTAGTTTTATAATTTTATTAACATATATAATATTGCATGTCACACATAGATCCTAGGATAGGTTTTGTAGTTTTTTTTTTCCTGTTACATTCTTTCTGATCTATAAAACCTAACAATAGTATTAAAGCAACTTGTGTAACATGTAAAACATACATATGTTGGTATTGGCCTAGATTTGATTCATAGAATAATTGTTATAATTTTTATGAGATTAACTTATTCATATTGAAAGCATCTATATTTTTCATAAGTATAAATTTTTATTTGATGTCAATAGTATTTTTTTTTTTCGATCCATGGACCGAGAAATTCCATAAATAAATTTTTTATGAGGATTTAGTCATAGTAATCCCAAGTGTGCATATATGGATTATAATAATTATTTTGAATCAATTGGTTAATATACTTTATGTTATTTATGGAGTTATTATTGATTGCACATGATCATGGGTCTAGGCATGAATGTTTTTGTGTAAATATTTATGGATTTATTAAATAGGGCCTATAAGTCCTTTGAACGGGTTGAGTTTGAAAAACGGATATAATTTCATTCTTTTTTTGTTTGCATACCTATAGATAAAATGTAAATTAAGTGTAAAAATTCAAGTTCCATTTGTACTCCGTTTTATATTTTTTTTAGAAAATTAGTTTTAATACTAGAAATGGAAGATTGGAGGCCCATATTTACTCGAGACAAAGAGAAGTCCAGAAAGCCAAAGAGAAGCTGCATCTGAGTTAATGGATTTTGGTCCCATGACCATCTAGTGTGGGCCTAGTCTTAGCCTATTTTTTAGCTGGCCCATGATCATTGCATTATTGTTTTATTGTAGTTGTTTTATTTAATTTATGTATGCAAGTATTGTTAATGATAAAAAATAGTATACATGATTGGTGAGACATTATAAAATCCCCTAAGTATATTAAGTCAAGGTTCGATAATGTTGCCCTCCAATTATAAATTATAAAATAATCAGGATTTCATGTGAGTTGATACGGTTCGGTTGTGGGCTCAAATTAAATAACTGTAATTTTTATAATTTATTACTGAGTTGACTTAAATTGAATTGTTGATTTGTTAGCTCGGTTAAGGTTAACAATCTAATAGGCAAGTATTGAGTTTTAAAGTTATACTTTAAAAAGTAGCTCAATAGGAAATCTAAAAGTCATATAGTTTTACGATTGCCAAGTTTATTAAGACCTACCTAAAATAATGTAAAATCTAGGTACAACTCAGTTGTGTGCATATTAATCTTATTTGGGATTTTGGCTCCTCTAGAAAACCTTCCAATGAGGTTTTTCGAATCTAATAGAGGGGGTTGTTAGATTTAAGTAAAATAGTGAGAGAGAATTTAAAAGTCCTTTTATAAAATAAATTCATAAACACTAAACTCTGCATCTTTTATAGATCTAAAATGGCAAATAGCAACAATAATATTTCACTGTGATCTATTCTTGATAAAGACAATATCCTCGTTGGACCAAATATCCTTAACTGGATGACGAAATTAAAAATTGTCTTTAGACATGAAAGGAAATTATATGTCCTATAAGAGGAAGAAATTAAAGAACCAAGTAAGGATGCCATCATAGAAGAATATGAACAATATTAAAAAGACCTAAAGGACTCTATTGACGTCCAGTATCTCATGCTATCTGCAATGTCATCTGAATTGTAGAAGCAACATGAGAATATGTCCATAAGAGAGATATATGCTCACTTGTAGGAGTTATTCTAGGAAAGTACTAAGGCCGAATGGTACAATACGTCTCGACCTCTATTTAACTGTAAGATGGCTGAGGGGAGCTAAGTTGGGCCTCATGTACTCAAGATGATAGGGTACATAGAGAGGCTTGAGAGCTTGGGCTCCAAGTTGGATGAAAACTTGGCCATCGATCTGCTATTAGCTTCTCTACCAGATTCCTTCTCCCAATTTTTCATGAACTATAACATAAATAGAATGGAGAGGTCTTTAACAGATTTGCTTGTCATGTTGAGGATAGCTGAAAATGACTTAAAGTCTAAGTCAAAGATAACTCAAGAGGTTTTCTTTATTGGTAAGTTAAAAAGGAGAAAGGTTAATGGAACTAACGATTCCAAGGGTAAATAAGTGAAGAAAGGTGAGCAATACAAGCCCAAGAAAGGACAACAAAAGCCCAATTCTGATGAGAAGGAAGCAATATGTTTCCATTGTAGCAAGAAAGGGCTATTGGAAGAAGAATTGTATTCAATTCAAGAAAAAAGATATCAAGTAAGAACAATACCTCAAGTATCTTTATGATTGAATGCAGCCTTTCTATTTCTTCTGCATGGGTCATAGAAACAGGATGTAGTTCTCACATCTATGTTGACTTGCAGAGTCTAAGTGAGAGCAGAAAGTTGTCTAAGGGAGAAATAAACCTATGAGTAGCTAATGGAGTGAGAGTTATTGCTTTGACTATAGGGACCTATATCATTTCTTTGCCTAGTGGACTAGTATTAGAATTAGAGAATTGTTATTATGTTCTTGGTTTCACCAAAAATATAATTTTGGTATCATGTTTAGATATGAAGGGATTTGTTTTTTAGTTTAAAAATAGAAGTTGTTCATTTTATATGAATGGAATATTTTATGGTGATGGAACATTAGTTAACGGTGTTTATATTCTTAATACTAGTGAATCTGTTCATTGCATTAAGAATAAGAAATAGAAAACGTATGATTTAAATTTAACTTACCTATGGCTTTGTAGACTTGGTCATGTAAACGAGAAGCGCTTAGCTAAACTTTATTCTGAAGGATATTTGGATTCATTTGATTTTGAATCCATAGATATTTGCGAAGTGTGTTTACAAGGTAAAATGACTAAAAAAACCTTTTACCAAGAAAGGTGAAAGGGCAAAAGAGTTATTAGAACTCATACAAAGTGATGTGTATCGGCCATTACCAACTCAAGCTAGAGGTGGATTTTCTTACTTTGTGACTTTTACTAATGATTTAAGTAGGTATTGATATATCTACTTGATGAGGCATAAGTTAGAGACTTTTAAGAAATTCAAAATATTTAAAAGTGAAATAGAAAATCAATTTGACAAGAAGATAAAAACACTTCATAGTAATAAAGGTGGAGAATATCTTAGTTAAGAGTTTGTTGACTACCTAAAGGAGTGTGAAATAATTTTACAACTCACAACTCCTAGAACACTAGAATGGAATGGTGTTTTAGAGAGGAGAAACCTCACTCTAATGGACATGGTTAGGTTAATGATAGTCATACGAGTCTTCCTTTAATCCTTTAGGGTTATGCCTTGGAAACAACAACATATACCCTAAACCGTGTTCCAACTAAGGCAATAGATAAAATACCATATGAGTTATGGTTTAGGAGAAAACCCAATTTATCTTATCTTAAAGCTTGGGGTTATAATGCTTATGTGAAGAGTGGATTCTCTAATAAGCTTGTAGTAAATTCTATTAAATGCACATTTATAGGATATCCTAAAGAAATTAAGGGATACTACTTTTATCTTTCAAGTGAGCACAAAGTATTTGTTGCTTGATATGCTACATTCTTAGAGAGAGAGTTTATCTCTAAAGGGAGTAGTGGGAGTAAAGTAGATTTTTAAGAAATTCAAGATTCTGTAAATGAGTTGGAACATGAGCAATTGGGTGTGAAACAAACATCATAAGTACCTATGGTGCTACAACCAAAGATTGCTCTTAAAATGCAAGAACTACATAGGTTAACAAGAGTACGTTGAGAGTTCAAAAGGTTAAATTTACTTATAACACATAAAAAAGATGTACTACTAATTGAAAACAACGAATCGTTAACATATGGAGAAATAATTGCTTCACTAGACTCTGAGAAATGGTTAGAAGCCATGAATGGACTTCATGTACACCAACCAAGTATGGGATTTAGTAGATGCACCAGTTGGGGTAAAACCTATACGATGCAAATGGGTCTTTAAAAAGAAGATTGACATGGATGGAAATGTAATTACGTATAAAACTAGGCTAGTAGCAAAAGGTTTCACTCAACGTCATGGAATTGATTATGATGAAACTTTTTCGCCAGTTGTAATGCTTAAGTCCATTCAAATTTTGCTTACAATAGCAGTTTATAAAGATTATGAGATTTGGCAAATGGATGTTAAAACGACTTTTGTAAATGGAAAGTTAAAGGAGGAAGTGTACATGGTACAACCTCCTGGTTTTATAGCACTTGAGAATGTCAATAAAATCTATAAGTTGAAGAGATCCATTTATGGATTAAAGCAAGCTTCTTAAAGTTAGAATTGGAGATTCGATGAGGTAGTTAAGGAATTTGGTTATCTTAAGAATCTAAAAGAACCTAGTGTTTACAAGAAGTTAAGTGGGAGTACGATTGTGTTCGTAGTTTTATATGTTGATGATATCCTTCTGATTGGAAATGATATACCTAACTTAGAGTCTACTAAGGCTTAGTTAGGTAAGTGCTTCTCTATGAAAGACTCAAGAGAACCAGCTTATATCATAGGAATTAAGATATATTGAAATAGGTATAAGAGACTGCTTGGACTAAGTCAAAGCATGTACATTAACAAAGTATTAAATAGATCCAATATGCAAAATTCCAAGAGATGATTTTTGCTTGTGTCACATGATGTACATCTCTCCAAGGTAATGTATCTAAAAACATAAGAGGAGAAGGATAAAATGGACAGAATACCATATGCCTTGGCCATTGAGTTTAAAATGTATGCTATCGCTTATGTTGTGAGCATGATGAGTAGATATTATTATTAGAGTCTATAATGCTTGGCAATAGTGCAAGTGAGAGTATTGTAATTTGTACACAATGTGCTAAGATATTTTTTATGTATTTATAGATATTATTTATAAAAGGCAAGTATTTAGTATATTTATATACTTTTCTACTGGTATATGTTTTACAAGAAAGTCTTATAAATAATTAGAGTATGTATGGAATTATAATAAATGTGTATTATCAATGAGATTTTATTACATTGTATTATTTAAAAGTTATCCCTAGTTGGATAAATATCTAGAAGGGATATAGATATTTAGACCAATGCGTTATATAATTAAGGTCATTCTTATTAGACTAAGGGAAAGATATCCGAGTTATACAAGTAGGTGCTTAAAGTTAAGTAGATATACTGGACATGACCCGCTAATAGAAGACACTACATGTTTAATATCATCAGTCTCTCCTCTAAATGAACGAGTATAAATAATCTTTAGACTTAAAACTTTGATATATTCTATATATAGAATGATGTACTTTAATGCCATTAAATGCAATCTTTATTTGGATTGTAAATAATACTGCTTTGGGTACGATATAAAATATAGATAAGATAGTGATAAGTTAAGATAGAATTCATCACTTTCTTGGAACAGGGAGTCGATATCAGGGGCCATTTGGTTAAGATAATAGTAACTTGTAAGCTTGTAGCCACGGCAAGTATTATTAAGTCTATTTTATTTTAGAAATCAAGTAAAATCATTACATGTTGATGATATGATATGCAATGGTTTAATTAGAATATCATTTGACGAAAAGATTTAATTATGTTGGATGACCAATAACTGTTGCTAGACGATTACTTTGGTTTATGTTTATACATTACCTCCGTGTATAGAAACCTAGAGGGTTGTACACTATAGCACAATTAATGGGAATAAAGTTTTGACAATCAAAATTTATTTTAGAGGTAGAATAAATTGATATGAAAAAATAAATTGGAAGCAATTTATTTTATCACATAGTATATATTTGCGATTAAGTACTTTTTAAAGATTATGTATTTTATTATTGCCTTTTATATATAAATAGATGGAATTTATTAATTCCATGTTTAATAGCTATTGAAAAGTTCATGGTAATTGAAAGGATATGGAATTTATTAATTTCATATTCAATTGCAATGGAAAAGTTCATGGCAATTAAAAGATTGTTTGTTATTAATTCCATGTTTAATTATTATACAATTGAAAGATTGTGGCAATTGAAAAGTTCATTAAATGAAATTTATTTCATTAATTTTAGTTAATGTTTAAAAAAGAGACAAGAGAAGGAGAAAGAGTTATGATGATGATTTTTTTTTTAGAGAATCAGCTTAACAAAAGGCAAGAGAAAGATATAATTTTTGCTTCCTAGTTTTTCTAATTCTAATTCTAATCCCAGTTATTTAGCAAGATTAGAATTTGTTCTTATTAATGTTTATGTAGATACCACTAGAAGGATTATGTTTGGAGTCTTTGTGGTGATCATATTTTGAAACAATAAATCAAATTGAAATTTCAATTGAACTTCGTCCCCAAGAGGAGACGGTACTTCTCATCAAGGAAAATATAGTTTTATAATTTTATTGCATGTTAAACATGAATCCTAGGATAGGTTTTGTAGTTTTTTTCCTGCTGTGTTCTTTCTAATTTGTAAAACCTAACAATGGGACCATGAAATTTTTCACATTATAATTATTTAAAGTTATTAAAGAACATATATAGGTTAAGTGGGAGAATGTAAGAAATTATGGTCAAATATGTGCGTTTTTATGAAGAAGAGTCATACTATTAACTAAGTGTTTTGACTTTTGTGGCATTACTTAATGTTTTGCAAAGAGGTATAGTCATCTTCCTATCCTTCTATATAAAAGTGAATATTACAACATTAAGGTTCACTTTTATTTTTCATATTTTACAAAATCCATCATAAATTAAAAGAGTTAAGGATGAGAAATCTTAACCTTAAAGAAATAAGGTTGGATGGGAGGGATAAGGTATATTAAAGAAATTAATGTGTTCTTCATACATCCGAATTCAAGAAACAGTTATGGAATTAAGTACATAATATTGTTGATATATAATTGTACGAAAATCATGAAGTTCAAAGAGTTGGAAATTAGTGGTTAAAAATTGTTTTATCTATAATAATGAAAATTACTTACAAAACTTTATTATTCTAAAGTAAGGGAAAAACATTACCTAGCGTTTTATTTTGGTAATGGTTTATAAAGAGAGAGCTCGAAGGGAACAAGATAGGAAGACTTGGAAATTGATGAACTATGTGTATTACCACATAACTATGATATTTTTGTGTCTCTTGTGTCAGCTACTAAAAGGATAGATGGGTTAGTTGGTAGGCCCAACAACGGCCCTAAGTAGATAGGCTAGATGTTATGGCCTTATTTCTATTTTACAATTCCTGTTGCATTTCTGACATAGATAAGTAGCATATGCACTCATGTGTAGTTAGTTTAAGGGAGAATATTCGACATAATTTGCAATATATAAGTGTTGTCCTCAACCACAAGAAAAAAATTAATGAAAAGCACAAAAACATTGCCTCCCTAATCTCTTGTGCATGAACCCCAATGTGAATGAATTATTGTATATATATGTATTAAGCGTGTCAATTGTGTAAGTGTTGATTGAATTTTGATTCCCTTACTTCAAGTGGTATTAGAGCTCAGTTATCATGACTCTCACTTGAGAGTAGCAAAAAATTGTTAAAGATACAGTGAAAGAGATTCTTAAAGATAGACCTAAATTGAATGTTAAATGGGTCAAGAACGTCAACAAAACCTTGTCCCAAACACAGCAACTGATGAACAAGTAAGCCACTTCAATAACTGAGCTGAAAGCACAAATTCAAGAGCAAGCCTCAATCATTAAGTCCATAGAAAAAGAAAAGAGCAAGCAAGAAGTAGATGATCTACACATCATAAGCATTGGTAACCATTTTGGTAAGACTAACTATACCTTACCATTATGGGTTAATAGACTAGATTTTCCAATTTTCACTGGGGATGAACTTTAGAATTGGGTATACAAAGTAGAACAATATTTCACTATTGATCCAACTCCTAAAAATTGAAAGGTTAGAATAGCTCTCATGTATTTAGAGGACCGTGCTATACAATGGTATCACTTACAACTACAAAACTTGAGCCGCGGTAGTGCTATGACCTAGGAGGACTTTGTAAGTAGGTTGTAAGTTAGGTTTGGAGATAAAATTTATGATGATCCTATATCAAAATTAAAGGAATTTTACCAAACTGGTGATTTGCAAGAATATATGAATGAATTTAAGAAGTAAGCAACCAAATTACAATCATTTAAACTTAACGTAATTAGTTTGTTCCTTCCTAGATTACATGATGACATTCAATATCTTGTTCGAATGTTCCACCTACAAACACTTCAAGACACCTATACCCTAGCCAAAACCTAAGCAACCAATAATAACTGAGCCAAAACTACCACAAGGACCTATAAGCCTACCAAGACCCTACCATCTTCTATGTCCCAGACCATAGCCTTCAAATTTGGTTACACTAACCGATTTCTAACACATTTTGCTAACCAAAATTGCACCCTAAATACACCATAACAGCTACAAACACCTAAACCTAACCTTACCAACAACTAAAGGATAGTACGACAATTTACTCTAGAAAAGTTAGATGAAAAGAGAAGGAAAAAGATATGCTTCTGGTGTGATGAAAACTTCAGCCCAAACAACCTTACCAACAACCAAAGGACAGTACGATAATTTACTCTGGAGGAGTTAGATGAAAAGAGAAGGAAGAAGATATGCTTCCGATGTGGTGAAAATTTCAGCCTAAGTCATAAGTGCAAGCAGCATAAATTAATTATGCTTTTAGTTGAATAAGAAGGAACTAAAGAGGAAGAAGAATTTGTAGACATGGATGAAGAAGGCTTAGAAATAGGGCTCTCTAAATTAACCCTTTGTACACTAAGTGGAGAAGATAGCAGCATAGAAGGTAGCATGTGCATGCATGGTTACTACAAGAAAAGAAGATTAAATGTATTAGTAGACACAGGAAGTACCATAAATTTCCTAAATGTTCGATTTGTGAGTGGGCTAAATTGTGAAATAGAGCATATTAAGCCTTTGTCTATCACACTTACCGATGGCTTTAAGCTAATAAGTAAATTGCGAGTTGTTGGTTTTACTTAGAACATGTAAGGCATACAATTTAGTACTGATGTTATATACTTCCATTGACTAAATGTGACTTGATTCTTAGGATACCTTAGTTATCACAGTTAGGAACAATAAAATGGGATTTCAAGCACATGATTATGATTTTTTGTTAGTGTGGTAGAGAGTGTGAACTACATAGCATTAAGGAAGAGGTGATCTGGGTTCTAAGAGAGTCTTTGTCTAAGCTAATGGATTCCACTAAAAGTACCCTTACGATGTAGCGTTGTGTAAGTCCTACAATCAGTTACTGGGGATTTGGTCCATAGAATTTGGGACGATTGAGTAAATTGCTTGATGTATCCCAAATTTTACGATAAAGTTATAATTATTTGTAAAAGTGATCCTGTAAGTTTCAATTTAGGAAAATAAGTAATAAAATGATTAATTAATATAATATTGAATTTCATGAAAATTTTCTATTATTTATTAGAAATGCTTAAAATGAATTTGATAACTAACAAATTAATAGAAATAAATTATATATACACTAAAAATTATAAAATAACTTAAATAATATTTAAGAGTATTTATTTATACTATATATGTATTTACGTATATATAGAAATTTGTGAAATTACATAAAATACGTAAAATATGCCAAAATAATGTTAATTAATTAAAGAAAATGCATGAATAATTAAAGAAAAGTCAGAAAAAATGAGGAAATATTCAGAATTGAGGCATGGCAACATGGAATTGAATAAATAAAAGCAATCAATTAAATTAAGACAAACAAAAAGTCAAAAATGGAAGAAGATAAAGTAATTGTCAAGTTAAATTAATGCAAAAAAAAATCCATGTACCTTATAAAATTTGAAAAATCACTCTCACTCCTCATTTAGTCAATTTAGGATCTAGAAAAAAATAGCGAGAGCAAAGTAAAGGAGAAAAGGAATTTTTACAAAAAATTACAAAAATTGTGTGCAAGCAAAGGTTATAAGGAGATTCCCAACCTAATGACCACTTGGGAGCAGACAACTACCACCACGATACGATGGCGTGAGCTTTCAGATCGACCAACAAGGCCATGGTAGCCGGTGATAGTCGGAGCCACTAACTCTAGTGAGTTCGATTTTTCTTCCAATTTTTCATATTTTGTTAAATACTAAATATGCTTAGAAAATTATAAAATTTAGTATTGTGAGGTTTTTAAGTATGTAGATTTAGGGAAAAATTTTAGTTTGATTATTTTTTGTTTAGAAATATATTGTCCTTAAAAAACCATACAAACCTGAGCTTTGTTCGAATTAAAAATAAATAACTTTAGAAGTGTAGTTTTAGACTGAAAATTTTTATATAGACTGCTCAGGGGTAATAAAGTAGTGCTATGAGGCCTTTTTTTAAAAATTAATTTTTGAAATTTTTAGATAATTTTTAAGCCTTAAAATAATGCATAAAATGAGTAATTTTGGGTTAATTAAGTAATTAAATAAGATAATTGCTTATCTAATGTATAATTATATGTTTTAGGACGTTGAAATCTGATGAAGTATAATTGTAACATTTAGGGTGTTAGATGTAATTAGTAAGGTATTATGTAGTGAATATGTAATAGGTAAAAATGGTAAATTTTAAGTTAATTTTAGTAATTTAGGATAATTAGGTATAAAATCTTATTTGTGATGAATTTAAATATTTTGAGATATTAGTTGATGTTGAGGAATGATATTTAAGGTGATAGGAATGTTAGATGTGTACATTATGGACATATTAGGTAATAATATGTAATATGTAAATATAAGATATTAATAAGTAGGAAAATATTATATTAAAATTGATATTTTAATAATAATAGGAATATATAATAAATCCGGTGGAAAACTTAAATTAGGGTAATTATATGAAAAATATAAGATTTTCTCGTAACGAAAGTAAATTTGGTATTTAAATTAGGATTATGATGTACCGCACAGACTAAAACATTGATTAGAGACCAAAAACTATATTTAGAATGTCCAAAGATAATGTAATTAACTTCAAATTGTGGGTTGAAATGATTTCTTAGGATTTAGATATAAAATCCCTAATCGAATACCGAGTTGAAAACCTAATTTAAAAACCGACTTAAAAAACTAAATCAAAACTCAACCTAAATTGGGAATAATTGTAAAAGACTTATAAATTTAGATAATTAAGTATATTAAACTCTAAACTAAAGATAACATAAAAATACTGCAGAATAGAGTTTATATAAGATAGTCATATATATACTGAAACAACATTTGCATTATATGATTAATACATTACTACATTTTGGAGGTTTGAAATTGTGCTTGGTTGTGCTAGTTAAATAGTTGACTACGCGCATGTATTTATTTTTTAGTTGATGTAATGATTTTCATTTGTTGCTTTGGCTTATATTTGTGTGAATGGTTTGACATAATTGAACACTTTAAATCAGATTTAACTAAATGTATGATTTATAATTCCAAATCGGATTTGCATCGCAACCTATTAGAGGAAACTTAGGGTTTTCTAGCTAAATACTAACCCATTTGAAAAGGATAGTACTGGATAGCATAATATGCCCTTTATTTATTCTTAGTCAAACTAAGTGAGGAGATCACTGTAAAGATGAAGTCAATGGTTCAAAGGTAGTCGTGGGATGACCAGTGTCTCCATTGCACAAGCTTGGGTTTAGTCATGAACTGTTGTATTAATGGAAACTTGTCGAGCTTTATTTCGATTTCCTTAATTTAACTTATATTAAGCCCAACCCATTTAATATAAATTACTCAACATTAAATTTAAGGAAATACTTTTCTGAAAAACAAAATTTTAAAAATTGGAGTTGCCAACCAGTAAAAAAAAAAAAAGAAATTAAGGTTTTTAGGTAGAAAAACCCGGATATTATAAAAATAATAATTAAAAAAGATAAATTAGAGAAACCCGGATTTAGGGACTAACCTATTAAGACTAAGTCATCATGTGAAAATTAAAAGAAATTGATGGGCTTTATTTTTTTTTTGTGATTTTCCTAAAAATATACCTAAATTCATAAAAGTAATTAAAAATGATTTTTCATTACGAATTCCTAAAAAAAAAATTATTATTTTAATGGTTGCTAAGAAAATGCTTACATACCCGTTAATTGGGATGAAATTGATTGTAGTACCTTTTTTTTATAAAATTTTTAGTGAATGGGTTAATTTTATATTGAAAACCGAGCCATATTTACATTTTTTATCAATTTATCATTTTTTAAAAAAAATTTAAAAAATTTAATTTTTCTAAGTTAAATAAATGAAAACCCTAACTAACTATCTTAAAAAATACTCAATTTAAATTTTTATATTTTTTTAAAAACCCTGAGTGCCAAAAATATTTTTTTATTAAAAAATACGAATTTTCAAGAAAGACTAAATTTAACAAAAATTGCAAAATAAATAATAAAAAAAATAAAAACCTACACTTATACACAAAACTTAATTAATAATAAAAGCAAATAACCAATAAAGCAAATTAGTAAAAATTACTAAAATAAAAAAATATATAATAAATAAAAAAACTGAAAAATTACCTAACGTTAGACCGTCGGTATTGGACAGTGATCTGGGTAGTGGTATGGCAGCACTGGGTGAGTACAGGGGGTGACTCGAGCAAGTGCGGGCGAGCGTTAAGGCTAGAGCATAGGCGACACGGGCGACAGTAAGGACAAGTGTTAGCGAAAGAGGACGAGCACATAGGCGATGCTTCTGGGCGACAGTAGCGACAGCCCAAGCGATGCTGTAGGCCAGTAAGTGTGATAGCATGGGCAGTGCTATATGCGTACAAGGGCGATACTTGAGTAGTGCCATGGGCAGTATTGGGTGAAGCTTAAGGCATCTGTAGGCGGTATTGAGGGTGTGCTGGGTGAGAGCCTGGCAAGCGAGGGGCGACAATGGGCGCGTACATGGGCGAGCGAGGGGCGTGCTAAGGGCAAGTACTAGGCAACAATGATGTGGGCAATGGGTGATGGTGGTGTGACGGTATGCGATGGTGCTATGGTGTTGGCGCGCGTTGGTGCTATAGAGCGTGTGGGTGTGTCGGTATATGTTGTTGCGATAGTGCACGGTAGTGGCACATGAGGTGCTGGTAATGGCACATGAGGTATTGGTAGTGGTGCGTGAGAGAGTGTAAAGTTGAGTGAAGGGAATTGAAGTGTTTTTGTTAGGTGTGTGTGATTAAAAAGAAAAGCCTTTTCGAATTCCTGGTCAACGTGTTATTTATAACCTCTAAAATTAAATCATTCATATCTTCGATATGAAATATTTGTTTTTTATCTAACCTAAATTCACTATAACTTCTGGAAACCCTAGTTAGTTCAGGTTTTTCTTTTGAGGCCTCGCTGATCCAATTTAACCCAATAATTTAACAAATCTTGATTTTTAGTCCTTAAATTGGTTTGACCCAAAACTAATGGATTTAGCTCATCTCAATAACTGATCTAACAACTTAACCCAACTTAACACGACTTGACTCTTGACTCAACTTCCTAGACCTAACCTGATTTTCTTTTTTCCCTTTTTTTTAAATTTTTTTAATTTTCGTTTTTTAATTTTTTATTATATTTTTTATTTTTATTTTTATTAACTTGGCTTAATTAACAAAATTTTAAAAATTGGCAAAATGAGGTGTCTATAGCTACCTCTCTTTCTTTTTGTAGTAAAGTTCAATTAGAACTTCACTATAAAGACAAAAGAGATACTCATTTTTTCCAAACCCTACTCTAAACTGATCAACTAAGCTGTATTTTATGAAGGATATCAACTTGAAAGGTTGATGTAAAGAATAAATTGTCCATCTTAAAAGGGCAGGGTAAATGAATGCTTGTCTCGAAAGAACAGAATAAAAAGTTACGGGGCATATCTTGAAAGGATATGGCTTAATGATGTCTATCTTGAAATAATAGAGCAAAAAATTCAAGGAGGCCTATCTTGGAATGATAAGACTCCTATCTTAGAATGGGGGGCTATCTTAGAAGGATAGGGCTTCTTTCTTGGAAAGATAGAGCAAAATTTTGAAGAGGGCTTATCTTGGAAGGATATGACTTAATAGTATCTATTTTGGAAGGATAGAACAAAATTTTCAAGAGGGCCAATCTTAGAAGGATAAGGCTTAAAGGTGTTTATCTTGGAATGATGAAGCAAAAATTTGAAGAGAGCCTATCTTGAAAAGATAGGGCAAGAACCATTAAAGGTAAAATTAACACGTTTTGATGAATAATCCAAACAGGATAGATCTCTCCGAGATTTCTTTTGGTTTGTGATCTGAAAAGAATAGATCCCTTCAAGATTTATTTTGTTTCATCTGAAAATGATAGATCTTTTCAAAACTAGCTTAATTCCTCTAAAGATTTCTTTTCAAAGACTTTTAAGATTATTTTTCTTGGGACTAAAGGATTTCTCAAATAGTAACGAATTGGCATGCTCATGCTGACTCTTGATATTCACTTATTCAATTAGCAGAGTTTCTCCAGGAGTCTATGCTTGCTTCTTCTTTCTCTTTTCCCTTTTTCTTTTCTTTTCTTTTCTTTTCTTTTCTTTTCTTTTCTTTCTCTTCTCTCCTTTGAATTTTGTAACTGAAACATGCCTACACCTTGAATTTTCTTAGTCTGATTTCAAGTTTCAATTTCTATTCTTCATGACTTTTGAATGAAAAATTACTTTTCGAATGAACAAGATTAAATTATTAAGAACATTCGATGTTAATTCTTTTAGTGATTCCGACTCAATGGTAAGTGTTTGGTATTTAAGTGTATGAAGCTAAGAAACAGGGTTTATTGGTGGAGTGTTTGTTGGTTAATGACCATCCGAATTCAAAAATATTTATGTATATTAACTTTATTTGTAAACGATGAAAGATTAACTACAAACTATTCAAGAAAAACTGAAATCTTTGTTAAATCTCTATTTTCATGGATAATACAACTTGACTACATCTGAATTCACTAGTTCTCTTAATTCCGGGCCATCCATTTCTATTAACTAATGCACCGCCTGATAGTACATTTTTTACCATATAAGGGCCTTCGTAACTTGAAGCGAATTTTCTCCTAGGGTTTTTTGCGTTTGATAACAATTTCTTCAACACCTAGTCTCTTTTTTTGAAGTACCTTGAGCGTACTTTCTTGTTAAAAGCTTAGACTATTTTTTGTTGGTAGCATTGACCATGACATATCGCTACAAGTCTTCCCTCATCTAGGAGATTCAAATGCTCTAATCTCTTCTCCACCCACTTTGCTTCATCGAGTTGAGTTTCTACCAATACTCGGAATAAAGGTATTTCTACTTCTACTGGTAGTACCGCTTCAGTTCCGTACACTAATGAATATGGGGTTGCACCAGTAGAAGTCTTAACTGAAGTTCTATAAGCCACGAGAGCAAAGGGAAGTATTTCATGCTAATCTTTATATGTGATTGCCATCTTCTTAACGATTCTTTTGATGTTCTTATTAGTGGTTTCAACAGCTCCATTCATTTGAGGTCGATATGGAGTTGAATTTTCGTAATTAATCCTGAACTAGCAACACACTTCATCCATCAACTTGTCATTCAAATTCATCCTATTGTCTGTAATAATAGACTTGGGTGTACCATATCTTACAATAATATCTTTTTAAGAATTTAACTATTACTCCTTTGGTCAATGTAACATACGATGCTGCTTCTACCCACTTAGTAAAATACTTAATCGCGACTAAAATGAATCTATGCCCGTTTGAAGCCGTTAGCAAAATTGAAATGATCATGTCAATTCCTCACATCGAGAAAGGCCAGGGAGCTAACATCATGTGTAATTCTTGGGGAGGAGCGTTGATTTTGTTATCATACAACAGTTAGAAGTGACATTACCTTATGTACTTGATACAATTCGATTCTATTGTCATCCAAAAATATCCCATTCTCATGACTTTTCTGGCTAGCATATACCCATTCATGTGAGAATTACAAACTCCTTCATGCGCTTCTTTTCTAAATTTCTTAACTTCTTCTTCATCTACACACTTTAGTAGTATTGCATCTAGTGACCTCTTATATAACATGGTCTCACTTAATAAGAAATGAGTAGCTAAACTTCTTAAAATCTTTCTATCTTTTCTATCAGCATCTTTAAGAAATTCTTTTGTTTGAAGTAATTTCTTGATATCGTGATAAAACGGTTCTTTTGTTCCCTTTCCTTCAATTGCAAGGCAAAAAGCCAATTTTTCTTCCACCTGAATCTTCAAGGGTTGAATTTCTATTTCGTCTGTGACTTTCACCATTGACGCTAATGTAGCCAATGTATCGTCAAACTGATTCTGGATCCTTAGAATGTAAGTGAATGAAATCTCTTGGAATTTTTCAACTAACTCGCTTAAATGTTCGTGATAAGGTATTAATTTCTCATCTTTCTTTTCATATTCCCCTAAGATTTAGAGAATTATAAGAAAAGAATCCCCGTACTCTACCAATTCTTATATTTCCATATCTAGCATCATTTTGAGTCTCAAAATGCAGGCTTTGTATTTTGCGATGTTGGTATATTAGAATGTTAATCTTGTTGCCATTGGAAAATGGTTATCCTCAGATGATGTCAATACCACTCCTATCCCACATCCAAACACGTTGGCTGCTTCATCAAAATATATTTTCTATCCCAACTTCTCACCACTCAATTCGTTTGCTACCATCACATTTTCATCAAGAAATTGTGCTTCTGAACCCTTGTTTTCATCTTCTAATGGGTACTTTGCCAACTGAACAACCACGACCTGCCTCTTAACTGAACTCTAACTTACGTACTTGATATCAAACTTAGAGAGTAGTATTTTCCACTTCAATATTCTCCCAATCAACGTTGGCTTTTCCGTTAAATACCTCAACAGGTCATGTTTTGTCAACAACTCTATTAAGTAATAGAGAGTATACTGCCTGAGTCTATGCATCACTCATACTAAGACGCAACATGTTCTTTCCACTTCTGAGTACTTTCGCTCACCTTCCATGAATTTCTTGCTCAAATAGTATATGGGATGCTCTTTTCTTCCCTTTTAGTCTTTTTGTCCCAGCATGCATCTCATCAATTCAGGAAGAATCGTTAAATAAGGGATCAACAGCTATCTCAATGTAAGAGTGGCCAATACAGAAGGATTCATGAGATATTCTCATCCCACTCTATTGTGGCATTCTTCTTCAATAGCTTAAACCACGACATGCATCTATCAGTTAGCTGTAATACAAATCGAGTAATATAATTTAGTCTCCCTAGTAATACTCTAACTTCTTTAACAATCTTAGGCGCAGGCATACCTATGATCGCCTTGACTTTATTTAGGTCTACTTCGATTCCTCTCCAACTAACTACGAAACCCAACAATTTGCCTGAAGTCACTTCAAAAGTGCATTTTTCAAGATTCAGCTTCAGTTGCTCAAATAGTTTGCGCAAAATATGCACATGGTTTTCATTCTCTTTAGATTTGGCGATCACATCATCTACATAAAGTTCAATTTCTTGATGCATTATGTCATGGAATAAGGGAACCATAGCACACTGATAAGTTGCCCCAGCATTTTTCAACCCAAACAGTATCACGTGATAACAAAACGTTCCATAGGTGGTAACAAATGTTATTTTAATTTTATCTTCTTCTGCCATTTTAATTTGATTATATCCCGAGAAACCATCCATAAATGAGAAAAGATGATTCTCGACTATATTATCTACTGATACATTAATATGCGGCAAAAGAAAAATTATCCTTTGGTGTCACCTGATTTAAATCACGGAAATCTACGCAGACCCTAACTTTCCCCTTTTTCTTCAATACTGGTACCACATTAGCCAGGGTAATCCGATACTTTTATGAATCCGACTTCTAACAACTTCTTCTTTTATCTTAAGGAGTATGTTCGGCCTAAATCATCTAAGCTTTTGTCTTTTTGGTTTAATTTCTTCCTTGGTTAGCAACTTGTGAACCATAATAGAAAAGTCTAAACTAAGCATATCTTCATAAGACTAAGCGAATATATCCAAGTATTCAGATAACAATTGTGACAACTCTTGCTTCTGATCATTCATTAAATCACCACCAATTTTAAAATTTCATGCATTTTCCTCTGTTCTCAAATTAATCGCATCTGTTGGTTCGTCAATAATCACTTTACCATATTTACGTCGATGCCAACTCTCCTGAATTTCGTTTGGAGTCTCAATATCATCTTCGACGTTTGACCTAGCAAGGCCGAAGGTGATATTGGTACTCTCATTGTTTACATACACGAGATATCCATTATGTCCATTATTTTTATCGGGTATAAGGAGTAAAGGATAACGAATAAATAACAAGGAAGAATTTATAGAAAGAAAGAAACGAATTTTATTGGGTGAATTAATTCAAATTTTCTAATAGAAAAGACTTAACTAATCGAACTAATTATCAAAATCAAATATTCCTAATTAATCTAATTTTACATTTCTAGAGAGACCTATTCATGGGAACGGAAAACCAGTTGCACAAAAAAACTACTACATTGACATCTTCTCTCCCATTCAGACCGATGTTGCATTGTTGAGTCAAGGCTTTAGATAAATTGGCTACTTCAGGATCTTGAACATTAATTGGTACTAGGAACATTTGATGGATGTTCGAAAAATCCATATGATCATGATACAGCTGATCCCCTCTCTTGCTCCTGGTTTTTGCCTTCATTTCTTGAATCTCCTCTTCAGTTAGCTTATATCCAAGCTTGAATGTTCCATTCTGCTGCTTAAGCTGTTTCAAACGACCTCATGCCCCCTGTCTTGCTTCTTTAATCATACTGACTTCATTGAAAATTTACAACCTTGGCTCTTCTAATTCTTCATCCCCGATATAGGGAGTAGTCATTTCTTTGTAAATCTCGTAGTCCTGTTCCCCGAGAATAGTAACCAACTATCCATCAGCTATGAACTTCACTTTCTAATGTAGGCTGGACGGAATTGCCCTTGCTGAATGAATCTATGGTCTTCCTAGCAGAAGATTGAAAGTTCGCGAGATGTCAAGAACTTAGAAAGGGATAGTAAACACCTACGGATCAATTTTGACCTACAACTCGATTTCTCCAATTATCTCCCGTTTTGATCCATCAAAAGCCCTTACTGAAATCAAGCTGAGCTTTATTTCAGTTGCCTCTACATCAAGTAGATTTAGCATCATCAATCGACACACGTTCAATGATGACCCATTATTCATCAAAACTCGAGCAACTACTTTCCCCGCACACTTAACCACTATGAAGAGGGGCTTTATGTGTCGGTTCCCTTCTTTATCTAACTTGTCTGGCGAAAATGAGATCCGATCCATTGCAAATACTAAGTTTACCACTAACCTGAGTTTTTTCATAGAAATCCCTCTAGGTACCTTGACCTCCTTTAGAATTTTAATCAGTGCCTCTCAATAAGTATCTGGTGACAACAGTAAGTCCATTAAAGAGATTTAGGCTAATATTTTGGCTAACTAGTCCATTATTTTGTATTTACTGGCCTCCGCTATCTTCTTGGCAACATTTTGATCTTTATCTTCCGTATCTTCAAAGATTTTTCAAGAAGCCTCTTCTACAGTGGATTTCCTCTTGGCTTCCTTATGCTAATCATAAACTTATCCTGAGCGAGTAAGCCTACCGACGATGGGTAATGAGGCCCTAATCATTTGATTCACCATTTTGTAATCTAAAGGTGCTGCTTTATAATTCTCTAGAGCTATCGGGACATTAAAAGCGATCTTCTTAAGCTTTCCTGATTCCTTAACTTTCTTAGTCTTTCCATCATATTAAAAAATCAACAACTTGGGCCCATATCCAATCATTCCAATCATCCTGGCCGCCTTCTTAGCTTTTACAATGAGCTTGTTTTCTTCCTCAAATTTTGGACCCCATTTAGTAGGTGGAGCGTCAGCGTATGTGACGGGTGAACCGGCGTGATTCACTAAATACTCAAACTTTCCTATCAGTTCTCCTAGGTTGTCAACCATCGAATCTCCGGCTTCATATCTCTTTCTAAGCTCTCTCTGAGTACTTCTCTTTTGTGATTTTAGAATTGTCATAGCTATGATATTGACTTTCTTTATCTTTCTTTCCTTAAGTAGTCGATATATCGCTGGTTTGGTTCGAATCCTATCCCGGAGATTTATATCCTATAAGTACCCAACCATCCTCAAATTCTACGCTATCTCCTCAATAGTAATAAGGAGACTGTCTAAGTCAATTTCTGGTTTCGAAGCTTTAGCAACGATCATATTAATCGAATGTTCATGATTCGGCAAAGGGTTGTTAACCGTGTTAGGAGTGAAAGTCTAGATAAAATCTAATTGAACCAATTTAGCATCAATAAGATCCTGGATTTTATGTCTAAGTCTCCAACATTGGTTCGTAGAATGCCCCACTTGTCCCATATGATAATCACATCGAAGTTTCGGGTTATAATCCCTCGGTCTTTACCCTTCCCTTGGTATTTCAAATGTCAAGAGATTCTCCTTCCTTAATCGTGTGAAAACCTAACTTAGAGGAATGGGAATATGTGTGAACTGTCTTCTCTATGGCCAGTTGTTCTGATTTGGACTCAGTAGGGGATTAGATCCTTCATTTATACCTACTGGGGTTATGGGTCTAATAAGGTTACCAATATCGACAATGTTGATAGTGGTTTCCTTAGCTTTGTTAGAAAATCTTGAGGGAGGTGTCTTCTTTTCCGCTGTTTTAGGATTAGGGAGCCTTTCAATAGAAATGGCTTCCCCAATTCGACTTCTTAAGGCTACAATTTCTACAAAATTAGAGGTAAGATGCCCAACTAAGTATTGGTAATACAGGCTTCTAAGAGTATTAATAAAAGCAAAGGTCGGATCCTTTTCAGTTAAGGGTAGAGTCACCTTAGCGGTCTTGCCCCTCCATCTTTAGGCATATTTTTTAAAATTTTCAATGGTCTTCTTTCGTAGATTATTCAAATCCTACATAGATGAGACCATTTCAATGTTGAATTTATACTGCTTGTAGAAAGCCCATGCTAACTTATCCCAGGAATCAATTTCATTCAGGTCCAACTGGGCATACCGGGTTAAAGCAAGCCCAGTCAAGCTGTCTTGAAAAGTCTGGATCATCACCTTATCATACTTTATGTATTTCCCCATTTTCCTAACGTACAACTTTGTGTGGAGTTTCAAGCAGTCAGTCCCATCGTATTTCTCAAATTTCGACACCTTAAATCTTTTAAGGAAGTCATTGTCTTCATAGGTTGGTAAACTAATCATTCCTATTTGCTCAAACCCATTCACTATTTCTAGGGTTTTCATCTTCTCGATTAACTTCTGTATGACCTTTCTTTCTATTTAGCAGTGTATCTCTTCAATCTCTTTCCTTTATACCTCAGTATTAAGGGCTGATTCTTCGTCTTCCAGTTCAAGGGGATGGGTCATTTTTGCATTCCGACTCGGGTCAGCTTGAGATTCTTGTCTATCATTAAGGATCCCAATAGCCTAAGTGAGAGCTTGAATTTGTTCGGCTATCTTGTTTATGTTTTCTTCTAGAGTCATTACTCTTAGGTCGAGCTCAATTTAACTAACATTTCCAGTACCCTAAGTCGACATCCTTGCCTTAAAACGAGCAAATATCGGGCTTCTAGTTGAGTCTACT
The DNA here is from genome assembly GCA_024138005.1 of Lumnitzera racemosa. Lineage (NCBI taxonomy): Eukaryota > Viridiplantae > Streptophyta > Magnoliopsida > Myrtales > Combretaceae > Lumnitzera > Lumnitzera racemosa. Next base: position 15,835,688 of record JAMXBC010000006.1, read on the forward strand.
TGTTTAGACGCTATCTTTGAAATTCTAATGCGAAAACCTAAGTTTTAGACTTTTTGGTGAATTAAAATTTTTTTTTGTTTTTTGCTTTTGTGACGTTTATTATTCTACTATCTACCTCTTTTTTTTTCTTTTTTCTTTTAAATCAAATAAACAAACAAATAAATAATAATAATAATAATAAGTAAGAGACTGTGCAATTAATGAAAATTTTATTTACTAAAGTTGCAAATTTATTAATCATAAGATCCAACTTATACAACAGACTAAGCTAAAGGAAACGAAAAACTCCCAACTAATTTTCAAAAAAAAAAAAAACTTAAATCTTATATCTACAAGAGTCAACGGATCTGGCTAGGATGAGCCTCATCGACTTCTCTCATAAGTTTTCATATCGTAACTTCCTTTTCTCGAATCTTGCTCCTCAAGAATTGATTTTCCTCTAGCAGTTTCTCTTTTTTCAACCTTAACTCTTCAACGATCCTATTACTTTCTTGGAACTGAGCTTCAACTCTGGCCGATAAGGTGTCTTAATAGGCCCGCTTAGTGGGTGAAAGACATACTAAATTCGGCTCGTGTCTAAATACATCTAGAACTTCATACCGTATCTTTCCAATCTTCTCCAACTAATCATAAATAAATTGCTTGGTGGCTCAGTATTCTCCAACTTTACCCCTCAAAGTTTTCACATTAACTATCTTCTTGAGTTCTCTTCGTTCCCATAACTTTACGAGTTTTGCTAATCATTGGATTAGAGTGGCTATGGATAGATAAGGATCTTGATAATTCACTATGACGACATCCAAGGAGTCTCTATAGGCTATCTCTTGTAGTAGGCCTAACTATCTGGTAACACAAGCCAGGAAATATTCGGTATAACCCATAATACCAATAAGGGAAACTCCTACATAATTGGTGTACTCCAAGACAGCTTGAGTGCAATGGCTCTATCTAGCTATCTACATAAAGATTGCTGGCTGCATTTTGCTAATAATGGACACCCATCCCTTAAACTGAGCTTCATCCAGTACCTTGAGATGGTAGGCAAATTTGCCAATCAGGTTCATATTAACTGTCAATGACTCTCTAAGAAGATTCCCTCCATACCCTTGTATATAACTAAGAAACCATACGTCAAGGATTGTAGGGTTAGTCATGAAATAATCGTGCACTTGCTTCTATAGGTGGGTAAGCGTCCTGAACTATTCTGCCAATAGCGCTGGTATATAAGATTTACCATTTAGGAATTGAGTCACTAACTCGGCAACTCTATAGTGGACCTAACCATATCTAAAGGGAAACAGTACTATTTCAAACACTGCTGTAAGCCTTAAAATTAAGCCAAGTGACCGTAGGATTGAATTTGGAACACAAGGTTTAGGACGATCGGTTAAAGGATCCGATCAAACCCAAATTATAAACTATTGAGAGAAATATTAGTAAAAATAACCCCGTAAAATTGAATTTAAGAAAATAAGTAATAAAATAAGAGACTATAAAATTTTCAAATTTAATGTATAATAATTGTTAATCATCGAAAATGTGAAAAGTGTAATCTAATAACTAATAAATTACTAGAGATAGATTATATGTATACTAAAAATCATAGAATGACATAAATAATAATGAGGAATGTTCACATGTACTCCAGATGTATTTACGTGTAGGTAAAAATACGCGAAATTTTTTAAATTGGCCAAAAACTTAGTAAATAATTAAAAAAAATTTATTAAATTAATTAAGAAAAATCAGAAGGATGTGGAATGATGCAAATCTAGTCGTAACAGGTTAGGATCCGAAAAAGAAAAATTATCCAATTAGAATTAAGCAACACAAAAGCCAAAAATCAAGAAAATAAGGCAATGTCATGTCTAATTAATGCATATTAATTACCCAAAATGTTTATAAATAGGAAAAAAATTCAGAGAACTCCTTTCAAATAGTTTGAAATCAGAGAAAAATAGGGAACTTTGAAAATTCAAGAAAAAATCCAGAAAAACAAAAAAAAAAAGAAAAGAAAAGAAAACTGTGTAATTAGGGCTAGTGAGCCAAACCTACACCTCACCACCACCTGGGATCGAGCCACCACCACCACCCCACTCCAGACCCATCGTCTAGGCCGGCCGATACACTTGGATCAGAGTTGAACGACCAAAAAGCCTCGAACCGGTGAGTCCCTTATTTGCCCTGATTTTGTATAATTTTCTAAAATTAGTTATTTTGCCCATAAAATTATGAAACTTGTTATTTTGAGGTTTTATTATATGTAGATTTAGAGGAAAATAGTGATTTAGTTTAATCACGTTTGGAAATATAGGGTTCTTAACAAATTGAGCAAAACCTAACATGATTAGAACTAGAAATAAATAAGCTTAAGAGTGTAGTTTGGAGCTTAATTTTTTTCTGTAGAATGTTTATGTGATATAGAACAGTGTTATGAAGCCATTTTTTAAAATTAATTTAAGTTAATTTTTAGCTCTAAAATGATGGAAAATTAGGTAATTTTAGATTAATTAGATGATTAAGATACTAATTACTGATTTAGATAGTAATTAGATGTTTAGGGATGTTAATCTCTCATGTAGAAACCCAATCCTAGCATTTGGAGTATTAAGTATAGTTAATTTAGGAAATTAGGTAATTATTGTAAGAAATTAGTAATATGTGGAATTGAAAATTAATAAATCTAAAAAATTAGGGTTATTTAGATAATATTATAATAAAAATCAGAATAATACTAAATCTGAAATAAAATTTTATTTTAGGTAATTATATAAAAATGTAAGATTTTCTCACATTGGGAATAAATCCGATACTCCAATTAGGAATAGCATGTACCGAATAGTTTAGAATACTAAATTAAAACTCAATAGGATATTTGAATACTTGAGCTTAATGTGATTAATTTCACGTTAGGATTCGAGCACATTTATGACATAAGAATCAAAACTAAAATTTAATTTAGGGTTTGAACCTCGAAATAGAGTAGAAAGAATTATTAGTATATAATAGGTATACATGGAAAAAGAAGTTAAATTATAACTTAGAATATGAATCCTTAAAGTATAAGTACTAAAAAGACCTATTTGTATTATAGGATACCTAGAGACGAATCTGCTTGCAACTAAGTGATCGGGCGATTGAGAAATTCTAAGTAAGTTGGGTTATTACTTATTGTAATAGAGTACTAGTTTTATGGTACTCGGAGACTTAGGATTGTATATGATTGTAATTGTAAGTAGTTTACGCATGTGTTTGATGTATCTGAATTCGTGCTGAAATTGTGATATGATGGATTTTGTATTATGATTGAATTGGTGTTAATTGTTTGAAAACCCTAAATGAAATTTAATCCTATTCGACTTTAATGACAAAAAATGCCATGCATAATGGTCCCTTCTTCATCCTTAGTCGAACTAAGTGACAAGAGAGGAGGTCGTGACGAGGGTGAAGTCAATGGTTTGAAGGTAGTCACGGGAGGAGCGAAGTCTCCATTGTACAAGCTTGGGTTTGGTTGTGAGCTGCTGCATAACATGGAAACTCCTCAACCCGGATTAGAGTAGGTGAAATTTCTCTAATTTCACAACGGACCGGACTACGTTGTGCGATGATACTTGATTGTATCATTGCATGAAAATACTTGCTTGATAATCTTGTTTATGCTTGTATGCATTCATGAGTCTCCAATTCAACTTACTGAGCTATAGTTGCTCATACCCTTATAGATCCTTTTGTAGGTCCTGATTTCTGAGCACTTCAAGTATTATACCGCCCTACAATTACCTAGAGGTTAGTCTTCTTGAAGCCAGGGGTGAGAGGATCAATTTATTTAGTAATGTTGTGTAGCTAGAGTGTCCTTTATAGTTAAGGATAAAAAACTAATAGTTATTATGTAAATTAGTGAACAATTGTGAATATGTAGAATTTCCTGAGAAGTTTTGTGAACTTACATATAATTATACATGTTTATTAGAAATTTGTAATATTTATCATAATTGTAGTTAAACTTTTAATCGAACTGTTTACTTCAAAACGAGGAGTCGTCGATGCCTTGTGTAGAACATGTCTATGGTAAGTATTGTGAGGCCAGTTACTATCATAGAATGGTTTACATAGTGGGACTGTTGCAACTCTGCGACTTCGGGGCATAACAACTGCTACAATAAAAGCATCGACTCTCTTTTCGGCCCACAATTCATATCCTCTACAAAAGATCTGGCAATATTTCTAATAAGCATTTAAGCTTGAAAGCCACTTTACTAATCTTAAGATACTGAGACATTTTTTGCTCTCTGAAGATAAGAATGGGGCCAAGGCTGACTTCTTGACCTCCAACAGCATTATGAAAATTTTCTTAGGCTGGACTCTAAGATCAGAGATAGCTATGCCTGCTCTGAGGAGTAGGATACTACTTAGTTGCAAGTATTATTCTATGGTGAGCGTCAATACATGTGGGCCAAAGTTGAAAGCTGCAAATTCTGATTCCTAGTAATGGATAACAGCCTAGATTAGAGGCTAATGAAGCTGGACCTGTATAAGGGATATGACCGACCTAATCTTCTTGCACACGTGGTTTTACTTAGCAGACAGAAGCTGGTTTAATCAATTTTTCAAGATGGCTTCGGGGAAAAAGTACTTATCCCATTGAACTTCATAGATGGGCTTTGAGTTGATGAGCTCCGAATTGATACTACCCTGATTCTATATATCTATATTACAAAAAGATATAAATGAAATAAAAATGCGACGACTACTTACAATGAGGACACTAGATTTAGAATAAAGTTGGATCTAATGTTAATAATTTCACAGTTTTTTCAAAGATTTCCTTAAAAATTGCGTAACCTTTTACTGACTAAAGACAATAAAAAAAGAAAAATGAGACACATATAACACTAGAAATAAAATATTAAAAAAAAACGAATGTAATCAAATATAGAAATGCAATATGTTGCACACGTATGCAATGCAATAGGAGTCGGTAATTTAATAAATTATAGGAATTATGATAAATCCACGATCAAAGAGCACCCCTATATATAAGTATATTCAAAATATGATTTAATAAAAATGAAGTTCGTAATACTTATATATAAGAGTTAAAAAATTTTTAATTAAAAATGGGCAATCAACTGGTTGCATATTAAATCAAACTTTTCCTATAATTTAAAAAAAAATGATGCAAGGGGTTGGGATCTACGGGTTCCAAACTTTGCAACTTTATAACTTTCTGAAGAGAAGCCTGATGGGTTACATCAGAGCCTGCGTAGGCTTGCCTACAACCGCCAGAGGAGGGTAATGACCCCCAACAACCTTAGGGTTACATAATGGCGGCTTGTCTTAGGTTCCTAAGGTAGCCTAGGTTCGACCGTATCTAATCATACAAATGATTACTTAAAATAAAAGAATCCCCCCGTAATTCCTCAAGAAGGTCCATTGGGCTAGGTTTTTTTTTTCTTAAGACCTACATCATTAAAAACCCATTAATACAACTATAATACAAAAATATATAAATAAATAAATAAAAGAAAATAATAACATGAAAGCCTATTAATAATTTTTTAATTTTCACATGGCTAGCCCACCAGTGTTACCAAAAGAGTTGCCAATTCTATTGAGCCTTATTTCGATTTCCTCAGTTTAACTTATGTTAAGCTCAACCCGCTTAATATAAATTACTCAACATTTAACTTAAGAAAATATTTTTTTGAAAAACAAAATTAAAAAAATTGAAGTCACCAATCAATAAAAAAAGCCACTAATCTGCGGATATTCTAAAAAAATAATTTTTAAAAAAATAAACTAAAGAAAACCGAGTTTGAGAGCTAACCTATTAAGATTAAGTTATTGTGTAAAAATTAAAAGAAATTGATGTGCTTTCTTTTTTTTTGTAATTTTTCTAAAAATATTAAAAATAGACCTAAATTCGTAAAAGTAACTAAAAATGATTTTTTGTTATTTTTTATTACGAATTTCTAAAAAAGGAAAAAAAATATTTTTTTAACGATTACTCCGAAGGTGACTACGTACCCGCTAATCGGGATCAAACTGACTGTAGTTCCTTTTTTTTTTAATAAAATTTTTAGTGAGTGGGTTCATTTTATATTGAAAATCGAGCCAAATTTAAAATTTAAAAAAAAATTTAAAATTTTAATTTTTCTAAGTTAAATAAATGAAAACCATAATTGACTATCTTAAAAAAAAAACTCAATTAAATTTTTTTTTTTAAAAAAAAAAAACCCTAAGTGCTAAAAATATATTTTTATTAAAAAATACAATTTTTCAAGAAAGACCTAATTTAACAAAAATTGAAAAATAAATAATAATAAAAAAATAAATTAAAAACCTACACTTAAACACAAAAATTAATTAATAATAAAACAAATAACCAATAAAGCAAATTAATAAAAATTACTAAAACTAAACAAAATAATATAATAAATAAACTGGAAAATTACCTAGCATTGGAATGTTGGGTAGTAATTTAGGTAGTGGTGTGGCAACACTGGGCAAGCACGAACAGTAACACAGATAAGTACGGGCGAGCACCTAGGAATGACTTCGAGCGACAGCTTGAGCAAGAGCACAGGCGACATAAGCAACAACAAGGGCACTGGTGAGAGAGGACGAGCACATGAGCGTGTGAAGGCAATAGCATAGGGTGAAGCTATAGGTGGTACTAAGGGCGTGCTAGGCGAGAGCCTAGCGAGTGAGGGATGACACCAAGCGAGTGGGTGTGTACACAGGCGAGCAAAGGACATAGTAAAGGCAAGCACTAGAAGGCAATGGCATAGGCGATGGGCGATGGTGGTGTGATGATGGTACGTGGTGGTCTTGTGGTGTTGGTGTGCGATGGTGCTGTAAAGCGTATGTGGGTGTATCGATGTATGTTGTTACGGTGGTGGCGCATAAGGTGCTGGTGGTGGCATGTGAAGGAGCGTAAAGGTAAGTAAGGGGGCTTAAAGTGTTTTTGTTGGGCGTGTGTGATTAAAAAGAAAATCCTCCTCGAATCCCTAGTTAACGTATTATTTATAAGCTCCAAAATTGAATCATTTGTATCTTCTATACGAAATATTTGTTTTTTATTTAACTTAAATTCATTGTAGCTTCTAGAAATCCTAGCTAGTTTAGGTTTTTCTTTTAAGGCTCGGCCTGATCCAATTTAGCCTAATAATTTAACAATCTTTATTTTGAGCTCCTAAATTAGTCTAGCCCAAAACTAATGGATTTAGCTCATCTTAATAACCGATCTAATAACTTAATCCAACTTGACACGACTTATTTCTTAGCTTAACTTCTTATGACTTAACTTGATTTTCTTTTTTTTTTCCTTTTTTATTATGACTTAACTTTTTTCATTTTTCTTTTAATTTTCGTTTTTAGTTATTTATTATTTATTTTTATTTTACCAACTTGACTCAATTAACAAAATTAAAAAAATTGACAAAAATGAGGTGTCTATAAAACTCCTCAACCCAACTTAGAGCGGATGTAATTTCTCTAATCTTATGACAGATCGGACAACGTAGTACAATGACACTTGCTTGAACATGTATTGCATCTAATTAATTTGATTGACAACCCTATTTGTAATTGACATATAGTTTTAAGTCCCTATCCTAACTTATTGAGTTGTGGTTGCTTACATCCCCATAAACTTTATAATAAATGCTAGCAAGGAAGCGCTTTATAATTACCCTAAAACTAGCAACTGCTAGATCTTGGGAGAGTGAGGATAATAACCTGAGAAGCAATTACACTTTCAAGTTTGGACTCTATCTTTAAAATTTTAGTATTAAATTATGTAATACTTAAGTAGATTAGAATTAAGCTACTAAATCTTGTAAACATGTTTAGATTATTTAATGTAAATATGTATTTTCATAATTATATAGTTGAATAACATGTTTAATTGTGGACGTCTTACATAGATCAGGTTTAGGATAGTGGTTATAAAGTTAGCTTCTATCTTAGAATAGTTTACATGGTAAGACTATTACGACTCTACTACTTCAAAATATGACATATTGGATTGTTGTTAGAAAGGAAGGAGAGGAGAAATAAGTTGATGACACTAAGTTAAACCCAAATGTGATAGGTTTACTAGAGTAATATAATGACATCTTTGAGGAACCACGTTCACTTCCTCCTAGTAGAGATTTTGATGATAGAATCACTATATAAGATCCCTTAATCATTGTCAACCTAAGGCCATATAGACATTTAGCTACTCAAAAGAATATTTTGGAAGAGATGGTGTGAGAGATGCTGAAAAATGGAGTGATATGCCCAATCACAGCCCATTCTCATCCTCCATTGTGTTGGTGAAGAAAAAAGATAATATATAGAGGATGTGTATAGACTATAAGGAGTTAAACAAACACACAGTCAAGGATCGGTTTCCAATTCCTCTAGTAGAAGATTTGTTTGATGAATTGAGTGGTTCTCATTATTTTAGTAAGCTGGATTTGTGCTTGAATTATCACTAGACCTGCATGCACATTGAAGATGTATACAAGACCGCTTTTAAAACACATGAGGGGCACTACGAATTTTTAGTTATGTTATTTGGTTTAACCAACGGCTCTTCTACATTCTAAGGGTTGATGAATTCCATTTTTAAACCTTATTTGAGGAAGTTTATTTTGGTGTTTTTTCATGACATTTTGATATATAGTGTAAGCATGAAAATCATTTAAAAACCATCTTTGGTATCTTAAGAAGGGAACAACTCTATTTGAGGAGAAGGAAGTGCACATTTTGTGCCACACAACTCGAATACTTGGGGCACATTGTTAGTGGAAGAGGAGTCTCAACAAATCTAAAAAAAAAATATGCTGTAGTTAGCTAGCCACAACCTAAAGCCCTTAAACACTTGAGGGGATTTCTCAAGTTGACGAGGTATTATTGTAGATTCATTAAAGTTTATGGGGAATTGTCAAACCCTCGACACAATTCTTAAAAAAAGGGCAATTTACATGGGGGGCAGCAGTTGCTTTTGAGAAGCTAAAAATGGCTTTAACACAACTTAGCGTGCTGGATTATTCTAAAAAGTTTATTATTGAAGCTGATGTAAGTGATACAAGGGTAAGGTAGTCTTCATGCAAGACAACCACCCAATTGCTTATTTTAGCAAGGTATTGTCTCTTAAGCAGTAGGGCCTATCCATCTATGAAAAGGAAATGCTTGCTTTATCTTACCATTGATTAATGGCAACATTATGTGCATGGATAATATTTTATTATTTAACCTGATCATTAGAGTTTACAACACTTGTTAGAGCAGTAGATAGAGACTCATAGTAAATAGAATTGGTTAACTCGCTTCCTAAGGATGGATTATGAGATACACTACAAGAGTGGAGCTATAAATATAGCGACTGATGTGCTGTCTAAAGTGGTAGAACAAAGTTTAAGCACCCTAATAATCATTGATACTTCACTCGAGTTATTAAAATCACTCCATGACTGTTGGACTTTGGATAAAAAATACATGGAGTTAATCAACTAATTGAAAAGTATAAGGTAGATTAGACATCACACATTAGACAAGGGCATGCTTCGACATAAGGGGAAGGTAGTAGTTGGTTCATGTGAGCAATTTAAGATACAACTATTACGAAACTACCATGATAGATTGGTTAGGGGGGCATTCTGAAGCTCAAGCAACTTACAAGAAGCTCAACTCTATGTTTTACTAGCCTGGGTTGGAAAGAGTAGTGCGCCAATATGTGCACGAATGTAATATATGTTGGAAGTATAAGTATGAGAATGTGGCTAGTCCATGGTTATTGCAGCCACTACCAATAGCGGAGGGTTTTTGGATGGAAGTGAGTATGGACTTCATTGAGGGATTTTCGAATTCACATGGCAAGGAGGTTATTATGGTAATTGTCAATAGATTGAGCGAATATACTCATTTCATGACTCTTTCATACCCTTATAAGGTTGTACAAGTAGCCTAAGTTATCTTGATAACATTTATAAGCTGCATGGGTTATCGAAGGGAATCGTTAGTGACAGGGACCCTGTTTTTGTGAGCATTTTTTGGAAGGAATTTTTTACATTATAAGGGGTTAAGTTGAAACTATCGATTGCTTATAATCCACAAACTGATAAGCAAACTAAAGTTGTGAATAAATGTTTAAGGGCATACCTACAATGTATCATAAGTGACTACCCTAAGAAGTGGAGTCAATTTTTGTCATTAGTTAAGTGGTGGTTATAAGCTTCGCAATCAGGTGTTCAAGGTTTAGTTCGTAAAATTTAGGGCAATTGGGTAAGTTATTTGACTGATCAAGTCTAAATTTTATGACGAAATCAGGAATATTAATAAAAGTAATCCCATGATTTTGGATTTAAGAAAAATAAATAAGAAAATAATTAATTATTATAATATGGAATTATATTTATACTATCTATTATTTATCAAAAATGCATAAAACAAATTTCTATAACTAACGAATCAATAAAATAATATTTATAAATATTTATTTATACTATATATGTATTTACGTATAGGTAAAAATACATAAAATTATTTAAAATACTTGAAATAAGTTAAAATAATACTAAATAAATAAAGAAAATTAAAGAAAAATATGGAAAAGTAAAGAGAATTCCAAAGATGAGGTGTAAAGTGCTAGGAATTAAAGAAAAAATAATAACCAATTAAATTAAGGCAATTAGAAAGTGGAAATATAAGAGGATAAGAGATACTTGACTTTCTAAAAATCATAAGAAACCTTAAACCTCTTCTATAAATATCTAAACCTATTCTAAAATTCAATTTAGACCTTTAGTGAATCAGAAAAAAAATTGAGAGAGACCAGAAAGAGGTGAGAAAATTAATTTAAAAAAAAAATAGGAAAAATCGTATACAATCAAAGATTATAATAGGAACTCACATTCGACAACCACTTAAAAAGGAATGACTACCACAACGAGACAGTGGATCCCACACCTAGAGTTGCTGACAAGGGTAGAGCTACCATTGGTGGAGCTACCACTGGTGGCTAGAAGCCGATCTAATGGTGAGTTTCGATTTCCACTCTGAATTTGTTTAATTTAGTAAAAATACTAAATATGCATGAGAAATTATAAAATTTGGTATTTTAAAATATTTTTGTATGTAGATTTAGAAAAAAAAATCAATTTAATAAAATTAAGGCTTAAGATATACTACTCTTAAGAAATAACTAAACTTCAAACTAGTTTTCAATATTGAAATAAATGGTTTCAATAGTGTAGTTTTAAGTTTAAAATTTTTATCTAGGCCATTTAGAGTATTTAAAACAATGTTATGAAGAGATTTTTTAGAAATCTATTTTCTATTTAAGTCTTAAAATGATGTGTAAAATGGATACTTTAGCAGTAATTTACTAATTAAATGAATAATTACTAATTTAATATATAACTTGGTATTTTAAGATGTTAATTTCTGATGTAATATGATGTTTATAGCATTTAGGGTATTAAATATAATTATTATGTATATTATATAGTATATGTGTAATAGAAAAAATGGTATATTTTAAGTTAATTTTGTGATTTAGGATTAATTAGGTATAAATTTTAATTTAAGATATAATTAGATATTTTGATATATTATTAGATGATGAAAGAAGATATATATAGTGTTAGAAGTGTGAGGTAAGTGATATAAGTGTATAATATGTAATAATATATAATATATGTATATAAGAATTAAATAAGTGGAAAATATTAAGTAAAAATTAATAGTACTACAATATTAAGAATATAATATAAATCTGATTTGGAAGGTGAATTCACAAAATTACATCAAAAAATGCAGGTTGTTCTTACATTGAGAACTAATTTGGTAATTAAATTAAGAATATAATATACTGTACCACCTAGAATATTAGTTACGAGCTAAAATGGAGATTTAGGATACTTAAGTGAAATGTGATTAATTTCATGTAATAATTCAAAATAAAGTTCTTAGGGTTCACGTATAAAACTTGTAATCAGAAACTGAGTTAGAACTTAACTTAGAAATCGACTTGGAAATTGAACCAAAACTTAGCCTAAATTAAAAAGAATTGTAAGAGACTTAAAAACCTGAATAATTAGATATAATAAAACCCTAAACTAAATATAATAATAAGAATTTCAGAACAAAACCTATCTAAGGTAGTTATATGGAAACTAAAACGACATTTGTATCATAAGGATTATCGGCGATAACCTGTACAAATCGTACCTTAAGTGAGCAAGTGACGAGTTCAAGTAAATTAGAATTACTACGTTATTGTATTTTAAAGTACTATTTTATAATACTTAAAAGCTTAAGATTATATTTAGTTGTATTTATTAGATAGTTAACTGTGTGCATGCTTATTTGTACTTTTTTTCTGAGTTTGATAATATGATTCCGATTTACTATTCTCGCTTATATTTATATGATTTGTTTAAAATGATTAAACACCTTAAATTGGAATTAACTAAATATATGATTTGTAAGTTCAAAAGGGACCTATACAGCAATCCAGTAAGAGGAACGTTTAGGGTTCTCAACCAAATATTGACCCTTCGAAAGGAATAACGCTAGATAACATAATAGGTCTCTTCTCCATGCTTAGTCAAACTAAGTGATAAGAGAAAGGGTCACAAAAAGGGTGAAATCAACAGTTCAAAAGTAGTCGCAAGAGGAGCGGTGTCTCTCTTGCACAAGCTTGAGTTTAATCATAAGTTGTTGCATAAGCATGAAAATTTCTCATTCCGGATTAAAGCGGATGCAATTTCTCTAATGTTACGACTGACTAGATAACGTTATGCGATGACATTTACTTGTACATGCATTACATCTAACTAATTTGATTAATAACCTTGTTTGGTGTATAAATTTAAGTTTTCATCCTAACTTACTAATCAGTCGATTGCTTACATTCAAATAAATGTTGTTGTAAGTGCTAACTAAGCAGCAGTTATGTAACTATCCTAAAACTAACAACCATTGGATCTTAAAGAGTAAAGATATAAGCTTATCAATTATACTCTCAAGTATGGATTTTATTTTAAAAGCTTTTAATATTAATTTATGTATTACTTAAGTAAATTATGATTAGGTTACTAAATCTTGTAAGCATATTCAGATTATTTTTGTTGCAGACCGTGATCAAGAATAGACAAAGCCAATTGTTGGATGGGATCAAACTTATAAAAAGCTCAAAAGGAAAGTGATAAGAAATGTATGAAAGGACAAATGTTGAATAAGAAAGTAAGTAAAACCTACGAACAGCTCTAGAAAATATAACGCATTAATAAAACTTTCGAGGACTTATGGCACAACTCGATATAACACACGAGATGGTCCAATAAGATTACTTGTCACATAATTTTGCTTAAGAGTTCAGATAAGAGTAAGATTAATATAAACAAAGTAGTGTTTACAAGAGAGAAATGTCAAGTGTATTAATGTTCAATCTGATGATGTAGCTACAATTATAAAAGTATTTATACCCATAAGTTAAAACAACTTGCTCAAAAAGGAAAAGACAAAAAGATTGTTTTCTATAGAAATAATGTACAAAATACAAAAAAGGTAAACAAGAATATTGAAGAAAAAAAAATCATTGGTGTAACGAATTTTATACATGATTCTATACACATAGCGATGTTATATTAGTAAGGCAATTGGAAGATGCGAACAAAAAGTATGGCCAGCTTACTTATCTAATTAGGGGTCTATAAGTCAATCCGGAGTCTATCGCTTGTTATCTTGGCAAAAGTGATGTTTTCGTGTAAGTAATTGGCCAGGAGTAAGTGGGAGTAAGTGAGAATGAGGTTTGGCTGTTCTCTCAACCTTTTGCTTCTTGGTACATTATCTGCAAGAAACTAAGGAGTCGTTCGACTCGGCATGCTTCAGGTTGGTAAGGAAATACTTGTCATTGGCATGAGTCGGCTAAAGTAAGAGAATTTGTAGTACCAAGCCTTCCAGTACTCGGGCTCAGCTACAAGTCAATGATCTAGTAGCTCGATTTCCATCGTTCCCTCTAGGTTGATTTGGATTTGGAATCAAATCCGCATGATCTCCGATCGATGCTTCATCGAGGTGATATGGATTTAAGTCGGCAATATTAAAGGCATCAAAAACTCCATAGTCTTCTGACAGCTCCAATTTGTAGGCGTTACCATTAATTTTCTAGAAGATTCTGAAATGTCCTTTAACCCTTAAGGATAGTTTGTTCCTCCTTTTACTCAGAAACCGTTCCTTATTGAGATATAGCCATATTAAGTCTCCTTATTAGAATTATTTAGCCATCCTACTCTTAGTCTTCTCCTGCATTCTTTTAGCAACCTAGTTGATGTACCAAGTAATTTTATCATAGATATGCTAAAGGGATTGTGCTTTAGCCTTCACGTTAAGGCCCTCGCGTTAGGGTCCTCTTGTACAGGAATAGGTATAGGGTATGATCAAGGGGTAACCCAGCATTGAAACCATAGACCACTTCGAAAAGGGTCTACTTAGTGATGTTACACACTGTCTGGTTGTAAGTGAACTCGAACCACTAGCAATCAACTATATTCTTGCCCACTGCAACTTAAAGTAATGATCCCAAAGTGCCATTAACCACCTCTATTTAATCATCAATTTGAAGGTGACAGGAAGTGTTGAATAGTAGTTTTGTCCCCATCCGACATCACAAGGTCCTCCTCAAAAACTTTGGATCCCTATTAGAGACTACACTCCTCAACATGTCGTATAACCATACAATATCCTACAAGAAAAGAGCAGCAATAGTTGAAGTATCATTAGTTTTAGAACAGAGCAAAAAGTGTGTTATCTTACTAAACAGATCCACGACAACCATTACAGAATCTTTACTTCAGGCAGTTTGTGGTAATCCAAGAACAAAGTTCATGTTTATTTCGGTCCATGATATCATTGAAATAGGCAATGGCTGTGAAGTATCTACAATCTCACCTGCAGTATACCCAAATGTATGAACGCAAAGCCAGCCCTTCTAAGTTCGTCAAAGCTTTCCCCTTGAACAAACAGTCTGTCTAGTTGTTGACTGTCAGTATACAGGACTGCTTCCTCCGAACGATGAGTGTAAACCTGATGGTTTACATCATCCCTTCTGGATCGGTATAGTACCTCAGCCGGTACTATGCTGGCTCGTTCCTGCATTGACCGTTGGAGCTCTTCTTCTGGGTTTATTGTCTGCTTCAATGTCTGATTGTAGCGTCCTCCTGTTAACCGTCCAAGTGCCCTTCGTGTAGCTTGTCCAGCCACATATCTCCTCCGTTGTCCTCGCCTGTAGTCACGTGTTTGATCCTCAAACAAAGCTCTCCCTTCTTGAGTTGTTGCAGTGCAACTTCTGTTTGTTACTGGTGGCAAGGTAACGCTTCTACTCCTGGACGTCATTGGTTAAGGTTAGACTCCGGCGAAAAGTCCAAATCGTCCGAATCGTAGTAAGGATCTGTATCCTTTACCCAACGATCGTACGCCTTCCACTCTTCCTCGTCTTCTAAGGCTTTACAAGCTGAGGGATCTAAATCCTCAGGAATTGTATCTCCTGGAAATGCTGCCTCCCACTCAGTTTTGTACTGAGGAGGTCCTTCAAAGCCTGGAGGTGGCGCGTGATTTGATGTAGCAGTGTCTTGCAACTCCTGTTGTGGAAACAGGAAATCTCTAGCCTTTTGCAGAGCCTTTGCCTTCCTTACGGCCTCTGCTGCCTCCTGTTGCAAACGCCTCCTTTCAACCTCCTTCTGACGCTCTTGCTCTCTCCTTTCTGCCCTTTGTATTTGGGCTTCTATCCCAATTTGTCGGCACCTGAGATAAGCAAGTCCCTCTTCTTGTTGTTGGAGCTCCCTTTGGATGTCTTCTTCATTAATGACACACCCAAACTCCAATATCTCCTTCAACCTTTGGATCACTAGCATCCTCTTCTCCGCTACTGTAATAACGTCAACTAGTTCTGCGCGGAGGAATCTGGAACTCATAAGACCCCTAAGATTCAGGTTTCGGGACAGGTTTTAAGCCTGCCTTCATCCTTTCTTCGTTTAGGATGTCGATTGGATCTTTGAAAACTCGTAGGACTCCTTTCTCTTCTCTCCTACGAACCTTCTGTCCCCCGATGGCTAGCTTTTCAAGTCTGTCAACCAACTCTGGTGAAAGCCCACCAGATCCAGTCATGGACCTTTCTCTTGGGGCTGCCTCTTTACCCTTTCGCAGCTCCTTAACTTCGTCCTTTAGAACCCTTACTTCCTCCCTCAAGGTTCTAAGATCTTCCGAAATGGTACATAGAAGTTGGATCTGTGTGTTATTCTGTTTGATCACGGACTGATTTTGTGAATTGGCTCCTGCAAGCGTTCCTGGCTTCACAAAGCCCAACGCTGGTGGTTCAATGGTCTCGGTTGCTCTTAGGGCGATTCCACTTCTCAACCCTGTGCGGCAGCTTCTCAACTCGCTCGATCTTCTGATTGAGGTCAACAGTTAACCTCAAAGCTTCTTCCTCCACGAGCTTTGGTTGAATAGAAATTTCCCATACCAACTCTCTTACTTCTTTAGAGAGTGGTTTTCTGTCTACTATCACTTTAGTCAAGTGTTTGATACCCTCTTCTAGTTTAATAATCCTAAATTCTAGAGTGTTTAGTCGCTCTTTAACTACTTTAAACTCCTTAATAGTAACACGGGAAAAGAGATTCAAACGATCATAAATAACAGAAATATTATTATCTAATTTGGTAGTGTTTGGCTTAATGGCGAGGTCAAGGAATGAGAGATCTGCGGTTCATGAGTGTTCATACCATGTTCTTATTGTCTCCTCCCATCTTTTAGACATACTGCTTCTAATCAGATGTTCAGAGTGTTTTCACAAAAGGTTACAGCTTTTCAAAACTCTTAGCAGGATAAGAAAAATGCCAAATACAACAACCACCTTTAAAAACTTTCGACAATGGAGATTTTAAATTGGTCTGCTAGTTACGCAATTCGCTGGAGGACTCATCCCCAGAGTACCTAAGCACACACCCGCAGCTTGCCTCACAGTCTGCTTGCATGTTCACCTCAAAACGAAAAAGGACCAGAGGTACTAGACTCACGGCATGCTTCCCCTAAACACGGTACTCTCTTTGGCCTTTTCAACGGGTACTTATCCTCTTTTGTCTCTCACCTCCTTCAGGTCACTCACCATTCTAAGTTAGACATGCACTAACTGCTACATCGCAGAGGCAGAATTTGGAAAAACCGGAGGCTACAACTCCTCACTAGTCTGTTTGGACTAACCCTCTTTATAAGGAAAAATACTCCATTTTCAAAAACCTTTAAAGATTAAGGTACGTGGCGTTGTTTCTCTTACCAAAATAGGTAATTCACCCAGCACGAGTACGCGTGCACTTTAAGCAAAACCCTAAGGTAAAGCTTAACGCGGCATCTCCTTTGGAAACCAGTAGCCCGCAGCCAAGGGAGTTTTCCAGCCAATATACCTTTAACCCTTAAGAGAATGTTTTTCAAAAACCTTGTTCCTATTCTATGACATACTCAATAATGTAATACCATATCAAAAAATCAATGGCACTACCTAAGTATTCATAAACGAAAACTTGGTTACTTTGCATGGACATTTTTAGAAAAGACAACGACTCTGTAAGAACAGCATGTAAAGAAGATAGGCTAAGAACAACTAAGATTACACCATCACGAGTCTTAATAAATAAGTTAGTATACATAATATTCCACCTTGGAGCGAGTAGTCATCCTCTACATGATACTCATCCATTGTTTTTCTGTTGATGCACCCCATAATTACAGGTCCAAAGTATGAATTCTTAGAATACTGTTCTTTGATACTTGTAAACCCAAACTTGTAAACCCAAACAGCCTAATTTGCAGTTCACTCATAAGTGCATGCCTTCTAGAAAGAACATCCGCAACGACATTGGTCTTTCCTTACTTATATTTTATTACAAAATTGAATCTTTTAAGAAATTTAACCCGTCTCGCCTACTACTTCGATAACTTGTTCTAACTTCAAAGGTACCTTAATGACTCATGGTCAGTATATATGACAAATTTTCTCGGTAGTAAATAGTGCTACCATACTTACAGTGCTCGAATCAGCGCCAAGAATTCCTTATTATACATTAAGTAATTTAACTAAGGTCTTTTAAGCTTCTTGTTGTAAAAGGCAATCGGTCGGCCTTCCTACATTAGAACAACGCCTATTCCAATGCTTAATGCATCACATTCCAGCTCAAATATTTTCTTGAAGTTAGGTAGACCTAATACCGAGCAGAAGTCAATCTTTCTTTTATCTTAGCAAAGCTTCTCTCTTCCCTTTCTCCCTATCAGGAGTTGGTGTTTTTCTTCGTTAGTTTAGTAAGTGGTGCAATAAGAGTGCTGAAACTCTTAATGAACCGTCTATAGAACTAAGCCAATTCATAAAAACTTCTCACGTCGACACAAGTAGTAAAAGTCGGCCACTCGATAATTGCTCGAATCTTTTCATCATCCACTTGTAAACCTCCTCTATTGACTACATAGTCCAAAAATATCACTTCCTCCTAATAAAAGCAACAATTTTTAAGATTGTCAAACAATTGCTCAGCAAGGAAACTATCCAGAACGGATCGGAGATGTTTACAATTATTCGGCATGTCAACACTATAAAGTAAGATGTCGTCAAAGTACACTACAATACACTTCTCAATCAAAGGTCTCAAAACATGATTCATTAGTCTCATGAAAATATTTAGGTCATTCAACAAGCCAAAGAGCATAACCATCTATTCATATAACCTATGTTAAGTCTTAAACGCCATTTTCCACTCGTCTCCTAACCTTGTGTGAATTTGATGGTAGCTAGACTTAAAATCAATTTTGTTAAAAAATCTTAGCTCTATTCAATTCATCTAGCATATCTTTCAACCTTTCGGATAGGATACTTGTACTTAATCGTAATCTTGTTCATGACTCGATTGTTTACACACATCCACTAGGTTTCATCCTTCTTCAACACTAAAAGGACTGGCATAGCACAAGGGTTGAAACTTTCTCTGACATAACCTCTCTTCAACGACTCATTGACTTGACGTTTGAGCTCAGAAGCCTGATCAGGATTCATCCGATAGGTTGGTCTATTCAACAATACAACGTCGGATAACAAGTCAATATAGTGTTCTATGCCTTGAGTTGAGGATAACTCCTTGGATGGTAGTTCTGGGAACAAATCGACATGCTCGTCCAGCAATGCTTTTATTTCCTAAGGTAGTTCGTCCCAATTATTCATTTCCAGTAAGCACCTGACCAGTATGAGAATTTATGTATCTGCTTTAAGGGTCTCTTGGAGCTCGACTCTACTCATCACTAGAATCTTTTTTTATTTGCAAGCAAGTTTTACCTGCAATTTATTGACTTCTCTTAATAGCATCAGGTTTAGTGTGATCTTTTGGCCATTTTTTTCAAACATGTACGCGTTCTTATATTCGTCATAGATCACTCTTCTATCAAACAGCCATGATTAGCTAAGCAGTACGTGCAAGGTACACATGAGCAATACACCACAGAGAATTTTGTCAGAATAGTGTCCAATTGTGATCAGCAGTGATACCTGCTGGGTGACATGTAGTGCTTCCGTATTACTCAACTAATGCAACTTGTACGATTTAGGGTATGTAATGGTCTACAACTTTAACTTCGTAACCATTTTGGCTTATACCACATTGGTGTAACTTTCATTATCTACAATTAATGCTCGCACCTAATTATTCACTTTACAGGTGGTGTAAAACAAATTCTTCATATGCTCTTCCTTTCTTGAGGATTCTAAGTTTATGGTGCATCAAACAACCAAGACTAACTAATCCAAGTCTTCAGCAAACATATCTTCTTCAATAAGTTCTTTGTTGACATCTTTTTTCTCGACAGTGATCTCTTCCTCCTTGGGTTTCTCATCCGTATTTTCTACCTTTAGCTTTGTGATGTCTCCCTTAATTACCAGTCTTTCAGTTTAAGCACCGAGTGGCTAAATGTCTGAACCTTTGGTATTTAAAGCACTCAATCTTGCTTATCTTCCTACCAAACCCTTGGCCCTTCTCATAAGTTTGGGTTGGCAATTCAGTGTCAGACCAACTTTTCAATTCGGCTTAGACATCCATCTTTCGACCCAGCTCTATACTCGACTAAGTTCGGCGACTTGTCCGTCCAGATCGGCTAGTCGGCAACCTAACCAGTACTCGACTTCTTCTTTACCTCTTTACTCGCTGGGTTATTTTGATCACCTCATCCATTGTGGTAAATTGTTGGAGTTTCACAATGTTTCAAATGTTACCTCTCAATCTAGTAATGAATCTTGAAACCGTTCGAGCTAATGGTTCCTCCACTTCGCAACGGATCATAAGCATTTAAAATTCTTAAACATACTCATTAACAATTCAGTTTCCTTGTCTCAACTCCTGAAGCTAAGTGAAAGTATCTTGAAGATAAGTTTTCAATACAAATCTATTTCTGAGTATTCTCTTTATCTTGGGTCAAATATTAATCTCTCCATAACCCTCTTATTTCCTTATGGTTTGGAAATTTTTCTACCACATGGCGACATATCTAGAGAAATCTATAGTAGCAGTTCTTACTTTTTCATAATGGTCATCTTGATAATAATAAAAAATATGCTCCATCTTCTCTTCCTATTCTAAATATTCATCAGCATTCTTAGATTCATTAAAACTCGATATTCGAAATTTCACATGGTTAAATGCCTTGGGAACTCTAGCCTACTCTTCTTCAAAGTACTGTTTCTTGTTCTCTTCATCTAATTCTCTTAAATCTATCATTCATCTTACTTATCCACCTACTCATCTACTTTAAACTAGTTAAGCTGGGTTCCAACTTCTAATAGGTTAGGCAATTTATAGAGTATTTTACGCGGCCTCAGTCAGTCGATAAGTCAATGCATAGACAATTCGAGTCAAATTTACCAAGAGGTTAACTACCTCATCTAATCTCTCATCAGTACTCCTAGAGGTTCCTAAGAACGCCGTCCATTAGGAATAACTCCACTATAGTCATATCCAGCACTAAGATTTACACTTGGATCAATCATTTTCTTTACAAATTCAAAACTCAAACTAACACTGCAGGAAATTAACAGCTAACAAACACAGTAACTAAGGTGAACATAGTAACTTGCTCTATTTCACACACGTAGAACATAATATAACAAAACTTGAAACACAAACTACAACTCAAACAAAACCTCTACTCTGATGCTAAGATATCGCGAACCGTAATTAAGAATAGATAAGGCTGATCGTTAGATTGATCAAAGTTTTTAAGCTTGTAAAAAGCTCGAAAGGAAAATTATGAGAAATGTATGAAAAGACAAATACCAAATGAGAAAGTAAGCAAAACCTAAAAACAGCTCCAAAGGATATAATATACCAATAGAACTTTTGAAAACTCACAGCACAACTTGATATGACATACGAAATTATTCGGTGAGTCTACTCGCCACCTAACCTTATTCAAGGGTTAAGATAAGAGTAAAATGAATATAAATAAAGCAATGTTTAAGAGAAAGAGAAATGTCAAATATATTAATGTTCAATCTGATGATGCAGCTACAATTACAAGAATATTTATACTCATCAGTTAGGGCAACTAGCTTAAAAGAGAGAAGACAAAAAAGAAATTTCTTAAGAAAATAATGTATAAGATATAAAAGAGTAAAAATGAATATTAAAAAAAATAATCATTAATGTAACGGATTTTACACATGATTCTACACATATAGTGATACTACATTGACGAAGCCGATAGAAAATACGGACAAAAAGTACGAGTAGCTTATTTATCCGAACAGGAGTGACTAAATCGATTTAGAGTCTCTCTTTCGTCATCTCGACAAAAGTGATGTTGAATAAGTAATTAACCAGGCATGAATGAAAATGAGGTTTAGCTGTTCTCTCGACCTTCCACTTTTGAGCACACTATTCATGAGAAATAGGAAGTCATCCAACTCAGCATGCAGAACGGGTTGGTAAGGAAATACTCGACTTTGGCATGAGTCGATTGAAGTAAGAGAATCCATCATACCAAACTTTCTAATCCTTAAGCTCAACTGTAGGTCAATGGTTTAGTAGCTCGATTCTAATCAATTTTAATATAAATAGAGATATACAAACGGATTAAATAGATCAACTTAGCTTAACTTACTTTGCCCCGTAGGTTAAACGAGTTAAGCTCATTTAATGCGTTTTTTAACGAGTCAAAAAAACCTTTAACTCTAATCCATTTAAAAAGCATATTAAATGGATCAATTTGTGAACAAAAAATATAAATATATTAAACAGATCAACTCAAACTGACTTATTTTAGCTCGCAGATTAAATAGGTTTAACTCATTTAACTTGCTTTTAAATGAGGAAAAAAATTGAACTAAACCTATTTAAAAAGTAGGTTATATACAATAATATATTTAATTTATAAACTATTTACTTTTAATCAAATTACTCATAAACATCTTATATAAATAAGGTTTAAGAGAAAAACCATAAAATTCACTCTTATCTTAAAATAATTTAGACAGCGAAATCATTACGACTCTACCAATTCAACGTATGAAAACAGTATAACACCAACTACCGCAGCAGCCTAAAGAAAACTTCATTCGACACCCTGTGCAGGTATGAACCACCGGCGCACTTGCTGTATGTGCCTAGTGACGCGAGGAAAGAGACTATAGACTATATTGAGAGACAGGGAAGAGATTATGAGGTTATTCAAATTTTCACCTGGTACGTGCTCAAAATTGTATCAAACAGCAAGCCGACAAAGGCAAAAGCGACCGTCCCTTTCAGATTGGGGAATTTGTCTTGTTGAAACTCTAACCCTATAGACAAGCCAGTTTAAGACGACAGAAAAAACCAAAATTAGATGCTAAGTACTATGGTCTATTTAAAATTATTGACAAGATCGGTGTTATTGCTTACCGTTTAGCGCTGCTTAAAGGATCCTCCATCCATCCCACCTTCCATGTCTCCCAATTGAAGAGATACAGGGGAAATAACAAGCTAATCATAGTCGTACTGCCCAATCTGCCATCTGAAGATGCTTGGGAGCCTAAAGCCATACTTGATCGGCGCATGGTTAAGTGTGGAATGGAGCTGTTACCATGTTTCTTGTGCAATGGAAAGGCCGATCACTAGCTGACGCCACATGGAAGTTCGCTTTCGATCTTCATCTTCGTTTTCCTGACTTGCCTTTGTGGATAGGGGTCTCTGACGGGGAGGGTATTGAAGCAGGGGAGAAACATTGCGTTGGGATTTGTTTTTGAATAGCTTGCAAAGAGAGAGTTTGAAGGGATGCTAGTTGGGCCCAATTGCGGCCCTAAGTAGATAGGCCAAATGTTTTGGCCTTATTTCTATTTTACAATTCCTATTGTTTTTTCAATTGCAATTGCACTCTGACGTAGGTAATTAGCATATGCATCCATGTGCAATTAGTTAAAGGTGAATATTGTACACAATTTACAATATATAAGTACTGTACTCAGCCATAAGAAAAAATTAGTGAAAAGCACAAAAATATTCTCCCCAATCTCCTGTGTGTGAACCCCAATGTGAATGAATTACTGTATATATATATATATATATGTGTGTGTGTGTGAGTGTGTTAACCATGTCAATTGTGTGAGTGTTGATTGAATTCTAATTCCCTTGCTTCATATTCTTTAGTGTTTTATTATTTTTTTTCTATAATTTTCACGAAACTTTGAATTAGTTCGTTAGTAGAGAATATTTATGCTTCCTGTCAAAACGAATTATCCGTAGGAAAAATAAATAGTTAAAAAGATGCTGCATATTTTGAAAATACTAATATGATGATTAAAACTTTTACGAGCATTGTTAAACTTTCTATTCAAAATACACCCCTTCGTTCTCCTTTTTAAGGTTAACGGAAGGCTTGGACAGCCAAAGATAAAGTTTCCATGTTATATGTGCCACATCCAATCTCCAGTTTAATTAGCAAGTTAATCGTTGTTTGCATTGATATATGAATTCTTCTATTCGAAGCCAGATGCAGATGGATGCCATGGTCTAATTTTATTTCCATAAGAATGTCTAATAGTGTCTTATACACGTATGTTAATCTTATGTAGTAAAAATTCAAATGTTCTGGGGCCTTTTTACTTTATTTAAATGAGAAGGTAAACATAAGAGGGTGTTCTTTTGCAATTTATCTCATTTATTTGTCGGAAGATTTCCACTTTTATTAATCTTACACTTTGAACTTCTAAAGAGATTTTATAATACCATAGAAACATACCATAGAAACGGTTTAATTTTTAAAGATGGAAATAACTTCTGAATGTAGAAACTAAATTAGAAAATTAAATTAAATACGAATTATAATAAATAATGCTTACAAAATTTACTACAAGTAGTAGATAATATTTCGAAGAATTTTCCACGCAACTACAGCGTGTTTGCTATCCTCTCAAACGCCTCTACACTGGATTGTCAAATCAATTTCCAGAAACGCCATGGTCGACCTTTTGTTCAAGGCCCTCTTGTAAGTTTGCAATTCCGATGTCTCTGGAGTAGTTAGAATTCATAGCGCTATTCACTTCCTTCGTTTCTAACCGGCTTGGCAAGAATCTTGAAACCAATTTCTTTTCAAATCTTCGAATTTTAAGAAACCAGGCAATTTATGTCTTCCGAAATATTGTATTATTATATATATCTTGAGAATTGCTTAATAAAATTCCAATAGTTGCTGCTGTTGGCCTTGTTGAGTTCGTGCTCTCCACTTGTGTTTCCTAATTCCAACCTTATGGCTTCAAGGAATTTGTTCACGAAAATTTTAAAACACAAACTTTCTGATGACGAGAATTGATGGTTTGTACTAATAATTACAATCATGATGAAGCGTATAAGATAAAAGATAAATAAATTAAAATAATGTGTTTTCATGGTCTTATATCATCAGTTAAATTTTAATAGTTTTACAATATCGATAAAAAAAATCACTTCACTCTTAAAAAAAAATTTATTTAATTCAATAATCAATCATTAAAAAAAAAATTGTTCAAAACCTTAAAAAGAATACTACTTATATATCAATGACTAAAAGATAAATTTTCTAAAATAAAAAATACTAAAAGATCTAATCTTCTCAAATCTAAAATATAACTATTTACTAAAAGATATAAAAATATATCTAATCCTAATAACGAAAAAAATAAAATCTTAAATATAAAAATTTTCATGCCAAGTAGAACGATATCATTATCGCAAACTTTTACGCTTGTATTGGTGATCCCCATCATTTCTCCTCGGCTTGGAAAGATTTATCTCAAGCGAATTAAAATTGATATACTATTCATAAAGATCTAAATTAATTATTTGAAGCTCTAACTCGATTATCCATGTAGCATCTAAAAGTGGACGATCTACCTATTTGACAAAAAAATATCTATCATCCTTCATAATCTGATCATCAATAATATCTTCTATCTCTTCTTTCTTTCCTCTTAATGGTGGAACATGTGAAACTTGTGGAACTGGAAAAGTAGGAAATCTAGGCTTTGGCTCACATGAGGAATCAACATCTTGAGGCGTCTCATGGTAAGGTAAGAGATCCTCAATATTGAAGACGTTGCTAATACCTATGTTTGGTGGCAACTCCAATATATAAGCATTTAAACTAATTTTCTTCAACAATTTGAAAAGTCTCATGCCTCTACCATGTAATTTCTTTTAAGAACCTCGTGAAAACCTTTTTGGTCTAATTCAAGTAATCATCAAATCTCCTTCCTTAAACTCTTGATACCTACGATGAACATCTACAACAAACTTATATAATTAATTGCTTAAGTTAATTTTCTTTCTAATTTCCACATGTAAGCCATAGATATGGGTGGCAAAGAATTTAGTAGGCTCTAAAGGTCTAGATGATAGTGGAAGTGGTATAAGATCAATGGAATGTTTGGGTTAATAACCTAGTACAACTTCAAAAGGACTCAATCCAATGGATCTGTTTACTAAACTATTGTAAGCAAATTCTGTCATAGGAAAGATATGATCCCATGTAGATACATGGTTACCAACCAGACACCTTAACAAATTACTTAAACTCCTATTGACCACTTCGAGCTAACCATTGGTCTGAGGGTGAAATGTAGAAGAAAACTATAATTTAGTTCTTAGCATTTTTCATAATTTCTTCCAAAACTAAATAACAAACTTAACATCTCTGTCTGATACTATGGTTTGAGGTTATCCATGTCATTTAACAATCTCATTAAAGAACAATTTGGTTATATGAGAGGCATCTACAATCTTAATGCATGGTATGAAATGTGCCATCTTAGAAAAATGATCAACTACCACAAAGATTAAGTCATGTTTTCTAGGTATCATAGGTAAACCTAACATAAAGTCCATACTAATTTCTTGCCAAGGTGAATGTAGATCAGGTAAAGGTGTATAAAGATCTGTGTTATGTTTCCTATGTTTGGAAAGCTGACAAGTATGACATTGCCTCACAATTCTTACCACATCTCTCTTAATACTAGACCAATAAAATCTATCATCGATCATAACTATGGTTTTATCTCTCCCAAAATGACCAACTGCATCATTTGCATGTAATTCCCAAATTAAGAAGTCTCTTAAGGAAGTCTTTAGAATACATAACCTATCACCTCATATTGCTCTCTCAATTTTTCAAAGCCAACAACCTCTATAGCTAAGGTATTTACTAGTAAGTGTAGAATAAGTTAAGGCATCAGCAGGTTTATTCTCAACTCTAGCCTTATGTTTCAAAACAAATGTGTACCCTTGCAAAAATTGAGCCCATTTTGCATATCTAGGTCCAAGTTTCTTTTGTGAATTAAGGTACTTAAGAGCTTGGTGATCACTATATAATACAAATTCATTAGGTAGTAGGTAATGTCTCTAACGTCTCAAAGCTTGCACTAAAGCATCAAATTCTTTATCATAAGTTGAGTACCTTTATTTAGCCTCATTTAATTTCTCACTAAAGAAAGCTATTGGGTATCCCTCTCGGCTAAGTACTCTACCTATCCCTATGCCAGATGCATAACAAGTAACCTCAAACACTTTTGAAAAATCAAGTAACCTAAGCACAAGTGCTTCAGTCATCCTCTTCTTAATTTCTAAGAATGTTCTAAATGCACTCTTAGTCCAACTAAATTGTCCCTCTTTAATACAAGTTGTAATTAAAGCTATAATGGTGCTAAAACTTCTAATGAATCTCCTATAAAAAGTAACGCTAAAACCTCTAATGAATCTCCTATAAAAAGTAACAAGTCCATGAAAACTCTAAACATCATGAATACTTTTGGGTTCAAGCCATTCAACAATTGCCTTAATTTTCTTAGGATCTGTTCTTAGCCTTTTATAGACACAACAAAACCTAAGAAAATTACTCGAGTTGTTAAAAAGGCACACTTTTTCAAATTCGCATAAAGTTCTTCATGCCTAAGTGTCTCAAATAATTTCAACCACTTCCCGTCCTTGCCTATGCCGACGCCGACGATGAAGATCTGTTAAGTGTGATAGATGCTCTTCTTGGGTGTTACTATAAACTAAAATATCATCAAAGTACATCACAAGAAACTTTCCTATAAATAGTCTCAACACTTATGGCACTACTCTCATGAAAGTAGATGGAGCATTAGTCAATCCAAAGGGCATGACTAACCACTCATACAAACCCTCTTTTGTTTTAAAGGTTGTTTTCCACTCATCCTCCGATCTAATCCTAATCTAATGGTAGCCACTTTTAAGGTCAATTTTAGAAAATCACTTAGACCCTAAAAGCAAATCTAACATATCATCTAATCAGGGAATTGGAAACTTATATTTGATGGTTATTTTATTGATGGCTCGTGAATCTGTATACACCTCCAACTTCCATCTTTCTTAGAAGTAAGGAGTGCAAGTACTGCACATGGACTAAGACTTCCTTTAATAAAACCCTTTTGTAATAATCTTTCTACCTGCATCTTTAACTCTGCGTCCTCATTAGGGTTTATCCTATAATGTGATAAATTAGGTAAGGTTGCTTCGAGAACTAAGTCTATAGCATGTTGTATGTCACACATGGGTGGTAACCTATCTAGAAGTTCCTCTGGGGTAAGATCCTTAAATTTCTCAAGTAAAGGTCTCACTTTTACATGTAAGTTTAAATTTGACTCAGGGTTATACTCATCTACCTCCTTAACCACTAATGCGTATAAAATACTCTCTTTAGACTCAAGCTCAAATTCTTTTGCACTCAAAACGTAAAGGGGCTTCTTAGAATCTGAATTATTGACTAACCTTTTGTTGGTACTAACCTTAAACTGTTTTGGGAGTGAGGGACTAAGTTTAATTTTCTTACCATCAAGCATAAAGACATAAGTATTAACCCTACCCTAAAGAACTACATCTAAGTCATATAACCAAGGCCTTCCTAAAAAGTACATGAGTGATCTCCATAGGCATTACATCACACCAAATTTCATTTATGTACGTACTAAACTGCAAAGGGACTAGGCATCTCTGAGTGACATGTAAGGTGGTTTTATCTACCTAAGCTACCTTATAGGGATTAGGATGTGGTTCAGGCTTAAGATTTAACCTAGACACAGCAGCTTGTGAAACTACATTCATATTGCTACCCCCATCAATGATCACCTTACAATTGTGACCATTACATTTTATATAGTTATGGAATATGCTAGTTTGTCACCAATCATCCTCCTTCCGAAGTTAGGTAATAAGACACCTAACAATACATCATCCTCATCACTAGCACCCTCTTCAGGGATATGATCTAACTCCACAGAGTCTTCATTCTCTAGTAATTCTCCCTTTCCTATATAAAAATTCCTATTTGGTCATTGGTAGGCAAGATGCCCAGGACTATAATACTTATAACACCTTTGACTAGAACTAGCCTTAGAACTCTCAATAGCAGTGTTCTTACCTTTAGTGTTCCTATCTCGAGTCACATTAGGATTACTAGCCTTAAGTGCTATAAAGGTATTCCCAATAGACTTATTAAATCTCTCATTAAGATTGTTACTCCTAAACACTCGCTTCTCGACTTGTGAAGTAAATTTTCCAGGTGGTCTTAACCAATTCTCAATCTCTAAAGCTTCTTGAAAGGTCTATTCTAAGGTCTCATCATAACGAGGACGAAGCTCTCTCTTAATCTCAAGTCACAAGCCATTTATAAACCTATAAAGTGTCATCTCAGGCAACTTTGGCTCATTACACCTAATCAAAAGTTCATCAAACCTAGCCATATATTCCTTAATTGTCATGTTTCTGTAAGCCCAAAAGCCAAGCCAAGTAACCGTAAGATTGAACTTAGAACCCAAGATTTAGGGCGATCGGTTAAAGGATCCGATCAAACCCAAATTATAAACTATTTAGAGGAATATTAGTAAAACTGACCCCATAAACTTGAATTTAAGAAAATAAGTAATAAAATAGGAGACTATAAAATTTTCAAATTTTAAGCATAATAGGTATTAATTATCGAAAATGCGAAAAGTGTAATGAAATAACTAATAAATTACTAGAGATAGATTATATGTATACTAAAAATTTTAGAATGACCAAAATAATATTTAGGAACGTTCACGTGTACCCCACATGTATTTACGTGTAGATAAAAATACGCATAATTGCCTAAATTAGCCTAAAACTAAGCAAATAATTATAGAAAAATTAAAAAAAATCAGAAGAGGATAAGCTGCAACAAGATCAAGTCGTGGTCAACAAGAAAAAAAATAACCAATAAGAATTTGACAAACAAAAAGCTAAAAATCATGGAATTGGGGCAAAATCCCATCAAATTAATGCACATTAATTTCTACAATTGTCTATAAATAGGGGAAAAAAATTTACAGAAGTCCTTTGGTTAAATTAGGATCTGAGAAAAATCAAAACACTGAAAAAATCAAGAGAAAATCCAGAAAAAAAAGAAAAGAAAAGAAAAGAAAACTGTGCAGATTAGGCAAGTAAGCTAAACCCATTACTCACCACCACCTGGGACCGAACCACCACCACCACCCTACACTAGACCCATCGCCTGGACCGGCCGACAACATTGGACCGGGTTTGGACGGCCTAAAAGCTTCGAACCGGTTAGTCATTTATTCACCCGATTTTTGTATAATTTTGTAAAATTATTTATTTTGCCCAGAAAATTATGAAACTTGTTATTATGAGGTTTTATTGTATGTAGATTTAGGGAAAAATATTGATTTAGTTTAATTATGTCTGGAAATATAGGGTCCCTAATAAATTGTTCAAAACCGAGCATTAGTAAACCGGAAAATAAATAGGCTTAGGGATGTAGTTTGGAGTTCAAAATTTTTCTGTAGAATGCTCATATGATGTATAATAGTGCTGTGAAGCCATTTTTTTAAAATTAATTTTCGAAATTTTTAAAGTTAATTTTTAGCCCTAAAATGATGGTAAAATTGGATGATTTAGGGTTAATTAGGTGATTAGGATGTTAATTACTGATTTGGATCTTAATTAGATGTTTAGGGAAGTTAATCTCTGCAGTAGAACCCTAATCCTAGCCTTTAGGTACTAAGTATGGTTAATTAGGGAAATTAAGTAAGTAATATAATAAATTAGTAATATGTGAAAATGTAAATTAATAGATCTAAAAAAATAAGGTTATTTAGATAATATTATAATAGAAATCAGAAAAACAATAAATCTGAAATGACATTTAATTTTAAGTAAATATCTCAAAATGTAAGATTTTTACACACCGGGAATAAATCCGATATCTCAATTAGGGTTAGCGTGTACCGAAAGTTTAGAATACAAAAATTACAACCTAATAGGATATTTGAATACCCGAGCATAATGTGATTAATATCACATTGGGATTCGAACTTAATTACGACTTAGGAATTAAAACTAGAATCTAGTTTAGGAGTCGAACCCCGAAATAGAACACAACGAACCATTAATACGTTATAGGTATACATGAGGAAAATGAGTTATATTATGAATTAGAATAAGAATCCATAAAATATAAGTACTAAAAGAACCTATTTGTATTATAGGACACCTAGAAATAAATCAGCTCACAACTAGAGGATCGAGCGATCAAGCAAATTCAAGTAAGTTGGGTTATTGCTTATTGTAATAGAGTACTAGTTTTGTAGTACTCGGAGACTTAGGCTTGTATATGATTGTGATTGTAAATAGTTTGCGCATGTGCTTGATGTATCTGAATTCGTGCTGAAATTTGTACTGTAAATGATTTTGTGACTGATTAAATTGGTATGAACTTGTTGAACACCCTAACCGGCATTTAATCTTAGTCAACCCTAATAATCGAAAATGTCATGCATTGCAACCCGTTAGGGGATCATAGGACTCTCCAACCAAATACCGACCCGTTCGAAAGGGATAGCGCATGATTGCAAAATGGTCTCTTTTTCATCCTCAGTCGAACTAAGTGACAGGAGAGGAGGTCGCGGCGGGGGTGAAGTCAATGGTTCGAAGGTAGTCACGGGAGAAGCGAGGTCTCCATTGCACAATCCTGGGTTTGGTTATGAGCTGCTGCATAACATGGAACTCCTCAACCCAGATTGGAGCGGGTGAAATTTCTCTGATTTCACAACGGACCGGATTACGTTGTGCGATGATAGTTGATTGTTGCATTGCATGAAAATAATTTTTTGATAACCCTGTTTGTGCTTGTATGCATTCATGAATCTCCAATTCAACTTACTGGGCTGCAGTTACTCATACCCTTATAGATCCTTTTGCAAGTTCTGATTTGTGAATACTTCAAGTACTATGCCGCCTTATAATTACCCAGATGTTAGTCTGTTTGAAGTTAGGGTGTGAGAATCAAGTTACTTAATATAATGTGTGACTAGAATGACCATGTGATTAGGAAGGAAAGACTAATAGTTATTATGTAATCTAGTGAACTATCGTGTTTGTGTAAAACTTCCTGGGAAGCTCTGTGGACTTATTTATAATTATCTATGTTTTATAGAACTTTGTGATAATTATCATAATTGTAGTATAATTATTAATCGAACTGTTTACTTCAAAGTGAGGAGTCGTCGACGCCTTGTGTAGATTATCTATATGGTAGGCACTGTGAGACCAGTTACTATCATAGAATAGTTTACACGGCGGGACTGTTATGACTTTGCGACTTTGGGGCATAACAGTTTCCTTGCCTAAGGTTTATATATTCTTTGTAGAGCTTATCCTGATAAGATAAAGGAATGTATTTTTCCTTAAGTTTGATTTTCATCTCTACCTAATGCTCTATAGGTAGTTGCCCTGATCACAAAAGCTGTCGTTCTACATTGGTTTAATATAATTTGGCTTAACCTATTAATAACATCTTAGCAAAGCGTACTTTACGATCCTCAAGCATCCTATAAATATCAAAGTATTATTCTAAAGTAGTAATCCTGTCTATTAGGATTGTAGGGTTAAGAGTCCCATTAAACGTAGGTAGGTTAATCTTAATATGCATAGTAGTGTCATTAGCACGATAGTCACGATGTGGTTTTCATAGTCGCGCTCTATAAAGTCATCTCTTTGAAAATTTCTATGTAGTATCCTATGACGCGCTAACTCAACCCTATAGACGTTTTAAGCTCTATGGTTACTAGGTATATTGTCTATGGGGAAGGTAATCCTCTAAATTAGGATTCCTATCTAAGGCTCGTTTTATTATTTCTTCATTTTCACCTTGATCATCGGCTAACCTAGCAACTTCTAGAACTTTTATGCAATTTGTAAAGGTCTCTAATTGGTGACTTATTGTACCATACGTAGTTGTAAGCTCATCCATCCTAGATAGTATTTGACTTAATTGTTCAGTGGAATTATTTTTTGGGAGTGAGTCATTCTTAAAAGTTGTACCATTACGAGTTTTTTCGGTATTGAATATTTTCTTTTTGAACAAAGATAGAAAGGGTTTTTCTCTTTTTTTATTTTTTTGTCAAGAATGTAGGCTAATTTAGGCTTTCATACCAAATTTGATGTAGGACAACAGAAACGATTTAATTTTTAAAGAAAGAAATAATGTATAGATGCGGAAACTAAATTAGAAAATTAAATTAAATACAAATTATAATAAATAATGCTAAGAAAATTTACCACGAGTAGCAGAGAATATGTCGAAGAATTTTTTACGCAACTGCAGCATGTTTGCTATCTTCCTAGAGGCCTTTACCTTGGATTATCAAAACAATTTCTGAAACCACTGTAGTCGATGTTTTGTTCAAGGTCCTCTTGTAAGTTTACAATCCTAATGTCTCTGAAGTAGTTGGAATTCATAGTGCTATTCACTTCCCTTGTTTTTGATTGGCTTGTCGAGAATCTTCAAACCAATTTCTTTTTAACTCTTTGAATTTTAAGAAACCATGCAATTTATGCCTTTCGAAATATTATATTATTATATATCCGGAGAATTTGCTTAATAAGATTTCAATAATTAATGCTGTTGGCCTCGTATAATTCATGCTCTCCACTTGTGTTTCCAAATTCCAACATGGTGGCTTCAAGGAATTTGATCATAAAAATTCTAAAACATAAACTTTCCAATGACGAGAATTGATGGTTTGTACATGTAATTACAATGTAATTACAATTATGATGAAGTGAATAAGATGAAGGTAAATAAATTAAAATAATGTGTTTTGATAGCCTTACACGCACCGATGAAATTCGATAGCCTCATATTATCAATATTATCAATGAAAGAAGGAATTATTTCGCTCTTTAAAAAAATTATTCAGTTCACTAATCAATCTTAACAAAAAAAAAAAAATCGTTCAAAACCTTAAAAAGAATACTATTTATATATTAATGGCTAAAAGATAAATCTCCAAAAATAAAAGATACTAAAAAATCTACTCTTATCAAATTTAAAATATACTTACTTGCTAAAAAATATAAAAATATATCTTATTCTAATAACGAAAATAATAAAATCTTAAATATAAAAATCTTCATGTCAAGTAAGACGAAATCGTTGTCGCGAACTATTATGCTTGTATTGGTGGTCCCTATCATGATGATATCCTCTATTTTGATAGATCAATTTAATCGTTCATTTTACTATTAATTTAATATTAATTAAATTTAAATGATTTGAAAATATAATAAGTTCAATTGTTTAAGCCTAATAAATATCGAAAATAAGTAATATAAAGGATTGACCCAACCCCGTAAAAAATACAGAAAAGGTGATAAAAAAATCCTAATTTCTGACCTGGTCCAGTTCGTATCGGAATAAAACTTTAGTTTCTGACAAATATACATCCAACAGTATAACAAAACATCAAAAAATGAATAGGAACTCCAAAATTACATTGTCTCCACCTAATGCGTATGCCATATTCTACTTGACGTTTTAACCAATAACAATGATCCATATGTTAATAAATGATTAAAATAATATTATATAATTGTAAAGGATAATAATTTCAATTCAAACAAGTCAGCCTTTCCATTTTTTTAAATATACACAAACTAAGAAATTAACATAAAAAGTAATAAAAACTAAAAAGATTAAAAAAATAAAAGCGCGAGAATGAAATGTTTGATCTTTGTGCAACCATAGAATTGTGGGTTGTATTTGATCGTACACTAGGGACAGCGTATTTGAATTATGCAGCAAGTAAGATGACAAAAAGAAAAAGATTAAACATCTTATTATTTCCAAAACAAAACTTTAATTTCCCCCCTTGAAATGCAAGCAAAGTTAAAAAAGGAGAGGAGAATCTATATTGAGGCTCTATTGTATGCATAATTAAACAATGAATAACAACTTGGCATGGTTGCTACTTCGTATAACGAATATTTCTTAAAATCTTATCTTCAGTTTTTTTATTATTATCAACATCATCGTTATTTTTTTTAGTTAGGAGAAAACGAATAACTTTATCATACCATATACCTTTTAATACTTTATTTGAATATATATGTTAGAATAAAATTAGCGTATAATTTTTAGAAATTTACTTCATATGATAGGATATGGGTATCATATGGGTAATGATGTTTGTAGATTATATATTCTACATTTACCCTAAAACTTATGCATTAGGATAAATAATGTACAAATTTCATGTGATTTCTACCCACTTTATAAAAATTATTAATAATAATAAATATAAATTAATATTGTATTTTTGCAATCTAAATTCTACTAAAAATGTAATAAAAAATTATAAATTCATATGTGCTTCCACAATGTTATAAGATGCGTTTTAGTTTTAAAATTTACAAAAATTTATAAATTGCAAAATTAAATGTAATGATAGGAGTATAGATGGAGGTAAGCTAATATTTTACCTGTCTAGTACCTCTTAAGTTACCCTTAGTTTTAATAACATTTTTTCACCATTTTCTTTGTGAAGAGGCTGAAGAGATTGTGACACTACAAACTAAAATTTTATTTGCATGTATGATTTAAAAAGTCAAAAGTTTAGGTTGGAAACTGGTGTTATAAAAGAAAACAAAAATAGGATGACATACGATCCTCACTAGAAGACAAAACGGAATAAGCATTTGAACAATTGATGTTAGAAAATGGGAATATGTATCCGCGAACTGATTTTTTTTCAAGAAAATACCTTTGAAGCAAAATATAAACCTGATTCCCTGTATCATAGTTGAACTCAACGTAAATGACGACCCAATAGAAACTAGACACGATGACACTTGATCGTTAATCCCCTCAGAGAGTCTCGATTTAATCATCCCTTTAGCCTCTCTAAATAAACTAATGTCATGTCTTCAGTCACCAGTTACAATCGGACACAGGGTCTCCACGTTCTCTTTTCTTGTGCTGAAAAATGGAAGACCTAAACGACAATTCTAAGCACGAATAGACCCGATTTTCAAAAACCCTCAGTTGAAATCCACTTAGAACATCTCCATCTCCATCCTCTCTTCCCCCAGCTAAGCATATCTATCATCCCTTATCTGGGTCGATTTCATTTTTCATCAACTACTATTATAACATCTTGGGTAAGTTTACTTCCGTCTACTTCGGAGAAACAAGTATAGGGTAGTATTATTTGGGCTATTTCTTCTATTATATTCAGTAAATTATTTATTTATTTTTATTTTTTATTTTTTGTTTAATGAGTTTCTCTTCAAAGTTTGTAGCTTTAGAGAAGACCTGATGGTGTGTCGTGTTTAAAGGTTTTTCTTTTTTCTTTTTCTTTCTTTTAATAATTAATACGATTTTTATGGATTGATTGATTGAGAAAAATTAGTCTTGTTGATTGAGGGAAAATTCTGGAGTTTGAAGTTTTGGGGGGTCTCAGGTGATTATTCGGGGTGTAGTGACTGGATGTGTGGTAAGGGATTTTGGGTTTAAGGATTGGGGAAATGGATGGTTCGGGGTTGGGTGGGGGATTTTTGTCGGGTCCAAATGGGGGCTTATTAGATTTAGAGTCGCCGATGCATCAGCATGCACAGACCCACTTAGGTCATTCATCGTTGAACCATCAGCGTCATATGAATCTGATTGCTGGACTTGAAAACGATCCCCTTCCGATTGGGTTAATGGATGTGAAAGGCGGTTCAGGGCAGCAGGGGATGTCGGTGAATCATGATGACAAGGGGAAGGCCATGGTTGGGTTGGTAAGTAATAGCAATATGAGTGAGGATGATGAAATGAGTTTGGAAGATTGGAACGGCGAGAACCCTAGTGGGGTGAAGGGTAAAAAGGGTTCTCCTTGGCAGCGGATGAAATGGACTGACGAGGTGGTTCGGCTTCTTATTGCTGTGGTTGCTTGTGTGGGTGATGATGGTGCTTTTGAGGGTGGGGAGGGGCTTAAGAGGAAATCCGGGATCTTCCAGAAGAAGGGCAAGTGGAAGACTGTTTCCAAGATTATGATTAACAATGGTTGTTATGTTTCCCCTCAGCAATGTGAGGATAAGTTTAATGACTTGAATAAGAGGTACAAGAAGTTAAATGATATTCTTGGAAGAGGTACCAGTTGTCGGGTTGTGGAGAATCCTGATCTTATGGATTCAATGCCCCAACTTTCAGCCAAGTCTAAGGAGGATGTGAGAAAGATCCTAAGCTCTAAGCACTTATTTTACAAAGAGATGCGTGCATACCACAACGGTCAGAAGATTCCAAATTGCCAAGATTTTGATCTGCGGGGTTATACTCTACAACTTGAGAGGTGCGCAAGAGAAAACAATGCATCTGATGAAGACGCCGAGGGTCATGACGATGAAGAAAATGATGACCTGGACAATAAGGATGATGATAATGCAGAGGGGGATGGTCGCAGAAGGAAGGAATATGATGAAGGGAGGAAAGGGCGCGATGATGACTGCCCTTTATGGTCGCAAGATGGTTTTGAGGTTGAAATGGCGGGGATATTTCAGGATCCATCAAAGTCGGTATGGGAAAGGAAAGAATGGATTAAGAGAAAGGCAGTGCAGCTTCAAGATCGAAATATACAAATTCAGGCAGAAGCTTTTGAGCTTGCAAAACAACGATTTAAGTGGCTGAGATATTGCAGCAAGAAAAATCGGGAGTTGGAGAGGTTGAGATTGGAGAATGAGAGGATGAACCTTGAAAATGAACGCAAAGAATTGCAATTGAAGCAGAAGGAATTGGAGATCGATTTCTACAGACAGGAAGCATCGTTAGACCCTCCTTCACATACCATTGACAGGCATCAAGGGAGAGACCAGATAGATCTGGACAGGCATCAGTAGCGGCTTCTTTGTAGGGACGTGCAAACTAATCAGGAATCTTGATATAATTCCTCCATTTATGGACTAGCTGCACTAAAGATAAACGGCAATATGGCAACCCTTTTGCCTGTTGCAATTCCTAATTTGATCGTAACTGTAGCATATATCATAGGGCTGTCTTATTCATGAAATGTCTCTTTGGAGCACGAAAGAATGAGGATTAACTTACAGCGTGATTGCTAACCCAGTAATCTCTGTGCATCTGCAGAGATTGCATTTCATAGATGGCATACGCATGCAGTGGACTGATCTTTTATGGTGTTATCATATCGTCACACGGGGTGAACTTTATACAATTATTGCGTGCGTTCGACCGCCAGCATCGGATAATTTCTAAGTTTTGAAGCGTGATTAGTTTGTTTAAACTCACTAAAAAATAAAATTGGTTTTCCTCATCATCTTTAATCTTTTTACATTACATGTTTACTCCATGTTCTTTACCTCGGGAGCAGTTTTGCGAAACAATTCATGCTGAGATTAGTAGTCATTTTCTTCAGGTGTTCATGCTTTTTCCCACAGCATTATGCCTATGGAGAAACACTCCTTTTTGAGTCCAGCTGAGAGGGGAAAATTCGGGTTCTCTGTCTGATCTGCAGGCTTGAAAAATGCTGGGGGACAGAACATTGAAATTCGCTGAGTTTGTGTCGTGTTTACAAGTCGGATCGTATCATCATGTCATATTTATTCTATTTTATAATAGTTTGTTTGCAACTGCTTTTTGAACCCAGCCACTTTAAATGGTTTGAAGAGTTGAATTGAAGTAATTCAAATGGTTCGATTTGGTTTCAATTTTGATGTAAATCCTATTTGTTTTTATTTAATATTTTCTTTATTTTACCAAATCTTTGTATTTAAATGTGTTTTACTTCTATTTAGGTGGACCCTTTGCTTTTAAACCACACCCTTTTATGAAGAAAAATCAGTGTAATTTACTCATTTATCAAAAGACTACATTAAGATATATAAACATATGGGGCATTTTCTTAGAGTTTTCTTAAATAAAAATAAATGGACGAAATTGTAAATTTGACGTTTTTCACCATAAAATAAACTAATTCGTTAAAATTTTTATATAAACCAAATTATGAGAAGTTTGATCTTTATTAGAGGGTAGGTTTTTGGTAGATAATATTTTCCAAAATGTGCTTCTATAAGATATTTGTACATATCTTGGAACCGGTTTTCTAAGTTATATAGGTTATAAATTTTAGTTTGCTCCATACCCACTTTATTAAAAAATATAATACATATTATGAATGAAAAAGAAACTTATATTTTCTTCATCAATAAAATTGAAAGAATAAAAACAATATTATATTAATATTAAATATATGGATTTTTTTTCTAGTGTCTCCCATGTTTCTTACAGGATCGATTTTGCTCTTATAATTACATTTAATTTAATATTCGTTAAATTTAAATCATTAAAATGATTATGTTTTTCGATGGATATTAAATCGATGGTGTGATGAAGAGTTGGATCGATCCAATGAAAATGGAGGATAAGATTCTAGAATTTTCTTAAAGATACAACTTAAGCTCAATCGAAGTCCTAAACTTAAAGCTAATAATTAAAACTTAAAAATAATAATTGTTAGTTTAAAGAAACTGATCTTCTTTTCTTTTATGTATGTACGCTCATGTGTTTAGGAAATAAGAGTGCCATTTAACGATTTTTGGAAATAAAGAGTGCCATTTAACATTTACGTTCTATAAAATGTTTGAAAAGAAATTTTTTGGCATAAAAAAAATATATATAACCAAAATTTACTATAAATAAAGTGTGAAGTTGTAATTTTTGAGAAGATAAAAAAATTTACAGGTTCCAATATAAATTTAAAATGTATTGATAGGATGTTTTAGACTTAGGCCTCTCAAGCTCATATTGATCTGCTTAAGTTAATAACACAGCTCAACTTAGCACTACTCGACCTTACTGTCTTCTTAATTGACCTAACTTACATTTGAGCACCCTTATGTTCTTATAACCTCTTTACAGACTATTAATTTAAGTATCGATGTAATCATGGCGAATAATGCCTTGATATCCCTTATTATTCTTATATTGTAGGCTTCCTACTCAAGTGTTAAACCCAAATTTATATCACTCTATTGGCAAAATTCTATAGATGACAGGTTACTATAAAGTGAATTTCAATTTTGAAAATTTTGAAATTTATATTTATAGGATATGGTATGAATATAATATACCTTACTTACCTATGCTAAGTCACACCTATGCAATAGTATGGAAATATTATAATAACGATAACTATTAGACAAATGTTAGACATTAGGATGGTAGTGATTTATTGAAATTATACTAATAGAGCATATAATTGGATCGTAAGGTATTTATAGAGTTTATCATTTTTCATGTGATGCATCTTTTCAAAGCTGTATCATCATTATTTTGGACAATATCCATATTCTACGATTTCAATTTCTACTCGTACGTATATAAAATCTTCTCTTGTAATTACATCCATTTTACAAAAAGATTTGAAACTTGTGAAATATATAATATATTGAAGTTTAATCTCTTACTATGGACTTACGAATAAAGCTAAGACTAAAACCATCGGATTAGCATTTGCTTTATTGCACTCGCTATCTCGATCATATTTCAACCAATCACGTATACATATTTTGATAAAAGATTAATACATAATTAGTTATGAAAGTTTATTCCATCTATTTATTTAAGTGAATATGATTAGTGAGGAAAGATTTGAAACAGGAAATTCGAAATAGTAAATATTTATCCAAACTTATATAATATAAATAAATTGGAATGTAGTACATGATAAAATAACTTAAATACATTCTTCATCCAATCATGACCACTCATGGTGGAGGAATCCTGCCTAGTTTTTCGTTTTGGAACGAGTGTTGAGGCGAGATGTACTGTCTCCCTCGTACCTAAACCACACGAACCACTGTTTCCTGGTTTTGTCCTTTTGACTTTTCACATGGATGGCTTTTTTATGGCAGTTATAACCGTTTTTGCCTGTTTTTGGGCGTGTCCTCTCTTTTAAAAGGACTTGAACGCAACTGGGTTCTTTTTCTGTTCTCGGATTCAGTCAAGTAAGCACAAGACGAAAAGGTGATCATTCAATGACTGTTATTCTGCATACTTCTTCGCATTTTTTGATATTTGCTTTGTCTTACTTCCTAAGGATTCGATTAGGAAGGCTGCATCATGCATAGGATTCATAAGTTAGTAGATTTGTGGAATCCATCCACCTTGCTAATCCGATGGTCAAATACATTTTTCGTCCTAGTTAGACATCGATGGTGTTGATCATAGGAGTGTTTGTTTTCCCCTGCTATTTTCTTCCTTTCCTAGTTGATTGTGGTTATGTTAGTGGCCGTTTGATTGTGTTTTCTGGAAATGTTCTCCATGCGTGCTGTTTGGGATTTGACTAGTGAAATATGCTGATGGTAGCAGGGGAGGGGATTCAAACTTTGAGAAGCCATGGCTGATATCCAGCAGCACCCAAGTATCGTCCAGAAGGTTGCAGGGCAGATGCACCTGAGATCCAGCGTCTCTCAGGACGTCCAGGGCCGTTACATCGGGTTCCAGAGGCCGGCCGTCTATCAGAGGCGACCAGCATATGGCAACTACTCCAATCCAACATTCCAATCTGCCTTGACAATGCCTATGCAATCCACCCTCGGTCGACCATCGGTTACCTCATCTTCCCCGGTGATAGTCCAGGCCCCATCTGAGAAAGGAGCTTCCGGCTTTATCATTGATTTCTTAATGGGTGGAGTTTCTGCTGCTGTCTCCAAAACCGCTGCAGCTCCTATCGAGCGTGTGAAGCTCCTGATTCAGAACCAGGACGAGATGATCAAGGCCGGTCGGTTATCTGAACCTTACACGGGTATCGGAGATTGCTTCGGCCGTACAATCAAGGATGAAGGAATTGCATCCTTGTGGAGAGGGAACACGGCCAATGTCATCCGTTACTTTCCTACTCAAGTACGCTATGATTTCTTCCATATGAAAAAATATCTGTGTCCAGTTTATTTTGGAACTTTGTATGTAATTTATGAAAATTTCATCAACAGGCATTGAACTTTGCGTTTAAAGATTACTTCAAGAGACTGTTCAACTTCAAGAAGGACAAGGATGGCTACTGGAAATGGTTTGGTGGTAACTTGGCATCGGGTGGTGCTGCTGGAGCTTCCTCTCTTCTTTTCGTCTACTCCCTGGATTACGCCAGGACCCGTCTTGCTAATGATGCTAAAGCAGCAAAGAAGGGAGGAGAGAGGCAGTTCAATGGATTGGTCGATGTCTACAAGAAGACTCTCCAAACCGACGGCATAGCTGGACTCTACCGTGGATTCAACATTTCCTGTGTTGGCATCATCGTCTACAGAGGTCTCTATTTCGGAATGTACGATTCTCTCAAGCCTGTGATCCTGACAGGAAATCTACAGGTTAGCGTTAGCTGCTGGTCCCTATATTTTGTCAATTCCTTGCAGAATCTCTTTTTGGTTATGCAAATCGCGACTTAGAATTGGGCAGTAACTTCATTTTGCGCGGGTGAGAAGAATCTATGCCGATTTCGAGTTTTGTGCTCACAGAATTTGGTCTCTGATGATTTCAGGATAGTTTCTTTGCCAGTTTTGCACTTGGTTGGGTCATCACCAATGGTGCCGGCCTTGCTTCCTACCCAATTGACACCGTTCGTAGAAGAATGATGATGACATCGGGTGAAGCCGTCAAGTACAACAGTTCATTGGATGCATTCTCTCAAATCCTCAAGAACGAGGGTCCTAAATCTCTTTTCAAGGGTGCTGGAGCCAACATTCTCCGTGCTATCGCTGGTGCTGGAGTGCTTGCCGGTTACGACAAGCTTCAGATGATTGTTTTTGGCAAGAAATATGGTTCTGGTGGTGCTTAAGGAGGTTTCTGCTCTTTGAATGTGGCGTCAAAAGAAAAAAATTCCGTTGAAGTTCACATTTTATTTTTGGGTGTTTGATTTGGCTCAAATAACTTAGTTTTGGAGTGCTTCTAATCCTAAGTATTTGTCAAGGAGATTTTGTTGTAATGAGACAAGATAAGAGGTGTAATTCTATAGACATCAAACACGGTTTCTTTTTGGCTAAGGTGATGTCGTTGTTGCCCTTTATGCTGTTGCCAAAACTAAGGATCACATTTATTATTAAGCAAAGATGAAATCACAAATTGGTCCCTCCAAAGTGCAAACTATGACATAAATTTCCCTTGCTTTGAATTCGGTTCTTAGTAAATTTTCATACTAAACTACATACTTTTTCATTTACTGTTTACAGAATATTTATCGTCTATTCAAAGGAATAACTTTAATATGATTTGATTTTACCCAGTGTTATTTGGAATGCAGCCTTAAGATCAATGGAGTAGACCTCGAAACATTTCTACAACCACTTAACTAAATTATTATTTTTTCCCTAAAGAAATATATTTCCTCGAATTAGGCATAAAGTGAAGTTTTAAGTTTAAAATAGTTAGTTATATAGAAATATCAATATACTTATATCCATGTATCATTATAGTATTAGAAATTATTAATTAATAGTAAGTATCGTATAATATACTTATTAATGTCACATTTGATATGCAAGAACAACTTGGAATGAAATGGAATTAATCAAACTACATTCGATTACGTAATTTTTATAATACTAAATTAGATTAAAAAAATATTTATTTTATATTTAATTTATTAATTTATTTAATAAATAGATAAAAACTAAGCTAATGGATAAGATAAAATATTTAAATTTTATTCCATTTGAACCATAATATAAAAATGAAATTTACTAAATAAAAATAAAAAATATTTTATATTTCTAAAAATACTCATCCATGTTATAATATTAAGATAATGAATATTATTTTTATTAAATATTATAAAAAATTATTTATTTTATAATATAAATAATTAATTTTTTAATATAAATTTTGTATTCAATATTATACAAATTAAATATAATACAATAAACTTATACCATTCAATTCTCTTTATTTTTATCACGAGCAATTTTTTTTATTCAATTCAGTCTTTACAACTAAATATTATCTCAATTTTGATAGATTTATAAATTTTTATAAAAGTATGATTAAAATAAAATTGAAAAGAATGATGATAAAGCGTAGAGTTTTTTTTTTTTTTTTTACCACATCCGAGTTCATAATATTAGAGATATAAGGTAAGGTGTTTGAAATGTCTCTACCAATGGCTGCACACATGAAGGGGTATTTCTCCTCTTTAAATTGCTTAATCTAGTATTATTTTGCCTGCATGGCTGCACACATGAAGGGTTATTTCTCCTTGTTAAATTGCTTAATCTTGTGTTATTTTACCCTGCATTGTGTATTTTAGCATATGGTAGTTCTCCTTGTTAAATTGCTTAATCTAGTATTATTTTGCTTTCGTCCCAACCGATCCGATCCAACTAAAACCAGCAACAGACATTAGATACAAGCTAGTACTATAATAAAAATCAGATTTACATTAAACCATTAAAAACCGAGCAGCCTTACCAAAACCGCAGCAAACCGAGTATTTCTATCAGGAGTAACATATTAACAAAAATCTTGCACTGATTTTGGGTTTAAGGCCCAAATGCCGGCCTAGCATTTGAACCCCCACACTAATCATATAGTACT
This sequence comes from Lumnitzera racemosa, assembly GCA_024138005.1. Classification (NCBI taxonomy): domain Eukaryota; kingdom Viridiplantae; phylum Streptophyta; class Magnoliopsida; order Myrtales; family Combretaceae; genus Lumnitzera; species Lumnitzera racemosa. The sequence goes on from JAMXBC010000006.1 coordinate 15,880,130, forward strand.
TACTAAATGCAAAATCGGGGAGATCGTAATCATGCATACATCTTATGAGAATGCTTTTCTATGGTGGCTATATTCAGAATGTATTCTAGCATGAGATAGCAAAAGAAAACCTTGGTTTAGCATAACAAATAAAGGACTGCGTTATAAGATGCTAGCACGAGTGGGTTTTAATCGAACTTTGGAGACGTTATCATTTTAGGCTCCTCCATTATTCCCGTCACTGTGCTGTGGAGAGCACCGAAGTGGAGAAAGAGAGAGATGAGGTGGATTATGTGATTACAATGCAAATAATTTCTCGTGTTCTGAAAAGTAGGAGAACAAAAAAAGAAAGTGTTCATTGTCTATATGTGAAATTTATACGTGAAAAGCAGGAGAGCACTGAGATTTTATTTGTCCATATTTCATCTAGTAAAAATTTATATGTGAATCCAGTATATAAATCAATAGGTTCTATTAGATATTTGGTTTTCTTATATCTTTTCCATGTTATAAAAGGCCAAACTTTTTCTTCTTAGAGATTAAAGAGCATCCATGTATAAACCATAAATCCGAGAAAACAATATTCGGGAAAAAAAAAAAGAAATACTTTTCTATACATACAGATAAAAAAAAAAAATTCATGGATCTTTGTTCCATTTTATGTTTTAAGTTAAGAGATTATATAAGTTTTAATTTACGTGTAATTTACTATAATTTCTTAACTATTTTATAAAAGTATGACTTATATTTTTGTTTTTCTAATCACCCACGATTGAGCTCAGTCCAACCCTTAAGGCTCTCATATGTTTGGATCAATATTTCGGGCCAAGTTTGACAACATTGGATTTACCTTATCGTATACAAATAGACTACTATTTTATGATTATATACAAACGTGATAGATTATGGACATAGCTCCGACATGAATTGAAGTGAATATAACAACAATATTAATGTAGTAAAATGTGGGTATATTATTTGTTTTTAAAGTTGCCAATTGTTTAAACTTGTAAAGTTATGAATATATGCCATATGCAAAAACTATGTAGTTAATCGGCTAATTGCACCCCAAGTAGCTTGAGATTTATACTTTATGTAGCATAAATATTGTAATTCAATTTGGATGGAACATGTACTTGTTGTTGTCATGAATATTTTTTTAATAATAAGTAATTTAATAATTAGCTTGAACTTATATTAGTAAGTAATTTAGTAGTGACTTATATGTACAATGAGAGAGTGAAATGTAGGTATAGGAGTGATTAAAATTTTTGGACTAATGTCGCTTTGTTTAAAAATAAATCTTGAATGTAAACAGGTGAGAAAATGGGTAAAATGCGAGTGATTTGCTATACTCATGCCATATTGTGGAATGAGAGAATGGAATGTATTATAATAAGCATCTAATGACAGTTGTTGGTGTTCCGTATGGGGCAAGTTATGAGCAGTTGGTGAGTATTATATGTAGTCGTATTTAAATTAACCTAACAACTCATCGAGTTGAGTTTATCCATATGTATCATCTCACAAGAGCTAGTACAAATTATGTTTGTGCCGTGCCTACAAATGATGATCATGATGTGCAATAGATGTTGGTGCTCTACTAAAGGCATAATAGGTTTAATGGTTCTGCTGAGTTTTATATTGAAATTCATGAAGTTAATATACCTGTTATAGTTGAGCATTATATAAGGCAAGATAATAATATTGAGTATCAAGTTGACAGTCAGATTTATGAATCTTAACCTATCTTAGCTACTCAAGAAGTAAGCAGTAATTAAGGCATCCTTGAAACTAATATCATAGTCACGAACAAAGCTAATGGGGAAATGGATATTCAAAATAACTTAGTATGTGAATAAATGCCTAAGGATTCTGATAGCATGGATTCTAATGATAGTAATATGAGAAGCAAGGGTTAGCTTTAGACCAAATATGAGGTTCATGGCTTAGGTACGAAGAATGATTAGCGGCATGGTTTTCCAATAGATATAGATGTAGTTGGGAGTTTGGAATTTATGCCATTCGATAGGATTAAGGTGGGTAATGGTTATGATTTATCTGAAGAGAGCATAAATAATTGGAGCTTTAGTGACAAATTTAAGGTAGCTATGTGGTTTTAGAAGAAATAACACTTCACATATGCTATGAAAATACACCATGTTATGAACCATCATAGCTTTATATTAGTGTAGTCAAGAAGAAAATTTGGTTGACAAAATGTGCCAATAGTGATAAGGGTTGTAGGTAGAGGCTTCGAGCATGTTAGATAAGAAGGTTAGATGTTCTGTAATCATTGAGTTTGAGGGTCTACAAACGTATGCGAACCCTACTAACAACTGGGACCGTCTATAGTTAAACTCAACCACCTTGTCTCAATGTATCATTATAGAGGTATAGGAATCATCAAGTATTAAGATAAAACATCTCTAAACAATCATCTATAAGTAGTTTGGATACACTGTACATATCAAGAGTTTTGAATGCTAAGCATAAGGCAATTAAACAAGTTTATGGGAAATGGGAAGAGTCATCTCATAAGTTGTCTAATCAGGTGCACTTAATATTCCTCCTTGTCCTATCATACCTCGAGGCTACTGGACAGTATGTAATGAGGGTGGCATGCTTAGCTTGATTGTATCATTAGATATGTCTTGTATTGTATAGAGATGTTGAGGAGATCAGCGAACCATTGTTAGTGCTTTAAGTTTAGGCATGAGAGCGTTTTCCTTACATTGCTGCTTTATGCAGGCGTATCACTTTAGTGGTTGAGGGTTAGCTAACGTTGAGTTGATAGGGGCTTGTATTTGATGTGACCCAATTGCTTACATATGTTATCAGCCAATATCGAGATGCTTTAGATTTTTGAGTAGACAAATATAGCTATTGACTTAGTCTAATTTACCTTTGAAAGTATCTGCTACTACTTAATCTTAACTATATGTTTATAGGGTCATTTAGATTCCATATATGCATGAAGATATTGTTAGGCTATCCCCTTATTATTAGATCAGTATTGACATAGAAATAGTACATGTACCTATGATTTGCTTCCATATTATTGAGATTTACTTTCTAAGTTATGTTCTTTGATTGTTCGATGGGGTGCAGGGGGTACTAGAGTATACCGACACCCTTAAACAGTTGTATAATGTAGATTTGCATAGCTGGAGTGGGATGAACTAAGCTACTGAGTAAGCGTGTTAGTTAGAGGAGTAAGTTAACCATCAGAACAAGATTGTTCAAATATCGTACCTAAACAGAGTATAAAATACTGTACCTAAACGTAATGATGCTTAGTACTAATCGAGGACCAGGTGATACATTAGCTGGATTGTGGCCATGGTGTACTACTTGGTACATTTTTAATTATTGTATTAGGCTCATTTGATAATTTTTGGCATTACTCTCTAATCATCTATTTTAATCTTGTATATCTGTAGACGGTTTTCATCTACTAGAGATGACACGCAAGGACATCTTGACTAAGCAACCGGAGATTAATAGGGTTGCTTATCAATTTCAAGGTGTCATCTTCTAGGAGCTAGATGATGCAACCCCACCATGTTCCAATATTAAAGGTGATGACTCCCCACTACATGAGGCACCTTAGGGAGGACGTCAGCATGGACGAGGTCATGGTTAAGGCTATGGACATGGTAGAGCATGAATACATAGATGCGGGCAATTGTAGATAAGAGATGATCACTCGCCCAAACACTACTTACCCTAGTAACCTTCACCTCATAGATCTCTTCTATAACATGTATTCGACTATTGGATACTTACTATAGGGAAGAGCTTCAATGCTATTACTTAGACACCTCTTGCTTAATTTAAAAAACGGCAGCTGTAGACATTACATTTTTGCTACCTTTAAGATTCCTTTTTTTATTGGGCCAGGTTTAAAAAAGTAAATAATAAAAATAAAAATAATAAAATAAAAAATGATAATAATAAAAGTGTCGAGTCAAGTTAGTCGTTTAGGGTTGGATCGGACAAATGGTTAAAAATATACATTCAATTTAATAAATTCCGAGTTGTTGAATAGTTGGGCTTCATAAAAATATTTTTTGGTTCATTCCAATATAAAGTGGATATTTTATTTTATTTATATTGGGTTAAATAAATTTAGGATTTATCAAATGGGTTAATGTGTATTTTAGGCTAAATTAAGACGAATTGAATCAGGCCTATGATAGAAGCCCAAATCAATGTAGGATTTCTAGAAATTGGATTAAATTTTTAATGAATTTAATAAATCCAAATCGGGTATCATCGTATCTTAACAATATGAGATTTATTAAGATTAAATTCAAAAGATTTAAGTATGTAGCTTATAAATAATAACTCGATTGAAAAATTCTTAGATGTTTTCACAATTATACCAAACTCACAAACACATAAAGTTTACATTCACCAAAACTCCACTATCCTTTGCATCATACATTCGCTAGGTACAACACTCCATGCCACGTCTACTATTCCGAGCACTTCACACACACAATCATGCCTTGCATTGACACCGCATTCCACATAGCATTGTCTGCACTTCACCAATCTAAATACAGTTTATATGCTACTGCCACAATACACGCATTACACAGCTACGTCCACAATACTCCAGACCATACAACATAACTAGACACATTCACACTCATACATGGTTATTTGACACTCATACACATTGCCGCATGACACCAATCAAACACAACCTCACACACACACGTCCATGATTACGTTCATACACATACGCTTGCACTACACACTGTCATGCCTTAACGCATACATTGCACCATCCGCGCAACAGCTTTACGTTGACCAGCATACACTTCGTGTCAACACCGACCATACACATGACACCAAATTGTCCACATATCTAGACACGATTACAATTACGTCCGAGTCTATGTACGTCGCAATCTATCTGTATACGCGCCATGTGTACGATCCAACTCGCTTAGGTAATTAGGTAAATTATTTTAGTTATTTTGTTTTTAATTAATTAATCACTTTATTTTACTCACTTTTTTTTAGTGTAGGTTTTTTAATAAATTTTAATATAGACTATATGGCATGCAGTTTTTAAATAAATTGATAAATATAATTTTTTTAGTTAAATTGAATTTTTTTACCCAAATTTGCATTTTTTTTAAAAAAAGTTACTTATCTTCTCCAAGATCCGTATCTTTAGAGAAGATATGAAATTTATATCTTGCATTTAGGATTTAGAAAAATCAATTTTTGATATGTAGTATTTTTTTTAAATAAAAATCTTAATTGGAGTTTTAAAAAAGATTTATTTAGTTAGGTTTTTTTTTTTTAAAATAGATTCATGAAATTATATCTTTTTAAGTATTTTTTTAGAAAAATAATAATTTAATAACTAACGTAAATCTGGCTCGATTTCTTAAAATAAAAAAAATCAACCCATTAAATCTTTTTTAAAAACAGAACTATGTTGGTTTAATCATGAATACCTCTAAGCAATCGTATTTAAAAAAACTTCTTTTTCTTTTTTAGAAAATTCGTAATAAAAAATATTAAAAATTTATCTTAATCACATTTTTACATATCTGTACATATCTTAGTACTTTTAGAAAAATTATAAAAAATAAAGTCCATTAGTTTTTTTATCTTTATATGGTGACTTAATCTTGATAGGTTAGCTATCAAGTTTGAATTTTCTAGTTTAATATTCTAAAAATAATATTTTTTTAGAATATTCGCAGACTAGTGGCTAAATTAAGGTTTTTCCACCCAAAAACTCTAATTTTGGAAAACCTTAATTTTATTTTTTACCAGTTTAATTGGTTGACGATTCTAATTTTTTAAAATTATTTTAAAAGATAAATGTTTTTCCTTAATTTAATGTCGAGTAACTTATATTGAGCAAGCTAGGCTTAATATAGGTTAAATTAAAAAAAAATGAAATAGGGCTTGATAAAATTAGCGACTCCACTGGAGACACTAATAGGCTAGCCATGTAAATAATAATAATAATTAATGAGCTTTCATTTATTTTATTTTTTTATATTTATATTGTAATATATTTGTATTAACTGGATTTTAGTGATGCAAGCTTTTAAGAAAAGCTTGGCCCAATGGGCTCATTATTGGAGATTTAGGGGTTTTTTTAAAAAAAAAAAGAAAAGAAAAGAAAAAAAATTATTTATGTGCTTAGATGGAATCAGACCTAGGCCATCTTAGGAATTTAGGACGGGTCACCAATGTATAATCCTTGAGTTACTAGTGTCTTTGCCCCTGGCTAGTGGTGATAGGTAAGCCCACTTAAGCTTCGATATAGCTCACTAGGTTTTTTTTCCGAAAATGCTTAGAGTTACAGAGCCTGAAACCCATAGACCTCATATTTCTACATCATTTTTTTTTTAAAAAAAGGGGTTATTCATTGTTAAATTATAGGAAAATTTGATAATATACGGTTGCTTAAGCTTTCTTTAAAAAAAAAGGGAAATTAAAAAAATCAATACAATTATATATAAGTGTCTATGAGCTTTATTTATCTTTTATTTATTTCATTCCACTTATATATAAGTATATTCCTTGACAGCGAGTTTATAATGATTCCATTCCTATAAATTAATATTTACTGACCTTTATTGCATAGAATGCGTTTATAGCATATTGCATTAATTTTATACTATACTTTATTGTATATATATATTGTTATTTTTTATTTTTTTTCGGTATTATATAACTACCCATATATTATTTGGTAATATAGGTATTATGTATTGCTTTTCTTTTTCTGTTCATTTTACAAACAAAAGGTGACATAACAAGATTTAAGATTAAATCTACTAAATTGCATTAAATTTTTTGTGGGCAAACAAATCAATATTAGTGCAATGTTTTCAAAAATATATATCATAAGTAAGGAGTTGCAATTTTATTATTTTTCTATGTGACACATTGGTCGTATAATTTTTCTTTTCATGTAAAAAAAAAAAAATTTCCCTCCAAACTATTAAAATCTCCACTCTTTGTCCATGTTTCTGCTCATAGAAAAATTCTATACCTAATAAAGTCCTAACACATTTGTACTCAAATTGATATAATCATGTCATTATAATAAACTTGCAATTCGAAAATTTTTATGATAATAAATTATTATACTATTATTTAGTTGCTAGCTTAACATTTGTGTATGTGCCCTTTTACTATATGCTAATTATTTGTTATTTTTGTTACTCTAATGTTTGGTGTTGCTTATTTTATTAATTTTTTTGTACAATAACATTCTTTTTTGTAAATTAACAATAAATAAATAAAAAATCCTTCGACTTGTAAATATTATGTAAATATTGTCCTTAGAGTGTCTCTTAATCATTTTTTTTGTAATATTAAGTGCCTTACATGTAAAATTACTACTCTCTAACTACCAGTTGTTCCCTTTGAAGCTTTGTTATCCTCATCATGTTGTCTTCATCATGTGACGTTTTCTATTCTTCATGCAATATTGGTAATCCAGTCATGCATACCATAAGTCCTTCTTAGCTTCTATTAATAAGTAGGGTTTTTAAGTCCTTTTATAACTTTGTTGTCTTCACTATCTCGTTTTAGTAATTCATTTCTTTTATTCTTTGGGTGTTGTTAATAACTTCTCTTCAATTTCTATTAATAAGAAGTTTTTTCAAAAGTTTTTTAGGAAAAAAAAAACTTTTACATGTAAATAAGTTATTATCATTGGTTTTTGACTTTGTAAAATAATAGTTCATTCTCGTCAAATCTATAACTTTTTCATTATAACATAGTTTTGTAAAATAAGTATTTTCAAATGCCCTTTTTTAGAATAAATTTTTTTAAAGGAAAAAACCTCCTAACGAGTAAGGGTTTTACGAACTTTGAGTTATTACTTATTAGCAGTTAAGCCCATTATTAAAGCCTATAGCCATTCATTTTTTAAGCTAAAACAACTGGCAACAACGGCTCCGATCAAAGCCTAATTCTAGCGCTTACTCATTCTAAGCCTAAGGTGTTGAGTAGCCTATGAGTTAAACCTGATATTGAGGGGCAAAAGGGGAAAGCACAATGGAAATTGATAATTAAGAATGGTAGAGACATAGCTCATCCCTAAGAAAACTCGAAGCCAAACATAATCCTTGAAGAGAAGCCCATTATTAGACCTTTTCAAAAACCCTAGACACAAAAACTCAAACGTAAACCATAGACATCTTCACCTATTTTAACCTACGTCAAGCCAGGAAAAACCTAAATACACAGCCCATTGACTTCCTTGGAACTTTGAATATGCACTAATCCTTTTCTAAGCCTAAAAGGACCTAAACATTTACTCCACAAAACTAGTTTACCCACTTTAACCTTAAAACAGAGTATGGAGCTTGTCTCCACTATGAATTATTCCACCAACAAACCCAATGAGCTTGGGCTAAGCAGGTAGCAAATGGGGTGATCTTTTAAAGGTAGAGAGGCATGTAACCCACTGGGACATTAAGGGATATCTAGTCTTATCAAATGAGACTAGAACAAACAGGGGCAAACAAATAAAATACTCTAAGTTTTTTTTAACTAATGAGAAGTATCTCATTATTCAAAGAGTTTAGAATGATAAGAGGCAAGCTCTAATCCTAAACACTGACCATAAAACACTCATGAGAGAAGAGAGAGATGAAAGTGAAGATAAGACTTATTTCTTAAAGGAGGTTTATTTTGCATGTAATAAGTAGATTGAAAAGATGATAGGCATTTATTTTATTACCCTAAATACAACTACCCCTTGTAAGCCTATTTGAGCCTTTTAGAGATTTTTAAAATTAATCATGTTAACAACTACCCTACACTGGGGTAATTAGAAGATTAAGGTCATCGATTTTGGAGAAAAGGGATATACTAATTTGTGCTTGCTTCAATTGTGTCAATACATGAGCAATAATTGTTATTGATAACTCGATCTCTTTTAAATGAAAAAAAGTTTCAAACCATAAATTTCACTTAAATCCATACACTCATTCAAACATCGTAAGACTATTGATTTTTCTCAAACACTTTCCCAAAGCCATACCTTACTTTATTAGGCTTATACACTTTGAGTTCATGGTTTTAAGGCCTGTTAATTTTTTTAAGTGGAAAACTTAAACACATGGAAGGCAATCGCATTAGTAAAAAAAGAAAAAAAAAAGGAAAAGGAAAGAAAAAAAAAGGAAAAAGAGAAAAAGAAAAAAAGGAACAAAAAAAGAAAAAGAGAAAGAAAGAAAGAAATAATAACGAGGTGATCACGTCCTAAAGAGCAACTCAAAAGCTCTTAAAGAGCCCAAAGCCCAATTATCTTAGAAAGGCTGAGCCTATGAATTCTAAAATTCAATACCGAAGTTTTCCCTTCGTATCCTTCAAAACATAAACTTGAGCAAAAGATTCCAAGCCTAAAGGAATGAAACTTTAATTCTATGATCTTAATCATTATACCACCCTTAATAAAACTCTTTTGAATGAAGAAATTGACCTATCTTAAGCAATTATTGCTTGTGAAACTAAAGTAAGCTCATCTTAGCATGTTTCTTTAAGGTTCTTGACTTGTAGACTTGGGTTGAGATATTAATTTTTCAAAATTGTCCAAACACATCTATATCCCTTTTATTTAAGCTAATGACCAAAAGTTTGTGTTACAACCCTGAGACCTACCAGATGAATCAAAATGTATCACTTACAAGACTAATCATAATTTTTGGATCGTAATTTGAGAGTGAGGAAATTTTTTTTACTAAACAATTTAGATAATTGGGATACTTTTTCTGGTATGAAACTTATGCAAAAGTCAAGTATGTCCTAGGGGTTGAGGCAGCACTTTGCCCAAAAATTGAATGAGAATTCTTTACAATAAGAAGAACAAGGTCTTCAATTGAATTTTTTTTTGCCAATTTTTCTTTTAAGAACATCAATTTTTTGGCATAGTGCTTATCCTTAACCTTTTTGCCTTATCCTTTCAAGATGGATCCCCTATTCCTTTGCCCTATATAGGCCTTCCTATTCCTTTATCCTATCATTTTAAGATAGGCTTTCCTATTCTTTTAACTCGTCCTTTTAAGATGAGCTTCCTCTTCCTATTCCTCTGTCCCGTTCTTTTTAGATAGGTACCCTAATCTTTTGCTCTATCCCTTTAAGATGGGCTCTTATTCTTTTGCCTCGTTTTTTCAAGATGGGCCTCCTCCTAATCTTTTAAGATTGGTAGTTTATTTTTTGCATCAACCTTTCAAGTTGGTATCCTTTTTCAAAATGAGACGTAGCTTAGTTGACCGTTCAAGTCAATAATTCTCATCCTGTCAATTCAAGATAGGATTAAACAAAAATATGTATCTCTTTTGTCTTTATAGCGAAGTTTTAAACAAACTTCACTACAAAAAGGAATAGTTGTAGACATCTTATTTTTGCAATTTTTAAGATTCTTTTTTTCTATTAGATTAGGTTTAAAAAAATAAAATAATAAAATAACAAAAATAATAATAATAATAATAAAAGTGTCAAGTCGAGTAAGTTGTTTAGGGTTGAATTGGACAATAATTAAAAATATACATTCAATTTAATAATTTAATAAATTTCGAGTCGTTGAATAGTTGGACTTTATTGAAAAATATTTTTTGGTCTAATCCAACATAAAGCAGATTTTTTATATAATTTATATTGGGTTAAATTGACTTAGGATTTACTAAATGGGTTAATACGTATTTTTGGCTAAATTAAGATGAACTGAATTATGCATTAGATAGAAGCCTAAATCGATGTAGGATTTCTAGAAATTGGATTAAATATTCAATGAATTTAATAAATCTAAATTGAATATCATCATATCCTATCAATATGGGATTTGTTAAAATTAAATCTATGTCCAAAAAGATCCAAAAAATTCAAATATATGGCTTTTAAATAGTAATTTGATTGAAAAAATTTTAGAAGTTTTCACAATTATACCAAACTCACAAACATAGAGAGTCCACATTTACCTAAACTCTATGCATTTGTTGAGCACAACACTCTATGCTACATCCACTATTCTAAGCACTTCACATACACAACTACGCCTTGCATTGATACTACATGCCACACAGCACTATTCACACTTCATTGATCCAAACACAGTCCATACGCCACTACCACAACACACACCTCACATAGCTACGTCCACAACATTCCAGACTGTACAACATGACCAGAGACATTCATGGTTATACGCTGTCATCTGACATATACACATACTACTGCATGATACCGACGAGATATAACCTCACATACGTACGTCCATGATTACATTCACATACAGGCACCTGCATTACACATTGATATGCCCCAACGTATACACTCCACCGTCCGCATAACAACTTCATGCCGACTAGTACACACTTCAAGTCGACATCGACCAATTCGTACATCCAAACACGATTACGATCACAATCACAATCACAATCACATTCGAGTCTACGTACGTCATAGTCCATTTGTATATGGGCCATGTACACAATTAAATTTACTTAGGTAATTAGGTAAATTATTTTAGTTATTTTGTCTTTAATTAATTAATTACTTTATTTTACTCACTTTTTTAAAGTGTAGGTTTTTTAATAAATTTTAATATAGACTATATGATATGTAATTTTTAGATAAATCGATAAATTTCATGTTTTTTAGTTGAATTGCATTTTTTTTTTACCAAAAATTGTATTTTTTAGAGAAAAGTTACATATTTTCTCCAAGATTCGTATCTTTGAAGAAAATAGGTATCTAAATTTCATATTTTAGTATATCTTACATTTAGGATTTAGAAAAATCAATTTTTGACATGTGTATTTTTTTAAAAATAAAAATCTTAATTGGATTTTTAAAAAAGATTTAGTTAGTTAGGGTTTTTTTTTTTTAAAAAAAATAGATTCGTGAAGATAGAAATTTTTAGGTATTTTTTTAGAAAAATAATAATTTAAGAACTAATATAAATTTACCTCGATTTCTTAAAATAAAATAAATCAACTCATTAAATCTTATTTGAAAAACAGAACTACATTAGTTTGATCCTGACTAATTAGTACGTAGACACTTTTGGGCTAACTATATAAAAATAAAGAAAATTTTTTTTTATTTCTTTTTAGAAAATTCGTAATAAAAAAAAATTAAAAACTCATCTTAATCACATTTTTGCATATCTATACATATCTTAGCACGTTTAGAAAAATTATAAAAAATAAAGCCCATTAGTTTTTTTATCTTTACATAGTAGTTTAGTCTTAATAGATAAGCCCATGAGTTTGGATTTTTTGGTTTAATTTTTTTTAAAAAATAATTTTTTAGAATATTTTTACATTAGTGGCTAAATTAAAGTTTTTTCATCAAAAAAATTCTAATTTTACTTTTTACTAGTTTAGCTGGTTGACGACTTTAATATATTTACATATTTTTTTAAAACATTTTTTAAAAGAAAAATATTTTCCCTTAATTTAATGTCCATACCTATAAATCCAGTTAATGACATGGGTAAAGAGGTTCATGCAGGTCAACCCATGCATCTCTAAGACCCCTACATATGACTCCTATGCATAGCCCATTAAGTATAGGTTTTGGATGGCGTACAAATTATTTAGGTAGATCTGGTTCAATTAGTGTAACCTTAACTTACTATTTAAACGGATGCTTAAGAGGAGATGCATGCCTATAGGCAACAATGGTGGAGACATCCCTAGTTAAGCATAACTATATATATCTGTTAGACATTTTGCATAAATTTTTTTATCTATATATATACATACATACATACATACATACATACACACATATATATATATTGAACTAATGAAACTTTTGATACTCGCTGAAATTATTGTTTGCAACTTCTTTATCTAATTTTTTTCTTTTGTTCTTTTGTTGTTGAAAGCTATTGATTTGGGCAACAAAAAGGAAAAAAGAAGTGTAGTTGAGGAGTTATGGAAGTTTTCTATATATATATATATATACACGTTTTATTTTGGATATGTTTATGCAAGATGTAAATATATTGTTTTTTATATGTTTATTATTGAGGATTGTGGTTGGAGATGATTATGGATGTTAAAGTTTGGATGTGTGGATGAGATGTAATTGAGAAGTAGTGTAAATGTTCACAAATGCATGTTACAGAGAAGATTGTGTTTTGATGCATGTATGAAACTTTATTGTTGGTAGATTCGATGGCTCTTGTGAAGGGTGAGGAGAATGGCTTTTGATATAATAGACTTTTGAAAAGTCAAATTTAACAATGGCAAGGAAATCAACTTTTCAGAAATCGATTTGTTCCATTTGTACGAAGTCAACTTTTGAAAAATTGACTACCTTTATTTGATTAAAGTTGGCTTTTTAAAAGCCAATTCTATGCAAATAGGAGAGTTCGACTTTTAAAAACCAACTTCATCTCATTACGTAAATTCGGTTTTTAGAAAGTCAAATTTAGTCAAATATGAACTTGTATTTTCAAAAGTTGAATTTATATGCAATATTTATGAGATTATTTTCCAAAGTGCCATATTTTGGGGATTTTTTTTTCATAAAAAGGCAATATTAATTTCTTTTTTCCTTTTTATTTATACATAATATATATATTTATATATAATGATATAGTTACATATATAGAATTATATATTATATATAACATATGATCTATCTACATATGTTATATACATATATATAACGTGTAGGTATACACATATGATCGGTATGTAATTTATGATGTATATTATATACATATACATATACATAACATTTTATGTTTACAAATGTGCATAATACATATATTATACAACATGTAATATAGAACTATATATTGTATATATAACATGTAGTATACATAGATTTGTTATATATACTTATACATAACATTTTATATGGACAAATGTATGTGTAACAAATATAAATTCTCTATACACACATGATATTTTTATAGCTAAATATAATGTATATTAAATATATATAAATTATTATATATTTTACATATACATTACATTTATATATATTTGATATAACATACAATTAATCTATGTAGTATTGCATTTTTTATTCATAAAAAATATATATATGTATAAACATATATATAACATCACATGACATATACGTTGTCATACATGTAGAAAACATATATAATAATTTACATATATATGCATATATTTGTTCAAATATAAAATGTTTCAATGTTTGTAAAACGAGTTTGAGAGAAAATAGAGACATATTGATGATATCACTATAATTTATCAAATAAGATCAATAGAGATAAAACTAGATTTATACCTATAGTTCTTAAAATGTATTGAAACGTGAGAAAAAGAATTGTACCTGGTATCTACCTACCAAATGTAACATGAATATTTAAGCAAAATTATTTAGAAATATTTAATATTTCTTATATCATCAACTATTTCAATCTATATTTTCTTATTCCCCTTTATGTCAAGTTACGTTTCTCCTTGCATGGACCTGCAACCACAGCTCCACATTGCACTCCATGACAAGCGACATGAACGTAAGCTTGCCAGGGAGTGATGAACGCTCTTTATGCAACAATCCTCAGAAAAAGATCTCTACTTGCGTCTCCAAAGCCTCAATTAACCCCTTCTCTCTCCTTTCTCCACACACGTTCTCTATCTCCTTACAGAGACAAACCCATAACATGGAACACCACACACACCTTCGTCCTCTCAAACCCACTCCTCTCTCTCCTCGAAAAGCGATGCAAATCCATCGTTCACTTGAAGCAAATCCAAGCTCAAATGATCTCCACCGGTCTTATCTCTGATAGGTTAGCTTTAAGTAGACTCGTTGCGTTTTCTGCGCTCTCCGAGTCTAGCGACCTTGAGTATTGTACCATGATTTTGTACAATTCAAAAAACACAAATGTTTTTTCGTGGAATGTAACTATTAGAGGGTACATAGAGAGTCAAAATCCTAATAAATGTTTGGTCTTGTACAAGAAAATGTTGGAAAAAAGTAATGGGCTGAGGCCTGATAACTATACTTATCCTTTGTTGTTTAAGGTTTGTGCTAATTTGGGGTTGCTTTATATGGGTAGAGAGATCCTTGGGCATGTTTTGAAAATGGGTTTTGATGGTGATTTGTTCGTGCGGAATGCAATTATTCATATGCTGGTCTCATGTGGTGAAATGGTGGATGCATGTAACATGTTTGATGAAAGTCCTCTGAGAGATTTGGTCTCTTGGAATTCTCTAATTAATGGGTATGTTAGGGGTGGTCGACCCAAAGATGCATTATGTGTGTATAGACAAATGGAGGCTGAGGGTGTTTGCGCTGATGAGGTTACCATGATAGGAATGGTCTCTGCAATTGCTCAATTGGAGGACTTGAATCTCGGGAGGGAATTTCATCTGAAAATTAAAGAGGATGGGTTGACTTTGACGGTACCTCTTTCGAACGCACTCATGGATATGTATGTCAAGTGTGGGGACCTTGAATCAGCTCGATTAATATTCGATAAGATGGTTAAAAGGACTGTGGTTTCTTGGACAACAATGGTTGTGGGATATGCCAAATTTGGGTTTCTTGATGCTGCGCATAGATTTTTTGATGATATGCCCGAAAAGGATGTTGTCCCATGGAATGCATTGATTGGTGGATATGTCCAAGCTAACCTCAGCAAGGAGGCCCTTGCTTTGTTCCATGAAATGCAAGCAAATGGCATAAAACCTGATGAGGTGACCATGGTCACTTGCTTATCTGGGTGCTCACAGTTGGGGGCACTTGATGTTGGGATATGGATTCATCATTACATAGAAAGATACCGGCTTTCTTTGAATGTTGCCTTGGGAACAGCCCTGGTTGACATGTATGCAAAGTGTGGTAATATTGCCAGGGCTCTCCGAGTTTTCTGGGACATGCCGGCAAAGAACTCTATGACATGGACAGCTATGATTTGTGGTTTAGCTCTTCATGGCAAAGCACAGGATGCCATATCGTTCTTCTTGGAAATGATTAATTCAGGTCTGACGCCAGATGAAGTGACCTTCTTAGGGGTATTATCAGCTTGTTGTCATGGGGGTTTGGTTGATGCTGGTCGTAAGTTTTTTCACCAAATGAGCTCCGAATTCAATCTTTTTCCTAGTGTTAAACATTATTCTTGCATGGTGGACCTCCTTGGTAGGGCTGGCCTATTGGAAGAAGCAGAAGAGCTTGTTACCAGCATGCCCATAAAGGCAGATGCTACTGTATGGGGAGCTTTATTTTTTGCTTGTCGAGTTAATGGAAACGTAATATTGGGAGAAAGAGTGGCTTCAGAGCTTCTAAAGTTGGATCCTGATGATAGTGGTATTTATGTTTTACTTGCAAATATGTATGGAGAAGCGAACATGTGGGAAGAGGCAGGGCAAGCTAGGAAAATGATGAAAGAGAAAGGAGTTGAGAAAACTCCTGGTTGTAGCTCCATTGAGGTGAATGGAGTTGTCAGTGAATTCATTGTTAGAGATAAATCGCACCCCATGGCAGAGCAGATATATGAATGTCTTGCTCTGTTGGCTAGACAAATGGATCTTGTGGAGGGTGCCTCAGGTGCTTCCTACTTGCAAAATCAGTTCATCTTTGTCTCTGAATCGACACCTACATGTTATTTGGGAGTTAATCAGATATGAAACAAATGCTGTATGATATTACTATTGCTGGGATAGCCTTAGGCATAACAAAACTTTGGTAAGCCTGTTGGTAAATAGGAAACTTGGAATATAAGATTGGCTTTCTCTGTCTCATATTCATGCTTTACACATTGCTAAGTTGAAGCAATACCACCAATTTGGTATTACTTAGCCCCACTATTTTGTCCTGAAGTTATAATCTAAGTGTAAATCCATCATCAGTAAACAGAATCATGACATAAACAAAGTGACATTGTAGAGTAAACTGTTCCATATGTCATGGGTTTTTTGTTATTACAATCTTTTTTATTTTTCTTTTCACCTTTTGGTCTTCATTACCATGTTTTGTATGACCAGTTGCCTGCCATCTTTGTTGTTTTCTTTCAAGTTCGTGTCTGGGTCATCAAATAAGGCTTCACCAGAACATGTCCAAGAACTAGTGTATATTCATCGGGTTTTATATTGTTTAGTTATTCCTGGCCATTGATCCACCTTATAAGAACTGGAGTATCACAGAAGAAACCTCTTATTTTCCTCAGTTTGTACTTATAAGTGAAGAGAAGCAAAGTGTCAACAATCAGCAATTGGATTTTCTAGCTATTATGAGCAATTAGTTTCATTCATAGTTTCATACTTTTGAAGTTGGTCTGCTGATGTAATCCTCATAATGTTGAAGCATCGCTGGTCAGAATTGATGAATGTGGTGTCAAATTTAACTTGCACTGAAGATTTCCTACCCAGTGTCAGTTTCAGTAATTTCCCAATTACATGAATGCATATAATGGGGCCCACGTTGATGGCTTTTTTGAAGATTATTTGTAAAAAGCTGCACAAAATTAAAGCGTTAATCCGCAAGTGGTCTCTCTGGACAAAAGCTTTGCTGTTGTATTTTTCTGTGCCAGAAAAATTTGCTGGACCAGATAGACTGGAAGCACAATCAAAGAACCAAGATGGCTCAGGGAATCGCGTTGCATTTGTTATTTCTCTTCAGGAGTGGTAGGATTCTCTAATCATAAGAGATAAGTTTTCTTGCGACTGACTCTCCACAAGCCCCTTGCTCTGGACAGTTGATGATTTGACCGTGACTGGTGGTAGGCAACCTATATCAAGTAAGTGCATTCTTTCAACTGAATCTTTTAGTTCACTTCAGTAATCACAACCAATAACCTCCTCCCTTTCTGTTTTGTTTGCCTTCTTATGACTCATCTTTTCTTTTTCCTTCTCTTTTTTCTTTCGCTCCAGATTTTTTGCAAGGGTGGAGATCAAAAGTAGAATAGCCTCATGAGATCATAGACAAGGATTTGCCAAACACTTCCTGTAGCTCGTTATGCTGAATCTGCTTATAGCGTGTGCATTACTTGCTGGCTTGCAAGAAGAAAGAACTTTTTCTTAAAAGGGGGTTCCACTTTGACTGAACCATCTTTACCAATTTTATCGAGATTGAATTTGGACTTACAAATCTGCAATGCTATCGCCTACAAGCACAATTCTTCACTTTTGTGGTCTGTGCAATGGCCAATGGATGGCCCTAAGCTGTCATAGTTTCTTAAAATATCAGAACCATTTCACTAATAAAAACTTCATTATTTTTCCAGAACCGGTGCTTACAGTGCACATTTTCCATTGTGTTAAACTGTGACAAAGAGAAAATGCAGATAACTAAGCATGCGGTTTGGTGATCCATAAAGGTAGGTACTTCAAGCACTCTGAGTTTTAGCAGATGAGCGCATTGTTTACTGATCCAACCTCTTCCATGTGTATGTAGCACCCATCTTGTCCTCGGAGGCCATTCCATCTCCTTGTCGAAAATTCAAAAAAAAAAAAAAAAGAAAAAAGGGTTCAACCTTCGTATCCTAGGCGCATAATTTTATACAGAGCCGTCCGGCTTCCTATTTTCAGTATCACCAACAAAGAGAAAAAGCTCCCAAGATCGGAACAGGTGTTGTGGAGGTGAAAGAAGTTAATTCTGGCTTTTTGCATGGAGTAAAGAATCGGATTCATCTCTACTTGCTGGAATTTGACAAAAAAGTTGGATTCTTCCCTTACTTTAATCAGTGCTGTACTTAGGTCAATTGAATTTCGATGCTTTTTTCTCAAGGGAAAAAGAGAAAGCGGATGAGGTGGTCTCATGCAAAAGCTGAAAGACATGCATATTTGAAGATCGGTTTTATTTTCTTTGAATAATGAATTCAAATATGTAAGCCAAAAAGGATCAAATATTCTTGTTTGTAATTTCTCTGTAATGGCATCCTTGAATAAGTTCTTCTTTTGTTATTGCATGCTTAAAGCTAAACTGCGAAACTTATGAAGTAATCTATATCTGAATGTTGGATCTTTTTCTTGTTGGCACCATATTTGAGTAAAGCAAAAGTTATGGGTGGATTTGATTCTATGTAGAAATGGATACAATTAGATACAATTTTTTTTTTTTTTTTTCAGATTGATAACGTTTAACCTAATAAAGTCGATAGTTAATATGATTAGTTACGAATACGAACACGATATAATATGGTTTTATCTTTTTTGATATTAACAAGTAGTTCCGGTTAAACAAATTATGTTTTATACATAGTAAGATGATTACAATAGAGGAGTAGTACGTTATGTGGTAATTTGTGTGGCTTTAAATGGCTAAAACTCATTGCTTGTAGAAGTATGTAACTTTAGTTGCGATGACATGTTGCCACATATGATGCCGGTTCTTTTCTTTTGTTCCTTTATTTTATTTTTTTATTTTTTTCCCATATCGTTTGCTTTGCTGCGTAAACAACATGATTCCCTTTTCTCCAAGAGCAAGCAAGCTGACAAAAGAAGGTTCCAACTTCCAAGTCGCTCCGGACAGCCAAAAAAGAATGCTTATAGATATAGACCCCACTAAGCCTCATTACGGACATGCGACTAAAGATACGGGCTTATTCTACTGTTCCTTCGACAGCACCAATCCGATTTATTATTTTACATTGAAGTACCAATTATATTAATTTTTATATATTTTTTTTAACAATTAAATAATAAATTGGGCAGTCCTGATCGGTTTGAAGAAACTCTTCTTAAATAGTGTTTGTGTTTAGCTTGTTTGATTTGGATGGAGTGGATTACAAAAGACAAAAGGGCATGAAAGAAGAGAACGATGTAATTGGATGTTGTTCGTCCTTCCTTGCACGCTAGGTCTACTTCCTTCATGACCACTCTCATTCATGCATGTCTGTTGGCTTCACATGAATGACAGCCTTTTACTCCTTCTTTCCTTTTGATGTTGTCTGAACAGGCCAACCAAATGGAGTCATTTGCATTTGAGTATGTAATAGACATCATAATACAATGATGCGGGTGGCCACTTCCCTCTTTAGTGCTCTGATTTGACAAATTATCCTATAATCTTACTTCTGGCATATCTTGACACTGTCAATTGCTAGCCTGCCTCTACATTTATGCAAAAATTGGAAATTCCATTCCTACAATAGCATAGATATTGAGAAAAATTTTGATAATATTAATATGCCGAATAAATTGATGAATAATATATAAATATTAATAAAATTTTAATATATAATAATATAAATGGCAGTTTTTAAAAATAGACATTATTATAGGTACTTTTATACAAAAGTTATTTTATTTCGAAAAAAATCTCGTGCTAAAGAGCGTGGAGGTTCGAGTCCTCTTCAAGGCATAATATTGAGAATACTCATTGAATGAGCAATTCAATAAGAGATCTCGGATCGAGTCGATATTGATATCCCGTGAGATCTTGGAATTGGAATAAGTTCGGCAACGGATCACAACATCTTGACGATCTTCTATATCTAATGAATGGAGAGTCCGCTTTGAAATCGTCCGCCCTGCGCCCACCCTCCGCTTCAACAGGAATCACACAAGGGTAGATTGATACAATAGAAACCTCTGGTAAAATGCCCGCCCGTAACCCAGCCGATAAAGTACATTACATAGTCCGTTTTCGGGATTGGCGACTTACCCATTCAGTGACTTTGGTCATTTGATGGGGGATAAGCTTCATCGTCGAGAGGGAAACAGCTCGGATCACCAGCTAAGGCCCCTAAATGACCGCTCAGTGATAAAGGAGGTAGGGGTGCAGAGACAGCCAGGAGGTTTGCCTAGAAGCAGCCACCCTTGAAAGAGTGCGTAATAGCTCACTGATCGAGCGCTCGAGTCACAGGTATCTAACATATTCATACCTAACGATTTTCCATAAAGTGGTGACGAAAGGTATAATTCGATTAGGGGTTAGTACACAAAGATTTAAGGTCATTTCTTCAATTTACTCTCCATTTCTAAGTTCACGTATTAGTATTATTAAATCTTTTTTTTAATAGATATTATTCCATTATATGATTTTCTGGAATTTTTATTTTTCAATATAACAAAACAAGATAGAATTTGGAATTCTAAACATAAATAGTTTTTAAGAATATTACAAATTAATGTATTTAAGCGTTTGTGCTTTCAATTTTTAATAATTTAATGTCTTTTTCTTTTGCCCAGAAGGATAATTATATAATGAGAAGCTAATACAAAGATCAATGCGGTGGTCAGAATTTCAAAGCTAATACAAAGATAAATATGGTGGTCAGGATTTGAAGTCCATAATCAACAAGCTGGTTAATAGGGATGCGGGTAAAGATATCCTAAAACTGCAACGCATCTTAACTTGTCTTGGGGTGAAGAAACAAAAGGAATTTATTTAACAAGCAAATATCATTAATAATCCTTCCATGTTAATGAAGAGATGGCCTTGACAACCGCTTCACAATCCAATTCAACTTCCACTTGTGACCAGCTTTTATTGATAGCTATTCGAAGTCTTTCCCCTAATAGTTTATGCTTAAATTTACGGTTTTGTACTTTCAATTCAGTTACAATTTAATATATATATTTTCAATTTGGTTGCTAGTTTAGTGTCTAAAATATCACTAAATTACGATCAAATAAAGAGTAGAGATATTTACTTGAAAAAACGAAACTTTAGTTACCGAATTGTTAAAGACTACAAATACATGTTCTTACGGTGCATTTATTCCCGAGTATTAGCCTATAAGATACACAAGTGTTCTGTATAAATCTCCTGAACACATATACTTTCTAAGACAATGAATATAAGCTGTAGCATTGGAGAAGAAAATGATAAAAATATTGTCTTTAATTTTTTTTTTTTTTTATCCACATAGTGCGGTAAAAGGAAAAGCAAAAGACAAAAGAAAAATGCTCAAGATTATGAAATCATAAATTCAAGTAATGATCTCATTACTTAGGTATGAAATTGTGATTTAAAGTTAGGATTTTCTTGTGATTGACTCAAAAAGTCGCGACTATAAGTAACAATTTTACCATATACTTCTTGGAAAAACACATATTTCTAAGCCTCAAAAAATTATATTAGCTATTTAAACACTCCACAATCACTATTCATTCATAATCACACCCAATTCATATGTAAATTTCATCCATGTTTCAACCCTCTCAATAATCCATGTCCATCCAAAATATACAATCAAAAACACAAACACTTAAACTCTTAAGAATTTATTAAAATTAACCAACAAACATAAATACTAGGGGTGGACAAAAAAACCAACAAAATTGAACCTACCCATAAACCAAGTAATACCAAATCGAAAGAATGGACTTTCTTATAATTGGGTTTAGAAAATTCACAAATAGAACCAAATCGTTAACTTATGATTGTTTTGAAAGGATAAGTTGAACCAATTTATAAAATTAAACCAAACATTTTACAACACTTTCTCTCTTTTCTTTTAGAGAGAGCTTCTTCACCCATGTGGTGAATATCTATTGGAAGATTATTCATCATTCTGTAGGCATAATTCGGTTACAGACATTTTTCATCACTTCGTTTCTACACTTTTGAGCCATTATTCTTACATTTTATTCACTATTTGTAATCTACAACACATTCACACTACATTAATCCCCATTCACATATTATCTATATTCTGGGTTCTTTTTTATTTAGATCTATTTTAGCTGCTAAGAATCAAATCTTGAATTTGCCAACCGAACTTTAATTTGATTGGTAAGAATGATCTCCATCACTAACCGTAAATCAAATCCTGTAAATATATGTCCTACATCCAAATAATAATAGTAGTTTGGGTTTGATCTTGTCCTTGCTGAGTATTTTCACTTAGACTAAACCAATTGAAATAAAAAAAAAAACAACAAAAAATCAAAAACCGATTAATCCAAAATCTACATATTCGTTTGTCTTTGTTTTCTTATTCTAGATCTACTTTAGAAATTTGTCTCTACTATTTTTTTTTTTTGTTCTATTACTTTGTTTTTTTGTAGCTGAATCTTTCTTTGTTTCTCTCTATCATCAGAAGCATGGATAGCTCAAGCAGAGGAAAATTACCAATAACAAATCATAATGATGATAGTGACATTGAGGAGTGTAGTATTCTAGACCTAGATTTGAGTGGGTCAAGCAAATAAGAATTCCTCATGGATGGGAAAGTCTGGTGTGAGAAAAGTCTTGATAAATCTATTGTGATTAATGTATTGAGGAAAGTGTGGGAGTGCTTTGGTGAAGTTACTTTTACAAATGTTGGAACTAATTGTTTTCTAATATCTTTCAATTTGTTTGAAATGTGAGAGCAATGGTTATTAATGGCCCTTAGTCAGTAATGGGCCATGTTTTAGTATTGGAAGAATGGAAACCGAAGTTAAACATTGATGAGCTTCGATTGGATAGAGTAGCATTTTGGATCCAAATCCATGGGATGAAATTGGATCAAATGACTGAATACAATGATCAAATTACTATATACAATACTTAAGTTAGTAAGGATGGCATTGGGGGAATTAGTTGAGGTTGAATCTCTAAGATTAGGAAATAACTTGAGAAGAAGTTTCTTGCTTGTGAAAGTTAATCTAGATGTTAAAAAGCCATTGAAAAAAGAGATTTGGGTAGGAAGGAAGAGTAGGGAAAGGTATAAGGTATCGGTGAAATATGAGAAATGATCAAATTTCTACTTTATATGTGGAAGGTTAGGTCATTTGGCTAGATCTTGTTCTTTTAAGAATCAAGCTAGTGACTCTTTTGGACCAAGGTTAAGAGCTTTTGGAGTAAAGGATGGTTTTTAGTCAAGCTTAAAGGATAGATTGGATAGGGGGGGATTCACAAAAGAAAGAAGATCGTTTTACTACACCACCTACAATCTCTTTTAAACCTACTCATTCAGCAAAAACCCTTGACATGTTGAACCTAAACACTGATAAAAACCCAAACAGCACCCTCAAAGTAGTATCACTAAAGAAACACTCAGCCTTAAACAAAAACCACCCTTTCCATGTAGATAATCAGAAAGCCTTAATATCTTCTCCTATCAAACAACCAAGTTTACAACCTCCATACCGAGCTACATTGTTAAATTACCCCTTGAGGATAATGAAAATGATAGTATGGCTCACAATAAATAGAAAAAATCAGAAATCATAGTTCCAAAAAAGGTTATCATAGCACTGATAGAGATGAATTTATAATGAGAGAGGAGCAATAGGATACCTAGGTAAAGAATATGAAGCTAATGCTAGATGAACTGGATTTGAATTGTGAATTGAGCTTCAGCCTTAGTAAAGGTGCTAATAATCTAGCTAGTGAAAAAAAGAAAAGAAAAGAAAAGAAAAGAATAAGCATAATCAAGAAAAAAAGTAGAAAAATGGATTTGAAAGATGAGGAAGAAAACCTTGTAAATATCCTAATCATGATGATGACTAATGAAGATTTTATGGGTTACGGTAGCTAGGCTTTAATAGCTGCATGGGGGCCAAAAGCTACTAAGTTAGAATTGTCAAAGGTTGAGGCCTACCTTAACAATTTGAAACCTATTAGCCCTATTGAATAAATTTATGCTTAGTTTGGGATTTCTAATGGAAACAAAAAAACAAAAATTAGTTTGTTGATAAGGAAGTTGAAATATTTAGAGGCATTCCACATTGATCCTATAGGGAAAGCAAGGGGATTATTCCTTTGGTGGTCTCAAGAGGTGAAAGTTGAAATTCTAGACTTTACAAAAAAATTTATATTAACAAGAATAAAGCATGATAATGGAAGAGCAATTGGTATGACAATGTGAATTTACTCTCCAACTGATTTCACGAGTAAAAAGACTTTGTGGAGGGATGTGCTTCGTGTATCATAATTTATTGAAGAGCCTTGGATGTGCATAGGTGACTTCAATAAGATTTTAGAGGAGCATGAGAAATATAGAGAAGGTCCAAGAAGTAGAAGACAATTGGAGGGATTTAAAGAGATGGTGTCAAGTGCCAATTTGGAAGACATTGGTTGTTATGGTAAAAAATATACGTGGATCAACAAAAGATATGATGATGTTGTTGTTAAAGAGAGAATAGACAGAGCCTTGGTCTTGAATAGTTGGTTGCTGAAATTTCTTAGAATGAAAGTCATTCATTATTTGACTCTTGGATCAGACCATGTTTCATTGACAGTGCTACTTGATAATGAAATTGTTAGAAGCAAGAAATTTTTTAGATTTGAAAATTTTTGGAGAAGTTTAGATGGATGTGAGGAAGTTGTTAAAAAAACTGGTTTCATTGCATTGGACGTAAAGCTATAGGGCAGATGATGGCCAACTTAGAAAATGTAGTTAAGGATTGGAATATTGGAGCAAGAAGATGGTTCCTAATAGCAAAAAACCAATTGATCAATTACAAACCGGACTTAGTTTAATACAGAACAACGAGTTTGAGGATGATGGAGCTAAGGAGGAAGCCATCTTGAGTGAGCTAGAGGAGATGTGGAGTAGAGAAGAGAAGTTTTGACATCAAAGATCCAGAGTTAATTGGTTAAACTACAAGGACAAAAATATATAATTTTTTTCACAAAACTACATTAACAAGAAGGTACATGAACATGATAACTATAACTAAAGATATGAATAATCAGTGGAAGGAAGAGGAGCCGGAAATTGTTGTAGCTTTATTATTTTTTCAATCATCTATTTCAAAAAGGGGACGATAGAGGTATATCTTATGAATTAGAGTGGGTGGAACTAATTTTTTCAGAGGAAGATAACCAAACACTTTGCTTAGATGTTACTCCACAGGAGATTAAAGCTATTGTTTATGACATAGGTATTCTTAAAGTACTGGGGCCAGATGGACTTGTAGGTGTTTTCTATCATCATTATTGGAGTATCATTGGAAATTCCATTATTAAAGCAGTCCCAAGCTCTTTCTCCACAAGTATATTTCCTAAGTCCCTAAACATTATCAATTTAGTCTTGATTCCTAAAATTACATCATCTGAATCAATGTCTCATTTCTGGCCTATTAGCTTGTATAATGGCTTATATAAAGTCATTTCCAAAATACTAGTTAAGCGACTTAAACCCTTTCTTTAGGAGATTATATCTAAAAATCAGAGTGCCTTTATTTTGAGTAGGTTGATTTAGGGTAACATCTGTGTAGCTCATGAGTGTTTCCACTTTTTAAAAAATAAAAAGAGAGGAAAAGATTACTTATGTGCTTTGAAGTTATATATGAACAAAGCTTATAATAGAGTGGAATGGGACTTTTTGAGAGGGATGTTCATTAAACTAGGACTAAATGAGAGGTTGGTGAATTGGTTGATGTGGTGCATCTTTACAATAGAGTATAATGTGATGATAAATAGTAGAATTGTAGGGTCATGTCACACCTATAAGGGGCCTGAAACAAGAAGACCTACTCTCTTTATACTTATTGATTTTAGTTGTTGATGTTTTGTCAAAATGATTGAATTTTTTAGTAGAAAGAGAGATTTTAAAGGGTTTAAGGATCAAGAGAGAATGCCTTATAATGATACGTTTGCTGTTTGTTAATGATTCGTTGTTTTTTATGGATGTTGATGAGGAAAACTTAGCTTACTTTAAAGAAACTCTAATTGACTACTATTTTGCATCAGGTTAATAAGTTAACTTTGCAAAGTTTAACTTGTTTTTTAGTAACAATGTTCCAATTCATGTCAGAGACAGAGTTTCTTCACAATTGGAAGTACAAGTCACGAACGATCTAGGTCAATACCTTGGACTGCCAACTCTTTAAGGTAGGTAAAAAACATAAGCCCTTAAATTTGTGATAGACAACATTGACCAGAAAATATAAGGGTGGAAATATAAGCTTTTGAGTCCAACTAGAAGAGAAGTATTGCTCAAAGCAGTAGCCTTTGCTATCTTAACCTAGTATATAGGGTGCTTTATGTTTCATATAAGTTGGTGTAATAAAATCAATAGTCTTTTAGCCAAGGTCAGGAAGGAAAAATTCACTAGATCAATTGGAACACAATGAGAAAATCGAAAACGAGGGGTAGAATGGGCTTTAAGGACCTTTACCTATTCAACCTTACTTTACTAAGCAAACTAGCTTAGAGGGTATTGAATAATATTAAGGCTCTGTGGGTTAGATTGTTAAAAGGAATTTACTTTCCAAACTCAAATTTGTATGAGGTCAAAAAGGGGCAAAAGGCATCATGGGGATGGTCAGGTCTACTTGAAGGAAGAGACATATTATATAGAGGAGGACTCTGGCAAATAGGAGATGGAAAAAATGTGAAAGTATGGTAGGATAAATGGATCCCTAGTCTGAGTAACTATAGGTTGGACAAGAAAGATCATAATTTAGACTCGGAATTGATAGTAGATAATCTTATAGATAGGAATGGATTTTTTTGATACAAAATAGCATCAATAATTACACTATAGACAATGAGAAGTAAGCTAGTAAGGAAGTTAGCTTACCTATTAGAGAGTGACGTGATAAATTGATCTAGTTGTACGTTAGATCTAGTGATTGTATAGTGAAGTCGACCACTTACTTCTACTTAACAGAAGAAGAGCAGGGTTTTAGACATATAGTGAACACTTCAAATGACAAGTCGTCATCCTCTTATGCAGTTATAGAGAAAGAATGGAAGTGTTTATATGTCACGTCCCGAAGTGGTAGAGTTGTAACAGTTTCGCTGTGTAAACCATTATAAGATAAAAGTTGACTATACAGCTGCTATCTTAGACTTGATTTATATAGGACGTTTACAACTAATTCGCTTTAAAATAAAAAATTCATAAATTAAATAGGTTATTTACTTATGAAATTATAAGGAATACATATTTATTCTAAAATAATCTGAGTATATTACAAGATTTTGTAGCTTACACATAATCTACTTGAGAAATACATAAAAACTTTAAAGATAAAATCCAAACTTGTGAGTGTATCATATCTTTGGTTTTATATCTTCACTCCCTAGGATCCCATAATTACTAATTTCAAGGTAAATGTAAATCGTTTTTGAGCTAGCACCTACAATAACGTCTATAGGAATGTGGACAACCACAACTTAGTAAATTAAGATGGAGATTTAAAACTATACAATAAACACAAACATGATTATTAACCAAATTAATTAGATGCAATGTATATTCAAACAAATGCTATCGCATGACGTTGTTTGGCCCATTGTGAAATTAGAAAAATTACACCAGCTCTAATTCAGCTTAAAGAGTTTCCATTAATGCAGTGGCTCATAACTAAACCTAAGCTTGTGTAATGGAGACACTGCTCCTCCCGTGACTACCTTCGAACCATTGACTTCTCCCTTGCTACGATCTCTTCACTTAGTACTTAGTTCGACTAAGGATAAAGAAGGGACTAATTATGCTATCCAGTGCTATTTTTTTCAAAGAGATCAGTATTTGACTGAAGAATCCTAATGTTTCCCTAATGGGTTACTATGCAAGTCTAGTTTAAATTTATGAGTCAAATATTCAGTTAGATCCAACTTAAGGTATTCAATCATTTTAAACAAATCACACAAATACAAGCCAAAGCAGTAAATTAATAATCATATCAGCAGCTCAGAACAAGCATATGCGCATAACCAATTATCTAAAAAGTACAATTTTAAGCCTCCAAGTACTATAAATTAGTCTTCGAAATACAGTAATGCATTAATCACAACTTACCTAGACACCTCACTTGCTCACTCGAGATGTGACTCGTACTAGCTATCACTAAAGATCCCTATAATACAAATATTGTTTTAATACGTATATATAACTATTTTATATAAACTTCATTCTATAATTCTTTTATGTTATTTTTAGTTTAGGGTTTTTAATATACTTAATTATTCAAGTTTTTAAGTCTCTTAAAGTTATTCTTAATTTAGGTTAAATTCTAATTCAGTTTTGAAGTTGGTTTTCTAAATTAGGTTTCTAACTCAATTTTCAATTAGAGATTTTATACGTAAACCTTAGAAAATCATTCCAACCCATAATGTGAAATTAATCACATTATTTTTGGATATTTTAAATATCGTTTTTGGTCTCTAACTAATATTCTAGTCCTTACAGTACATCCATCTTAATTTATTTATTGAATTTACTCCCGCAATGAGAAAATTTTACATTTTTCATATAATTACCCCAATTTAAGTTTCATACCAGATTTATTACATATTTCTATTATTAGTATCATATCAATTTTAACCTAATATTTTTCTACTTATTAATTTCTTATACCTACATATTACACATTATCACCTAATATGCCTATAATGTACACATCTAACATTTCCATCACCTCAAATATTATTCCTCAACATCAACTAACATCTCAAGATATCTAAATTCATCCCAAATAAGAATTTATACCTAATTACCTTAAATTACAAAATTATTTTAAAATTTACCGTTTTTACTTATTACATATTCACTACATAATACTCTAATAATTACATCTAACACCCTAAATGTTATAAATATTATACTTTATCAGATTTTAACATCCTAAAATATATAATTATCCACTAAATCAGTAATTATCTATTTAATTATCTAATTAGCCAAAAATTACCCATTTTATGTATCATTTTAAGGCTTAAAAATTATCTAAAAATTTTAAAAATTAATTTTTGAAAAATGGGTTCATAACACTACTCTATAGCCCTTAAGTAGTCTACACAAAAATTTTGAGCTTAAAAATACACTCCTAAAATTATTTATTTCTAATTTAAACAAAACTCGAATTTATGAAATTTCTTAAATACAATATATTTTTAGACATAAATTCATCAAAATAATTTTTTTCCCTAAATCTACATGCTAAAATATTCTACAATAACAAGATTTATAATTTTCCAAATATTTTTAATATTTTTAACAATTTAAGCAAAATCAGAACTTACCAGCATTAACTGCTTCGACTATCGTTGGCCACCAAGGCCTTATCGGTTGGCTTAGGCGCTACCACCACTGTATAGTGGTGGTGTTTGTCCACTCCTAGATTGCCATCCGGTGGTGGTTCCCTTCTGAGGCCTTAATTTGTACGTTAATTTTCTAATTTTTTGTAAAATTGTTCTTTCTTCTCTTTTGATTCTATCCTTAAGTTTTTTGAATTCTAAACTAACTAAATGAGGAGTAAGAGTGATTTTTTAGAATTTATAGGGTGTTTAGATATTTTTCCTCATTAATTTGAAGTAACATTTACCTTATCTTTTCTTTTTTCCATTTTCTATTTGTTGCATTTTGATTGGTCAATTTTATTTCTTCCATTTCTAAGCTGCCATAACCACTTTTTAGAGATTTCTTCATTTTTTCATATTTTTCTTTAATTATTTATGAATTTTCTTTAATTAATTAATATTATTTTAGCATATTTTAAATAATTTCATGTATTTCTACCTATATGTAAATACATATATGATATAAATCAATACTCCAAAAAATTATTTAAGTTATTTTATGATTTTTAGTATGCATATAATTTATCTCTATTGACTTGTTAGTTATTAGAACTTATTTTATACGTTTCCAATAAATAACGAGTAATATATATTTATTTCATTGTTATAATAATTAATATTTTATTATTTATTTTCCTAAATTCAAACCCACTAGATGACTTTTATTAATATTCCTAACTTCGTTGTGAAATTTGAGTTAGATTGGATAATTTGCTCAATTATCTTAAAGTCTACGAACTAAACCCCAAATACTTGATTGTAATTGTTACATTATGGCTCCTTGACATACAATCGAAAGTGAAACACTTTTTATGGAGAGTGTTTCAAGACTCGTTACTTGTGTACTCCAATTTCATGAAGAGGAACATTATCCACCATGAAGCATGCAAAATATGTAGGGAGAAAGAAGCCTCAGAACATGCTTTATTTCAGTGTTCGTAGACAACTGTAGTTTAGTTTAGAGCAATTGGTGTTCGGATAGACGCTAGATCTAAAGACAAGTTCTTCCCTTGGTTCAAATCTCTCATAGAGGCGAAAAGCGGATCTAATGAACAAAAGATGCTTACTTCTAAAGTTGTGAGGGTTATCTGGGAGATTTGGAAAGCTAGATGTAAAACAATATATGAAAAAAAGAGGTTAGATACAAATGAAGTGGTAACTCTGATTCGTATATAGGAGAAGGAGTGGCTGAATTTAAAGAGAAAATAAGGATTTGTAAGAGAACAAGACAAAGCAATAGTACTTGACAACTGGAGAGCATTGCCTAGTTCAACAATCAAAATTAATGTGGAGTAGAGCTTTCGATGTGAAGGACAAAACAATAGCTGTCATCGGAGTAACCAGGTGCTTCAATGGGAAAGTATGCACAGGCTTTTTGAAGATAGTTCTAGCAATTAGCATAGAAACGGTGGAGTGCTTAGCTGTAAAGGGAAGCAGTATTGTTGGTTAAAGAAAAGGCTTGGTCAAATGTGATTATAAAATCAAATGCTACAAATATGTTGGGCTCCATTAACAAGGTTAGTAGTTTGGTGGGTTACACTTGTTAGCCCATCATTTTAGATATCAAACAGGAACTTAATAATTTACCTAGTTTTGTTATAACATCTATTCCGAGGATATAAAACAAAGTGGCTAATTAGGTAGCTAATATGGGAAGGAGGAGTATGTATCCTAGTGATTGGTAGCTATGCCCCCACCCTTCTTTCAACAGCTACTCATTTTTTATTTTGTTTTAACTTGTATTGACTTTGATTGTCTATGTTCAAATGTACTTGAACCAAAGTAATCAATGAAAGCATGCGTTTGTTTTGAGAAAAAAAAAAAGTCAAACTGTTTTACAAAATGACAAAGTAATACTTTAAAAATAGAGAATTTCTTCTATTGTGATATAGTACTTAGAAGAATTTTTAGTTTATTCTTATTGTAATATATATGTATTTTAAACATTCATTACCATAATATATAAATTATATATATAGTTTGATTCAAAGTTTACATATATTATTTTTATAAATAAAATTAATAATTAATAAATATTTGAAATTTCTTAATTACATGAATATTGACTTCATTAACTTCTAATATGATATAGGTACTTATTATTATTAAATAAATTCAATACATCATATGAGATTATATGTTATATAAATATACTTTCCTATAGTAGAAAATATGGTTTTGATTTGTAAACTAAACAAAAATTTTATAACTTAGAAAAATTTCTAAACGGAATCATATGGTTCAATTAAAAGTTATAAAAGTCGAATAGTATTTTTATGGTTTAGATTGATTATAAGATAAAATTGAACTAATCTAAATTGTGCCTATCCCTAGTAAATACATTTAACAATTATAACAATCCAAGAAATTCCATTTGTTTCTCGTTATGTTTGCATCAAAATCAAATAATTATAGCTAGAAAAAAAAAAAAATTATAGATGAAACTAAGAAACCTTTCAACTTTTATATTATAATAATAAAAAATCTATCAAAAGCTATGCAATTACACTTTTCTCGAATATAGGTATCTATCCAAAGTCACAACTTAGATCTTTTATCTGCCAATTTCTTAATTATAATACCTAATTTGGATAAAAGAGTTTATTCCATTAAATTCCAAATAGAAGGTTCTGATCTCCAAACCTTTTGCCAACGTGGCAGGAAAAAGACAATTGGTATAGCACACCCATATGCAACAGCACTCCGCACACAAAACTTACACTCAACCAAAACAATTTCACAGCCTTAATTTGTGTATTTAATTTGAAAGGAACCACATTTGCAGTTATTCATGAACCAAGAGATCACTATGTTTACCGAAAAGGATTTATACGTGGATAGATAAATAATATATAAATATTAATAAAATTTTAATATATAAATTTATAATTAATATATTTTTGAAAAATATATTTTTTATTTTTTAATATTTAAATATTATTGATGCTTATATATTATTAATCGATTTACGGACATATTAGCACCATTGATTTTTTTTTTTTTGGTAAAGTACTCAAAGGAACTAGTGTTAGTTTTAAGGAATAGAAAACTTTAAAATAGCTTAAAACATTACTTTCAGTTTTGAAATCCAAATCTTAATTTCACGAATCCAATTTCTTGAATTAAGTTCGAGAATCCAATTCCTTGGAATTTGATTAACTGTCCATTTGGTAATTTACAAATGATGAATATGATATGCCATTTGATACGCACAACAGAAAATGATGGAAAGAGAAAAACATGCTTAAAGAGAAAGTGGAGTTAATAAAATAAATAGGTGTATTTATGAATTGAGATCCTAGTAAAAATAGGGTGGAAATATGCTTAGAAAAAAGATATACTACTAATGATAGTATATAGTTTTTAAAAAATTATCATCTATATTTTTATATATTGAAATTTTATTAATACTTATACATTATTAATTTATTTGGTGTATTACTCATAAGTTTAGGACTTCATGAATTTCAGGGAACACTTA
The DNA here is from genome assembly GCA_024138005.1 of Lumnitzera racemosa. Lineage (NCBI taxonomy): Eukaryota > Viridiplantae > Streptophyta > Magnoliopsida > Myrtales > Combretaceae > Lumnitzera > Lumnitzera racemosa. Next base: position 15,913,491 of record JAMXBC010000006.1, read on the forward strand.
AACGTAATTTCTTGAATTTACTCTAAATTATCCGGTGGAGGGGAAAAAAAAACAAGAAGAAGAAGAAAGAAGAACCTACTATAAATTTATACAATTTATTAGATTAATCCGAGGTTGTGAGAATTCAAAATTTCGAAATCCGATAGAAGCTCAATCAATTGCTGATCCCAAGAATCAGTGGCCCATAACATTAGAAGAGGAAAAATGGAAGTTCATCATACACATTGAAAATCAAACCATTGAAACCACTATTAATAGTGCCAGCCACTCTATAATTTTATAAGACATTAATATTGAATTTTTTTTTCTTTTTTTGGGGCCAGAAAACATCTTATTGCAAAAAGTAATTAATACAATATTTCAAATAATAACAATGATTGACATCAAGATGTCACGTCTCTTAAACTAAAAATGAGTATTAACAATGCTTTAATAAAAAAATTATATCAAGAGAATGGAAAATTAGTCCCTTGACCAAAGAAACTTAAACTGAAAGAAAAATTGTAAACAAGACGCTCAAATTACGGATTGAAGCCAAGATGGCGAGTACACAATGGAGATGGTGATAACCCATGAACAAGAGGTGTCCTCCAATGAAGAGCCATTACTTGTTGAGGGGATGGATATAGGTATGAGATGGGTTTGGATATGATTTATGAAGAAGGGAATAGATATGGGTATGGAGAATCAACGAAGCTTGAATGTAGGGGAAAAAATGAAACTAGAGGGGGAAAAAAAAAATTATTGAGTATTTAAAATATAAAGTTACTGAGATGGGAAGTATGGGAGTGATGGGACGACCAGCAAGATTGCAAAGTCATTGAAATAAATTAGTTGCTCCTATTCTATAGTTTTTACGCGTACTCTATTAGTTCACTACAAGGACGTATTAATGCTTCTCCTAATATAATATACTCTACAATTATTAGATTAGAAGCTTTAGTGCCAGTAACACAATCCTTGCTTTAGTTAATAAAAATTCGTTTTGTTGCCACTTTCCAACCTAAATTAAACCGACTCCAACTTTGCAAGAAAAAGCCGTGGTTTTGGTGATCTTACTCAACCTAGCTCAAGATCTTTTGCATTCTTTAATGGAATGAGCTCATCATGAGATTTCTTCTCATTCACAAAAAATCGATTACTACATAACACAGCAACTCCTCTCTATTTACTTCGGTCACACAGAAAAAAAATACATGGACCTCTTTTCATTTTATGTTTAAAAAGTTGATCAATCGGTATAACTCGAGATATATGGTTTTAAGACCACCCAACATATGCTACATTTTTATATTACAAATTCATCATTATTTTGTTATTATTTGGTTTGAAATAATAAAATATTTTCTCTCTGATTGCATTGGCCTTGTTCATCCTAGAGTAGGAGAGGGTTTTCCTAAGCTGTAGAACTAGAATGACAACACAAGGAACAAATCCCTCCAAATCTAGCCATTGCTAAGGCCAAAACAACTATTTGTTGGGCTACACTAACTAACTAACAGCTATCCTCAAGAACATCTTAGATTAAATAATTTATACTTAATTAAGATAAAGGATATACTAAAAGTAATATACCATATGAATAATAACGTGGTAAATAACATCAAATAAAAAATTGACCTTTGAGCCACCATGATAGAATAACTATCATGAATAGTTACATATACTCATACGTATTTAATTTTGTGGTGTAGAATTTCTAACCAAGCCTTTCTTATTAATTACTGGTTATTATATTACGTAATTATTTGAAGGGTCTTCTATGGTACAAAGTATTAGCTGTGGAAAAAATTCATCTTATAAGAGAAGAAGGGTATGAATGGCTTCTTAATCATATTATAATTCCCATGTATAATGCAATATATAACATAGGAGATAGTCCAGTATTAGTTGGGAGGTTCTTAAGATAAGGATATTCCCAAACAATACAACATCAATCTCATTCAATGGTTAGTTCTCCCGACATGGACCAAATTGGAGCGACTAATAGAAGGCATTTGATTTCTTTTCCTTTACAACAACCATCATGGTATTGGACACATTGTCAACTTGAACAGACCAAATTGATTATCATTATCTTTTTTGCTTTGGATCTAGCCATCTAGGTGGATAATTACCACGACCAAGATGACGTACGTTATAAGTGGTGCAAATTGTGAATAAATGTTAATAATATTGCATATATATATATATATATATATATAATATCATTGATATTTTGTTATGATGTATTAGCTATGCCCTAATACATTATCGACTTACAATTAGAGACAAATCTTACGTCATATATATACATTACTGTGTTGTAGTATTTATCTTTTATTCACACTTGGGTTTTTATATACTCTTCATACTCACATATTAATATTGTTATGATAGTAAATTAATGACATCTCTTGTATGCACCATATATTAATTTGCATATTGCTCAAAATGAAAGAGAAATTCTATCATTTTTTTCTTAAACCTTTTTTCCGGGAATCCTCAAATCAAGAACAACCTCCAACGACATGTCATGGGCCTATGTCAAATCAAATAAAACCTATGAACTACCAGATCACAAGAGACTTAAAAGCACAGATAAAAAATTAAGAACAGGTGGTTAAGTAGGTGATCGACCGGGACAGAGATGAGTGAAGAATGCTGAGCAAATTGGTTAAACCAATGTTGGGAGAGAGAGAGAGAGAGAAGGGAATTTTGGGATTGAGGCGGCACTTGAGTTGGGGTCCCATGACTCTCCACGTGAACCAGCACTTGGCTTGAGAGCAATAATTGGGTCACCTGCATCATTATTCTTAGGCAGCTCACCCTCCATTCCTTATTATTATCATTATTATTACTCATGCCACAACTAAGTTTTTGTGGTCTTCTCTCTATAGATAGACATTATTAAGAATTATTTGGAATGTAGCAATCGAATTGTTTAATCTTAATTGTTTATTTCATCACTTCATTTTTCTTTTTTCATACTGTGTATATTTTTATCTATAAGTCAAATAAGAAAATTTAAGAAATTAATTCCAAAATATGTATTTCTTTTCATGAAATTAGGGTAAGGTATATAACTATAATGGACTTTTGTAATTTAAATAAATGTTGGATATATTCAGAACGTTATAATTTAATGATACAAATATTGATTTTTTAAACGGAATTGACTAAATTTTATTCCCTCTTCTCTAGAGTTGTATTGTATGTATAACAATTTGCTAAAAAAAAAAAATATTGGACATAAAATCATATAATTGGCATCCTTTCTTATATTTTGTGCACATATATTTGGGGGTATATTTTTAAATATGACAATAAATTAAATTCTGCTGTGCAAATGCAATAAGATAAAAATTACATCAAAGATATATATATATATATGCACGTGCGTATGTATGCCTATATATGTTTACCTTTTATCTCCATTCAATGTATATAAATAATCCTCAAGATTTTATTTAATTTTCGAAACAAATATTCGATAGGTCACCCTTGTAAAAAGGGGGAAAAAAAAAACCTTTGACACTAATATCGGGGTTGGGGTTGGGGAAGGGGAAGGGAGAGAGGGAGGGAGAGAGAGAGAGAGGGGAAAGGGAAAAAAAAAAAAAAAAAAGAGATCGTCGAATAAAATAAAATTGGTGTCCACAGGCCACATCCATAGAGCAACATTTTGCTAGTGTCATTCTCCAGCCGGAGGCATTAGCAGCCAAACTCAACGCTTATTAAAGTACTGCTGAGCAATTCACAAAAAAGAAGGGAGATATCCATTAGTATTTTCAAAATTTTGATATAAATATATTTTAAAATACGAATAATTAAATTTACTTGAGCGTATAAATTTTAAGTTGCTAGTAATAGAAAAAAAAAAAAAACTTGCTAAAAATTTATATTAAAAATGGAAATGGACCTGGATATAAAAGTTTGATTATGACGTCTACCTATGGAGTAGTGCAGCATATTTGTTTTACCAGTTATATCGTATATTACAATCTTAATAGAGAAGGATTAAAACTAGATTTATGTTATTTGAAAATAAGTATTTATGACATATGACTATGACGATTTTAACAATATTAAAGTGCTATTTATTAATTAGATGAAAAATAAAATTATGTATTGTATCAAAAAGTTGCATCCTTTGATATCCATATATATATATATATATATATTTCTTTTTGTATTATCTAAATTTGAAAGGGAGGATTTCAATTCGTTTAAATTATTAGTCTTCCCATAATTAATATGTATATAGATACTACACTTAGAATTGCATTGTATAACTTACAGTAAATTGGGTATAGAAAAGTTACTCTCGATACTTTTAGAGATATGTAATTATAATTTTTTCGATAAATGATAATTATTATATAAAATTTGTATTTTTATAATAATTTTATAGTTAACTCATTTAAATCCCTATAACACGGATTCAGTGTCGGTTAGTACATACATATATATGTAAATAAAATATAGAATGGCGAAACTAAAGTAAAGATATGCATTTAGTTCCAGATAACAATAAGCGCAAGTTGGACTTATGTTTCGTTATTATTTTTTTTTAAGAAAGAAAATTACTGTAAATTCTTGTAAAAAGTTATTACGAAATAATATTTCCTCGATAGGTGAGAGGGCGATGCTGACGCGAGAAAATACCATACATCGCGAGACACCTAATGAGTTCCCATGTAACGGAGTTCGCGTGTTACTGAAACCACTGCATAAACAGGCTCTTTCTCGCTCTTCGTCTCTGCACACACACAGAGAAAGAGAGAGAATCAATCAAAAACACACACATACACTCTCTCTCTCTTATACATGTATACATACACATATCCATTCACGCTTTCTTGCACAAGCAAGCCAAAACATAGCAACAAAGATAAAGAAAGAAAGAAAGAAAGAGAAACACCGTTCCCCCCCCCCCCCCCCCCCCCCCCCCCCCCCCCCCCCCCCCCCCTCTCTCTCTCTCTTCTCAAAAGCGCGATCAATGTCGGTCTTCTCTCTTCTCAAGGAATCTAATGTTGCTCTGCTCTTAACTTTATTTCTTTATTATCTTATTCCACGCTGCTTTATTCTTATTTATAACTGCATTCACCTGCATACACTTAACTATTTGTTTTCTTTATACTCTCTTTCTCTCTCCTCCCTTCCTCCCTCCTAACTTTGATGCAATTTGATCTTTTCTTCGCCGAGAATCGCGCAATGTTGTAGTGTAGTCTCTCAGTCTTAATCATTGTTTGATTTCATCCGATTCATTGTTTAGAAAATTAGTTGTAAGTAATGAGAGAAAGATTCTTCGTTTCCTATTTTATTTTTTATTTTGATTTTTATATGAGTGCAGAATGGTGATATGTGCGATCGACTATGTTTATGCGATGAATGCAATGATTAAAAATGTGAGCTATAGGTGTTATGATTTTTGGATGTAGAGTGTGTTTTTTGATGAGTGTGTTAGAAGTTGATGTGTCTGATTTTCCGTTAAGTTTTGGCATGCATGACTTTTCAGGTTTGATGTTGATGGATGATGCATGAAACTATTAATTTAAGTCAATTGAGACATGGATAGAGAGAGAGTGAAGAATGTCTGTGATCAGTTGGTAATCACTCTGCTAGTTTCTTACAAAGGTGAAACCTTTTGATGAGTCCTATACGGGATAGTGAAGTATCTGAGCAACAAAATATTTACCTATACTTTCATTTCAATTTAATCCAAACTAGTCATTTTTTAATTAAATTGTTGAATGGATGGTGCCTGTAGGACGAATATTCTGCCCTTTTTTTAGAAATGAAAAAGAACTTTGTTTAGATGCAGCTTCATAGTGGTTGCTCGATGATATTTTAATTATTCCCTGTTGATATACTTACATTCCATGCCTCTGAATTGTGTAGGATCGCCGTGAATTTAGTGCAGCAGCTTGTGCTAATCTGGTGATTGTATGTGTATGGTTTTAGTCTCTGAAATCTGGACCTGGAAGCCTGAAATTGTGGGAGGATCGGTTTCAGGTTGAGAGTTTTTGATCTTCTGTTGCTGAAGTTTTCAAGGTATCAGGGATGCAATTTATCTAGAAATTTAATTTGGAAATATATTTTTGCAGGTTATCGCACGAAAATTATCCAAAATGAGTTGGAATATGGATGTCCAATATGTGAACCCAAGCTATCCCTATAACATATCTGGAAGTTTTATGGAATATTTTGAGGGACTCACTTATGACCATGTCAATTTTATTTTCTCTGGTGCTTCACAAGCTCAGGTACTTTTCAAAATTGATTTTTCTGAAGATGTTTTGATTTGGATAGTAAGCAGAGAGTATGGATAAACAATTGGCAGTAAGCAGAGATTATGGATAAGCGATGTGATCATGGTTTGGGTTATGAAAATCAATTAATAGATCTAATTTATAGGTGTCCATGAGCTGGTTGTCGTTTCTCTGATTGTTGTGTTTCAAAATTTTCTGTATTTACCTTTTAGATGAAACTCAAATTTTGAGAAAAGTATCTAAACTAGTGTTTGAAAAATTATGAGAATTCTGTTCCCTTAAATTGTCATCCCCTCTTGGTTTTAACCTGTCTCTGTGTAAAAGTTACTATATACACGCATTACAATATATATATAACATAGAGAAAGGGATACCATTTCAGGGGATTACAAGTAATTATCTCATGAATGCATGAAGAGATCCGTTTTTTAACATGAAATAGTACTATGGTGTTAAAAATACATAACAAGGATTAACGATATATTTGTTCATGAAATACCATAATAACTTTTTAAGCATTCATAATCTAAATATAGGAATTGCTAGATAGAGAAAGAAGTATTGCTATCTTACAAAAATAAATCGAAGTGCAGTTCTTGCTGTTGTGAAGATTTCTTCTTTTCTTATGCAGGAAAGTATATATCCATCAATGAGCACAAGCTTTTACAAATTTGGGTTGTCGGAGCCAGGGATCTATTCATTTTATGACCAATGCCATGCTTATGAAGTGAATAGCCATGGACAATCATATTATGAGGGTCGGAGGCCTATGGCTGGCCCTTCCATGGGCAGCTCACCGGCAGCAGCTGTAAATAGTGAATGGATCGGAACTGCAAATGTTAATGCACATGATAATTCTGCAGAATGTAAGTTGTACATTCCATCGATTACTGAGAGTGGTCCTTTTGGTTTCTTGAACCACATAGATATTGAAGTCAACTAAACCCTAGTGCATCTAATAAATATTTTCTTCTTGTTATTATGGTTTGACAAGTGCTCCTAGGAAACTGGAATCAGTCGCTAATACATGATTAGTTGGCAAACTATATAAATTTTGGAGTCTCTTTCAAGAACCTAAGCCTCATACCTCATTTTTCATATTAATTTCTGAGACGATGATATTATGGTCTTCATTAATTGCTCATCTTATTTGAGATGTCTAAAGCTTTGATGCGCAGAACTTGCTAGGTAATATATTTGGTAGTATAGCAAAAGACATCAGCTGATGGGGATACTTGTTTCTGCCGTCCCTCTTCTAATAGTGTAATTCTTGTCAGTCTCTTGAAGAAAATCTGTCCAGCCCTTATGTGGGAGATAGAAAATTTTCCTGGGCCTCCATTGTGAGGATGGAAGTGAAAAACTATCGATTAAGATATAACCTACAATGAAGTAGATCTGTTGCTACTCCCTGAGACGATACCCTTACATCCATAGCTATGCTAGTATTGAAAAACACAATTTTCAACAAGGAATAGTGTTTCAAACTGTTTTAACAACTATGCATGCTCTAATATCTAAAAAAAACTTTAATGGTATTAACATACTACGTGAATGGATGAATGACATGCAAGTATCAATAAAATTCTAACATGTGAAAAGTGCAAATTTTTTGAAAAACTATCGATTATGTTTTAATGTGTTAGAATTTATTAGTACTTGTATATCACTCGTCTATTCATGTAGCGTATTAGTACCATTAAATCTTTTTTCCTAATATCTTATTGACTTATTCAATGAAAAAAGAAAAGCCAACGAAGTGCACAGGACCTAGACTTGTGCTTCTGAATTTGATGGTTTATGCTACTGATCAGGTGGTGGACACAACAACCAGACAAAGATCTATTCTTCACTTATGACTACACATAAACTAATATCTATGAAATCCTCACCTTCAGTTGCTCTTAAATTATAGTAAAGAGGGATATTCTTTCTTAAATCACCAGTAAATGGTGGTCCACTTGAGTTTTTCCATGGTTATATCTCTCATATTGATTTCCGACAAATCATATGCTTTAAATTTAAGGTTCAGCCTTAAGATATGATGTTGGGGTATCCCTCTGGATCTGCTTTCTCTAATAACAAGGATAAAAGGTGGTCCAGGGGTCTATGCTGTCACACTTTCTTTCATTTAGTTTCTATGTGTTTATATTATTTGTTTCGAGATCTTGGTTTTAAAAAATGAGTAAATAAACAGTCTTTGTCCATCGCTGCTAGAAGAGCTGTTAGAGCTGCTGAGGCATCCAAATCACTGCCTTGTGGTTTTCACATGGCAAGCCACATGGATGATGTGTGGCAGTACTTTGGGGACTCTAAGCGAAGATAAAAATGGATCCCTTCTTGACTCATCTTTAGAAATCCCAAACTGGGAAACGAATAAACATAAAACTTAGACCCTAAAATGAAAGAGTAGCAAAAATATTAGGCACCTGTCCTTAGAAACACAACCAAACATGATATGCTCCTGTTCCTTACTTTTCCTAGTCAATCTGATTTCACATCTCATCATGTAGCCATCTCTCCCTGCACATCAAACTACCTGGTGTAAACAAAGCCAATCCATGATACATGCATCCTTTAGAGGAGGAGGAGGTGGGGGTGTTGGGGGGGGGGGGGGGGGGGGGGGGGGGGGGGGGTGGTGGGGGTGGGGGGTAGGTGGGTGGTGTGTGGCGGGGGCGGGGCGTGGAGGGGTGTGTGGGATTGGGGTGGAAATTATCTCTACTGTTAATTCCCACGGGAATCCATATGGATACAGTGGAAAATTACTGTCCCAAGAGGGGAGAGTCAATAATTAACTTCAATGGATGTGACAGCAGGACCAGAGCCTAGTTTTTCTTTAATTTCAAAAGCAAGAGTTGTTTCCTAAATTTCATTGCTTTTTATTAAATGCCAAGATGTAGCTGTTATTATTGTATGGACTAGTTTTAATTGTTTCCTGTGCGGTTTGATGGATTAATTTTTTAGCTCCTCTCTTTATATGACTCATTTATAGTGGCCTTTTTTGTAATCAGGTCCACGGAGACCCCAGAACTCACAGGATTACCAGGTATGTGGCCTTGAAATGCTATTTCTTCTACAGTTAAACAAGGAGTTGAAAATGTTGTTTGCTCTTTTGTTGCTTTAGCATTTCTTTTAAGACATGAATTTATTTCAAAGTTTATGATGCTTTTTTGAAGGATATGGAATCTGAACTTAGGATTCTACATACTTCGATGCATTTTTTTATCAGTAAAATTATGAAATTTCCTTTCAACATAAGAACCAGATATGAACCCCCCAAAATAAATTAGAAAAAAAGAAATTAATGTAAGAGCCAGATTCTTGGACTTTCTGGTGCAGACAACTGGTTTCTTCTTATTTCAACTGAAGAAGTTTGCAGTGGCAAATTCACCTTTGTAGCTTATCTTAAACAATACATTATATATGTAACTCGTACTTTCTGGTCAGTATATTTGCTAAATTATCTTTCACATTTTTCAGGTTATTTGGCAAGATAATGTTGACCCAGACAACATGACTTATGAGGTTTAGCTCCTTATGCCTTCTGCTTATATTTTAACTGAAACTGGTATCATGAGATAACATTGTATATATCTATTCCAAAAAGTTTTCCAAAGAAAAGCTTAAGACAACCTTTTCTTTTTATGGGGAGTCATACTTAGAGGTTAGAGAGCTGTCTAAGAGGTTCTTTTGTTTCAGGAATTGCTTGAGTTAGGCGATGCAGTTGGAACTCAAAGTCGAGGCCTTCCCCAAGAAATCATATCTCTGCTTCCTGTTTCAAAGTACAAGCGTGGATTTTTCTCAAGAAAGAAATCTCGGGATGAAAGGTTAGTATTTGCAAATGCTTTTTATGGACGGATTCAATCATTTGCATAATGTATCCAAAGTAGCTCCTCCTTGATTAAAAGGAATTCCTTAGCTTCAATCAGCAAAGTAAGTAGCCCTAACAGACTTGGAAATAGCATAGTATTGTCTGATTCATGGGGAAAACTGAAAGTCTCTTTGAGGACCAAAATGAGGAAAAGTGATGAAGGGGTTACTGTTAATTTCATATTATGCCTTAATTCCACCACTCCCAAAAAAGTAGTCCTTTTAGAATATACCTCTGATAAAAGGATAGTTGACATTTGATGGGTATTCTTATAATGCTACTCTAGTCGATGGGAGTTTGTACTAGTAAACTTTGGACTGGATATAAAAGGGCATTTCTTGGTGCAGTGAATTACTATCCTAGCCGGGGATCATGGGGAAGGATGGTTGCATGTATTTACAGCGTTACCTTGCATTTGGTGAAGTGGCTGTTTTCATGCATTGAACCTGTGAGCTATTTTGGTCACAAAGGGAGTAACTTAACCAGTTGCATTAAGCTTGCCTCAAACTTTGGACTGGAATGTGATGACAAACTTTAGTATAGAAAGAAAATGAGCTGAGCTACATGAGGATGAATAAGACCACCTTCTTAACAGGGAAGATCATGGAGCAACTAAGCCGGTCTATTTTGAATTAACTTGAAAGTTGAAAGTTTACTCAATCTAGTATCTTGGGTTAATGCTCCAACGAGAAAGGAATCATTGAACTGCCAGTGGACTGGCTACGATCAATGGATTCAGTTTGTGCAGTAAAGAAATATCTTGTTTACAAGATGTGCCATCCCAGGATAAGATTGTGATGACACTGACACTAGTAATGACAGAAAGGACCATGTAGTAGACGTAACAATGTGATATATTGAGAAAAACATGGAAAACTTGAGTTAGATTTTCAGGAATCATCAATTCCTCGATGAGATGTGTTCTACCATCCAGGAAGAGGGCCAAAGTTGTTTAAGAGTTAGTTTGCTCTTGAACCCTATAGAAAGCTTCAATTGACATGTAGAGGTTGACTGTAATAAGTTCCTTACAAAAACCATCAACTTGACCATGCCCCACTTAGATGAATGAAAGACAGTGTACTGTCATTCTGGTGGTAATCATTCTTCTGAAACCTTGTATGTGCAATGCATGCATGCATGACTCCACTTATAATGACAGTAGGTAAAGTATAATAATGCCCTTGGTGGTGTGAGTTTGAACAGATTTCCATCTTCACTTTTGAAACAGATGTGTAATTTGCCAAATGGAATATAAACGTGGTGACAAGCGGATGACTCTTCCATGCAGACATATCTACCATGCTGGTTGTGCTTCTAGATGGCTTAGCATCAATAAAGTAAGCCATCTAGTTTATGATGTTCCTTTATTGAAACCAGTTTTGACTTCATGTGTGGCTTTCTGAGATAAATAATGGTCAAACTTCTTATTTGAACTTTCACCAGGCTTGCCCTATATGTTACACGGAGGTGTCAGTGGATGCGCCCAAGAAGGTAAAAAGTAGCAGCCGTTAATGAAAATTTAGGAGGGTTTTCTTTGGTTGTCATTTGTTATATGAGCACGAGAATCTTTCTCTCATTCAGAGGTTTGTTCCATTTCTTCGAAGTAAGATACAGGATGGTTGTCAGATATATGGCTGGAGCTTTTGTTTTATTTCCACCATTTTTACTTTCACTGTTCCTCAGTGAATGTTTATATTGCATGTCACCCTTCAGAGAATGTGGATATTTAGAAACGACTCCATAGAAAGCTCGTGCATGGTTAGTAGTGAAGCATTTAAGAAACATCAAGTTGCTGCTTAAATTTAGTAGTTTTGGCAGCTATGAGCATGTGATTACTTCTAGGAAATGGGATTGCAACCATTTCATATACAATGGCCTTCTTAATCAATCGATAGGAATAAGTTTACGCATGTGATTTGGATATTTTAAAAATTTTCTAATGGTACTAAGGAATAGCCCTGACTAGACCAGGAGGCAATTAATGGCTGGGCGTTTGCTTTGATTTTTACGTACCTGACCATGGCATGCTCAAATCTCTTCATTTTAGACAATTCAATACAACATCCGGTCTATCGTTGTAAAATATTTCTCTTCTAGATTTCTGGCGATGAATTTGAATGGTAAAATGTAAATCACCAGTTCTCTAAATAACTACAACTCGAGTGTGCATGCACACGCACAATCTTTTCCCCTGAAAATATTATCCATATTAATCCTAAAATATAATTTACTCTAAAAAATATTGCATACCTCACTTCGCCACACCAAGGATGCACTTAAGTACTAATTTGTCCAATAATCATCTCTACGTGGTGATCACCATTCATCTTCTTCTGTGATTTCCGACAGGAGTTGGCCTATTGAGGACAAATAAACTACTGCAGAAGTTAATAACGAATGATAGTAATGATAATAAAAAATGTATGGCAACCTTTGTGAAAAGTGGAATTCAAAAGAAAGATATGGAAAAGGAAAGAAAGGAAAAGAAATCAAATGAAATATAACTTTTGTTATTGTTTAGATATAAAAAGCAAAAAATTGAAGGAAATGGATAAAAGTATTTCTTTAGTGTGACGAAACTACCCTTTATGTGTATAATGAGCTAATGCAGGCCCTATTTGGCTAGGTGGAGGATTTGAAATACAATGAGAGAGAGAGAGAGAGAGAGAGAGAGAGAGAGAGAGAGAGAGAGAGTAGGGACCTGAAGAAGAGCTTTTTAGAGAGGGGTGGGTGGGCAGGTGAAGAGAGAGAGAGAAGAGATGTGAAATGCAGTTGAAATGGGGAAGCGAAGAGAGATTTTACATAAGAATTTCAGGATCCAAGCCTTTACTCTACTCTCTCTCTCTCTCTCTCTTTCTCTGTTCCAGTGCTTACACCTAAAAAAAATAAAAAATAAAAATAAAGAAGAAGAAGAAGAATAAGATGGTGAAGATGAGTTTTTTTCTAGATGGAGAAAAGATGGACGATGTGTTTGCTCCTTTCTTTCCTTTTTAAGGGTATTTTGGTAATTTCATAATGTTTCCATCCATTTCCACAAATTAATTAATTTGCAAATTTAGAGAGGGAAAAAGAGAGTTTTGAGTGGAATATTTTTATCTCCTTTTATGCTAACTAAACACATCTTTTCTTTTTGTTTCCTTTGATTTCTATAGGTTTCCACCCATCCAAACAGAGTATTAGAGTTGATTTAGATACAAGTACACTCTTCATTCAAAATTATTACAATCATTTAGCATAAGGCTTTTTGACTTCAATCAAATTCTAAGACCAATGTCATTACATGGTAAATAAATGGAATGGATATATATTGTTTTAGTAAAATCACAACCAATCATAATCGATTGCATTAACAAGTCTAATAAACCTTAATTGGCATATATTATTAACAATCCTAAGCAATAAGTGCCCGTCTAGATTAAGATATATTGTTTTTTAATTGAGACGGTTGATTTGTATCATTAAATATAAATATGTATAAATTCAACGGAAAAATGGGTATAATTGCTCAATTTTTGTAAGTGCAATTATTATGATATATGTATGTGTATATGTATATATGATTGTTTCGGGCACTGCTGTAATTTATAAGTTTAATTATGTTTCATTAGTTCTGATAATAATAAAATTAGCAATTGTTCTTATTCATGTTTGTGTCAGTTTGTAACAGAAAGATAAAAGAGAATACACTTTAATCAACTCATTCTCGATTCCATAATCTATATTATTAAGATGCAAAATGCCATTGCTGTCTTTATTTTTAATTTTCCCACATTTTTGAGATTGACATTGGTTGTGAATCCATCTAAAGAAAAAATAATTACCTTAATCTCATACAACTCCATCTCCTAATTTTATGTATGTATATTATCTTTTATATGCTAATAGTATGATGGTCTCTCATCATATAAATCTATGAATGTACATGTACTCATATGAGGACTTCATTATATGTTTTTTTAAAGTATATACAATGTGGGTGCATGATCCTCTCGTCTTGCATTCAAGCAACCTCGTCAAATCTCGACGGAAAGAGATGAACAATATTAGAAGGAACTCTCTCGCTCAGTGCTTTACGCTGTCAAGGAATAGGAGGGATATTGTGTCATTGGCGATGAAGCTTCATGAGAATGCCCTGTTCCATTCTTACGATCGTTTCTCGAATACTCTGTCCATTAACTTTGGACAATGAAGTGCACCCTAAGCATTTTAACAGTATTGAAAGAAGCGAAAACGAGATATTTCTGCACTATGCTTTGACTTTGATACACACCCATGAATAATGCACTCTACGAGTGCCAAATTGCAATGATAACGTAAGTTTATATTTAGACCTTGTATGGAGTTGCTTAAGCAGCAAGGTTTTATTTCAATCAGACACACCGCGTGAATATTAAAATGAAAAAAAAAATTTATGTATAAGTATATCTGTAAACGTCCGTAATTATTATCTAATACGATAGATGAAATATAAAGTTTTTATTTGATCTAATCTATCATTAAATATTACACATTATATAACGATTTTTTTTTAATGAATTTTAGAGCAAGATCCACTAATCAACATAGGGTTTTACTTCATTAATTCTTAAGTTTAAACAGGAACTTTCTGTGAAGTGAGACCACGCAAAAACTTCTTTAAGAATCAGTTAACGTACAATGTAGGATCCACCAATTCTATTCACACCGAAGCTGAAGTAAATTGAGTTTAGCCTAAAACATACATTTCCTAGTCAAAACATCCAATTCCATCCCAAGTCGCATCGCATGGCGCATTGCGGCAACTTGGTACGCATTAAACACATAACCATGTAGCCTACAGCGTACATTATTGTATGTGTGAAAGTTGCTTTCGAGGCAAGAATTCAAAGTATGACTGAACCTTTTCATCCCTAACAGCTCGTTCCAAATTTTCTCTTCTTTTTTTGGGTTCAGATAAAAGTGTTTGTTTAATTATTTAGGAAATGGAAACCTCTCGATTTTCATAAAAAATTATTAAAATTGTCTATATTTTTGAATTATCTACACAACTTATTGTGATATCATTTTTTTTTATAATAATCTCAACCATAATTATACGTGATAATACTTAAAAAGGAGGAAATTAATAGAAATAATGAGAATCCAAATCCAATTATCTACTCCACATCTTGAATTGTGCATTGGCCTCTTCACGTGTTCAGAATAAAGACAAATTGTCATATGGGGAACTAAAACTTCTACCATGCTTAGCATTCACAAAGACAGAGACCGGATTTAGTTGATTTGAATAGAGTGATGGATGATTGCTTAGATCATGTTTACAGCCTGTCATATTTATTAAACAAGTGATTCTTACATTAAGAGGAGAATGAACTTGAATACTATATAAGGGGATTGCACCTACCATTGCAACACAAATGAGAGAGTAAGCAACAACTCTACCACCAAAATATGGTTGGTCTTAGGCACTTGGGGCAGTTGCCTGTGCTGATTTACCTCGTAGCATTCTGCTTCATTATAATAGCTACATTAGCAAATGACTCCTATTCTAGTGCTTCACCACCACCACTGCCATCACCATTAGCATTACCCCCACCACCATCAATACCTATCTATTCGGTGCCGGCACCATCTTTATTGCCACTATCTCCACCGCCGCCGCCATTGCTATCACCCCCACAATCATCCTATTCAATACCATCACAATCACCAACACCTTTATTAACACCTCCATCATCACCTCCCCCACCTCCTCCAACACAAATTCCCCCAAAATCATCACCTCCATATTTATACATGACCCCATCTCCTCCACCATTACCTTATCATTATAAATCACCTTCAATACCTCCTAAACAAGTAAGTCATCCACCTCAGCACCATAAATCCTTACCACCACCTCCTCCGAAGTATGTGACAAGTCCACCTCACTACCACAAACATCCGCCATCACCAAAGCATTTTCATAAGAGTCATCCACCACATCACAAGTCAATACCACCACCACCTCCACCTCCTCAAAGATTGTACTCTCCACCACATCACCATCACCATCACCATCATCGCAAATCACCACCACTACCACCTCCTCACGAGCATAAAAAGCACCCTCCACCACCAACACATGTAATTTATCCACCATATCTTTACATGCCACCGCCACCATCGCAGCCGCCGCCGTCGTTACCTCCTCCTCCCAAGGCTTATCGACCACGCCATAAGTCACCACCTCCACCCACACCAACAAAAAAGAAGCCTCCACATGATCGCCACCACAAATCACCACCTCATCATAAGTATAAAACTCATCCTCCACCACCTATGAAACCTAGTACTTATCCACCAACTCCTTATATCTACTCATCCCCACCCTCATCTGCACTATCTCCTTCTATATCTTATGTTTATAAATCACCACCTCCATTATATCTATATAGTTCACCACCACCACCACCATCACTACCTTCACCATCATGTATGTACATGCCACCACCTCCTCATTTACTGTCTCCATCACCAGCATCTTCCCCATCACCCCCACCTCCTTATGGCTATATGTCATCACCAACACCCTCACCATCTCTTTCACCTCCTTATACTTACACACCCTTATCTTCTCCACCATTACCTTCGCCACCATCACTACCCTCACCATCTCCCCCACCTCCTTACACTTACACATCACCACTACTACCACCCCCCTTATCCTCTCCACTACCTCCTTATGGCTACATGTCACTGCCACCACCCTTGCCGTCCCTCCTACCTCCTTATACTTACACATCACCACCTCTACCCCCCTTATCCTCTCCACCACCTCCTTATAGCTATATGTCACCACCACCGCTTTCACCATCTCCTCCTCCTCCTTATATCTATATATCACCCCCACCACCCTTATCCTCTCCACCACCTCCTACTAACTATAAGTCACCACCACCACCCTCATCATCTCCCCTACCTTCTTATTCTTACAAATCACCACCACTGCCACCACCTTCTACAATGTTTCCACCTTTCAATGCATATAATAATATCAAATCTCCACCACCACCAGCATCTCCACCTCCCCCTACAGGCTACTAGCGAGTAAAATCGTGATTTGGCCATTAAGAAGGAAAATCAGTGTTTTATTTCTCTTCTTTTGGGGTATATATGTTTATGTTACATTATTTTCATTCTTCAGCAAATGTATCCAATGAATAAGAATGATCAATATGTATTGCAGATCAATGAATAAACCAAACTTCTATTTTCACGACATTGAAATCCGTTAAAATAACGAAACATCAACGTTTCGTCCTAGCTAGAGAGGCCAGCCTTGCATATTTAATTTAGAGCAAATTTCCTAGTTTGTTTTATTTTTTTAAAATATATTTGAAGCTTTGCCATTGTATTAAATCATCAACGGAGATTTTTTGTTTTTTTATTTATTTCTACACTTAAATGAAATGCATCATCACCAGGCACATGTTTGTTATTACTCCTTAGGGTGTAAACGAGTCTACTCTATACACAAGTTACTCAAACTTTAGCTTTATATTTTTAGATTGATTGGGTAACCGCCAAGTCTAAGTTGAAACTTAAGTTATATTCAAGTAGTTTACTCCATTTGGGTTTAAAATTTGTAACATCTGATCTGCTTTATAAGTCTCATTTAACTTGAGTCTAAACTATATATATCTCTAAATTCGAATTATTTTAAACTCAAATGGGATATAATTTTTAAATAAATCGAGCTCAACAAGTTCAATAAATTAAAAATCAAGCTTTTTTATTGATATTTTGAGTCAATCTCATATTTAAAATTCTAAACTCCATCCTTTAAAATTATCATCTCAATTCAGCTGTTTACAGTCTTATGGTTCTCCTTTTGCCAATTTTGGTCCGGTAGATACTGACTATTTTAAAAGTACCACTCGTCTTTTTCGGGACCCAATAAGATTGTGGTCAATATTGTAGTTTTTACTGAGCATAGATAGTTGATTATATCTAAGCTGCCAATCAAAGTCCACAAACTCATTGTCCCATGAAGGGCAATTGACTAAAATCTATAACAAGAAATAATATTATATGCTAATGGATTGTATAACTATGAAGCGTGACAATCCTAAAGATTGACACCATTGGAAAACCATTTGATATTAGGCGTGTAAATAAGTTTTGATTCGAAGATTAGCTCTTTAATCCACTTTCTAAATAGATTTAAATTAAGGTTTTTTGACTTGTTTAAGAAGCAAGCAAAATAAAATTAGCTCATTTAACGTATGGATCAAAGTGACACAAACTCGGTTGGCTTGGTTAATCTACTTGCACACCATTATTTGATATAGACTTCAACATTCATTTATTTTCCTTGACCGAATGTATAAATAAGATAAACCTATTTATAAAATACTCAATGTTGGCTTGAATTTGTTTAAATTTGACTTAGTTCAATTGAGTCGAGCTTAAATTTGAACTACTCAAATAGTTCATTAAGTGAGCTCAAGCTTAAGCTTTACGATGTTAGGATTGATTAGCTTATGAGCCTATTTAAACTTAAATCAAGTTGAAGTTTTAGTCAAGTTTAAGTTAGATTTAGATATCAATATCAATTAAATTGAATTAATAGTTTATTCTTAAGATTATCAAGTTAAAACGAGATTAATCAAGTCAAACTTGAACCTATTGAGTAGTACTTTGAAGTAAGCTCGAGCTCAAAATTATTAATTCAATCAAGTTCAAGCTTAAGCTCAAGTTTTGAAATCCTGAATCAAACTCGAATCCAATTTAGTATCATATTATTTTATCTCGATCCATTTGCAATGTTATCTTTGACCATGCAAGACCATCTTTTTCATTAAAATAAGATATTCGTATAAAATGTTAAAACTGATTTTATGGTAGTTATGAAATCATATATCTTTTGTTTTTTTTTTATTCCTGGTTTTTCCTTTTTACTTTTTCACGCTAAGTGCGGACATTGACCGCTATCGCTAGTCAGCAAGCACACTACGTCCCAATACATTATATTTCACCAACTTTTATTTACTACTCTCTAACAAAACAATATTAGGAACTCAAAACACAAAATATTTTTTCATGACGCACTCTCATTACTGACATATAAGCTTTTTTAGGACGTTGTACCTTGACTCGGTTTGTTGTTCGGAATTGTTATTGGATAGGAAAAAAGCCATTGAAGGGTCAATTCGAAGTAATACACTGAAAAGGTGAGACAATTAAGACGATACGTAATCGTTATTTATTACATGTGTCACATAGTTAGTTGTAGGGTTATCATTATCCTATTGGTAACTTACTAAAATTGATTATTTCAACTGTGTATAAATACTATTCATAGAGTTAGTTAATTAGACTGCTCTTCTCATTCTTCTTTATGTTCTCTCTAGCATACTGCTTTTCTCTATCATCAAACAATGGCTTCCTCTGTGATTTGTTCAATACTTCAGCAAACCTCACAACAATTATGGTTAGAGCAAAATACCCTCGTGTGGATAATAATAGTACGTCCTTTGCACTCTATATTTCCCATTACCATAATGGTTAGAACATAGGAAACATGAAACTAAACTCTCAAAGAATGAGTTTGGAGGCGCAACCATTGAATTGCAATTCCTTGGAGAATTTAACGCCTCCCCTATTAAAATTGCCATGAGGAATACGAGGATGCAACTAAATCTGAAAACTTCAATAGCATACTAGTCTTTAAAATGCATTCGGGATTGCCTCATTGAAATTGCCCTATTCGTGGAAAACATAGTGAAAATATTCGAAGAGAAGAGCTTGTATTTTAAAAATAATCAAGAAGAGACAGTTTCTGCATAGAAAGGTAATAGGTGATTAATTAATTGATTAAGGATCAAGGGATGAAATTACTGTAATGCCCTCTAATTTAAATTGATTTATTGGGGCATTTCATTAATGTTTACTGCCCTTTTTCTTAATGTCTTTGAGGATCTTTTCTTTCAATTTGAGTCTTAAGCGGTTATGATATTTTTATTTGATTTTATTCATTAATTATATTGCATATTCCATTAACATTTAACGTGTGGCTACTAGGAAATTTTCAAACAATTATGGGAGATTAAGAAGAATGAGGTGCATTAAAATGCTATCCTTAAAGAGTTCTATGCATCTTACAAATAATTTGGGAAAAATTGCAAAAAACCTTCATAAAACTCCTTGAATTTTTAAAGTAAGGTTTTTGAACTTCTAAACTTTCATAAATTTGACAAATAATTCCATAACCCTTTTAAACTTTAATTTTAGTGTGTAAACACTCTCTAAATTTTAATTTTTATATGTAAACAGCATCTAAACTTTGATTTTTTTGTATAAACACCTCTAAACACCTTACTTTAGGGGGGTAACTGCGTACCAAAATGAAAATCTAAGAGGTGTTTATGTATCAAACATAAAGTTCAAGGGTAATAGGGCTTGTTTTGTCAATTTATTAAAGTTTAAGAGATTAAAAACCTCACTTTGAAAGTTTATGGGAAAAATCCGCACCAAAGTCAAAATTTAAGGGGAGTTTTTTGCAATTTCCCTAATAATTTGTTAAGTTTAGCATGATGTTTTAAAGATACAAATAAGTATCAAGAACAAAGTATTGCTCTTTTAATCTTGATGACGACCCACATTTATAGAATATATACAAGGTTATGAGTGTTTTGTAGGTGAGATTGAGAGAAAAAAATATAGTCGAACAAAAGTCTAAGTATGTGTGAAAAAAGTCTACCAAAATCAACATAATAGTTAGACATTATTTCCTCAATTTCCAAGTGTTACAACACTTCTAAAAAATATGATTCTTGAATACAACTTAATTTTGATCACTAGATTGAGTTCAACTTGGTTAAAAATCATCCTAGATGCTGTTTTGATAGAATATAACTCAAGGAATTGAAACAACTTATTGATCCAACTATTGGACTCAATTCTTTAGTAGGACACAATCTATGAAATTTTATAGATCTATAGCATTTTTAAATCTATTGTTTAGGTAATTTATATTGATGTCTTGTCATTAGAATATTTGTATCTCTCTTACAACATGTTTAAATGTGTTGATGCTTAGTTTTTCTCTCTCCTATTCATCTTGAATACATTTTGATCACTTTCTAATTGGCTCAAAATAATTAATATATTGTAAAATATAACAATCAATAAAAAGGAAAAAAAAGGCATCAATTTTTTTAGGTAGTTATCTACTATCCCTTAACATTAGGGTGGTTAGCTATAGGAGGGGAGCAACCATGATGCTGCCATAGGGGTTTCTATTTTTGTTGTGTATCTTTATGTTAGTTTCGATTACTTAATTTGATTAAATATATTGTGAGCCAATCAAGAGGTATGACATATGTCAAACTTTAATAGAATAGAATTATTAAAGAGAGAAATGATTCAATGGTGCTAACACGGTATATAAATCGATGAATCACATATAAATATCAATACAATTTTGATACGTAGATATATAATTAGTACTTTTTTAAAAACTATTTTCCTTCCATTTCATATATTTAAATATCGTTAGTATTTACACTCGCTCATCAATCCAGATTGTGTATTAGTACTATTGAATCTTTTTTCTATTAAAGAACACAAACAAAGATTTTTCAAAAGGCCAAAGCTTCAAATAGGACAAAAAAACAATTGAAAAAATATTTAAATAGAAAAAAAATCAAATATTTAGCATTAATTTTTGCCTTGTGATCTATTATAATCTTCTCTCACAACTCAAGCGATAAACCACTCACTGCGAGTGGATGAATCTTAGATCACGCCAAAGTCGGCATGTTTTAAAAAAAAAAAAAAAAAAAAACACCCACAAAAAAAGAAAAAGAAAAAGAGTCTACAACCGAAGGTCGCGACAAGAATTTCCACGAGTTTGAACTCTAAGCCGTTCTTCTAACAAATCAAATCCGAGGTATGCTATGAAACTCGGAAAAATCAACATTTCATCTGATAGAAAATCCAATCAAACCGGATGTATACTTTGTTTCCCTTCAACAAAACCTCTACTACTAAATCACAAATCGCATTTTTAGACCGGAATCCAATAGCACGGTGAGGACCAAAATTTAAAACAGTTTTTTTTTTTCTCGTAGAGAACCACGTTAGTTATTTATCCCAATAGATTAGTTGACTAAGAAATCAAACTGGAAAACCTAATGATAGATAATAAGAACATGAAAACTTGAATTGGATAAGTTGATTAGGAGTATTGCTTTCTTAGAAGCTATTAAAAAATCCAAAGAAAAGAAAAGAAAAGAATAGATCATTTGGATCATAATAAATCCTAGATATTAAACTAGGAGGCTTATAGTCGAATAATAGAGAAAAGCAATAAAACCAATTCAATTTCATCCAAGCTAACTCGACCATGTAGGGACTGGCTTCCACTAGCCACCCCCAATTTAACCGATTCGACTTGGCCATTTTCTAATTGGATCAACATAAGCCGTTGGTCAGCTATGTCCAAGTAAGTTTCTATCTTGTATTATTTGGCTGCTTTAATAAAAATGGAACTGAACTACTTCAAGTTTAATTGTATGTTGATCATACATAACCATTTCAGATATGTTGCTCAGAAACCAGTGACTTGATATACTTCATGGATCAAGTCATTGGAATGACATAGTTTGTAATTTAAGCACTAAGGCCACTGTATAAATAAGTGGATCGTTAATATAGTAGATCAGTAACTTCCGGGGGTCCAGAAATTCAAAGAGAAGCTATTTAGGATTTATAGTTGCCGTATGGAGTGTGGTTATGTACAGGGGACAGTGGACTAAACTACTGATGACTAATAAGCAAAGAAACTAAGATGATATGATTATGACTTTTAGACTATTTGATTTTGAATTGACTCTAGGTCTCTCCACTTACTCTCAAATTGTTGTATTTGATATTATCTTAAATAAAATTCAATAGATGGGATCTTCATTTATTAGATGTGCTCTTGCTTGTTGCATTTAGGGCTGTAAACTAGTGAAATCGAGTCGATACAATACTAAGTTCGGACACAGTTAAACTTAGAATATTGAGCTTGAGCTTAACTTGAAGTGGTATACAATAAGCTTGAGCTCAACTTGTTTAAGCTCGATTTTATTTTAAAGAATATATATTTTCTTAATTATAGGAATATTAAAGTTCAAACTCAACCCAAAATTATATTAATGCCCAACTTAAGCTCGATTAAGTTTGCAAATTAGTCAAACCAAGTATTATGAAAATTAAGTTCATCTAGATTAACTACTAAAGTAGCTTAAGCTCAACTTGATCAACTATTTTAATAGTCTAAGCTTAATTTTGAGTTGAATTTTCTTGAATTAAATCTGAGTAAATAAAAAATCAAATTTAAATAGTTTATGTGTAGTTTAATTCGTTTATACCCTAATTGCATTTAGCTCATTAAGTTTGCAACGAAGCGTGTTTGTGGTAATGTTTGACTTATTGGGCATCAAATGTTCACCTCCTGCGGGGCAAAAAATAATAATAATAATTACATATTCCTACCGAATGAAAAGAACACGAACATGTGATGAAATTAAATTATCATTTCAAGTTAGTTTTGTGTGTGTATATATATATATATATATAATTAATAGAATGTGAAGTTAGAAATGGTATAAAAACTAGGTAGATGAATCAGAATTTAAGGACTCGATTTATCATTATATTATTAAATTTATGTCAAAACAGTCCTGGTAGAATGTATTTGGATCGAGCATAATGGCTTTTTAGGCTCTCTTTTTTTCCCCAAATGTTCTTGTTAGCCAAATTAAGATACTAAAAGAATGAAAGCACTATTATATATATTCATATATGATAATAATATCAAACACATATATATATGGATTAGATACACATAACAATGCGCACTGGACATGCTTTGTCCACTAAGTAGTAATTATATAAAAACATATTATAGCAATGGTAGAAAATTTATAAAATGATTTCTAATTATATTCTACAAATGCTATCACCTATTAAAATATTATTAATATTTATACATTATATCTATCAATTTTCTCCCTCGATGGCAGCTTGGTAGTAGATTGACCGGTCTTTTTGTGCAAATATTTTGGGATGCACGATTACTTGGTAGAACTGAACATATATATATATATATACATACATAAGTATGTATGTATGTATGTTTATATAATCTGCGGTAGGACAAATAATTAATGAAATGAATGATGAGGAGTTGGGAAAAAAAAAAAAAAAAAAAAGAATGATGCGGAATAGAGAAGGCAAGAAGAAAGTGTAAATAATGACTAGGAAGCGAAACTAGTTAAAAGGAGAAATGTCAGAAGTGGGATTTGAACCCACGCCCTCTCACGAGGACCAGAACTTGAGTCTGGCGCCTTAGACCACTCGGCCATCCTGACTTTGTGAGCAACTTTGTATCTAGCCATTTTAGATCATAAAAATCACAGCGGAGGGAGGACCGATCAATTCTTTTTCTTTTTCTTTTTCTTTTGAAAAAACATAAGGGGGTGAAATTGGACAAATAATTTATTTTCTATTTTCTCCAATAATAATAATCATTAGAAACCATCAGTATAAACTGATGTTTTGGCTCTATCACAACTTTTGTCGTTTCAAAACTACTTAAATTTTAACTATCCCAATTTAATAATAATAATAATAACCCTAAAATGACATTTATGCATGCACACCGAATACCACATAGGATTAAGTAAATGAATATAAAGGAAAAGAGAAAAATTGAAATAGATAAAATAAAAAAACTCAGAAATTGAACAACTAATAAGGTCGCAATATCCGGCCATGTACCCATTGTAGGTGTTGCGCATGTATGTTTCCGTTGAAAAGCATAGTTTCTACTGGTAAGTAGTAAGCATATAGGCTGGAGTGTGCAATTATAAAAATAACTCATAAATACCAAGTGATTCCATAGAAATACTTTGACTGACTAGCTTCTAATTATAATAATCCTGTTGCTATCTAGTCTAAAGATAATATCTAAAACTATTTTTAAAGTTGTTTGTGGTTTCAAAAATATCATTATCTGAACAGTAAAATCAAGAACGAACAAAATGGAATACTGAAATTTGATGTTAAAGATTATTCTATTAATTTTCACCATATTTGATCTATTAATTTCTTAGTCTGTTTAAATTATTTACTTCAGCATAGTTATCTCCTCCATTCAAGGTTAGAATTATCCAAATTCATTAATTAAGTCTTTCCATTTTTACGTAAGATAAAAAATTAATTAATTGATGAGTTGTCTAATCGTGATCCAAGATATAGTGCATAGTTCTATGCCAACCTATAACTAGTATTAGATAATGTATAGAGTTATATTGTCTAATATGCACATATATGAAATATAACCTTTAAAATTGACCTAACAAGGCCTTGTTTGAAGTCACATTTCACTTACAATGTCCTCTTTTATATTCCTAAAAGCGAGTGGATCGGATTTGAACAAAAACTCAAGAATTCATTTTTAGCCCAATAATGCCCAAATTTTTATTCTATTTTTAAATTTTCTTTTTTTTTGGCACTTTTTTTTTTAGGATTTTACATTTTCAAGAATTTTTCTTCTTTTGCACTTCTTTTATTTTTAAGAATTTATTATTATATGAAGGGTCCTTGTTGATGATGGATTACGTATGATGCACATGTAGATTGATCTTAGATATTACTTGTAAGCCCTACAATTAGAAGTTTGGAATTAATACGTAAAGTTTAGGTTAATCGGGTAAGTTGTCTGATTGAGCCTAAATTATATGATCAAGTTAGAAATATTAGTAAAAATAATTTTGTAAGTTTGAATTTAGAAAAATAAGTAATAAAATAATTAAATATCATAATATTAAATTATAAGTTCATTATATGTTATTTATCGGAAATGCATAAAACGAATTCTGATAATGAAAAAATCGATAGAAATAAATCATATGCATACTAAAAATCATAAAATAATATAAATAATATTTAAGAGTATTTATTTATACTATATATGTATTTATGTATAGGTAAAAATATTCGAAATTACTTAAAATGCCAAAATATGCTAAAATAATACTAAATAATTAAAAAAATTACAAAAAAGAAAAATCAAAGAAAAATAAGAAAAAGTGTGAAAATGTCCAGATTCAGGTCGTTGCAAGGTGAGATTTAGAAGAACAAACTTAACTAATCAAATTAGGACAATTAAAAAGTAAAATGAAAGAGGATGAGGGATATTTGGCAATAGAAAAATTAAAGAGAAAACTTAAACCATCCTATAAATTAGAAAAGCCTCTTTTGGAATTTATTTGGAAATCTTGTGAGTTTTTAAAAAAAAAAAAAGAAAGAGAGTGACTAGAAAAAGAGAGTTAAGTATATTTTTTTAAAATAGTAAAATAATAGTGCATTTAGGGCTTGTAAGGAGAATCCACAACGAGCAGCCACTATCGCTACACCCTATTATCACTGCCCCTCGACACACATAGAGCTACCACTGGTGGCCAAAAGTTAATCGGACAGGTAAGTCTAATTTTCAACTAGATTTTATTTAATTTGGTAAAAATATTAAATGTATTTAGAAAATTATGGAATTTTATATTCTAAGGTTTTTATGTATGTAGATTTAGGAAAAAAAAAATTAGTTTGATGAATTTAGATTTAGAAATATTCAGTACTTAAGAAATCTTTAAACTCGAGCCTGATTTCGATTTAAAAATAAATAGCTTTAATAGTGTAATTTTGAGCTCAAAATTTTTATATAAACTATTTAAAGTATATAAAACAGTGCTATGGAGAGATTTTTTAGAAATTAATTTTTAGGCCTTTAAATCATATATATATATATATAATTTTGAGCTAAATTAGTGATTAAATATATAATTACTGACTTAGTATGTAATTAGGTGTTTTAAGATATTAATATATGTTATAGTATGATATTTGAAGTATTTAGAGTATTAGATGTGATTATTATGCATATTATATAGTGAATATATGTAAATTAATAATATATGAAATTGGAAATGTAATAAGTAGAAAGTATTATGTTAAAATTGATAATATAATAATAATAATAGTAAAATAATAAATTTGATATGGAACTTAAATTTAGGTAATTATATAAAAAAATATATTTTTTTCCTCACATCGAGAGTAAATACGATTGTTAAATTAAGATTATGATATATCATATAAACTTGAATACTGATTAGAGGGCTAAATATGATATTTATAATACCTAAGTATAATGTGATTAATTTCACATTATGGTTCGAAACGAGTTCTTAAAGTTTACGTATAACACCGATAATCAAAAACTAAATTAGAACTTGAATCGGAAATGAATTTGGAAACCAATTCAAAAATTAGCCAAGAATAGATCGGTAATAAGTAATACATATATATTTGAAAAACTGTGTCAAATCATAATTTAAAGCTTATATATCGTAAAGATAAAAATACTAAAAGAATATTTATATTATAAGAAACACGAAGACAAGTTGACATGCAATAAGTTTAGTAAGTAAAATGAGGATTTTAAGTAAGTTGGTTTTAATACATTATTGTATTTTTAAGTATTTTATTAAAGTATTTGGAGACTTATGATTGTATGTGATTGTGCTTGTAGATAGTTATATGTACATGTGCTTGTGTACCTCTAATTACTTACTGAAAATTAATATTGTGTTTTAGTGGTTTGTTGTGAATTGAGTGGTGTAAGATTATTTAATTACCTTAAATCGAACTTAATTATAAGCGACCTAAATATCTTAATTAAACATGCATTACAACTCTTTGGAAGACTGTTAGCATTCTCTAACCAAATACTAATACCTTAAAAAAAATAATGCTTGATAACATAATGGTCTTTTTTTCATCCTTATTCAAACTAAATGACAAAAGAGGAGGTCGCGGTAAAGATGAGATCAATAGTTCAAATGATAGTCATGGAGAGAGCAATATTTCCATTGCATAAACTTAAGTTTGGTTGTAAGCTGTTAAATAAACATTGAAACTCCTCAACCTGCATTAGAGTGGGTGAAATTACTTTGATTTACAACAGACCAAACTACATTGTTTGATCATATTTAAGTGATTGCATTGTATTTAATTAATTGTTTGAAAACCATGTTTGTATTTGTTATGTATTCTTAAGTTTCCATCCCAAATCATTGAGCTATCGATTACTTATATCCTTATAGATTTTTTTTACAGGTTCCGATTGAGATGCTACGATATAACTATCCTGACATTAATTTTTTTTTAAAGTGTCATAGGGAGTGAGAATCAGTTGGCTAAACAATCAAGTCCTTTAGTATTTTATTATTAACTCTTAGGTTATGTAATAGTCTTGTAATACTTTACTCATCAAACTACTATGGTATGTAAATATTTTCTAGGACTGTAAGATAGTATAAGTATTTTTATATAAATATGACTTAAAGTTTCTAGTTGTAATTATAAATTTTATCTGTAATTATGAATGAGTTGTTTACTTCAAAACAAGAAGTCGTTGACACTTTATGTAAATCATATTTATAATACGGACTATAAGGTCAGTTACTATAATAGATTGATTTACATCGCAAAACTGTTGTGTCTTTGTCACTTCGAAGCGTAATATTACTTGATCTGATGACATGTGTATAAATATGATATGAAGAGATATGGGAGGAGGAATAGATTAGTTTAATGTCTCCTGATGCACATGTGATAGAAATAATGTAGTAGATTCATATGTTTTGATATGTTTTGTAAGCCCTAAAACTAACAATTCAAGATTTCAATCGGTTGAAAGACCCGATTGAGCCAAAATTATAAAGTAAAGCTAGAAATATTAGTAAATAATTCCGTAAGTTTGAATTTAAGCAAATAAGCAATAAAATAAAAAACTATAAAATTTTCAAATTTTAAATATATAACTTGTTATTTATCGAAAATGCGTAAAATGCATTCCGATAATTAACGAATCGCTAGAGATAAATTATATGTATATTAAAAATCATAAAATGACCTAAATAATATTTAGGAATATTTATTTGTACTATATATGAATTTACATGTATGTAGAAATACACGTAATTACTTAAAATACGCGAAATGTACTAAAATAATACTAAATAATTAAATAAAATTCATAATTAATTAAGGAAAAATAAAAAAAAAATCATAAAATATAAGGAATGATCCAGAATTGGGTCGTGGCAACTAGGGAAAATAAGAAAAAAATTAGCCAATTAAATTAGAGCAACACAAAAGCCAAAAATTAAGGAATTTAGACAATGTCTTATCCAATTTAATGCACATTAATTACCACAAAGCTCTATAAATACCCCAAAATTTTCAGAAGCTTATTTGGGCAGTTTGAAGAGTGAGAAAAATAGAGAGCTTTGAAAATTCAAGAGAAAAACCAAAGAAAAAAAAAGAAAAGGAAAACTGTGCAGTTAGGGCCATAAAGGAGAACCTAGACCCGACAAGCAGCTGGGAGTGGACTGCTACCACCACCACACGGTGGTGGTGGCGCCTAGGTGGGCCGATACACCCATGTGGGCCGATACACCCATGGCCACCGACGGTGGTCGGAGCCACCCAAATCCGTGAGTTCAATTTCTAACCCGATTTTGTATAATTTTGTAAAAATAGTAAATAGTTTTAGAAAATTATGAAACTTGTTATTATGAAATATTTTTTTATGTAATTTTTAGGAAAAAATATTATTTTGATGAAAATATGCCTCGTGATATATGTAACTTAAGAAATCATGCAAAACCGAGCATGTTTTGGTTTAGAAATAAATAACCTTAAGAGTGTAATTCTAAACTTTTAGATAATTTTTAGGCCCTAAAATAAGGCATAAAATGGGTAATTTAGGGTTAATTAAGTAATTAAATGGTTAATTAATGATTTAGTGAATAAGTATATGTTTTAGGATGTTGAAATTTGATGGAGTATGATACTTTTAACATTTAGGGTGTTTGATTTAATTATTAGGTTAATTATGTAGTAAATGAGTAATATGGAAAAAAATAGTACATTTTAAGTTAATTTTGTAAATTAGGGTAATTAGGTGTAAAATCTGATTTAAGATGAATTTAGACATTTTGAAATGATAATTAATGTTGGGAGATAGTAATTAGAGTGAAAAAAAATTAGATGTGTATTATGTACATAATAAGTAATAGTGCATAATACACAATTATTGGAAATGTAATAAATAGAAAATATTAGGATAAAAATTAATAGTATATAAATAATAAGGATATATAATAAAACTGATAGAAAACTTAAATTTATGTAATTATATTAAAGATGTAAAAATTTCTCACATCATGAGTAAATTTGGTACACTAATAAGGATTTAAGTGTACCGGGTGGAATAAAATACTAATTAAAGGTAATAATGGTATTTAGGAGATCGGGAAGTAATGTGATTAATTTTACATTATGAGTTGAAATGAATTTCTAGAATTCGAGTATAAAACAATATTCAGAAATCAAACTAGAACCTAATTTAAAAATCAATGTGGAAACCGAACCCGAACCTAACCTCAAACCTAACCCCAAACCTAGAATATTATAAAAGACTTAAAACCTAGATAATTTGGTATATTAAACCCTAAATAAAACGTAACAAAAAGCGTGATAGGATAAAATAAACCTATAATGGTTATATAAAAACTGAAACCACATTTGTGTTATAGGGATGATCGACGATAGCTTGAGCAAGTCAGACCTTGAGTGAGTAAGTGAGGAGTCGAGATAAGTTGGGATTAATACATTGCTATATTTTGGAGGCTTAAAATTATGCTTGGTTGTACTTGTTAGATAGTTGAATGTGTGCATGTGCTTCATTATGAGTGATGCTATGATTCTGTCTGTTGTCTTAGCTTATATTATATGGTTTGTATGAAATGATTAATCACCCTAAACTGGATCTAATCAAATATTCGACCTATAATCATAATCGGACCTACGTAGCAACCCATTAGGGGAACTTAGAACTCTTTGGCCAAATACCAGACTTCTTCGAAAGGGATAGCGTAGGATTACAAAATGGTCCCTTCTTCATCCTTAGTCGATCTAAGTGACAGGAGAAGAGGTCGTGACGAAGGTGAAGTCAATGATTCGAAGGTAGTTGCGGGAGGAGCCATATCTCTATAGTACAAGTTTAGGTTTAGTCAAGAGCTGTTGCATTAATGGCAACTCCTCAATCCAGATTAAAGCAGGTGCAATTTCTCTAACCTTACGACAAGCCGGATAACGTCGTGCGATGGCATTTGCTTGAATATGCATTGCATTTAATAAGTTAGTTGATAACCTTGTTGTGTTTATAGTATAGTTTTAAGTCCTCTATCCTAACTTACTGAGTTGTGGTTGCTCACATCCCTATAGATGTCGTACAGGTGTTGGCTAAGAAGCGGTAAACAACTACTCTGAATCTAACAACTACTGGATCCTGGGGAGAGAAGATAAATATTTGAAGAACGAACATATATTCTTAAGGTCTAAGTTTTGTTTTATTTAGAATTTTTCATTTTTAAATAATGTAATAACTGAATTATAGTGTATATATATAAATTTTCTCACTTTCTTAGGTAAATGATTTATTTAAATTACAAACTGTTTACTTCAAAGCGGGTTAGTCGTAGACGCCTTGTATAGATCAAGTCTAAGATAGCGGTTGTAAGGCTAACTTCTATCTTAAGATGGTTTACACGGCGGGGCTATTACGACTCTACCGCGTCGGGATGTGACATGTTCTTCATTGAGTAGTCGTATGATCTTCTTAGGAGGGGCTTCAATAGAGCTTTCGCATTTCTCACTAATCTTGCAAAGTATCAAATGAATCTTAAGTAAGAGAATTAGCCTCCTATTTATAAATTTTGAAGGCTAGTCTTGTTCGTTAGATTAGCCTAAGATGGATGGTTGAGAATTGACATTTACTATTGCTAACTACTGTCAAATCACTTCTAGTAATCTAATGCCTCATAACAATCCCTTCTTTCATAAATACTTGGGCTTAAATTGGTAGAGCTTGGCTTCTGGCTAAGGTATAGACATAAAGAAGCCTAACTTCATTGTAAATGAACCAATTTTCTTAAAATGAGGCTTATTTTAATTACTTTAAAGCTTACAAAAGCCAAACAAAGCCTAAATAAGCTCCAAAGGCTTCTTGTAAGTCTATATTTCATGCATAATACAACCAAGTAAGGTTGAGAGCAAAAAGATTGGTCCAGCAATCTCTATTCTAAGATTACCAATCATCTGAATAACTCTATAATCATTTTTAGGAGTTTTTTCTTTTTCTATTTCTTTGGCTTTTTCCAAATTCTACTTTCTTTTTTCTTTTCCTTCCTTTTTCTAATTCTTTTTAATTTCCTAGGTCTTTCATTTATTCTAAATTTTTTGTTATTTTCCTAGCTTTTCTAATTTTTGTATTTTTATGTTTTTCTAAGAGGAGCAAGGGCAAAAATGGACATTTAAAAGAGAATTTAAACCAATAATTAACCTATGTTCATTAAGGTACAAAAATTAAGCATGATATTTATATGCAAAATTCAATATCTATAATTAGTCCAACTTGATAGAAAACCAAATTTCAATTTACTATCAATTCAATTTGTTCGAAAATTGATTTTTGTTTATTTTGACCAATTTAAGTCTAAATGAAGCTTGTCTTTCCATCATAATTCGCATGAATTATTAAGTATAATGCTCCTATAATTGATTGGACTGACTTAAGGAAATTTTATTATTTTTATACAATAAAACCCTTTTGACCTAAAATTCATGTTAAGACTCAAAAATTCCTTTTGGCCTAATGATGCCCACATTTTTCATTTATTTTTACAATTTTCTTTTTCTTTTTCTTTTTTTTTTTTGCCTTTTCAAAAATTTTTACTTACTAGAGATTTTTCTTATCTTTTCATTTACATTATCTTTTGAAGTTAACACTTTAAGGAGTTTTCCATTTTTTTATTTTTTTATTTTTTCTTTTATTTTCATAAAAGAGGGTAAAAAATGAGTTGCCTATGAAGACATTTTTTAGAGAGTATGTAAAAACTTTTTTTGACTATTTTTTTAACTGAGTAGTTGAAAGAAGACATGTTTTAGATATGTGTTATTTGGAGTCTAAGAACGAACATTATCATGAAAAAAAAAATTAATTAAAACCTAGAAAAATGTTTCTTAAAAAGAGTGAACTGACATCGTCGGTGTCATAAATTAAATCTAAGAAAATTGGGAGAACTGTAAACTGTAAATTACATGATATGTATTTGTATGTGGGCCTCGGTCATGGAAATCGGAGTTGGAGGAAGGGTGGAACTAATTCTTTTTCTTTTTCTTTTGAAAAAACATAACGGCGCGGGATTGAATAAATAAGTTATTTTCGATTTTCTCCAATAATAATGTAGGAATCATTAGAAACCGTGAGAATAACCGCTTTTCTAGCGCTACCACAACTTTTGTCACTTCAAAACTGCTTAAATTTTAACAATTTCCAATTTAATAATAATAACCCTAAAAGTACATTTATGCATGCACACCGAGTACCGCATAGGATTAAATAAATAAATATAAATGAAAAGAGAAAAAAATAACTAGATAAAATAGAAAACTAAAAAAATTAAGAAATTGAACAACTAATGAGGTTGTGGTATCCAGCCACGTGCTCATTGTAGGTGTTACGGATGTATGTTTCCGTTGAAAAGTATAGTTTCTACTAGTAGCTAGTAAATATATAAACTAGAGTATGCAATAATAAAAAGAACTCATAAGTACTAAGTTATTCCATAGAAATAGTTTGACTAGCCTCTAACTATATTAATCCTATTGCTATCTAGTCTAATCAAAAGTAATATTTAAAACTATTTCAAAATTTGTTTAGATTTCAAAATATCATTACCTAAAAGATAAGATCAAGAACCAACAAAATGGAAACATTGAAGTTTGATGTTAAAGATTATTCTATTAATTTTCACCGTATTTTGATGTATTAATTTCTTAACTGGTTAAAATTATTTACTTAAACGTAATTATCTCTTTCTTTCGAGGTGAGAATTATCCAAATTCATTAATTAAGTCTTTCCATTTCTTTTTAAGATGAAAAATTGATCAATCCATGAATTGTCTAATCTTGAACCAAGAGATAATGCATATTTCTATATCAACCTATAACTCAAGTTAGATTGTGTATAGAGTTAGATTGTCTAATATACACATGTATGAAAATATACCTTTGAAAATGACCTAACAAGGCCCTATTTGAAAGCTACATTTCACTTATAATGTGCCCTTTTATGTTCTTGAAAGTGATTGGACCAAGCTTGAATGAAAAATCTATTATTCTAATAAAACAAAACCTTTTTAATCGAAAACTCAACTTCCATCAAATCGTGTATACCTATTAAGGCTCAAAAATTCATTTTTGGCCCAATAATGCCAAAATTTTTATTTCATTTTTAAAATTTCTTTTTCTTTTCTTACATTTTTCTTGTTTTACCTTTTTATTATTTTTGAGAATTTATCATTCTATGTAGAGTTACTCTTGATGATGGGTCACATGTGATGCATATATGGATTAATCTTAGAGATTACTTAATCTGATGACACGTATATAAATATGATAGGGAGAGATGTGGGGGGAAGGAATAGGTTAGTTCAATATCTTGTGATGTACAAGTGATAGAAATAATGTATAGGAGACTTAAATCTTTTGATATGATCTTTACTAAGTAGTCGTTTGATCTTCTTTAGAGGAGTTCCAATAGAGCTTTCGCATTTGTTACTAAACTCGTAGAGTATCGAATGTGTAATGTCTTAAGCCAAAAGTAGTAAATAATCAAGTCAACAAACATTAATGTGCCAATTTCAACCATTTGGCCCAACCATAGCCTTATAAACTAGTACCACAATCTCTCACAATTCATGTGGGATACTTAACCATGAGGTTTCACAATCTCCTCTCCTTAAACATGCAATGTCCTCGTTACAAGATCTTACAATTGGACTCGGATCTTCCCCCTCTTTTTGATGTACAATTCGGGCCACCCACTATCTATAGGTCATCTTGGAAGCATGTAAGGAGTTACACCTTGGTAATACTCCTTACTTTCCTTAAACCTCTTCTTTAAATTAGAGCTAGACCCAAATCATTTACCTACTAACAGAGGATTCACTTTGATATCATTTGTAATGCCCTACACCAAAAGTAGTAAATAACCAAGCTACTAAATATTAATAAGTCCATTTCAACCACTTAACCAAAAAGTTTCAACCTTGTATTGACAAGGTATTCACAATTATAACCTTATAAACCAGTACCGTAACCTCTCATAATCCATATGGGATAATTAACCATGAGGTCTCACAAAATGAATCCCAAGTGAGAGAATTAATCTTCTATTTACCAATTTTAGAGGCTAATCTTATCCATCAAATCAACTTGAGACAGATGGTTGAGATCTGCTGTTGTTAGCAACTATCAAATCACTTCTAATGATTTAATGGCTCATATCAATCCCTTCTTTCATATAAACTTAGGCTTAAATGAGTGGATCTTAGCTTTGGGCCGGCCTTTGGACTTAAAGAAGCCAACTTTATCGTAAAATAACTGATCCTTAAAATGAGGCTTATTTTGACCATTTTAAGGCTGCGAAGGCTAAATAAAACCTAAACATGCTCTAAAGGCTTCTTTTGAGTCTATATTTTGTGGATGATACAACCAAACAAGGTCGATAACAAAAGAATTGGTACAACAATCCATGTTCCAAGCCTACCAATCACAATGACCCTATGTAATTAGTTTTAGGAGTTTTCCCTTTTTTTCCTATTTCTTTGGTTTTTTTCCAATTTCTACTTTCTTTTCCTTTTCCTTACTTTTTCTACATTTTGTTTTTATTGTCTATATTTTTCATTTATTTTAAATTATCTAATTTTTATATTTTTATGTTTTTCCATAGGTAGCAAAAAATGGATGTCTACAATAAACTTTGAACCAATAATTGGCTTATGTTCATTAATTTACAAAAATTAAGCATGATATTTACATGTGAAATTCAATATTTGTAATTAGTCCAACTTGATAGAAAACTGAACTCCAGTTCGCTACCGGTTTGATTTGTTTGAAAATTGATTTTTAGTTAACCAATTTATGTCTAAGTAGTGAAGCCTGTCTTAAAGTCATAATTCACTTGAATTATCCAGTACCATGCTCCTGAAAGTGGTTGGATAATTCAGGAAATTTTATTATTTTTATAAAATAAATCCCTTTTGACCTCAAATTCGTGTCAAGATTCAAAAATATCTTTTATTATTTTTGTAAAATAAACCCCCCTTGAAGGCTTTTTCTTTTTTTCTTTTTTTTTTTTGCCTTTTCAAAAATTTTTACTTACGAGGGATTTTACTTATATTTTCATTGACATTATCTTTTGAAGTTAACACTTTAAGGAGTTTTCCATTTATTTTATATCTTTCTTCTTCTTCTTTTTTTATTTTCATAAAGGAAGGTAAAAAAATGAGATGTGTGAGAAGAAATTTTTTTAGAGAGCATGTAAAAACATTTTTCACTACTTTTTTAATTGATTAGTTGAAAGAAGACATGTTTTACATTATGTGTTATTAGAGTCTAAGAATGAACATTATCATGAAAGAAAAAATCAAACTTAGAAAAACATGTTTTAAAAAGAGTGAACTAACTATTGTTGGTCTTGTTGATCGTAGATGAATCAACTAGTGTAAGCGGACTTGTGTGGAGTCCAATTCGAATAAGCTTGGGCATTGTCTCCTACTTCTCAATATCTATAAAAAGCCCACGGTAAGTGTAGCTATAAGGGCCCTCTAATACAAGTTAGTAAGGTGGACTAAGAAAAAAAGGGGGAAGAGCACGAAGAACCTCAAGAATCATGCTCGTCTAGTAGCTGTTGTGTGTGTAGTGTGTCAATCTTAAGTCGGGAGAGAAGGAGGAGGAAGAGGGAAGATTTTGGAAGAGAGAGTGTTCTATCTTACTTCATGGCATTTGGCACCTTTTTATGTGAGTTACCTAAATACGTAGCAATCAGAAATTCATTTGCATTGGTCGTTGGCAGGCCAGGCAATGCGCTCCATGATAGAGACTTAGCTTTGTTGCGAATGGTATGTTGTGGTCAGCCAGACCAACAAATCTGTAGCTTAGAGACTTGACAATTACAGGGGTTGCCAAGTGCGCTGGTCGTACCACGAATATCAAACACTTATTAATGAGCTGCGGTAGAGAGTAGGCATTATACACAAAAGTCGGGTCGAGATGGTGAGAAAGAGATCGGTTGATGCCTAATCAGGGGCTAGTTGAGCTTCAAGGCTACTCCAAACAATCGGTGTATGTTGGCTTGACGATCAAGGGGCGACCTATTTGGACAAGTGTCATTAGGCTCGTCAAGCAAGTCGTAGGCTCGCTAACAACTCACATCTTCCTTGCCATGAACACATGGCCTCACGAAAAGGTCGTGATGTAATGGATGAACTCATTGTTCACTCAAGCATGCTTAAATGTCCCTCGTGATGGGCCTCACTCATTGGACCTTGGTTTTAGCAAGAATCGGGTGTCAACAGGTCTCATAAGTTAAATCTAAAAAAATTGAGAGAACAAAAAACTATGTAAATTATATGATATGTCTTCGTAAAACATTATAAAATTGCTTTTTCTCTCCTCCATAAAAGCACATATATCTTTAGCGGAAAACAAAAGTTCGTAATATCATTTTAATGTTTGTAAATTTTCTTTAAAGTTCGTAATCCTATTTAAAGATGCATAAAAACACTCTATTTGGTAAGTTTACTCAAAAGTTACTCATTTAATTTTTTATAATGATAAACTGATATCTATTAATTCACTTGACATTATCTTGCAATGTTAGAAAAAGTATTTTAAAAAATACAAATTTGCTTCATAATATGTTCATAAAACCGCTTTAAGTTGGTAATTTCATTTATTTATTTTTCCAATGTTGCGTGAAAATTACTTGTAACTAAACTTAATTATAGTAATCATCTGTAAGAATAGTAAATTTGCTAATTCTCTTTTTTACCAATTATAGAGAGGAAGAATTTAAACCTTAATTTATCATGATGAAAAACTAATAACAATACTATTAGATCATAACAGTTTAGCCTAAATTTGTTAAGTTTGGTAAACTTGCTTTTTGATTAATGATTAATGATTTTCTCAAATCAAGATCAGTAATCAACATGACTTGACAGTTCCTAAGACCAAATAGGACTAGAGGCACCATCGAATTCCATTTTGGTGATATAGCAGTGAAAAAGACTAGATTCAAATCAACTTAATTAAGGTTTTTCAAACCTAATAGAATTACTATTAGTCTTTCATTAAAATAGAATAAGATTTGAATCTCCTCTTTTTTATAGGTGCATAAAGAAAGAAAAAAATAGATTTGTTACTACCTATATGTTTTAGTTTTCCTTTGGAACGATGATTTATTTTTGAAATTACGTGACAAAGATTTAATCTAATTATCTTTCTCAAACTTACACGTATCATAACATTACTCTTTTCCTTTGCTTAAGTCTATGCTTAAGTGTTTTTGAAACCCGATCTGATTCGTGCCATGTTTATACTCATGCTTCAGAGACCAAATATAGTACATATAATATGTTTCTTAATGTACATAACATCGCTCTTTTCATTTAGTTGAGTTTGACATGATTATAGCACGTCTTGTTGAAGAAGGTAGTTTTTTTTTTTATTCTATTGTTTCTTCAATATTATTAAAGTCATAAGAGCCTTAGGTGACCTCTAATTAAAAATTATATAACAAAAAAAATACTTAAATAACTTATTAACGGCACGTTCACTTCATGGAATTAGAATTCCGTTCCTTTGTTATTTTTTATTAA
The DNA here is from genome assembly GCA_024138005.1 of Lumnitzera racemosa. Classification (NCBI taxonomy): domain Eukaryota; kingdom Viridiplantae; phylum Streptophyta; class Magnoliopsida; order Myrtales; family Combretaceae; genus Lumnitzera; species Lumnitzera racemosa. Next base: position 15,952,482 of record JAMXBC010000006.1, read on the forward strand.
GACGTTCACTTACTTTTTTATTACAGAATCGCAATTCCATATGAATCCTTATTACTTAAAATTAAATAATAGAAATTCCTTAATTTAATTAAAGAATCATGATTCATCACTACTATTACTACCACCGCCATCATCGCCACTGTCGCTACTACTACTGTTGCCGCAGCCGCCACCATTGCGACTACCGTCACCACTACCATAGCTACCGTCATCACTACCATAGCTACCGCCACTACTATCACCGCTACCATTATAGCTATTGACACTACCATCACCAACTATTGCTGCTACTATTATTATTGTAGTTGTGACACTATTATCGTTGCTACTACTGTAGCTACTAATCATCATAACCATTGCTACTGCCACTGCTAATGCCATTGTCATTGTCACTGCCACTGCCACTGCCACTGCTATTGCCATTGCCACTGCCACTGCCATTGCCACTGCCACTGCCACTGCCACTGCCACTGCCACTGCCATCGCTACCAACCACCACCACCACTACCACCACCATTGCCACCGCCACTGTCACCGCTACCACTACTATCCCCATCACCAATCACCGATGTCGCCATCACTATCGTCACTGTTGTCGCCACCATCGTCCCCGCCACCACCACCACTATCGCTATCGCCACCATTACCACCGCCGCTATAGCTACTGTGACTATTACCACTATCGCCATTACGGCTACTACCACTATCAACCACCATTGCCACCACAGCCATCGCCACCATTGCTGCCGTCGCCTCCACAGCTGCTGCCACCTATTACTTTAAAATTAATTGAGAAAGAAAATAAACTAAGGATAATTTAATCATTAAAGTTATGTTACGTATCTATCCTTATATTGCTTATCAATCCAACTAAACAAAATAATATGTATTACATCCTTATGCTATTTCTTATGGGATTCCGATTCCATTCCCTCTTATTCTATTCCATTAAATGAATGAACTGTAAATTTCTTATATATGGATAAAATTAACATTTTCCTTAATTTCACTTTTCATCACTCTCCATTAGTTTTCCTATAAATCTTTCTTAGTTAACAATATGGGTGTGGATAATCCAATATCTATAGGAAGTTAATCATTAATATGGATAAATTGCTTTATAGTTGAATGTGAAAGTTGAATTTAGATTTAAAGTTCTCTAAAACAAATGCAAGTGTGCATTTATATATTTATAATATTTAAAATTTTTAATCAAAACATGGTATGAATAACTTCAATATTTCCAGGAAGTTAACTGTAGATATAGATAAATTGCTTATAGTTGATTCAAATTCTAAGTTCTATAGAACAAATGCAAAAGTGTGATTTCAAATACTTATAACATTTAAAATTTTTAATAAAATTAAATTGCTTAAGACACCAAGTGAATAATGATGAGTTGCATGGGTTTGTTTTTTTAATTAAAAATACAAAAAGAAGCAAAATAGTTAAAAGAAAAAAGAAAAAGAAATTAGTCACTTCAATGTTATAAATTTTGTAAGTAATTATTTTATACCCACAGTGCAGATGTATAGTCCGCTAGTATGTATAATCTACAATACTAAAAAGTTTGCACTTTTGATATCTTTTAGAAAATCTTTTCCAAATCTATCCTCCATGTTAAAGTTACCATCAACTAAATACATAACTTCTTTTATAACTAGATTAGTATTAATTCTATATTTCAAACTTAAAGACATCAATTTTTTTCAAATAGTTTCTCAACAAAAGGAGAAATGAATATTTGGTTAAATTTGCAATGGAAATTATTAATGGAAAAGATGAAAGACAAAAATTAAAAAAATTGCATAAATATTTTAAGAATGAGAGCTGGAGAGTCACGAAATTAGTAAGAGATGGGAGATTGGAAGAACTAAGCATGTATCAACATGAAGTGATGTGAAAAGAAGAGATCTCGAACACCCGAACACGCTATTATCTATAAGATTAAAATGTTGAAGTGAGGTTTGGTTTCTTTTATTCATGATTTTTATATGAAAAGAGTAATGAAGAAAAGTTATTTAGGTCTTCATTACATTTAAGAAAATGAAAGTATTTCCTTAAGTAATACATATGTGATTTACTTAATTATTTATATATTTATCATTATTTAGCACCTCTGTATGTGTAAGGGTGCATGTCCATTAGTTATATTTTATACACTTTATTATTGTACATATATTTTATTATTATTTTTTACATTAATTATGTCCGTACTGTCGATTATATTGTCATCCTGATGTTAATAGAGAATGAATTCCAAAAACAAGGAAAACAAACAAAACTAAATAATTATCATACAAGAAGCGGGAAAATAGAGATACGTATGAGACAACGAAGAAAGTTTTAGTTGGCATGCTAATTTACTATCTTATTTCACATAAAATTTATATCAATACTTAAAAATAGATAAAGTTGCATAAAGAGGTTACTTGTAATTAGGTTGCCTGTAATTAGGTTGCTTTATAATTGCATTTGTTAGTATCACAATCTTATCAACAATCATCTCCTAATAAACCACAAAATAAAAAAATGATGAATAAATGCACAAACCATAACCTTCAATAAAGAGTTTTATGTACAAAGTCACCTTTATAGTATAAGGTATAGTGATTGTCAGGCTAAGAATGAATAGAGATATATATACATATAGGGGGAAGGAGATGCAAGAATACAAAAATTCAACAATAGTATTAAGAGATTGAAAACTACGTAGTGGACTATGATAGTGAATTGGAATCTTATTACTATCAAGCGCCTTAACACTAACATGACATAATGCATACTGTGCTTAACTAAAGGATCTCTAGCCACTTAAACAAGGTTGGATGAACCATCCAATCATGCCTATAACCAATGGAGGAAAAATGCAAAAAGGCAATGCGTCTTTAAGCACTTGTAGAGGTAAGAAATACAAAAAAAGTTATGCCTATGCTTAACCAAAGGGATCTCCACTAATTAAACAAAGCTGGATGAGCTTAAATAATTGGAGATGAAACATCCTAATAATGCCTATGACTAATACGGTAAAACGTACAAAAAGGTTATGCCCCTTCAAGAACTTATGCGTTAGATTGATTATTAATAAGAAAAGTTTGAAATTTCTATCGCAATGTTTACTTCTTATAGACTCTACTCGGACCACCAAATTCCTTAAAGTTGTATCTTGACTCATCTTTTCTTTACTTTTTCTTTTCTATGCTTTTCAGGTGAATATTGCTACCATTGATTTTTTCTATTACTTCAATACAAAACTCCATCAAGGCCATGTTTTAGAGCTCCTAACATTTAGCTCTTCTTAATATTAACAGCTCCAAGCTTCACGTTCTTCAAATTAACAATAGCATGAATAGAAACAACAATAACCTTGATACAATTTAACAACAAAACAGTAGCAAAAAATGAGAAATGGTAATGCTCCACATCCGCATCTCCCATTCATAAGGTTCGGATATCATTTTCTTTTACCTTTGATAGCAAAACTTACTATTTTTGCATCCCATTCCTGATGTCCTAATATCTTATGATTTATCCATTAATGATATAATCTTCCCTCATGTCTTCAAATCCATTTACTCATTACATTTTCTGTACATGTTAACATTGATTGTAAAAGAAAGTATATAATTGCTTACTTTGGCAGATGCATAAATTTTAGTATATTAACTCCTTAATTGATTATGTGTTTTTGTGTTTTGGTATTCTAAGGTAGATTGCCAATTATATCTATATAGTAACTACTAGATAGGATGGATTACACCATATATTTGCTGCTTACTGAGTGAATGTTAAACTTTAAAAATCAAATCTCATTATGATGATAAATTCATATTAAAAAAAATAACAATCAAACAAGAAAGATATCTTTTCATTATTGTGAAAGACGGATATCTACATTGATTACAAACTCTAGGATTAGAAAAGTAATAAGTTATATAAGATTATTATGTACTAAGAGCATATAAAATGAAGAATAAATGCAAATACTAACTCATAACCTCCAATGAAAAGTTTGTGTGCAATGTCGCCTTTATACTAGAAGGCATAGTGACGATTGAGTTAAGAATAAATAGAGACATACCTACGTAGTGGGGAAGGAGATGCATAAAAATATAACAATAGTATTGAGAGATTGACAACTACATGGTGGACTATGCTATTTCTATCAAACACCCTAACAATAACATGACATACTAGACACTATGCTTAACTAAAGGCAAGATGAGCTCGATTAATTGGAGGCAGAACCATCCCAATAATGCCTATAACTAATGGGGTAAAAAATGAAAAAAAAAAATGATACCCCTTCAAGTATTTATACCTTGGGATTGACTATTACGAGGAATAGCTAGAAATTTTTATTTCAATGTTTACTTAATGCATACTCTACTCAAACCTCTGCAAATTCCTTAAAGTTGTATATTGACTCATCTTTTCTTTAATTTTTTTTTTCACTTTATCATGGCTACGTCGTTAAGCTGCTAATGTTCAACTCTTCCTAGTACTAACGGCTCCATGTTTTTCAAATTAACAATAACATGAATAGCAACACCAAGTAACAATAACAACTTTGATCCAATTTAACAACAAAGCAGCAGCAAAAAGCAAGAAGTAGTAGTATTCCACATCCATATCTCTCATTCATAAAGTCTGAATATTGTTTGCTTTGACCTCTAATAACAAATGTTATGATGTATAAATCTCATTCTTGAAGTTCTAATACCTAATGCTTCATCCATTAACGTTCCAATCTTCCCTTATTGTCTTCTAATTCTTTTACTCATCCCTTTTTTGTTTACATGTTGTTAGTATTGTTTTTGACTATAAAAGAAAATATAGAATTGCTTGCTTTGGTAGATGTTCTTTTAAGGTGGATTTGATATATTAACTCATTAGTTGATTGCATGGTTTGGTACTTGCCAGTTATTTCTGTATAGCAATGTGCTACTTACCTATGTATCATGTGGAACGATGTTAGACTTTAAAAATAAATCTCATTGTGATGAAAAATTCATATTCCGACCAAAAATAATAATAACAATTAAAAAAAGAAAAGGTCTCTTTTCATTAGTATAAAAGGCAAATATCTACATAGATTACATAACCTAAAATTAGAAAAGTAACAAGCTATCTAACATTATTATGTACCAACATGCATCTCCTAGTAAACAAAAAAAGGAAAAAAAATGAAGAATAAATGCACATACCAGCCTAAAACCTCCAATAAAAAAGTTTTGTATGCAATGTTACCTTTATACTAGAGAACATAGTGATGATCGAGTTAAGGAGGAGTAGAGATATGCTTATGTGTAAGGGAAGGAGATGCAAAAATACAATGATAGTATTGAAAGATTAAAACTACTTGGACTATGATAGTGAATTAGAATTCTATTGCCATTTCTAACACTAACATGACATATTGGACACTAAAAAGATCTCCAACTAATTAAATAAGGTCGAATGAGCTCGACCAATTTCACAAATCAGAGCAGCGGTTTTTTCATTTTCTCTTTGTCCTTTTTACCTCTCCTGTAAGTCTTCATACTAGTTCTTGATTGTTTAATTCTCAAATTATTAAACATCTAATCATTTTTTCATAAATCGAAGAAACAATCTTCTCATATTTTTTTTTGTTTTTCTTCTTCATCTCTTAACTGGTTCTTGATTGTTTGATTGTCACATTTACTAATTATCTCTTCACAAAACAAAGCAGCAATCTTCTCATTTTCTCTCCATCTCTCATGTAAGTCTTCATACTGGTTCTTTATTGTTTGATTCTCAAATCATTCACATTTACTAATTATTTCTTCGCAAAATAAAGCAGCAATCTTCTCATTTTCCCTTTGTCTTCGCCTCTTACATAAGTCTTCATACTAGTTTTAGGTTGTTTGATTCTCAAATTGTACACATTTACATGTACATGTTGGTTTTTGATTGTCTACTTCTCAAATTGTGCACATTTACTAATAAAAACATGGCAACAGTCTTTTCATTTCCCCTTTGTCTTCTTCATCTCTTATGCGAATATAAGAAATAGTATTAAACAAAGGCTATTTGTAAAGGTATCTTATAATTTCTATCAACAATTAAACTTGAACCTTTTTATGTCTTTGTAATGTTCCTAGTAATGAAATGGCATGCGAAAAATGACAATGAATGAGAAGTGGAGAAACTATGAATATTGAAGTCAGTCGAATGAGGTAAAAATGGTTATAGTTGAACTACGTACATTAACTAACAATGAGAGCTTACTGACTCACTAAAATATGTTAAGTAACTATGAGAGCAAGCATTAATTTATACGGGGTTCGATTGTTACCCTTTCATTCGAGGGTTATTACCTATATAAATGAGTATGTCTTCCTAGCTTGGTTTATAATATTACGTTATTCCACCTTTGATTCCGTATTGTTTCAATAATTACTTCACCTCATTAATTACAGTATTAAAGTGAGCATATAATGAAAAGTATCGATTTAACCCCATTTTTAGGTGACTAATTTTATCGATTTAAGTTTTTAGTAGAGGTATAATGGGTAGACTACTTCACTTTTATTCACTTTGTAAAGGGAATAGAAAAGGTATTGAAAATAAAAAAGATGACTCCACTACTATAATGTCATAGGAATTTCTTCCCTTAGCATCTATAAACCACAAGTTATAACATTCATGTAATGACATATGCTAATTTTACATATTTTATTCCAACTTTATATTATATCTATGTGTATATTTCTGTATTCTCAATAAGTAAATCTTAGATGAATATACTCAAAAGGAATTCAAATGGAATGATAAAAAAAGAAGAAGAAGAAATTAATACATAAGTGGCAAATAACAACAACAACATAGCAGCAAGCAGTTATCTGTCCATAATAGCTATCAATTTTCCTTGAACAAGTACTACTACTAAGAATCTCCTAATGTTTGGCTCTTCCCGGTACTAATAGCTCTAAGCTCCATATTCTTCAAATTAACAATAGCATGAATAGTAACAGCAATAATAATAAATTTGATCTAATATGATATAGAAGGATAGCTAAAGAGCGAGAAGTAGTAGTGCTCCACATCTGGATCTCCCTTTAACAAGGTCCATATGTCATTTTCTTTGATCTCCACTTTCGATGTATATATCTTGTATATTTGATGCTTCATCCATTGATGTTCCAATCATTCTCTTAATGTTTGAATGTCTTAACTCTTCAACGTCCAAATGGTCCTAAGAACATTCAAATGAAAAAATTCCTCACATGACCTCGTCAACTTTCATGCTTATGAGATTTAGATGTAATCCTAGGTCATGTCATAACTATAAATAATATTGTGTTTATTTGTACTCAAAAACACACATATACTTACATATACACACACTTTTTAAGTTTTCTCTTAGTTTTTCATTGTTTTAGATAGTTTCTAATAATCTTTGAAGGAATCTAAATTCGTTGCTAGTGGTGAAGTAATCTTTGCATGGATCAAAAGATTAGTCTTTGTAAGCACTTTGACAAAAACTAAGTTTTCTCTTTCTTTATTAATTGTTTTTGCATTGTTTCTCCTTATAACTTTTATTTGCACTACAATAATGAATCGGATCTAACTATTTAGGATATTAAGTTGATGGATATGATGTTTATTTACTAAATATTGCTGTTCATCATCTTCTTGATTATCTATGCATCGAGCATGTGTTTTCATTGTCTGAGAGAGATGTAACGCTATGTTAAAGTTCAAATAGATTTAATTCAATAATGTCTTAACAATCTCTAGAGGTCAGGATCCTAATTAACGTTGTCATGTGAGTGACACATGAGTCTTGCATCAGAGAGGATTAGGCAGACTAAGTGGTTGAAACACACTTATGCCAAGTGAGTGAGCTATTTAGCATTAACCTCACTATTCTTATCAAGTATTGAATTATTCTTCATTTGAGCTTCATTCAATCTTTAAGAGTAGAGATTTCATAGCTTTTCATTATTTATATGATTTTTAAAGTCTCTAAAGTCTCAAACGAGGAGGCATAACTCAATATTTATAAACTTTTAAGTTTGATAATGTCTACAAGATCACATTGATGATCGATAGATAAAATTAAGGTTACTCATTTTAAGGTTATCTTGATGAGCTTACAATGACCTTAAGGCCACTAGCCCACCTTATGAGTGTACGAGTCCACTTGAAAAATGTTGGAAGTGCATGGATAAGTATAACCATCTCTATTCTAAGCCCGCCCAACCAAATTTTCTTATTCATGCCATTTAGATATTAGACTCCATAAGCCCTGTCACTTAGCCCATTAAGAGAAGCCCAATTCTACAATGTGCTTAGCCCAATATTTTATTAGCACTATATACAATCTAATTGAGTTACAAGTTGACATAGAAATATGCACTATAACTTGGTTCAAGATTAGACAATTCATTGATTAATCAATTTCTGATCTCATATAAAAATAGAAAGACTTATTAATTAATTTGGACAATCCTCACTTTGAAAGGAGGAGATTATTATACTTATATAAATAATTTAAATTGAAATTAGTAAATCAAATATGGTGTAAATTAATAGAAGTCATTAACATCAAATTTCAATTTCCATTTTGTTGGTGCTTGATTTTATTGTTTAGGTAATGGTATTTTGAAATCTTAAAGTCTATGGTGGGGTTGTTGATGATCGATCGCATGCAATACACATGCAGTGGATCTTAGAGAAGTTTTGATCTGATAACATGTAAAGGAATGATATTAGAGAGAGGTGTGGGAGGAAGAACAGACAAGTTAGATGTCTTGTAATGCACACATGTGATGGTGGATTGAATATGATGATATGATGTATTCATGATTTGTTGTTGATAATTTTGGTGTTTGATCTTTTGCGGAGTCATTCTAACAGAGTAACTACGTTTCTACAAAGCTTGCTTGGAATGTTGCCAATGAGGAAGAGAAAGCTCCTATATTAGATTTTGGCCCTTGATCTTGACTATTAGATCAAGCTAAGATGGATGGATCGGATGAGCCATTGATAAGAGCATGTGGATCAACTGTTGGTGATTAACAATCAAGATTCAAGCCTTTAACTCTTATATAATGGATACCCTTGAGGTAAGGCTTAAGCCAAGTCAGATCTACCTCCTTTTAAAATAAGCCTTTGAAAGGCAAATGAAGGCTAAATAAGGCTTAAAAGGACTCAGAAGGACCTTTACCGAGTCTATTTTTCAAGCGCGAGATAACCAAGTTAGGTTAGAGAAAAAAAGCAATCCAACAATTCATGTTCCGAGCTTATCAAGCTAAATCTTCCTAAGATATCCTAAATTGAGCTTAGTTTCCTAAGCTCCATCACTAGTCTATTAAATTAGTCTATGGCATTCAATTGAGCTAAAAGCTCAATTACTAAAGTAACCCTCTACATTTTATCTCCTAACTAAAAACTCCTTTGATAAAGTCTAGGAGGGTTTTGGGCATTTCATTAAATTAATTTTCTTCTGCAACATGTGTAAGATGTTGAGTCATTGCCTTCATATTCAACTTGTTTATGAGATCATTGCTTCTCTGCTTGATAATAAATTATAGTAAAACAATTCAAATCTTGTATCATTGATGTAGTATTTACCTCTTGATGTGCAATATTCTACTTTTGCTATCGTTTTGTTGCCCCCAATATAGCACTTAAACATCTTTAATGTAGTATTGATAATCAGAGTTTTTAAATGATTTTCTATTTCTTTTCTTAATAAATTATCAAATGTCGAAATTATTGCATTTCACTTTCTTCTTGTTGAGTTTTCAAATGAAACAAGTTGTCCTTAAATATAATCTTGGAAGTACCAATATTAACCAATTGAAACTTCGTAACAATTTCTTCATTTGAAGAAATTTTAAATTCATCCCAGCTTAAATGAGCTTCCATAACATAATGTGGAAGCAACGCCATTCATGAAATTTCCTAATAATTCTTCAAGTGTTAATTTGTATGGTAACGATAAATTCTATGAATAGATTGTAGTGTAGTAATTCCGCAATTGTGCCAACAATATGCCAATAATGTAGTATTCACTTCATGGTGCATGCTACTATCTTATAAGTTAGAAACCTCAATTTTGATAGAAAAATTCCACAAACATGTCATAACATAACATTATCATTTCTTGAAACTTTCACAATTATTTTTGGTCCTCTCTAAATTTTTTTAAGTATAGTTTACTCATTTACTGAATAAAATAAAATCTTCTCACTAAAAACAACTTTTTATAACTTCAAAAAGATGTTTCACAAATATGTATTCCATAAAACGCCCCCTCCCCCTTTCTCTTTTTCCTTTAAAGCCCTCAGCGACACATCAAAACATAGCTTAATTTAATTTGGTACGTATATATCGTTGTAAGCATTTTCTTTTCCGTTTGTACATTGTTGCAATCACCTATCTCTCTTTTTTATTTCAAGCGCATACATGCACATTTCCTCCTTATTTTTTTTTTTTCGAATGTGTACATGCATTTTTTTTAGCCACATACAAACAGTTTTTTTTTTCCAAGTTTGCACATGAGTTCTTTCCCTTTTTTATTTAATCATGTACATCTACTTTTTTTTTTAAATGATCCTACTTCTTCTTCTTCTTCTTTTTCCCCATTTTCATAAGTTTCTCTTTTTGTTCATGGTAGTCAATACTACTACTCATAATAAAATCCATTAGTCCAATTAGTGATGATAATTGCTCCTTCAATCTTCAATCAATGGTCATTCAATATTTAATAATCATCATTGTTGCCATTTGTTTCAATCAGTTACTATTAAAATCTTTATTATAAGATGCATTATTTAAAAAAAAAAAAAAAACTCATTCATTGCTCCTCATAACCTCCATTTAAAATATCATTCAATATTTAATAATCCCTTCTTCTTTTTTTTAGCGTGCGTATGCACATTATCCTTTTTTTTTTCAAACATATGTCATTTTCTCTATTTTTTTTTTCCAAGCATGTATATGCGCTTTTCCTTGCTCTTGCTCTCTCTCTCTCTCTCTCTCTCTCTCTCTTGCTTGTACCTTAAAATCTTTTCTTCATTTATAATCATCAACATTCTTCAAAGCTTGAATAATAAATATCATTGACACCATTATTCCCATCAACTGCGGTCAACTATTTAATGCTTGATTTAAAAAATCATTCAACCTTCTTAATATTAGTCTAAATTCTTTATAATATATCATAATCTTTTGCTTTAATGATTATCCACTCATTTAATCTATTGCTATAATGTGAGTCAATCTTTCATAATTTACCTTCCTTATTGATTGTTAGCTCAATTTAAAAAAAAAAAAGAAAGAAAAAATCATTAAATATTCATTAATGACTACTAACCTCCACAAAAGACCTTTCAAAAATTTGTAAAACCTCAAGCCTATAAATAGGGAGCTTCTCCATTCTTTCAAATCACTACTTACAGTAGTTGTGAGTAGTCAAAAGTTGTGGCTATCAGTCTTTTGACTCCCTAACTGTACTTATTTTTGCAAGTGAAATTACTACAATCAAACAGAGATCCAAAGTCAACCCAAGGTCTCACTTGGGTTCTTTATATTATTCACTCAAAGCTCAACATGAAGCTGTAGCACTCGACTTAAGCTTCATCTGCCATGACAACAAGCAGATCTAAGATCAACTCTAGGTCTTACTTGAGTTTCCAATATTAATCACTTAGAATTTAAACACCAAGTTTTGGCGCCTAATGTAGGCTGAGATCAACTCTAGGTCTCACTTGAGTTTCCAATATTAATCACTTAGAATTTGAACATCGAGTTTTGGCGCCTAATGTAAGCTTTAGCTATAGTAACAAAATTCGGATATGAGGTTAACTCTAGGTCTAACCTGAGTTCTCGGTATTAACCTGCTTGAAACTTTAATATGAGGCCTCCCTTTTAAGTTATGCTACTGTAACATAAGTGGATCGATGGTTAACCTCACATTTCTTAGGTTCCCATAATTATCCACTTGAAACATTAGCTTTGAGTTGCAACATCAGACCCGAGATTCAACTGTTTCTCTAACAATGCATGGTGTTATGTAGTAAGGGTGAAATAACCTTAGTTTCATCTCTGCATCCCACATCAGTGCTCCATCAACCAAGTCTTCAAGGATTCATTTATAAACACTTTGATGACATAATGACACATTGTTGCATCCAGGTAACACTTATGATTCGAGTGTCTTCTTAAACATTAGGTAACACCATAACGCTGTAGCTCTACCTAGGCATGAAGTGCTCTACATGTCTTCATCATCATTGGATAACATAATCACAAACATAGAGAATCATAATCATGATCAATGCCAATCAATCTTAAGCTTTGTACTCGAATGAGTGTTAAGCTCTCATAAAAAGTTCGCTTACATTTTAAGTCAAGTGTCTTTGTATCAGGAGCAAGCTTCACACAGCATTCAAATATAAAAGATGCTTAGGTAACCTCCATCATATTAGGTTTCAGCTTCTTCTCCCCTAGTCGATGGCTTATCATTGTATGACAAGGTAACAACTTCTTTAATGATTTGAAGGTTATTTTCACATCTAATCTTGTGAATTCTTTTGAATTTGCTCGTGAAGTTATCCAATCATCAAGTAAAGTGCACCAGAGAGTTGCTTTAACTCCCTTGAGGTTGATTGTATGCTTAGAGATGATGGGTGTAAAAAAGAAAAATAACAAGATGAAGTCATTAGATTGCTTTAACTCCATAAGTAGCTTTATACTTAGAAGTATCATGGTTATGACAAGGTGGTCACAAGTTGGATTCATTGGAGTCGTTTTGATGCTTAGATATCAGTTGTGCGCTAACGGTGATTGATATTATAATCAAATACTCATAAAACTATTTTGATTGGAGTCACTTCAATCATAGTGATTGTAAACGTATCTTGATGAAAGAGTGGAATTGCTATAGTCTTCTCCTTTCAAATGTGCATCTTTTGAGTCCATAAATCCTTATTAGGAGATGGTATGCTTTAAATATCACTAGATGGCTATAAGCCAGATGTTTCGATTATTAGTGAAAGAAGATCACTTAAATCTGATCATCATGGAGATTGCTTTAATCTTCACATGATCTAGCATTGCAATTGCCAAGTATACTATAGGATCACTTCAATCTATTATGATTGAGATCACTTCAATCTCTTGGACATTACCTATTATATATTCAAGAGCAAATGCTTATGTCGAGTGAAAACAACTATCATAACATGATTAATTCGATCATTCACAAATGGGATTACTTCAATCTAGATTATGTGGGAAGATATTGTTGATACTAAGCCTACTGTGGAGACACTTAGACTCATCATAGCTAAGATTACTTTAATCTTATGGAAGACATTGTAGAAATGGACGTTACCTACTACATTTCCAAAAGTAAATGCTTCAACCAAATGATAGTAGCTACTATGAAAAGATCATTTCAATCGCTTACAGATGAGGTTGCCTTGACCTTGATTCTATAAGATAGCATTATGGCTACCAAGCCTACTATGGAGCTGCTCCAACTTATCATAGTTGAGATCAATTTGATCTCATGAATGATGTTGTAGAAAATGGGCATTGTCTGTCGTATACTTAGGAGCAAATGCTTCTACTAAGTGACAATAGCTATCGTGATATGATTGCTTTAATTATTCATGGATGAGGTTGCTTTAACCCCGATTCTACAAAAAAAAAAAAAAAGCATCAAGGCTACTAAGCTTATCATAAAGTTGATTTGACTCATCACAACCGAGATCACTTCGATCCCGTGAGTTAAGAACACAAGATAGCAATACTAGCTATGTTCGTATGCTCATAGGTTATAGTGGCAATGTTAACTACACCAAACCTTTTTCATGAAAATTATCATTGAGGAGTGCTAGGCAACATCGTCAACTACACCTAAGCTTATGTCAAGTACCATAGTAAAGGTGATAGCTATGTCATGGGGAACATAAGCAGACATAAGGGAGTACTTTAGACTTTGATTAGGCCACATTTAGTGCAAGAGCAACTTTGATGGCTTTATATATCAAGGCATTATGTTTTGTGCCAAAATTAAGATGATAGCTTCCATATGTGATGACTTCATTATGACATCTCTTGGTAAGTAAGCTCATCTTACACTTGAAAAGGAGATAACATAAGGCTAGCTATGTCTTTGACATTTGCCTTAGTTATGGTTTAAAAACTTGGAGCATTTTCATATTCGTATTTCGATCACTTGAATGAGTTAACCAACTTCTAGTTTTGATTGATTTGAAAAAAAAGAAAAGAAAAAAAAAAGTGTTCCTTGGCATTCTTATGATTTGTCATTGAACTTATTGAATTTTGAACTCATGTAGTCCTTAGAGTTCGTCTTAAGGGTATGAGAGACATAAACTTAAGTTGCCAACAAATGATGTCACCTAATGCTTCAAATACTTAACAAGATACTACTTCATCATGTATACTGAAGGATTTATCTTAGGGTTAACACACATCTATAGCATAGATGTGGTGTTGTATAGTCGACTTATATCGGTCACAAAACTTCGTACGTTGAATTTGAAAGATGAATGAGTTTAAGCATCATGGATTGTCAATTGCAATTAATGAAAGGGGTTAACAAATTATCAGTTTCATGATGTGCATCTCCATCCTCTACAATAGGTGTTAATCCGGTAGGAGATGGATGCAGTAATGGATGCAATCTACTGCTGCACTATACCTCTTCATATTTTGTATGGACTTAATTATCTACTAGTAAGGTGCATCTTTTAAAAAGACAACAATAGATGTGGATCTAATATCCTACAATCCTATTGAAAATAGAGCATTATTAAGTTGTGTGCTAATGGCAATAGTATCAGGAGCTAATTTAGGCATGTATTGACGAGAGCCCAAGTTTTCTCTTGTATGCATCTTCAGTGAAGCATTGGTATAGACATTATTTGATGAAGTTAGAGAAGAGATTTTCTCCTTCTTACTTAGATTTTCTCGATAATGTTGAAGTAGATCTTTTGGTAATGAGAATTTACTGCAAGTGTCATTTTATCCAAAAACTTCTCTTCCCTAGTGGAGTCTGTCACGCCCAAAGCAGGAGAAGTCATAATAGTCCTACTGTATAAACTAACCTATGATAATAGCTGATCTCACAACTACTATCATAGTTATAGTCCACACAAAGTGTACACGAGTTAACGAGCTTGAAGTATCCAGTTTAATATCTGTTAATAACAAAACCTATGGTATAGTTTTTATTTTTTTTTTTTCTAAATACCTATTCTAGATAACATATTATATAATAATATAACACTACTTATATAAGCATATCTATATATAAAGTTATAATTCACATTAAGAGTCTATAAAAGCCATAGGTTTTGTAGTATGTTTACAGTAAGATAGAAAACTAGGAAGTGTCTTAAGGATTCCTAGTTAGTTTCCTCAAAACAAAAAGAAAAGTAAAAAGCCCAGATCTAATTGGTCCTCTTCTCCTCACTTTCACAACCAATGGTACACTAACTTGGAGGTGATTATATCTATGCATCTTGAAACTTCTACTCATCACTTGCAAAATAGTTTGTAGGAATGTGAGCACAATTAACTCAATAAGCAAAGCGAAGACCAAAGAGTATCATACAATCACAAAAAGGTTATTAATTATAATGAAATGTAATATAATCCATCACTTGAAACATCGTACAATGTTATCTAGTCTATTGTGAGATTAGAAAAATTACATTTACTCCAACTTGGATTATGGAGTTTACCACAACTTAAATTAGACTAAACTCAAGCTTGTACAATGGAGAATACCCTTCTCTCATGACCACCTTCAAATCATGGCCTCCACTCTTACCATGGCTTCCTTACCTGCAACTTAGTTCAACAAGGATAGGAAAATGACCATTTTAACCATTCTTATCTAAGAAAGTCAATATTTTTCTAACGCACCTAATATTGTTATGCATGTCTAGTTATGTTAACGGTTCAATCATTGTTAGTTCCATTTAGGGTAGCCAAATAAGATCATACAAAACAATACTATAAAATCATATAGAACAGTACACCAAGGAGTTCAACTCCTATTACAAATAGAATACCAATCACATACATAGTACGAGAACAGACAGCTAATTTATAACTTGTAAGCTCCATAATAAGGTGTTTGAGATTCGATACATAAAGTTAAGACAATCAGGTAAGTTGTCCGATCAAACCCAAATTTTACGACGAAGTTAAAAATATTAGTAATAATGATCTCATGAGTTTAGATTTAGGAAAATAAATAATTAAATATTATAATATTAAGTTATACATATATTACTCATTATTTATCAGAAATGCGTAAAACGAGTTCCAGTGATTAACAAATCGATAGAGATAAATTATATACATACTAAAAATTATGAAGTAACATAAATAATATTTATGAGTATTTATTTGTATTATATATGCATTTATGTGTAGATAAAAATACCCGAAATTACTTAAAATACATAATATATGTTAAAATAATACTAAATTAATTAAGAAAAATTAATAAAAATCAAGAAAAATATGTAGGGAATATAGAGAAGTATGGATATAAGCGTAGCAGTAATTAACAAATCGATAGAGATAAATTATATACATACTAAAAATCATGAAGTAACATAAATAATATTTATGAGTATTTATTTGTATTATATATGCATTTACGTGTAGATAAAAATACCCGAAATTACTTAAAATACGTAATATATGTTAAAATAATACTAAATTAATTAAGAAAAATTAATAAAAATCAAGAAAAATATGTAGGGAATGTAGAGAAGTATGGATATAAGCGTAGCAAGTTGGGAATTAAAGAAGGAAATTAAAAAATAGGAATTTGACATTTAGAAAATAAAAGAGGAAAAGAAAATGGACATCTGTCCAACATTAATTGCAAGAAAAACCTTAAATACCTCTATAAATTCAACAAACCCTCACTAAAACTCTTTTTGGTTAGTTTAGTTGTTAGGAAAAATTAGGGAGAGGTGAGAAGAGAAGAGAAAACATTTTTAAAAATAGTGAAATTAGGGCATTAGAGGAGAACCAACATCCTACCAACATGTGGAAATGAATGGCTATTACTACCTGACAATGGGACCACCACCAGGGGCTGCCAACATAAGTGGAGCCATTGCTGGTGGCTGGAGGCGATTCGAGTTGTAAGTTTTTTCTTCCACCCAATTTTTGTGTAAATTCTTAAAAATATTAAATCTAGATAGGAAATTATGAAAATTGGTATTTTGGCTTATTTTTCTATGTAAATTTAGGAAAAAAATATCAATTTGACAAAATTAGATTCTAGGATATACTGCCCTTAAGAAATCACTAAACCTAAACCGATTTTTGCTGTTGATTTAAATGACCTTAATAATGTAATTTTGAACTCAAATTTTTTTTTGTGTACTGCTTACGGTACATATTACATTACTATGAATATTTTTTCTTTAAATTATTTTTCAAATTTTTAATTAATTTTTAGGCCTTAGAATTGTAAATAAAAGGCAATAATTTAAGTTTATTTTATGATTTAGGGATAATTTGATATAAATTCTAATTTGAGATGTCATTAATCATCTTGAAATATTAGTTGGTGATGAGAGATGGTATTTGTAGTGTAAGCCTTGCAATCAAAAGTTCGCAATCGATACGTAAAATTTAGTGCAATTAAGTAAGTTGTTCAGATCGAACTTAAATTTTATAATGAAACTAGGAATATTAGTAAAAGTGATCCTGTGAGTTTGAATTTAAAAAAATAAATAATCAAATATTATAATATTAATTTATATGTATATTACTCATTATTTATCGAAAATGCGTAAAACGAATTTCGATAATTAACAAACCGATATATATAAATTATATGCACACTAAAAATTATAAAATAATATAAATAATATTTATGAGTAATTATTTATATCATATATATATTCATGTATAAGTAAAGTACCCAAAATTACTTAAAATACCTAAAATAAGCTAAAATAACACTAATTACTTAAGAAAATCATAAAAAATCGTGGGAAAATGAAGAAATGTCTGATATTGAGTTGTGGCATGCTAAGGATATAGATTTAAAATTAACGAATTAGATTACCCAACTAAAAAGAGAAAAAAAAAAGAAGAAGAAGAAGAGATAAGGACACTTAGTAACCCAAAAATCAAAAGAAAACCCTAAACCCTTCTATAAAATCAAAAACCACCTACCACAATTTAGTTTGGTCAGTAAGGAAGTTAGAAAAAAATAAGGAGAGGACACAAGAGAAGAAAGAGTAATTTTAGAAAAATTAGCAAAATTAGTATGTAATTAAGGCTTGTAAAGAAAATAGACACCCGACGACCACCTAAAACAAAATGGCCATTACTACCATACCCTAGAACCATCGCCTAGAGCGACAAATGCCTATGGGGCCACCATTGGGATTGGAAGTCGATCGAATGGGTAGGTTTAATCTCTATTCTAATTTTTTTTAAATTATTAAAAATATTAAATGTGTCTGGAAATTATAAAATTAGGTATTCTAAGGTATTTTTGTATTTAGAGTCAGGGGAAAATATTAATTTGATAAAATTAGGTTCCAGAATATACAATACTTAAGAAATCTCTAAATCTAAACTGGTTTTCGATAGTAATTTAAATAACCTTAATGATGTAGTTTTGATTTCAAATTTTTTGTTTAGCCTATTTGGAGTATTTATGATAGTGCTACTAAGAGCTTTTCTAAAAATTAATTTTTTAAAATTTAACTTAATTTTTAAGCCTTAAAATCATGCATAAAAGACAATTTATGGGCTTAATTTAGTGATTTAATGATAAATTGTTGCAAATTATGATTGATATGTAATTAGGTATCTTGGGATGTTACTTGCTTATGTAGGATGGTATTTGCAGAATTTGGGATGTTAATTGTATATATTATGCATATTAGGTAATAATAATAATAAATGAACAATGGGTAAAAGTATATATTTAAGTTAATTTTATGATTTAAAAATTAATTAGGTATAAATTCTGATTTTTGGTATAATTAGATATCTTGATATGTTAGATAAGTGATTTAGGTGTAGATTATGTAATAATACATAATATGCATATATAAGAAATTAACGTGTAGAAAAATTATAGGTCAAAATTGATTATAATAATAATATGATATAAATATGATATGAAATATAAATTTAGGTAATTATATGAAAAATATAAGTTATTCTCACATCGAGAGCAAATTTAATAGTTAAATTAGGAATAGGATGTATTATATTGACTAAAATACTGGTTAGGAGCTAAATAAGAAATTTAAGACAACCAAGTGTAATGTGATTAATTTTGCATATTGATTCAAAGAGAGTTTCTTGGGTTTACATATAAAACCCATTTAGAAATTAAATTAGAACCTAATTTAGAAGCTGATTCAAAAACTAAATCAGAAACTAAATAAAAAACTAGCCTAGAATAGATTGGTAACAAGTAATATATATAACTTGGATAATCGAGTAAAAATTATAATTTAAAGCTTAGAAGTCATAAGGATATAAATACTAAAGGAGTATTTATATTATAGGACAAGTGACGATGAGTTAACCCTGCAGCAAGTCAAGTAAGCAAATCGATGATTTCAAGTAAGTTAGGTTTAATATATCAATGCATTTTGGAGTATTGTATTAAAGTATTTGGAGGCTTAGAATTGTGTTGTTTGTGAGCATACTTATGTGTGACTTTGACTATTTAGTTGTATACTAATGCTTTGTTATGGTGATTATTGTGAATGATGCAGGGTGAAATTGCTTGATCACCCTAAACTGAATTTAACCATATTTGACTCAAAACCTTAATTAGGAAATCCTTTAGGGGACGATTAAGATTCTCCAACCAAATGCCAATACCTTCTAAAGGGATAACGCTGGATAGTATAATGGTCTCTTCTTTATTCTTAGTCGAATTAAGTGACAAGAGAGGAAGTCGCGGTAAAGATGAGAGCAATAGTTTGAAGGATAGTCATGGGGGGAGCAGTGCCTCCATTGCACAAACTTGAGTTTGATTGTGAACTATTGCATAAATGTTGAAACTCAACTTGGATTAAAGTAAATGAAATTTCTCTGATTTGACAACAAACTAAACCTTGTTATGTATAGGCATTTGCATATTGCATTACATTTAATTAATTATTTAAATGCCTTATTTATGTTTGATATGCATTCTTAAGTCTCTATCCCGACTTATTGGTTGCTTATACTCTTATAAATTTTTTTGCAGGTACTTATTGAAATGTTGTACTATAAATATTTAGAAGTTAATTTCTTTTTGAAGTACCTTAAGGGAGTGAGGATCAAACTGGCTTATCAATCGAGTCTTTTAGAGTTTTCTTATTAACTCTTAGGTTTATGGGATGGTGATGTAATATTTTACTTACCAGACTACTATGGTGTATAAATATTTCATGGGATCATAAGACAATATAAGTATATTTATATAAATATGACTTAAAGTTTCTATTTCTATATATAAATTTTATCATTAATCTTAAATGAGCTGTTTACTTCCAAGTAAGAAGTTGTAGACACCTTATATAAATTATGTCTACGATAGTGGTTGTAAGGCTACATACTATTATAGGTTGGTTTATACAGCAAGACTGTTGTGACTCCGCCGCTTCGAGGCATAACATGTAGCATTGGGAATGTTGGATATGTGCTTTATGTGTAGATTATGTAATAATGGATGATATGTAAATATAGGAAATTAAATAAGTATAATATATTATGTTAAATTGATGGTATTATAATATTAGGAATATAATATAAATCTTATTTGGAATATAAATTTAGGAAATTATGTGGAAAATATAGGTTAATCTTACATCGAAAGCAAATTTGGGACTTAAATTAGGAATGAAGTGTACAATACAAACCAGAATATTGATTAGAAGCTAAATAAGAGACTTGGGATACCCAAATAGTTATAAAAATTTTACATATTAGATCAGGAGGAGTTCTTAGGGTTTACAAATAAAAATTGTAACTAGAAGCTAAATTAGAATATAATTCAAGAACTAATTCAAAAATTAAATCAGAAACTAGTTTACGATTAATTTGGTAATAAATAATATAAAACTTAGACAATTGGGTAAAATTATGATTTAAAAGCTTATATGTAATAAGACTATAAATACTAAAAGGGTATTTATATTATAAGATGAAGTAGCGACAAACTAACCCTGCATTAAACTTAAGTGAGTAAATCGGAGACTTCAGGTAAGTTAGGATCAATACGTCACTATATGTTAGGGCACTATATGTTAGGGTACTATATTATGGTACTCAGAGGCTTAGGTTATGTACTGATGTTTTGTTATGGTTTATGTTAAGTGAAATTAATTGATCACCTTAAACTAGACTTAGTTATATTCGACTTAAACACTTTAACTGGATAAACATCGCAACCCTTTAAGGGTTGACTAAGAGTCTCTGACCAAATATCGACACTTTCAAAAGGGATAACGTTATAGCATAATGGTCCTTTTTTTATCCTTAGTTGAAATAAGTGATAAGAAAGGAGGTTGTAGTAAAGATAAGGGCAGTATTTCAAAGGATAATTATAGGAGGAGCGATGCCTCCATTATACAAACCTAGATTTGGTCTTAAACTATTGCATGAACGTTATAACTCTTCAAACTCAAATTAGAAAGAGTGAAATTTCTTTAATTTTACAACCAATCGAACAAGGTTATGTAATGGCATTTGCATGTCGCATTGCATTTAATTAATTGTTTAAGAACTATGCTTATGTTATTGTTCGGTCTTATATCTTCATCCCTACTTATCGAACTGTTAGTTACTCATACCTTTATAGATTTTCTTGTAGGTGACAATCCAAATGCAGCGTTACAACTATCTAGAGGTTAGTACATTTTTTAAGAACTTTGGGAGAGTGAGGATTAAGCTAGATGATCAATAGAGTTTTTGAGAGTTTTTTTGTTAATAACTCCTAAATATGTGAGTTGATCGTATAACATTTTACTTATTTAGATTGCTATTATGTGTAAATATCTCTTGAGATCTTAAGATAATATATATATATATATATAACATGACTTAAAATTTTATATGTAATTTATTGATAGTCTTGTACGAACTATTTAGTTTAAAGCGGATAGTCGTAGACACTTTATGTAAATCATATCTATGATAGCGACCATAAGGTCGATTACTGTAAACCCCAAAGTTCAGCCAAGTAACCGTAGGATTGAACTTAGAACTCAAGGTTTAGGGCGATCGGTTAAAAGATCCGATCAAACCCAAATTATAAACTATTGAGAAGAATATTAGTAAAAATGACCCCATAAACTTAAATTTAAGAAAATAAGTAGTAAAATAGGAGACTATAAAATTTTCGAATTTTAAGCATAATAACTGCTAATTACCAAAAAGGCAAAAAGTGTAATATAATAACTAATAAATTATTAGAGATGGATTATATGTATACTAAAAATTTTAGAATGACCAAAATAATATTTAGGAATGTTCACGTGTACCCCACATGTATTTACGTGTAGATAAAAATACGCGTAATTACTAAAATTGGCCGAAAACTAAGCAAATAATTAAAGAAAATTATAAAATAATTATGGAAAAATCAGAAAAAAATCAGAAGAGGATAAGATGCATCAATATCAGGTCGTGGCATGTCAGGATAAGAAAAAGAAAAATTAGCCAATAAAAATTGAACAACACAAAAGCCAAAAATTAAGGAATTTGGACAAAATCTTGTCAAATTAATGCATATTAATTACAGAAAATGTCTATAAATAGGGAAAAAATTTACAGAGCTCATTTGGACAGTTTGGAAAGTGAGAAAATTAGGGAGAGTCGAAAATTCGAGAGAAAATCCAGAAAATAAAAAAAATAAGAAAAACTGTGCAGTTAAGGGTTTTAAAAGGAACCCACACCAGAAGAGGAGCTGGAAGTAGACGGCCACCACCACCACACGGTGGTGGCAGCGCCCATGCCGGACGACAAGGCCATGGTGGCCCGCGGTGGCCGAAGCCACCAAAACCGGTGAGTCCAAATTCTATCCCGATCCTTGTGAAATTTTGTAAAAATAGTAAATATAATTAGAATATTATGAATTTTGTTATTCTGGTATATTTTTGTATGTAGTTTTTAGGAAAAATATTATTTAGATGAAAAAATATCCCGTAATATAGGGTCCTTAAGAAATAATGCAAAACCGAGCACATTTCGGTTTAGAAATAAATGACCTTAGGAGTGTAGTTTCAAGCCCAAAATTTTTCTGTAGATTACTTAGATGATATAGAATAGTGCTATGAAGGCCTTTTTCAAAAATTAATTTTAGAAATTTTTAGATAATTTTTTAGGCTCTAAAAAGAGGCATAAAATGGGTAATTTAGGGTTAATTATGTAATTAAATGATTAATTTCTGATTTAGTGAATAATTACATGTTTTAGGATGTTAAGATCTGATGGAGTATGATACTTATAGCATTTAGGGTGTTAGATGTAATTATTAGGTTAATTATGTAGTAAATTAGTAATAGAAAAACATAGTAAATTATGAGTTAATTTTGTAAATTAGAATAATTAGGTGTAAAACCTGATTTAGGATGGATTTAGACATTTTGAAATAATAATTGGTGTTTAGAGATGGTAATTAGGGTAATAGAAATATTAGAAATGCATTATGTGCATAATATGCAATAATGCATAATGTGTAATTATTGAAAATATAATAAATAGAAAATATTATAATAAAAATTGATATTTTGAGAATAATAAAAATGCACAATAAATCTGATAGGAAACTTGAATTTATGGAATTATATGAAAAATGTAAAAATTTGTCACATTAGGAGTGAATTCGGTACACTGATATGGATTTAAGTGTACCGAGTAAAATAAACACTGACAAAAGGTAATGATGGTATTTAGGTTATCGGGAAATAATGTGATTAATTTCACATTATGGGTTGAAACTAATTTCTAGGGTTGGAATATAAAACGCTACTTAAAAATCGAACTAAAAACCTGGTTTAGAAATCGATGCGAAAACCGAAGTTGAACCTAACCCCAAACCTAGAATAATTGTAAAAGACTTAATACCTAGATAATTGGGCATATTAAACCTTAAACAAAACCTAACAAGAAGCATTATAGGATAAAACGAACCTATAACCATTATATGAAAAGCTGAAACCACGTTCGTGTTATAGGGATAACCGGCGATGGCCTGAGCAAATCGGACCTCGAGTGAACGAGCGAGGAGTCGAGGTAAGTTGGGATTAATACGATGCTGTATTTTGGGAGGCTTAAGATTATGCTTGGTTGTGCTTGTTAGATAATTGAATGTATGCATGTGCTTGATTATGGGTGATGCCATGATTCTGTTTATTGCTCTGGTACATACTGTATGAATTGTATGTAATGATTGATCACCCTAAACTGGACCTAATCAAATATACGACCAGTAATCATAATCGAGCATGCATGGCAACCCGTTAGGGGATTTAGGACTCTCCGGCCAAATACCGACCCCTTCAGAAGGGATAGCGCAGGATTGCAAAATGGTCCCTTCTTCATCCTCAGTCGAACTAAGTGACAGGAGAGGAGGTCGCGGCGGGGGTGAAGACAGTGGTTCGAAGGTAGTCGCGGGAGGAGCAAGGTCTCCATTACACAAGCTTGGGTTTGGTCGTGAGCTGTTGCATTAACGGTAACTCCTCAACCCGGATTAGAGCGGGTGCAATTTCTCTAATCTCACGACGGGCCGGACAACGTCGTGCGATGGCATTTGCTTGCACATGCATTGCACCTAATAAGTGATTGAAAACCTTGTTGCGTGTATGGTATAGTTTTAAGTCCTCCGTCCCTACTTACTGAGCTGTGGTTGCTCACATCCCTATAGACGTCGTGCAGGTGCTGGCTAAGAAGCGGCAACCAATTACTCAGAAGTTAGCAACTGCTGGATCCTGGGGAGTGAGGAAAAATATTGAAGAATAAACACATATTTTAAGGTCTAAGTTTTTATTTTAGAATTATTTTTCATTTCCGAGTGATGTAATAACTAGAGAATATACTATAGAGAAATGTTTTAAACTTTAACTGCAATAATTGAATGATAACATATATATATATAATTCCTCACTTTTATAGGTAAATGATTTATTTAAATTACAAATTGTCTACTTCAAAGCGGGTTAGTTGTGGACGCCTTGTGTAGATCAGGTCTAGGATAGCGGTTGTGAGGCCAACTTCTATCTTAGGGTGGTTTACACGGCGGGGCTGTTACGACTCTGCCGCTTCGGGGCGTGACAATTACTATCTTAGAATGAATTACACAACTGGATTATTGCAACTCCATAGCTTTAGGGTGTAACACAACCACAATTAAAAACATTCTTAAGCCTCTAGCTACTCTAATATAGTATCTTACCAAGCAATAAAGTCACAATCTCAACTTACTTGTATTGATGCTCACTATCGAATGTCCATACCGTTGATGTTCTACTCACTAGGAGATCTTATATGTATACCAAAACCCAGATTTAGTTTTCATAATATTTACAAAAACATTAGAGTTCTATCTACTCCTTGTATTAACTTATAAGCATACATACATATATATATATTGGAGATATATTATTATTCCTATAGGATCAAGTATAGTTTTTATTATAGTTTAGTTACATATGTTATATTAAGTTAGTAAACACTAACAATATATGTAATTATATTATTACTTATACTATATTGATCTAATTGTACCAAAATATATATTTACTCAGTCAAGTTATGTTTTAATTCTGATAAAGTTACTGTAATATGTATATTTTCATAATATCATGGAGATATTTTTTTATTATTACTTAAAACTATCCAATTTTAGTAAAATTGATTTCATTGGGTTCGTATGAACTTAGTAATATGTAATACAGTCCTATCTCGAGAAATGACTTCTAGACGGTATTTTTAGGTTCCATTATACGTATATATCCCTATAACAAGTGTTATCATATTATATCTATATTATATGTCACGCCTCAAACAGGAAGAGTTGTAACAGTCCCGCCATGTAAACTAACCTAAAATAAAAGCTGATCTTATAACTACTATTGTAGATACAGTTCACACGAGGCGTATATAACTTAACCAATTTGAAAAGTTTGTTCTGATACCTATTAATAACTAAACCTATGGTAGAGCTTTACAAAATACCTCTTCTATACAACCTATTGTTTAGTACCATAATAGTATTTACACAAACATTTTATATCTAAAGTGAAAGTTTAAAATCAGAGTTTATTAAAAAGGCACAAGTTTGCAAACTATTTACATAAGTTAGAAAACTAGTGGGCTCCTAGGAAATTCCTAGTTAGTTTCCTCAAAAACTCAAAAATTCAAAAGCCTAGGTTCAGTTGATTCATCGTTCCTCACTTTTCCAAACAGCAGCACACTAACCTAGGAATAGTGGTATCGAAAAATCTTAACGTCACTCAATACCTGCAAAAAATTCTATAAGGATGTGAGCACAACTAACTCAGTAAGTGGGACGAAATTAGAAAAGTACCATACAATCACAAGCAAAATTATTAGCAATGATGAAATGCAAGGTAATCGATCAAATGAAACATCACACAATATTATCCGGTCTATTGTGAGGTTAGAGAAATTTCATCCACTCCATCTCGGATTGAGGAGTTTCATCACCACTTGAGTCAAACCAAACCTGGACTAGTGTAATGGAGAACACCCTCCTCCCATAACCACCTTCGAACCATGGCTCCCAACCTTGTCGCAACCTCTTTGTCTATTACTCAGTTCGACTAAGGATAGGGAAAGGACCATTTCAACTATCCCCATCGAAAGAAGTCGATATTTGGCCTAACACTCTTAATCGTTTCCCCTAATGGATGTTATGCATGTCTAATTTCATTTTAGTAGAATAAACGTTAGTTTTAATTAGGGATGGCCAAACAAGTTCATACAATACAGAAACAATGTAAACATGCAAAATAGCATACCAAGGAGTTCAACTCCTGTCACAACTGAGTGTCATCTACTCACACGGCATGCACATAGTCAACTAACTTCAAACACAACCAGAAGTACTCTTGAGTCTCCCAACTTACTTGTTTAGATGCTCACTACTAACTACTGCTAACTCAAGTCGGTAACTGTCTTTGTATTGAAAAATCCTATTTACACAAAAGACCTAAATTCAATTTTATTAATAATTACGAAAATATTAGGTTTTAATCTAAAACGGTTATATATATATATATACATTATATTTCCATAATATATAGTCATATTATCATTTTATATCGAATTAAGTTATTCATTGTTAATACTATACTTCATCTCTATTATTGCATATTATATATAATTTCAATCATATCGAAACGTACTTTTAATTTATTAAATCACGTTTTAATTCCAGTAGAGTTATCGAAATACGTACATTCTAGAATATGATAGAGTTATATGTTATATTACTTAAGATTATCCAATTTTAACAAAATGAGTATCATTAGCTTCGTACAAACCTAACGATACGTTTTATGAGTCCTAATTCTAGTGATGACTTTTAACGGGTAATTCAAGTTTTTAATACAGTTATACTTAACTATATAAATATTATCGTATTATACGTAATTTACGTTATTAAATTGTATTTTACCTAATTTGTCCATATAATGTTACAATATGAGTATTATCTAACCCTAATATACTTAAAGTATATCTCAATTAGAAAATATTAGTAAATATAATAAAAATACTTATTTAATCCAATCTAATTAGCAATCACGTATATAGTTTTTATTTAACTATTTAATTCATTTTAGCTTATTAATATTAACAATACACTCTAACTTGTAATTTAAGTCATTTTACTAGGTAAATTCGTAATAAATAGTTCGAGTTATCAAATAATTTATCAAAAATTTCTATAAACTCCTAAAAATATGGAGAATTCAGTTATCACTTGGTTTCAAGTTTTTAACCTATCCCTATATATTCGTATTTATGATCTTACCCCTAAATTACTCAATTATAATTCTTTTTACACTAAATTAATTTCAATATGACCCAATACTGTTGTTATTCACTATAGATTAGTACATGTCTATTTCATCAATTAATTTCACAATGTTCAATTAAACTCATAATTTCAACCTATTTTCGAGCTATTTTTAGGCTAAAAAATGAAATAAATATTAAAATTATCCAAATTGAAATTGGGTTACATAAAAATTATTTATGTATCATACACATCTTACACAAAAATTTTTAGTTAGAAACAATATCATTTAGTAAATTTATTTTACAATTCTAAATTTGGATGAACAGTAGATTTCTTTAAAAAGTATATTAAATATTATGAATTTTTAAAATATAAAAATATCACGTAAAATTATATTCAAAATAACATAAGTACAATTTTTTTTTCATAATTTTCCGGGAAAATTTGACATTTTTCACAAATTATTGAAAAACAGGACAAAAAATCGATCTCCGTGTTCTTAGACTCTCTGGTGGTCGATGGTAGTTAAGGGTTTGTTAGACGGCCTAGACGCGGCATGGACTGGTGGTGGATGGTTGGCTTGTTATTAGGTAGTCGTCTAGGTCTGCTATGGTGGTGGCACGATGGATTCTCTTATTTTTGTAGATTTTTCTTAAATTGTTCTATTTTCTAGATTTTTTTTCTCTCAATTCTCAGTTCCTAATTACTAAACTATTGCTAGTATGCTAGGGGCTTAGTATTTATAGGGCTATTCCACCGCCTAGGATTTTTTTTTTAACTTTTCTTTTATTTTCTCCCCTTAAATGAAGCAAGAGGTGTCTTATTTTTACACCTTTACTTATGAATCAGCAAAATCTTTTTCCCCACAGCAGTCACGACAATGTCCAGCAAATTTCTAAACGTATTGGAGTTAATTTGGATCAACTTTGGTATATTTTAGTTAAATAATGAAAATATATATATGTATCATGTTCACATTAGTTATTTAATTAGTATATAAGTATATACTCTATGCAAATATCACGTGTAATATATAACTTTACTCATATAATTAAGTTTATAACATATCTTTGATTTTTAGGATATATTCTCTTAATTAATTTTATAAATTCAACGCAATATATATATATAATTACGTAATTTAGAGATAATTTATGGGTATAATAATTATTTATACTAGGCATATTCATAAAAATACATATATATTCATATAGTAAAATATACTATATTATCTCATTTTATAGCTCAATTAACTTATCTTTAAATTTTCATTACAATCTGAGCTCGATTTTAGGAGTTTCGAGCATTTTAGTACTATATTAAATAATCTTGCTTCTAAGGGCAAAATTGGGATTTTTGGTCATTATTTCTAAAATCTAACTTCATTGTATTACCTCGACTAATTTTTCTATCTTTGTCATAAAGTTTGGACTCAATTAAATAACTTTCCCTAAAGACCCTAAATTTAGGCTTAGTTGTTTTAAACTCCATTTTGAAAGCGCTTATAATATATAAATAGATTATATTTTATATAGTTTTCTAGTATATCTTAGTCATACATATAGTATCTAGCCCTAACTAGCTTAGATCATATAATTATAACAAAATATAATAAAAACTATCTCTAATCAAACCTAGTCAGTATGTAATTGTATAGAATTTATTCCAATATTTATCATATTTTAGTCTAGTCTTGTTAAAAATGTCCCCTAATTAGGAAATTAAGCTATTTAACTACAAAAATTTATAATAAATAGACAGGGTTATTAATTAATTCTTAAAAAATTTCTATAGACTCAAAAAAATATAAGGTATTCAACTAGCAACCAATTTCATATTATTGGATTTATTGCCTATATAGGTAAAATGACATTTTTACCCTTAAATTATTATTAATTAGGAAAACAATATAATTTTTACACCAAATTAAGTTCAACCTGTTCTGACATCATTATAAACATCTATAATTAATTGGATCCCAATTTCATCAATTATTTCTCTCAAAATCAATTTATTTCACAAATTCCCTATTTTTAATGCAAAAAAAAATGTAATAAATACTAAATATATATGAAATCAAAATCAAACTACATAACAATAAACTAGATGTAATATATTTTATAGAAAAATTTTAAGCTCAAAATACATCATTTAATATATTTATTTTAAAATTTAAATGAATTGCGCATTTTTTAAGTAAGTATATAAAATATTCATAATTTTGCAAAATAAAATTACAATATGAAAGTACTCTAAAAATAACCTAAGAGTAATTTTTTCATAATTTTTTGAAATTATAAGAAAAACATGGCAAAAGTTTAGACTGACTATTCATTGGAACTTTAGCCACTATTAGTCGATGAGGGGTTGTCAAACAGCCTTAGCGCGAAGTAGATTGGTGGTGTTTATTAGGGTTCAACAGTAGATTAGGGTTTGGTTAGGGGACTACACTTGGTTAGTATATTACTCTATTTTTCTTTTCTTTTCCTTAATTTCCTATAATTTTTCTAAAATTTTCTTTTGGTTTCCTAAGATGCGGAATGCTTGATCCAATGTCTTAAGGTCCTTTTATACTTATCTCAGGCAACTAAAATTTTTCCTTCTTTTTTTCTTTGACTTTTTCCTTAATTTCCAAGCATGAGGTGTCGTTTTCCCTTTAATCCTGTCTTTTAATTCATCATCTAGCTTATCCTAATATGCTACAACCTGATTCCAAATTTTCCCACCCATTTTGGATAATTTTTTATTATTTTTAAGTTAATTATGAATATTTTATGTATATTTCATTAATATTTTATTATTTTACTAATAGAAGTATATATGTCCTATACATTTGACACATGTAATATGTAATTATATTCATATCATTATGTTTCATTTGTGTCTTTTATTTTTAGGATATATTTTCTATTTAATTTTGTAAATTTATTGCTTATTATATTTTTTTTAAGTTTTCGAGTTAATTTATGTGTATAATTATTATATATACTAAGTACATTGATAAAAATACATGTATATCCATATAGTATATTATGCTATATTATTTTTTTTATAACTTAAATAACTAATCTCTAAAGCTTCGTCACGTTTTGAGCTTGATTTCAAAGATTTTGATAAGTTTTACTTTTATGGTTAAAATCGAGGTTTTAGGTCATTATTTTTAATATCTAACTTTACTAGTTCGATTCAACTAACTTTTCTAATCTATTTGTAATGTTTAGGCTCAATTGGATAAATTTTCTCAAAAGCCCTAAATCTAAATGCAATTGTCCTAAATTTGATTTTAAAGGCTCATAAAGTTGCCATTTAAATGTATGGTGAGGTTGCAGTTGATGATCGATCATAGCCAATACACGTGTAGTAAATCTTAGAGAAGTATTGATCTAATGACACGTAAAGAAATGATATTAGAAAGAACAAGAGGAAGAGACGAGCTTAATGTTTTGTGATGCGCATATGTGGCAATGGATTAAATATGATGATTTGATATATTCATGATCCGTTCTTAATAATTTTGGTGTTAAATCTTCTATAAAGTCATTCTAGTGGAGTAACTACGTTTCTACGAAGCTTGCCAATGCTTAGAATGTTGCCAATGAGTAAAGTAAGGCTTTTATATATAGATTTTAGTCTTTAATCCCAACTGTTGAATCAAGCTAAGATGGATGGATCGAGTGAGTCATTGATGGGAGCTGTTAGATCAGCTGTTAGTGATTGACAACCTAGATTTAAGCCTCTAGCTCTTATCTAATAAATTGGCCTTAGGGTTGAGCTTGAGTTAAGTTAAACCCAATATCTTATAAAATGAATCCACCACCTTTTAAAATAAGTCAAAACCTTATTTAAGCCTTTCAAAGGCATATAGAGGCCAAACAAGGCCCAAAAGGACTTAGAGGGATCTTTTTCAAGTCTACTTTTCATGCACAAAACAATCAAGTAAAGTTAAGAGCGAAAAAATCGATCTAGTAATTTCTATTCTAAGTTTACCAAACCAAATCTTCCTAAGACATCCTAAATTATGCCCAGTTTCTAAAGCCCCATCACTAGCCCATTATATTAGTCCATGGTATTAAATTGGATTAAAAGTCCAATTATCAAAACAATTCTTTACATAAACAAATCTAGAAATAGTTTTAAATATTGAAATTTTCATTTTTTGATTAATCTAGATAGCAATAAGACTAGTATTGTTCGAAGCTAGTTGATTATCTCTATATATGATTTCATATTTATAAGCTCTTTGTGTACCTACTAGTATAAACTATGTTTTTTAAAGTAAACATACATGCATAACACCTACCATAGTCACGAGTTTGGACATTGCAACCACATTAGTTCTTCGATTCCTTAATTTTTCAGATTTTCTATTTTATCTAGGTCAACTTTTCTCTTTTCATTTATATTTATTTACTTTTATCCTATGTAGCACTTTGTATGCATGTATACATGTGTATTATTATTATTGTTATTGTTAAATTGAAAATAGTTAAAATTTAAGCGGTGGAAGTGACAAAAAGTTGTGGTAGAGCTGCTTTCTCTAATGATTTCTACAGTGTTATTGGAGAAAATAGAAAATAAATTATCTTTCAATTTTACCCCCGCTTTTTTTTTCCCAAAAGAAAAAGGAAAAGAATTAATCCCACCCTCCCTTCCACTGTGATTTCCCTCACTAGGTAGGAGGCCCGCATACAAATACAAAAGTCGTTTCCATTTAGTTTAACATTCTATAGATACCATTGGCCCAATACCACACAAGTGGTCTGAGGCGCCAGACTATAAGTTCTGGTAATTCGTTATATAAAATGCCCAGATTCAGGGTCCTTTTTTATCTTACCAGCATCTTAGGCAGCTACATATATTTTATATCCGATTAATATCTATTTAAAATTGGATGTATATATATATATATATATATATAATTCTGCATATACTATACTATATATGCAGAATACACTATTTATGATATTTAATTGATTTTTCAAGACTATTGTAAAATTTTGTTTAACGTGTGATGATACTGTTTTCAAAATATACAGTTGGATGCTGATAGCAAGAGAAGTTAATGAAGGTGTTGTTGTTGATGATTAATAGTTCAAAATATAGATTGCATCTAAAAGTTCAACTATTTAGTTTTAAAATCGGAAAAGAAAAAACATAACAGTTTAGGTAGTAAAAAAAAAAAAAAAATTGAAATATCATTATATCAATGTCTATACTATTGATTGGGAAAATATAATTTCCTTTAAAACCAAGAAAAAAATTCAGTATAAACATAGAGATTTAAATATTCACTAATAAAATATAGATAATTAAATTTTGACACAGCCATAGATAAATTGCTTTCAATCAAATAACGCTAATAGATATGAGTATCAACAACTTGGAGGTATGGCTGAATAGCTTAAGGCATTGGTTTCAGATGTGGGAAAATAACTATAAATCTTGATCTCGGAATTTATGCACTTGCCTCATGAAAAAGTTATCAGTTTGCCAAGAGAATTACCCACTACCATGCACTTCCGTCTTCCTGCTCCTTCAATCACTACTTCCTATTCACCTTTGTATAGGCGGACAGTAAGCTAGATCTCGATCGTACACCGGTGTTTGGGTTAGAGCAGCTGCTGGATAAAAAGGTCTTGTGGTTAGAGGGTCCAACCTGACCTTGGTAAAAAAAATAGATGGCGTTAGAATTCGAATTTTCCCTTGACAGGGAAGAAAGAGTACTCTGAGGACTGGAGGTGGCAAGGCGTTTCCTCGCCGGATGCTGGGGAGAAGCAAGATCATTTTCTAGTTTAAAAAAAGGAGGTATAGACCCGTATCCAATGGTTCACGGATTCTTCAAAGTGTATGAAGCTAAGAAAAGCAATGGCATTGCCCAATGCAAAATAGTAGGGAAAAGATCTCTATTAACAAAATCATAAGGATTCCATACTAAGCGGCCAGCAAATCGGAGTGCTCAATATCCAAAAGTTTGATTGCAGATGAACTTGATAGCAATCTATTACTAATTGCACAACTACAAAGCACTATAAGGATGATTTAAAATCTAAAAAATAATTTCTGTATTCTTATTGACTTAGCTAATCGAATTTATTTTGCATTCTTTAATATACAAGTTTATCTGATTTGCTATAACTGCAAGGAGAAGGGATGGTAATATGCAAAACATCCTCACATCATATACTTAGCTTTGGGCGGAAACTAGGGCTAGCAAATGGTGCTGTGAATTCATCTATACATGCCATGCGAATTCGTTCTGGTGTGGCTGGATTATCAAAAGGAAACCATTCAGTGTGCCCCACCTCCGTTCTAGCAGCAATAATAGCATCTTTGATGGCAAAAAATACAGATGAAGCAAGGAAAAAGGGAGGCTCTCCGACAGCTTTTGATGAATGGATGGCCTTCACATTTGGATGACCCTGCCAATATCCAGGAAATTGTCAATTCCTCCAAGACAATGTGTGCTTTGTGATAATTTACTTAATAGCAGCTTGATGAATGTCTGAAAGGACAGATTAATAGCTTAAGACAAATGCTGGGGCAAACATCGAAAAGTAGGGTCAAATATCCATCATGTTACCCAGCTTGATGCCCGAAAATAGTAAGGCAATTAGCTTAAGCCCAAACCCACAAACTAGTGGTGCTTTTGTAATACGATTTGGACTGCTAAAGCAAGTGACAAACATACCTTTAGAAGAGAAACATTGAACTTCAAGGGAACATCATTTGCAGAGGGAATTTTATAAGCTCCAGGGCCACACGTGTATAAGCATCCAGGTGGGATCCACTTGTGAGCTGGATCACCCCACTTTAGCTCTTCCAAGGCAACCCAACCTAGACCTTGTACAAATGCTCCTTCAATCTACAGAAAATCATCACACAAAGCTCAGGAAACAGGTCCATCAGGTGGCATTTTATGGGTCCAAATTAGCGAAGTCATGGTCACACAACCTCAAACCATGCGGTGTTTCTATGGCTTCCTTTTTACCATGGCAAGTGCCATGTCAAATTCCTTGGAGATTTGATATGTAAAGACCCAGCAAAATGAAGATCATAATGCATAATTAGAATTGAAATATAAATGAAAAACTGATTATACGAGCAATACATCGACAGCCAGGTAGATCTCTTGAAAGGACAGAAAAGGGATCTTGTCCCGAAATTGTCCATGCTCTGACTTTGTTATTTTCAGTATAGCAAGCAAATGTCATATGTGCCTCGAGCATATAGCATGCTAAAATATGCTAGAATGTCAACATGCCTAAAAGCAAGGTACCTGTCCCACATCAATTGCAGGATTGAGAGAATAGCCCAGATCTAGGACAACATTTGCTTTCCTCGTGTGAAAATCTCCAGTCAATGTGTCAATTTCAACCTCAGCAAATGCAGCCCCATAAGTGTGGTATCTGAATACATTTCCTTTTCCAGTGCTCCAATCAAAGCCAATATCAGGGGTCATGAAAAATCCATGAGCTGAAAGATCTATCCTCTCTAAATAGCAAGCAGTTGCTAGCTGTAGAAAGTAAAACAAAAAGTGACTAAGTAGAATAGATACAATGGACAATGTACAAACTCTGAGTGGATATTAATTAATAAATAGCAGCATAAATAACAATTTTCGATGAGGTTACTAGTCAATGATATCAATCCACTAGTGTAATTGCCATTTCAGGACTCATATTTTATGCAGGGTAGAGCCAGTTCTACTCTTAACCCAAAGAAAATATTCTTGCAGACATGGCATGCCTTCCCTGCAGCCAATTTTTCCTTCTAGCAACATGAATATTGAACATACATTCATTTTTCCTAGCAGACTGTCTTCTAGAGTGTTTGTAAAACTAATAGGGATGTTCACTAATTCAACAAGTAGAGCCCACGTAATATAGGTTCAGAAGGATCAACGTAAATGTGTCATATTTGTAAAACTTCTCTGAGCACCTTTAATGACATTTATTTCTTGAACTTCGATAATGCTCACCTCAGCAAAAGATCCAAAATTATGCCTAGAAGCAACAGGCTTCATTCTTGCTTTTATTTTCTCACAGGCATCCAAAACTGCTGCTCCATACATATCAGAACTTGCTGAAGCAGCTGTTGCTGATGCATTAGGGACCTAAAATGCCAGAAAACATTATCGAGTGTAGGAACAAATAAACCTATATGTGTGAACTGTCAGCAATCTGGAAATCCAACCACTTGATAGGAGAGGAGGAGTTGAACAAAGTGATGCCTCCTCCATAAGAATTGAATAACTCACGTCATAAAATTACAGTTGATATGAAAAAAAATATCAGGTTCCCAGTAATTCAGTTGTTGCTACAGATGCTAAAAGCATGCTCCTTAAAAGAACTTACAAAAATTTTCCTCTATATAAGCATTATAATATTAGCCCAAAGGACAAAAAAAGGAAGAAATTTTAATACGATGAATATGCCACTTATCAATAAGTGAATTTGTCAGTCTACAGCATTAATCACGGGACATCTTTAGTAACTGCAAGTCGCTGAAATACATGTGGCAAGTTTTCTACTAAAGAGAATTTATATTGGACTCCCAGGAGAAACTATGCCTCAAAGGCTGCATTGATACCTTGTCGGTGCTTGTCTCTGAAATAAAGACATTATTCAGAGGTATGTTGAAGGAAGAAGCAGCAATTTGAGCAACTTTTGTATGCAACCCTTGCCCCATCTCAACACCTCCATGCGTAACCAAAACAGTTCCATCAGTATATATGTGGACAAGGGCACCTGCCTAGATTACAAAGGAAAATTGAAGTCTATAAGGGTTGAGACATTCAAAAAATTAACCAACAAAACCTATATAGACAGCATGATGTATGTATTAACTAAAGTTGCAAACAAACATACAAACACCTCTGACTTTGTAGAGAACATTGGAGTCCTATAAAATGGATTGGTGAAAGAAAAGTGAGGCTGACCAAGATACGACTTATTCAAAATTAATTGAATGAACAAAACTCATAAAAAGAAATTCTAACAAACCAGGGTATGAGCTAGAGCTATAATAAGACTAATCGTAGTTGCTTTAACTATATTTATCTCATCTGTGGTTTAGCAATCCAAGAACTCACTAATTTTAAGACAAAGGGTCAAGAAACTCAACTTCTTCATATTCACTGAGCAAGTTGATAGATCAGGATAAGGCAAAGATTTTATTGACACTCTCTTAACAATAAGCCATGTAGATTGCAGAGGTTGCATGGAAAAAACCATCAAAGCCATCAAGGTGGACTGAAATTGCCCAATAACTCATTCTTATTGGCTCCTCTCTAAGCACAAAAAGGAGATAAAGCATATGGTTCATCTGTTCAGATATAAGTTTCCTTTGTAGGAAATCCATCCAGAGAAAGACAAAGCAGCAATGACAATGGAACTTGAATACAAGACCATGTCAAGAAAAATATACTACAGAGATATATCCAAGCTGAATGGTTAAGGAATTCCCACCTCATAGTTCAGCATTTATTGATCATTCCGTAGACACATTGCCAAAGGGGTGAAACTTTTAATTTTAACTATGCATATACATAAACCAGTATAAACAGAGAGAGAGAGAGAGAGAGAGAGAGAGTGAGATATAGATGGAGTGATAAATACATACATAAGTACATGCATATATATATATATACTCTCTCTCTCTCTCTCTCTCTCTCTCTCTCTCTCTGTATGTCTATATATATAGATATAGATATAGATATAGATATATATGTAGAGAGAGAGAGAGAGAGAGAGAGAGTATTTCGGATTGGGATAGCATAAAAAGTGAGCTAAAAATTAGCAGCTTGAAAATTTGACTTGTTGACTCTGCAATTACTTAATGAGATGGCAATATAACTTCCAGAGCTAGCACTTCACATGGATACCTTAGTATTCTTATATTTAAGAATTCACTCTTAAACTAGATATGTAATTGCTGCTAATATGGAGTCACTCTCATGCCTAGAGATCTTACAATGCATGGTGTTTCAATGACACTTCTTGACTTCACCACAAACGTAGTATGAAATTTGAATGAATATTATCAACTGATCTAAAATTTCAACCTGAAATATGTAAACGTTCCTCCTACATAGCTGGTGCATAAGCACTTGTAAGCCAAATGACTAGATCTAGCTTAAAACTTAAGACAGTCTGCTTTAACATCACAAAAAACTTGAATGGACCGAAATCAACACATCCCAATATTCATGGAATTCAATATTTTTAATTTTCGAATGAGTGTCCTATACTTTCAACATGGTATCTTTTAGTAAACTAATTTCACCACCAGATGTTGAAAAAAAAAGAGTATGTCAATGGAAAGCATCCAAACTCAATCTATATGCTAAAGTGGCTTTTGGTTCATGTAATAGGTTTTCCTAGTAATAACTCTTCCCCCCAACCTGCTATTACCTCATTGGTTGGAGGCAACAGGTATTCCACCAGAATACCTATTCCATTTTTAGAGGGAATAGTCATTCCCTTGCACCCTTAGAATAGCTAATCCCTCTCCTATGGGAATAGAATCTCATTAATTTTCCCAAAATGTCTTTGACGGATACCATTACTACATAATGATGAGCAATTACCTGATTCATGTGTTTTGTCGTAAAGGATATGCCAAATTTTGTAGGAATCATAGCAATGCCACGCTTTTTCCATCTGTTTTGATGATTGTAGTGGTCAACTTCCTTCCGAGCATTTGAAAAATTACAAGACCGCTTCAGCTCATTCCAGACTTGGGAGACATTACAGTGTTGAAGATGTTGCCCATAGTGCGTCACCGAACCTTCCCCTTGAAAATTTATCTCCTAAAAGGAAGCCCGGTTCAAAAAGATTAAAAAGAGAACATTAGCAGTTTAACAAACGGGACCTTGCAAGCTGGGACAGAGAAAAGGAGAAGAATTACCCTTATTTCTTCAGGACTTTTATTGAGTTCGACAGCTATCTTTTGAATCCAGTTTTCAGCAATAAGCATACCCTGAGGACCCCCGAATCCTCGAAAGGCAGTGTTACTTGGAAAATTAGTGAAACATACCTTTCCAAGAACCCTCATATTAGGTATCTCATAAACGTTGTCTGAATGAAACATGCCTCGCTCAAGGATAGCAAAAGATAAATCTTGAGAATTTCCAGCATTGTTATAAAGTTCAAGATCCAGAGCCAGCACCTTTCCTTCTCTGGTGAACCCTACCTATATCAAGTAGATTATATTCACCACCATTTAAATTATTGAGATAAAACGTATTTAAATATCTATCATATTATGGGGAAAGAACCTTCTTTGGTGTCTTTGCTGCCCAAATACCTAACTACCCTTCTCCTCCAGCCCACAAAACAAAATCGTCATACCCCACTCCACCATATCCTCAATGTGTGCTAAATGGTAATGCAAACTCATATATAATTTTCCTATAAACTATTACATATTTTATTTCGCGAGCTTGGTGATGATTTTACTTTTGGCACATGCATCATGGATGTGGGTCACACAAGTTTGTTAAAAAAAAAAATAGCAACAAAAAAGACACATGAAATTGCAATGCATGCAAAGCAAATTTCACAAGTCAAATACCAACAAGTAAATATGACCTTGTAATTTCCAAGAAAGCTATGGCGCTGCCCAGTTATCATCATGTCTATATCCCTGTCTAATGTAAGTTTCACTGGCTGATTTAACAGATATGCTGGGACAGAAGCTGCAGCAGCAATAAATGCAGATCTTGTCTCTTTCCCTCCAAATCCACCACCAAGCCTCTTAGTCTTGCAAACAACTTTTGACATTGGTAGACCAAGAACATCAGAAACATAATGCTGATGCTTCTGCGGGGCCTGCACAAAATTTCTATAGTGGTTACACATCATGTAGTTTGTAGCATATATTGCCCATATTCAAGCTTTTAGATGTTAATCTAAAATGTTTCTTGTTTAATTTAGTTTCACAAGTAATTGATTTAAAAGTTTAAACTTATAGATTGATAAGAACTTTTTACATTTTCTACTTAAGCACTCCCCAATATATGCAGTTTGGGCATTGACTAAGGGCCTATCACATGAAAATAATTAAATTTAAAGTTAAATGACAATGTGGGGAATCAAACTCAAGACATCCAATGGCATTTTGAATATAGCTCCTCAATCAACTTATTTAAAATTTGAAGCCTTCACATCAGCGTGTTTTTTCAACATTATGCTTTATCATTATTTTTCTCTAGCATTTACATTCCTTGTGGTTAGGAGTTAACACAGTATATTTCGAACCACTATAGCTCTAGTGCATGTGTAGTTGTAATTCAATTAGGGTCCTTGCATTCATTTAGGGCTTTTAATTGCTCAATTTTCCAAATTCAATCAATAGAATTGCCTTTGGTCTTTAATTCATAACAGATAAATACTTTTCCAAATTCCATTCCATTTTTTTTAAAGGCATTACTCACTTGAGTAGATGAAACCATATGGACTTCGTTCCCTCCATCAACCGTCCATACCACACTGCTCTGTGTTTCCAGGTAAAAGTGTTCTTGTCCTCCCACTTGAACCTGCCCTTCTATAACTTTGAAACATTCACCAGACTGGAAACAGTTATCTACATCACCTTTTTGCAATGTCCTCCCTGTGTTAGGATGGAAACTTTTAGCTTTGATGGCATCTTCAATGGATAAGATAGATGGAAGCTCTTCATACTCAACATGAACCTTTCTTGCTGCAAGTTTTGCATTTTCATGTGTATCAGCTACTACAACTGCAATAACCTGCAGAATTTTATGAAAAATTAAGAGAAAAAGGTCAAGAACTCCATCTAAAAAATGTGATCTAGTAAGATTACAATTTTGAAACCACGTGGGTGACTGGTCAAAATGAAAATTTTCCATGACTATACTGCATCTTCACCGTGACAACATTGAATATCTGTATAGGATTGTGAAAGGTATGAACTTTGAGATTTGATATGATCTTTAGCTA
Source organism: Lumnitzera racemosa (assembly GCA_024138005.1). Classification (NCBI taxonomy): domain Eukaryota; kingdom Viridiplantae; phylum Streptophyta; class Magnoliopsida; order Myrtales; family Combretaceae; genus Lumnitzera; species Lumnitzera racemosa. The sequence goes on from JAMXBC010000006.1 coordinate 15,993,495, forward strand.
GTAAATCTCATACCTGACCCACACAAGTGACAAACTCAGAAGCAAATAGTTCCTCGTCTGTAAATACTGGGCCAATTTTATTACTTGCAGGCACATCTTTAGCAAGATATATGCCCGCAAACCCAGGAGAAGACTTTGCTTTTGAAGGATCAATTGAGATTAGTCGGGCATGAGGCTTTGTGCTTAATACTAAAGCAGCATGCAAACAATTAGGGGGAAATGGGACATCATCTGCATATTCTGCCTCTCCTGTGACCTGGAGAACATCATTGCCAACCAGGTGTAAAATAGATATACTCAATGGTGAAAATAACACATCAATCACTTGAAGAACAAGCTCAGACAAGCTGGAATCGAAAAGCAACGTCCTTAATGAAAAACCAGCACAATTTTCAAAGCACACATCACAATAGCTCAAATTTCCGAGCAGTAGCATTGAAGCATAAATAAGAGCAATGGCAACCATATTGCCAATGACAATACATTTGCAGAAAATTGAATCAACAGAAAATTTCCTTATTCTTGTCCATATGGATAAGATTATTTATAAAACGATCGGTCAATTACAACAGCAAGGCCAATTTTGAACTTGGAAACCCTGCATATAGTTTCTGTAATCTTTTGTTTATTACCTCAGCAAACTAATCTTATTCATAATACAGTTTTATAACCACTGGATGTAATACCATACAATCAACAATAGCAATCTCTAGTTGTTGGCTCCTCTATAAGATGAATATTACTATTTTGACAGCAAAAGAATTTCTTTAAGATTCCCCAGATGGAACCCATACAGTTTCAAATTCATCGTGGAAGGCAGCACCAAAAGACCAGAAAAAACTGTGATGATATAAGCAGAGCAACAATTCTATAAACACATTAGGTGAAGAAAAGCTAATAAAAAATAATAGAACCTAAAATAATGAAGGATTGAAGAAATAAAAATGAATGCATGAAGAAACAAGACATATGATCACACAAAAGCATTACTACCGTTCATTGTTCCAGTTATAGTTTATATTCCTAACAATGCAAATTAAATTACAGAATTTCAGCATGATACTGAAAGGCAATGATGTACAATGTTGTCGTTTTCCAGATTACTCACTTGTAGCAATGATGATTGATGGATCTCTGCAGATCCTACAGCTATACCATGCTTTACTATTTCATAATCCTGAGTTCCAATAACGAATGGCTGGTGAGATGCTTCTATGGCAGATAAATGTGATGGTGGTATATTTTCCTTGGAGGATTTGGACATATCCTTTTGCAAGGAAACCCAAAGGAAAAATTTAAAGAAGAAACTTAAGGTTAGAGATCTTCGAAACTCAACCATTCCACCTGGAGCATCGTCATGAATTATTATATCATTTTTTAATACTTCCAAAGCACCCTGCAGAAGTTCCTGATTCCAAATCTTTCCAATTATGAACTTTTTTGTTTGTGTTGCAGACAGAGACAGAGGAGCCACTCCACCGTAAGCAATTGATGCATCCAAAACGACCAAATTCTCTCCTTCTTGCCCAAGAGAAACACGCATTCCAGCATTCACAATTGCTATATCATCTTCCCTTCTGTGAGACTGCTTAAACTCTTTCACATACTCCAAAGGCTTGGTCCATGGCAAAAATATTGAGAGCAATATCTCCCCTCCTGCAAGATCCACTCTGCGATATCCAAGAAAGAAATTTTCAGCAAGGACTTCTCTAACAAGTCCTTTGCTATCAATTATTCGAAATTTCACTCTTGCAGCCATCCAGAGAGGGTTCAGGTCTGATATTGGACTAGCTGTGCATATGTTACCACCAACAGAGGCAACATTTTTTATCTGCATCCCAGCAAACCATTTAAGTTGTTCAATGAAAGCTCTACAAGATGACGTTTCATAAGAAGCTCGTTCAACCACAACCTTCCTCAAAACATTCAGAAGTTCAGAGAGCCTCACAGAAGCACCAATTTCTATCCCCTCATCCATCACATTAATAACATTTAACTCAGGAACATGCATAGTTGAGATTAAAACCCGATACTGCATTTTTTTTAACCTCATTTCAATTCCTACTTCGGTATTGCCGACAATCAACTTGGAATCTGGAAATCTCAATCTCAATTGTAGTAAGTGCTTGAGAGTCAACGGTCGGTACCATTTTAGCCCATTGAATCCATTCAAACTCAAGTAGGAACATTTCCTAAGTACTAACTCAGAAGGAAAAATGTACTCCTTGTCTGTGAATAGATTACCATCAATCTCACTATAAGAGACAGGGTTATATCTCTGACCACAAGATGTATTTCCTTTGTCTTCTGCATCACTAAAAGTTGAAGAGCGACATGAACAGGGCTTGCCAGTTGAAGGACAGACAAAATCATTTTCTCCAATGCTCAATGAAGATCTATTAGGTCCATATAACCTATCATCCCTTTTAGCAAAGACACTGAATGCTTCAAGAATTGGTCTATAACCTGTGCATCGGCACAAGTTTCCAGAAAGGCTTTCCTCAATTTGTTCCTCAGTCGGTGCAGTCCCACTTGACCTCAGCAGTGCATACATCGACATAATAAAACCAGGTGTACAATATCCACATTGGGATCCATGAGCATGTGCTAGTGATTCCTGCATTGCAAAATAGGAAATGCTGAGACAGTAAATTCATAAGATAAACTCTTTACCATAGAGTAACTTCAAAATTTAATTGTCATGTCATGAACTCATTTCTGCCTTTCCTCCCCACTTATTATGTTTTTTTGGTGTGACCTAAAGCATTGATAAGACTAGAGTAACCAACATAACCATTGACAAAGAGAGGAAAGGGATCGATAATATTGAGGATATAAAGTGTGGGAAGAATTAAAACAATCCGGTAATGCATATAATGCCTATAGTGTCTACAAACTTATGGTATCTTAGCAAATTAAAAGGAGATCTCCGAGGTCAACACCCTTGTAGTCTAGTGGCATAAACATAGGTCTCTCAATATGATAGATCAAATTCGAATCTTCTCTTCTCCTTTGTAATGACAAAAAAAAAATTTATATAAAAAAAAAGGTGGTATCTAGGAAGGTAGGGAAAAAAAAAGGAAACCAAACCCTCTCATGATAAAAAGCCTACAATTTGTACCGAGCCCTACCAGTGGCATAATGGCCTTTATGTGGAACCACCATGGGCTTGTTGGGATCTTTGATCAAAATGTTAGAAGTCACTATTAGGAATAAAAGACCAAGGCTAAAAAAAAATAGAGAGCAATGCTAAGAGCTCTATCAACTACCAAATGGTAAAATAAAGGTACTATCATATAGCTTTACACTAGCTATGTTCTCTTCTCTTTTGTCTTTATTGATGTAGCCTGAATTAAAAAAAAAAATTAAAAATTAAAAAAAAAAAGAAAGAAAGAAAAAAGAGCATTCAAATCCTCTTTTTTAAGGTTTGGATCCCTTCTTTTCTTTCTCTTTTAGACATGAAAGACCACTAGTTGAAATTTAAGCGAGGCACTGTCAAATATCTACTCACACAAAATCTAAGGTGCAAAGTGAGGCTTTCATATAAAAGGTTCTGTTCTTCGAATCTATGCTCGTAATAGATCAAACTCACCCTAGTCACTGGCATTTGACTAGCTCTCACTAAAAAATAGTTTTTAGATAACATTTAGTTAATAGAACTAGATGATACAAGAATAATTGTACAGTACAATTTTCTTGTACCACAGTTGATGTGTGGAGTACTAAACATAGACTTTTATATTAAGAAAATTTTAAAAATTAAAAAATAAAATAAAAATTAACTTTTGATATTATAAATTACAATAAAATTCAATAATGTGACTTGAAAACTTAGTGTAAAGTTATTTTTAGAATTTTAAAAATATATTGATTATTTACTATAAAGTAAATTTTTATACTGCTAAATATATGATACAATTTTTTAGATTTACTCTAGTATCTCAAAGCATTTTTGTCTAGTAAACTTGACCAATGTACAAGCCAAATGATGAACTTAAAAAGTTGTCCACTGCTAGACCATAAAAATATAGCAATCAAAAGATACCTTAGCGAATGAGAATGAAAATAGCTCAAAAAAAAAAAAAAAAAAGAAGGGCATGTATTTATTAATCATTTAGGGATCCAACTTGGAATTTAACAATCAGATTTTTTTCTTTGAAACCAGATTACATGCAAGTTATTCCTACTTCAAACAAAAGAAGCAAAGAAAAAATCATGGAGTATCCCGCTTCTGTAAAGTCTATTTGTAAACAGTGAGGTCATTTGTCAATGTCCTATATAGCATAAGATGAACAAATTTGTCCAGCTTTTTTCTTTGAGCTCAAACACATAGACAGGCTCTGCACTATGCAAATGTTAACAATGGAGAACATGTTCTTGCTAAGAATTAGCTTCCACAAAGTGATTATCAGCTTTTGTTTTCAATTTACACAGTTCTTGTGTGTCCACATGTATGATCTTTCTCTTCTTTTGGTAATTGGTATACTAGCAAAGTTTCTCGATGACTAAGTCTAAGCTATTAGATATGATTTGTGAAGGCTAATACCCACAATAAACTAAATCTAGCTTCGTGAGACATGAGACCTCACAAGTTCATATTTATTTTGGTGATTAGAAGGAAAGTATGATAACATGGTTTTCATCAAATAAGCAAGGAAGTTCAACATCCAGACTCCATTCAGGAGATTTTCCTGACGAATTTTTTATATGCCACCAATGCTAGTGAATCTCTAGTCATGAAGTCATACAGTTTATATTGTAAGCATTTCCAACAAAATTGTACTCTCAAGTGACTGATGCACCACTTAAAGGAAAAGCTAAGTGTTCCATCAATAAAGCTTCACAAACTTGCTGCCTCTGAAAAAATAAGCCATAGAGACTCTGAGTAGATCAGCTAAACCACAAAACAAGTGACACAAGAAGAGGGATGAACAAAGATTGGCATGTTACTTGAACCGGGTGCAAGCCCCGAGATCGATTTCCAACACCCTCCACCGTAATCACATGCATTCCTTCAAGAGAGTACAAAGGCGCTAAGCACGCATTGACAGCATAATGACTGTTAAAGGTTGCAAAATTGGCAGTATTAGTAAACAAGGAACATAGTTTTAGAACAAGATGAAGAGAGAGAAAGAGAGAGAGAGAGAGAGAGACAGACAGACTCACACACATTTCTTCAGACTTCTATTGTACTGAGAAACCATTACAGTACATGCCCCACAGCCACCTTCTCCACAGCCTAGCTTTGTCCCAGTTAGACCAATATCTATGTACACAAAACAACAAAAAGAGAAAACTTTGCATCGTCCATTCACACTAGAAAATTACATGCACTATATTGGAAACTTGAATGTGACTACGCATAATTTAGCATTGTAGCTCTTAGAGCCTAGTAGGAGTTATTTAGAGAATTAGCTGTACATGTCAATGATTACAGAATGAATTTTTCACAGCAAAGCAGTGCCCACTACTCTCCTTTTTATTCAAGAAGCTAGAAGCTAAAGTCTTATCCACATTGAATTCACATTGCGAAGAACTATATAACAATTTCATCAATCCCATTGCACCTCAGAAAGTATAAAAAAAAAAAAATCCAAGCTTGACCCAAAATTCCTAAGCAACCAAACAGCAATTCTCTCTAATTAAACTCACTGGAAGATCATGCAATATTATCCATTCCAATTGAGATTCTTAGCCAGATTCAGATAAAATTCTCTCTCTTTGCATCACTAAAGTACCATGAAATTCAAGCTTGACCAGAAAGTCCTAAGCATAACTCACCGAAGGATCATGTAATGTTATCCACTCCAATTCAATATTTAAGCCTAATCCAAATTCTGATAAAATTCAATCTCTTCTTATAGGGCATGTACCAAAAGATTCAAGCTTGACTCAATTTCACCACATACAAAACAATAGTCCTCTCTAAATTTTGTAAGTCAATGCAAATAGTGTATAAAGTTATCAACTATCCACTCCAACTCAAATCTTAAGTCCAATCCAGATAATTCTCACTTTCTATACTCATTTCTCACGGTTAAACAACAATTTTTAACTCTTTACTACCAAAAACTCAGAACTGATGATAACAACTGAAATGAATACGGATTATTGATTTCCGGTTCTTAGTTCGTACCACGAAGATATTCGAGAAGGGTTAAATGAGCCAACCCATCAGGCAAAACCTTACGTACACCATTTACATACAAAATTGGCTCCTTTGATGCTTCTTCATCGATTGGGTCCATTTCTTCATCGCTTCTCAAAGAACCCATATTTTATTTACCTAAAGGGAAAAAAAAAATGAAAGAAAGAGAAAAGCTTCGTATCAACTAATATCAATCAAATTCCGAACTCTGATGTGATGCGCGGATTACGATAAAGTTCGTATCTTTTTTGTCAGAAATGAAAACTGGGATCAAACAGTAGTTAGAGAGTACAAATTGCTTAAGACAAGCGATTGAGGAAGGAATCAAGAGTAACAGGTCAGCATTTCTTGTCTTTTTCCTATCAGCAAGAGGGTCCTGACTCATGAGTCGTTGGGCTGAGTTCCCATGTCGGTCTAAAATACTGGAGTTGCCGGGATGGGATTTAGTGAAATTTTTAATGCACTTACGTGAGCTGAATGGTTACAGTACAGGGTCGTTATTTTTGCAAGTAAATTATAATGGATAGGATCCAGAAATTTTTTTATGGATGAGAAATCTGAAGAAAGAAAGGGAAGGAATGAAAAAGTAATCTAATTTCCAATTCCATATTTTTAAACCAGCGGATATAGCGCATCAGGGCATCTTTTAGGAATAGGGTTAATATGATAATGGGCACGAAAATCTGCTGTCCTATGGTTTCTGTCCTTATGCTGTCCCAGCAAATAAAAATACAGCACGTGTAAGTTGCCGTCATTAATTCAATTCCGTCGGTCCCACACGTATCCCTCTGCCTTAGGTTCTCATTTTATTTTATTCCTTACGTCTACAAGCCTGCAAAATCGAATCAAAATCTAGAATATCATATGGATTTAGATACGGGCCATAAATTTTAATTAGCCTCATTGGTAAGAAAAAACTTAAGATGACATAACATATTACTCACTAAATAATTATTATTCGTATGATTTTGAAAATAGCAGTCACATATACATTATTAAAAAATTAAAAAAAAAATACAACGAATGAGATCAATAGTTAAAAATAAGTTCAAATAAAAAATAAAATCTTAAAATAATTAAAATAAGAGATTAATATTACTCTAAATAATCTAAATAAAGAATTATATAAGTTAATGTTATCTCTTATTATGATCTAATGTAACCATTATGTAACTTGTGGCTCTAATAGGGCATTTATATAAGACCTACGTATTATTCTTCTATAAATGAAGAAAAGAAAATGATATATAAATTATAAAAAATGAAAAAAAATGTATAATTGAAAAAAAGGAAAAAGTGTAGAAATTATGAATTAAATAAATAAAATTACACATGATTAATATATTTAATAAATAAATTTTAAAAATCAAAGAAGTAAATAAAAGGAAAAATAAATAAAATTAACTAACCTAAGGTAAGGGAATGGCTAGTTCAATCGAGTTTAACTAAGTGGGTTGTAATTTACTTATAAAAAAGGATCGTTCAACGTGATGGCTTTCAAGAGTGGTGAGTACCCATCCTAACCATTGATTTTTTAAAAAAAAAAAAAAAAATTGGAAAGAGAAAATAGGAAGAAAAACCCATTTGATCATAAATGGGTCAATGGACCCAATGTGTTTTTATCCTTTTTGTTTTTTTTTTTTTAAATGCATTTAGGATTGATGGAATTACTTAAAGAGGTCTTAATAGCTTATTTTTGTAACCCACATGGTTAAACTCGATCAAACTAACCACTTCATAGCTAGAGGGAACCGATTCTTTTATCATTTTTACTTTCTTCGTATTGCTTTTATATTTTAACTTTTTAATTTTTTGTTTCTATTTAATTATACATAATTGTATTTATTTGGTTTATATTTTATGCATGTTTTCTATTTTTTTCCCACTCTACTACTCCGAGATAGCAATAACAAAAACCAAGTCTTTGAATATTACATTATTGGTTTCTATATGTACACATATATATATATATATATATTTATTGTTGTAGTTAGGCATTGTTCAAATTAAAGATGAAATCAATTGTTTATTACTTCCACACTCTTAATGGCTGATTCTCTGCTAGCTATCAATAACACCCCCAAGTAGTAATTAACTCTAGACTTATTAATCTTATGTTTATTCGATTATTTTCTTAATTTAGTTCACATTTATTTAATGCTAACTTGTATGAATATACTCATTATAATAGAATATGGTAATATAACATAATTACTAACCCTTGGTAGGACAAGAATCGGCATTAAAGCCACATTAAAAAAAAAAGTCAAACAATTCTTTAATGATAAAGATTACAAGCCTACGTGAAGAGAAAGGTATGGCAAACACGATTAATATTATATATATGTATGTATGTATAACAATTATCATGAAATGTGAAGAGAGACTTGAATTCTTATTTAGGCTGTACCGTAAATTTTAGAGTGGGAATAAATGGAATCGTACATTAAATTATGACTGCAAATAAAAGGGAAAAATAACAAGGTGACGGATTGTAGAATTAAAATATAATAATAAATTCTAAATGAATAGAAATCATGGAGAATGGAATTTTGAACTCGATAAACTAATTTGGTAGACAAAGTTTTCAATCCACGTTGCTATTTTCGGCATCAAAGAGTTACATAATTTAATTTAGCACATAAAATGGAAAACTTAACAGGATTGAAGACATAAGGATGGACAGAAAGATGGAATAGATAACGGCAACTTAATTGCATCTTTATGGCTGACACGTGGTGTGCTTTTATTTGTTGGGACAGCTGACACGGTACCTAAATTTTGTTAAAATATTTAATTTACTGTTTATATTTTAAAAATATCAACTTATTATGTGAGTATCTAGTCTTTAAGCAATTAGCTGGGGTTCAAAGGAACATTTTATTAAAAAAACAAAAAAAATGCATTCAAAGATAATGTACACACACTAAATATATACATGTATATAAATTAACATCAACTATGAATATGAATATACATGGTATCCCCTTAATTAAATATTTAACAAACAAATAAGTTCAAAAATTGCAAGCACCTTACAATAAAAAGCTTTGGCAAAGTTGTCCCATGGGTATAAATATCGGAAGTAGAATAGTAATATATATATATATACACACACATAAACATATATATATATATACATATAAGCTGACCATATCATTATTACTTGCGATATACCATGTTTATATATATTACTTACGTAAAACATAATAATAAATAAAGGTATATTTAAAAAAAAAAAAGGTGTTGAAACTTGCTATACATTTTATAAAGTTGATTGTTATAACAATTATTGCAGACATGTAACATATACCTAAAATGGTAAAGTACTCTAAAAACAATAATAATATTATTAATAATTAGCCGAAGCAAGTAAATAGTATTTACCAAAATTTGCATGAAGAAATTGAATTTCATCTAAAATTTTGACTAAAGGTAGGAGAACTAGTTAATGGATACCTAATAGTTATATGTTAAAAGAAAAAAAAAAAAGAAAGAAAGAAAATATAAGTGTCACATGAATTCATTGTCATATTTCAATATATTAATTATCCTCAATGTCCGTCAAATGAAAATAACCAAGTTAATGGGGAACCTATGAAGGGATTTAGCAAACCAAATTATTAGGGCCTTATATAAAAAAAAAAAAAAAAAAAATTAAAATTCTCTTCTCGACTAGAAAAACCCAACTGCATAGGAATGAAGGGAGAGCCACAAGATAGAGAATCCTATCGGCAACGGTAGAATAGAAATTCAATTAAAAGATTGAATCCAGTTAAGGTTAAGTTTCACAACCACCGTATATTAGTGTAATAGTCTTGCATCTTTCTTTTGGTATACATTTGTTTCATAATTACTTTTCTATTAGTATTTTGGATCTAGGGTAAATTTATAGCAACTTTGAAAATATGGATTTGCAATTTTTAAGTAAGGAAAGTTTTATAACTTTAAATTCAATTATGGGAAACCAAAAAAGGACGAGGATTGTTATTATTGGGTTTATTTTGCTGTTTCATGTCTAAATGTGTAAATATGTACAAATCCCTTAGGTAATCTGGTTAAGATATTGCAATTTCACAGAACTAAAAATGGCTATTCAACACTTTTCCAATAAAGGATTTACAAGCATGTGGTGATTTTATGGTGAAATTTCACCTAGTTTAGGCTACAATTGCAATATATAAAGAAGCCAGAAATCATAATAATTGTAGATAAGAAGTAAATATGAATTGGACTAATTACAAATTTTGGCATTTCCTCCTATCAAAGAAAGCACCTTCACAGCTTCTTCTACTTATAAACTTTGAAATGAATATGGCAAGTGAATCATAATTAATTTATATACTTTAATGAAGATTATTTACATAATAAATCACAATAGGAGTTTAGCAAATCCTATGACAATTGTTTTCCTACAACTGAGCCCCTTCTACAACTAAATTGTTAGTGGTCAAAAAGGGATTCCATAAAACAAGATGTTTATCAATTCTATGATGCAATCTAAATTATAGGGTTATAGTTATAATTTGGAAAAAGAGAATTGTTTATGGAAAAGTTTTGTTATGGCAACTTCGGAGCCCAAACATAAAATCACCAATAGATATTATATTTTGTTGCTAAAAAAACAATATGTTTTGCATAATATTTGGTCAAAAAGTACCAATAATTTTCCAAAGATATAGTTTTATAATGTAAATTATGTTTTAAGTATAGAAAATATGTGATAGTAATAGTAATATTATATCTAAATTTAAGTGCCACACATACGAATATATTATACATGTTGACTTTTCTTTACTCAAACTTCTTATATTCTTGTGTATAATTATATATATATGTGTGTGTATGTTTACAACATATATACTTATGATACTATACCTTTATTATACTTTATAGATTTATGTACTTTGCAAATATGGCTAATATACTGTAATCACTTAATAAGTATGAATAGACATATTATATGCAGTTAAAGCACATTACATGTATTTCTTATTATATATATATATATGTGTGTGTGTGTGCATAAATACGTAACATATTATACTCCAAATAACTAGAGGATGGGTGGGGATGGTATAGTTTATGGATTAATAAAATGAATGAGTCCTTCATGTTTTCTTGGTTCTTACCTAGGAACTAAGCCACAAAACTTAATGTATATAATGGGATTCCTATTAAATAAATGTAGACTGGACTATTTGTAATTAGATATCTAAATCGGTAGCTTGGTCATATTAGTTTGATATGAGAATGAGCATTTCGAGTTGTATATTATGCTAGCTTGTTGTTGAAATAATGATATGTAGGCTAAATGCAGAGATCTAATGTGATCATAAGGTTTATAGTTTATGTCAAAAAGTATGTTAGAAGGTTCTCTTAATAAAAACTATAAACCTACTTAGAGGATAAGTCAAAAGCTTTATGGCTAAGAACTATAAACCTAAACGAACTAATTAGGTGACTTTGACCCAAAAGGTGCCCCTGTTAGGAACTTCAACCCTAACATGACTTAGAAGGTGACTCGAAAGGTTGCCTATCTAGAAACTTTAAGAACATCTTAACTCAAAACTTAGGTCTGAGGGTACCAAGAATAGAACTCACTCAAGAAATAACTCTGAGCCTTCAATACCAAAGTAAAAGTAACTTATAAAATTATGTATACCAAAGTTAATCCATAAAGTAATCAGTAAATTATTGCTATTTAATAACTTGTACTGAAACTAAAATGATTAATTAGATATGAATATAGGGACAATTAATAAAGACAAGAACAGTAACTGCGTCCAATGGGCAACCGAATTCCAAGTAAGTAGAATCAATGCCTTACAACATTTTGAAGTATTATTTCAAAATACTTTGAGACATTAATATATTATTGAATGTGGTTGTAGCACAGTTGTTTGTACGTATGTAACGCATGTGCTTAGATATTGGTTTGATGTTAAGCAAGCTAAGCTCCATGTAATGTTTGCCTTGTGTGTACTATTTTATTTAAACCACTTGAAAATTAGTTAATCACCCCAATGAATTAACTTAAACTCGGCATATTTCTAACCTGATATGCATCACAATCCATTAGGGAAAACAGCTAGGTTTATCGAGCCAAACATGAACCCCTTGATGAGAATAGTTAAAATAGACTTTTTCCCACTCTTAATCAAACTAAGTGACAAGTCGTGACAAGCTTAGGGATAGTAATTGGAAGGTAATCTTAAGCAAAGGATATTCTATATTACATAAACCCCAATTTGACTTCAATTAGTGAGCGCATGACATCAAACTTCTCAACTCAAATTAGAGCAGATGCATTTTATCTAATCTCACGATAAACCAAATAATCTCTGCAATAGCACTTTCTCATACGTGCATTGTATCCAACTAACTTGGTTGAAAACCTTGGTTGTTTTGTGCTAAATGCATGCTTCATTCTCCATTCCACTTACTAAGTAAGTTATCGCTCATTCTCCCTTAGATTTTTTTGTAGGTTAAAGTAAAATGCAACATTTTACTCGATTTTAGAATAATAACAAATGGGGTTAGGGTGTAAGGATTAAGAAGAAGTGGCTAGACTTTTGTTTTTTGTTGTTAATTTTTGTAACTTCTTTTTGGAAAACTAATTAAGTCTCCTTAAGCAGCCTAGTAGTTTCCAACCTTTGTTCCGCGACATAAAAAACTTAAATTTATGGTTTCAAAAGTCTCCTTTGAAAATGTAAATTTTTCATGTTAATGGAATACTTATAATTATGATTATATACTTAACTTTTATTCTAAAAGTCTTTGGTCAAAAACCATTTTGAAAGAATTATATCACATGTTTTACATCAAGCAAGTACTGAGCTATGTCCTTCAAAACTGTTGAATCGAGTATGTCTTATGTAAAATTTGTCTAAGATAGTAGCTATAAGGTCAACTTCTATCTTAAAATAATTTATATAATAGGACTGTTGTAACTCCACCTATGCAAAGCGTGATACTATATTAAGTTTATTTGTTGACATACACATAAAAATGACAAAAAATTAACACATCACCTTCATTAAGTCAAACGACTTATTTTTTAAAGTAAATGGCGACCCACTTCACCTTAAGTGGTCATTTTGGCCATCCTAAGGTCAGGGTGTAACTAGTAGACACCCGGTAGAGGGTTGCACAACTCCTTATAAGTGGTCACCAACCACCACTTGGCGTTGGGCTAGTCGAAATTTCTATTTTGTTATTGTATCCACATCAGCAAATGGATTTGATATAATTAGTTTAGATATCAAAATCAACCATAAAAACTTTAATTAGGTTAAAAATTAATTTTTTCAAAGAATAGATAGAAAATTGTATATTGTGATAAAGTTTAGGTACTAACTATGGCATTAACTCTTAGCAATAAATTAGTTAACATTTATTCATATTATTTACGAATTCACGGTACAAATGTTTACAAAACTAACATTATGAAAACTTTATCAAAGTTCCCTTGCACTAGATAAGGAATACCTTTTGAAGTTCCTTAGCAAAAGAGGAAAAAAAAAAATAAAAGAAGTCACTTTATAGGTTAAGGCACAAAACTCAGTATAAGTTTTGAGGGAGAAAAAAAAAATCTACCAAGAGGGTGGGTAGGAGGGGGGGCGGGGTGGTTATTGTGGGGGAGAGAAAGATACTCTTACAAAATAATTAGGACAATGTTGCTAATACTATTGAATTTTTGTCATAAGTTCTACTAGACTTTCATGTATCAAATTTGGTATTTATTTGGAATTTTTTATATCATCATTACTACCCACTGCACATGTGTATGACACATGTCTCACTTTCATTAATGATTAGACTAAGCAAATAATGATAGTGATATGAAAAGTTTCAATTAGGTACCAAACTTGATAAATCGAAAGTTCAACTAGTGTTAACGACATTATCTCAACTAACTATATAAAATATTTTTGTCTCAATTTAACCATCACCAAAAATAACTATCCACAATAACTTATTTTTACATAACAATCAACCCTATATAATTTATCTTGCATATCAAATCTATTTGGTTGAACTTATGTAAAATATCAACTATTTCTACTCACATTAATATAATAGATATAGAAAGAAAATGAAAAGAAACACGAAAAATATTTCTATTCACTTAAAAAATGAAGTTAGTAATTGATAAAGTCATTACATAGATCTTTTGCAAGAGAATCACTATTGGTGTGAAAATTATTTTTTCTCACCTTGGATAAAAACTAAATTTAACCAATAATCTTCAAAACTTTTAGCATAATTATTTCATTAACTTTGTCTAAACCATCACATTTAGTTCACTACATAAGGGTATAACAAAATAGCAATCCTTCCTCTGTGCACCTATCTTTATGTTTGGTTAGCATAATAGCTGCTCCACATAATGAAAAGTTATATTTTCTTTATATGATCAAAGGAGTAGATAATTTTTCTTTTCAAACATATTTTTATATCTAATAATGAAGTCCAAAGAATTATAAGAAATGATTATTATTTTTCTAACCAATTCTATAAAGTTACAATTATATTCTTCCTTTATTCCATTTAACAACAGAACATTACGTTCTAAAATGTTTTTAACTCATTATGTTTGAAATTGTCTTTCTTACATTATCATATTCATATAGATCAAAGTCCATATATGGAGATATTCGATGAAGGAACTGTCATTATCTAATGTTGAGATTCCAATGGTATAAAGATAGATTCTTGGAAAAGTAATGCTTTTAATTAGGTTGTGAATGAGCCAACCTACTTATAAGCTGTTCAATCTTGTCTTACTTGAACCTCTACTTAGTCCATTTGTCTTCTATCTTATTAGCGAAGTTTTATATGAATACGAGCTCTTTTGCGAAAAATATTATGGAAAATGCCTCGTTTTTTAAAAAAAAAATACTAATATAGTGCACTGAAAGTGCATCAAGTAAATGTACCTTCAGTTATTTATGATTTTTACACTAAATGCGTATTGCATGTGCCTTTAGTGTAATTCTATTTATGTGAAGGTATATGTAGCTAGCTATATAAACCCCAATTCATGTAGCTAGAGCTCATTCTTACCTATATCAATTTTTGAAATTTCCAAAACATAGAGAAAACTCATGGAAACCCATAGTTAAAGTACCGGACCATTTCTTAACGTGAGTGTATGTATAAAAGAAGTAATAATCTATAATTTATAAGCATGTTATTTATTTTTTTTATTTTATTAATAATCAACATTATGCAATTTTTTTTTAGAAAAAAATTTGTTACGTTATTACGTAAATTTCGTAATAATAAATGTATCATAAGTTGTATAAATTATTAATATTTTATGAAATTTTATTATATGTTGTCTAAATTTAAGAATATTTTGTATTGCAATACATAAGTTATACAAATGTAGGTATGAATAATGTTGGCAAGTAAGTGGAAATTGTTGTGTGTATGTGTGTGTGTATATATATATATATATATATATATATATATTGGCATTTTTATTGTGTTGATTGAATTAGAAAGTTAAAGTTAGATAGTTATGTTGGTGACACAACTTACCAAGATGATTAAGTGCATTTTGTAAATTTGGCACTCGGTATAACAGATGAAATTTTTAACTTCATCTAAATATTTAGTTCATTGTGGCATTACTGGGGTAGAAATGGTAGATTACATGAAAATTATTATCTATATGAACGGAAATATAATCATGGGTAACTAGGGGCTGAAGTATTATAGGGAGCTCATTAAAAAGTTAAAAATTAGGAAGGATTCGAACTTCTCTCAATTTAGTCGGAGAATTTGTGGATGTACTGGAGTTAACCTAGGTAACGTTGAACTCGTATATAGGCATCCCTTTTCCCATGATGCTAGAGTTGTCTACAAGTTGATGGCCATTAGACATGATGAGGATGTTAAGAATTTCATTAAGATAATGGAGTCTTTTAGGGAATGGAGTATTCAGGAAGTATACATAAGGTATATTGGGGGATCGAGTGTCTAGAATGAGCATGAAATATATAAGCCTGACAATCCAACCCTTCCAGATCCTAATGTGCATTCAACAATAATCGATACAGAGCAAACAAATGTAGATCAATCTAATGAACCATACGTAGATTTCTCTAAATACGAGCACGTGAATATCACAAAAGAGCAGCTTAACGAAGCATTGGGTCCCACTATCGAACATGAAGAATCTTATGATCCATATGTAGAGAAAATGCACATGAATATAAATATCGATGATGGGGAGAATACGGCAGATGTGGACGGTGATAAGGATGATGGGGATGGTGATGAAAATGATGTTGGCCTCGAAGATGACAGCGTTGAAGATTTATGAGAGGCCTAGGTGAGACCATATGTTGGCAGGAGCAATGTATCCATTTGGACACTTTGCGACAATGGCCCAAGCAAGTCTTACCGTCGAACTAGTGAAGTATTGTCAAGCAAACAGTTTGAAGACTTTCTGTAAATAAATGAACCTGTTAACAGACTTGTCAAAGATCTTACCTTATTTTACAACAGCCAGTATGACGACAGCAGCTATATAACATTCGAGAGAGATGTTAATGAAATGTGCAGTAACATCATTAGCTTTGATGACTTGAGTGTCGGTATGTATTTCGACACGAAGAAGGATCTCATAAATGTAGTTAAGTCGTTCCACTTATGGAAACATTATGATTTTCATGTGAACATTTCAAAATCAGATGTATATGTTGTCTACTGTAACAAGAAAGAATAGGGTTGTAAGTGGAGACAATGGACTTGTTTGAAAAAAGTAAAGGGTCTTTTCAAAATAACAATTCTAGAAGATCTGCTCACTTGTATGAACCCAATAATGAACCAGGATTATCTTCAACTCAACAGCAACATAATGGCTATACTATTCATCAATAGTATACAAAACAACCCTGATGTTAAGATACCTGATCTTGCAACTAATGTGCAAACTATGTATAGGTACACAATAAGCAACAAAAGGGTTTTAGAAGCCAAGCAAAAGGTTGTTAAGATGGTATACGGTAACTGGGAGAAGTCGTATAACGAGTTGCCAAGACTATTAAATGCAATGAAGATGAGCAATCTAAGGATACAAGTGGATTAAGGTTGGAGTAGTTCGCCAAAGCAAGGTCAATCCCAGTTTAAGTGGATTTTTTGGACATTTAGGCCATGTGTACAAACCTTCAAATACTGTCAACCTATTGTATATGTTGACGATACATTTTTATACGAAAAGTATGGGCATAAGTTGTTGGTAGCTTGTAGTATGGATGGGGACAATTCAATTGTTCCATTGGTATTTGCTCTTATTGATACAAAATCGGCAGAAACCTGGGAGTGGTTTCTATTAAAGCCTAAAGTGCATGTAGTTAGCCAAAAGGGGGAAATCTTATGTCTTATATCCGATATTGATTCCACATACAAGGAACCATCAATAGGTTGGCAGCCACCATTTGCAGTTTAGAGATATTGTCTACAACACTTTGCTAGTTACTTCAACACGGTCCACAAAAACTAATTTTGTAAGAAACTTCCATGGTTTGTAGGTGTTCAGGCACAATAAGGGAAATTCGAATGTTTGATGGAAAAGTTGGCCTAGGCTAAGGAGGACGCTCCCACATGATTCGACAATGTTGATTTGGACTAATAGACTCTCGCATATGAAGGATGTTACTGTTTTGGATACATGATATCAAACATTGTTGAGAGTTATAACTCTGTTTTAAAATCAGCACATGGATTACCCATCATTGCATTAGTGAAGAAGATATTTTACAACTGTATTGTCTATTAGGAGAAGAAGCATAAGGACACTAAGGAGACAATTGATTATGACAAAACCTACACTAATTACGTTGTAAAGATGTATAAAACTTGAAAGGGGCGAGTAAGTGCACATAGAGTCATTTCATTTAGCTTACAGAACGGTATTTTCGAGGTTTTAACTAGTAGTCAAATAACGACAACAGGATTAAAGGAAGGAAGAAGGACATATATAATTGACTTCAAGGGCTATACTTACACTTGTTAGAATTGGCAAATATATAGAATCCCTTACTCCCATGCATATACTGCTGTAGCGAGTATGAAGGTGGACAACAAATTGGCAATAAAGCTATGGTATAAGTAAGCAAACTAAATAGATTATTACTAAGCTCATTTCTACCCAATTGGTAACGAGCTGAACTAGCCACAAGTTAGCTTCTCTTATCTTCACTAGAATATTGACTTCCTACGAAAAAAAAGGTAAACCTAGGTATAAGGGATATCACATGGAGATGGACATTTGAGAGCGGTCCAACAAAACTAGATGCAGCACAGGTAAGTGGGAAGGACATAACCGAAGGAGGTATTCGAAGATTAATAAGGTTAGTACATATTCCATTTCTATCTAAGCATTACATTATAATACGTACATAAGTATAATGATTAATAAGTTTTTTTCTTTGTCTATTAAACATGTTTGTATGTGTTAGTAGGATAGATAAAGCTGAGACCGATTGATCTATACGTACTTGCGAGGCAGGCTAGTCATCGTTCACAAGCCGTTTAGGAGGGTAGGGTGAGTAATGTCATCATCATTTACAATCAATTCCTTTATTAAAGATGTGTTACCTGCTAACTTAATGAATGTTTGTTTAGGAGACAACCTATGCACTACAAAAGCGTTACGGTGAGATATCATTACGAAAGGATGAGCGGGATATCCTTATACATCTTAAGGTAGAGCCTTACATACAAGAGGTAGGATTCTAGGGAGTTGCACAACTCTTATTTATTATATTGGATTAACATTTGATTACAGTACTTATCAAGAGATGGAAGCCTGAAACATGCACATTCCACCTACCTACTGGAGAGGCAACCATCATACTGCAGGATATTAAGATCCAACTTAGACTTCTAGTTGAGGAGTTCGCAGTAGCGAGCCGGATAAAGACGGATGATAAGGAGAACTAGGCTGACGTAAGGGAGAGACTGCTAGGTGTGAGGCTTGCTCAGATGAGGGGTGCTCACTTATCTCTGACGTAATTACAGGAGTACTTCCAATATTTCCCCATGAGGCCGATGACGAGACAGTCCGACAGTACGTGCATACGTATATACTCAACTTAATGAGAGGATTTATATTTGTGAATAAATCCTCTAACCTTATTCACCTGATGTTTGTGCTGTTGTTGGAGGACTTCTCAGTAGCTGAGTAGTTTAGTTGAGGTAGTGCTTGCTTAGTATGGTTATACTGACTGCTATGCTTTACCTGGTTATTTGACATGCATGAGTTAGAAGAAACTGTGATTCTATTGCAGGTCTAGGCTTAGGAATGATTCCTACATGTTACCTCCCTTAATCGATGTGGGTTTCTTATCAACGGAGATAAGCCATTAGCGGCCAGATGAGGGTAATGCGAGATACGACTCAGTATCGATGCATGTTGTAGATGCATATCACATTGCTTTTGACATGCAAATGATACAGCAGGTATAATATTATAAGTTATCCTCTTTGCTTTCCTTTTCTTGGCCATAAGTGATAACCATCATTGTTTGACTAGTTGTTTATTTTTATTTTCTTTTTGTTCTACTATTTAGGTTGTTTAGGAGCCTTATACAGAAAATTTGTTGCAATTGTTACCGTTGTTGCCTTACTTCTGTATTGCCAGGCAACACATTTAGATTGCTTGGGTACCATTCATATGTTTCCACATCATTGAGTTGTGCTTTTCAGACTATGTCATTTGGTAGTTTAGTCGATATCAATACACTCCACAGGAGGTCGACACCTCAAAGCAGCTCTACCAGCAGAACCTCCAAGGTAGGACGAATGTTGACCGGATTAACATATACTCTTCCTATATCCAAGCTTGGGGACAGAGATACGAAATCCTAGTATACATCCAGAGTCTTCGAGAAGTCAATGAGAGTTACTGGCTATGGTATAGATAGATCACCCGGCATTATATTACACATCATGGAGCTGCCATTGGTCGATTGGAACGTACATCTAAAATCATCCACTATTTTATTTTTCACTCATTTATACTTGCTATCATATGTAATAACATCTGTTTTCTTTACTTATTTTAGGTGGACTCACTCAAGAGTATCAACCAGTACTCAACCATTCAACAACGTTCAGTATTACAAATGGGGCACTTGACTTCGTTGAGCAATACAGTGGTTTTATCCTTTACCTACAATAGGATAGCGTACATGAGCCACCCCATATGGATCACAGCAAGGAGCAAGGATCACCTGCTGACGAGGAGATGCCAACTCCTCGTGTACCATATAGGGGTAGAGCTAAAGCTAGAGTTTGAGGAGATAGGGCTCGAGCGGTATGTTATCGGGCAAACCTCGATAACGATATCTCACCACATGCCGGTCATTCCATAAACCTAGGGCATATCAGCGAGGGATACAGCACATACCTTGGGTCGAGTGTTACCTATACTTTGGGAGCCAAATCCAGCTCTAAGGCTGAATGTAGCTCATACATGATTCCCAAGTTCCAGTAATATCTTAATCTCACAACTACGCTAACTTCTCAAAAACAACGTTCTACCCTCACACAGTTATCCATGAGTGAAGGCATCACTCAGCTGCATCTAGGCCATCCAGCCGATCCAATTCTTACTAGGAAACTTGAGCTTGACAATCTATTATCTAAGCCTACTCAGACACACGATAGACAGGGGCACTCACTTCCTCCTTATGTTATGAGGACCTCTACACGGTGTAGGTGTCAATAAATATGTTTAGTATATTGTTTTTATTTTCTCCTTTATTTTTCCATTATATTGATGTTGTCATTGACTCATTACAAATTTTATGTATATATTGATTATACGAAATACAATTCACTTTTCATCATATATTTTAATTCAATGAATTATTTATTTATCATAATGTTACAATTTATAATTATTTTTTCTTCTATCCGACTCATATGGTCATTGGATGATCATCCCATACGCTTATTTCTTCCCTACTTGCAATATTTGTTGAAGTGTTCCACCAATTGTGATTTTATGTAATTGATTATTGTATCAAACTTTCCTTTTCAGTTTACAAGTTAAGGGTTGGAAGAACATTATTTTATCGTTTCAAACGGGGGAAATTAGTAGGTTAAATAGAAATTGAACTAAAGGTGCATCAATATCACAATTTAAACTGAAGGCTCATCAAGTGGATGTGTCTCTAGTGTAAATATTTATGCTGAAGGAGTATCCACTTGATGCACCTTTAGTTCCATTTCTACTAAACTAGGCTATTAAAGGCGCATTCACTGCATGTGTTTTCAGTATAAATATCACAATTAACTGAAGGTGCATTTATTTGATGCGCTTTTAGTATACCATTTTTGTATTTTTATTCATTTAAAACAAGCAATTTTCCGTAATATTCTTCGAAAAAAAAACCTGTATTTGTATAAAACTCCTTATTAGTATCTTATTCTTGTCTATTTGAATATTTGTATTTAACAAAAATAAGACAACATAAAGATAGAAATATATTTTTTCTGTTAAAAGTATTTGAATTTTTATTTTTCAATTCTGATACTTCAGTTACCATTTTCATCATAATTATAAAATAAAGATAGATAAGATACATTTAAAACAATTTTTCAAATACCAAATTTTAAATAAATACAAATTAGATATAGACGAAAAAAAATAATCTAAATAGGCCCTTAAACTCAAGCTTAACTTAAACTTGATTCATAAACTAGTCGACTTTAAATTTTAAATAAAGCTTATTTATTTAAACAAGTCAAGTTTGAGCTCTTTTTAAACTTGAAAACAAGCTCATTTACATTTGTTAACTGGTCGATTCGTGAATAGGCTCGTGAGTCAACTTACAAACCTATACATTATATACATTTTATATGAAAAAATAATATAAGAATAAAACTAGTATAATTTAAAAAATTATTAAAAATATAAGAATGGGAAAAACAAACACCATTAGCTAAAGTAAAAATAATTAAAAATCATTGATATAAGCAAAAGTCATAAATTTTTAAACTATTTTCATTAAGAAAAATGATAGGATGGATATATTTTGAATTTTTTAAATTGATTTGGAGCTTTAGTTCAAATTTGAGCTCAAGCTTGTTTAGGCTTATTTATTTAAAACGACCTAAGCTCAAGCTTTATATTCCTAAATGAGTTCAAACTCAAGCTCCAGCCTATAATCTTTAAGTTGAGTAGAAGATTGACTTAGCTCGGCTCTTTTGCAATTGTACTTTCCTTCAACACTTTTCAAGCCCTAAAAGGCAATATGCTATTTTTTAACGTCATTTTGATATATTAGTTAATATCATTTTCAAACTGTATGTTTCTTGAAGGGAAAATTATATTAAATGAATTAATATTTAGGTGTAAGTTTAAATAAGAAATTGAAGTTTCAATTAATTAAAATAAATATCAAAATTTTATAAAATAGTTTAAATAAATGATCCATCTCCCATCATTATAACATTATTAAATTATGTTGATGTGGCATCTTATCAAATATTTGGTGTTGACATAGCACTAACGTGACTTTTCATTATGAATAAAATAGGGAAAACAAAAAAAGTAAATAAAATTATTAAAATAATAAAAAATGTGAAAAATAAAAAAGCATAAAAGATACAAAAGTATGAAAGATATAAAATCTAAATCATTAAAAAAAAGAAAAAAAATATAAAATTTCAAAAAAAAAAAAAAAAAAAGGCTGTAAAAGCAAATCTCATGGATAGCTGCAAAGTTTCCCTAGTCTTGGGGTGGTCTAAAAGTTGAATATGTAACGGTATGTGGCAATCCAGTCTCGAAAATTGGGTCTGCGTAACCCATCGCCGAATTAATGATTGTGCCACCTGTGTCAGCAATTTTATCTGGAACAAAGTTTCAGCATGTTTCCTAACACTAGTGTAATATGGGTCATATATTTTGTTTTTAACAATTCATAAACTTTGAGTAACACGTCCCTTTATAGTGTAATATGCTCAGTATGTCGTGTTTTTAATAATGTAATAAATGATTTTTCATTATGAAGGAGAAAGCCATTAGCTTTGGAGGCAAGCATGTAACATAGAGAGCCAAGTTTTCATCAATTGGTAAGAGAGGGTTAGTATGTTGTGTTTTTAGTAACGTAATAATTGATTTTTCATTATGAAGGAGAAACCCATAGCTTTGGGGATCATCGACTGGAAGTAGAGGGTTTAAGTAAATTTATGGAATAAGTGTAATATTTTTTAGACTAATTATGCAGTTTTGTTAGGTAGGTAGTTAGTTGACAGTTATCATAGTTATAGAGTTAGTTAGTAGTTAGCTTAGTTAGCTGATAGTTTTCTTTTTCTTCACATGCGGAGTACTTGTGTATAAGATGAGTTTGACACTTTGATCTTGTTCATGATGTATACAGCATGCAGCCCGATTCCAATTGAAGTACATAAAGACAGTGTACACATAGTCAAAATGAATCTAGCTCCGAACGATCACCTAAACATGACGAATTATGATCAGAAGCTGAATCTTAGCTCATTTCTGGAGGAGCTTCTCTTTGGCTGGGTCTTTCTGAAGTGCCTGGACAGGCATGGATCGCTCTGATTCAGATGAATGAATGAGAACTCGCGTCACAGTAGCAATTATCAGTATTAAAACACCAACGAACACAATGCCTTCCCAAGTGGAGAGCAAACAAGACCAACTGATGAATTCGTAAATACCATATCCAAGCAAACATGACCACAAAATAACCACCTGCACTCATAGTAAAAGAATAATAATGATTGAAAAATGGGAGATTAAAGAATATGCAGTCTGCAATTCCAAATCATAATGAAGTCGACTTACAATCAAAGACTTTACAGGTCGTCCAATATCTTGCTTGGCTAGGCTACCAAATTGGCCTTTAGTGTGATATTTCTCCAGCAAAGCATCCTGTGAGATCACAAAAGAGGATAAATTTGTCAGATTTTCATTCTTGATGATGTGCATAAACTGAAAAGTAGCTTATACAGTGGAAGATCCCAAAAATGAATGTGTAAGCAGCAGAGAAATTTTTTTAGGAGGTGATGTGACGATCTGGTGCTATCTATCCTTCACAAGTAATAAAATTCTTCTTGGTCACACAATTTATTCATGCCCTCTTTTTTCACAGTAGGCACAATAGACAAATTATAGCCTCTCCTAATGTTGCCACAAAACTTGTGAAACTCTTCTTGGTCAACCAACTTTTTCACAAGAGGCAATGAAATTAGTATACCATAAGTGCTTGTACTTTCAATTTTAGCATCTAAACTATTTTATTTGCAATTTAGTGTCCATATTTGAATTTAGTTGCAATTTAATGTTCAAAGTACAAGCACTGAATTGCAAAAAACAAAAAGTTAGATAGTAAATCGATAAAAATTAATTGTGGTGATTCATCCTAAATGCCAAATGCAATAGTATGTGATTTTGTTGTGCAAGGCTTCATGCTTTTGTAACTTTGAGTTTGTTAATCACGTTAGGCTTTTTGAGCATCAAGAGAAGCTTAAGAAACACTACAAGCAAATAACTTAGATGATCACAACAATGATTTGCATATGTTGTTTCACAGGTATTTTATGGTAATTCAAAAAGCAGGACATGCACTTCGAGTTGATGACACCTTGGCAGTAAAAGCATCTTTGCACCACTGTGCAATGCCATCTGCAGTTTCTGGCAGTTCTTGCATGGGATGTCTTTTAACCTGCAATTTCACCTGCAACAGTGAAAATTATGTAAAAATGCTCCAAATTGAAATTATTGCTGCAGCTAATTTTGATATTGTAAAACAGATATGACTAATGCTAACATCTAAGCAAGGCAAGGCATCCATGAGCACTGACAGGTGGGAAATGATCCTTTTCTATTTCCTGAGGTATTTGGTGGATGATGAGGATGGACAACAGGTTTTAGGTCTCATTGGATGACAGGTTTTTGGTCTCATCACATTAGTAGAACATTTGAATTATTAAGATTCAAATGTCCAATTGTTTTTTGTTTTCTTTTTCCTCCCTTGCTTGAATCACAGCATTTAGTATGAATTTTAGTGGTCACAATGGCCAACTGAATATACCTTAGGGACTGCACTACATGCTAAAGAAAAGCTCAAGTGTTTTGCCTCCTAGAGGATACCATGCAGAGCACAGCGTAACTTATTACATCTACATCAAAAATGTAAATATAGATGCTATGTGATCACTATAAGCTTTGGGCTTGTTTGTCCTATTAAATTTTTTTAAAAAAAAAAAGAAGAAGAAGAAAAAAAGAAGGTACTTGCATAAATAGGTCCTTCCCCCAAGAGATACCCTAGTTGATGGATGTGATTCAACGTTGATTTACCACCAAAGAGCATATAAAATCAACACAATGCAAGAAACAAAAGAGGATAATGAAGTGATATGAATATCAGTTAATTCTTTCTAGTTTATTCTGTCTTACCAAAGATGATTGTCCTCTGAGAATCCTAAGCATTCTTGGTTGAGGTTGATCTTTTGCTACAGCCACAGTACAATCATAAATGGCTGGAACATATGATCGCATATGTGTTACAGCAGCAACGAAGCCCTAAAAACAAGATAAACTTATTGAAACTAAGTTTTTGTGATTAGTAATGGGAAAATATAAGCCCATTATTTACTCTAAACCTACCCAAGTTTCAAGCTTCTAATGCCTACTTTAGAGTAACAATTCAGCAGTGAAAGAAAAGATCAATCTAGTTTCTGAGACACTAGGAATATGCAAATTATATTTATGAGTTAACTTGACCTTCCATATTCACTTCGGAAGAAAGAAAGAAAAACATAACTTTTCAAGGAGTTAGGTGAACCACCTTTGCACGTGGAATCAGAACATTCCTAGGAACAGGCAGCCCTCGTGAGACAGCAAAATTCTGAGCTGCTACAAGTTTTGCCTGAGTAAAGCGAGTGCCCTCTACAAAAAGAGCCATCCAAAAGGGCATAGGGAAATCAGCAAGCCTTTGGAAATCTGACTGAAGCATAGAATTCTGTCAGGCTAAAATCCTAAAAAGGAGAGTGTTGAATGAAGGTATTGACATGTGTCGACAAGTTACCTTCAATCTGCTTTCATCTTTAGCCCAGGATCTATCCAAGAAGACAAAGCCAGCAAACCACATTGACCATCCTATAATCTTCAAAATTGAAATTTTCATGTTAGAATTTATCGTTTTGACACACACACACAAAAAAAAAAAAAAAAGGCAAGTGCAATTTAGGAAGAGGTGCAGGATGAACTGGTTCCTTGATATGATCATTATAGAGGACAATGATGTTCAATCTATTAGGATTCTAAAATGTGAAGCTGGATAAAATTCAATTGAACTTGCTCCTGCAACTTTAGATCCATATAATGCAGGTGAGAAAAACAACAGAAATATTTTCAGCAAACAAGAAGCTGGAAAATTCTTTTCACGTTTTACAGTTAGCATAGCTACATGGTTCTCTCATCCCATCGATCATAGCCATACTTAAAACAATACATCATCCTACAGTAGGTTCCTTATGTGGGAAGTTCATGAGAAGTCCCTTCTTCCTCTCATATGCATTAACAAGAAGATGAGGCAGTACACTTTGGAGTTTCTTCCCCAAAACAAAATTCTAAACAGGGTAGATTATACTAAAATAACCTTTACTCTTAGTCTTTTTCCTTTTTTTTTCCACTTATATGACTTGTGTTTTCTTTTCTGACGATTACATGACATGTACTATCCTCTATCCTAAAACTGTTACCTCCATATCAGTCTTAATCATGTTTAGGCACTTGGATGACTTAAAAAGTAAAAACCCCACGAAGGAGAGCTAAAATACTCAGCCACCATGATTGTATAAAAACACCATAAAAGCCCATTCTTTTCATGTACTTATCATGACATTATCTTTTGCGAAGTTAAATTTTTGGGTTTAAACTGAAGAAGATGGTGGTTTTAAGAATATATTTTAGCATTTTTAGTCACCTAGTGCATTGAATGACTAGGACTAACAGAGGGTTAACATTCTCAGGATGAAGGATAACATAGGTTATTGATATGGATCCAGAAAATTATACTAACAAAAACTAAAATTTTTATTGATTTTTTTTTTTTAGAAGAAAGAGAGCACAAACTCTTATACCTTCAAAGAAGGTCCATGAGCACTATGCTCATCCTAACTCTCACATGAGCAAAATCTGCTCATATTATTTCTCTCTTGAAAAAGGAAAATATGACTCTCCTTTTAAGACTCCCTATCATTATTTATAGAGGCATTTCAAATATAATAATGACTACTCAAAAAATGTGATAAATGCCTAGTCAAAGTACCTAACTAGTAATACCAACAAAATAATTATCATATCAATTCCTTCCCCCCTTAAGTCTGTCCTTGTCCTCAAGGACAGAATTTGAAATGCAAAATGCATCAGCTGACCCACACCTATGTTAGCAAATTGCACCGTGTGTGGCTGATTGGCGGCTCCATCCATGACTTCTTAATCATACCCCATGCTATCTTGATCTTCCTCCAGCACAAGCAACCTCAGAGATTTGTTTGGACACCTATGATTAGCTGAAAATGGTTGATCACATTTGAAACAAAGGTCATTGGCCCTCTTTTCAAGGAACTCCGCATTTGTCATTTGGTGTTGAACACAGTACTTGCACCAGCTGTCTTGTGCTGACTGTGGGTACCTACAGCATTAGACAAAGCTCCAGCAGAAGATTCCCTCTTAGGAAGCACCTGATTTTGTGTAGCAGAATTGACTGATATCCACTCCTTGGGTTGATAACTCACAACATTAGAATGTACTTGTGATTGTATTGGTTAAAAATGAATTTGTACAGGACTCAAATAAGAACGTATGGTGTTTGATAAAATGACTTATTATGACTGATTTCTCTTTAAACTCCACAATCCAGAACTTTGGTCAGCCCACAAGGATAAAGAAAATGCCATTGTCAAATTCTTTTTCAACCTTCAGTGCAACTTCCATTGCCATCTCCAAGGTTTTTGGAGAGAAAGTATCAACTCTTATTTGGATGTCCTCCCTCAATCCTCCCGAGAAATACCCTAATAATTGCAATTCAGGCATTATTTGAGCCTTTGATGTTAGAGTTTCAAACTCCTCAATGTATTGTGCCACAGTAGATGTTTGACACAATTGCGAAAGGCAGTTAAAAGGATTTGTCGCTATCTATCTGCCGTACCTCCTCATTATCCTGTTTCATAATAGGCTATGTGAGGTTCAGTATTTGCCGTTGCAACATCCCTGACCAATATACACTGCATCCCTGCATGCAAACAGCAGCCAAGGCCTCTTTCCTGTCCTCACTCATGTGTTGCACTTCAAAGTATTGTTCCGCCATTAAGATCCAATGAGCTGGATCGGATCCATTGAATGGAAGTAGAACAATTCGAGCTGCATTTGTTCAATAATTTTCATCAGATGTGACCTCATCTTCTCTAATTGGCAGTTGAGCAACGTTAATAGCTTCTTTATCTCCTTCAGAATCATGATTCTGTACTCTGATCTGATCTTTGCCTTAAACCATAGTGGTAGAGGATGTTTCACCAGGTATGAGGCCACTCTCCTACTTGCTAACCAAATCTTTCAACATTTTTTGCGTTTTTGACATTGATCCTGCCAAATCCTTTTGTTCATGCTCCAACCTAATGAGATAATGATGCATTTCACTCATTTCTCCGTGTACTTCCTCCATCCGTTTCTCAATTCCTTTGATGTTTTGCTCCAAGCCATCAACATGCAACTCCATTTGAGTCATAATTGAATGGATTTCAGCAAATTGACATGATTTCTCTGAGAATAAGGGTTCTCACAGACGAACTCCAAGAAACCAGCAGACAGTGCCAATTGATATCGATATAAGAAATTACACTAACAAAAACTAAAATTTTTACTGATTTTTATTTTCTTTTAGAAGAAATAGAGTACAAACTCTAAAACCTTCGAAGAAGGTCCATGAGCACTATGCTCATCCTAACTCTCACATGAGCAAAATCTGCTCATACTATCTTTTTTCCCAGTGAAATCTGCTCATACTCTCTCCCTTGAAAAAGAAAATATAACTCTGCTTTTAAGACTCCCTATCATGATTTATAAAGGCATTTCAAACATAATAATGGCTAGTCAAAACATGTAGTAAATGCCTAATCAAATTACCTAACTAGTAATACCAACAAAATAATTGTCATATCAGTTATTTAATGGGGAAAAAGGAAGAAGAAAGTCTAGGTTATGTAAGTGAAGAGGCGTAAAAAAAAATACAGGTTATATTAGTGTAATTTACCCCTGCAAAATACTATGCTAAATAACAAATGAAAATCTTGATACCATAAAAACGTAGAGAAGACACTCTAACCAACATCTATTCAATGAAATCTGGTAGAGTCTAGTTGACATTTTATGTTAGATAATAAATGTAGAATGAGACCAAAACTATAAACTTAAGCGAATAGATCAATGGTCATGAGCTCAAATTTCTTGTCATTTATCTCTTTAATTAATTGAATGCTTCACTCAATGAGCTTCAATGAAAATCTCATCCTACAGATGATGGCTGCTAGATAATAAGTATAAATCTGTTACATCTAGCGCAAGCAAATATTCTTATGCATTTGCATGTATATTTGCACTAGAGGAAGAATAATAATATAATATAATGAATATACCACGCCATATCTACAAGCCTAAGTTTTTCAACAAAACCGTTATGATACCACTCATAACAAATAATAACTAAATGTTGTTGTATGTAGAATGTTTGCTAGTGTAGTGTTCTGTGTGATTTGCGTAAGATAGTGATGCAGCCATGTAAATGCATAAGGTGATGTGTAGTGATGATGTCTCTTGTCTCAGAAAAGTTGGGGGAGGGGCAAGGGCAAGGGCAGTTATTAAGGGATATTGATGTGTCAGAATAACAGAGAAAATAAGGGCGTGCAGTTACATGCGTAGATAATTGCCATGATCTCTAATGGAAACTATATGTGCAAAAACATGAACGAAAAATAAGTAGTCCTATTTTCCAGGAAAAAAATTCAGATTTCTTACCTAAAGAGATCTTGGTTCTCTCTACAATTGAGGCATTTCAAGAAATTGTAAAATTCTCTCTAAACGAACCCTAGCTAAGATTCCTATCCTATGCTGGAAGAGCTCAACTATTAAAAGTGTTCTTTTCTCTCTTCAAGTCTATTGGGCTATGATTTTCATCCTACCAACCACAATTTTAGACCAAATTGAGAGAAAGCTAAAATAATTTTTTTGAAATAGAACAAATGAATCCAAGGCGAAGATAAAGTGGGCTAGAATTCATCGACATTAAGCTAAGGAATAAAGTGGCTCAAATTAAGCAAATATGGACACTCAGTGAGGATGATGGAAGCACTCTGTGGCCTAGTTGGGAGAGAAATGAATTGCTTAAAGGCAAAAGTTTTTGGGGGCATCAAAATCCCAAATGATGCTTCTTAGCCTTGGAGAAAAATACTCGAATCAAGATCTCTTGCTAGAAGTTTGCTAAAGTGGAAAATTAGAGATGGTAAGCTTATCTCTTTTTTGTACGACAATTGGCACCATCATGGTGCGCTTGTGGAGTAGATAGATGAACAATCAAGAGCCACTTATGGATATCCTAAAGACACCCTTCTTAGCTTTTTATTCACGGATGGGCAGTGGAATTGGCCAAGAGGAGGGACATGGAACTCTATAACAGTTGATTTGATGGATCTCTCGCCTAGTAGAGGCATGTGCGAAAAGATGGCTTGGATAAATGCTGAATCTAAAAGCCTTTCCATCGGGAATGCTTATTTTTTGGCGAGAAACAGGGAGGCTACAAAAACATGGGCCCCTATAATTTTGCACAAAGAATCAATACTGAGACATTCCATGATCCTTTGAATGATTACTCAGTAGAAGCTAATAATCTTGCATAAACTGGTTTGATGGGGTCTTAATGAGGAAAATAAATGCTATCTGTGTGAACAAAGAGAGGAAATGCACGACCAACTGTTTCTTGAGTGTCAGACTGCAAAAATGATATGGACAGGGATAGAGAACGCTTTATGCTGAAGAAGCAACAAACCATCGAATGCCAATATATTGCAGGATTTTTTGGATTCTAGCGTGAGGATTTGACTTAACATGAAACATAAAAAAGCTATAGCAGCAGGCTGCTATTATCTATGGAGAGAAAGGAACAGTAGAAGGGTGAATGGGAACTCTAACAGTATAGAGTATTATTAGAGCTATTCTTGGATATATTTTGTAGAAAATACACATTTGGATCCTTCTATTCACTCATGGTATCCTTTTGTTTTGTTTGATACTAGGTTTGAATACTAGCGGGTGATTTCCTCATATGTCTCTTATGTACATTTGAGTAATGGTACTATCTCATTCACCAAAAAAAAAAAAAAAAAACCCTAGGTAAGATTATTGGATTCTCTCCATAACAATCCCAAAATAACAGAACCATGCTAGAACAGTAAGTTTGAACTTATAGATAAATTGACTATGGATTCATGTTTACAATAGGATTTGAGGCTCACAGGGAGGAACTTTGCTTCTTTCTTTGTTATTGCTAATGCACTACCAAGACAACCTGCACGCTGCAAAAATAAGATGATCTAAGGTCAGAACATTAGTTAAAACTCATGAGGCACACGCTGAATAGCTTTTCAAGAGATAAATATAGTAGGTATTTTTACTAACCATGCAAGTGCACTAATTGGTTATTCATGTATAAAGAAGTCCAACATATTGAGAATCCCATAATCTCGAAAAAGCATCAATCAAATAAAAAAAATAAAAAAGTTTTCTTCAGAGAAAAAAGGTTTTAATGAGCTGATAGCACCAGCAGTTTACATGTCTGCTCAAAAGAAAAGATGCTCTTGTATTAGAAAATGCAATGCCAATCGTTCTTTTTCAGAAACAGCTCAAATTGATAACTACCTGAGCTAGGACCCAGCCAATAAGCCAATCAATGTCACTCCTGTGGTTACAAATGAGAAGCACATGTTCTTTACCTGGATAAAACAACATATTTCAGCACATAAACACAATGATAAACGTGACAATGTTACACAGGGATTGAAATCATGTGCTCTTACCCATCATTTCAAAATCCTCTGAGTCTATGTATAACTCGATCTGCAAAATTCGTTAACCTAAATTAATGTAACAAATTGCTAAAGTTGAATCTAATGATAGCACCTTCCACGTATGAAAAGTTAAATTCTACAAACAGGTGTATGATCAAGGGAGCACACTTTCAGGATGAAAAAGTATAAGACTAATTACTAATTACCCGATGACCTTCTTCTTCTTCTTTTTTTCCTTTTTTCTTTTGTGCATTTGTGTATGTGTGTGTGTGGTTATCTTTTTCCACTCTTCTTAGGGGTTTTTGTTTTAAGGTAAGGAGAGAGAGGAGGGGGGTTGTCTGTGTTTTTCCTCATGCTCACCACTTTACCCCCTACAAAACAACCAACATCTATGAGATTTTCGTTGAAATAGATGTTAGAGTAATGAAAATTTTGTTAAAACAAATTGTTAACAACATGGAACTTAGTTAAGTGAAAATTTTTGTCATCAATAACAACATGCCACTCAGTGAATTTTATTTAAAGCATATGACATTTTGGTAATTTTAGACTGTTGTGCGGGTCCATCTCCTATTGATTCCCCCTTCACTTACTTACTAAGAAAGTTGGAAAGTAAAAAGAAATCCATTGAATAGCCCAACTTCAAGCAGTGGCTCGAAGTAGAAATGGAAGTCTACTAAAGGATTCATATGGTTAGCCTTGCTTCACATCAAAATTCAAAGCCCAACACACAATATGGAGAGAGCGATAGATTGGAAAACTGACGTAAGAGAAATTCATGGATAGTAGGGAAAATTAAAGCAACTCCATTTGTATAACTCTTACTGACCCAATACCTTCATCATAAACCTGACCACCACACCACTACATCCAATGCCTCTAGTGTTCAACGACACCACTACTCCCCTCACTCATCCTAACAGCTACCGTTACCCCTCTCACCCACTTCACAACTACAAACCCAACTACTCACGCACTCTTCCTTCTAAACACCACCCCCATGCCCTCTTGACCACCTACATTCCCTATTTCCATACACATCCCAAACCTTCCTATTCATCCACTATTCACCCATGAATCTTGCTACCATCATTCTGATCAAATTATTGATCAATAACTATAAATTATGGCTCTCTCTCATGACTTAATTTCTCATTTTAACTAATTTTCACCGTTATGTTGTTGTCTCATCTTAACCACAACTTGTAAAGTTGCTCATAATGCTGAAAGTGCTTTACTTCCTAACCCATCTTATGTGATGTAGTTCTAAATCAATCACTCAATTTGAGCACCAATGCTCACCACATCCCCCATTGACTAACTATGCCTTTAGAATACCTTGGTGTAGGAAATGGAACTCAAAAACATCTCCTTTCCATCATGTTAAAAGCAACTCCATAACTACCTACCTCCACGAGCTAAAATCTATAGCTGATTGATCAACATTCATCAAATTACATTTAGCTCCACAGACCTTATCACCCATGCATTTCGTAACCATGCCCTTTTTCTCACTTGTTGCCCTCACTTTTGGGAAAATTCAAGCCAAATTCATTAATTAGGAACAAAGGGTCAAGCGCTGCGTAGAAGATACCCCTACCTTAATTCTTACTACTACATTTAGACTACCTCCTTTTCCTCTGAAAGTCAAGGCCATGGCATAGTAGATACAAAACTAAGGGGTTTAGTTGCTCCTCCAACTCAGTTTTACACTCATCTCAACATCAGCACTAAAGATCCCAGCCTTCTAGTTATAGCTCCTCTCATCTATCCTCCAGTTTGCAAAAAGCAGCTTCTCCCAATTACCCTCCTAGCTAGCTCACCCCATCACAGCTCACATGTTAGATATGCAATGAACCCAGTACCTTAAACCTACAATGCTATCATTGGTTCAATGAGTCATATGTGAATATGCCCCACATGTTTGCCCTCTCCCCCTTAAAGAATCTCATGAGGCTATCTGGTATCTTGACTTTGATGTAACTCACTACGTGACTTTAGATGTAGGTATGCATATTAATCTAAATGCATATGTCCATTTTCATAGGTAATGGAAAATCTACACCCATATCTCACATAAGTGACATCATTATCTGGACAATGGTATTTCCCTATACCCTAAAAACGTTCTATATGTTCCTTTTCTTTTATATAATCTACTCTTTGTCATTATACTATTAACATAACCCTTGCACTATTAGTTTTGATGACAACTCTTTTTTTCTCAAGGATTTAATAATGAGCAACATCATCCTCCAAAAATACACTAAGAGTCCTTTTTATCTAGTTAGTCCCTCTTTGGTTTGTCTTCCCATAGTCTCTCCTTATATCAACTATCTTGAAATGGATATAGCATTCCTAGTTATATCTTCCGCATGATGAGGTTCTTAATAAGCTCATTCAAAGTTACTACATTCAAGTCAAGTCATCTCTACAACTCTCCAATCCCCATCACTCTTATAGCATTGGAAAGTTCACTCATCTCTCATTCATGCAGTCATCTCAACAAGCATAGAAGCCCCTTGATGTTACTTGATATGATATATGATAATCACCAATTAGATCAAATTTACAGTTTCGCCATTATGTACTTCTTGTGAATGATTGTAGCTATCATTCTTAGATTTTTTCATTGCATAATAAAAATGAAGTTGTATCTAACTTTAAACATTTTAGATCTTTGGTTGAAAATTATTTTTCTACTCACATCAAAGTATTTGGCAATGATGGTGATGGCGATTTTGATGACAATGCATTAACTAGGTTCCCTTGTAACAATAGTCTTATCATATTTACACCAACAAAATAGTATTGCCAAACAAGAACACCAACATACCATCGACATCACACAAACTATGTACATCCATACTAATCTCTCACCAAACTTTTAGGTAGATGTAACCCTTACTATGTTTTATACCATCTCTTGATTGCCCTTAGGCACTCTCAACCACAAGTACTCCTTTGAACTTCTCCACCAAACTCCCTAAATTACAACTTCCTCTGTGTCTTTAGGTGTCTCTGCTATCTTAATGCCACACCTTTAGCTCCAAACAAATTATCCAGCTATTCCTTCCATAGCATCTTCCTTAAATATCTACTGACCACAAAGGATATTGTTGCTTAAACCCTATTTGAGGGAATGCTTCCATCCATCATCACCATGCAGTCTTTCATGAATCTCTCTTTCCCTATATTGTCATCACCTCCAACTTTCCTCGCTGATTTCTTATACCAACACTAGAATCTATAATTTCCCTCTTACCTTAAACTTCTCTAAACCTAAGCATTATCAATCCCCTAACTCCCATACGTCCTACTTCCCCTATTCCACAAAATCCCAATCCTGCCAACAAACCATCAACAACAACCCATGTATATGAATGCACTCACATTAAGATGCTTCCCCACTCAATGCATGCTACACCTCTTCCCCCTCTTTTATCTTTACTACTACTCTACTCCTTTCACAATCTTTATATCTATCTCTCTTCCCTCCCACCAACTACATAACATTACTCGATCACTCCAGCCTACTTAAACCCACCCACCAAATGCTTACTGACTCCAAAGCAAACATCATTAAACTTGTAACCATCCTCAACCTCACAAATCTCCTCCTTTGAGCCCCACCACTACATTAAAGCTCTATGTGATCCCATATGGCCCATTGGTATAAGAAAGAGCTTGACTTTCTCTTAAAAAATAAACCTTAGATCTCCTCCCCTTCAACCCCACCAAAACATTGAAGTTTCATAACACTATATCCCGAGGGATAAGTCAATCATCTCAAAGTGAGACTTGTTTCTTAAGGATTCTTTCAGCATGAAGGTGTTAACTATAGTAAAATGTCTAGTCCAATAAGTAAACCCGCCATCATTCACTTTGTTCTCTCTCATGCTCTCTCTTCCCATTAGGTCATTCCTCAATTAGATGTCAAGAATGCTTTCCTTCACACTAACTTCTTTAAAAAGGTTTCAATCAAATATCCTCGT
Source organism: Lumnitzera racemosa (assembly GCA_024138005.1). Lineage (NCBI taxonomy): Eukaryota > Viridiplantae > Streptophyta > Magnoliopsida > Myrtales > Combretaceae > Lumnitzera > Lumnitzera racemosa. Next base: position 16,029,756 of record JAMXBC010000006.1, read on the forward strand.
ACATTTATGCATCATGGTTATCCCATCATGTAGCTGCAAAAGTCTATTTATAGTCTAAAATAGCCTTCCTATACATATCTTAATGATTTAGTAGTTTTCTTCTATATGTTGGCTACATGGAGTTGCCATGCCAAGAAGTTAATGTTCATCTACTCTTGGGACTAACTCTCTTGTCCTTCTACTCTACATTGCTGTTATATTGGTAATAAACCAAACTTCATCTCTCCTTACATTTCTATTCTCATACATCAATTTTTTATGAAGGATCCTAGTGATCTCCAATTCTTTCCTAGTATTTGTGTCAACATATGTCTCATGGCATTTAGTTGAGTTAATCTCAATTTACCTATGATCTCCTCAAGCTATATAACGTGCATTTCTCTAAATCAAATAAAACTCATTTATCACTTAAACCTCCACAGAAGCTAAATACTGAGCATTAGCCTATGCCATCATAGAGCCTACTTGGATTTGTCACCTTGTAGGTGAGATGGGTTCTCCATTCAACCCCTTATCATCTTGTATTGTAATAACCTATCTATCTAGTAACCCTGTTCAACATGATTGCATTAAACATGTTGATATTGGCTACACTTTAATTGCGAAATGATTGCTACTAGTTAAGTTCCTACTCGATACCTTCCTACACATCAACAAAGCACATATATTCTTGCCAAGAACTTACTTAAAGCAATACCTATTAGTTGTTATTTCAAACCTATGTTGGCGTTTGCAACTTGGGATTAAGGGCACGATAGTCTTTTCTTCTCATTGCATTAGGGTTACTAACTATAGCCTTCCTCTATAAATACTCATTGTACATCATATTATAATTAAGTTTACATGACAAACAATTATACAATTGTCAAGAATCTAATTCCAAATTCTTGAAATTTGTACCTTAGGTATAAAATATATTATAGGGATTCCTACACTACTCACCCTTACTTATTCATCCCTATCTCGTGCTATCAGTTGCACCACATCATACTTGGTGCAAAATACTTTATTCCCATCTTATATTTGAAGACACTAGGTTAAATAATGTCAAAAGATGGGGGAAGAACATGTTTTGGCTTCAAATACCCTATTTAAGCTTTTCTATTTTTTCCATTTCTCACTTCCTGATGGACCAATATTACAACAATATTCACTTTGCATTGCCTCCAATCTAAAATTACAGTGATGTTGAATGGTAAACCAGGTGGCAAAGCCTTGGCATAAATACTTAAGTTACTTGCTATGGTTGACATGTAAACATATAACACAAGGAGAATAATCAATTAGAATCAAATAAAATGTATTTGCATATGAAGAGCTTGTGAGTACAAAAGGATCAAAGCCTAGTGGTAAGGCTCTAAGGCATTACAAAGAACAAATAAATGAGTGCAGTAAATGAAAACATGCAAAAGGAGAGTTAAGAAAAGCACCTTAACATTGGCCCACCAATCCAAGAGCCATATAAGTTCTAGCCAAAGCAATTCTGTAACTACTTTATTGATCCTTCTGTAAGTGCTCTTCAGAATTGGCCTAATGAGTATATAAAGAACTCCCTGCAGTGAAGACACAAGAAAACATGAATATTTCTGCTATCAAACACACAAAAAGGAAAATTAAAGGACAAATTATTCAGTGAAAAATCAATTGAAAGAGTTTCCTTTAACAAGAAATAAATTACTTGAACACACTCAATGGCATATCATGATTGAGGACCATAATGGGAAAGAGATGTTGCATGTTTAATGTAGATAAAGTATTGTATCCACGCTAGCCAAAAAATAAATAAATAAAAGTATTTTATTGACAGATAAACAAGGTAGAATGCATAGAGAGAACTTTCCTCAAGAGGTTTGCCTCATGGAGACATGTGTTCACAAGCTTACTGTAAAAAGTTAAGGAACATACTCAAGAAAAACGAGTGGAGTTACTTCTTATATCTGCCTCTCATAAGAAGGCCCAAGAAGACTCTCAATATAACTGGTGCTTGGATACAATGTGCTGCTTATTTATCTCATTGATCTAGTGAATAGCGACTATTCCTGCTCTGTTGTCGAGGATTCCTTTTCAATGCTCTGACATAGGCCAATCCATGCCTCTTGGAGCTTAGATGTTTCATACAATTCATAGAGGCAAATCTATTAACATGACCATTACCACCAATACAACAGAGGTTTGTTCTCAACTAAACTAAGATTGATTTAGTAAATATGAGCAAGGCAAAGTTGGTAATGAGTAAGAGTTCATTCAAGCCAAAATCTGCATGAAATATCAAATGCAGAATACTCGTTCTTTCCGGAGTGGACTCGAACTGCTGACAGAGATGATGGATCAGGTTGACACGTATGTTCTAAAGTAAGTGATCAATAAGAACAGTTTCTTTAGAGGGGTCATGGGTAGCTTAAGGTGCATTATGGTCATCAGATTTCACCTAACCACTGTTCTGATTTTTGGAGAAATGAGAACTTGTCCTTTTGATTAACTATTGGTGCAATCCTTAATTGTTCTTTCTTAAAAATATCTGTATTGACTAGTAGAGGATGGGGAGTCAAGACTTTATTGTCTATAGCATTAATCTAAAACTTATGCATATGGGTCTCTCTAGCCAAAAGAGCTAAATTCTCTATACGACACCAAAAGCTTCGAGAAACAAGACTGGATCCACACTTGCATAGTAAAGTGAAGCCTCTCCTATACCCTTTTGCTAAACCATGGTAGCAAATGAAGCATAACTCTGAAAATCTCCCACATTATGAAACCTCTATGAATTGGTTCCACAAAAATGCTCATCTAGGTACTTCCATGCATGAACATGTACACACAACATCTATTTTCACTTGGTATGATAACCGTGCATGTTCAATAAGAAGCTAACATGCATCCAGGGTTTAGAATCTTAGATAAGTTTATTGCCTTAGGAAAACTCTGATTTCAATTCGTTCAAATTTTGCAGCAATGTTTCGTCTCTAAAAAATTGTTCCATAAATGAGCTAAAACTGATGTAATTTTTACTCTGATATTGCAGAATTTCTTCTCTAGACTCTTCTAAAACAAACAATCCATCAAGACCACGCACCATTAAATCCTGCCCACTTGACTTCCAAAATATTTTTACAGGAACTAGCCCCATTCTCCAAGCACTACCCTTCAATAGATGGAATCATGTTAAACCTACCCTGAGCTTTGTGTTTATTTATTTATTTGTTTGTTTGTTTTTTCCAATTCAATGCCTTTGAAGTTCGAATTCACTAGATATTATACTCAACCAAATTTTACATGTCAAATTTTACAATAGGAGCTTGAGATTGCTAAGCTGTCACCGTGGATCAAACTTTTTTCTTGTGATGTACTACCTCCATCTTCTTTGAAAAGATGTCATCATAAATACTCATTAGTCGAAGTTACAGATATAGAAAAATGAGAGTAAATTTAACAAATAAAAGTACAAACCGGTAGGACATCTACCGACTTCAATAGAATTGAAAAGTCAGCAACAGTTGCGTAGTCGTCTTCGACATAGTGATATGAAGTACTGGGATAAATTCTTCCCCGACCCTCCCTAATTCTGCATGTAACTTTTCTCTTACATCTTTCTCTCTCTCTTAAATCATTTCGAGACTTTCTTAACCAAATTTATCGTGTTGATTTTTTTTTTTTTTTTTACGAATCAATTATAGAATCGGAGTAATAGTATGGTATAAATCTCTATTGTGGGGAGTTTTTCAAAACAGGGAGACAATTTACACGATACCATCACTTTCTCTCTCTAAACAGCTATATAGAAAAATGCATCATTTTTTTTCTTTTTGATTTGTTTTAAGTATATGTTGTTAAAAAAATAATGTTTTTGCTTCATACATGATAGTACATTGTTGTCTATTAGTATTTTTTAGACAAGTTAAAACGTTTGTCTTTTCTTTAACATTTACGTTAAATTGAATATTTTTTTATACTACATTGTTTATAAGCTTAGCTATTTTTTGTATAAATTTGTGTTTGTTAGTCAATTATAACGTTGTGTTTTAAATTTTTTTTTTCCCAAAACGTTCGATTCATTGTTTAGTATAGTTTATATGTACATGTATGTAGTTCTTTTTTGCATAAATTTGTCTTCAGTACTATATTGTATGTACATATGTATATTAGATAATACATGTACAAATAATTATTGTTGAGAGGTATGGAGAATGAACTAGCTTGCGAAGTGGTGTAACTTCTTTATTTGTTTTAATTGGAGTAAGCATTGATTGTAGTGTCGTTAAGGGATTATGATGGTAAAGTCAAATTGGGTGATTTGTTCATGAACTCGAATAAAGTATGACTGTTAGTATAAGGTAGTATTTTTATATTCGAATGCTGAAGTTTATGAAGTTGGTGTAGCAAATAGGTGTAAAATGAATAATATAAGGTTAGTTTGTTATGTCAGTAGAAATATTGTGGAAGGAGAGGATAGAGTGCAGTATGATAAGCACCCGAAAATAGAAGTTAGAGTTCCATTTAAAGCTACGTATGACAAGTTAGTTAGATTGATATGTAATTAGCTTCAAGTTAATATGACGACACATCGAGTTGAGTTGATTCATAGATGCCCCCCTATAATTGGAACCAAGGACATATTTTATACCATCCCCATCAGCAATGATTATGATGTCCAACAACTGATGACTTCCTCAATAGGATGTGGTGGAGTCAACGGTTCGACAAAGTTATATATTGAAATTCATGAGGTGAACTCACCACCAATAGCCCCTTCCACAGCTAAGTATGATGTCAAAAGGCACAACGATTGGATTGCAAGTTGAAACCAGTGTGTTCGAATCCCAACTAATCCTACCAAGTCATGTACCAAGTAGCAGTTGCATGTCCAGTAAACCTAATGTATTGATCACTGGCAAATCTAATAAAGATACTAATGTAGAGAATGAATTAGCTTGCAAAGACATTGATGAAGATTCTAATGATACAAATTGTAATGCTGACATTAGTCTAAGTGAATGCTAGTTGTAAGAAGCAAAAGAAGTGCAAAGTTTGCGTGGATAAAATGATTAGAGGCATGGGTTAGCCATTCATATGGACGTGGTCAAGATGTCGAAACCTATATCTTTCTACACGGCAAGTGTTAAAGATGGACTAGTACCATCTAAAGATAATATACATGATGGTGAATGGGGCTTCAATGATGAATTGAAGGTGGGCATGCAGTTCGAAAAAAACATCTACAAACAGCTATGAGACTGCATCATATTATGAACCACCACAACTTCATTGTGAAGGAGTCCGAACCTACATTATCTTCTATCAGATGCGTTGATTAGAGAAGGGGATGTAAGTGGAGAGTTAGATCTTGTAAGAAGCAGCATGCTAAATGCTTTGTAATAACCAAGTTTGTGGGTCCATACATATGCCTCAATCTTACTATAAGCTAGGACCACTCGAAATTGGATTTAAACACCTTATTCTACTTTCTGATAAAGGATATTCAAAAGTCACTAAGCGTTACGATAAGACACTTACAGGTGACTATTGCAAACAATACGATTATATTGTGCACATAAAGAATGTTCAAGACTCACCAAGTGTTCTGATAAAGGATGTTCAAGAGTTACCAGCGGTCATCGTGTTGTAATTTTTTACTATAATAAGTAGATATTTGAGATCATCAATAACTTATGTCACACAAGTAGAAAGGAGGGAATAGCCACACGGTCGCACTTAGGACTCAATGGTATACTTGCAATAAGTGGCAAACATATAAAATTCCGCACTCTCATACGACAGTTGTTACGGGAAAAATGAGCATAGACTATGCTACACATATTGGATAGTGGTACACATTATAAAATCAGCTACGTATATATGTAAATTCCTTCTTACCCTATGCCGATAAGGCCAATTGGTCTTACCTTGACATTCATGTGTAGCATCCAATTCAAACTTCAAATGGGGTTAGGAATCCAAGTAGGCCATAAGAGAAACGATTTTAAAATAAGATGGACATCTGGGAGAGACCATTGACTTACACGTATGGATAATGCAGTGGGGATGGACATAATAAGAGAAAATGTAAGTAGCAAGGAAGACAATCAACGTTGAATGGATCTACTGGTACTTGACTTAGTGAAAGTAAAAAAACTATGATAATATATATTAAAATGTATTTAAGAAATTATCATTTTGCTAACGTTTTGATTCTCCTTTATGAGTGTAATGGTAAGCTTACTATTTTTTTTTCCCTTTTTACACTTGCAAGGGAAGATGGATCCAAAATCGGCTGATAAGTCATTACTTCACTTGTAACCATCCCATAAGTCTGAGCTAGTATGGGGTGGTTAAGTAAGGAAAAGCAAATTGAAAACATACTTACGATATTTCAATTTGTATAATGCTTTTAACATTAGTTTTTTTCCCTTAGTTACAGGAGAACTACTAACTCAGGTGTCGTAGACGTAAGGCAATATTTAGGTGTCGAGATGGCAAGGAGATCCCGATAAATCTCCATATAATCCCATATCTAGAGCAATTAGCTTCATTACTGTACATTGAGTTCCCTTTATACAGTTAGATTAGCACTTGATTATTGCCTTAGTTGAACGATAGAGGGAGGAGACGCATACATTTTACTTCTATACTAGTGAGATGACGGTAACTCGATAGGATATATCTTTACTCATTGGTCTCGCAACTGATGGTGATGTAGTTACTGGTGTGACGACATTTACTAGGTAAGTCAAGTTATGTCACCACTTACTAAGAATGACATAAAGGGTGTGCGATTGAAATTGTCTTAGTTGAAGAACAATTTCAGTGATTTGCTTTTTGATGTGGACGACATAACGGTGCAACGTTATACAAGGGCACATATCATGCAGTTGATCGAAGGTATGTTGTTCTCAAACAAGTCTAACAATGTCGTACACTTTATGTTCCTCCCTCTCCGATCAGACCCCACTATGGCTAAGCAATACGCTTCGGGAGTAGCTTGCTTGACGTGACTATATCTCCAGTTGTACCTCACTTCTAAGATGGAAGTAGGAGAGATTAACGATCCACTGGCAATTCTTTAGGTGTGAGCATGGGAGCATTTCTCACACATTGCCCTTTACAACGCTAGATTACATTAGTTACCGATGGTCGACCACTTATGAGTCAATGAGGGGCAGAGTTTGACGTCACTAAGCTGCCCATGCATGTATTTGGATAGTATAGAGATACATTCGATCGATAACATCTAGAGCAGGTGTGTATTTAGCAAAACCAGCTACTTGTTCATTCAGTAAGTGTTACTTTTTTTTAACCTCGTTATTGATCATCGCTTCAAGTTGTTTAGATTCCCTACGACCAAGATGATATTGCGGGATTCCTTTGTTATTGTTGAGATAGGAGTGATGTGTGGCTAGCCTATGTCCCGCTTATATGCTTCCACACCATTGATATGTACTATCCTAACCGCGTGGCTTACCAGTTTAGTAGGATGAAGGAAATCCCAGCCCACCCTAACACCGGATGAGTGCTACATGAAATTAACCTAAAGGGCAGGACTGAGATCAATTGGGCGACACAGCATGCATATTGGATAGCATATTAGGAGGATTGACAAAATTGGATAGTGCAAGTTCGGCCACTACCTAATGTACATTCTGATTACGTCCCTTAGTACCAACAAGTTACTCGCAAATACATTGATTGGTCAAGGGCTTCCCGGATATATATAGTACTTACACTTGCTATTTCAATTATACATTTATTTTCCTAATTATATGCTACTCAAACTTTTATGTTTAGATTGTAAGCGAACTTCATACATAAATTATCACATATGTTATAATAAGACATTATATTTGAGCAACATAGGGTTGATGACCTCATCTAGGGGACTATGAGGGTCCACCTAGGTGACCCACCTACACCTAATCCTAATATAGACAAAGACAACTCCCATCGGCTGAGCCACAACAAGAAAGGGGCCATTGGGGACGTGGTTGTCGTCGAGGAGGAGGCGGAGGACGTAAATAGGCTAGCGATTAGATTCAAGATGATGCTTCTCCACCATACTAGTCACCACCAGCATCTCATAAACTGCCAGGATTTGAGTACCGTATTTCATTTATCGAGAAGAGCTCTACAAATCATATGTGTCATACCCTTGTTGTGAAAGAGACCTTCGGTAGTCAAGTCCATACTCTTCCTACACCATTGAAGAGGCCAATTAAAGATCCTCATCACGACATAGGTGAGTAGGTCACATAGATGCATCCTACTCTAGTCCCCATACATGCATCATTTTCGAGTGCTTATAGTCAAGATAGGATATAGATCACGCAGTTGGATGCAAACTAGATGGTTCAGCCTTAGGCTTATGCGGATCTCCTGGATGTTTGTCTACTTGCACACCAATGGTGCTGACGTCGTTAGATTCGCATATTTCACTTTCAAGTTTGTTTTTTTCCCTTATTTTCGAAACACTATATAATTCTTTGAAAGTGCAATTATATTTTTTTATAATGCTTTCATAATTTCAGATTATTAACATGTTTGAAAGTGCATCTCAAGGATGCGAATTAAGGTTAGAATTGGTGATTTCGGTTTGCCACAAATTTATAGCACTAATTCATATCACAATATCAATTCATATAGATACAAACAAAAAATGTTCTCATTAATTCAAAGTATGTATATGTGTGGTAGAGAAAGAGAATAAAACCAAACATTTCACTAAAATATAACCGAATAGAATTCGATTCGTGCTATATTAATTAATTAAAAAAATGATTTTGTGTTGAGTTAAGAATAGGAGGTTGTATGTAATGTAATAGTTATTAGGAGGGGTGATTTAGAGTACAAAACTGCCTCATCATGAAACAAAATCACTTGTTGGAGAGGTAAAAACAAACAATCCAAATTAACATTTGTTTTCGATCAAAATTGCATGTTCAGGTATTGATTGCGTTTTCAACCAAAATCGCTTGTTCAAACCAAAATCGCATTAAGTGGGTCAATGAAAATCGCTTTTAGAAGAAACGATTACAAGTGTTGTATTCTTGGGAATATTTATTCAAGAATGGCATTTGTATTTTTTTTTTTGAATTTTTTTTTCCTTTTCCCACATGTTTTTACTTATAATGGATAAATTACATTTCTTCACATTGATCATGGTAAAACGAAAAGCTTAAGTTGGTAACAACGAGAGTATGTGCATACACTCGCGCGTGCGCGCGCGCGAGAGAGAGAGAGAGAAGGAAGCACATGGTGAGACGTGGAAGGGCTAGGGTGTTGTTCATGTGCCCTCATGTGAGTCAACATCATTTCCTGGGTTTTAGGTTCAAAATCTACAACAATGTAGACATAGGATGTTATTTGAGTCAATATTCTAATGTTATGTTTAGAATAACGATTTCAAATTTTATTCCATTTTTATATGTTTGATACCTTTTTTTAAAGCTAAAATCACCATTTTACAAAATCTCTAATTCTAATTTTAAGAAGGATTTTGATTACATCTTTAAAAAAGTAGAATCCTAATTTTATTCAAACTCATTTCATTCTATTTTATTCCACTGCACTATATTTTTACTCATTCTTGCATTCTAAACATGACATAAAAATACTCATTTAGATGATAAACTTCTTACTTTATCCTAAATTTTTTCATAAAAGTTATTTAATAATTTTCTAAGTTTTTGTTGTCTCAAAATATTATATTTTTTTAAAATCCAAAGGCATTTCCTCACAGTGTTAGAAAACTAAAAAGGATTTTCTTTTTTTTTTTTAAAGTCTTTTCACTATCATCTAAGAAGGAACCTAATATTTTTACAAGAAGTACCTCAAAAGCCGATTCTTCGCTTGAGAAATTGCATGAACAGTCACCGAGCATGCCCCAACACCTGAGACTAATTACATAGAAAAATGTAAATCTACTCCACTGAAGGGCAGAAACAATTGACAAATTCTACAATAGTTAGTTTTTGAAGTTGATATATATTATGCATATTGTCGTACATCGAGATTTTATTAGTATTTACTTATCAATAATTAATTCAAACCACTTATCAATACCATTAATCCCTTTCTCAAAATAGAAAAGATATGAACAAATCATACCTTATAGAACTTTCAAACTATTCCTTCTGGTGATTGCATCTCACAGAACTTATTTGTTGTGGAAACCTCTCATCTAGATAAAACATATATGAAATGCATACTAAGCAAACAAACATCCACTGCATTAGTGGCAATCTCATTTTTCTCGATTCTATATCTTAGTTTGTCTTTCAATAGTATTTTGATTGAGATATGAGTTCGATTTACAACACCTAAACAATTTTACACAAAAAGATTACAAACTTAAGCTTGCTAATCAACCTATAGTATGGACATACTATCTTATTTTAATATTGTATACCTTGAAATGTTCCTATTGATCATTGGTAATGTGGTTAAACCTAAACCAAAAGGTTGACTTTGGAGTGAGAAGGGGTTAAGGGTCGAGAGATTCAATTAAGATTGAATCGAGATCAATAAAAATATTATAACATAATTCATATTTATTGATAAAGTAATAAAAAATACCTATTTTCTTAAAAATTAAAAGTTAGAGAGCTTTTTATAGATTATTTTTTGTTTTTTTTTTAATTTACATTTATTTTTTTAGCAAATTGTTTTTTTAAAAAAAAAAATGCAAGAGAAAATAATATTTTTAATTTAGAAAAACCTAATGAGTTCTTATAAGAACCAGGTTGGACCGATCAAGTCAATCAGTTAAACTGAAGTCACTATTAATAAGGGCTAAAGGGACTACATGAACTGGTTTTATAGAGGAGTCGAGTTCAACCAAGTTGGACTGAGGAGGTTAGCCTGAGTGTGATAACATTGATCATTAGGGTATTTGTCAGGAGTCGATTCGACCTTCTTCAAGAGATGATTGCTTAGGCATAAAGTTGCATTTAATACATTATGGAAATACTTACTAACAAACATTCTGAATCTCTTAAAATTATGCTTTATTACCCTATTCTTTACACAATGAGCAAATATATGCAAGAGCAACTTGCTCATCCACAAGCCCTTAGTTGCCCTCAAACCCTTTATACTCTAACATTTCAGGAAGTTTATAAAATGAATGACAATCTAATCTCAATTGCTCGATACATGTCATGTCATCACTCTCAATAAGCCTCCTTCGTAAGATCTGGCTTAAGGACGACAGGTATATAGAACTAGAGAATGCAATTCGAAGATCAACTTATAACTTTCACCTAATTGTTCACCAAAACTTTTTTTAATGTTGCCAATATTCAAAGGTAGTACATAAGTTTTTATTTATATTATTTAAACACAAGGGTTTTTGTGTAACCACCTCACCTTTTTCCATAAAATTTTATTAAATGCCCTTAAAAATTTATGCTATTTAACGCCATAAAAATAATTATATAGGATATTATAATAAATTTCTTAATAACCCCCCTTTTAACCCTACGAGACCATCATCCCATCTCTATCTTATCCCACTTCCCTATTCTTTTACTAAAATAACTCTACACTTGGCACTCCCACTTTATCCTTCTTCATCAATATATGTAATTGAAAATATTATAGTAATATAATAAATAAGCATTGAACACATTATTGCTGGAATAGAGATTATAATTGGGATAATTATAGAGACATAAAAGAAAGGCTGCATGTTTACAAAAAAAGTGATAGACAAGTTATCTTATAACTATTATATTTATCCTTTTATCCATCTGTATATGGGTATGTTTTCCGTTGGTTAGCTATTGAGAGCAAATCCAAAACAAAATGGTTTATAGAGAAGTGCATTGTTGAACTCCTTTCCAATTCAATGCATTGAACTTAATTATTATCTTGCTTTAGTCTGCTTAGACCTTTCTCTATGATGTAGATTTATCAAAACATAGTATGTTTGGTTTAAAGGGAAAAAAAATAGAACATAGTCTATAACATTTCAATGCAAATACCATACAAGACTTAAATCCATGGAAGAATTGGATTTGAATAACCAAACTTAAGCAACTTTGAGTATAATGGCACTTAAAGAAGTATACCGCTAAAATCTTTCTATTAAGAAAAAATGATACAGACAAATACGGATATTCAATTTAGATTAAGGTATTTTTATATTGCATAATGTATAATAATCATGTTAGAAAACCAAACTCTTCATGAAAAACAAAATCTAACCCTAACCTAAATGCTGAATATATTTAGAAGATGATACTCTAAATCGAACTAGTTGATGGTTGCCTTTTGGCCCGAAGCTTTAGAAGCTCAAGCCCATCAACGAACCCAATCAACATCTCTAGATGTCTCTCTCGTCCTTACCAAATGATTTTCCTATTAAGCATACAAGCCAGCTGTTATGCCTTAAAATTGCAAAGTTGCAACAGTCCTGCCGTGTAAACCTACCTACAACAGTAACTAACCTTATAGTACTTATCATAAATGTGATTTACACAAAGCGTTTAAGACTCCTCGCTTTGAAGTAAACATTCTAATTTAGAATTTAGCTAAAATTTACAATAAAAAGTTAAAACTTTAAGTCATATATATATATTTTTGCATTCACATCATTGTAGAATTTCCAAAAGATTCTACATATAACAACAATCTACTAACTTACATATCATATATCAATTCATAATCCTAGAGATACTAACAAGGCTTTTGAAACTTGATCATCCGGCTGGTTGATCCTCATTCTCCTATAGTTTCAGAAAGAAATTAAGCTTTGGATAATTGTATTGCAGTATATCAGTCAGCACCCGCAAGAAAATTTATATGAATATGAGGAATCACAGCTCGGTAAGTTGAATTGGAAATTTATGAAAGTATAACTAATACAAATAAGGTTATCAAACAATTAATTATATGTAATGCAATAACCAAGTGCCATCACAAAACGTGGTCTAGTCCGTTGTGAAATTAGAGTAATTTTATATGCTTTAATCCAGGTTGAGAAGTTTCAGCTAATGTAACAATTTATAACTAAACTTAGGTTTGTGTAATGGAGATACCACTCCCCCCAAGACTATCCTTCGAACTAATGCTCTCATCTTCATTGCGACCTCCTTACCTTTCACTTAATTCGGCTAATGATGAGAAAAAAAAAATATTATGCTATCTAGCGCTATCTTTTTCGAATGTATCGATGTTTGGTTAGAGAATCCTAATAGTCCCTTAAAGGTTTGCAAAGCATGCCTAATTAGGGTATCTAGGTCGGCTATGACTAAGTATAGTTAAGGGTGATAAAACAATTTCACATCATTCTATTCAAATTAATCACCAAACATAACACAGAGTTCAACATGAAATCAAATACCTAAGCACATACGTACATAACTATTTACAAACACAATCAAATACAATCTTAAGTTTCTGAGCACTCTAAAATAGTACTCCAAAATAGGATGAAGTATTAAACCCATCTTACCTGAAATCCTTAAGTCGCTTATTTAACTCATCGTAGGTCGACTCGTCTCTACATTTCCTATAATATAAATACTTTTTTAGTACTTATATCTTTATGATATGTATATATTTTAGGTTATGATTTAACTCAACTTTTCATATATACATATTATTCATTATTAATTCATCCTAAGTTAGTTTAAGATTTAGATTTCGAATTCGATCTCGATTTAGGTTCTAAATTAATTCCAATCTACAAGTATTATACATAACTTCTAAAAATATGTTCCAAACCCTAATGTGAAATTAATTACATCAGGTTTGAGTATTCTAAATATCACATTTGCTCCTAAATCAGTATTCTAGTTTACTCGGTACATTCAAATCCTCATCAGTGTACCAAATTTACTCCCAATGTGAGAAAATTTTACATTTTTCCTATAATTACTTCAATTTAAGTTTTGTACCAGATTTAATAAGTATTAATATTATTATTATATTATCCATTTTAGCATAATATTTTATATTTACCATAATTCCAATTGCACATATTATCAAAATTACCTATATTTATTACATAATACCCCTAATAATCACATCTAACTCCCTAAATACCACCATTATCACACTACATCAGATATGAACATCTTAAAATCCCTAATTATGTAATAAATAAGTAATTATTCAATTAATCATTAATTAACCCCAAAAATCCCTAATTATATACATATTTTAAGGGCTTAAAAATCACTTAAAATTTTTAAAAATTAATTTCTAAAAAATGGCTTCATAGCATTGTTTTATATTATTTAAGTAATCTACAAAAAAAAAAAAAATCGAGCTCAAAACTATACTCCTAAGATTATTTAATTCTAAATTGAAACATACTTAGTTTCACTTAATTTCTTAAGCACCCTATATTTTTAGATGTAATTAAATATAACCAATATTTTTTCCTAAATTTACATACAATAAAATATCAGAATAATAAAATTCATAATTTTCTAGATAAAATTAATAATTTTTATAATTTACACAAAATCAATTGGAATTTGGACTCACCTGACTATTGGACTTCCAGCCATCAGCGGTGGTCCAAGGGGTATCAGCCAATCCAGGCGATGGGTGCGTAGTGTGGTGGTGGCGGCGGCTGCGGCGGTTCTGCTCTAGTCGATGGTGGTTCGTAGGTTTGGTCTAATTGCCCTTATTATACAGTTTTTTGAAATTTTTGAAAACTAAACTCTAACTTTCTTGTTTGGACCATTTTTATTTTTTCTACTCTATCAACTGCCTAAATGAGCTTCCGAAAAATTTTGGCTATTTATAAAGCTCTTAGGAAATTTTGGTACATTAATTTTGACTTGACAAATGATTTATCTCTTTCAAATTGATTATTTAAGTGTGTTAATTTAATTGGCTGATTTTTTTATTTTTTCCCCTAACTACCACGACCTTGATCTGGATCATTTCCCACTTCTTTGATTTTTTCTTTATTTTTTATAATTTTCTTTAATTATTTAGCATTTTTTCAAGTATTTTAGATAATTTTATGTATTTTTACTCATATGTAAATATATATGGAGTACAAGTAAATACTCCTAAATATTATTTATGTTATTTTATGATTTTTAGTGTATATATAATTTATCTTCAGCAACTCGTTAATTATTGAAATTCATTTTGCGTGTTTCCTATAAATAAAGAGCAATATATTTAAAATTCGATATTATAATATTTTATTATTTTATTACTTATTTTTTAAAATTCAATCTTACATGATCATTTTTACTAATGTTTATAACTTTATTTTACATTTTAGGCTTGACCGAATCTTTTAACTAATAACCTTAAACTTTACATATTAAATCTAATCTTAAAGTTACAAGGCTTATACTAGCTAGGAGAAGCATGCCAACACTGCCTACTATACCTAAGGTATGGGCTAAAGCCTAAGCATTCTCCCCAGTTGCTTTCCATCTCTTAAGTCCCTCTTGAGACTCGAATGGCCAAAGGGCTCATCGGTCCCACAAGAAAACCTAAAGCCCTTGAACCTTCTTGACCTAAGCTCTGAGCACCTAAGAAATCTAGTATGAATCTAATGTTGCATCGTCAGACCACTAGGAAGAGAAGTGCCCCTTTCTTATAGTGCCCTTTGGGGTACGTAGTTTAACGAAGCCAAGCTTGCCTTCCTTCATCTCTTTCTCTCTCTCTTTTCATTAAATGCTACATAACACCTTGACATATAGCTTAGTGGTCCAACTACTAAGCTATGGCGATCGCCTATATTGATGTGATAAGCTACATTTGTAAGTCCCACAATTAGCTACTTAGGGTTCAATTTGTAGAATTTAAGACAATCGGTTAAATGATCCAATTGAGCCTAAATTATAAAGTAGAGCTAGAAATATTAGTAAAAGTGATCTTATAAGTTTAAATTTAGGAAAATAAGTAATAAAATAAAAAAATATAAAATTTTCAAAATTTAAGTATATTACTCGTTATTTATCAGAAATGCATAAAATGTATTTCGATAACTAACGAATCGCTAGAAATAAATTATATGCATATGAAAAATCATAAAATAGCTTAAATAATATTTAGAAATATTTATTTATACCACATATGCATTTACATGTAAGTAAAAATATGCGTAATTACTTAAAATACGTAAAATATGCTAAAATAAGGTTAATTAATTAAATAAAATTTATAATTAATTAAGAAAAAATAGGAAAAAACGAGGAAACATCCATAATTAAGGCATAACAGCTTAGAATTAAATAAATAAAAGTAAACAATCAAATTCAAACAAGTAAAAAGTTAAAAAATGGAAGAGGATAAGCTATTGTCTTATCTAATTAAATGCACTAAAACTACTTTATAACTCTATAAATAAGAAAAAAATTACAAGAGCTCATTTGGATATTTTGGAGTTGAAAAAAATTTAAGAGCATCGAAATTTGAGAGAAAATTTAGGTTTTTACAAAAAGTTAAAAAATCTGTGCAATAAGAGCATTTATGCCAAACCAACGGATCATCATCAATTGGAATCAAACTACCACTACCATCCCACTCCAAAACCAACGCCTAGCCTTGTTGACAAAACCTTGGTAGCCAAAGTAACCAACATCGATAAATTTCAATTTCTACTCGATTTTGCTTAAATTATTAAAAATATTTTTAAAATTACAAATTTTGTTATTCTAAGATATTTTAGCATTTGGATTTAGGAAAAATTTTTATTTTGATGAAAATATGTCTTGTGATATATGGTTCTTAAGAAATCTCACAAACCCGAGCTTTATTTGATTTAGAAATAAATGACCTTGGAGTATAGTTTTGAGCTCAAAATTTTTATATAGACTACTTAGAAGTTATACAACATTTCTACGAAGCCCTTTTTCAAAAATTATTTTTTGAAATTTTTAGATAATTTTGAGGCCTTAAAATGATGCATAAAATGGATAATTTAGGATTAATTAAATAATTAAATGAGTTATTAATAATTTAGTGAGTAATTATATGTTTAAGGATGTTAAAATCAGATGAAGTGTGATATTCGTAGCATTTAAGGTGTTAGATGTAATTATTAGGATATTATGTAGTATATATGTAATAGGTAAAAATGGTATATTTTAAATTAATTTTTCAAATTAGAATAATTAAGTGTAAAATCTAATTTGGGATGAATTTAGATATTTTTAGATGTTAATTGATGTTGGGAAATGATATTTGGAGTGATAAAAACATTAGATGTGTATTATGTACATAATAGGTAATAATACATAATATGCAAATATTGGAAATATAATAAATAGAAAATATTATAATAAAAATTGATATTATACTAATAATAGGAATATATATAAAATCTGGTTGGAAACTTAAATTAGGGTAATTATATGAAAAATATAAGATTTTTTCACATCAGAAGTAAATTTGATAGTTAAATTAGGATTAGGATGTACCGTACGGACTGAAACATTGGTTAGAGACCAAAAACAATATTGAGGATACCCAAAAATAATGTGATTAATTTCATATTATGGGTTGAAACGAGTTTCTATGATTCGTGTATAAAACTGTATTTAGAAATTGAACTAGAACTTAATTTAGAAATCGATGTGAGAATTAAACCCAAACCTAGCCCCAAACCCAGAATCATTGTAAAAGATTTGAGAACCTAGATAATTAGACATATTAAATCTTTAATCAAAGATAACAATAAGTGTTATAAGATAAAAGTTAATCTATAATAGTTATATGAAAACTGAGACAACGTTGGTATTATAGGAATCATTGGTGATCGCCTGAGTAAGTCGAGCCTTGAGTGAGCAAATGGTGAGTCGGACCTCAAATGAGCAAGTGATGAGTTCAAATAAGTTGGGATTGATACATTGCTGTATTTTAAAGGCTTAAAGTTGTACCTGATTGTACTTATTAGGTAGTAGCATGCATGTGCTTGTTTATGAGTTTAATGCTATGATTCCGAATTGTTGTTCTAGCCTGTATTGTATAAACCGATTGATCACCATAAATTGGATCTAATTAAATATATGTTTTGTAATCATAAATCGGACTTGCATAGTAACCCATTAGGGAAACATTAGGATTCTCCGGTCAAATACCAACCCGTTTGAAAGGGATAACGCCGAATGGCATAATCGGTCCCTTCTTCATCCTTAATCGAACTAAGTGACAGATGAGGAGGTCGTAGCAAGGGTGAAGTCAATGGTTTGAAGGTAATCGCAAGAGGAGCGGTGTCTCCATTGCATAAGCTTGGATTTAGTCGTGAGTTGTTACATTAATGGCAACTCCTTAATCCAGATTAGAGTGGGCGCAATTTCTCTAACCCCACAATGGACCGGACAGCATCGTATGATGGCATTTGCATGTTCATGCATTGTATCTAACTAAATCGGTTGACAACCTTATTTGTATTGGTGGTATAGTTTTAAGTCCTTTATCCCGACTTACTAAGCTATAGTTGCTCGCATCCTTATAGACGTTGTTATAGGTGCTAGCTAAAAAGTGGCTTACAACTACCTTAAAGCTAATAACTGCTGGATCCTAAGAAGTGAGGAAAAACATTTAAAGAACGGACATATATTTTTAAGGTCTAAGCTCTTATTTTAGAATTTTTAATTTTTGAATAATGAATTAACTAAGAAATAGATTATGGTAAAATGTTGTAAACGTTAATTATAATAACTGAATTCTAATGCATATATATATTTTCTTACTTTCTTAAGTAAATAACTTATTTAAATTACAAATTGTTTACTTCAAAATGGGCTTCTTGTGGATGCTTTGCGTAGATTAGTTCTAGGATAATGATTGTAAAGCTAACTTCTATTTTAGAATGGTTTGTATGGTGAGACTGTTATGACTCAGTTGCTTTAGAGTATGACAATATTCCCAAGGTTTACCAACTGGCCAAAAGATGTATGTCCTTTCTCATATTTATAGTATCTTCACCTTGGATTGCGCCTAGACCGATCCATTCATGCTACACAAGTGAGCAGGCTAACTCCCTTACTTGTAAATAGAAGGTAAGACTCTAGGTAAGGCGATCCTTTTGAATTCCCTCTCATGTATCCTCCACTACATTACATTCTTTAGAATTAACTCCAACCACTCTTTTTGCTAACTTGATCATCAGAGAGCCCTTACTAGCTATGCTAAAGGGGGCTTTTTGCAAGTCCACCATTGTGAGCAACCTTCGAGCTACTGAGAGTTTAGCCAAGGATTATACTTGTGATATCTACCATCATTAGAACCTTAACCCCAAATTGAAAGCCAACCTCAAAAGCAACTCTTAGAACCTCAAAGCTTACACCAAAATTGATCTTTTACCAACATCAAGCCCTAATCCAAAACTTAACATAATAGAAAGGTTTGAAGAATATTCAATAACTTCAAGTGGAAACTATAAACAAGAAAGAGAGATGCTAGACAAGTACTTCAATCAAAATGGTTTCGAGTTTAAGCTAGCAAGTGTAGAGTGAAAAAGAGTCGAGTGGAAAGAGGAGAACATAAAGCTTGATAGATTTAAGGTTTGCTTAGATTGGTTTAAACATTATGTAATAATTAAGGGTAACCTTTGTCTTTTTAAATTTTTGTTAGGGTCAATTTTGTATTCTTTTTAAGGAGAGAGAATTCACCTATGAATCCCGATTCCAAGGTTTGAGTTGGGAATTGTAATTGATTTTAAGTAATAGTCATTCCCATTGAGTGACTATTATAGATCCATAAATGAAGTAAACAAGGTAATCCAGTTCTCCCAAGTGAAGGAGTTGTTAATTTCTTTAGAAGTATAAGTACATTATAGGAGTAAGCATCGCAACCTCCAATCTTTTTTCTATCACTACAACATACAAAAAACGTTCCACTCCTTACCCTAAAACGTGTCTTAAAGTTTGTGATAAGAGCAAGTGGAGCTCTTTATACAACCATACCCCCCCCCCCTTTTTTTTTTAAGTTCTTGAAGATAACCCAGTAGTAATTAGAAAAACCTACTAAAATATATATTATTATAATCTTGCTTAATAATTTCAAAAGGTAAAATATTAATTTCCTCAAATCTCTCTCCTTTTTTTTCCTCTTCACCTCACACAATTTTTATTATTTCATTTCTATTATTAATTGAATGCTTCTATTAAGGTTAAGTAATAATAACTTATTTTATCATAAACCCATATTCTTTTTAGAACTATTTTAATTGTCAATTTATGTTTCCAATTGAATAGTGATTATTATTGGTCAATTTTATATGTTATATATAATGGATTTTATAATAGATTTATTATTGGTCAAAGAAATGGAAGCTGGTGGAAAAAAAAAAAAACTTCTTGCTGATGCATCAGTAAGCTTTTTTGATGTGCTTTCTATGTTTCTTTCATTTTATTTGTTTTGACTATTGTCCTATTTATAACGTAATTTTTAACTGTACTATATATCCTTAAGTTCTCACATTTATGGAAAGTAGGGTAAATCTCTTATTGTTTCTAAAGGGTCTCAAAAAGAAAATTTCAATAGCATTACTTCCCTTAACATTAAAGTTCTGTTTTATTTCCCTAATGTTAAGAATATTTGCTTTATATCGTTTTGTTTTTTTACTATTGTCCAATCATAACGTTATTTCTTGTTACGCTATACATCTCTAGATTCTTATATTTACTAGAAGTGGAGTTGATCTCCAGTCATCGCAAAAAGGATCTCTTCAAGCAAAATTCTCATACTGTTCCTTCCCTCAAGTTAAAAGTGATGTTTTACTTTGAGCAAATGTAAGAAAGATCCCAATGGTGATCCAGAGTAAAATGGCCAACAAGGCAGCATGCCTGGTTGTGTTAATCTGATGATATATAAGTGTTGTTGTGGTAACAAAGACTGTAAAAATATATGTATATTATTTGTGAAAAGATGATCAACGGCTTTGTTTTGATAAATGTAGCAAAGGAAGATCATATAATGATTTTTTTTCTTTGCATTTGATGTCATTTTTGTTCTTAAATTTGATGAGAGCACCTTTAAATTTCAAGAATCAATGTAAAGGAAACATCTTTATTAAGATAACATATTTATAAAGGGGTACTTAAAATACCATATCAGTATTTTAAGCACCTCTTCATCTAAAACATCTCTAAACTTTATAAATGGATACTTTAAACTAATGTTTTTTTTTTTTATCTTTATTTAATTATTTCGTATCTAATTATTAGGGTGTCAAACACGTTGGCCACATAATTAATTGTGTCAGAAAAAGTAAAATAGAAAATCGGTTCTTCTTAAAGTACTTCTCTTAAATTAAGCACATCATTCACATATGCAAATTATAAAAGGTAGATGGGTACTTGGCATAAATATTTATGTTAAATACCCCTTTATAAACATACTTTTATATTCCCATACTTCATAATCTTAGTGTGAATTTTAGTAATATGCAAATGCATTTATATGTGCTAATGTTTATTCTTGATTAACGTTTGTGATGAATCTATCGTTTAATGAAAGGAGAAAGAGGGAAAAGAAGAAAGATATGTAGGTGGAAATATTAATTTGACGAATAATGATGGATGGATAGTTGATGTTGATTGTTTTGTCCCACCAATTTTATTTGTCTCGCTGTTATTGTATTATTTATAATGATTTATAATGTAGCTTATATATTAATAAGTTATTATGTTGATATTTTACTCTCCTATAACACTCTATAAAATCAATCTTAAATTCTTATATTTGCAAAAAAAAATAAAATTGTCGGTCATGGCAAAATATGCCATCGTGTTTATAGTGATAATTTTTGTTTTATGCCCACCAACTTATTTTAACCTTTAATAATTCATTCTTTGTTACTTCAACGATTCATTACAATTAATGAAAATGTTGTCAATTCAATGTCTACGTATAAAAAGTTTGCTTCTTATTCATTTAGCTGTATATTCATTTGGAATCTAATTTCTCTTAAACACCTATATTAGATGTAATTCAACGGTATAACTAATGTTTCTTGTATATTTCAAAATTGATGATACTTATATATTTTTTTATTGTACACATTGTGGATGTATGTCTACTAATTATTTCTTATTTTATTTTCCATTCTTGTCTTTGTTTTTTTTTTTTAACCTAACAAGCTTAAATCCCTTTTGGTTCTCTCACAATCAATCATTATTGAGTTTTAGGTAGCGTTTAGTTGTAAAAATTGGACAAGACAAAAAGAATTGGACAAGACATATATAAGGAGGATTGAACAGTATAAGCTCATTATATTATGTTTAGTTTATACAGTACTATACACAAAATTTATATTAAAAAATTAAGTATTTATATTATGAAATAAATAATTTTTTGTAATATTTAATAAAAATAATATTCATTAACTTAATCTTATAATATGGAGGGGTATTTTTGGGAATATAAGATATTTTTTATTTTTATCCAGTGATTTAATTTTTGTACCATGATGCAAATAGGACAAAATTTAGGTATTTTTTTTTAGTTTATCAAATTAATTTTTATTCAATCACCAAACAAATTTACAAATCAATATAGGAGATAAAATTTTTCGTTTAATCTAATACTACAAAAATTACGTAACCAAATGCTACTTTAGCATTAGTTAAAATCCTAATAGAGTTTCTTTTAACCCTTTTGTTCTCGCCAATATTTATCAAATTGTGTTAAACACCTGTTTAGTTTTACTTGTACATAATGCAATTAAACTTAATAAGCACAATTCCGTTTCTCCTTGGTGGATAATATCCAAGTAAGAATTTTCCATATCCCTTTTAATTCAAATTCAAAGACCCTAAAAATACAAAAGTATTTAAATTAGAAAATTTCTTAATTCCCTGTTCTCGATTGCATCCATAGGCAAAATAATAGATAGATCCTCAAAACCGTATCATTCAAGGTAAAACATGACTAATTGACTTTAGAGAAGATAAAGGACTAGGAATGAAACCTTAGATACAAACGTAGGATGTCCTAAGGGCATTTCTGCAAGCAAGAAAAAGGCTCTATAAATGAAAATATGTAAAAACATGCTTCAATTTTTGCTAGCAGTCAACTGGGAAATGGTATAGGCCCAAAATCGACATCTCCCCTTTAATAGCTTAAATACTTTCGCCTTGACATTGACACTTCGCAGCTCCATAATCGGCACATTTAAACACTTTATTCTTTCTGGGCCTTAAGCTCGAGTCCTGATTGCATCATATACTGACATTTCATATTAAGTTCATAGATTTAAATTTAAATCTATAGATTGAACCTAGGTTCACATTGTTTGGTATTAAAACTTTTGGGGGACATTTTTTTTTATGGAAGAATTTTCGCAGTGTGTTATTTAGAAGTATTGGTGATTTTTGTTAGTTAAAATTGAATTTTGATATTTGCAAGAGATTTGATTTGTCGAGTTAGTTATGAATTAAATAATTCCATTGAAATCGTTGCTATTAATTTTAGTTGACTTAAAAGAAGATGTTGAGGGAGATGATAGGCATATCACTTAGATAATTAGAGTATGTGCATGATACCTCTTTGGGAACAATGATGACATGGTTAGATCATAAGTGGATGATACTTAGCATTAGTGGTCACTTTTTTTTTTTCATTTTTTATTACGATTACCACGAAAAGAACAAGAAAATATGTTGTTATTAAAAGGTTGCATTATCACAATTATTTTTTTTTAAAAAATAATTATTACAAAAGAAAATACAACATTAATACAAAATTAAAAAGGCTGAAAATTCACTTGCTTTTTCCCGACTGATTGAAAGAATCTCCTATTTAAAACTTATTGAGGATTTTAAGTTATTCGATCCAATACCAAAATGGCTTGTGTAGAATCAAGAAGAGTTAGCAGGGGGAGGATGAGGTTGAACCTAATGTGAAAGACCCATTGATATAGAGGTTCCAGATAAAATTCTTGTTGGGACTGGATGTTAAAAACGTGAAGAGTTCTTGAAAGCTAAGTATGAAATCGTGAATATCTAGAAAAGGTTGCTAAAATTGAGCATGTGGATTTTGTAGCTGAAGAGTGAAGGAGGAGTTACCACCAACCAAACAAACAACGAAGTCAGCTATTGTTGCTATCAATGCTGGCATTAAGACTAAGCTTAAAGCCGACACAATCTATACAAACGATTTGTCTTGTGATTTTTAGCTAAAGAAGAACCGCCAGTACGTATTATGGACATGGTTTGTTGTATGATTCCATTACAATTATTTCATAAACAACCATCTTAGATGACTTTTTATTGACAAGAAACATGATGCATAGATAAGGTTTAGACCATTAATCAAATGAGGAATTGGATTTTAGTATGAGCGTTAGATCTAGCAGGATACTTCTAGCTATTTGACATTGAAATTCCAAGTTGAATCTCTTTAAAAGCAGAGAGGGTACATAGGAATCCTGGGTCAAATCCCTTAGTCATTGAGGGCCTGAAGAAGATCGTCGATAGAAGTTACAAGGTCAATCAGAGCCAACAGAGATCGATTTCAACAAATAGTCAAAAAGGTGGTAGACCTTCTAGAGAAGGGAGTTGATCGGCGGGAGCAAATGTAATAATTAAATTAAAAATTAAATAAATAATTTTGTTAATAATAATAAATATTATAAAATGGAATCGTGATTTCGATTTATCAAAAGTAAGCTTAAATTCATCTTTAAAATAGAATTACCGACTCTATGAAATTGTGAATTTGGTTTCTATATATACTTATAAACATGGAAAAAGAAAATAAAACCTGAAATTACAATTTTATTCCGATTTTCTCTTACATTTCTTCTTAATAAATATAATAAAAATTCAACCATATTAACTTAATTTATAACTCATCATCTTAGGCTACTACTTGTCGAATGATCAAATTTACTTTAGTTTAAATTATTATCGTGATTCATTATTATTGTATTTCCTAAATATTTTATGTTTTTTTATTAAGATTCATGAATTTATATTTGTTATAGTTTACATTTAAATGCCATTATAACTTACTCGGATAATATGATTTTGGACTTGAATAACTAATTTATTTTAATTTGTAACAAAGGTAATGAATAATTATTGTACTTGGAGGAAATAGAAAGGAAAGAAAATAATTATTTTTAAGAATTTCTCATATTACCTTCTTTATTTGGAAATTGATCCATGAATTTTTATTTCTAATGGCTATTTATTCCCTCTTCATAAAGGGAATAGTTATTCTTTTTGTAAAATAGAAACCTTTATTCTCTTTCCACTGGGAATAATATATTCAAGTTATGAAGAATTGCGTTCTGAATTAATAAGCAAACTTAAATAACTTTTCGTGATTTCTATAGGATCAAATAGGAACATATTGATATTTCTTATCATATTTTCAACTTTATACTACAATAAGTTAGTAAAAGAGAGAGAAAAAAAAAAAGGTTGCAATTGTTAAGGTGAAAAAAAAAAATTAGAGTAAGTACTTTCTACGATAAAAAATTATACAAAATAATATTAAAATATAAAATTTATTTTTGCTAATAGTTATTTTAAGATATAATTTTTTGCTACTCTCCATGTACTCTATTATAAAAAGCAGATGAATAGTTAGTTTCACAAGGAAAGTGATTATAGGATTTGGTTCCAAATTTTTGAAACCTTATATCCTTTGAAAGGATTATCGAGTAGAGATAAAAGCATGCAACCAAGAGTCTTTCATATTCATTACGAAGTAGATTTTATTCGTACTTCGAGGCAAATAATTATTCTATTTTAGAAGGACTTGCTAACTTATTTTACTGTTGAATAAAATAACTAAAAAATATTACAATTAAAAAATATATATCTATTACAAGCAAACAATGTACCCATATTGTAGGTGTAAAATAATTATAATATTTTAATTTAAAATTACAATAAAAAAAATTACAAATACTTTTCTATTAGTATTATAGAATTAAAACAATTTAATGTTATGATAATATAAAATATATCTATAATATTATTTAATTAATTATTATAAATTATCGGTTGATAAATATTAAGAGCGACAAAAGAAATAATAAAGCTAATAAAAATTATAATTTTTTTTAAACGTTAGAATATATTGAAAATAAAAGATTAATTTTTCAATAAGACATTAATACTCCGACGTGATTTCATTATGTAAAGAAAAATCAACCAACTGATGGAAAGTGAGGGGAGGAGGGTTTTAACTTAGTGTAAGTGCATGAGAGAGAGAGAGAGAGAGAGAGAGAGAGAGAGAGAGAGAGAGAGAGAGAGAGAGAGAGAGAGAGAGAGAGAGAGAGAGAGAGAGAGAGAGAGAGAGAGAGAGAGAGAGAGAGAGAGAGAGAGAGAGAGAGGGTAATGGGAAGTAAATGGTGAGAGGAGGGTTTTAACTTAGTGTAAGTGCATGAGAGAGAGTGAGAGAGAGAGAGAGAGAGAGAGAGAGAGGAGGGTAATGGGAAGTAAATGGTGAGATGAGTGAGTAGATGCTGAGAGAAAAAAGGAAAGTAATGGAAAGTAGATGAGAGAGAAGTTAATAAAAAAAGAAAAATTTGATATTGTGGAAGTAAATTATTAAATTTATTTATTGTTTATAATTTTATAAAAATAATTTTAATATTAATTTTTTAGTTATATAATATTATATTTAAGGTTTAAATAATAAATTATCAACAAATGGTTATTTAGGTTCTTATTTGCTTTAATAATATAAATATTAAAAAAAAATCTATATAATATATTTAGTGTTTAAACTTATATTTTACCAATTGTCACCTTTAAATTATGCACTCACTACATTAGACATGTTCTTTGATACACCCATAAACCGATAACCGCCCGTAGGACTCATAATGTTTTTATGTATTTTTCCTTTTATAGGTAAATTTTCAGAATTTCACTATGTTGCATCTCACTAATGATAAGATTGCTCAGTTCCAACAAAAATCTATTACATTTAATATAAATGTATATTTTATAATTTTTTATAAGTAATATCATAAGGTAAAGATTAAAAAAAAAATTGATACTGCTTGAAATCATCAAAGGGAAAGAAGTTCCTTTCTTTTTTTTTTTTTTCTCAGTTTTTAAATATTTTATTACATTTCGGGTTTGAAGAATATATTTTTGAAGATTCCAGGATATAAAGCATTTGGGATTAGAATAGATATATTTGAGAGGATGCATGTATAAAATTCCCGACTTGGCCGATCAGCCATTGGAAATCCATAGGAAAGCAGCAATGGCAGCGACAACAACGGCAGCTCCTGGTTACCACCAGCCGACCACGGTGGAAGAAGTCCGAACCCTGTGGATTGGCGACTTACAGTATTGGGTTGACGAGTCTTACCTCTACTCTTGCTTCGCTCACACCGGCGAGGTATGTTATTCCTCACTCTCTCTCTCTCTCTTTCGGTCTCCCTCTCTTACTCTTTCCATGGTTACCTGCTAGGGTTTTGTAGTTTCTTCGATTGCGTCTTCAATGTCGATACGGAGGATACGCGTATTTTGTCTCTTTCTTTGTATTGCAAGTATGTAGAAAACAGGAGGTGGTTGAGGACTGGTGGCACTCCGTCATTTAAGAGTCTGCCTAGGTGGTGTTTATCGTTTAGGTGGTGTCTATCGTTGTGTGGGTGTACAATCAAATTCTGTCGTGATGATATGGTGCTGCTTTCTTGCTCAAATTCTGCTCGATTAAGCTCTTTTAATTTTTGAATTCAATTTGAACCCGCTAAAATTCATTGCAAATTGAAGCTCGAGCTTGAGTTCTACTTATATCTTTTATTTTTGAAAATCTGTTCATTAGAACACATTTGAAGTTACCCTGAATTTAATGACTAGAAATTGAAAACATTAGACAAAAAAGATAATCCTAAACTGAACTGAAGGTTTTAAAACTACAAGAAGTAAATGATGTACAAAATAATACTGAAAAAAACATTACATAGTGAAAATCTATGATACTGAGCAAGGTATGGATTACAAATTAGAATATAACACCACATGATAAGGGATGAACTACATTCTTACTATTATGAACCACATTAAAAGATAGAGACTTATGGTCAAAACAAAAACTATTGGGCTCTTAGCCTAGTGTTTCTAGTACTATGGTGTTGGGCAGATGAGGGAGGTTCAGTTTCCCCCTTACCTTTTTCACTCGTGAAATATAAAAAGCATCTGTTAAAACACCAAAATGCACCCTGGTGGCACAATGTTGGATAGTGCAGGAGCCAAATATCCCAGATTCACAGATTGGTAGGTTGGTTCTCTGTTCTGATATTTCTGTGTTGAGTGCCAACAATTCATAGAGTGGTGGCACCAACAAAAGGATTGTTGAACGATTTGTAGGCGGTTGCACTTGGGAATGAACTCATCATGGTGTCACATTGTGATGTAGAAGTCACAAGCATTTTGATTGTTGGAGAAGATAAGATGGTTCAGCTATGATGAGTAAACAGATAGGATGTGTGTTTTAGTGAACACAGAGTGAGATGGGCATGTGTGTTTTCATGGTCTAGGTAGTTGTGAGAAGAAGGGAAAGAAAATAAATGTGGGGAGGGAAATGCAGTGATTAGGGGTAAAAGAGAATGTAGTGGGAGGGAGAAGTTGGGAACGGTGGTTTGGAGGAATGGAGATGACTGAATTATTGCAATATTATTTGGGCTGGATTTAGCTTGCTCATTTGTTTACTTGAAACTGAAAATTTTTTGGATTGGCTTGATTATCTACTATGAACTCAAGTAGTTTGCAAGTCCAATAGGTTTGTTTAGTCCACTAGTATATGGAATGTGAAAGATGCTTGCTTTATGTGAAACTATGTTACTGAGAGCTGCATTCATCTACTTGGTATATGAACTCTGAAGAGAGAGAAAAAGCTAGTCTACAACCACTTTTTGGGAGTATACTTGAGCAGTTGTACGAATCCAATTTTTACAAATCTAATCGTTGGATGATAATGAGTTCATGGACTGCAATGAGTTTTTGTTTTTTCTCAAAATTGGGATAAATGGAACTTTAGTTATAAAATTTTCAGCAATTTTCACTTAAGTCCTATACTTTTTGAAATGTGATTGAATGTCACATATGCAGAGTCCATCCACTTGTAAATTTTTAAAAAGTTTCAGCACTCAAATAGGTACAAAGCTTAATAAAAAATTGGCTAAACATTTTGGTTACCCTTTTCATTATGAATTCCGTTCCTCTAAACATCTTAATCAGATTACATTATGTATTTCTTTATGATTTCTCAGTGTCCTAATCTAAGGAGAACCTATTGAATCTGAAGGAATTTTGTTCCCTTAGCATTCCTAAACCTCTATTCATTTAGTCCATTTAACTCATGAATGCAACCACGAAAGAATTCATTTCTGTTGGGACATGAATTAAACAAGCCATGCATTGGTATTTCCATCCAAGGTGGACTGGCAAGAAAGCTATTTAACTTTGTTTTGTAAAACAATTCCTAGCAAGTAATATTTAAAACTTAAAAAGTCTCCATTTATGTCTCAGCTCTTTTACTCAACTTACTCCTCTGAACGTGGACAGAAATAACAAGATGTGGACTGCAAACTCTTCTAAATTGTTTGCATGTCTAACAAGTTGCTAATACCTACAGGTCATATCTGTAAAGATAATACGAAACAAAATCACTGGGCAACCTGAGGGCTATGGTTTTGTCGAATTTGTTTCTCATGCAGCTGCTGAGAGAATTTTGCAGTCGTATAATGGAACGCAGATGCCAGGAACGGAGCAAGTATTCAGGTTGAACTGGGCATCCTTTGGTATGGGTGAGAGACGTGCAGATGCTGGACCTGAACATTCTATATTTGTTGGGGACTTGGCTCCTGATGTTACAGATTTTTTGTTGCAAGAAACATTTCGCGTTCATTATCCTTCTGTAAAAGGGGCAAAGGTGGTGACTGATCCCAATACTGGACGATCAAAGGGGTATGGATTTGTTAAATTTTCTGATGAGATGGAAAGGAATCGGGCCATGACTGAGATGAATGGTGTCTACTGCTCAACAAGGCCAATGCGCATTAGTGCAGCCACACCAAAGAAGACAACTTCTTTGCCTCAGCCATATGGTGCTGTGAAGGGTATGGGGAATATCATTGACTCTATGGCAACATTGTCACCTTGAATAAGCATGAAATTTAATTGATTGTATTGGTTTCTTTTAGCACTTGTCGTGTCCTGTTCTTGTCTAAATGTAGTTACATTTGCGCATATTGACTACAAATCACTTCTCATTTTTTAGGAAAGCTTCCACTAAAGCAGTGATTCATTTTTCGTGCAAATGCACTTTAGGTGTTTGATAGGGAGAAAATGACTTGGGAAATGTATTAGTAGCTTATTGATGTGTTTAGGCCTGTGAGATGTGTGATGGAACCAAAAAGAAGAATAATTAGAGGGAGAATAAGATGTTGCAGGCTGATATTATGGAATACCTGAAAGTATGACATTCTTCAATAGCAAAGATGAAACTGATGGCTTGTATCGGCTTTGCTATTAATTTTTGCTAGCTATAAGGTGCTCCATCTTGTTCTCCTTTTTATTCATGGCTAAACAAATTAATAGTCTTTTCCTGATGGTACTTTGAGCATACCCAAGTTTCTTTCTTTGACTGAAAGTGTTGTCTCGGCCAAAGAGACGTATGTTTTTATAAGTGAAAAGTACACACTTTTAGTCTTAAACAGTTGACCGCTTTTCTTTTTGAGAACTGAAAATGTACTTTTCCCTTTTCAAAATGCTGTTACTGTCTAATCATGTTGAATGAATCTGACTCCCTTTCCCCCTTCTATGGATCCTCTAGCAGCTGTGTATCCAGTTGCTGCGTATACTGCTCCAACGGCTCAAGTGCTTCCTGTGGATAATGATGTGAACAACACTACAGTAAGTGAGAAAAAAATATTATTTATACGACCTCGTTTTTTCTATTTTGGTACTGATCAATGACTGACCTTGTTTAATGCATAATGTGGAATGGTTGGACAGAAAGAAATAAAAGAGCTTTTGACAACAGGGAATGTCCTCAATCTGCTTTAAATTCACTGGTTTTTATCCACTAGGATCTAAATGCCACCTTTGTATGAGCTGCAAACGGAATTTATCTCTTTCATCAGTGGCTTACTTGAATTGATTCCTTTTGAGTAAATACTCTTCTTAGTTCTTACCTACAGTACAACAAATCTTCCAACTTGCTTTTGGCTTTCAGATTTTTGTAGGTAATTTGGATCCAAATGTTACGGAAGATGAGCTGAGGCAAACTTTTCCGCAGTTTGGGGAGATTATAAATGTCAAGATTCCTGTTGGGAAAGGATGCGGTTTTGTCGAATTTCGAGCAAGGTTTTTCAGCCAGTCAACAACTTATCTTTGATACATTGATGTTTCAATTTTAAATAATCAATTCAAACTTATGGTGTATGTTAGATTTTGCTTGCTATGAGGTGCTGCATCTCATTATCCTTTTTCTTGATATTCCTTCCTAAACATCCTTCTGTTTCTCACCCCCACAAACACATGCTCACACACACAGACATACGTAAATGCATGCAGAGACAATGAAGCACTTTTTTACACACACAATGGAAAGAACAGAGTATTTCTCTGGAAGCAGGATGCAGACAGCAAATACTTATATATGATAATTATTTAGATTGACTATGTTTTTTAGGCAACATACTACTGATTGTTCTTTCCTTTTTGACTCATTAACTTTCATAGAGCATCAGCTGAAGAAGCTATTCAGAGGATGCAAGGAGCTACAATTGGTCAGCAGGTTGTTCGCATTTCTTGGGGTCGAAGCCCAACAGCTAAGCAGGTGAATTTCTTTTCTTTTCTTTTCACTTGGCAAAGGTCCATTCCAAGGAAAAGACATCCATTGCCCCTAAAATTACATTTTGGCTTTAAATGCCAAATGTTTCCTTTATGAGCTAATATGGTTTTTCAGGCTACCATAGGCCTTCTTTTCAACTGAAGCATAATAGGAATAAGTTATTGGATGAAATCCTGCATGCAGCGAAAATAATCGAGCAATGCTTTAAA
Source organism: Lumnitzera racemosa (assembly GCA_024138005.1). Taxonomy (NCBI): domain Eukaryota; kingdom Viridiplantae; phylum Streptophyta; class Magnoliopsida; order Myrtales; family Combretaceae; genus Lumnitzera; species Lumnitzera racemosa. Next base: position 16,061,714 of record JAMXBC010000006.1, read on the forward strand.
ATATATTGATAAAATGCATAAATCATTTCTTGAGAAGGTTCGGATGCATCCATGCATCTCCATGAAGCATGCCTTTATGTGCTAGGTGATGGTTAATTTATTAGTAACTCATGAGAAAATAGTGCAATTTTAGTATAACAGATTGAAAAATGGATTGGTTTTGTTGCTATCCCTCTATTGCTGTTTGAATTCATTTTAAGCTTTGAAGTTGCTGGGGAAGGAATAAACTAGTTTTTGTTTAGACATTACTTCGAAATAAAATGAGCTTTTATAAGATGATTAAATATATTATAATACCAGGAAAAAATATAGGTGGGGGAGAGAGAGAGAGAGAGGTGTTGCAAAACCTAGGGGAGACCTGTAATGGTTAGCAATGGCCAACTGGGGGGAGGAAATGCTGCTACCATATTGAGTCAATAATGGTAGGAGAGGATTGCATGTTAATTTATGTGCTTAGCACTAGACATTTATATATGTGGTCCTACTCAAATTCTTAAATATTGATTTTGACGTCTGGTCTCTGATCCCTCCTACCGCCCTAGGCCAAAGGTTATATTTCCCTATCTCTGGCCTGTTCCCTGGTTATTACTTGCCAGGTATGTTCCATCAACTGGAGTCACAAGGATTGTGAATCCAATGTTCTATCACTAGAATCTAGTTGACTGATAAATAAACTTTGCTCAAATCAGTGAATTACTCTTCAGAGCCTTCAGTTGGACTGAGGATGGTGAAAGAAGGATCTATTGAGCATGTTTTAACTGGAAAAATAATTATTAGGATCTGAGGGATATGACCTTCTAGCTTCTTCTTGTTAGTTCTTCTTTTAAGTTGAACTTTTTTTATTTTTGGTCATCAGCTTTTATGCTCATCTCTGAAATCTGAGCACCAGATTGGTAATTGACTTTCTAATCCTGAATTCACTGCAGGATCTATCCAGTGGCTGGGGTCAGCAAGCAGATCCAAGCCAGTGGGCTGCTTATTATGGATATGGACAGGGCTATGAAGCATATGCTTATGGTGCTGCCCCTGATCCATCTGTTTATGCATATGGTGCTTATGCTGGTTACATGCAATACCCTCAACAGGCAAGTTTATTCTTTTAGGTTCTACTATAAAGCCACAAGACCACATCGTAAACTCTTAGCAATCATGGTGGTCCACAAGCGGAAGTAGATATTTAAAAATTTAAACTCTCTCCCTATGCTAATTGCATCCATATATTGTTGATTAGAAATCATCTTTATCTCCTTTCTACCTAAATTTGAAATTTCCTGTAAAATCGTCCCTACTTTTCTCCAATCGTCTGGAATTCCAATTTCTGTCCCTTTTCCTATTGGTGATTACATGAAAGATCGTCCTTTATTTTTTCTTTCCTTCTTGGTTTTGTAGAAAATGTGAGCAAAATTGAAGTGATTAATTCTTGGCACATGAACATTCTATAAGACGCATGCACTAGTTAAATCCAGATTGCACTATGTAGGTAAAATCCACATAGCGGACCTGGTTAGATTTGGACCCAGGAGTTCCAAATGCAATTTGTCCTCAGAGTTCAAAGGCCAAGCCACTATGCCAAATTCTAGGGTTTGTGAGAAATGGATTTGCCTTTGTTTCTACTGCTATAGAATATATGGTAAAAGTTCTCATGGATTCCTCCTTGTTACACTGATGGATTCTAGAGTAATAAGAATCAATCTGGATGAAAAGAGCCAAGTTGCCCTGCAATCTTTCAGCTTCTAAAGAGTGCTAGTTGAAATTCACTGTGAAAGTTGATGATAAGATATCCATCATCTCAGTATAATTACATTGCTTGATGCTTTTAGGTTGAAGGTATGCCAGATATGAGTGGAATGGCAGGTGTTGTCCCTGCTGGTGAACAAAGAGGAGAATACTATGACCCCTTAGCTCCACCAGATGTGGACAGGTAAGATTTTGTGTTATATTTTCAGCAGCAATGGAGCATTATTGTTTTCCCTCTATAATTTCATTGAGGTGGACCCTTCTCTCGATGCAGATTAAATGCTGCTTATCTTTCTGTTCATGGAAGTGCCATTTTATGCCGGCCATTTTGGTACAGATACTCTTCCATGTCACAAGCTTAGTGTACTCTGATATTTCTCCTTTTGGCCATAATCTTTGTCCCATGAGGGGTGTTCCTGCTGAGGTGGTGGTGATGGTTGGACCTGGATTTCTATCGCCATCGAAGAAGCTGACTTAATTAGATGCCCTTAGCAACTGCATTGAAAATATCGAGTATTGACTATTGAAAGGGGTTTGCAGTCCGCAGACAGTTGCAGATTGCCCTTCTTGTTAAGGTAGATGTCAACGAGGGAGAAAAGTAGCGGTCATTTTAGTATTCTTTTGGCATGGGCCATATATGTATATTATCGGCGTTAAGGCAGATGCTACTATTTTGTTTTTTTGTTTTTTTTTTTTTCTTTTTTTTGCCGCCTTTTTATATATACATAGCCTACTGTTTCTAGTGGAAATTTAACTGGACTTTGATGGAAATTAAGGAAAGCTGAATTTTTATGCAAGGAAAATTATAAAAATGACTTGTATTATGGTATTTTAGCAAATAAGTGCCTCTATTTTTTGGGTAAGTAAATTCATTTCATCTCAAGGTGGAAAAATGTATATCGGTCAAAATGGCTTGGCTACACAGCTACTCTTTACAAGTATATAGAAGAGTAAACAAAAAGCATAATGTGAAACGAGCAAATTACACAAAAGGCTGTTCAAGAAACTTAATGTATATAATTACGTGGTTGGCTAAAGACCGAGGTGGCCGGACAGAGCTGCCAAGACGAACTTGGTTCTTCATTCGCCATGTTCAATAGACAGGATTTGCAGGAGCAGCTTCCCATGTGATTTATCTGAGGTTGTTTGGACCCCGCTGTTGCAATAACAGCTTAGGTTACACCATGCTACGTCCGGTAGGATGAAGGGCAGTCAAGACTGACAAGTTTCAAACATGGGAGGAGAAGTCACACCCAGAACAAGTGGGAATACTCCTCCAGCCTAAGATTACACAAGAAGCAAGTTGATTGGCTAGCGATTCCCTCCTAGTCGATCTTTCAAGGTTTGCGATTTCCTAAGCTAAACCAGCCAAAGCATGAACTCATGCCTAGGAATATTATCGTTACCCCAGACAGACTTTGTACCACGTTGTAGCAGGAGATTGAGGAACAAGAAATTCCATAACCACTCTTGATAGAGTGCTCTCCACTGTGGGAAGGTGACCGTATAAGGATATTTCACCGTGCCGGATTGGGTTTAATCACTCTGAGAATATTCAGATTTCCCAAAAAAAAAAAAAAAAAAAAAAAAACTTCCTCTGCTATGCACCATTCGCTCCCATTCATAATGGTGTTAGCTAGAATTAGTGAATGGGCCACCTGGAAGATGGGCCTCAATTTCAACAATTTTCTCTATGTTCACAAGCACTTGGAAGTCGCTTTAACTTCCTGAAAGCTTCCACCCCAAATGAAGCTTAAACCCTAATGAAAAGTCCCAATGTATTATTTCACCTGATCTACTTTGTTCCCTCAAAGCAAGCTTTTGAATCCTAAGTCCACCAGACTACATTGGGTTGAACACCATGTCCCACTTTACCTTAGCTTTAGTGAAGATGTTTGGCCGCCCACTCCAAAGTAAGTTTCTTAGCTTTTGTTCGATTTGTGCATCCACCGATTTAGGTAGAAGAAAGATAGAACTCCAAAAAACTTGCATGAAGAAGAGAACTGAGAGGATTTTGGAAGGATCTTTTCCTATAAGGCTTCACAATCTTGCCTTTTCAATTTAGAAGACATAAGAGGCAAACCTAAGTATTAGAATGGCAAGGATCCATCATTAAATCGGATGCTAATATCAACATTTCAGAAGATTTTACTTTTTCTTGGGTTAGCTAGAAGACTTGAAAGCTCATGGAAGCATCAGAGGGCCTCATAAAGAAGCTTTACTGATTGCACATCACCTTTGCAAAACACTAGAAAATCATTTACACAACAAAGATGGGTGAGTTTTTTATTTTTACGTCTCCAATGATAAGGGGTGGTGACTTTTTATTGGCTTATAATACTACAAAATGGATTTAATTGAATAATATGATACATAAAATGGTAAAAACAATTTATCTAAATATTTTACATTCATATAATTTATATATTCATGAACAAATGAGCCATAAATAATAATTGTTATATTCTTTGGATGCACTTGAAATGCCACTATAAATAGATTAAGAATAACACTAATGCACTTTTGAAATCTTAGCCCTCCTATCCTTACGTAGTCCTTACCACCGCCCAAGATGGACTACAAGCCCCACTTGGCGTAATTGAAACAACCAAACCATCATGACTTGGCTTTGCCAAACAAGTGTTTGATAGGGTGGTTGGGGGAGGTTGGACATGGTTAAGTGTTTCTAGTCGCATGGATTTGATTGTCATGTTTAGGGAAGATTTGAAGTCATCATGTAGTTCGGGTTGTGTAGCTCCAATAGTCATGACCAAATGGTTCAATGAGGATCAACATGGTCAGGTGGTTCAGATTGTGTAAATCTAATAGTTTTAGTTAGGTGATTTAGTTAGGGATGCCTCTAGGTTGTGATAGATAGGTCTGGATGGTCTAGTCTATAGTTTGACCAGAGAATCGAGGTCTCATGTGTAGAGTTGAAATATGCATAGTAAAAGCAATTTTATAGAAAACTATTTTATAGGCCAAACACAATTATAACCTCGTAAGGGCATGATTATCTCATTCATTTGTATAAAGCTTATGAAACATGTCGTATCCTCCATGAGCTCTCACTAAAATTTATCTCTAAAAAAAAAAAAAAAAACATTGGAAATGGAGGTAAATGACAATCACAAATACATTAAGAGAGAGAGAGAGGGGGTGGGTTGACGGGTGTAGCTGGAGTTTAGCTTCACAGCAAGAGATGGAACACGTGTGGGAGGAAGTAGGAATGGTGAGTGCCAATGAAATTGAGAGTAGGAACCAAGCAAAAGTAAACACTTATGCCTTATGCCTTATTCCTTTGAGAAGAATTAGAATTCAATTTCTTATTTATTTCTTATTACAATGTTCACTTAATTTTTTATTTTCGAATTACAATTCTTTAAAAATTCCTATTACGTAAAATCAAGTAATACGTATTCCGTAATTCAAGTAAAGAATTACGATTTCTTATAAAATTTTACATTTTTTCTAAAAATAATCTCATATCAATTCAATGATAACTACCACCACCATTGCCACTGCTACCGCTATCGCTATCACCATCGTTATCATTACCGCCACATCACTATTATCATCGCCACTATTACTAACCACCAACCCTACTACCTACTGTCACTGCTACTGTCATCACCAATCATCAATAACCAATTACCAACACCATTACCATCATATTGTTGCCACTCTCATCGCTATTGCCATCGTCACTATTACCGTCGTTACCACCACCACCACCGTTATCACCACCTCTAACCACCATTATCATCACCACTATTGTTGTTGTTACCACACCATAACTATCCCCACCCTCCCTCTAAGCTACTACCGTCATTGCTACCACTCATAACAACCATCAACCATCACTTTTGCCTCACAGTTAATTTCCATCACCACTATCTATTACTTTAAAATTACTTGAAAAAGAAAATAAATCAAAGATAATTTAATTATTAAAATTTTATTATATTTGTATTACATTCTTTAAGAATTCCAATTATATTCTTTCCCCATTCCATTCAATTCAGTAAAGTGAATGAGCCGAGTGAAAAGTCATCGTTTTCCTTTTTTTCTCCCATCTTTGGAGAGATAATGCAGATCATGAATGGAAGGACAAGAAGAGAAGTTGTATTTTACAGTGAGTCACAAGTGTATTAGTCACGGCTTCACATAAGCACTTGCTTCCAGGGTTTGTCACAGCACAGGGGAGCCATAACGGCTACCCAAAGCGTGATTTCAAGTTGTGCCTTCAGAGTATAAGTTCGAGACACACAGGACAAAAGAAGAAATTTTACGTCATTAATCTGCTCCCCATGCATTTCCATCCATAATATTGATTTTCCTTATTCCAATCCCATGATTCAGAATTTCCAATGAAACCTTGCGAGTTCCATATATATTCATAACTCATGAATTTAAAGGAATAAACGGCGATGCAGTGAGTACATTGAAAATAGTATGGAAAAGAGTGTTCAACTTCTGTATACCTCTAACAAAATCCTTGTGAACAGGAAAAACCCTCTGTCCTCCAAATGCATTTTATAGATCAAGAAAATTGAAGACAACAATGTTCTCTTAGAATCGATGGTGCTAGCTTGAAAAATCACCATAAATAGAACCATCAGAAGAATGAAATGCTGGCAACTCATTGAATGATGAAATAATCTTGTAGGTCAGGAAGAGGCTCGATCATAGATACTTAGCCAACCAGGGCAACTCCTTGCTGTCTTTCAGTGCAAATGCCACATCGTCACTGCAACAACCCGATACAAAATCTATCAGATCATGACAACAGATTTGCTATTCCTTGCTACATAACAATCATCTCCATGCAAGATAATTAACGTGATTAATAATAAGAGCACTTAATGGCACCATGTGAACTGTGAAGGAGATACAGAAGAGTAAAAGATGAAATTTGCCAATCTTGTATTTCATCCACTGGGTTCATAATTTTCACCAGCATTATTCAACCATATGTGCCTTTTAATTCGAAAAGAAAAGCTGGATTTTCCCCAAGACAACCATAATTTCAACTATTCTACATTTTATAAATTTCTTTTAATATGCTTCATTGTACCTTAAATTCTAAAATAACATATTCATGTATCACAAGATCTTAAATTATATGGAGTAGTTAGTTGGTTTAGAGTAGTTTTCCTCCCATGTTTCCCTATGATTAATGATTTTTGGGCTCGTTATAGAGAGAACCCAAAGATCTCCTTGAACTTTTAAGTTCTGAAACTTTTTTTTTTTTGTTTTTTCAGAAAGAAAAAATAGGTCCTGCTCCTTTCATTCATTTCCTCGTATTAAATACAAGTGCGAGGCAGTTACAAGAACAATAACCACTGACCTATAATTTCTCCCCTTTCTGATTCCACTAAAACTGACCACTAATGCATGCATATAAAACAAACTACCAGCACTGCACAATAACACTAGAACTTGACACATGGACAAATGCACATAAGCAACAATTGACTAAGTCTAACCTTCCTACACATTTCAGACACATAAAGCCCTTACATACTAAATTAAACAATAGCAACAGGAACATTAACAAGAATTACTAAGCACAGCTAGCAACTTTGATGACTATGCAGCACGTGGATGATGGTTTATAACATCATGATATTAGACTACAGTATTGGACTCTTTGAAAAGAACAAAGTACTTCTTTTGCATGTACATGCATTTGTAGGATAATACATTGAAACTAAATATGCCCTTTGCAACAAAAACATAACAACAGGAATGGGATCATGGAATTATTAGCAAATCCAAGTTGCTCTGGATGAATACATGTGAACATGGAGATGTGATGGATTTTGCATGTCGGTTCGCGCATTCAAGTCCAAGAAAGCAAGTGTAAAAGGTGGCAAAAACGAAAAACAAATGAAAAAAGAGATTATTGCTTATTCCTGAAATTTCTCAGAATGCAAAGGTAGATTGTCTATGTAATCTTAACTAATATATGTAGGGTTCTTGCACTTCCGGAAAGCATAGTAATCTATGTGTTATTTCCCAAACCTAAAAGGTGTGTGTCTTTGTCCGAACTAGGACTTTCATCGAACCACCTAAGAAAAGCAACAGGCCAGGGAGAAATCAAGACACGTTTATGACAGTAAGCACAAATAAAGAGAAGCTAGCTTGAGATGTCCGTATCCAACTGCAAGCATATTCACTTGTACTACAGTACACTAAATCACATTGGCCAAGGTCATCTAGCAGAATACATGACAAAGGAGTGTAAATCATTGAGAGCTAACCTTGGAAAATTAAGCTGCAATTTTTGAATCCTATGCTTGGATCCAGCTTCACACAAAATGATTCTACATTCACCAAGCATACAACTGCGGAAACAAGGAGAAAGCAGATCAATCTTCGAAAAGTTTATCCATCCAGTCCTGGTTGTAAATTTATATTTGGTATAAATAAGCTCATTTCATTACCACACCAAGTGACCGAATCATTGTTGTGGCCTCTTGGGACTTCTTTCATAGGAGCATTTCAAGCATAAAAGATGGGATATTTTTAAACTAGGTTAGTCACTAACATAAATTTAAAATAGGGAAAAATAATATTGCCAAAATTCAAAAAAGGGAAAAAAAAAAATAAAAAAGAAATAGAAGATGAAGAAAAAGACATGAGTAGATTAGCATTTGATTTTCATGTCAAACCCTCTAGGAGTACTTACCAGTATTATTAAATGAAAAAATAAAGATTTCTGAAAAATGTTCACATTTCACCACACATTTTATAGTGTTTTAAGGATATGCTAAAATCACACAACAAAGATACTGCTTGGAAGCCCATTCAGTAAAAGGGAAAAATGAATTAAAAAAAGATCTAGTTTTTTTTATTATTAAGGCCCTATGTTATCAAAATTTTCATTTCATAACCTAAGTTTTCAAGAATTAACCAAACTAGGGTTTTCGTAACTCATTGTTATGAGTATTGTGGTCTTGAAATGAATAAAAATTAAAACATAGGTCCCAAAAGAAAAAAAGAAACCTAAAACGATGGAAGAATCAAAGTTTTGCATACTTTTCCGATTAAGGAAGTATATATTTATTTCTTTCATTTTAGGACCTTTGTTTTTATTTTATTCATTTTAGGACATGGCTTTTAAGGCACTTTTAATGAAGAGTAACAATGTCCCTATTTTGACCCATTTTTGAAAACTTAGATCCTGAAATAAATAAAAATGAAAACATAGGTTCTAAAACCAAAAGGTAGAGAAAAGTTGGGTTGCTCTAGTATATTTTTCCCATTCATTAAGTACCACAGTATCACTTTCCATCAGTGCCTTAATTTTCAGAAGTTACTCTCTTGGCCTGTCCAACAAGTTAAACCTACCGCAAGTATTGAAACTAATCCAATTTTGACATTTATTCATTCCACTAATGTGGTTAAAAGCTTGTACAATCATCATTCTGAACGAAAGAAACATGATTTCTTTTCCTCAGATGCAATGAAATGAAAAACAAGCTTACCCAACTCTCAGGAGCATGTCCCATCCTGGAAAAGCTTCATTATTGTTTGCACAGAAACATGAAACAGTACTTGCCAACTGCAAGACAGCAATTATTTGGTGAAATTTTCTCCTCTAAGATTTATCTCGACTGATTGAGAAGGCACAGGTAGAGAGAATATAGAAAGAGGAATATAACTCTTGAAAACTCGCCAGAATTAATTGGTTAGTCATCTTATGTAATGATGTAATGACCACCAATATGTCAACACAACTAAATAGATTCTATAAAATTTATAAGAATGGTTTCTCGACCTTCTCAAAGGTGGTCTCCCCCATCCCTGTTTTATAGAGCTCATGAACCATTGCTGTCAGGAAGATTTTTCCTACCCTTGAGCAACTTTTTATCACCTGCAAACAAAAATAATGACAGACAAATCAAAGGATAACTGCCATACCAAATGATGCTGCTTTCTTAAAAAAGAGATCATCAGACATAGGCAATGCACTAATTTGCCTGTGGCATTCTACTTAGATTTTATAAATCCTAGCAAAAGTCTCCTTTTTTCCTCTTGCATAATAATGGCTTCTTCTAGTTAGGAGGAAGACTATCGATATTTGAGGCAATTCTAACTTCACCTAAATAGTATAATTACCACCCAAATCTCCATGGTAGTAACTTATACATGTGATTTGATTTCTAATTTAAGAACTATGACTGAAAGAATCATACAAAAATCAAGAAAACAAACTACTCTCCCTGAATCATTTAAGAGTGCAGGCATAACCTCATCCTAGTTATAGACTGTCACGGTACTTGGATATGTCTACAAAGATTTTAGATTTGCCTATGGTGATCAAATTATATCTGGTCTTGTTTCCATTTTTCCAGTCATTTTGGAGTAAATAGTGCCAAGTATAGCTAAAATTTTCTTAGACTTCAAATCTGTTATGTTGAATTAAATGTCTATGCTGTAACAAATCATCCACCTCATTCCCATTTCATACAGCACAACTGGGTTAGAACATACTTGAATATGAGGTGACTGAAACATTTCTTGAATAGCGGCTTCAATCTCTGCCATGCCAGCGAGGGATTTTCCTGTGAAACATTGAAATGCAGAGCAAAATTAGCGGGGGATCAATATATGTGAAAAGCTACCATTGAATACTGACAGTAAAAACTTCCTCAGACTTAACCAGCAAGCGAGCAGGAAGGATTAAGTAGTAAAGTACCCAAAACCCGGAGAGTAGTTTTCTAGGACAACATAATAAAGATACCTTCAGATTTCTGGAGCCTTACTGTAACTTCTTTATTAGAAAATTAGCTCCAGAATGAGTCTGCATCCATATTAGGTGCTCTCTATGAATGCAATTTTGAAGCTCTAGTTGCGTATACATCTTTAGAGAGGTAAAAAATGCACAAACATGGAAAAATTGATCATTAATGCAGAAATCACTTATGCAATATAGAGGACTGCTTTTGGAGAACTCAATGATGCTGAGTGAGATGATAGTATTGCAAGGGCAAAATCACACATCAAAGCCCTAATTTTTGCACAGTTTTTGTTTCGGTTCTATTTTCTATGTTTTTTGGGAAAGGGATCCATGTTTTAGAAAATATTCAGAAAAGGATTTTCAAGAGACATGGATGGAAGCCCCTCTTCAAATATTTTCAAAAACACACACACACATATTTTTCCTCTCCACAGTCTCTTCTCCAAAATACACATATGCTTGATATGGATGCTGAGTGAGATGATAGTGTTGCAAGGGGAAAATCACACTTCAAAGGCCTAATTTTTGCACAGTTTTTCGTTTTAGTTCTAACTTCTATGTTTTTCGGGAAAGGGATCTATGTTTTAGAAAATATTCAGAATAGGATTTTCAAGAGACATGGATGGAAGCCCCTCTTCAAATATTTTCCAAAACACACATCCATTTTTGGTTGGTTTGGGGTGAGGGTGCTTGGGACTCAGACCCCAAAACCATCTAAAGACTTCTCAAACTCTGACTATGCCTAAGATTTCAAGTGGTACCAAAATAAATAAATAAACAAAAATAAAAAACATTTGAGGACATAGACATAAGCCCCTCTTCTATTTCTTCTATAAATAACAAATCACATTATGATAAAATCGTAAAACATAAGACTTAACCTGTGGAAATAGGAAAAAGGAAGGCCCTTGAAGTGTGATTATCTCATATACAAGTCAATGACTGTTATCTATTGCAAATCTAACTTCAAAGCGCCTGTCCTCCAGGCACATTATTGAAATTGTTAATGACTTGGTTACCTTTAACTATGGCTAGCTATAATAAAGCCAAGCATAAATAATCACATGGAATTGGTGTTTTCAAGTCGATGGATTTAATTATTCATGTAAAACGTAAAATAAATCATTATTTCTAGATGAAAAATCAGCAACCACTAAATGGCTGCATGTTAGCCAACATCTAGTGCTGACCAAAAGTGAAGTGATTTCAGGTGCAGAGATGGAAGAATGACTTAAATGTGAGGTTTGAAAAGGAGTTTAGCAAGCAATAGAAACAATTTCCTTATATTTTCCAACTATTTTCTTGTCAATCTTCATCAAGAGAGTATACACACATCTCTAGAGGATGTTTGCAGAGTTCATATTCATGCTAAAACATTCAGAATTGCCAAATTAATGAAATGAAGGGGAAAAGGGAAAAAAAAAAAGAAAAAAAAGGAGTCACATAGAAGGAGATAAGATGGAAGCAAAGAAGACAAATTTGTTCCAATGTATTCATAATCATCATATTTTTTAAGAAATCCACTTGATATGTTTCCACAGAACTGAGATTTACTCATATCCATCAGGAGGACCAATATTCAGACTGCCAAATTGGAGGTAAATTCTTGTATCAGTTTGCTTTTCATTATCTGCAGAAAAAATGGGGAATGAAATATTTTTGTTGAGAGCTTTTCTTGATAAAACCTGGTCAAGTAAATAGCAAAAGATTAAATGCAATTTTCCTTTCTTTTTCCTTCTTTGGACAAAGACGATTGCAATTTTCAGATGGTCATGGCACCATGACTCAGTGAAGGATATGGTCAAGAATATCCTGGCTTAAGGAATTAGTATATAATTCAGCAAATTTGATTGCCTTAAGAAATCAATGCACCTTGCCAAGCCTGTAATGCTGAGGGCACAAACTTGGTTTCCTACGATATTCGCATCCTCTCAGCTGACCTTCTCCCTCCTTTCTAGGAGTGATCATGTACATATAATATGTGCCATAAGGATAGCAACTTTTGAAGTCCGCAGTTAAATCCTTATATTAAAGTTATACTCAAAATGAATTCCACACCATACGTTCAAGTCAACAGTCCATACATGAGATGAGTGTCAAAAGACAGGCAAAATGATTCTTTAACTTGGAGAAATATTGCTGGCTTATTGTTAGGGATCTATAGGAATATCTTAAGATTGGGAAACTAGATACTCTCTCTTTTCTACTATATGCAATTAAGAAATATAGTAAATTTTTATCATCTTTTGAAAAATGAATTCTATGTGATAAGTTCAAGTCAATGTCCTTGTCCACCCATGAGAGGTGCGTTAAAAGGACATGCAAAATGATCCTTTAACTTGAGAAATATTGTAGGCATATTCTTAGGGATCTATGGGAAATTTCTTAAGAACAGGAAACTAGATATTATTTGTTTTCTATTTTATGCATTTAAGAGATATAGTTAAAATTTTTATCGTCTTTTATTTAGTGATAATTACCTTTATTTAAGGAAAGTTGCAATTTAGAAGCTTATATAAATTTAATGCTATTGCCAATAATAATGGAAGAAAGAAATTATTTAGAAATCAGTTTTAATAGTTTAAGAGTAGTCTCTTACCCAAAAAAGAAGACTTAGGAGTAGCCTAGGGTAGTATATGAGATGGGAGGTTCCTAATGAACCCTAATTCTACAAACACTAAACTTCGTCATGGCTAAATCACACCGTGACTGGACCTTGACCATGGGCCCATAACACATATATTGGTTCCTTATGCAATATCCAGAGAAAATGATGCAATTAAATAGTACCTGTTCCAGAAGCATATTTCTTTAGCTTCGTTTGGTAATCAGCAATTTCTGCTGCACGTCTACATATCTCCAGAGCACGCCGTGCATCTCCTGAAATAGCTGCCACCTATGCAGTAGAATCCATAAAATTGAGACCAAGATCATAGAAATCTACAAAATAATCTATAATGCCTAGCCTTACTTCAGCTGCATGAATAGAAGTGTGAAATCAAGCATGCAACAGCATAATTTGAATAAGGTACCTTTCTAGAAGCAAATTCTATAGCTTGCTTTTCAAATGCATCAATCCCTCCAAGGCGAGTAGAGATAATTTCTTGAAGCTGCTGATAATTATAAGGTCCAAAACAAAGCCTTTGAATACCCATACGACTTGAAATGCGAGGAAGTAACTTTTCAGGAAGATCCATGGTATTTGCTATACCTAGATTTTAGTCATTGCAATAAAAACTTTGTTAGATTAAAAATCTACCTCCAGTTAATCTAAAAGTTTGAACTTTTATATAGGGGATAAATTCATGATTTTCTGCTTTGCTAACGTGTTGAATTTTTCTTTTTTTTTGGATGAATAGATAATTTCATTAATGAGGATAAGGATATACAACCGCATATAGTGGGAATAGAAGTCCCAAAATGAGGGCTATACGAAAGAAAGACTAGATGAAACCACTCAAAGACAGAAAATTAACTGGATACATCAATATAGTTCAAAATCTGTCTAGCTACAGATGCAGCACTAGGCAAAATCTTTCGTAATCTGACATTGTTCCATACTCTCCAAATATAATAGATGGCAGCAGTGAGTGCAGCAGCCCAAATGGGGTGGAAACCAGGATTTGGCCTTATGGATATGCGGGAAACCACACCCTGCCAAGAAGATAAGGAGGGTGGACCAGCCAAAACAGAGAGGACAGTACCCCAAGCTTCCTGTGAGAAAGTGCAGTTGAAAAAAAAGTGCTCACGGTCCTCTGGGTCAGCATTGCAAATGAAACAGGTGGAGTGGGATGTGATTCCCTAGTGGTGAAGCTTGTCCAGGGTATATAGCTTTTGGTTCCAAGCCAGCCAAAAAATAAAAGAATGTCTAGGCATAGACTTCTTGCTCCAAACCACTCTAGCCCACTGAACTTTGTTTGACTATATTCTAAGCAATGAAAAGATCTCTTGATGGTAAAATCTTTGGAATTTGCAGGGAGCCAGCAAGGAGTGTCCATACTCGAGGGGTTTGGGACGATGGTGTTAGGAATAGTTAGAGTCCCAAACTTAGATATTATTTGTTTTAAACCACAACCAACTGATCTAAAAATCTAAGCTTGCAAGTCAAAGTGAATTGTTGTATTTTATACTTTAACAACTCACAACAAAAACCATTTGCATGACGCATAGTAATTTCTCAAGGAAGTAGAGGAAAGGCACCTATGACAATCAAATTGGAATGTGGCTTAGTTGGCCAATCAAGAATATTGTATAGCACCTGCATGGAGAAATATCATGGTCAAAATCCCAGATATCCTAAGAGTAGTGCTGTTCTTTGGTGGAGCATTAGGGAATTTAAAAATAAGTTACCGCCTGATTTCTTGTCACAAGAAGATCTAGTTCATCAATGAGCAGAATACAGGGCTGATCAAGTACTTTGCCAGTTTCCTTCCAACCTGAAAACCGTTCATTGAGCAGATGGAGAGCCTTTTTCCAGCTAACCCTATGCCCTGTCAGTGCCTCATAAATGACCTGAAATAAAACATTGCACATAGTCATGAAAAAGGGCTGAGTGTTTCTGTTTTAACTATTTATCTTTTACCTTGTAAATGTTTTCTGGTGAGGCCAACTTGAGACCATTAATATTGACAAAACAATGAGGCCTTATAGTTCCTGCATCAACTTCAGACCTAAGGTTCCTCATAACTGCAAGCACACTCATTGTCTAAAATTAAGGTGTTAATAGTTAGCCATACAAATAAAGAATAGCAGCTCAAGAAATCAAATGCAAAAGCAAATCAAAGTCAGGCTTCATATTCATGCTTGATGAATGTGGGAAGCCAGAATACCTTGCCAGTTCCAGGCACGCCATGAATGTACAGGCAACGCCCTAAACATTGATCTTCAAATATTGCTCCTTTTATGAATGCACTAATTTCTTCCATTTCTCTGATAGCAAGCAAATTAACCATTCAATCCAACTGATCAATTCTGGTTAGGACATCATAGGAAAAGTGGAAAACAGATCAATGCATACTTATTACGGCAAGGTAAAGATTTAGGCAGTGTAGCCAACAAAAGCATTGCTTTAGCTCTCTCAAGCTCAGTTTGTTTGCGACATCTAACATGCTCCGGAATCTTCTTCATCCCTATCTTCTGAAGTCCAAAGAACTGGCCCTTTCGTGAGTTCTGAACAGCAAGGAGAACTTACTCAGTACAATGGGCAGCCATGTTAAGAGTGTGTCACATAGGATTATATTGTCTAGTACCGCAGCCATCTCATGGGTTGGGAATGAACGTGAGTGCAAATTCTTTTCATTTTCTTCTTCATAATCCAGATCGTCATCATCAGTTTCAAACTCTGGTTCATTATGAGAATTCCAATCTTCATCACTGTCATCTTCTGCATCATCCTAGATAATGGAAGAGTAAAATACATGATTCTAGCAACTTCTGGCCAATTTGAAAATTGAAAAGGCAGTCCTACAATTTCTTGGTAGAATACCTCTTGGTCGTTGTCGATCTCTGCCAATCGCTTGAAGCTATGCCAATGGGTGTCGTATTCGTATTCACAAAGGAAAACATCATCACCTTCATTACTTGCTTTAGCATATTCTTTTGGGCTCATCACATGGCATTGCCTGAGGACAGATTCCATCTATGCCAAGAACATTATGAAAGGTAATCTTAGTAAAACACCACCTAATACTAGAAATGAGTGGAGCAATATAATAACATTAATTTGGTGTACGATCAGTATTATGAAGATATAGTAATTAATGAGACATCAGCCACTTACTGACAAATGAAACCTATCCGATGATTGAATATTTTAGTGATTGGAGTAAACATGGAAAAGCAGGATGTAAGTTTTGTATGAATTTTGCTTGCATGACAAGGAAAGGTCTATCTCTATCATGTAATGCCAATTGTGCCACATCACATTGTATGAATACATAGATTGATGCATGTCTATAACCTTCGTTACCAGGTTTTCCCCTATTCAAGATGATACAACCCACAAGAAAGCAACTAATTAAGCTTCTCACTAACTTCATCCTTACATTCGAAAATAATTCTGTACCTAGCACTCACAAATGAACGTCAAGTTATAGTCTCGAGCAAATGTTTATGCATTATCTAAAGATTCTTTTACGGACTTGAAAGTTGAACCCAGACAGAGATAAATTAACAGGTTCACGTATCCTCTGACACATCAGAGAGCACTCCTATTCCTTTAATAGTTTGTCAAGTTATAAATCAGAACATTACTTTTGTCTCATACTATGAACAAAGGAAGAGGAACAATATTACAATTAAAAGCCACTGTTTCTTGTAGTTCTTGAAGCGCATTGAGCTAATTTTCAGAATAATTTTCATATGCTGATCCAAAAATCTAAAGAGCTTAAATGCTTATGCTCACAGAGACAAAGAAAGCTATTAGAGCATTTATGTGCACAAGAAGCGCAATCTTTACAGAGCATTGCATAAATTAGCAATAACTTACAGTAATGAATGGCAACTATGCTCGTGATAAAATGCTGAGCTATCACATGCTTATCTCTACAATTTCCAAGCACAGGCATCTACTCAAAAATAGATATAAAAGCACCGACTTCAACAGTTTTCTCTTATTCGAAGATTCAATCTTCCAGTTGAAACGTAAAAAGGAAAATCAAGGTTTCAGTGGGGGACATTTCATTGCGTACAGACATCATTAACTACTACTTCTGTATTTCAAGCCTTGAACATGAAAAATCATATCCCTAGGTTTGATTCAGTTAATCAGTGAAATCAATCATAGGATGGACTTAAATGAGACATTGTCTCCTACCTTTCCTTCTAAAACTTATTATCATCCACCATACTGGCAAATGAACCGGGAAAAGCTAATACTAATATTTATTACCTCAACATCGTCAAAATCATTCGTCCTGTATAACTCCCTTCTAAGATTATGTGGCTGCCGTCCAACAGCTGTCTCCTCCGGGATCATATACCAACGAACCCGACACCAGTAATTCCCATCCACTTCACTCCATAAGCTGCAAAGACAAATATTCCTCAACAACCATAAAACGCAAGAAATCAGAGTCTATTCAACGAATGCCATACCTCTCCATTCGGGCTGCCCAAAGATCACTAGAAAGAAGCTTCTCCCTTGCAGTCCTCATCCTTTTCTTTGCCCTAGGAGGCTGTGGAAACTGAACCTCCTTTCCCAATTTTCGTGCCTCACAGAAACCGCAAATCCAATCCCCCTCTGGAATACCCCCTAATGGCGGCTTTAAACATTTCAAGTGAAATCCACCCAAACAATCATCACATTCGATCATAACCCATTTCCCAGCCCTAAAACAAATTCTACATTCCTCCACTTCTGGGTCCTCATTATCCGAGCTTGCGTCCTCTCTCCTCTTCACATACACATCATCTCCTACCTCAAACTCACCTCCATCGTACACCACTTTCTTATAATAAACTCTTCTCTTCTGCTTCACACTATCACTCCTCTTTCTCTTGTTCTCCTTCCCCCCAATCTGTAAACTTCTTGAAACCCTAGCTTTTGTAAACACCTTTTCTTCTACTTCCTTCGCCTTCTTAGACTCAGACCGGCCTGGTGTTACAGGAGCAAACGAGCCCTCACCTTTCGACTTCTTCCTTTTCCTCAAATCATCAGATTTTAGGGTTTTCTTCATTATACTCTCTTTATCATCAATCTTAGATTTCTCAACTTCTTTTTTCCTGGGGTTCCTAACACACTCATCCTTGGTTGCAACTTCAGCTCCATTGGAAGACCGCGTTGGGCGCTTCGAATCAAAAGTTTCGTTTTTGACCGCATTTTGGGGCTTATTAGGGAAGCCATCAATTGGGTTTTCAAATGAATGGTGTTGTGTGTGGTTATCGAATGAGAGGGATGTTTGACGAGTTGATCTTCGAAGAGGAGTCGCTGTCCCGGGTGTTTGAGGAGTGAGAGGCAAGACTTTGGAGTTAACTATTGGTGAGGAATGCTTTTGTTTTTTGGGGGACTGGAATCTCCTTGGAGTTGCTTCCGCCATGGATTTACAGAGAACTGAAGAAAGATTTGATTAGGGCTTAGAGAGAGAGAGAGAGAGGAGAGATAGTGGAGGGGGGCGGGTATAGGACGCAGATAGCGAAGAAAGGGAAGGAGAAATGGCGGGAAACGTTGTGTCGTGTGCGCGCCATTTGAACGTTACCGTTGGTTTTTCCATGTACCTCCGGCCCTCTTTACGTTTACGTAGTTTCTTGATTTTGAGCAAAAATAACTGCTATTTGGCAAAAAAAAAAAAAAAGAAAATAAAATAAAAAATAACAGTTAAAAATTATATTTTCGTTAAAATTCTATCACTAGTTAATGAAAATAAAATCACAAATAATCTGTATTAAGAATGTCAACATATATAATAAGATTTTATAAAAAGCACTAAATCATATATTCAATAAATGCAACGGGAGAAGGAAATAAATGAATGATTATATGTGAAAAGTTAATCAGATTTTTTTTTTTAAAGAAACTTGTTAAAATACTTAGAAAAACTCTTGCCCGCAAATATTGACATGGAATACAAAACCTACACAAATTAGTCAACTTACCTTGAAATATAATATTAATAACCTATCCTACGTAAAAATAAGTGTTTAACCTTTTACGAAAACTTAAACACATCAATGCAGCAACCTGAATCTAAAATCTACATTAATTAAGTAAATTGCTATGCCATACCCCATGTTCTAACAAGTCTTTCAAAATTTGACCTAAATATTATACAAAATTTAATCTCTAACACGAAATTTGGAAGATCACTTTGCATAACTCTATCCTACAATTTTTTATCCATAATCTATAAAAGTAAACGTTTATCTAAAATACTAAATCAAATAATTTTCCAAAAAGAATTCTAAAATTTTACATACGCAATAATTTAAAATAGTATATATAATTATATAGTATGATATTTAAAATAATTAAAAGGTTGAACCTTAAGAGTGGAAATATAAGGCATCAATACTTCTTTCTCTCCTCCCTTGTTTTATCCTATGATTTTTTTATTTCCCCCTTTTTAGCAAAGTAATCCAAGTAAACTATTATACCGAGTAATATGTCAAACTCAACACAAGACCAAGTAATGACAAAACACGAGGAAAAACCTGAAAGACCGACTTGAGCTAAACTGCTTAAATGCTGGGAGTGGGAGGGAGGTATATAAAGAGTAAGAAAGTTCTAATTTAATCTTGTTATACATAAAACACTGCCTTGAAATATTACTATTATAATTAAGCTGGAGAACATTCAATAAATAAACACATCGGAATAATACCAGTGTGAACCTATACATAAATGTAACCCACGATGAGGTCCAAGATTTGAAATCTTAGGAAATATAAACTAAAAAAAAAAAAATAATAATAATTACAAAAAATTGGATATATCAGATCCGATGTATGAAAATATCATCTACTATCCATTTTTCATGACCGCACTCGAAGGGTATAACGAGCTGTGGTACGTTTCTAACTAAATAGGAATATGCAAGGTTCATCTACGATGCTCTCCAAATATTCCTGTATGTGTCAATTAGTTAAACGACAAAATTTCTCCAAACAAAGTGAGCTAAAAACCCTGTGATTAGTGTGCTCCGCACAGACACATATACGCCACAATCGCGTACAAGTCTGCAATTTATAAATGCATAAAACCGGGCGGATCTGGCTTGTACACTAATTATCTCATACTAATAATCTTCTCACTTGTTATCCAGAATCAACAATATTGGGTTCAGCTACAATGTTCCAATCGGCATCCCATTTCACTAATGAGCCTACAATTTAAGTTTTAACTCCCTTTACCTCATTGTTCTGTATCAAATACGACTCTCTCATATCGATGGCTTATTGAGTTATTGCAGCGACCTCAACTTTAATTTAATTACTTCATTCGAGACGTACGAGACTATCACATTTTCATCTATGGCTGTTACCATTAGTTTGAATAGTCATATATAAGTAAGACAAGCATTTTATAATCCAATATTTATTTAATTAGTTTTCAACAAACCTATTGCACACAAACAATAAACACACAACATAGTACTCACATTCATTTTCCTCAAAAACCTTTTCTTAATCCTTCCATGTTCAAATCTCCTATTAACAATAAATAAAATAATTAAGTCTTGAATACATTTTTAGTTTTTTTTTTCTTGTTTGTTGATCTATCCTAATCTTTAATTAATTTCAATAATTATATACTTGGACAATACATACTTTAAAATAATCAACATAGTGAATGATTACACTTAAAGTTAGTTAGTGGACCTAGTGAGTATGAGAAATTGACCTAACGGGGGTTTATTACATGATTGTTAAAATCGTAATTTTACTGTTTATTTAAATATATAGAATCGGTAAAATCATAAACTTATAGAATCATATATAAAAGTTCATTATTTTATTAAAAGTTTTGCATAAACAATTTTATATTCATTTTAACTAAGAAAAATATTATAAAATTATAAACTAGGAGAATCGTATTTTTGACTTGCGATTTTAATAACTATGGTTGACTAGCCTATTACTTATAAAATATTCTCTGATTTTTCTTTCTCCTTTTTACATACTATTATAAATTAAGATTCTTAAAGTTCAATTTATAAATTGTCTAATGGTAGCTTATGAGTCGCATGTGATCCTAATTTTTATTGTAAGAAGATTGTTTTTTTAAACAAATTCTCTCAAAGTTTAATTTTCATAACTTCTTATCCTAAATATCTTAAGATTTTGCTGAAGAATCACAAATTAGGATTTTATAATCAATTCTTCCATGATTTTCTTATATCACATCACTCTTATTTTATCAATTACAATACAATAATAATTTTCTTTGATGGTTAACAACCTTTAATTAGGATTTTCAAATCAAACCTTTTTAAATTAGTCTTAAAGCTACTATTTTATTTTGAATTTATTATATATTTCAAATTACATTCTTAGATTATTACAATTTACTTCTATTCAATATCAAATTCTTACCTTTTACCAATTATGAAAAAGATTAGCATTTTAATACTTAACTTTCATTACGCCTTCCTATTTTTCTTCCTCCCTTATTGCAATAAGCAAAATCTAGAGAGAGTTGGGGTTTATTTATAAGGTTTTAGGTCACTTCAAGAAGTCTTTTAAATATTTTCTCTTTTAAAATTATTCATTAATAGTGGTTTTATGTATATTATAAAGTTTCTTGTTCTAGGAAGGAATTTTCCTTTGCAATATACCATTATTCCTTTATGGTTTTTATAGTATTTTTTATACATCCCTTTCATTTATTTCTATTATCTTATGTTTTGTTTGATTAATCCCTTTTCACTCAGGATATCTTACTATTGTCAACCTAGCTACTTTTAAACTTTGATCAACAAGTTCAACCGAAAATGGGACACTCTAAATTATTTATGTCCAAATTTTATTATAATCAATAAAATCATTCATTACGAATAAATCAAAATTGAAGAAATTTGATTATTTCTCATTAGTCACTACTCTCTCTTTACCTTATTCATTGTATCCCTAATTCTTGATTCTTTTAAATCACCCTAACATATGCACCCATCGCCCACCATTACCACTTTATGCATTTCCCTTTGCGACCATTTCTTTCGGTCCTTGTGACTAAATAACCGACATATACCTATCCATTATGTTGCAATCTATCATCATCGTGTAAAAAATTTACTTAGTAATATGTGCCATGTGTATGCATGCATGACTAGATAAATGCTAGTCAAGTTTAGATAACTGATAGTAATAGTAGTTTTTACAAAAATCACCACTCAAATTTTGTAAATACTATTGTGTCAAAATGTTATTAAATTTTTATACATTCCACACATACGTATACGTAGCATGTATTATGTTGTGAATATTTTTCATTCATCAATCTAGATGAGTTAAAATTGGTTAAAATAAGTCCATACTCAATATTAACCTTCATAAAACCAAAGCAAAGCATCAGCAAAGCTTATTTTGCTAGCTACTACCATAGTCATGATTTCAAAAATGTAACCCCACCACAACAATCCTGATAACCTTAGCTATATAGCCATGAAATTTTACAACAAGAATTGGTCCTAAACATAGGTGAATAAAACCTCCAAATGCATAAGTCAACAAATATGTATTTGATCATGACAACCACCTCCAACTGCCTCTCATTGCGAGATCACTACCATTTTGATCATAAGATATCATATCTTCACTTCCGTTTATCCAACCTAAAAAACCAAGCTATTACATATAGACTTTGTGCGTACATACATTTTTAGTTAAACCAATCACTTTTTTGACCCCTCTTCCTAGCAATCAAGCTTTGATTAAGGTAATATCATATCCATGATTTCACATTGCAGTTGGAGTTTTATTAGGATTTTGGTTATTTCATATTGATTATGGTATAAATTTAGGTTTAGATGATTCTCGATCAACCCTATCTTATG
The DNA here is from genome assembly GCA_024138005.1 of Lumnitzera racemosa. Classification (NCBI taxonomy): domain Eukaryota; kingdom Viridiplantae; phylum Streptophyta; class Magnoliopsida; order Myrtales; family Combretaceae; genus Lumnitzera; species Lumnitzera racemosa. The sequence continues at coordinate 16,084,688 of JAMXBC010000006.1, forward strand.
TAAATGAATTAAAAAAAAAAAAAAACACACACACACACATACACACATAAACAATATTGGTTTTTTTAAGTCTTCAATAATGTAATTTTGGCATGTAACTGTATATGAGATTTTTTTTTTCTTTTGACTTTATTGTAGAACTTAAACCAAATCAAGTATAATTGCATGTGAAAATTGGCACAAATGATGAAATTGTTATAGTGGAACCTAAAGGGGCATTATTTTGCTCAAACTTAATTTGGGAAGCACATGATCACATTGATATAAACTTTGTTAAAATTGATACTACCCCTTTGATACGCTCAAGTCATAACAACGAGATATGTACATTATAAAATGGTATTATCAGATGTTGTATGTAAACAACCATATGTACATGTATAAACCAAGTTAAGGTCATAATTGGAGATGCTAAAAAAAAAAAACAACAACATGACCACAGTTTGGGTTTAAGGGGATTTTTGTTTAAGATAGTGATTGATCATCATACTTGGGAAGTGCATGAGTAACCATCAAGAGACCATGCATAATTTGACTCATTTACTGGTTTTGTTATTGATCTCATTATGTCCGTCTCTTTTGCATTGTGGTGACTTACTTTTTGGTCTAATATGTAGTGCAATGCATCCATGATATTTTTTTTCCCTTCATCATGGTTGTAATCACATGTCTCATTTGATGACATGATCTAATGTTGCGAAAGCCAATTTACAAGTAATTGAAAAATCGTAGATGCTCCATAATGCAAATGACAATAATCATGTCACTCTAACCAATTCATATGTAAAAGGTACATAATATATCAATTAAATCAAATGCATTATTAACGAAAGGAAGAACGCATTATTGACTCTACAAACAAATAGATCACACAAAAGTGATCGATACTCTCACTTAAGTTGTATCTTGAAGCTCCTTATACCAAGATGTTATCCACTTTGTAATGATACATCTCATGGTTTTGTCTATGTTGTAGTTACTTCCTAAGTATCACTAGTTTTAAGATTACTCTACACTAAACATATGCAACCATGGAATTCTGATGAACTCAACACCATTATACCAACAATGCTATAATGTTCAGGAGTTCCATCATACTCTATTCAAAGGATGTCATTGTCTCCCCCCTTTATAGCATTGATTTCCCTATTAGTGTTGTTACAAATGGTATTATAGTAGTTCACAAGCTGAATAGGAAGAGTTAAGTGCCATATAGGAAAAAAAAGTACCATAATATAGGTTCGCTTCTTAAGCTTATTATGGCCATCTGTAAATTCCTTCCTACTTCATATAGTCCTAGACAGATGAAATGATATTGAGAGTGTGTCGATAAAGAGAGCAATATCCTTCAAGAATGTGAGGGAATTCTTAAGCATCACATGCTTGTTGGTGTAATGACATGAAATTCATTACAATTCCAAGGTTAAGTATGTTCATTGGCGAATACTCTTAAGTAAACGTCTACCTAGAAAGTAGTTGCACTAATGTCAAAACTGAGAGTTGTATAGCACCAAAGGAAATAATAACTCAATGAAAGAAGAATTTGCTTTTAGAATTGGTCTGGAAATCAAGCACAAACAAAAAAAATTAGGCCAAATTATAATTATTTCATTTGCTAAGTACATAGACATATATAAAGAGCAACATGGTTAAACCATTACTTATTTGCACTTGTTTTGCCAAGATTGAACTCTTATGGTCTTTTCTTTTCAAGAAACTAAAAATTCATGAATTATGAAAATTAACAATTATTTTTTTGGTTTAACAATGCTTTAGGGTTAAGAATAGGATTCAACAATTAAATAAAACAAGAATAAATCAAATAAAAAGGATGGGGTCAAACGGTGAATATGGTGGTTGAATGGAGGCTTACAACTAATGGCTAGTCAAATGCTTAGGGAACTAGTTGGATGGGCTCTCTAAGAGGGTTAAGTGGGCAACCAATTGATTAAATAATAGGATTGATATGGATTAAGATCCAAAACAAACTTAAACAGAGTTCATAGCACTAGAAGTGTAGGGGGATGAGAGCAACCAAGTTGAGACCGCCCAAAGGAATGGCTAAGAGAAGACTAGAAGCAAGGTTAACCCATTGGTAGATTGGCCTAAGTAGATAAGTCTACAGGAAACTAGCCTTGGTAGGGTCTTGCGAGAAGTAGTTGGTTGTGCATGCCTTTTGTTATTTTATCTATTTTCTTTTAGTTTGTTTAGTAAATAAAGAACTTATATAGAATTTTTTTTTTGGTAAGTACTTATTCAGAAATATAGCTATTTTATTTTAATTATTTTGGAACTTTCCTTTTACATTATTTACTGGAGTTTAATTTCTTATCGTTATAAATAGATTGGCTTTATGATAGACAATAAGTATACTCTTCATTTAGTATTGACAAACATTATTTTCTCATTCATTTTGAGTTCTTATTAATCGTTATTAATTATAGTGAAGAGAACCATATTGAATGGATTTGTGAGTCTTATCAGATTACTTTTAACACCAAGATAGTTTGGCTTATCAAGAGTCATGTTGATCTGTGATTTAATTATAAACCAATTCGATTTTAATAATTGTATAGAATAATATTAGTTTCCTTTGTATCCTTTCCTTTTTACTATTTGTTCCAAATAAAAAAATAAAAAAACCCTAAAACGTTCTCTTTTATTATTAATTTCTAAAATTTTAGATTAAATTCATTTAGATCGTTGCTTAATTAGGATTCAATTCAATGGAAAAATCGATCCACATTAGGGGTCTTTCTTCTTATTTTTATCTTGTTTTTCCTTTCACTCATTTCCTTCCTTACCCACCCTAACCCCCAATCCCTTCCTTCATCCCCCTACCCAACAATATTTCATCTAATTTGGGGTCTAGATCCCTAAAGTATCCTTTTCTATAATTTAAGGCCTTAAATTATTTGTATTTTAGTTATAGTTATCTTATTCCTTTCTTCATTTTATTAAAATTGTATAGATGTTATCAATTTACGATCTATTAGGAGATTATTTCTAGGAATCTAATTTATTGATTAAGAAGACAACTTTTGATATCAATTTAAGGTGCAAGTGTCATAGACTCCCCAAAATGGGTCACATCTGGGAAGTTCTTGAAGCCTACAAAAGAAGAAGATAGAGGCCCAAGTCCAATCGAAGATTCTAGAGATTCTAAAAGACTAGATTCGATGTAGTAGGTATAGTAGGTTGGTGTAATTAATGTAATAGTAGGTAAGATTAATTTGTAACCATTAGATAACTTAATCTCAATTGTTCATTCCTAAATGCCTCTTGTATATAAAGGGGTGATCCCCTCAATTACAATCATGAAGTCATTTTAAGTGAAGTTTTTCTCTCTAAACTTTGTAAGGTGAGTTTCAAGTTGACTCGGCCTTCTTTAGTGTAGTCAGGAATGCTAAATGTCGTACAAGAGTGATTGAGGGAATTTGTTAGTGACAAGTGGTATTAGAGCTTAAGAAAGATACTACGAGTGGAGAAGATGCCTTTTGAAGGAGATAACAATACTTTGATGGTTAAGAAGTTGGTTAACTAAGAGGCTCGCCGTAGCACTAAGCAGAGGGCTAAGTCTATGGACTTACTGAACTCCTTCCTTAATAGGATGAATAAGACGAAGTTAAGCATTGCAGAGGCTAAGGAACAATTTGATGAGACATAAGGCTGCCTTGAAGAGATGGAGAAAGAACTCCGAGGCAAGTTGTAAGGGTCCTTATATTACGCAATTGAAGAGCTTAAGCAGCGTGATGAGGCTATTGAAGAGAAGGGTGAAGCGCTTTAAGCTTGAGTCATGACTTTGGAAACTAAGGAATGAGCTTATGAAACTAAGATAGATGCTACAATAGTGGCCATGTATTAGGAGATTGAGGAGCTTAAGAACCAAGTAGCAGCATGTCAGGCTATAGTAGCAAATGGAGTAACCATTCAACCTGCTCATAAGTTGATGTTCCTAAACCCGAACTATTCAAAGGGAACACGATTTGCTCGGGAGGTAGACAACTTATTGTAGGGGATGGAATAAGATTTCAATGCTGTCGGGAATTTAGACGACCTTAGAAAGGTATGTACTACTTCCATGTATTTGAAGCATTCTATTATATTATGGTAGCATAAGATGGCAAATGACATTAACACTTGGCATAACTTTGCACAAGATATCAAGAGGCAATATTCTCCTTATAATGCTACTAAGGAAGCAAAGGTGAAATTACATCACCTAACCTATAAGGGTGACGTAAAGCAATATGTGAAGGAATTCTTGGAGTTAATTTTGGAGATTCCTGACCTTAACCAAGATAATGCACTAGTCATGTTTCTAGATGGCGTGAAACCTCGGGCTAAGTTAGAGCTAGAACAAAAGAGAGTGGAAGACATTTCAAGAGCCATAGCTGTTGTTCAGTGTGAGCCCTGTATTTGACAAATAGGGATTGAGTTAGTAAATTTAGGGTATTGTTGAAACCAACCCGGTTGACCTAAAAACTTGTGAATAGGCTCGAGACATTAATTGCGTAGACCTTGTGGACTTAGATATTAAAAATATAATAGAATAATGATAATGATATAGCTAAAATAGTATACTTTAACTATATTACATATTCTTACTGTAATAGCGTAAAATAGGTTTCGGTAATTCATAAACTTTTAGAGATAAATTATATATGTAATAAAATTATTACAAGACATAAAATAACGTATAGAATATATGTGTATGTGTCGTGTATGATTTTTAAGTATATGCATATACTAGTAATTAACTAAAATACTATATTATTTATATTTTACATTAAAATGATATTGGAAAATCAATAAAAATTATAAAAATATAATGGAATAGCTGGGAACTTATCAATTTGGGCATGGCTTAAGATGGATAGGTGTTTAGAAAATAAATCAAATTAGCATACAAGAATTAAGCTTAGTAGTTAAGGGAAATATGCTTGATGAGAGAGAAACTTAATCAGTTAGAGCATCCAAAACACTCTAAAAATCCAGAAAATACTCTCCAATAATCATACATGTAAAGAAGATTTTAAGAAAAATTGAGTGAGGATTTGAAGATTAACGAGCTAAATAAGGAAAAATAGTAAAATTAGTATGCGGTTTAAGTGGCTTAGCGGTTTATTAGAGTAAGGAGGAGCTAGAAGTCAACCGATTGCCTCACTAAAGGGAGTAACCGGCGACTAGAGTTGTCGATAAGGGAAAAGTTGCTGTAGGTAGCTGAGGCGAGATTTTCTAGTAGGATCTCATTTTAGTTCAATTTTATGTAATTTTGTAAAAATATAAAAAATTCTTAGAAAAGTATGAAAAAATTTATTCCTACATATTTTTGTGTATAGAATCTATGAAAAATATTATTTTGTCAATATACATCCTTAAGAAATTGATAAAGTAGAACAATTTTTTATACTAAAATAAATACAGCTAATGATGTAATTTTCACGTCAAAATTTTTCTATAAACTATCCTAATTGAATTTCAATGTAAAATTTTTTTGTGAAACTATTTTCTAAATTTTTATTTGATTTTTGAGCCCTAAACTATGTTTAAAATAGTGTTTTTAGTAAACAGTAACATATTTCTTCTAATAACCTCGCTTAGATTATGAGATTGATTAATTATTAGAGTAGTTATACTATTTGGAATGGTTGAATTGAGCAGTAAAGTTAGGAGTTATAGAAAATTGTAATTTAGTCTTTAAAAGTGAATTCAGTATTTGATTATTTTGTGGATTTGAAAAATTGATGAACCATGATGTAATCTATGAGGAGTTGAGAAGTAATGAAGTTGAGGAAGGTTTTTTGAAGTATTATTCAATGTTTTGAATTTATCCCATACTTGTAACTTGGAAAAAAAGTGAGTAAATTAACTAATGATAAGATATTAGTTAAAGGCAGAGGATCACTCAGAGATTTTGTGAATAGGTTATGCAATAGGATGATACTCATAAATTAAGTCAGAAGTAAAAATTATGAATAAAATGTAAAAACAAAGAACTTAGAAGCTTGGTTAGATGATGATTTTCCTGAAAGCTTTAAAGATAATAGAGTTATAGGATAACTCGAAGGATAGTTCAATAAGAAGCTTAAATTAGAGAAATTTAGAGACTGTTTCAGAGAATAAAATTAGTATCACAAATGACCCTTGTATAGCTTCGAGAATAACTCAAAAGATTTTTTACTATAGGAAACTATTATAAAACCACTTACAACCTAATTTAGAGGATTTAGCAGTTTATTGTAACTTTTAAAAATCAGTGAGTGGTTAAGAAATTGTGATTTTTAAGTAGAAATAACTTACAAAACTTATAACGAAACAATAAAAAATGTACAAAACAAATTAATGGTTAATGATTTAAGGCTTGAAAACTAATCTTTTGTATATTTTTAAGGACAATGGAAGATCAAGGAGGCAATGGTCAGGAGTAGTTTACCAATAAGTGCAGGTAAGTTGGGATCGATGCTTTATGGCTATTGGAGTATCATATTAGGATACTTGGAGAATTAAGAGTGCTTGTCTATGGTTGTAGCTAGATTGTTTATACACATGCTATGTATGTGATTATGATGTTAGTAATGATTAGGAGTTGAACTCTTAGTACAAGTTGTAGCTAGATTATTTATGCATGTGCTATGTATATGCTAGATTGGTAGTTGAACTCTTAATACTATTTTCTACTTGAACATATCATGTCTAACATGTATGAACTTGGTTGCTCACTTTGTAGATATCTCATTTTTGTCCATCTTGTGATTTTAGAATTTTTAGAATAGGGTAAAGATTCATAAGTTAGAAAAAAAAAACACAAAATTTTAAAAAATAAAAAAATAGAAAATTTAAAAAAATAAAAAAATAGAAAATTTAGAAAATACAATAAATAGAAAATTTAGAAAAAAAGTACATTAGGAAAATAAAATAATATATAGAAAATTTAGAAAAGGGAAGTTAGTATGTATTTTTGCTGGAACTAGGTTTAGTGTTTCATATTTTTATTTTTATTTTTATTTTTATCTTTGTTTATTATAATAATTAAAAAAAAAAGAATAAATGAAGGATTGGATTAGGCCTTAAACTTGGTTTATGGGGTTTAGAAATAGGGCCTAAGGCCCTGAATCATTTGGCTACAAGGGGGCGTGCTTAGTGCACCCATTTCTTTTCCATAACGTTCATGGCATGTGTACAGCACGTGACTGCATGCCTATATCTCCTCCATCTTCACTCATTCCCAATACTCTTTCCATGAAAACAATTCAATAGCTTACGTTTAGAGGCCATCTTCATGTGATTTCTATACAATTAATCAGTAGAATCGTATACTAGGCATGGCTTAGTTTTAATTGCATCCTAAATCACATCCACATCCATCTTCTTGTAAGGTTGAAATCGAGTTGAAAATTGCAAAAAATTAACTTCGCGGGTTAAAGTTCTTCAATGCAAATTACTAATTTAATTCAATTTTCAAAATCGAGCTTAATCCATGTTGGAATAGAATAAATGAGAGGTTTTGGAGAAAGATCAAAAAGCTATCATCATCCCCCTACTCGAAAATCAAGCTCTCTCTCTTTCTAAGTCTAGCATCTTTCTCGCTCTACGGATTCTCACTCCACAGTCATTATTGAAGTAGAACAGCTACCTACGACGTGTTGTAACTCACTTAAACACCCATTCGACACATTTTCAAACTCCAACTATTGCCTGAGCAAGCTACTCTGTACCATCTCTCTCTAACCACCTTTAGCCTTAGCTTAAACCACAACTACAACTACCTTTCCCTACACGAATCCAACACCACGGCTAACTTCTCCATCCCTTAAAACCCAGAACCATACCTAATTTAAACTCCTAACAACCCTTACCATAGCTGCTCAATACCAAAAGAGTAGCTGTAGACATCTAATTTTTGTCTATTTTATTTTATTTTGTTTTATTTATTTCCTTCCTCAATAGGTTCTAAATTAGGAAAAACACAAAAAAAATAGAAAATAAAAAAAAACCCAAAAAAATGAAGAAATTCAGAAAAAATAAGAATTTTAGAAAAATACAAAAATAATAAAATAAAAAAAATTAAGAAATTTGGAAAAATATCAAAAATAAGAAATTTATAAAGAAAAACAAAAAAAAAGTAATAAGAAATTTAGAAAATAAAATTTGAATTTTTTTTAGAAAATTTAAAAAAATTACAAAAAATAAAAGACTTTAGAAAATAACAATTTAATTGGATATTTTTAATTTTTAAATAAGTTTGGAAGTTTAGCCGTTGAACTTGAGTTTAGATTTAAATCTAGTCCAAGCTGACTGAGTCCATATGTGTAATTTAATTGCACTTATAGAAAAGGTATAGGCTAACGGTCTAATGGATAAACACTTGGATATATGCATTGATTTTGGTTAGAGGTCAAGAGTTCGAATTTGGGTGTCCGCATAGCTAACGTAACACTACATCAACACTTCTCCCTTTCTTTTTCTCAGTTTTTCCGCATTTTCTCTAAATTTTACTCCACTTTCCCAATTAAGAACAACTCACTCCCTGTACTTTAGCTCCAATTTTTGCACAAATTTCATACACTTATATGTAATCTCTTGTTTTGATTTTGTTTACCGTATGGCCTACTCTGAATTAGACCCAATAGCACGTCTAAATTTGGTCAAAGGAGTGTTCAAATCAAGCTCCAAAATTCAGAAAAAAATGAATTTTTGAACGTTTGCATTCAAATCCAAATTTTGCTATCCTTGATTTCTAGGTTCAATTCGTATATAAAAGAGTGTTGGGGGAGTTCATTGGAGACATAACCACGAAGAAACATACAAAATCATCTACACGAATCCAATTTGAAGCTTTCTCTCTTTATCACCACTGCTGCTCCTCTCTTTCCTCAAACCACCACTCCAACCATTCTTTGACCCAAACCAATCACATCACTAAACTCCCTACAACTTGGAACACTAAACACAAAGACCTGAACACTACCACCAATGTCGCACTTCGCACTATACCAAACAACCATTTTAAGCCATGGCATTGAACCTACCCCCCTTATCTCTAATCTAAAATAGATGAAAAACCATTTTCCAACTCATTTTGGTGGTTGAAATAAGCTAAAGCGCACCTTGCTGTTGCTGTTGAAGAGGAACTCGAAAATCTAACTTGAAGTCTACTCTAGATTCGACTCGATTCAAAAATCCGACCTGAACTTGACTACCCAACCCGAAGTTCGCTCTAAGTTTAACCCATACACCTATTACACCTGAAGCTTTTATTTTTTATTTTTATTATTTTATTTATTTATTTATTTCCTTTTTTTAGTTGTTGTTTGATTTATTTTTTTATTCTTTTCTTTTCTTCATAATTATAAATGTAAATAAAAAAAAAAGAGAAAAAAGGGAAAAAGAAAAAGAAAAAAAAGGAAGAAAAAAGAAAAGAGTAATTTTGTTTTATTTTTACTAGTTTAATAAAAATAGATAAAATATAATAAGTAATAAATAAATAAGGTGATATAATAAAAATAAAATAAAATAAATAGGATAGGGAATAAAATTATTTTTTAACACTTAGAAAAATCAGGTTTTCAAAAGAAAAAAAAATATAAATATAATTAGATCCTTTTCAAATTTAGGACATTTAAAAAAATTTCAAAAAAAAAAAGAATTCCAATTTAGGATGTTCTTTATTTTAGGAATTTTCCTTAAATAAATCAAATCAAGTAAAACGTAAACTGAAGTTTTTTCAAAAATTAAAATCAACTCAACCCATTAAAGTTTTCATTAAAAGAATTACGTATGTTTGATCCTGAATAACGGGTACATAGACATTTACAGAGCAACGTTAAAAGTAAAAAAAAAAACCAAATTTTTCTTTTTCCTAGATTACTTAAGTTGTCCAATTAAAGTAATTAAATTTAGTTTTGTCTTGTGAAATTAAAAGGTGATTTTTAAAGATTAAGGTTAAATTTGGAAAGTTAATGGTACTCATAAGGGTTTAAAATTCCTAACCTCCAAATCCCAATCTTTGGTTTCAAAAATAATCTTTTAAATTGGTTTAATCGATGGACTAGTAGCTAAGTTATAACTAATTCACTCAATTGGTTATAACTTAACTTTTTCCTGACTTCTATCGGGTGGCAACTCCGAAGTGGTTTTAAGAAATATAAAAAAACTAGTTTTCTTTAAACCCTAGTCGAGGATTGATACTAAATGAGTAAAGGTTTAGTACTGATTGGTTTAAATAAAACTTATTTTTTTAAAAAACCGAGAGATGAAAAAACCAGGCTCGACAACTTGGCAACTCCACTGAGGACATTAAGAGGGTTAACCATTCGAATTTCCAAATTTAAAATTAAACTTAAAAATCACCTTAGTGTAATTTATTTATTTTCTTTCGTTTTTGTTATTTATCATAATTGTACTAATGTCTTTGGAGATTTACTTTTATGTATTTAATTATTTTGAGGGAGGAATTTATTTTATTGTACCATGAATGCATGATAGATAGGGTTGAACCCGGGCTGTCTTAGGACCTTAAGATGGAGGGCCATTGTGTAAGTTCCGAGCATAGTGGGGCAACCACTGTTCAAGGCTGATTAGGTTACCTTACTTAAGCTTTGATGTGATCAAGAAAACATTTTTTTCATAAATGTGTGAGGTCACAAAGTTTAAGGACTTTTATAACCTACCTTTTTTGCATACATTTCATGAGGTCTATGAATATCTAACAAAGTGGCAATGTTATAAAAAAAAAAAAGGGAAAGAGAAAAATGACAAACCCAAAGTTTCTTTCCTTATATTTTTCCTAGAATTCATGTACATAGGAAGTCTTGTGTATTTTCTTTTCATGTAATTAGTCTTTCCTTTGTAATTTATGCTTTATTTGTAAAATTTCAAAAATGACCAGCTCATTAAATGCTAAGGTCTTTGCCAAGGAGATTCATGTCCATAAACCTATAAACGTAAAGCTCATACTCAACCAATGGTTTCAAACCTTCAACCCAAGAGAATAACAGTTCATTACTAATAAGATTAGACCTATACTCTTACTAACCAAAGTGGATGTTAACATCATGCTGGTAAGGGCCTTAGTTAATTTCTAGGAGCCCAAAGAAGTGGCCTTTCGATTTGGGCCACACCTAATCAGTCTAACTTTGAAAGAATACACCCAACTACTCTAAGCTCCTCCATTGGATGGAACATACATTCCAAAACTCAGCTTTGGTCCAACTTATGTCTTTTCAAAATTCTTGGGAATCCGTAAGACCGTGATAAAATGAAGCCCTTAATGATTGCAACAAACACACTATCAAGATATGGGATCTAGTTTATTGGTTTCAGAACGAACCCAACTCCAACAAATGGGCTCTGTTTCTTAGAAATTGGAGGGAAAACCGAATAAAGGCATATGTATTAGTAGTGTTCGCTAATGTCTTATTTCTAAGCGAGTGTTTCTTATACACTTCAAGGTGATAGAATTAGTAGTTCAGTTCTAGAAAAGGAAGTCTTATATTCCTGCCTTACTTGCTGAATAGATAAAGGACCTTAATTTCCTTAAAAAAAGAGGTTATGGGAATCTAAAGACAAGCGTGGCATTATTAATGGTATGGTTTGTCAGTTACATCAAATGTTTTGGGTTAGATTTAATAAGGGGTGCATTTGCCAATAAGATTGATCTTATTGACTCTTTCATTGATAAGATCAAATTGTCAGAAGATATCCTCACCCTACTCTGGATAGAGGTTTTACAAGATTTTCGGGTCGAAGACATACTGTGGACCGCCAGATGGAGAAATTACACTAAGGTCATATTGATTTGCAAAGATTACCATGTTATTCCATTAATCGGAATGAGTTGGTGTACAGGTTACCATCTAAACAACATAATGAGGCGGTTTAGGAGGATTCAAGACATAGTTTACAGGCCTTCATTGGAGCTATTCACCCTTGACCTCGAAGAGCCTCACTCAATAGAAAAGGTATCCAAGCTTCATAAGATTAAAGCTTGGTAGGATACTAGGATTGTAAGCCTTAACGTCGATTTGAGTGAATTCATGGGAGAAGTAGATAAGCACTGGGTTACTAAAGAATACTTATACGATCAACTTCACAAGGTAGGTACAATGCGATATCAGGCACCAGAAGTCCTTTAACCTTCCCCCGTGCACCCTAGCTCTGAAATGATGACCTATATGGACCAAGTGAAAGCTCATATGGAGGTCCTCTATGATGAAAAAAACAGATGGGAAAAGTTATTTTGAAAGTTTAGGCAAAGGTTGCACACCTTGGAACACCAGTTGATGATAGCCTAGAAGAAGATTCAAGAGTTTGAGGAGGCAACTAAGCATGATCAAAAGAAGGAGAAGAAAATGTCATTTAGCCCCTAGAAAAAAAAAAAGAAAATTAGTATAGATTAATTTATATCTTTTCCTTTCTTTTATGTAATAAAACTCTAGGAATTAAAAAAAATAATAAATAACTTAGCGTGTTGTTAATTATTCGTCGATTCCCTCCTTTCAATCTGTATAGCTCATTTGCATTCTTTCAAAAATTAAAATATTCGTGTGCTAATTTGTTAAGTAGTGGTTTTAACCAGGTTGACAAGATAGCTCCCAAACGTCAAACTTTCCAAAGAAGCCCTATCAAAACCCGTTCTCAAACTAGAATGGTTAACCAAGGAAACGACAACACCAACACCAACAATGACAATGTCAACCCCAAGGTTATTGATCTCATTGAGCTGAGGTTCCAGTCTTTGGAACGAACAGTGGGAAAGATTGCAGATCAACTAAGCTTTCTTGCTGACAACATCTCTTTGCTTAGGTCTGCGGCTCCATCAAATGAAGAAAGTTCTAAAGGTCGATACGAAAAGGATGCTAAAGCCCTACCCCTTGAAGTAGAAAAAGCCTACCCTAAGGTCAATCAGGGCTTTGAATTAGGGGTATTTCCAAAGGCTAACCCAACTTTTGAGCCGAATACTTACTCATTCCCAACCAACCCAAAGCTTAAAGTTGATCAGGATAAACTAAAAGAGCTTGAAAGGCGGTTAACTCAACAAATTACTGAAAAAATGAAAATGCTTGAGGGATATGATGGATTCGACCACGTTAGCATAACAAACTTCTCTGCTTATGATTATGGAAGCTTCCTAGAAAAGTTCAAAGTACTTGACTTCGAAAAATACAATGGGACTAGATGCCCTAAGCTGCATACTTGGCTGTATGTATGTAAGATGGACAAGTATGTGCAATATGATCGGCTCATGGTCCAGACCTTTCAGGATAGCCTGACTGGCCCTGCTTTAACCCGATATGCCTAATTGGACTTGAATAAGGTGAACACGTGAGAAAAGTTGGCTAGAGCATTCTATGAGCAATATAGATTCAACGTTGAAGTGGTGCCAACCATGATGGATTTGGTTACCCTAAGGAAGAAGCATAATGAATCTTTCAAAGAGTATGGCCAAAGGTGGAGGTCCTTAGTTGCAAGGGTATCTACCTCCATAACTAAGAAAGAGCTAATTGCAACTTTTATCAACACTCTCGAGAGACCATACTTTGTTCACTTGATCGGATAAGCCTCTTTTAGCTTTACAGAAGTAGTGGGAGCAGGGTATCGAATTGAAAGTACCGTCTCCTCCGGCAAGTTATAAGGGACATCAGATAGAAGACCACCCTTTACTAAACCTACCACCAGTAAGCTTAGAGAAGCTACTATCAGCACGGTTAATTCGAAAGCCAAGCCTAATGCCTAGGTCTCTTTCAAGGTAGATCCTCCACAAACTCAACAATAGTATGAAAGCTAACTACAGGTTAGCAGAGCCTTAAGGCAGTTCATTAGAATACTCGTTCCACTTAGTCAGGTACTTGAAAAGTTAAGGAGAGATAATTTGCTCCATTTTGAGGCTCCTAGTGAAAGGCATAGGCTAAGATTTTTTTATCCCAATGCAAGATGTCGATATCATCTAGGGCAAGTGGACCAGTCAACTGACTCACGCTAGAAGTTAAAGAACAAAATTCAAGACTTAATTGATGAAGGTACTGTACAATTAGATTTTGTGGAGGCTCCTGTTCCACAAGTCAACAACAACTCCTTGCCAAACCATAGGCCCATCGTCAATATGATATCTGACTACTCAAAGCCTGCCATCAACATGATCATTCCCAACCGAGAGCCCAAGGTTTATAGATTCTACAAATAAGAAGAGAAGTAAATTCTACAAACTAAATGGTATACCTTTCATGTGCTTGTGGCCTCCGAAAATTATAAAACTACCCCTCTCAACTACCAGGCATAAATCGAAGGCAGTCAAGCTCACTTGTAGGGGGGATTACCCACATCGGTAAAGTTTATGATCCGAAGGAAAACTTGAAAGAGAAGGTTATACTGGAAATGCCAAACAATGAACAAGCTAAGCGTGAAGAAGGATTGACTGCCTTCACTAAAATGATCATGTCTAGCGAGTATAAAATAATGGATTAGCTTGCTAAGACTCCAACATAAATATCCCTCATGAGTATATTGATGGCATTAGACCCATTCTGGGAAGCTTTGTTTAAAACACTTAAGGAAGTCAAGGTCCTTCGTAAAATCTCAACTGAAAGGATTGGCTCTATCACTAATTCCATCCTTGTTATGGATTAAATTTATTTCTCTACTGAGGAATTAAGTGAGGAAGGTAACCAGCACGCAAAGCCTCTATTCATAATAATGAGGATAAATAACATCATCACAACGAGAGTCCTCATCAACAACGGCTCATCATTGAATGTTAGCCCTCTTGTCGCCCTGGATCTATTGAGCATTGATGCGGCTGCAATTAAACCAAGCTCAACAACGGTTTGAGCTTTTGACGAATCTAGGAGAGAAATTATAAGGGAGATCGACTTACCAGTTGATATTGGCCCATAAATGTTCAACATTCGATTCTAAGTTTTGGTCATCCTAAAGACCTTTAATCTATTATTGGGAAGACCTTAGATACATTCAGTAGGGGTCATACTTTCAAGTCTTCATCAGAAGGTTAAATTCATCTCCAATGGCCAGGTTATTACAATTCTAGGTGACCAGGATTATGAAATTTACAAAGAAACAGCCATACCCTATATCGGCACTGAGGTGGAAGAGGACTTTAGGCTCTAAATGTTTGAAGAGGTATGCATGATCATTGACCGGGAGAAAGATAAGAGGCTAAAGTTCAAAGAAGGCTAGTTTGGAACCTATGTGCTAGGTTACATCTTAACTCTAATGGATGAGTTGCAAAATATGTAAGTGAGGGGAAAAAGAGGTGATAGATTGTATCATGCCTTAATGACCTTCCCACCATTGTCAGAAACTTTCATTCGAGCCAATGCTTAGAATTCAAAGCCTGCCAAAGAGGACACCTCCAGTAGAAATAAAGTAGCTGGCCCATCCGATAAGTCTTAGCACTTGAATAACTAGTTCTCTATCGCTATGAATAGCGATAAGTCTTCCCTAGAGTAAAGAATGAATCATGGCCTAATATTTTATAGAGTTTTGTAATAAATTACCTTTGTTCTTCAAACGATTGTACTCGAAAGAAAGTTTCTCTAAATAAAAATCAGTCTCTTTTCCCTTTACTCTTGGCTTACTTATACTCTTTCTTTTACATACTCTTTCTTTTTCTCCAAATCCAATGATTCAAATAAAGGCCATGGATACCTTGTGCAGATAAGTGATGAAAATATTGATATCACCTTTGGCCCTACTAGGTTAGTTGTCGGGAGTGATGTTAATGACCGTAATGACATGTAAGAAATCTGGAAAAAACATGAAATGAGTAGAATTTCCATTGATGAGGCAATTGAGATAATTAATGTTAGGACCGATAACAACCTTAAGGTGCTAAATATTGGGGGAAATTTGGAAGAAGACCACAAGGTAGAAATGACCACTTTACCATCCGAATATCAAGTTGTATTCGAATGGTCTTATAAAGACATGCTCGGATTAGATTTGTCGACCGTAGTCCATCGTTTACCCACACAAGAAGATATCAAACCTAAGAAATAGAAGTTAAGAAGGTTACGGCCAGATGTTCTGTTAAAGATCAAAGAAGAAGTTAAAAAATTACTGGAGGTCAGTTTTATCGAGGTATCTGATTATCCCCGAGTAGGTAGCTAACATCATTCTTGTAACAAAGAATAATGGAAAAGTTAGAGTATGTATAGATTTTTGAGACCTTAATCAAGCAACCCCTAAAAATAATTTTGTCTTGCCCCATATTGACATCTTGGTTGATAAGATAGCTGGAAACCATCTTTTCTCTTTCATGGATGGATTTTTTTGGTATAACCAAATTCGAATGGCTGAAGAAGATAAAGCTAACATAAGATTCATCACAACTTGGGACACGTTTTGCTACAAAGTAATGTCTTTTGGACTCAAAAATATCGGGCCAACTTATCAAAGGGCTATTGTAGCAATCTTTCATGACATGATGCATAAAGAAGTCGAAGTATATGTTGATGATATGATTGTTAAGTCTAAGGAAAGAGAAAATCACATGGATAATTGGAGGAAACTATTTAATAGGTTGAGAAAATTCCAATTGAAACTTAACCCAGATAAATGTACTTTTGGAGTGACTTTAAGGAAATTATTGGGTTTTATAATCAGCCAAAGGGGCATCGAAGTGAACCTTGATAAAGTCAAAGTGAGAATTGACTTGCCTCGCTACGCACACTCAAAGAAATCAGAGGCTTGTTGGGTTGTTTAAAGTATATAGCTCGGTTCATATCCTAACTCACAGATAAGTGTCGTCCTTTGTTCAAATTGTTGAAAAAGAATGCTAAGATCAATTGGGACAAATAGTGTGAGCAAGCCTTCACAATAATCAAAGAATACCTCATGAACCCTCCAATTTCGGTAGCTCCAAAACCTGGGAAGCTTTTATTCCTATACTTGACAATATTACTTAAATCCATAGGGTGCATGATTAGCTAAAAAGATGAGGAAGGAAAAGAACGGGTTGTATACTACTTGAGACAAATAGTGTGAGCAAGCCTTCACAATAATCAAAGAATACCTCATAAACCCTCCAATTTCGGTAGCTCCAAAACCTGGGAAGCTTTTATTCCTATACTTGACAATATTACTTAAATCCATAGGGTGCATGATCAGCTAAAAAGATGAGGAAGGAAAAGAACGGGTTGTATACTACTTGAGCAAGAAATTCACTGCAGGGGAACATAAATATTTAGAAATTGAAAGAACCTGTTATGCTTTGGTCTAGGTAATGCATCGGCTTAGACAATACACACTCTATTACCAGGTTGAACTGTTGACTCAGCATGATTAGGGTTAATATGCTTGAGAAAGGTGTTAACTTTAATTGTGAATCCCTTCGGTCAAGAATAATAGAGATTGAATTGGATATATTTTAAGCGGTCACATGTTAAACATTAGGGGAAATAATTCCTAAATACGTTATTTGCCTTCTTGAAGTCGTTCTTAGTTTTATCGCTTTCTAAATTGCTTAATCAAGTCTCATAATTAGGATAATTTGTTAATTTTAGTATTTTTAATTCATTTAACTCATCACAATTTTTCGGTTAGATAATAGAACTAAGGTTAATATTAGTGGTCAAAGTCTCTAAGGGATCGACTTGGACTCACATCCGCTATATTAAAACTGATAGGTGCACTTGCCTTGTATCAGTCCTTCACATGAATAATTACACGTTCGCGAAGAAAATTATGAGGCTAGGGTTTATTGGTCAATAATGGAAAACGATTGCATCAAACATGTTAAGCATTGTCACTTATGCTAAGTTTATGCAAATAAGATAAATGCCCCACCTTGGGAACTATACACCCTATTAACACCGTGGCCTTTCTCAATATGGGGCATAGATATCATCAGCCCGATCACTCCAAAAGCACCCAATGGGGCATCGCTTCATATTAGTCAGCATCGATTACTTTAGCAAATGGGTTAAGGCCTCATCTTACTCAAGCATTACTAAAGGGGTCGTAGTTAAATTCATCAAGAGAGACATCTTAGCTCGATATGGGACTCTAGAAACAATTATCACTGACAATGACACCAATCTCAACAACAAGCTCATGTTAGAATTGTACCAACAGTTCCAGATCATTTACAAGAACTCTACACCTTATCGAACCCAAATGAATGGAGTTATTAAAGCAACCAACAAAAACCTCAAAAGAATTATTAAAAAAATGGCTGTCACATATAAGGATTGGCATGAGACGTTACCATTTGCACTCATGGTCTATTAGATGTCCATCATAACATCGATTGGGGCAACACTATACTCTTTAGTATATGGCATTGAAGAAGTGTTACTAGTAGAGGTTGAGATCCTGTCACTTAGCGTACTATTAGAAACATAGTTAGATGGAGCCGATTAGGTAAAGAAATGCATCGAGCAACTGAATCTAATTGGCAAGAGGAGATTGAAAACCTTGTGTCATAATTATTGTTATCAACAAAGAATGGCTTGGGCCTTTAACAAAAGGGTATGACCCCAAAACTTTAAAGAAGGAGATATGATGTTAAGAAAAGCTCTCCCCAATGCATAAGACTCTAGAGGGAAGTTTGCTCCCAATTATGGAGGCCCTTATGTCGTGAAGCGAGTATTACTGAGAGGGGCTTTGATTTTTTCCTAAATAGATGGTTTAGATTTGAGAGACCTTGTAAATGCCGATGCTGTAAAAATGTACTATCCGTGATAAGTCAGTGGACATTTTTGCTTGAAACATCAAAATGCTAGTCGTTTTGAATATCATTGTGGTCTAATTTTCGTTATTTGCAAGGAAAGTTGGTATCCTTAGCCATTATTGACGTTGGAATAATCATCCTCTCCATTGAAAGGACCAACTCCCTTTACTCCATTTAATCAAACCCATACACCGAAAACACGAGAGAAGTTAAGAAGTGAGATATAAGACAATGGTAATTAACAAAACTCTTTGAAATACTTTATTATGGATTGATCCCCTTTGATGGAGAGTTTTATTGTCTGTTTTTCAGGGGAATGTGAAATTTGAGTAAGCAATCACCTCACCGCAGATGCTTGTTAGTTGAGAATGAGACTTTTGGGTTCATAAAAGTTTTAAAGAGACAAAAAAAGTGGGTGACTTTTTGTATCTAGTTAATTTCCATGATTCCTCTAAAAGAGCTGGCAGAGTCTTAAACATTTTGTATCAACAACATTCGAGTTGATTACAGAGGACTAAAACATGAGCTAGTTATTTCCGATGGGGCTTTTAAAAAAGGTTTGACGGTTTGGGCGCTATTGACAAAGACTAGGTAAGTATTTCCACACAATGTTAGCATACTGATTTTTGAATCTTGCACTTACATTTAGACCAGTTTTTTTACTCCCAACAATCTTTCTAAACCAACCCATAAGGCATTCACTTTCTGCATTTAGTATTTAGCTAGCCTTCGAAGATATGATCTTAACTTAGTCTTTCTTCTAAATTTTTCCTTCATCACATTCTTCTTAGCAAGCCTGTAGGATCACTCTCCTTCACAGTATTTTCTCAAGCAAGCCTATAGGGCATTTCCCCTCTATTTACCAAGTTTTGTAGGATACTTCTCCTCATCGGTTTCTTTTAACACAACATTAACACTAAGTTTAGGGTTGCCAATCCCCAAGAGATGCTTCCACTTAGGTTAGTGAGCCTAGTGAGGCATGACCAGGTCCTTTAGATCGATCCTAGATTAAGATTTCTAATCTTCTAGATACATTCTCGCCTAGGTTAGTGGGCCTAGTAAGGTACAACCAAGTCCTTTAGATCAATCCTAAATTAGGGTTACTAGTCCCCGAAAAACGCTCCTGCTTAGGTTAGTGAGCTTAGTGAGGCATGACTAGGTCCTTTAGATCGATCTCAGTTTAGGGTTATTAGTCCCTGAGAGATGCCATTGTCTAGGTTAGTAAGCCTAGTGAGGTATAATCAGGTTTTAGATCGATCCTAGTTTAGGGTTGCTAGTCCTTAAGAGACGTTTTCGCCTAGTGAGCTTAATGAGGCGTAGCTAAATTTTAGATCGATCCCATCATAGGGTTGCTAGTCCTCGAGACACTCTCGCTTAAATTAGTGAACTTAGCGAGGCACAACCGAGTTTTCTAATTCAATTCCAAAGTAGGATTGTTTGTCTCATAAAGACACCCCTACCTAGGTTAGTAAGCTTAGAGGGCACGACTAGCTTTCATTTATTCACCCAAATCTCCAGTAGATCAAGTCTAAGATAGCTAAGCAGTTGTTTTAAAGTCATCCCAATGGCAAAAATAGTGTTTCTTTGTCTTTGTGGCAAAGTTTTGTTCCAACTTCATCATAAATTCAAACTTCGTCATAAATTCAAACAGTTGTAGATATCTAATTTTTTCCCTATTTATTTTATTTTATTTCTTTCTTTCCTCAATAGATCCTAAATTAGGAAAATCACAAAAAAAAAAAAGGAAATTAAAGAAGACCCAAGAATAAAGAAATTTAGAAAAATACAAAAATAAGAAAAAGCACAAAAAATAAGGAAATTTAGAAACAAAAATAGGAAATTTAGAAAGAAAAACCGAAAAAAAAGTAATAGAAATTTAGAAAATAAAATTTGAAAAATTTTTGAAAATTGAAAAAATTACAAAAAATTGAAAAAAAAAAAAAAGATTTTAGAAAATAACAATTTAATTGGATAGATTTTTAATTTTTAAATAAGTTTGGAAGTTGGACCGTTGAACCTGGGCTTAGATTTAAATTTAGCCTAGGCTGACCAAGTCTATATGTGTAATTCAATTGTATCTATGGATAAGATATGAGTCAACGGCTTAATGGATAAGTACTTGAACATATGCATTAAGTTTGGTTAGAGATCAAGGTTTCGAATTTGGGTAGGTGCATGTAAAGTTTTTTTTTTTTTTATCACATCAAGGATTGCCATGTGTCAGGATCTCATTGCATTACGTGTCTTGACATGTTGTAGCATCGGATTGGAAGACTCGTGTTGACGTGGCGCCATGCAGCATTCTACGTTAGTTGTTACGTGTCACTATTAACACGTGGCATGCTCTGGTTGGTTGACACAGTTAACGTGGCGCTACGTCAACACTACATTAGCACTTCCCCCTCTCTTTCTCTTAGTTTTCCTCATTTTCTTCAAATTTTCCTCCACTTTCCCAATTAAGAACAACCCACTCCCCCTACTTTAGCTCCAATTTTTGCACAGATTTCACACACTCACATGTTATCTCTTGCTTTGATTTTGTTTACCGCATGACCTACTTGAATTGGACCTAATAACACTTCCAAATTTAGTTAAAGGAGCATTTAAATCGAGTTCCAAAATTTGGAAAAAACTAAATTTCTGGACATTTACATTCAAACCTAAATTTTGCTTTCCTTAATTTTTGGGTTTAATCCGTGTATAAAAAAGTTTTAGGGGAGCTCATTGGAGACATAACCATGAAGAAACATACAAAATCATCCACGCAAATCCAATTTGAAGCTTTCTCTCTCTAGCACCACCACTGCCCCTCTCTCTCCTTAAACTGCCACTCCAGCCACTCTTCAACCCAAACCAATCACATAATTGAACTCCTTACACCTCAAAACACCACACCACACTTCTCTCTTGTACCCAGCAACACCAAAACACTAAGACTCGAACATTGCCACCATCGCCACACTTCATACCACCACCACCAAATGGCTACTTCAAGCTGTGGCATTGAACCTACCCCCCTCCCCAATCCCTAATCTAAAACACATGAAAAAACCATTTAACCACTCATTTTGGTGGTTGAAACAAGCTAAAGCGCACCTTGCTGTTGCTGTTGAAGAGGAACCTGAAGATCCAACTTGACCCAAAAATTCGACCCAAACTCAGCTACTTGACCTGACTCAAAAATCTGACCCAAACTCAACTACCTGACCCGAAGTTTGCTCTAAGTCTAACCTGCGTACCTACTGTACTCGAAGCTTTTATTTTTTATTATTATTATTATTATTATTCTTTTCTTTTATTTATTTGTTTCCTTCTTTTAGTTGTTGTTGTTTGATTTATTTTTTTTTATTTTTTCTTTTCTTTATAATTGTAAATGTAAATAAAAAAAGAGAAAAAGGGAAAAAGAAAAAGAAAAAAAAGGAAGAAAAAATAAAAGAGTAATTTATTTTATTTTATTCTTACTAGTTTAATAAAAAATAGATAAATTATAATAAGTAATAAATAAATAAGGTGATATAATAAAAATAAAATAAAATAAATAGGATAGGAAATAAAATTATTTTTTAACACTTAAAAAAATCAGGTTTTCAAAAGAAAAAAAATATAAATATAATTGGATCATTTTTAAATTTAGAACGTTTCAGAATTTTCTTTTCTTTTTTTTTTTTTTAAAACAAAGAATTCCAATTTAGGACCTTCTTTATTTTAGTAATTTTTCCTTAAATAAATCAAATCGAGTAAAACGTAAACTTGACTCTTTTAAAAAATTAAAATCAACTCAACTCACTAAAATTTTTATTAAAAGAACTATGTATGTTTGATCCCGAATAACAAGTATGTAGGCACCTATGGGGTGATAATAAAAATAAAAAAAAAACCTAATTTTTCTTCACTTAAGTTGTCCAATTAGAGTAGTTAAATTGAGTTTTGCCTTGTGAAATTAAAAGATGATTTTTAAAGATTAAGGTTAAATTTGGAAAGTTAATGGTATCTATAAAGGTTTAAAATTCTTAACCCTCGGATCCCTATCTTTGGTTTTAAATGTTATTTTTTAAAATTAGTTTAATTGATAGACCAGTAGCTAAGTTATAACCAATCTACCCAATTGGTTATAACTTGACTTTTTCTCGACTTTGGTTGGGTGGCTACTTTGAAGTAGTTTTCAAAAATATAAAAAAAAAATTTTTCTTTAAACCTTAGTTGAGGATTAGTACTAAATTGGTCAGGTTTAATACTGATTGGTTTAAAGAAAACTTATTTTTTTTTTAAGAAAATCGAGAGGTGAAAAAACCAAGCTGGACACTGCCTCCTTAACTTTAAAAAACCATTAAAGTAAGCTCCATTTATCGAGGGATCGAACCTACCCCCTCCCACCCTAAATCTAATACAAAAGTCACAAAACTCTCCTCATACGCTTGTTTTGGTGCTCAAATCGTCCTAAGGTACTCTACGCCATTATTTTTATTGAAGATTGCTTGGCGACTCATTTACTTGACCCAGGTTTGACTTGCTCCAAGATCTGCATGTCCAAAGCCCCAAGTCTGACCTTCTCTATTATTATTTATTTATCCCTTGTAAATTCCATTGTAATTATACCAAAAAAAAGAAAGAAAGGAGAAGATAAAAAAAGGAACAAGATAAGTAAGTTTAGTTTTCTTTTATTTCCCTATTAAATAAAAATAAAATGGAGTAAAATAAAAATAAGGAAAAAATTAATTAAAAAAGTATAATAAAAAAATATAAAATAATTTTATAACTTAGAAAATTTATTTTCAAATAAATAACTATAAATTAACTGTTCTCTAAAATTAAGACTTTTTTAGAAATTTCAAAAATGATAAATCAAGTTTAGGTTTTTTTTTTTAAGTTTCCTAACCCGAACTAAATTAAAATGAAAACTTGACATTTTTTTGAAATTAAAATAAATCCAATAAACTCAAGTTTTATGAAATGAACTATGGAAAGTTTAATTCCTAATAGAGGATACATAGTCACTTATAAGACGACTTAAAATAGGGAAACTTTTTATTTTTCTCTTTTGTGAATAAATCTTATTTTCTTCCTGCTTTGTGTGTAAATTGGATATTAGTTATAAATCTAGGATCCTTCTTTCATTTTAAAAATGGTATTTTTGAAAGATTAAATCTAAATTTAAAAAGTTAAAAAGTAGTACCCATTAAGGGTTTAATAGGATAGTCCCCATATCTAACATATTTGGTTTTCAAAACCTTTTTTTTTGTTGAAATTGGTTTTTTAAGTATGCTAGTGTTTAGGTTAAATCGATCCACCTAATCGATTTAACCTAACCTACTCTTTTTCCCAACTTCGGTAGGGTAGTGGCTTCAAGATTTTTCAAAATGTGCTTAAAAACCTAGATTTTCCTTTATTCTTAGTCGATTGTTAATATTAAATGGGCAGGGCTTAATATTAATTGAATTAAGAAAAATTAATAAAAACTAGAAAAAAATCAAGCTCAACACACTTTATAATCTGGACTAATTTTAAGTTGACTAAGATCTAACTTGACATTTACGATAACCTACTAGGGGTAATGATTAGATTGCCAAACCAAATACCGATATTTTGATAAGGATAGCAGAAATGGTCATTTTCTTACCCTTAGTTGAATTAAGTGGCAGGAGAAGAGGTAGCAGTAAGATTGAGAGCCGCAGTTCGATAAGGTCTAAG
Organism: Lumnitzera racemosa; assembly: GCA_024138005.1. Taxonomy (NCBI): domain Eukaryota; kingdom Viridiplantae; phylum Streptophyta; class Magnoliopsida; order Myrtales; family Combretaceae; genus Lumnitzera; species Lumnitzera racemosa. The sequence continues at coordinate 16,109,067 of JAMXBC010000006.1, forward strand.
GAGGAGGGTGTTCTCCATTACATAAGCTGGATTTGGTTTGATGGTGTCGTAATGAAACTCCTTAATCTGAGTTAGAGTGAATGAAATTTCTTTAACTTCACAATGGGCCAGTTAAACATTTTGCAATTATCTACATTTACCTATTGCATTTGCATTTAAATAATAATTGAACAACCATGTTTGTTAATATACTTTTATAACTCCATCCCTTTTTGCTGAGCTAGTTAAGCTCACATCCCAATAGATTGTTTTGTGGGTATGGAGTAATACCCGAAGATGCCTTATTACAATCATCCGCAGGTTGTTTCCGACGGGTCGGAGAGTGAAGAGTTGGAGACTAATTAATAGAACAATGCTTATGTTACTTTTGTTGGAATACTATAAAGTCTTCCTAGGAAGCCTTATAGTGTTCATTGGTTTGCTGATATATTTACTATATGTAAGGAAGTCTTCTTGTAGAGTTATACAAATCTTTTGAAAACTCTCTAACTTATGTTGTATATAAAGTAATGTAAAAGATCTAAACTATCTTTAGATACAAGAAGTTATATTTTGCAGAGTGTTACTCTACATGTCTTATATACTATAAGTGTGCATCCGACTGCTTCAAAGCTGGTTAATTTGTCGTTCGCCTTATGTAGACTATACCTACGTTAGTAGTTAAGGAGGATAGCTTCTAGCTTAGGTTAGTTTACATGACGAGGCTATTAAGACTCCTTGAGTTTGGGGCTTGGCATTGAAGGCTTAGTAAAGTTTAAAAAGATGAAATCTAAGATCCCAGTAGGAAGGTAGCAAAGAAGAGTTGAAAAGGAGAGGAGTGGGAGCTCTTCAAAGGGGAAGGCAAAGATATATGATAAGGCCAGTGTTAAGGGAAGGATTTGAGAAGGAGGAGATGGTGAATGATGGAAGCCCCATGAATTGAAGTGCTATTTTTGTAATGGTTCCCACTATGCTAAGGAATGTTTGAAGAAAGATTGATTGGTGGCCTTAGTAGTAGATGATAGTTTAGATGACAGAGGCGAGCTTAACTAGGTTTAGTATCACTACTTAGTGCTATAAAGTCTCAAGTTGCTGAAAAGCATAAGGGATTGATGTACACTAAGTTTTAGTCGCAGGCAAGAAATTGAATGCCCTCATTGACACAAGGGCGTCCCATCTTTTCATCTTCGAAGTGGTAACGGGTAAACTTCGGTTAAAAGTGGAGAAAACTACGACATGGCTTAAGATAGTGAACTCGAAGGAAGTACCTACTATTGGAGTAACCAAAGGAATAAAGCTTCTTGTTAGAGGATGGCAAGGGGAGGAGACTATTAAGGTAGTGCCGATGGATGACTTTGAGTTTGCAATTGAGATGGATTTCTTAGATCACATCGATGCATTCATCGTGCCACGAGCCCACTGTATTTGTGTGCTTGACAACAAGTCCCAATGTGTGGTGCCTATCACAAGGGAAGTAGGCTAAGGTACCAAGTTTCTCTTGGCTATGTTGGTGGCGAAGGGCTCAAGAAGAAAGAAGTCACCTACTTAGTAGCCTTGAAGGTCGAAGAAGAGATAAGATGCCAGGAAATGGTACCCCCTTAAGTAGGGGAGTTACTAGAGGAATTCAATGACATAATGCTTGAGGAACTATCCAAAAAATCACTATTAAGAAGAGATGCAGATCGTATAATTGAACTAGAGCTAGGAGCTAAGCTTGTTAGTATAGTACCATACCAGATGATGCCCCAAGAGTTAGAAGAACTGAGATGCCAACTGAAGGAATTATTAGAAGCGAGCTTCATTAGACTGTTAAAAGTGCCTATTGGAGTGTCGATACTCTTTTAGAAGAAATATGATGAGTCCCTTCGGTTGCGTTTTGACTATTGGGCCCCCAATAAGATCACTGTAAAGAATAAGTATCTCATTCCATTGGTGTTAGACTTGTTTGATAGGTTAGGAGAGGCTGGATACTTCTCCAAATTATACCTATGGTCAGGATATCACTAAGTAACAACAGCTGAAGGAGATGAGCCGAAGATCACATGTATTACAAAATATAGTCCTTTTGAATTTCTTATCATGTCTTTTGGCCTTACAAATGTTCCATCTTCCTTTTGTGCACTTATGAATCTAGTTTTAGCTCCCTTTCTGGACCATTTTATGGTAATCTATTTAGATAATATCATGGTGTATAGCAAGACTATAGAGGAACATCTAGAGCATCTCCATTCCGTTTTCTTAGCCTTGAGGAAGAATGAGTTGTATGTTAAATTAGAGAAGTGTGCCTTTGCACAAGAAGAAGTGACTTTCCTTAAGTATGTAGTAGGATGAGGGAAGATTAGAATGGATGAAGGTAAAGTACAAGCCATCCTAGATTGGAAGGAGCCCACTAAGCCCACAGAGTTGAGATCATTTCTTGGCTTAGTCAATTACTATAGAAGATTCATCTAAGGTTGCTTAAAGATAGCCAACTTATTGACAAACTTACTAAATAGAATACAAGTAGACAACAAGCTTTTGACGGATTAAAGATGGCAATCACTAGAGAACTACTCTACCTTCTTCCTAACTTCAATAAGCCTTCTATAGTTTACATTATTGCTAGTGACTTTGCTATTGATGGGGTCTCAATGCAAGAGGAGCATCCAATGACTTTTGAAAGCAAAAAGCTTAATGAGATAGAAAGACGACACCTACTACATGAAAAGGAGATGATAGCAATAGTACATTATCTTCGGATATAGAGACATTAGTTACTTAAGAAGAAGTTTGTGTAGCCACTTGCTACTTTTAGACATACAAGAAGCTTTCTCCTAAATAAGCTTGATTGTAGATTTTCCTTGTTGAATTTGATTTTGACATAGAGTATAGGCTAGGAATGATGTAACCAAGATTCGAGGATAGACAAGGGGAGTCACGGAGGTGGGTCCAAGCTTGCGGAAAGCTTGAAGGATGAAGCAAGAAATGTGCTAAAACAGGGAAAGTAAAACAAGCAAACCTACTAATAGCTAAAAGGATATGACGTACCAAGGAACTTTTGATGACTTATGGCACAACTAGATATGCCGTATGAGATGATCCGATAAGGGTACTCACCACCTAGCCTTGATTAGGATAAGAGTGAAGCAAGTGAACAAGCTGTGAGCATTTTCACAAAAGGAAGAATATTTAATATTAAATGTAAGATGATAATGTCCTTGCGGTTACATGTACAGTGGGTTTTTATACCCAAAAAACTAAGGTAACTTGCATAAAATGGAAAAGACTAAAAGGGTATTATCTAAAAAAGTAATGTACAGGGAATAATAAGAGTACAATTGAAAATACAACAAAAATGAGTATCTTGTATGGTTACTACTGAGTTGAGGTACCAAGCAGGGGTGGTGGGTTAGCTGTACTGAGCTAAGTAGATAATTCTTATAAGGTGAATTCACCTCGGACGTATTCAATATGGCTCAAATTCAGGTTGGCTAAGCTGATGGTTGGATGAGTCGAGCTGATGTTCGAGTGTAGTTCAAGTTGGCAGCTGGAGATGAATGATAAGTATGAGAGGGTTCGGCTAGGGCATTAGGTCGACAGATTGTAGCAACTTAAACTCCTCGGTGGTGGGTCTTAAAGAAAGAATTCACCTGACTATACTTTACAGCCCTCATGCTCAAGCTCAAGCTCGAGTCAAAGGTCTAGTGGTTCGATTCTTGTGAAAGAGGGTCGAGCACGCTAGCAAAGTCGAGTTGAGGATAGGCCAACCCTGAAGACATATGAGAAGGGACAGACCTTTGAACGGAAGACAAGCGAAGTGAAGTGCTTTAAATACTTAGGTTTTAGACATATGGCAACTGAGTATCCAAATCGACGTACTATAGTGCTCTAAGGAGATATAGTGGATAACGCCGATGAGAGCAAGCCCGAAGCGGAAAAGAATACTAAACAAGTTGAATTTAAGGAGGCAGAGGAGACTTATGTCTATGGCAATTAGAGAGAAGTGATGACTTTAGTACTAAGATGAGTGCTAAGCTCCTTACCAAGCTTTGAAGATAACTAGAGAGAGAATTTATTTCATACAAAGTGTACCATTAAGGGACAGTTGTGCATCATCATTGTAGATGAAGGAAGTTGCACCAACGTCGTTGTATAGTCCTTTAAGTAGAGGTTAGGACTGCTAACCTCTAAGCAATCTTAACCTTACAAGCTAAACTGGCTTTATGATAGGGTACTCTGTACATCATAAAACAAGTATAAGTGCTTTTTAGTGTTGGGAATATATATAGGGATGAAGTGGTGTGTGATGCTTTCCTCATAAGAGCTTTACATTTGTTTCTTGGACAACTTTGGTTGTTCGACTGATGTATTATCCACGATGGATATAAGAACACTTACGCCTTTGTTAAGGATAGAAAGAAAATTGTGCTGCAACCTATAATACCTACCGAGGTGAATGAGACCCATAACCAACAAACTAGAGCTAGCAAGAAGAAAGCCTTAGTGATTGGCCGAGAAAAGCTCTGAGTTGTTGAGAAGGCTGATGAGCTTATCTTTTTATTGATCAGAAGATTGTTGGGATGAGAAATTCGGAAGTTGTTCCCAATGAGATTTGAAGGTTAATTAATAAATTTTTTTACCTGTTCCCTGAAGAGTTACTTAACTAACTACCCCTTATTAGAGGCATAGAACATTATATTGATTTACAACTAGGTGCAGCCCTGTCGAACTAACCTACTTATAAAATGAATCCTATGTAGGCTACCGAGCTGAAAAGGCAAGTGGATGAGCTCATAAAGCTAGGATATGTGAGGGAGAGCATGAGTCCTTATGCTATACCAACTCTGCTCGTCCCAAAGAAGGATGGTTCATGGCCCATGTGCATCGACAACCAAGCAATCAACTAAATTACCGTTAAGTACATATATCCAATATCGAGGCTTGGTGACATGTTAAATGAGTTAAATGGTGCTTGAATATTCATGAAGATTGATCTGCGAGGTGGTTATCACCAAATTCGCATGAGGTTTGGTAAAGAATGGAAGATTGCTTTCCAAACGAGGTGTAGTCTCTATGAATGGTTGGTTATGCTATTCAGACTTACAAATGTGTTGAGTACATTTATGCGGCTTATGAATAATGTGATGCATCTGCTAATCGAAAGATGTGTGGTCTTGTACTTCAATGACATATTAGTATACAATGTCGACTTGAACAACCATGTTTAACATCTTTGAGTTGTTTTCAACATTTTATGAGCTAAGAGGTCATATGAAAACTTGAAGAAGTATATGTTTTGTTAATATGAAGTTGTCTTCTTAGGGTATGTAGTATCCGGAGAAAGAATTTGAGTAGATGAGGAAAAGGTTTAAGCTATCTTGAAGTGGCTGATTCTAAAGAATGTTACTGAAGCACAAAATTTTCATTGCCTTACTTCTTTCTATAAAAGATTCATAAAAAACTTTATTACAATTGCAACCCTCTTAACTGAGCTAACAAAGAAGAGTAAAGGATTCCGATGGAATGACCGAGCTGAATAGAGCTTTAGGGATATCAAAGAGAAGCTCAATATTGCCCTAGTCTTATCCTTGCCATGTTTTGATAAGCCATTTGAATTGGAATGCGATGTATTGTACATTAACATTGGTGCAATCTTGATATATGAACAACAATTAGTTGCTTACCAGAGTACAAAGCTTAGTGGTGTCGTGTTGAACTACTCTATATATGAGAAAGAATTATACTTACTATTCCGAGCTCTTACTGTATGGCAACATTATTTATTAACACAAGAGTTTGTAATTTACATTGACTATGAGTCATTCAAACATCTTAAGAGTTAGATAAACTTTCAAAAAGACAAGCTAAGTGGCTATAATTTATAGAAAATTTTTCTTATGTGATCCGACATAAGAAGGTTAGTGCCAACGTAGTTGCAGATGCCCTGTTAAGTCGGTAAACCTTGCTAACCACCCTGTAGACTAAATTATTAAGATTTTCACTTATCATTAAGCAGTATGCTCGTGACCCCCATTTCAATCACATTCTTGAGCAATGTAGAGAAAGAATTGTTGCTAGAGGATATTACCTCAAAGATGGTTATCTAATCAAGGATAGAAGACTGTGCATATTGAGCTGTTTTACACGCGAGCTGTTAGTGAGAGAAGCTCATAATGGTAGATTATTTGGTCATTTTGGAGAGATCAAAACAACCAACTTATTGAAAGAAAACTTTTACTAGCCCAGTTTGACAAAGGATGTCCACAATGTAGTTAGTAGTCGCAAAACTTATAGGAGGGCCAAGGGAAAGAGGGAGCTACATGAAGAGTATGTGCCCTTACTTACATTGGCCTCACCTTGGCCTGACCTCTTTATAGATTTGTCTTAAGGTTGCCTCGGACATCTAGAGGAAATGATTCAATCTTTGTTATAGTAGATCACTTTAACAAAACGGTACACTTCCTCCCATGCTATCAAACTAATGATGCTTTATATATTGTTGATTTGTTTTTGCAGAAAGTTTTCTAACTAAGTGGAGTGTCAAAGACAATTGTTTCAAATTAGGACACTAAATTCTTGAATTATTTTTTTGAAGACTCTTTGGAGAAGACTTGGAACTAAATTTGTGTTAAGCTCCAATAGCTACCCTTAGACTGATAACCAGACTGAAGTGGTGAATAGGACGCTAAGCAATTTGCTTCGAGTTGTCGTAGGAAGGAATTTAAAGGTTTAGGATTTGTGTCTGCCTTTTGTGGAGTTTACATATAACCGAACTGTCTATAGTATCACTAAGAAGACTCCTTTCGAGGTTGTTTATAGCTTCAATCCCGCTATTCCCTTAGATTTGATCCGTATCCTTATAGCTATTAAAGAGAGTCAATCTAGAGTTGATCGAGCCCAAGAATTATGAGATGTACATTAGTTCATGGCAAGGAAGATTGCCAAGTTCAACCAAGACAACAAGAGATTAGTAGTTGTAGCCGTTGAACTATTTCTTCTAGATTAGGAGACTTAGTATGGATTTACCTCAGTAGAGAGACTATACTTGTGATAGAGAAAGCTATTTCCATGAGCCGATGGTCTATTCAAGGTCTTGAAGAAGATTAACTACAACACCTATAGGATTGAATTGTCCAAGAACTATGGTGTTTCCTCTACCTTCAATGTATCCAACTTGACTCACCATCGACCAGAAGAAGACTCAACAGATGCCAGGATAGAACAAGAGCCTGGAATCATTTTGGATCTAAAGGCAAATCTTTCCGACCCTTAGGTAGATCATAGGAATCAACTCCTTGGATCAGTTACACGTAGCCGAGCTAAAAGACTACAAGGACTCATATAAAGAATACTAGCTTGATACCCCATTTAGAACAAGGATTCTTATTCTGATCTTTATCTTTTACACTACTACCAATCCAAGCACTAAGCTCTCATAAGTTCCAACGCAGTTTCTAAGCTACCAAGTAATCATATTGACGTGCTTAGTGTGCATGCTAATTGGCCGAGTAGCCATAGCTATTGCCGAGCTCATGCTATGATATAGATAGCTCCCAATCTAACTAGCGTCAGACCACTGTTTGAATCGAGTAGCCTAGATACCCAACCTATAGACGATTAGAATGTATTCTAATGCCTGAGCTCTAACTTAAAGCCAGCTAGGTTAGCTCTAATTGTTAAATTTCTTATGATGTCATTTAAGTAGAATCCTATAACTATTGAGTGACATTAGTATTCGTTACGACTTAGCCAACCACACTGTAAGCCTCCAACCACCTCTTGATACGTGTCTTCTAGCATGACGTTCCAAAGTGATTCCTTACTCTTTTTGTATAGAATATTCTTTGTCTTTTTTATTCCTTTTAGTATATTTTATGTATTCTATTTATAAATTATCCTTTTATCTTTTTCATGTATGCCTTGTAATCTTAGTGGGGTTGGTATATAAACCCCATTTACTTATACACAAACACATAATTGCATTATTGAATATTATTGGTTTCTTTTTTGAGTAAACCAAGTGTTCTCATTTTATCTTAACTCTTATCTATTCCCTTTAATAAGGAGTAATGGCGAGTGACCCTATAGTTCGAACCGGTGACCTACATCTAGCGAATTATAGGTCAAATAAGATTAATTGGTACATCATATCCGATTGGTAGCTATTTGGATTTGCTAAACCCTTTAACTTTCTTTTTGTTCTCATTCGTTGTAGTGCCTCTCCATTTGTACGACCGCAAAGACGCATCAGCTACATAGTGAAGCGTTGTGAACCAGCTGAGGCATTACGACAATTTTAGGAAGAAATCCGGAAGTTCCATGAGGATAGGGCGATGAGGACGTTACCATATTGAGTAGGAGAGAATGCCATAGACTTTGCAAAATGGGTCACATCCGGGAGGTTCCTAGAGGCCACAAAAGAAGAAGATAGAAGCTTAGTCCAATTGAAGATTCTAGAATTTGGAAGATTCTAGAGAAGACCAAATTTGATGTATGATAGTAGATAGGGAAGGTGTGATAGGTTGATGTAATTAATGTAACAGTAGGTAAGATTAATTTGTAACCATTAGATCAACTTAATTTCAACCGTTTATTCCTAAAGGCCTCTTATATATAAAGGCATGATCACCTTAGTTGTAATCATCAAATCATTTTGAGTGAATACACTTTGCATTTAGAGTTTCTCTCTCTAAACTTTGTGAAGTGAGTTTCATATTAACTTAGCCTTCCTTAATATGGTCAAGAACACTAAGTACCGCATGAGAGCGATTGAGGGAATTTACCCGTGACATAGGTTATCATAGTTTGAGATTGATTCTTGTATAAACGAATTGGGGTTGGTTTAGTCTTGATTTTAGATTTAGCTATTCTTAAGTTCTATAAAATTGAAATTACAATTGTGAAAGGATAGCTTTTGCATTTAGAGCTACAATCCATCATGACTTAGCAAATGAGTTTTAGGTTTGCTTCTCATTCATAATCAATTTAAAGGTAGTTTAGTTTTTAATTTAATTTAGCTTTCTTTTTCTCATCTATTAAATTTTTATTTCTTATTTACCGTTATGTCTATGTTTACATGTGTACTTGTTCATATATGCGATCTATATTTATTATTTTAAAAGTTTAGGTTGTTTGACGATATCTATGAAGAATAAATACAAGATAATATGTTTGAGTATATAGGGTGAACAAATAAATGCTATATTTATGTGTTTCGATTTATTTTATATATATTATGTTGATACAAAGTTTATAACACTCAAAATAACAAAAGAGATCTACTCAAAATGTACTAAGATATTACGTATAGTCCTTTTGTTTTTTTGTTTTCAAAAGACAATATATACATTCACTTGTAAATCATAATGAATTAGTATTCATAAATACAATATAAGGATAACGTTAAAAACACTATTTAAATTTTAAGTATTTTTTTTCCATTTTTCATATAAAGTTTAAATTTAATAAATATTATATATAATCAAACTTTAAAACTTCTTTAAGTTGGTAAATGTAATGTCCTTAAACTAGAGAGTCATAATAACCCTTGCCGTATAAACCAACCTAAATTGAAAGCTAACCACTTTAGCCACTAACATAGGTATTGCTTATTCAAGGCATTTACCACTTTCCTATTTTGATCCATCCAAGTCTAAGTCTAATAGATAAGAACCTATAATGTAACACTTCAAAATAGTTTTGAAAAATAAACTTGTAGCGTAGATAATCGAGAAATCAAGCTTTACAAGTATAAAATCTCAATTTCAACAAAAGTTTTAAAAGTAACTTGAATTGAGAAAATAGAATGATTAATAAAGGGTTTATGAAAGATTACAAGTTATTAGAGTATAATAACGGTATTCATAAATGAAAACTAGAGGGCTACTAATAGAGACCCTATTAGTTTCTATATAACCACTTGTTCACTTCATGGAATAGAATGAGAAGAAATGGAATTAAAATTCTTTAAGGAATGGAATAAGGGTGTAATACATATTAATTTATTTAGTTGAATTTATAAGCAATTTAAGGATAGACATGTAATATAACTTTAATAACTAAATTATCCTCGATCCATTTTCTTTCTCAACTAACCCTAAAGATCCATTTTCTTTCTCAACTAACCCTAAAGATCCATTTTCTTTCTCAACTAACCCTAAAGTAATAGGTGGTTAGTAGCGGTTGTTGGCGATAGTAATGGTGCTAGTAGCAACGGTAGTAGTTGGTGGTGGTGATGGTAATGGCTACATTGGTCGGTGGTGGTGGTAGCGACGGAAGTAGTGGTAACGGTGGTTGGTGGCGGCAATGGTTGATAGTGATCCTGTAGTGGCAGTGGTAGCGATAGTGGTTGGGTGTAGCAGTAGTGGCGATGGCGATGGCGATGGTGGCAGTGGTAGTAGTGATGGTGGTAAAGAATCGCGATTCTTTGGTTGAATTAAGGAATCTCTATTAGTCGATTTCAAGTAATAGGGATTCCAATGGAATTGCGATTTCATGACAAAAAACCAAGTGAACGTCGTAATAAGGAATAAGGAGCGAATGGAATTCTAATTCCCTCTAAGTAAATGTGTCATAAGTGAGTAAATCCGACAAATAAATGAGAAAACAGTCCATAGGTCTTGAATCTTACTTCTGACCTCGTTCTCTAGTCATTTGGAACTTATCATAATATTGGTGAATTTACTTAAGACTTGTAAAACAACTATAGGGGAGTGAGCGATAACTTGCTCAGTAAGTGAGAAGGAAATAATAGCACATGTCAATCAACAAGCAACTGGGGTTTTCAAGCAAGGTTAATTAGATACAATGTATGTTTAAATAAATGCCATCATAAAATGTTGACTGGTTGTCGTGAGATTAGAGAAATTGTATTCTCTCGAATCCGGGTTTTGAGGAGTTTCATGCCGCACACTTCATAGATCAAACACCAAGCTGGGGCTTGTGCAATGGAGAAGCATGCTCCGTTGGAGACTACTTTCGAACCATGATTTCTAACCTTGTCGGGACATCTTCTCTTGTCACTTAGTTTGACAAAGGGTAAGGAAATGACTATTTCTGCTATCTTCATCAAAGGGTTTGAGAACCTATTCGTTTCTCCTAATGGGTTGTGATTCCAGTCAGGTAAGTAGTTAGGTCGACGTTGTGTAAGATTTCTTTTGGAGTGATCAAGTAATTTTATACGATCTACAGTAGGTAACGCCGTAAAACAACTAATATATATAATTCAATACTCCATAATAGCAGTACAATATTCATATACATGTGCCATACACACATAAGCTAATCACTTACAATCACAAGCAGGCACATACTAAAGTATCAAAGTATTTTTAAGCAATACTCTAAAGTACGGTAAAGCACTGATCCCACTTACCTGAACTCAATTGCTTACTAACTTGGTTGTTCAATAGTCCTTGTAGGCGATTCTTTGATATTTATCTTGATGTAGTATTGTACTCTGCATATAATTTAGGAAATATTGCTAATTTACTCATTTAGCATATAATTAGGTTAATTAGTTGTTGGTTCATTAGCCTACGCCCTAAGTATTAGAAACTTAAAATAGTAGTATAAGTTTATATTACCTTCTAGGCTAACCTTAAATCAAGGTATCCTTGAAAAGCTTCTTAGATATCCTCTGCACCACATAGACATTGCTACTTACCATGAATTTAACCTCTACATCAATCTATGAGGTTAGTAAATTACCAAGATTTTCTATAAACACCTTTTGAGCTAAATAAATTGTGAATTTCTAAAATTGAAAAGCATTTGAATTATTCTCTAAGCCATATCAGAGTAAAAAGTTTTGACAGAATCATCCTCTAAGTTATATAACTACCTTGGATTCTTTACGAATTACCTTTTGAAACAACTTTTGGGTATTCTCATGATTATAATTACCCTAAATATTCTTCTGAGTTACCTTCTAACTAAGTTATTGTGTTAACTAGAATTTTAAATTTCTTAACAAAAATCCTTTGAAATATCATCTAAGCTCGATTAGCTTCACAATTTCTAGGAATCTTTCCTTTGAAACCCATAACATTAGAGTTCCAATAAATACACCCTCTGACTTAGCCCTTGAGCCTCCCTTGTCTATACTTTTCTTTGAATTTTGCTTTTGACTAATCCGCTGAATATCCATTTAGTTCAAAACTCATTTCCAAAATCCTCTGAGTTATCATTTGCCTTTACTCAATTCCCTTATAATCACTTCATTGGTCACTTTATCGATCCATTTACTTCTAACTCCAATCAAAACTAACCAGAATAATATACTGATCCATACTTCTCAAGTCTAATATATCTAAGTTCTTAGTATATCACATCATCATTTACTAATTTTTCAAATTCCCAAATCACCAAATGAGTCATATAAATAACATATACTTGATTTTTATCAGCTTCTCTTAATGGAACCTCTTCCAATAGCACCTAAAGACCACAAAATACATTGGTTACAAGTGGAGCTCAGAATCTAAGTGAGGTCATTAAAAGAAATACATTTTTTCTTCTTGAAAATACTATTTTTAATCGTAAGTTAGGGCTAAAAATTCATAAAAATTATAGAAAATAATTTTTTAAACTACTATTTATTATAGTTGAAATCATAACATAGTAGTATAAATATAAGGAAGTCTATATAAAAATTTTGGGATCAAAACTACATTATAAGATATATTTATTTTGACGTCGAAAATTGCTCACTTTCGCCGATTTCTTAACATGTATACTGTAGACATGAAATTTATGCAAAATAATATTTTTCCAACATTCTACATATGAAAGTAGTTAGGACTAATTTTTTTTTATATTTTTATGGGTAATTTTTATATTTTTACGAAATTTCTAAAAATTGGGTAGGATTGAGACCTTACTGAAATTTGAAGCTCCAACCATCACCAACCCCTCCTACCTTATCAATGGCAATAGGTGGTGCGTGTAGCCTCTGGTGGTAGTGGTGGTTTCCCTCCAACTCTACCTCACGCTAATGAACCACCAAATCATCTAACTTGCACATAAATTTTGTAGTTTTTCTCAAATTTATTCTTTTGATCTTCAAGATCCCCACTAAATTTTCCTAAACACTACTTTGCATGTATAATCCACTAGAGAGAGTTCCTACATTTTTCTCATATTGGAGAATTTAGAAATGAAATTTCTTCTCTCTCGTCCAAGCATTTTCTTTTATGTATTCTACTAATTTGCATGCAATTGTGAACTTCAAACTCCAACAGTTATCCTACTGATTTTCACATGCCTAAATTGAGCTACTTCTAACTAGTTAAAGTCTCTTTGCAATTTTTTATGTGTTTTTTTTTTTATAAATTTTCTTAAGTTATTTTAGCTTAAATCACATATATTAGGATATTTTAGCTATTTATGTGTATACATATATGCTTAAAAATTACACACAACACATATGTATATATTATATATGTTATTTTATGTCATATGATATTTTTATTAAATATATAATTTATCTCTAAATATTTATTAGCCATCAAAGCTTATTCTATGTAATTTTGATAAATAATATATGATATAGTTAAATTTCACTATTTCAACTATATTATTTTTATTTTATTATATTTTTAATATCTGAGTCTACGGGGTATTCTCATCTAATATTTTGAGTCTACTGGTAAATTTTTAGGTTATTTAAGTTAATTTCATTAACATACTAAATTACTTACTAAAGCAATTACGTAAAATTATGAGACTTACACTAAATATCAAATTTGACCAAATCTTTATTTATTAAATTTACCATTTCAATCATCTTTTGGGATGACTTGAATTTTTAAGAAAAGAAATGAATAAATAAATGAAGAAGTGATACAAATTGTAATTCCATTTAAACATGAGGATGGGTTGATCATTTTGCCTAACCAAAGGACACTTGCTTTTATCCGTCCATCTTCTTTCCTTATCTAACTTTTCTTCAAATCAAAATAGTTCCAATCCCTCAAACACGAGAAGAATTAAAGAAGGAATGTAAGTACAAAGTTTTCTTCATTATTCTTTGAATTCCTACAAATGTGGATGTTATTAAAATGAACCTTTGGCTGGAAATAGAGGAACCTGATGATTTTGATAGGGATTTGCAGTGAGATGTGTTCTTAGAAGAAGTTCTTGCTTGGTAAGTGAATTCTTAGATGTTAAAAAATGGAAAATACGTCTCGAGTAAGTTTTTTAATTCTTGTCTAAAGTTACTATGATGTTTTAATGGGAAATAGATGTTTAGAAACAGATTTTGTAATGTTATATGAGAAATAAGGAAGTTGAAGGAAGTTTAATAGAATTAATGTCAAGTTTTGCAAATTGTTTAAGTGTTTATCAAAGAGGGAATTTTTGTAGATGGGTGTACTAAAAGGACATGCCTGCCAATCCAATCATGGATTAGGTTCCGATAGTAGAAATTAGTAAATTGACTCACCGGTATTAAAGTAAACTTGCTTGCCGATTTGGTTACACCATCCATCCGTAAAACACTCCCTTTTCGACATAAACACCAGCTTGACGGTTGAGTCGATTACTAGCTTGATGGAATTTGCTCTATTACATACAAAATTTGATAATCTTGATCCTAAACTTGTTTTTACTAGTCAAATCAATAAATAAACTCATTTTGACCCAAAGTCAAAACTTAATCCATTAGATTAAACAATTTATAAAACTACAAACACTTGAGAAATGATTAGTGAAACTTGAGCTGTAGCGACACTATAATGTCTTTCACATGAGAATAGGACTCCAATGTTCAAGCAATTGTGTGCTTTTGTTTAGGTGTTAGTGTTGAATCAAGTACCATTATAGATTAATTATCACTTGTGTCGACGACTTTAAGTACAAGGTTTACCATGCTTGTATATTATTGGTTGAAAATATATTTAATTTTTATTTGAATTTAATATTTTTTTCTTGGTTATCGTGTTTGGCTGGGCCTAAGGATCTTAGAGTACTAATGATCTTAGGATGGTATCTTCTTGATTAGTATGGGGCATTGTCCTTAAGCAAAGTTGCATACCAAGAGGATATGAATAGATTAAGGATACTAAATTGGATGTCAAGGTGTTGGGGAGTATCCAACACCACATATATAAGTATTATATATTATGTTTGTGACTTAAGGTCATATGTTTGTACATGTTGATGAATTTTGTATGCTTATGTATGTGTGCTTGAGGTAATCCTTTTACTAGGCGTTTTCACTTACTCTTCGGGGATTATTGTTTTCCAATGTAGATGCCATAAGAGATTTGGATCTATAGACAACCTAGGAGATGACTTGGTGCATGACCTAGGAGGCGATGGTGACTATACTTACTATGAGGAGTAGTAAGAAGGCTTTGACTATATATGCTATTGTCATTGTGGATGTTATTATATTGGAGATTGAACTTCGTTTTTGGTTTGATTAGTTATGGTTGATGTAATGAGTTGCCTTTACTAGCATGTGGACTCTATCTAAGTGTTGAGATACTTATGTGCAGCTGTAATATGTGTATGGTGAGACTCTACAAAGCCGTTAATGCTGTTGGTTCTAGATGATAATTTATAGTGTGTCATATGTGGTTGTTAATCAAATTGTGGAATTATAGTAGGTTTTGAGTCTTTACGTGCTAGTATCTAGTATTGACATGTGATAGGTTGTAGCATCCCTGGTTTTAAAACATTACACCAATACTCATTAGATAAAAAGTATAAAGTATTAGAGCTTTCAATTAAATATAAAACTTAACAAATAAGAAATTGATAAAGTATTACAATTTTAACATTTTCCCTATAAATTCTAAGGAGAAACAAAAAGGTCAATATGAGGTATGCAAATCCATTAAGGTAATTGTCCACAAGGATATCTGTTGAGGAGCAATTACGGGGAGAATCTATTGTCAAGCTTGAATTTTTCTCGGTTTATTATTTTGCTTAACCTGGTTAGTATTAAACCCTAACCATCAACTAAGAGTTAAGAAAAAAACTTGGTTTTTTTTTTAATTTTTAAAATTGTTTGAAGTCACTACCTAACCGAATTTAGGAAAAAAAGTCAAGTTATAATTAATTGAGTGGATTAGTTATAACTTAGCTACTGATTTTTTAATAAAACCAATTTTTTAAAATGGTTTTGAAAGTCAGATTTTTGAGTCTAGAGGCTAACTTTTTAAAACCTTTAATGAGTACCACTTTTAACTTTTCGAATTTAAATTTATCTTGTAATAATACCCTTAAGAATAAAATCTATTCACATACAATTAAGTCTATTCAATTGAATTTACCAAAAGGATAATTTTACAAAAAAGTGGAAAAGCAAATTTTTTCATATTTTAAGTCGCATCTAGTTTTGTACAAGTGCATATATACTTATTATTCGGGATTGGACTTTCTGTAGTTTATTTTAAAAAACATTAGTGAGTTGATTTGTTTTAAATTTCGAGAAAAAAATTCGGGTTTACGTTTTTAACTAGTATTTAAGGAAATTTTCTAAAAATGTCCTAAACTTGGTTTATTTTTTTTGAAAATTTTAAGAAAAAGTCCTAATTTTGAAAAAGGGTCAATTTCTGTTATTTATTTAGAAAGTAGATTTTTTCTAAGTTATAAAATGATTTTTTAAATTTTTCTATATTTTTATTTTAATTATTTTACTGAAGAAAATAAAAACTGAACTAACCATTTTTCTTTTCTTTTCTTTCTTTCTTTCCACTTTATTTTTTTGGATTCCACAACAACCCCCCCCCCTTTCTTCTTTTAGTTATAAGTATAATACATTTACAAAAATAAAATAAAAAAATCAAAACAAAAAAAAATATAAGAGAGGGTGGAACAAATGGAGTAAGGCCTATGGGTTGGTTTGGTGAATCAGGGGCGGGTCGGATCTCTCTTAGACTCAGGTCGTGCAATGAAGAAAGAAGCATAGTAGGTGTGGGTGGCGTCTCAACTCGATCCAGCTACCAAAATAAGCAAGAGAGAAGGTTTTTATATGTTTAAGATCGAACTTGTGGGGGTAGGTTTGGTTAAAACAAACGCTATCGAGTTTAGTGCATGTTTAGGTGGTTTTTGAAAAGTATCGATGGTAATGGTGGTTACGTGGCCATGGTTAGATGTTGTCGAGATGGAACAAGGGGGTTTCTAGTGGTTTTTGGGTACCGCAAATCCAATCGTGGTATTAACGTTGGTGAATGGAAGTGGTGGTTTCATGTCTGGTGGTGGGGTGGTTAAGGCTTGCTAGTAGTGGCGAACATAGGTGGTTGGGTCTCGAAGCTTATGTCATAGGGATTTTCGTGGTGGTGGTCTTAGGACTTGCGGGTGGTTGTAGCCATTTAATTTCTAGATAGAGAGTAGCATTATAGGTGGAGAGAGCGAGTTTGGAACCAGTGTTTGAGAGCTTGCGAATGAGGATTTTTATGAATTTTTTTCCCCAAAATGAGTTCCCTAAGCCCTTATATATAATTTCTCAGCATGAATTACACATAAAAAGTCATAAGAAGAAATTATTTGAGTTCCAATAATCACGAATTTTGATCGAACTTTAATTTTGTAATTTTATTCAAAGTTAAATAATTCATTGGTCAAAGAGCATTGATTTGTACATGAACTTACCAGAACGAAGCAATGGACGCTTCGATATTTAATGACTTGCTAAAATCAAGCATTGTTAAGCTTAGAGGAAAATTCAGATTTCAAGCTTTTTCTTGATTTTCATCCCACAATTTAACGCTTTGAATGAATGTATTAAGACATGTTCTTAGGTTTAATCCAAAGTATTCCAAGCGTACTTCATAATTTCACCATTAATTTGGTGAAATCGTGAAGAAAAATGGACCAACAATGCTCTTGAAGTGAGCTATCCAAGAAGGCAAGTGTGGGAAAATCTAAGGAAAAGGAAAAAAAAGGGAGAGAAAGAGATGCTGACATAGCATTGACATGGCACTATGTCAACCAAGTAGGCTAATGGTGTTGTGAGACACGTGGCTGAACACGTATCAAAGGAGTTGATGTGTTACCGTACTATGCGTCATGATACGTAGATCAAGATGCTGACATGGCGCCATGTCAGTTTGTGGTCACAATCAAGTAGTACCATGTGTTAATGATAAACACATGGCCTAGTGACATATCGACACATGGCATGTGCTTTGTAAAAAAGAAAAAGGCATAATGTACTTATTGTAAAATTAGAACCCTGGACTTTTAACTCATATGCAATATTAAGTCAAAGTACAGTATCATTAGGTCGTTGGCCTATACCTTATTTTATCTTACAACTAAATAGTACGTAACATATAAAACAACCTAAAAATCTTATAAAATAAAGTGCTATTCAATTAAATTATTTACAACTCTGAACTTTTTTTTCTAAAAAATAATTTTTTTACCTAAAAGGTTCATTTTACTTAAAATTCTACCTTTTTTTTTGGGAACTTTTTCCAAATTTTTCATTTTTTTTGTGTCCTTCTGAATTTTATAAATTTTCTATTATTACTATTTTTAATTTTTTTGTACTCTTTCTCATTTAAGACACTTTTTCTTATAAATTTTTTTTCTAAAATTAAAAAGGGGTAAAAATAGGGTGTCTACACTTATAAAGGAAAAAATTATAGGCTTATAACACTATATTCAACTCAAATCTTAAGGTATTAAAATATGAGTCTTCTCCTCTTCTTTACTTATATATCCTTTACTCCAATCTTATCTTTCCAATGGAGGATTTCATTTTCTTCAACTATACACTAATATCCTAACAATATCTGCGTCAGTACACACTGAATTCTAGTTACGATCAATAGGATAGAGAGTTGCAGATTCTAATCTCAAGTCATCCTAGGATTCAAAATGCATCTTTAAGTAAGATTATCCTGCACTTAGAGGTATGCATCGGCCTGAACTAGCCCTAAATAGTTGACTAATGGGCTGGCACTTAGTTAACTTAGGCTCGACTCTTATGGCTATAGGCCCAGGCTAATTTATGTGAATCAATAGTTTAAGAACCAGTTTAAAGACCCTTGAAGCATATCTTTTTTTTTTTTCAAATTTAATTTTTAGTATTTTCGTTAATTATTATTAATAATTTCTCGTTTACTTGCGTATTTCTATTTTCTTTCCTAAATATTTCGAATACTTTTATGTAAACATATAGTGATCAATGAATGATTTACTTTTATTTTTTTAAATTAAAGTTTGAGCAAACTTGATCTAGCAGCCAAATCACCAATTTAATTGGTGGGTTAGTATGCCGATTCAAGGGCTTACCGGATCGATGATTCTCTAAGACCAAAACACCTAAATCCTTAAGTTCCAGTGGTTGATTAGCTAGTTCAGACTCATCCCCATTTGAACCACGTCGGTTATAGTTTAAAACTATCCTCTACACAAGTTTACTTGCGCCCGATTATATTGGCTCTTATATTTAAGGTGCCTTTCTTGACTGGTGACAAACTGGTATGTCCAAAAGCTATATCCTTTACAAACCACCAATGGTCCCCATTAAAATTCAATACTTTAAAATTTTGGAAGATGGCCATCGTACTGCCAGCGCTGGTATCATCGGATTCATTAATGTTTCCACGTGAAATGAGCACATACATCAATTCCTCTGTGCCAAAACAGAGAAGCTACTAACACGTTCTGGTTTTAAATATAGTAAATATGATTGGTACTTTACTCGTTGCTCATCAAAATACCTGACACATCAATACCAATGAATTTTTTTTCAAGGGACAGGTTAAGAGAAGAGTTATTATATTACTTTTGAATAGGTATAGGGTTCAATCCAAAATAAATTACTTGCGTGCCAACAAACTTTTTAGACCTATGATGTGTGTCCAACTAAGAAATCCATTGGGTACTAACACAAGTAGCAATGATGTTTTGATATTTGGTAGTTATAAAAACACTATTGTGACATGTAAAATTTTCAATATTACTTATACGTTATTTATTAATTTATGAGCCATGATAGTTGATTTTAACCTTCTTGTATCCAACATGTGAATCCATCATTTTGAAACCAGTGCATAAATGAGTGTGGTGCTGGTAGAAATGTCAAATACATTAAAAGTATCCAACTAAAAGTAGCGTAGCCTTAGTTTTTTCTTGAATCATACACCTACCATTAGAGGAGTATTCCCACAACTTTTATGATATTTTAACCTATCAACAGTAAGCAAACAAGTGACTACTTAGCTTGATATCCTCTTAGCAAAAGCTTACTCTTCGCATAGACAATATTGCAGCTAAATTTATAGAACACTTCTTTGTTGATACGGACCCTTTTCTCAAATTTGACTAGTTTAAGGAAGATGACAAAGTTTTCTGATAAATGTAACCTCGGTGGAGAACATGAAAATTCACATACACTCCACTCATGCCAACCACAATGTAAATAGTATACGGTATATCCATATACATAGCGGTGGCTTCTGTTATCCTTCTACTTGTGCAAGCAAGGGCCCAAGAACCCTCGTGTTGAAGACTGCGTATCTCTGTATTCTAGGTGAATCTTGCAGAAGTAGACTTTTCTTCACCTCTGTAAGAGTACTCAGAACAATCCAAGAACTTCGTGAAGGTTATTATACGTCTTGCTACTTTTGGTCTGCCTTCTTCAGGCCCAGGACAGTGAGAACAATACCGAGATAGTCATATCGGTATGCTGATTTAAAGAGCTCCAGCTTGTAACCGTTCCAAGGAGGAAACCGAAACCAGAAGTCCACTAAGAAGCTTCTCCTTGCTACTGCCTTGTAGTGGCTGAATGTGTCGAAGGAGAACTTCCCATGATAATTACCTAACCCGCTTTCACCTATTCCTCCAAAGGGGAGTGTGTCTGCCAAGTACTGTGTATGTTGGCAAGATGTTGCAGGATCAAACAGAGAAATGGTAATCAATAAGTTGTTACAGAAAGCATTGGCAAAAGACTAAACAGGCAGACCGAATGAGTAATGGAATGGCAGTCAAACTGTTAGCAATAATCAAAGTGGGAATGTCTAGTGCATTTGATTGCCTTTCAAGGCAGCATGTATAACTGGTTTAAAAAATAGTTGTACCTGAACGAGAGCATCATTGAATACTATACTTCCAGACGACGTCTCTGATAGCAGCCTGCTTTTGAGTGACTTGTTATGGGTGAATGCATAAACAGCAAGAGGTTTAGGCCTCGATCTTATGAACTCCACGCTATCTTCAATTTTCTTCAACTATCCAATATAAGAAAAAAAGGAACCATGTAAAATACAAATAGAAATTGCAGAACTACTCCTGAACAACCAATGTTTCAGTTATTCAAGATTTCTGAAAATACAGCATAAATAGATATGTGTTTTTCTTTTCTTTCTTCTTTCTTCTTTTTTCCTATTTGATTTCAAGAGAGCATCTAATCTTACTGTGACAATAGGGAGTATAGGACCAAAAATTTCTTCCACCATTATAGGTGCGTCAAGAGGGGGATCCACTAAAATGGTCGGCTCAATGAATCTGCAGATTTGGTGATGTTAAGAACAAGATACTAAAAAAAAAGAAAAAAGAAAAAAGTAGGGACTACATACATTAGCAATCTAAAGGGTATCTAGCAAAGTTGCATGAAGAGCATGGCACAACTTGCAACTGAGATTGGTTAGTATTAATGGAAATTTAAACCGACTAAAAATGAATGAGAGATCGAGACAGGTGAAGTGCTTTACAAATTCTCTTCATCTATTGAACCGCCATGAACGATTGAAGCCTTAACCGCTTGGTCTTCTAAAATACTCTTTAATCTAAGAAAATGATGTTTGTTCACAATCCTTGCAACACTCCCCGTTTCTCTTGGATTCTCTCCAAACATCTTTTTAGTTTTGGCCTTCAGTAACTCAACCTGTAAAATGCAAAATTGTCATAATCGACCGGATACTCGTACTAGCAAATAACGAATTTCAAAATCAAAAGAAAGAAAGTCCAAAATCTCTCATTGGAATCCATACATATATTGAGCATAGTTTCTTTTCAACAAGGATGTAATCAACTGCAATGCATGCTTGTCCGGCGCAGACACTGAACTTTGCTCCAAGAACTCGTTGAACAGCAATCTTATCATTTGATTGCAAACGAAAAATCAAGTTAGTGACTAGAATCTTTAGTAGGAAATAGAAATAAAATACCTTTCGGAGCTAAATAGTTTTTCAATGAAACGGTGCTTAATAGCGACCAACCTTTTGCTCCATTGTGCATGAAAGGGAATCAATAACAGCAGGACATTTTCCACCCAACTCCAAAGTAATCGGTGTTAGATGCTTTGCTGCTGCAGCCATAACTGAGCGTGCAATTCTCGGACTTCCTGCAAGTAGAAACAAAAAGGATGCAGTCTGAAAAAATCATTCACAGACAAAAGCCTACTTCAACCAAACCAAGACCTGAAGAGGAATACGAACCTGTATAGAAGATTTTATCCCATTTTTGCTGTAAAAGCTGTAGAGCAATAGCAGGACCACCTTCGACAACTTTGACAGCCTTATTGTCCAGGTAATTGGGGAGAGCATTAGCTAGAAGAGATGAGCTTCTTGGAGCCAACTCTGAAGGTTTTAGTACGACGGTATTGCCAGCAGATAATGCCCCTATCAATGGCTCCAGGGACAATCCTATTTGTGGGGAACAGAGTTCCAAGAATTGTCATGACAAAAGCACATGTATTAATAATCAATCCTGGAGATCAGGAACAGAAAAGTTTACTCACCGAAGGGGAAATTCCAACAAGATATCACGAGGACAAGGCCAAGAGGCTCAGGGCGTAGTTCAGCTGTTGTCAGCAATGCAATTTTTGGCAGCTTAGCCTATCGTTCATATAATCACAACTATCAGAGTCAAGTATTTGCTGTATCATCTTATTTTGTTATATTTTTCTTATCTCAAATCTTTACTCTAGGCATGAAGAGGTTTCCATGTGAATGTCACTAGTAATTACATTCAGATGTCTTATAGGTGTGGAGGAAACACTGCGAACTTGATATCATTTATGAATCTTCCCTAGAATCAGGAAATAGTTTGCAAGTACAGTGTCAAGAATAGGAGATTAACGTGGGAAGAGACTTACCTTTTTCTTGGACATCCATTTTTTCAAATGATCCAGGGCGTAATTAACTGATTTGGTGACGGTACCTATCTGCACAACTAGAAAGCAGCTAGCAATTAGCATGAAGCATACCACCAAAATTAGAGAGCTACCAGAAAGCTACCAAAAGGGTGCAAATTCACGTGTTCCTATATATTCACAGGACAACTAATGCAAGTTTCATGGGACCAAGGTTTCATTCCATGTTCTATAATTCCTCAAAGCACAGGGAAAGAAAAAAAAAAAAAAATTGTTTGATCCACATTTTCTGCTAAGTTTTTGTGAATCCTTCCACCATCTTCTAGCTTCTTCTCAGTTACATGCTCAAGTGTTAAACAAATTTTTTCTTTTTATTAAGTGAATCTTCTGATGCAAGAGACTCATATTTTTAATTTTCACTACTGACTTTCTCGTCATGCCATATATATTTATAAGACCGATAGGGTTGATTTGAATTTTCTCAATTTACATTCTTTAAACTTTCCTCTATTTACCTCATAAAATGCTACAAGTTGTAATCATTAATTGAGATTACAACGTAATAAATGATGTCGCATTGATATTATAAATTGTTCAAATATCTAAATAATCTCGGCTATAAATTCGTGAATTGAGAGGATCCATAGTCAAAATGGTTATTCTAAACAAAGAAAAGTTTCATTTGTTCATACACTTATTTTTTCACGAAGTGTCTAATCAATCTTAAAAGTTCTAAAAGATTTAAGTTTCGAGTTCTCAACAAGTAATGAAGGAAATTATTACTGAACCCTTTTCCAATATTAAATATATATATATGAAAAGGACCTCATACTAGATGATTATGTTGTTACGATGACACATTTTTGACCCTAGTATAAGTACTAGAATCCATACCTCGTCCCTATAAGCCTCAGCAGGATGTTTGCCCAAATCCTGGTGCAAAGCATCAAAAATGTCTTGTTGCTTTTCCTTAAGAAAACGAAGCAACCCTTTAAGCTGTGCCTTCCTCCAACTCACTTCCTTGGTTTTACCACTCCCATGATACTCCCTCAGCTCTTCCAAATCTCTCTCCAAATCCACCATAGACATAGTTAGACATGTGTTGTCCATTTGGGTATAGGTACTGTTGGAACTCACATGATTGGATGGGGTTTATATAACGTTTGTGCATTTAATGTCCTTTGTTATTAATCGTTTTTCACGCGAACTACCGCCTTAATTCCACTTGTTGTCTAGAGGGCCAGAGATCATAATGGAATGTTGTAGTGGCATGACATTGGTCATGGAGGATTAGAATGTTGATGATTAGGGCATTATGTACGTAGTTAGTTTCATCTCTTTCTCCTTCAAAGATAGGTGCATGCACGGGCAAGTTGCTCAACTTGAGAAAGCAGGTATGTTTCGTTTTCTATTTATGCCCTTTGTGCATGTACGTGAATGTTGCAACTATTAAATTTATATTCTCTTAAGTAAACTATAGCCATGCAAATTCGGAATTTTCTACGTTCAATTTTTGTTTTTTTATGAGCTCACTTTTAATTTATATTTAAACTGTTAAATTAATCTATCTTCAATAATCCAAATTTAATAGTTAGTAGATTAGAAATAAGATGAAGGATTAAATCAATTTTGTCAAAATGAAGATGTTGCTATAGAAGCTCTTATTTGAACTATTAGTTAGGTATGGATAGAACCCTAGACATTCATTTTGTGATTATAGTCTTATAAGTCTCCAAAGTGAATACAACTTCTTAGTAACATTTACATTATAAAAACTGTAAGAAGATAAAAGCACATTTTTCAAGTTTAAGATGTGTATCTAGAGGTGGCCAATAGTTTAGGATGTGCATTTGCAATTTATCCATATATGTTTTTCGTTTTTGGATAATTGTAAAAGTACCTTATAAACTATTTTTGTTAGGTATAAATAGACCAATAAACTTATAAATTATTATCAAAACTTTGCCTAATTTTTAATAACATGCAAATAACCTTCAAACCATTGATAGAACCAAAATTGTGATTAAAAGGTGTGTATATTTGGATGATTTTAACGCTGTAGGGATAGATTAGAGTATATATGTATATTTTCAAAATTATGAAAAGATAAAAGCATATTTTAACAATCTAAAATCTATCCACATCCAATCAATAGTTTAAATTATATTTATAATTTATTTATTTATTTTTCAAAATCAATCCAACTTGCTAGTATTAGCATGTAATCGTGGATGCAATCATCGACTTCTAGAATAGACTATTTTCACAAATTTTTTACGACTTCAAATTTTCCGAAGTCAGCTCAAAGAATGGATGGGCGGCGGGCGCTCCAGTTGGGTCCATTAGACACCTAAATATAAAATGCAGTCATCTTCACTATTTATTGCTTGGAAAAGAATAATTTGAGAAAAGTAGATTTGAAGAATTATTTTAATTATCAAGCGATAAATAGAGTCTACGTATAAATAGAAATAAAATTTTTTAATAGATTAAATATGGGACAATGAAATTTTACAATGATTCAAATACGGTATTAGTGTATGGTAATATAGCATTTTGAATACATAAAACATTCATCATTTTATGTATAATTTTTTGTCCTTTATTTAAATTTAACCTTATCATTTTTTTATACTACTTTTATAATATTCACACTTTCTTAGTACCATTTTAATAACATTCGCTTTTATTTAAAACCATTAAAAAAACTATCATCCTTTATTCAAAAATGGCTTTAAATATATCATGAAATTTTCTCTTTTCCTAACTGCCCCATCCACTCGCTGGAAGTCACAGCACAATATGGTGAAGTGACTTTGTGTCGGCACATTTCTACTAAAAATATAATAAACAAAAATATGTTAGTACAAGACATTATTATCCATTGTTAAAGGTACCATACTGATTAAAGAATCCAGATTTAGACGATATTATTTAGGCTTTTCTTTGCAAGGTGGGATTTGGAAAGTAAATCTTTGCTGCAAAATCAAATTGAATCATCCAAGAATACCTTATCATCGAATATTTATTTGTCTTGCTAGACCAGAATAATAAAAAATAAAAACGGATCGTATATACGTAAGAACTTTGATAAGCAAATCCATGTAGCAAATTCCACTAGTTTCTTTTATGATTATATATAACACACATATACATATATATATATATATATATATATATTGGTTCTTGGAGGAACTAATTGATAAAGCAAAAATGAAATTATATACATGATGAGAATTGATGCGCAATGAATCAATAAAACTATGATAAAAAAGTGCTTTAGAAAATAAATTAAAAAGTTACCAAACGAAATTAAGGTTCGTATTCTTCCATAACTCTTACTGGTTTGTAAACCTCAATACAAGTACATAATTGCTTTAGAGAACTAGAACAATTTATGGGCTTCAAGCTCACTAATGACTTGAGTTGGACTCTTTATGCTAAGTGATATAACTAAAGAATTAAGCTCATTAGCTTAGGATAACTTGGAAGATTTGGTATGGTGAGTTCGGAGTCAGGACCTTTTGATTGGTTCTGTCTACTCGAAACTTTTATTTAGGAAGCTCTTACACTTAGAGAGACTTTCCATTGGGCTAGACTCAATAGGAATCCATGAAGAAATCCCTTAACAGAAGGACACATATCAACTATTGATCAACAATGCAGTCTACTGGCTTTATAAATAACCTAGAGTTCCTTCTTATTCAAGACAATTGAGTTATTGAGAGAAACGGTGCCATGCTATCAAATTGCTACCTTAAAAGATCAAGTAAAGCTCAAAAGGAAGAACGCACCACCTCTTATTTGGAATAGTGGTGTTAATGTTTCATAGCTCATTCACCTATCAATAATGCATTTAACATCTTTGAGATTGCCTACTTCCCCTCTCTGCGTCTTTCTCTTCAAGTCATCCTTTACCTGTCATTTCATGTCAATTCTCTAAGACCACTTATAGAGTAAGACATACGTTATACATACATAACTACTACAACTGCATCCCTACATCTACATTCTTAAGAATCGGAGGAGTCACTTTCATTTTATCACATGTGTGTTTCTAAATATACGTAAGAAAATTAGATAGTTAGATAGACTTTTGCATTAGTAGATAAGTTACACTATCCATGCCATTTCACTTTGAGCTAACTAAAACTCAATGCTTTAATATCATTTTCGCTATAAATTCCATTCTCTAAATTGTTTGTGAATTTCTTATCACATTTCACATGGCATTGGAGCTTAAAAGTAAGGATTCTTCAATTTTCCCCTAATTTCAGTTGTCTTATTTTCACTTTGCAAAGTAGAAGTCAAAATCTAGGGTTTCGAGGGAAATTCAAGAAACCAATGATGTTAATCACCATGAATATTTCATGAACACTAATGTTTTATATTTTGCTTTATACAATTTTAGAATCATGATTGGAATATATATACACATACATACGATATGTGAGATGGATTAGATCAATCAAGATGGTATTAGGAGTAATATTGAAGCTAGGTCTTATGCATGTAGTGTATTGAGACTTGAAAAGAATTTAAATGGTTTCATTCACTTTATTCATGCGATTACGTGGTAATATGTTAAATTCTCAGTTCCATGATTAATGAATTTATTTAAGGATTTTCATTATGCGTAATCTATTGTAAATCTTTAGAATGAAATCTGTGAGCAACGTAACTAGAGAAATGGATTTGTTTCAATTGCAACAAAAGATTAATGAAACAATGAAATAAACCAATTGGAGTTTATTATAATAAGTCGAAATTATAGTGGGATTAATTACAAAACCCTAAATGGTCACCCATTTTGCAGTTACAAAAAGATGAGTTATTATACATAGTGATTGAAAAAGAAGCTCATAGACTTTGAATCTCAAAAAAGTCGATGCAACTCTTAATAAGTTTAAATGGAGAAAATGTCTCTCCTCGTAGACCCATTGCCTATCATGAATTAAAAAAGTTAATAGATGGCAAATCCTACTAAGGTCAACCTTTTATTAATTTATCTTTTTTCTTTTTCAATTTGAGAAATAGTAGGTACCTATGTTTTTAGCCTTTTATTAGCTATCCCAAGGCTTGGCATGAAACCCCCCATTACATCCCTTTCCCCTCTTCTAACCAAGCATCTTAAGGTTTGAACCTAATATTCTTCTTTATTTTATTTTTTATATTATATATATTTTTATTAAATATATTTAATAATATTATCCTATTTGATTAATTATTGTGAATTAAAAGTACCTAGGTCGTAGTCAGGTCAAGCCTTTTACTTCTTTCTTTCCCCCACACCCCCCCTTAAATTAAGTGATGGTCACCCACCATCCTAGATGGTTATGCAATCTATCTACTAATGCTTTTTACCTTATGTTGGTCACCTTAAGTTTGTGGCTAGCCAAGTGCATAAGATTTTAAACCAATTTTTCTTTATATATATTAAATTATTTAGTGAATATTTTTATGGTACTATTTCATTAAATTAATTACTATGGATTAATTATGAATTAGTGCATCTCCTATAGACCCATACTTTAAAAGTAGTTGTTCTGAGTGGTTGATTTAGAATGTTTGTGAAGATAGCTTGATTAAGTTGATACTTCATGGGTACGTTATAAGAGTTTGTTGAGGATATTCCGTGAGTTCGGAATATAAAAATAAAATAAAATAATATTATAGCTAAAATAGCTAATTTTATTATATTACTATATAATGTGTTTAGAAATTTAGTTATCACTAGAGCTTACTGTAAGAGGTGGAAAACCAATGGGTGCTTCGAAATTTTGAAGAAAAGGTAGAGTGAGTAGGTTGACGAATGGAATACAGTAGTCGATGTGAGGTTGGTTAGAGGATATGACTCATCAATAAACATAACACGACTTGACATTTCACTTGATATGATATACAAGTTAATGTTAAGGTTCACCTAATACTAACCTTGAGCTATTTGGTAAGATTAGATAAGAGTATATGAAAATGGGCTTGGAGAGGATTATCTCACAAGAACAAGTTTATTCAATGTTCGTAAGGAATGTCGAATGTTCTGGCTATGAAGAGAAGGGACTATTTATAGTAAGTCCCTAGGGCAATATTACAATTAAAAAAAATTACAAAAAGACATACATAAAAAATGATACCTAGTACATATAAAAAGAGGTAAATAGGACAAATGACAAAAAAGGAAAATAGTACACTGTTAGGTGAAAAGGATTAGTGGTAGCTCGTTAATGGTTCCTTATTAAGGAATTTTTGGACGTAACAGCTGAATGGGATCAAGATGTGGTGACATTAGGGATGTTGAGACGAGAAAAGGGTGTAGAAGCACTAGTAGGAGGCCGGAAGAGAAGTACTCAACTAGAAGGAGTATATGTCCCATCATTTGACAAGGATTTCTTAGCAGTTGGAAGTTTGACCATTCAGCACAGAGCCCTTGGTAAGAGGATAGTTGGCCTGGGCACAAGAGAGAGAACAAAGTAGGGTGTAACCATTTAGGGTTCCTAAGGAGTTCAGCCACCCTTCTTCTATATACAGTGTCTCGTTACCTGTAAGTTGATAAGAGAGAATTCTTCAGGTAAGGGATTAGTGGCCTTTGAAGCATGCGTGAATAAGTGGGTTGGAGGTTAGTAACCATCAACTCCTTCGAATTATTGAAGATTGGCACTCAAATCATGATCTCCATTAACATCAAGCATATAGGAGGTCAAGTAAACGACATTAAAATTAGCAGATATATCGTATCCGCAGGTCGACTTAAGCTCATATGCATTGTTATTGATGCGCTTAAAGATCTTAAAAGGTCCGTTCAATCTGGGGGAAAGCTTGTTCGTCCTCTTCCAGGGAAATGCTCTTTGCTAAGGTGGACCTAGACAAGGTTTTTAGGGCTGTAAATGACTCGCTTCCTTCCTCGGCTTTCTTGCTCTTTCTATTGGGCCAAAGTCATGGCCAGTTGTTCAGTAATCTTTTGATGTAACTTCTGGAATTCTTTGAAACACTGCAGGTCGGAATGGCTTTCCCCTTGTCTGGTTGAGCTAATAATTAGATTCAAGGGTAAGTTTGGGTTAAGCCCATAAACGATGATCTTCCTATTGAGCTGTGAGCTGAATGGTTGTAAGCAAACTCAATGATAGGTGGGTATAAATCCCGGTCATGCAAATTCTTCTAAACAGCTTCTCGCAGGAGGTTGTTGACTATCTTGTTCACAACTTCAGTTTGGCCATCTATCTAAGGGTGGTAAGAAGTACTAAACATGAGCTTAATGTTGATTTTCTTCCATAGGGTCCTTTAGAAGAAACTCATGGACTTCAAGTCACAATCTGACCTAATACTTCTCGGCACTTCATGTAATTGTACAATTTCCTATAGAAAGAGGTTGGCGATAAATAAAACATTATGAGTTTTGTGGTAGGGAACAAAGTGAGCCATCTTGCTGAACCGATCGACCACAACCATTATCGAGTCATGTCTTCTTGACATTTAAGGAAGGCCGAGCATGAAATCCATGCTTAGGTCAATTTATGGGCGCTTAGGTATGGGTAGGGGTGTCTACTCTCTATATGGTTCTCTTCTTCCTTTGGCATGTTTACATACCTTGCACTTCTCAAGAATTTGGTGCACATCCTTTATTATCCTAGGTTAGTAGAAATATTCTTTTAATATCTTAGCTATCCTCTTCTCTCTAAAATGGCTAGCTAAGCCCCTAACATGAGCTTCTCGGATGAGTAGCTCCTTAATTGAACCGTTTGACACATAAATCTGCTTCCCCTTTATCAGGAATGATTGGCTAAAATAGAATCCATTGACAACTCCTTTAATGTTGCATTTAGCCACTATGGGCCTAAAATACGGGTTGTGCACATATTAATTGGGTAGGTTGCCAAACCCTAGTACCTTGGCTTGCATGGTCATAATGAGGGTATGACAACGAGAAAGAGCATCGGCCATGATGTTTGTGCTCCCCTTTCTTATATCTGATGATGTAGCAAAGATTCTTTAAGAACTCGACCCATTTGACATAATGCTGAGAATGTTTTTGTTGTCTTCCGAAGTGTTTGAGAGATTCATGATTAGAGTAGATAATGAATTCTCTCAGCAATAGGTAATGCTACTAGTTTTGTAGTGTTTGAACAAGGGCGTGGAACTCCTTATCATAGGTCGAGTAATTCAGGGTAGCTCCTCTGAGTTTTTCACTGAAGTAGGCAATGGGTCGGCAATCCCACATAAGAATAGCACCAATGCCGACTCTTGATGTGTCACATTCAACCTCAAAAACCTTTTTGAAATCTAGTAGGGCAAGTATTGGGGTAGACGTCAAATTAGATTTTACATCTTCAAAACTTTTCTGAGCTTTTTCCGACCACCTAAACTCAGAATTCTTCCTGGTCAGTTCAATTAATGGCTTTATTATGGAATTGAAGTTTTGAGTGAATCTCTAGTAGAACGAAGCTAGACATAGAAGTTCTTGACTTTAATAGCATTAGTCGGTGTGGGCCACTTGAGAATAGCTCTGACTTTCTCTTCATTAACTCGGACTCCTTCCTTTGAAACAATATATTCGAGGCTTACAACTTCGCTTTGGCAGAATATACATTTCTTCAGATTGCTGAACAATCTCTCGATGCAAAGGATGTCGAATACTAATCTTACATGCTTGACATGGACGATGAGGTTGGCATTGTAGACCAAAATGTCATCGAAATAAACCACAACATATTTGCCAATCAGCGTCCTCAATACATGATTCATGAGTTACATAAAAGTACTTGGCGCATTCGTCAGACCAAACAATATTGAATAGACCATCCTTTGTTTTGAAAGTAGTTTTCCGTTCATCACCAGGCCTTATTTGTATTTGATGATAGCTACTTTTCAGGTTAATATTTGAAAATATGTAAGCACCATGCAACTCAATGAGCATATCATCCAATCGTGGGATCAAATATCGGTACTTGATAGTAATCTTGTTGATAGCATAGCTGTTAATGCACATTCTCCATGACCTATCTTTCTTAGGTACTAAAATGGTAGGCACAACACATGGGCTCATGCTTTCTTGGACATACCTGCGATCTACTAATTCATCAACTTGTTTCTTCAACTAGGTTGCCTGCTTAGGATTGAGCTTATAGGTAGGTCAATTCAGCAGCATTGCTCCTGGCTGAAGGTCGATGCAGTGTTTAATGCCTCTTATGAGTGGTAAACCTTTTGGCATCTCGGTAGGAAATAGGTTGGCATACTCTTCTTGGTAAAGTCCTCACCTCGGTAGGTAAGTTCTTAGCTTCTCTCAACTTCAAAAGTTTCCTTACTAAAAGGAATACACATTCTTTGGCCTTGACTTTATGGGTGAATTAAGCTTAAGAAATCACTAAGGACTTCCATTGTAGTGATTTGGGAACCTTCTCTTGTGCCTCTTACACTTTCTTCGGATTTATAGGGGTTACTATAACTTTCTTCCCGTCCTTTTGGAACATATAGGTGTTCTTATACCTATCGTGTTTGTCAAGCTTGATTTTTCACCTCTTAGTTTTTTTTTTTAAATTAAGTCTTTTTTAAACCGATCAATATTAAACCCTTACCCGTTTAATACTGACTTTTGACTAGGTTTTAAAGAAAATTGTCTTTTCTTTTATATTTTTAAAGACCACTTCAAAGTTACCACCCAACCGAAGTTAGGAAAAAAGTTAAGTTATAATCAATTGGATAAATTGGTTATAACTTAACTATTGATTTATCGATTAAACCACTTTTAAAAAATGATTTTTGAACCTAGAGATCAGGATTCGGGGTTTAGGAATTTTAAACTCTTATGGGTACCATTAACTTTCCAAATTTTAAAATTAAATTTAAAAATCACCTTTCAATTTCATGAAGTAGAACAAAATTTATTCATTACTCTAATTAGTTAAATAGAGTAATCTAAATTAAAAAAAAAAAAGAAATTAGATTTTTTATTTTTTACCGTTGCCTTGTAGGTGCCTATGTACATGTTATTCGAGATCAGTCGTGTGTAGTTCTTTTTTATAAAATTTTAGTGGGTTGATTTTGTTTTAATTTGAAAAATAATCGAGTTTACGTTTTACTCAATTTGGTTTATTAAAAAAGAAAAATTCCTAAAATAGAAGGTCCTAAATTGGATTTTTTTATTTTTAGAAAATTCTAAAATGCCTTAAATTGTAAATGGTTTGTCTATTTTTTATATTTTTGAAAACTTGATTTTTCTAAGTGTTTAAGAGAAAACAATTAACTTTATTCATTAACTTATTTGCTTATTTAAATTTATTTTTATTATTTTATTATTTTTTTACTTTATTTTATTTTATCTATTAGACTAAAAATAAAATAAGCAAACTAATTTCTCTTTTCCTTTTTTTTTTCTATTAGACCAAGAAGTAGGCGTGAATTGGATCATGGGTCAAACTTGGGTCGGTGTGCGAATTCAGGTTGTAGGTTGAACTTGGGGTCAGTTTTGAGTCGTTGAGTCAGGTCATACAGATTTGGATTGGGTTGTTGGATCACTAATGGCAACAATAGCAAGGCTCAATTTGGCTTGTTTCAACCACTAAAACAAGCGTGCAAAGGTTTTTTTGTGAGTTTTAGATTGGGAATGGGGGGTAGGTTCAATGTCATGGTCGTTGGGGAAGGTTTTGGGGGTATTTGGTTATTGTGGCCAGTGATGGTCTTGGGCGATTGAGTTTTGGAGTTGTTGGGCATGAGAGGGGTGTTGCTTCGGGGATTTAAGGACATGGGGAGAGTGGCTGTAAGGTTGCTTTGGATCAAAGGGGGTTAGATGTGGTAGTTTCAAAAGTAGGGTTTCGTAGTGGTTAAGGTTTTGGGAGTGGTGGTTTGGCAAGGCACTAGAGGTTGCGGCTAAGGGCAAAAGAGGTTGTGTTTGGAAGCTTACGAAGTGGGGAAGCTAGTGAGGGTGGTGGGCCATAGTGTGAAGCTAGAGGGAGAGAGACTCGAATAGAGAGAGAGAGAGAGAGAGAGAGAGAGAGAGAGAGAGAGAGAGAGAGAGAGAGAGAGAGAGAGAGGAAGTTATGGTTAGAGAGAGAAAACGAGAGAAAGAAGAGAGAGAGTGCTCGTAAGTGTTCATGAATGGTTGTTGATGTCCAATGAGCTCCCCCAACACCCATTTTATACTAGTAATTAACCCAGTAAGTTAGGAAAGCTCGAATTGGAGCAAATAAAAAAAAAACCAAAATTTAAGTTTATTTCCATTTTTTGGAGCTTGATTCAAATATGTTTTTGGACAGAACTTGGATGTGTTTTTTATCTCAATCCATAGCAGGCCATGTCTAGAATAGGATTTGAGCAAGAAATCATACCTCTGTGTATGAGATTTGTGCAAAAATCGGGTTCAAAGTAAAGGGAGTGGACTGTTCTTAAATTGAGAAAGAGGGGTAAAATTACGAGAAAGAGGAAGGAAAGAGAGAGAAAATGCTAATGTGGTGACACATCAACCAACCTGACCACCCACGACTTGCCATGTGTCATCATATGACACGTGGCAGCTGACGTGGCATACCATGTAGATTGACACGTAGCGCCACTTCAGCATATCGTCCAATCCTAACCTACTACGTGTCAGGACACGTGGCGCAGTCAAATCCTGACATGTGGTAGTCCCTTATGTGATAAAAAACAAAAAAAAATTGTACATGCCTTCACTAAGATTTGATCCCAAGACCTTTAACCTAACCCAATGCATATGTTCAAGTATTTATCTGTTAGGCCATTGGCCTGTGCCTTATTCATATATGTAATTAAATTGCACATATGGACTCGGTTAGGCTTAACTAGATTTAAATTTAAGCCTAGGTTCAACAACCAAACTTCTACACCTATCTCAAAATTAAAAAATCTAACCTAATAAAATGTTATTTCCTAAATTCCCTAAAATCTTCTTTTTTTTTTTCAATTTTTTGTAATTTTTCAATTTTCTAAATTTTCTTTTAAATTTTATTTTCTAAACTTCTTATTTTTTTGGTTTCTTCCTAGATTTATTTTTTTATATATATATTTTTCCAAATTTCTTATTTTTTTGTGCTTTTCCTAATTTAGGGCCTATTGATAAAAGAATAAAAATAAAAATAAAAGGGTAAAAATTAGGTGTCTACAATGTTATAACCTCAAGTCAAACAACTAAGGACGGCCAAGTAAAATGTGCGAAGCACACATGAGTAGGACATCACATGACACTTTATCCTTATACTTATCGCCAATGGCAATCGGTACTCTAACCTGCTCAATAACTAGCAAACCTCCCTTCTCATTCAACTAATGAATCTTATATGGCTTAGAGTTTAGAAGGGTCAGTAACTTTGTGGCCTTCATTACTCCCTGCGCTATAACATTGGTACAGCTTCCTCCATCAATGATCAAGACACATAGCTTGCCATTCACTCGACAATTAGTGTGGAAGAGATTCTCCGTTTGTGCATTCTCATCGGTTGCAAAAGTGTTGAGAGATCGATACGCAACAAAATTGTACTCGTCATTGTCCTTAGGTGGTGTCTCGGCATCGGGGTCTTCCTGAGACTCTTCTAGCATTTGTTCAACCCTCATCTCTTCCTTCCCTTGGCTTACACTCTCCACTTTAAACTGGGGTTTATCTCCCTTTATAGTCATGACTCGTTAGTTCGAACATTGATTAATTACATGTCCATAACTGAGACATTTAAAGCATCTGATCTCTTCAGTCTTCCTCCTAAAGCTTTGACCTTGGTCTCTTTGGACCTCAAGTTCCTCGATCTTACCTTTACCTCGGCCTTCTTTATGTTGGCTTGGCACTTATCCTCGACGATCCATCCCAGAATTGCTCAGTGCTCGATCATTTTTAGGTTGGTTTGCCAAGCCGTTCCTGTTCTGTAACATGACTCAACTACTTGGTATTTGGCTAATTTGATTCTACCTTTGCCTTTTAACTCTTTGTGCTACACTAATGGCATCATCTAGAGTTACAAAGACTCTATAGCTCTACTATGTTGCCAATCTCAGTTCTTAGCCCAGAAATAAACTGTGCTATAGTTCATGTCTCGGGCTAGTCAAC
Organism: Lumnitzera racemosa; assembly: GCA_024138005.1. Classification (NCBI taxonomy): domain Eukaryota; kingdom Viridiplantae; phylum Streptophyta; class Magnoliopsida; order Myrtales; family Combretaceae; genus Lumnitzera; species Lumnitzera racemosa. The sequence continues at coordinate 16,145,123 of JAMXBC010000006.1, forward strand.
ATTGTATTGGACCATGAGTAATTAAAACTCTCAAACATAGTAGTCCATCGATCTGCTACCTTATCTTAAGTTTTAGAGATGTCAGAAAGTATCTTGTTTATAGTATTTAGGACCGAACCTATTCTTAGGACTCTGTTCATTTCATTCCATGTTCAAACTTCTCGTCGGGCTCTTAAGTGAACATTATGCAAGTTTTTCCACTAAATTATTGCATATCCATAAAATTCCAACGCAGCTACTTGGATTCAGGCAACATCCTTGTAGTCATAAAAGTCAAATATCTTTTTAATCTTCTTTTCCCAGTCTATGTAGTCATCAGTATTGTTAGACCCGTTAAAGCTCAGAATCTAAACTTTGAGGTATTTGGCTCCCCTAGGGACTCTAAGCTTATGTTTGTCTATCCCAACATATTGCTACTCCTCATACTCCTCGACTTCATCCAACTAAAGTCACCTTCTCGCAACTCTGTCAACATGATGGGGTGGTGCTTAGTTCATAGGAATGGGTTCAGGAGCTTACTGCTCATTCATCTATCGTCTCGGCCTATCTCCCTTTTGTTAGCCTTGTTTAATGATAATTCTCTCTTACTACTTAATCTCTAAGACCCTTTGTACTGAGATAATTAGATTGGCCACAATAAAGGCAAGGTCTCGCTATTAATCTTGAGCTATTCGGTAAGATTAGATAAGAGTATATGAAAATAGACTTGGAGAGGATTGTCTCATAAGAATAAGTATATTCAATGTCTGTAAGGAATGTTGAATGTTCTGGCTACAAAGAGAAGGGACTATTTATATTAAGTCCCTAGGACAATATTACAATTAAAAAAAAAATTACAAAAAGACATACATAAAAAATGATACCTAGTACATATGAAAAGGGATAAATAGGAAAAATGAGAAAAAGGGAAAATAATACTATGTCAGGTGAAAAGAACAGGTGGTAGCTTGTCAATAGTTCCTCATCAAGGAATTTTTAGACGTAATAGTTAAGTGGGATCAAGATGTGGTAGCATTAGGGACTACCAAGACGAGAAAGTGGTGTAGAAGTACTGGTAGGAGGCTAGAGGAGAAGTACTCAGCTAAAAGGAGTATATGTCTTGTCACTCGATAGAGATCTCTTGGCAGCTGGAAGTTTGATCATTCAGTACAGTGCCTTTAGTAAGAAGATAATCGACCTCGACACAAGAGAGAAAACAAAGCGGGGTGTAACCATTTAGGGTTCCCAAAGAGTTCAGCTCCCCTTCTTTTGTGTACAGTTTCTCATCATCTATAAGTTAATGAGAGAGAATTCTTTAGTTAAGAGATTAAAGGCCTCTGATGTCATGCACCAAAGTGGCAAAATCGTAATAGCCCCGCCGTGTAAACCATTCTAAAATAGAAGTTGACTTTACAACTGCTATCCTAAACCTAATCTATACAAGGCATCTACGACTAACCCACTTTGAAGTAAATAGTTTGTAATTTAAATAAATAATTTACTTAAAAAAGTAAGAATATATATATATACACACTAGAATTCAGTTATTACAATTAACGTTTACAATATTTCATCGTAATCTATTTCCTAGTTAATACATTATTTAGAAATAAAAAATTCTAAGATAAGAGCTTAGACCTTAAAAATATGTCTGTTCTTCAAATGTTTTTTCTCACTCCCTAAGATCTAGCAGTTATTAGCTTCAGAGTAGTTATCAGTCACTTCTTAATCAACACTTACAACGACATCTATGGGAATGTAAGTAACCACAACTCAGTAATTTAAGATGGAAGACTTAAAACTATACCACAAACACAAATAAGGTTATCGACCAACTTATTAGGTGCAATGCATGTTCAAGCAAATGCCATCGCACGATGTTGTCTAGGCTGTTGTGAAATTAGAGAATTTGCACCCGCTCTAATTCGGATTGAAAAGTTGCCGTTAATGCAACAATTCATGATCAAACCCAAGCTTGTGCAATAGAGACACCGCTCCTCCTATAACTACCTTCGAACCATTAACTTCACCCTTGCCATGACCTCCTCACCTGTCACTTAGTTAGACTAAGGATAAAGAAAGGACCCATTATGCTATCTAATGTTATCCCTTTTGAAAGGTTCAGTATTTGGCCGAAGAATTTTAGGTTTCCCCTAATGGGTTACTATGCAGGTCTGATTTATGTTTACAGGTCATATTTTTGTTAAGTTCAGTTTAAGGTGATTGATCACTTCATATAATATAAGTTAAAACAACAAACAAAATCATAGTATCACTCATAATCAAGCACTTGTACACAACCAACTATCTAACAAGCACAACTAAGTATAATCTCAAGCCTCCAAAATATAGCAACGTATTAATCCCAACTAACCTCAACTCCTCGCTCACTCACTTGAGGTCTGACTTGTTCAGGCCATCGCCGATCATCCCTATAACACAAACATAGTTTCAGTTTTTCATATAATTATTATAGGTTGGTTTTATCATATAACGCTTATTGTTATCTTTTGTTTAGGGTTTAATATGTCCAATTATCTCGGTTCTCAAATCTTTTATAATTTTTCTGGGTTTGGGGCTAGGTTTAAGTTCAGTTTTCGCATTGATTTCTTAATTAGGTTCTAATTCGATTTTTAAATACTGTTTTATACCTGAATCCTAGAAACTCGTTGCAACTCATAATGTGAAATTAATTACATTACTTCCAAATATCCTAAATACCATAATTACCCCTAGTTAATATTTTATTTCACCCGGTACATTTAAATTCTTATTAGTATACCAAATTTATTTTTGATGTGAGAAATTTTTATATTTTTCATATAATTACATAAATTTAAGTTTTCTACTAGATTTATTATATATCCCTATTATTCATAAAATATCAATTTTATCCTAATATCTTTTATTTATTATATTTCCAATAATTATATATTATATACTATCACTTAATATGTACATAATATACATCTAATATTTCTATTACTCTAATTACCATCTCCCAACATCAATTATCATTTAAAAATGTCTAAATTCATGCTAAATGATATTTTACATCTAATTACCCTAATTTACAAAATTAACTTAAGATTTACTATTTTTCCCTATTACTTGTTTACAACATAATTAGCCTAACAATTACATCTAACACCTTAAATGCTACGGGTATCATACTTTATCAGATTTCGACATCTTAAAACATATAATGATATACTAAATCAATAATTATCTATTTAATTATCTAATTATCCCAAAATTACCCATTTTATGCTCATTTTAAGGCCTAAAAATTATCTAAAATTTTTGAAAATTCATTTTTGAAAAAGTGCTTTGTGGTACTGTTCTATACCACCTAAGTAGTCTATAGAAAAATTTTGAGCTCAAATCTAGATCATTCATTTTTTTTTTCTAATTTTTCTTTATTTTTCCTTAATTAATTATGAATTTTATTTAATTATTTAGTATTATTTTAGCATAGTTCGGGTATTTTAAGTAATTACGCGTATTTCTACCTACATGTGAATTCATATATAGTAAAAATAAATATTCCTAAATATTATTTAAGTCATTTTATGATTTTTAGTATACATATAATTTATCTCTAGTAATTCGTTAGTTATTAGAATACATTTTATACATTTTCAATAAATAGCGAGTTATATACTTAAAATTTGAAAATTTTATATTCTTTTATTTTATTACTTATTTTCTTAAATTTGAACTTATGAGATCATTTTTACTAATATTTCTAATTTTATTTGATAATTTAGGCTTGATCGGATAATTTAGGCTTGATCGGATCCTTTAGCCGATTGCTCTAAATTTTATGAGTTAAACTTTAATTAGCCGATTGTGGGTCTTACATCTGAGGCATGTGCAAGTAAGTGGGTCACGATGTGCCTAGGAGCTCAATTATCATTAGGGCTTATCATAGGAGGTGAGAAACCAATGGGTCCTTCGAAATATCGAAGAAAAGATGGTAAGTAGGTCGATGAATGAAATATAGTAATTGACGTGAAGCTGGTCAAAGGATTTGACTCACCAATAAACACAGCACGACTTGACACTTTATTTGATATGACACACAAGTTGATGTCAAGATCTACCTACCACCAATCTTGAGTTACTCGGTAAAATGAGATAAGAGTGTGAGAAAAATGGACTTCGAGGAGGGCGTCTCACAAGAACAAGTATATTCAATGTCAGGAATCAATGTACTAATTTTGGCTATAAAGAGAAGTAACTATTTATAGTAAATTCTTAAGACAACATTATAATTAAGGAAAATTATAAAAAGGCATACATAAAAAAGGTTCCTAGTACATACAAAAAAAGGTTCTTAATACATACATAAAAGGGGTAAATAGGATAAATGACAAAAAGAGAAAAATAGTACAGTATCAGATCAGATAGACGGGTGGTAGCGCAACATTGGTTCCGTACAAAAGATTCTATGATTACAGCAGGTGAGTAGAATCAAGATGTTGAGGCAATAAGAAGATCGAGACAAGAAAGGGATGCTATGAGAATTGGAAGGAGGCTGAGAGAGAAGTATTTAGCCATTAGAATGGTAGCTCTCATTACTTGACAGGAAACTCTTGCTCACTAAAGGTTAGATTACTCAGTATAGAGCCCTCGGCTAGAGCATAGTTAGCATTGGCACAAGAGAAAGAACAAAGCATAGTATAATAACCTAAAGCTTTCAGGGAAATCAACCATCCACCTTCTATGTATAGTTTCTCATCATTAGTAGGTTGAAGAGAGAGAATTCTTTGGATGAGGGATTTGAGGCCTTTGAGGCATACGTGAGTAAGTGGGCCAGTGGTCAATAACTCATCAGGCTGGAGGTCAAGAAACCATCATAATCTCACACCACTCAATTTATAACAACCATTAAAACACAAGTAATCAGATACACACAAGTACATGCATATATAACTACCTATAAGCACAATCATACAAAATCCTAAACCTTTGAGAACTTTAATATTGTACTCCAAAATACAGCAACATATCGAACCTAACTCACTTGAAATTTTCGATTCGGTCACTTAACTTGACATAGGTCAACTCGTTTTCTCGTGTCTTATAATATAAGTATTCTTTTAGTATTTAATATCCCTATGATATATAAGTTTTAAATTATAACTTGATTCAATTTTCCAAATATATATATATATATTACTTATTACCGATATTTTATAAGTTAATTCCAGAATCGATTTTTGAATTCGATTCTGATTTAAACTCTAATTTAGTTTTTCACTACAGTGTTATAAATGAATCCTAAGAACTCGTTCTAAACCATAATGTGAAATTAATCACATTATACTCGAGTATCTTAAATACCACTTTTAACCCCGAACCAATATTTTAGTCCATACAGTATACCCCAATCCTAATTTAATTACAAAATTTACTCCTAACATGAGAAAAATTTACATTTTTCATATAATTACCTAATTTAAGTTCCATATCAGATTTATTGTATTTGATTGTTATTATTATATTATAAATTTTTAACCTAATATTTTCTACTTATTACATTTATAATTTCACAAATTCATAATTTACACATATACACTACATAATACACCTAATAATTACATCTAGCACTTTAAATGTTAAAAATTTAGCCCAAAATCACTAATTATATATATGATTTAAAGGCCTAAAAATTATCTAAAAATTTCAAAAATTCATTTTTGAAAAGTCTCTTCATAGCACTATTTTACATCCTCTAAATAGTCTACACAAGATTTTTAAGCTCAAAACTATACTATTAAGGTCATTTATTTCTAAATCAAAATAAATTAGGGTTTGCAGGATTTCTTAAGCACTGTATGTTTCTAAATCTAAATTCATCAAATTAATATTTTTTCCTAAATTTACATACATAAAAACCTCAGAAGATCAAATTTCATAATTTTCTTAATGAATTTAATAATTTTAGTAAATTAAACAAAATTTGGGTTGAAATCAAATTCACTTGTTTGATCAGCTTCCGACCACTAGGGGTGTCTCTAAGTGTATTGGCAGTAGGGGATGGTGGTGGCGACCGTTCGTTTCCAGGTGGCTGCTCTCTAAGTCTTAATTGTACATTTATTTTGCTATTTTTTGTAAAAAATATCTAACTCTTTTTTTTTTTCATTTTCTCTTTATTTTTCTTAGACTCCCAACAACTCAAAACGAGTTTCGGATTAGGATTGCCGCTTATATAAAGTTATTTAGTATTTTTCTTTTGATTTTTAGCTGACATTTGTCCCTTATCTCTCTCTCTCTCTCTCTCTTTTGGCTTTATGGTTGGTCTAATTTGATTAGCTAATTATTTTTTCTTAATCTTCAACTTGCTGCGACCTTAATATGGATAATTCCTTACTTTTTTTATTTTTCTTGATTTTTTTTAATTTTCTTTAATTATTTAGCATTAATTTAGTATATTTCAAGCATTTTAATACTTACACGTAAATATACTGTAAATACCCAGTTTTTGCTACGTTTTATTTTTTCAATAAGGTAAAGGGTTCTAAATTAGGAAAAATGTTAAAAAAAAAAAGAAAAATAAAAAAAAGTAAAAAATTTAAGAAAACAAAAAAAATCAATAAAATTAAAGAAAGCAAAAAAAAAAAATTAGAAAAAAATAAAAAAATATATAAATTTTAGAAAAATACAAAAAATAGAAGATTTAGAATAATAAATCTTTTAAATAGTTTACTAGAATATAATTTTTAATTTAGATAAAATAAAAAAAAGGTCAATGGACTTGAATTTAAATTTGAATTTGGCCTAAGTTGACTTCGCCCACATGTGCAATTGCACATATGAATAAGGTAAAACCACCAGTCCATTTAAATAAACACTTGAACTTGATATTGCATATGATTTGGAGATCTTGCGTTAAATCCATGAAAGGTGAAAAATGCTTCTTTTATTTTCTTTTCTCATTTCATCACTATGTCATTACCACGTTATGAGCCACCTTATCGTCACATCATTTATCAACTCACTTCTAAGTATAGTGGGTACACTCCTACGCATGTTGGACACACTCCTACACATGCAGCTTTGTATTTAACATCATATATTGTTCAGGTCTGCCTAACCCAAACATGGAAGAAAATTATATTGCATTTGATATTTTTCATTCTTAACTCAACCATGATACCAATAAATAAGGGATTCAATTTCACTACAAACTATCAATTCATCACTCACATTCACTTAAATCCATTCACAACATCATTATCTTTCTCTACATGCCCCCCTTTTCTAGAATTTATGCAAATTCTAGTTTGGTTTGGCTTTGTTTTGGTTTTGATTTGTGTTTTGTTTTTCGTATTTTGTTTTCTTTGTTTTTATTTATTTTTGTAATATTGTACTTTTTGTTGTCGTTATGATTATATTTTATTTGGAATTGCAAAAAGAAAGAAAAAAGAGAAGAAAAAGAAAAGAAGGACAAAGAAAAAAGAAAAGGCCTAGTTTATTTGGTTTACTTATTTTTATATTTTAGTCAGAAATATACAATAAAAAATAAAAACAATAACAATGAAAAATAAAGATGTCCTCTTACATAAAAGAAAAAAAAAATCTTTTTTTTTCAATAAAATAAACAAACCCTTTAAGCATGTTTTCCATAATTCGAACATATTATGATTTAGGCTTTTTTTTCCCTATAATTAGACATATTAGTCATGGTAATTGCATATTTCATTGAAAGTTGTATTTAGGTATTTTAAGATTTTTCTAAAAAGTTTTATCACTTAGATTTTTTTTTCCAAATGAATAAAAATAAATGGACATTTTTTTTTTAAAATTGGGATATTTTAATATTTTCCTAAAAAATAAAATCACCAAATTACGACCCTTTTCTCTTAGATATTTTTCTTAAATAAAATGAAATGACTAAGAGATGTAAATTTGGTTATTTTCCAAATTTAAAATCTATCAACCCTCTAATATTTTCGGAATGAATTATGGAAGTCTAATACCGAATAGTAGGTACGTAGGCACTCGTACATATAGGGCGACTTAAAAAATAAAAAAAATTATTTCCCCCCTTTAATAGTTAATTCTTTAAATCCTTATTTTTTGTAAATAGGCATAATTTCAATTATAACTTATAAATAAATGTCATTATAAGGGTATATTGAAATGTAAATTTAAATTCGAAAAGATTAAAAGTGGTATCCGTTTTTGGTTTAAAAATTAATCTTCATATCTAGATATTTGGTTTTCAAAAATCATTTTATCAAAAAATTGGTTTTATCGAAAGATCAATAGTTAGGTTATAATCAATCCACCCAATTAATTATAACGTAACTCTTTTTCCTAACTTTGATCGAGTGGCGACTCCAGAAAAGTTTTCAAATATAAAAGAAACAATTTTCTTTAAATCTTTATTGAGGGTCAGTATTAAACGAGTAGGGTTTAATATTAATCGATTTAAAGAAGATTAATTTATATAAAACTGAGAGGAAAAAACCAGGCTCGACAGCTTAACGACTCCACTGAGGACATTAAGAGGGTTAGCCACTTAAAAATTTTTCAAAAGTAAATTTACCTTTCAAAATACCAGTGTTATTTATTTACTTGTTCATTTATTTATTTATTTATTTTATATAAATGTTATTTTAAATTGCCATATTCATCTTGTATACATTATACTTAAGATATAGGGGGTCATTTGTTGCATCAAAAATGTAGGGTAGATGTGATCAAAACCAGGCGTCTTTTGACCCTAGGAGGGGGGCCATTGTGTAAGCTCTGGGCGTAGTGGTATGACCACTATTCGAAGTTGATTAGGCTACTCCACTTAAGCTTCTCATGACCAATGAAAGTGTTTTCTAAGAGCAGATGAGGTCACAGAGCTTAAAGACATTTTAAAACGTACCCTAATTATATATACTCTCCTTTGAGCTTGAGTTAATACATTACCCTTAAGAAATTGCAACCCTGCTAATGATCTGAGAGTTTTAATGCAATCGAGTTTTTGAAAATTATAGTAAGGTTGCAACTTAAGGAGTAATGTATTAACCTAAACGATCCTAACATTTGCATATTTCCACATGCTTTCTTTTGTTAGATTGATGACTGATTTTTGTTCATAAAATGTGTAGACCTAAGAATGACAGATAACTAAGCAAACAATCAAGGGAATGATAGTCTATAGGACATCTCTAGGACTCGTGAACAAATGCTGAAAGATGAGATTGCCTACTTGAAGGAAAAGCTCAAGTGCTCTGAAGCTCACAACCGGGCCTTAAGGTCCCTTCTGGTATAGTTCATTGGGGATACCTATGAGATGATAGAAGATCTTAAGGCTAGTATATGAGACTTAATGTAAGGTTTTTTTCCAATTCTCATCTGAAGAGCCTAGAATAAACATTAAGTTTCAAAATGAATGTTCGGTTCTCTGCTTTTCTTTTCTATATTTTGTTTTTTCAAAATAATAAAGTTCTCTTTAGTTCATCGTTCATCATTCTTCATTCTTTAGCATTCCCTTCTTTGTGAATAATCCTTTAATAGGCATTTAACTAACCATTGTTCCCTCCCATTAAGGGAGATGTAATAGAACCCTAAAAAAAAATCATCATCCTTATGTTTAAATTATTTTCTATAAAATAAAACTTCATCTTTCTCTCTCTCTCTCTCTCTCAAAAAAAAAAAACAAAAAAAGAAATAAGAAACAAAAGTTGAAAAATAAAAATGAGAAGAAAAGTAGTTGATAACCATAAATCCTTATGGGCTCAAGGAGCCAAAACAAACTCTAACCTCTGGCCCATTCAAGTAACCAACCTAAACACTTGGTTTCTAACCTACATGAGACCCCTTGAGTTATTAAGGAAGGCAACACGAGCTTCTTGGCCCATTCAAGCCAAACACTAGCCCTTTATCCCGTTTAACCTAAACATCAACCTTGGGTCCATTCAGGCAACCTACTTAAACATAAGCCCTTTGGCCCGTTTAACCTAAACACCAACCTTGGGTCCATTTAAGCAACCTACCTAAACATAAGCCCTTTGGCCCGTTTAACCTAAACACCAACCTTAGGCTCATTTAGGCAACCTACCTAAACATAAGCCACTTGGTTAGGCAACTAATTTGAACAAAAACTATAGCCCATCGAAGCATTTGGCCCAAATACAATCCTTAGCCCACAAAGGTAGTTAAGCTAAAACCTTTGGTCTATTTAGATAACTAAGCCTAATCACAAACTAAGCCAAAACACAAAGTCAAATACTGGGGCATGATTTGAGAAACCGGGGGGCAAAGCCAATCTTCATCCTGGGAAAATAAATATAGATTCCTCTTTAAGAAATTGGTAACTTACTTTTAAAAGGTTTAGAATGAAAAGAAGCAGACTATATCCCATATACTAATCTAAAACACTTTAAGAGTTGAACAACATAATAGTGATAATACTTTGGGCTCATTCCTTAAAGGAAGCTTACTTTGAATGTGATATGTAGATTAAAATGAAGTTAGGCATTCATTTCCAAATCCTAAATACAATTATCTCTTGTTCACCTCGTTGGACCTTTTTAGAGAATTTTCAAATTTAAGCCTTCCCAAGAACCACCTTACAATGAGGCAATTCGAAGGTTAGGGTCATTAATGAGGAGAGAAGAATAAAATTAGTTTGTGCTTGCTTTAGTAACGTTAAATTTAAAGGCAACTTTTATTTTTGATAAGTTATTTTTTTTAAATGAAGAAGAACCAATTCCTTTTTAAATACCTTAAGTTTATACTTATCTCATCCAAGCCCATACAATAGAAATCCATGGATTTAGGGCCCTAAATCGCTTAAAAGACAAAAACTTGACAATTGAGACAATCATTCTTGGGGTTAAAAGAAAAGAAAGAACAGTAAGAGATAGTGGGGCCAAGTAATAATAATAAAAAAGAAAAGAGAAAGTTGAAGAAAAGAGATTGGAAAATTATGCCCAAGTGTAAAACAAAAGCCCTAAGAAATATAACATATCCCAGCAGGGGTAGCCATATCAAATCAAAAGATCGGGAGTCAAAGCCTAAATAGCCCTAAAGATGCAAGGTTTTGAATCACAGTCTGAGCTTAGAAATCCAAAATGTCTATATCCACTTTGAAGCCTCTCTTACCTATGTTGAATCACACCAGGCCTTCCTACCCACAATAATACCCTTACACAATAAAAGCTCTTCTGATCTTAATGGATAATCTATCTTTAATAAAAGTTGTTTTTGAAACTGGAGCAAGCATACTTCTAATTTTTTCCTAAGGTTCACGACTTATACAATCGGGATTAATAAAAATATTCCTTTCAAAATAGGTCTCATTAGTAGTCCTTTTTGAAACCTTTGGATTAAAAGCCTAAATTCATAAATGTTGAACCGAAAAATACCTAATGGATTGATCAAGACATATCACTTGCAAAATGGACTTTAATTTTTGAAAGTATAGTTAAGAGTGTAGTCTAAATCAAGAATTTGCAAGGAAGTCCTCTTCGACTAAACTAGTCATGAGTCACCTTTTCCTTAAAAAATAAGGGTATTTAAAATCACAAGGCCCCACCAGGTAGCTTAGCATTAAGGCCAAAGAGAACATAAGAGGCCTTATGTGATTATTAAGAGAGCGTTCTTTACATGTTAGAAAACTAAAAAAAAAAAAGAAGAAAAAGAAAAATAAGAAAAGGGAGAGACAGTAAAGGCTTGTTACTAATCTTTATTCTAAGTTCATGCCGACACAAGTAGCCATGTTTTCAATCAATTTCAAAAAGTTGACCACAATAGTTAGGATCATTCTCACTCTTCCCAAATAAAGGAAATTATCCCTAATGTCATTTTTTACACAAATGGTATTCACCAAAGGGTTTATTTGTAAACATTTTTCGAATCAAATAGTGTTTTGGATAAGTTTAATTTCCTTACCTTACATCTTTCACTATTGTTAGAATCTTAGCTAGCTCTTAAAGTGCTATCCTGTCTTCCATCCATTTAACTCTCTTCAAGGTCTTAAGTGAGCCCGTAGGGTACTTTCCTTCATTAGTTTCTCTCAAGTAAACCCATAGGGTGCTTCCTTTTATCAATTTCTCTCAAGTGAGCTCAAAAAGGTATGACCGGGTTTTCTAAATCAATTCTAACTTAGGGTTGCTAGTCCTCAAAAGATGCTCCTACTTAGGTTAGTAAGCCCAGAAGGGCATGATCAGGTTTTCTAAATTGATTTTAATTTAGGGTTGCTAGTTCCTAAGAGACGCTCCCGCCTAAGTTAGTGAATTTAAAACGACACGGCCAGGTTTTCGAAATCGATTCTAGTTTCGGCTTGCTATCCCTTAAGAGATACTTTTGCTTAAGTTAGTCAGCTTAAGCTTGCTAGTCCCTAAAAGACGCTTCTGCCTAGGTTAGTGAGCCTAAGAAGGGCACGATTAGATTTTCTAAATCGATTCTAGCTTAAGGTTAGTAGTCCTCGAGAGATACTTTCGCCTAGGTTAGTGAGCCTAGAAGGGTACAAGCAGGTTTCATTTCTTCTTTTCAGCCCTTAGATGATCTCCTCTTTTTAACCTTTTCTCCATATCCCCAGTGAATTAAGTCTAGGATAGCCAACTATTTGTTGCGCTTCTTAGGTTAAAGTTACCCTTGAAGCGAAAATAGTGTCTCTTTTGTCTTTATGGTAAAGTTTTATTCAAAGTTCACCATAAAGAAAGATGGGTAACTGTAGACGCTCAATTTTTTTGCCCTTTTATTTTTTTTATAAGGTAAAGGGTTCTAAATTAGGAAAAATGCAAAAAGAAAAAGAAGAAAAATAAGAAAAAAAAAACCAAAAATCAGAAATTTAGAAAAATACAAAAAAATAGAAGATTTAAGAAAAGCAAAAAAAAAAGAAGAAATTTAGAAAAACTCACAAAAATATAAAATTTAGAAAAATAAAAAATATAAAAGATTTAGAAAATAATAAATCTTTTAGGTAGTTTAGTAGAATGTAATTTTTAAATTAGATAAAATAAAGAAAATGTCATTGGGCTTGGGCTTAAATTTGAATCTGGCCCAAGTTGATCTAGTCCAAACATTTGAATAAGGAAAAATCAATAACCTGTCTAGATAATCGATTTCAATTTAATCATTTTTTGTCAATTTTATTGGATGGTGACTCCAATTGTTTTAAAAAAAGAAAATAATTAAGAAACTGAGTTTCCTTAATTTTAGTAGAAGTTTTGAACTAACTAAGTATATGTTTTAGTTTAAATCAAATTAAGGAAAATGAAAAAACGAAAAATTTCAAGCTCGATAACTTGGCAACTCTACTAGGGATGTTAAGTAAGTTAGCCATTTAAAGCCTTCCAAAATTAGAATTATTTTTTGAAATACCCATATTAAATTGTTTTTTTTAAATAACTTTTGTAAATTGTTGTGATAATTCTTTTCTTTTTTCCTTAATTATTTGTTTTTTTTTTATTTTCCCTTATATGTATTGTTTGTTTATTATTATACTAGTTTTTTTTTTTCTATGTTTCTATGTGGGGGTTTGTTCTTTGATTCTATAAACATATGGTAAATATAATTAGAACTAGGCCATCTTAAGACCCTAGGAGGGAGGTCATTGTGCAAGTTTCGAATATTGTAGAATAACCATATTCCAGGCCGATCGAGTTATCCCGCTCAAGTTTTGATATGACTAAGGAGCCGTTTCTTTGAAAACATATAAGGTCACAAAATTTAAGGATCTTTAGAACCTATACTCATGTGTTGCATGAAACCTGTTATCAAAGGATTAGCAAGAAACCTATAATATGGCAAGCTTAGAACAAAGGTATAGCAATTGTGAAGATGTCATAATTTCCCTATATTTTCCGCTCTTTTTTGTAATTATTATAACTTTCCTTGTAAAAAATAAAGATTACATGTAAAAATTTAGAATAGGCTTTCATTGTAATTGTATATTTTATATAATAGGATTTAATTGTAATCAAACCTTTTTAGATATGGCTAGCTCACTTTAGACCACTTTTGAGGAGATCCATGTCCACTTGCCTCAAGAATGCCAAAAATCGTTCAAGACTTGGTTTCAGCTCTTCAACCCAAATAGGCAAGAATTCAATCAAGAGTAAGATTAGGCCTATATTGTCTTTACAAGCTATTGTTGCAAAATCACTTTGATGCGCGCTTTAATATAATTTTGGAAGCCCAAGGCTATTGCATTTAGTTATGGCCCACACTAGTTGAGCCTAACTATTGAAAAATATTCCCAATTACTCTAGGCTCTAACTATTACTAATAATGTTTACGTTTTAGATCTCGAAGCTACAACACTAAAAATTTTTAGTAGGTTACTAGGAGTTGATGACATCCTATTGTTAAATAGGAAATGTTGTGTTCATTTTAGAATTGTAGAAATAGTGACCCAATTCCTTGAATGGAAATTGTATATACGTACTCTCTTGGTTGAGTAGATTCGCTCTTTGAATCACCTCAAAAGAAAGAAGCATAGGGATTTGATGACCAACATGGCTCTAATCTTCGTGTGGTTCATTAGTCATATGAGGAGCCATTAACTTGACTTTAATTGGATCGAGTTCACACAGCAGTATGACCTCATCAAATCTTTTGAGGAACAAATTTGGTTGCCTGAAAATATAGTTACCTGTTATTAGGTCCAATACTTTCAAAACACGAAAGCTGACGAACTGCTTTGGACACCCAGTTGGTACTCAAATGATAAGATGATAAAAGAATGTGAAGGCTTCAACGTAGTATCCTTAATCGATTTCAACTTCTATACCACGTATTTTTCGGGTAATGGGCCTATTCAAAATATAGTTTAGATGCCATCAATAAAACTCGTCTCACTTGACTATTATGATCTACTTATACTGGTATTTGACAAGGTCTCTAAACTTTTAGGCATCAAGTCTCTTTAGTATAAGAGGAAGACTATCCTTACTATCAAGGATATGCCAAGCAAGGCTCAAACAACCAAAGAGTGCCTATATCATCAACTTCAAAAGTTGAGAGACATAGAAGAAGTAAAGAAGAAAAAGGTGGCCTAAGTTGAAGCCACACTAGAGAAAATAAGGGAAATAGAGCATGAAGTAAAGGCCGATTGTGAGGAATATCACCAAAAGATAAAGGTCTTAGAAGCAAAACTCAAGAAAACCAAGGGCAAGATTAAGGAGATAGAGGCTCCTAAAGTTTAGAAAAGGAAGAAAGTATAAGTTGAGTCTAGCCATAGCAAGAAGAGTAGATTATAGCTTTCTTTAGGAAATTTTCTTTTGTTCTGGATAAGTGATGTAAACTTCACAATTGCAAAAATTAATAAAAGTTAGTGATGTTTTGCCATATTATGGGATTCTTGCCAATATAAATTTCTTTATATACGTATGCCATGCATGCTTGCATTCATTCATTTACATTCTTTTCGCAGCTAAAAAAGAGAGAGTATATTTGTATTAACCTTTCGTGAAGTATTTGAGCCAGGTTTCAAGATAGCTCCCAAGCGTCAAGTCTTTCAAAGAAGTTCGATTAGAACTCGCTCTTAAACTAGAATGGCTACCTAAGGAAATGACAACAACAACACCAACACTACTAACAACAACTCAGAAATCATCGATCCTATTGAGCCAAGGTTTCACTCTCTAGAGCAAACTGTGGGTAGGATTGCAAAATAGATGAGTTTCTTTGCTGACAACATTGCCTTACGTTGAGTCACGACAACATCCAATGAAGAGAGCTCTAAGGTTTATTATGGGAAGAATGTTGAGGCTCCACTCCCTAAAGTAGAGGATAATTACCCAAATGATGCATTCGAATTAGAAGGAGTCTATCCAAAGGTTAACTTGATCTTTAAGCCCAATATATATTCATTCTCGGTCAACACAAAGCTGATTAACTTAAGGCCCAACCAAGACAGTTTGAAGGAGCTAGAAAGAAAGTTAACCCAACAAATGGTAAAGAAGATGAAAATACTTGGGAGCTATGATGGGTTTGAATAAGTTGGAATTATTGACTTCTCTACATACGATGTCAGGGCCTATTTAGAAAAGTTTTAAGGTACCAAAATTTGAGAAGTACGATGAGACAAGATGCTTCAAACTTCACACCAGGTTATATGTAAGAAATATGAGTAAGTATGTCCAATATGACCAACTTATGGTGAAGACATTTTAGGATAACTTGATACATCTGGCTTTGACTTGGTACCCTCATTTTAACCTAACCCAAATAAATACATGGGAGAAACTTGTTAAGGCATTTTACGAATAATACAAGTTCAATATCGAAGTGGCCTCATCTATGATGAACTCAGTCGCTTTGCGGAAGAATAATAGTGAATTGTTTAAGGAGTATGCCTAGAGATGGAGATCCCTTGTTGCAAGAGTCTTTACCCCTATGAGAGAAAAAGAACTAACTTTAGCTTTTATAAATACTCGTGAGAAGCCTTATTTTTCCCATTTGTTTAGACAAGATTCATCCAGCTTTGCAGAGGTAGTAGTGGTGAGGTACAGAATTGAAAGCGCCATTTCTTCTAGCAAGCTTCAAGAGTCACCTGATAGAAGGCCATCTACTTCATCCTTTGCTTCTAAGCCTACAGTCAACAAATCCATAGAGGCCATAGTCAGCGTAGTGAATTCAAACACCAAACCCAATGCTTAATCTCCTTTTGGACGAATCTGCCTTGGTTTTAATAGCAGTTCAAAACCCCACCCCAAGCTAGTAGGATCTTAAGGCAATTTACTATAAGCCCCACTACTAGTCACTCAGGGTTTCGATCGGTTGAAAGATCCGATTGAGCCTAAATTATAAGTAAAGCTGGAAATATTAGTAAAGCTGGAAATATTAGTAAAATGATTCCGTAAGTTTAAATTTAAGAAAATAAGCAATAAAATAAAAGAATATAAAAATTCTAAATTTTAAATATATAACTTGTTATTTATCGAAAATACGTAAAATGTATTTTGATAATTAACGAATCGCTAGAGATAAATTATATATATATATTAAAAATCATAAAATAACCTAAATAATATTTAGGAATATTTATTTGTACTATATATGAATTTACATGTATGTAGAAATACGCGTAATTACTCAAAATACACGAAATATGCTAAAATAATAATAAATAATTAAATAAATTTCATAATTAATTAAGGAAAAATCAAGAAAAATTAGAAAAAATAAGGAATGATCCAAATTTGGTTGTGGCAAGTCAAGAATTGAAGAAGAAAAATTAGCCAATTAAAATCAAACAACACAAAAGCAAAAAAATTAAAGGATTTGGGCAATGTCTTATCCAATTTAATGCACATTAATTACCACAAAACTCTATAAATTGGGAAAAAAATCACAGAGCTCATTTGGACAGTTAGAAATCAAAGAAAAATTAGGAGCATCGAAATTGGAAGAAAAAAATTTGGGTAAAAAATAAAAAATAAAACTGTACAGTTGGGGCTTGTAAGGAGAACCTTGACCCGCTGAACAGCTGGGAGCGGACGGCTACCACCACCATACGGTGGTGGCAGTGCCTAGGTGAGGCGATACACCCATGGCTACCTAAATCAGTGAGTTCGATTTCCAACCCGATTTTGTATAATTTTGTAACATTATTTATTTTACCTAGAAAATTATGAAATTTATTATTCTGAGGTTTTACTATATGTAAATTTAGGAAAAAATAGTGATTAAGTGTAATCACGTCTGAAAATATAAGGTTCTTAAGAAATTAAGTAAAACCGAACATGATTAGGATTAGAAATAAATAGGCTTAGGAGTGCAGTTTGGAGTTCAATTTTTTTTTTTTGTACAATGCTTAAGTAATATAAAACAATACTATGAAGCTATTTTTTTAAATTTAATTTTTGAAATTTTTAGCCCTAAAATGATAGAAAAATTAGGTAATTTTGGGTTAAATAGGCAATTAAGACATTAATTACTTATTTAGATAGTAATTAGAGGGTTAGGGATGTTAATCTCTGATATGAAAACCTAATCCTAGCCTTTAGAGTGTTAAGTATAATTGATGAAGGAATTATGTGGTAATTGTAGAAAATTAGGAATATGTAGAATTGAAAAATTAATAAATATGAAGAATTAGGTTTAATTAGATAATATAATAATAAAAATCTGAATATAATAAATCTAAAACAAAAATTTAATTTTAGGTAATTGTATAAAAAATGTACGATTTTTTCACATCGGGAATAAATTCGGTACCTTAATTAGGATTAGCATGTACCGAACAGTTTAGAACACTAAATTAAGACCTAATAGGATATTAGAATACTCAAGCTTAATGTGATTAATTTCACATTAGGATTTAAGCATATGTAAGATTTTAGAATAAAAATTAGAATCTAATTTAGGAACCAAACCTCTAAATAGGGTAGAATGAATCATTAGTAAATAATAGGTATACATGGAAAAAAATAAGCTAAATTATAACTTAGAAATCGGACCATAACCTAATTTAGAAATCGAACCAGAACCTAATTTAAAAATCGATGCAGAAACTGAACCCGAACCTAACCCCAAACTTAGAATAATTGTAAGAGATTTGAGAACCTAGATAATTGGACATATTAAACCTTACACAAAATATAACAATAAGCGTTGTAGGATAAAACCAACTTATAATAGTTATATGAAAAACTGAAACCACATTTGTGTTATAGGGATGATCAGCGATAGCTTGAGCGAGTTAGATCTCAAGTGAGCGAATAAGGAGTCCAAGTAAGTTAGGATTAATACATTGCTGTATTTTGGAGGCTTGAGATTATGCTTGGTTGTGCTTGTTAGATAGTTGATTATGTGCATGTACTTGATTATGGGTGATGCTATGATTTTGTTTATTGTTCTGGCTTATATTATATGATTTGTGTGAAATGATTGATCACCCTAAAGAGGAGCATATGCTTTAGAATAGTGACAATTAATACAAACTCTTTGAATGCTTTACCTTTCCCAATAGCAGAGATTTGTTTTCTATTCTTCATGATGATGTTACACTCAAAAGAAGCTAATGCCTCATCGTAGATCAATATTACACGGTCAAAATATAAAAAAGACTAGGTTTGGCCAGGGAAAGCTAAATGGTAGTTCAATTGAGGTTTTAAAGCTATGTGGGGTAAAAAATCTAAGACAAAACCTTTCCACAACATTTCAAGTGTTGGTCTGCTTTCCTTAAATTGCAAGGCTTTGTTTCGAGATCAAAATGAATTTCAAAAGGCTAAACCATCGGTTTTTATTGAACTTCTTAAAGAAAGACTTAGTAATTTGGGCATTATCATTTAAGCCAGGTGAATACTTCCATACTTGTTAGCATAAATAAAACATAGTTTTTTTCAAAACATTGCATTTGCATTAAACATCCTACCTAGGGTATTAGCCAGCTCATAAGGTGCATAACCCTTATCCCTTTTCGGGTCTTATCTAGCCCATAGGGCACTTGACCTTAGCCTTCACTAGCTCATAGGAGCACTCTTTAAATCGATCTTTCATTTAAGGTTGCTAGTCTTTTAGTGACGCTCTTACCTAGGTTAGTCAGCTCGGAGGAATATTACTAAGTTCTAAATTAATCTTTTATTTAGGGTTACTAGTCTCTTAGAGACACTCTTGCCTAGGTTAATTAGCTTAAAGGAGCACAACTAAGCTCTAAATCAATCTTTCATTTAGGATTGTTAGTCTTTTAGTGATGCTTCTAGCTAAGTTAGTCAGTTTAGAGGAGTACGACCAAGTTCTAAGTCGATCTTTTATTTAGGGTTGCTCGTCTCTTAGAGATACTCTTGCTTAGGTTAATCAGCTTAGAAGAGCATCATCAAGTTCTAAATTGATCTTTCATTTAGGATTACTAGTCTTTTAGTGATGCTCTTGCCCAGGTTAGTCAACTCAGAGAAGTATGACCAGATTCTAAATTAATCTTTCATTTAGGGTTGTTAGTCCCTTATAGATGCTTTTGCTTATGTTAGTTAGCTTGAGGAGTACAACCAGATCCTAAATTGATATTTCATTTAGGGTTACTAATCCTTTAGAGACATTCCTGCTTATGTTAGTCAGCTTAAAGGAGCACGGACAGGTTTTGAATTGATCTTCTATTTAGGGTTGCTAGTCTTCTAGAAATGCTCTCATTAAGTTAGCTAGCTTACAGGGCGCTATCAATTTTAAGGGCTTTACCCACCATCCTCGCATCACTTTAGGATTCTTGCCAACTCTCATAGCTTTATCAGACCTAGGATAACTAGCTAGTTGTTGAACTTCTTAAGATAAATTCACTTACAAGGCAAAATTGTGCCTATTTTGTCTCTATAATAAAGTTTTACTTAAACTTCATCATAAATAGGAGTAGCTGTAGATATCTCATTTTTGCCCTTGGTAATATTAGTTCTTATCTCTAATTTTCAATGTTATTAGAATGTATCCAAAGAGGTTTTTCTTTTATTTAATTACTCTTGTATTTTATTATTTTGCTTTATTTTTATCTTTAGGTGAGTTTTCAAAAAAATTATTGAGCATACGTGATTTGTACAAATCTATATCTTGCAAAATTAATCCGAATTTTGTGTTTCTGAAAACTACACATAAAATACTACAAATCAAGATAAAAAAACATATTCTAATTCCCCTAAATCATCGATTAATTCGAACTTAAAAAAGGAAAAAATACATTAACACAAATGAGATTTGCAAAATCCCATTCTTTGGGTAGTTTCCTCTAAATCAAAGATGTAGACATTGATTATTGATGTATTCTTACTTATTTCCATCACTCAAATAAACGATTTCCTCAAAATTTGGAGCCGGATCAGGCAAGCACATATTAGGTCACCATACTCATGATCTTTTGTTTTTACACTTTCCTAGATAAAATCTAGACCCCAATAGTATAAATAGAGTGCAGTGGTTTAATTTGTGCATAGATTACGGTTTGAAACTATTGAGTTCTCTCTTAATATACTTTGATGATAACAAAAAGATGAGAATAAATTTAACAAGTTTAGTGAGTATGCAAAACATCTTAGAGAAAAGTAAGAATAATAAGGAAAATAAGGTTGAAAATTGCTTGTCATAATGTAAGTGAAAAAACATATCAGCAAAAGTAAAGTGTTATGATTAATAGTACACAACTTTAAGTTTAGAAGTTTGTCCCTAAGATATTTTATTGTTATTGCAATTTGTATGAATGTTGTAAAGAGTTATTTGATTGTATTGTCTCATTTTCATTGTAAACATTATTGGTATTATATTTGAGTGAGCATGAGGTTAAGGATTTCTCTATAATCCTGTGAATAGCATAGGGATAGTTAGTGAGACAGGATCAAGAAGTGACTAAATATCCTTACAACTTCTAATTAATCTTTGATTATAAAAAAGATTGGACTAATGGAACAATACCGATCAGGAGAATTAGGTTCCCAATAATAAAGTTAGAAGAGAGTAGTAGGCAAAAGGTTAAATTTCTATAAATTGATCGCCTTATCTTCTTTCTCTTTGCACTATGTAGTTTCTAACTTTTATTGCTTGTATTGTTATTTCTATGCCTAAAGTAGATAATCAATTAACAACTACTTACGCCATCCTAAGTTATTAAAAGGGGCTCTTTTATTCAAAAAAGTTACTTTTTTTTTTTAAGATATCAATTCACCCTCCTCCCCTCTTCTTGATATGCTACATTAGACCTACAAAGACTCATTCAAACATACTTAAATCAAGCTTTCTTTAAGGCATGAATTTTCTCTCTCTAAAGATAGCACCACCTTACCGAAAGTAGCCTAAAAACTCATTAAACTGACCACCGGTTCATTACTATATGAGGTAAGCTCTTAAAATCCTTGCTTGCTCTTATTTTCTCTTATTTTCTTTGTGTGTTTAATGCATATTGTGTGCTAAATAATTGAGAAATTATGTTTCTAGGAATTTAAAACACTTGATTGATGCAATTTTTGTGGTATAGTTAATAAGATTTGTTGTTTCTATAATATAATAATCATGTATTGTTCGTAGTTCATGACTGTTTAAATTGAGTATTTTGATTTAATAGCTAGTATGATGTTTATCATGAATCATGTTTGAATGTGTGATTATTCTTAATTATTTTAATTGAACTAGACATTTTAATTAATAAACTGTAGAGTATTTTCCATAAATTATGTTTGCACAATATAGAATAAATGTTCGAACATGTAAATTGTAGAATAAATGTTTGAATATATAAATTATGGAATAGATGTCTAAATATACGAATTATGGAATAGATGTATGAACATATAAATTATTGAATAGATGCTTAATATGTAATTATGAAATTAGTTATTTTGATGAATCATGTTGATGTAATATAGAATGGATGTTTTGATTTGAAATTTCATCACAAATAAATTTTTTATGTAAATAATAAACATGCTATATTTGTGGTTATATGAATATAGTATGAATTTTTATTTAAGTGCTTTTTGTGACTTATTTAAAATATGTATCTTTACTTGGTTTCTTTTTTATAAAAAGTTTTTTTTTTTCAGAAAAAATGTTTTGCCACCTTAGAAAATCGTTTTTCTTAAATAAAAATCTAAACGGTCCCACTTTTAAAAGAATCGAGGATTTCTTTTTTTCTTTTTTAATTTGGGTAGAAAAGGAAATATATTCTTATAAACTAATCAACATATAAATACTTAAAATATAAAGCTCTTTAAAATAAAATAAACTAACCCATTAAATTTTTTTAATGAACTACAGTAGTCTAATCCCAATTATGGGTATGTAGGTACTTTCAGAGCAACTTAAAATATGAAAAAAAAATGTTTTTCTTCCCTTTGTAAAATAAATTGTCTTTTGTAAAATAAAAGTAATTTCTACTGCTATATTTTAGATGGATGATTTGAAAAATAAATTTAAATTCGGAAAGTTAGAATGGTGCCCGTTTGGGTTAATAGGATAACTACGAACCTAAGAAAATCTAGTTTCTTAAAATATATATTTTTTTTAATTTTTCAAAACACAAGTTAGTGGTTAAATTAAAATCGATGTTAAATTAGAATTGATTTGTTTAATCGATTTTAATTTAATTAGCTTTTTTCGGTTTTACTGAATGATGACTCCAATTTAAAAAAATAATTATTAAAAAATTGAGTTTTCTTAATTTTATTCGATGCTTTAAACTAAATAGGTATAGAGTTTAATTTAAATCAAATTAAAAAAAAAATCAAACTCAACAATAATCAAATACCAACCAGAAGCGAAGTATAAAAAATGAAGATGGAGGCATGCAAAGTGCAAAATGGTGAAAACGCAGATGTATAAGGTTTTATCCGGGTAAAGTGTCAAAAAGTAGACGTGTGAATTTATCTGATCATGCATGGGTTTGCTGTTGCTTTAATTCCATAAGCAACAGTAGCTAAGTGGTTTCAGGTTGGACGTAGGATCAAAGTGGTAATGGATTCAAACTAGGTCTAGGATTGCTAATATTTTGATGAAGACTTGGTTGATTGCTTCCTTCACTTAGTGGTCTTGATGGTGCAGCTTATAGACTCAGTTGGCTTACTCTACTGGTTATAGCAGATAATGGAAAAATGTCATCTAGATTTTCTTATTTCCACCATTCTGGACTTCGAGTCGCCTGCTTTATTAGCTTATTTTAGTGAACTGTTTTTTCTTATTTCCTCGTATTTTTAGTTTTCATAAGAACTGAAATACAATTTATTCGGTTTCATTATTCTGTTGGACTAAATTATGAATGATATAGATAATTTACTTTTTCTAGAATTTTGTGTGATCTTTTCCTTCTAATGGCATAACTCCATCATAAACATAAGTTTTGTATGATGCCATGTCACTCCTCTTATCGACGTGATTTCATCAAGGGCCTTAGTTAAATGGGGTGATATTAGTATCAGTGGCTGAATTTTTAACCATGAAATACACATGTATTTTCTAGTAACAATAATAAAAAAGTTAATAAATATCAATTTTTTATCATAATTACCACAAAGAAAGCAGAAAAATACATTTATCATAAAAGAAAATATAACATTACCATAAAAAAAAAAAAAAAAAAAACACAGCTCGATTGAAAAGTCAATCACCTAAAGGCAATTGACCGCAAGTATTTCCCATATTAACGGGAAGCCTTCATTTTTTTTTTTTTTTTTCCCTTTCTATATCAAGCCTTTATTATTTCTTTTGTTCATTGTTATCAGATATTGAATTTTTCAAAGAAGCATACAACATATTACTGGTTGGTTAAAAATTTGTTTGCATGTAGTAAGAATAGTAGAATTTAGGAACAATTTGTAATTTATTAATATGTTGATTGATGCCTGAGGAGAGAAGCGTGATTAATTTATCGCTCTCACTGTGGTTTCTTTTCTCATTCATGTTATTTGTAGTGAATTCGCATACTTAAAATACTTCTCGGTTAATTAATTATTTTTTTTATATGATTTCCACATCATTTCATATTGTTTCAACCACTTTATATCAATTGCTTTCATCTTTTATAATGCGCTAAATCAAATTGGTACTAAAGTCTACTTTCAGCGCCCTTTTCGTATGCTGAGTTCATCATACTTTCTTTGCACCAAAATATTTTTCTTTTTCTTTCTTTCCAAAATGTCCGTTATTTATGTAAAGAATGAATAAAGGAACATAATATCACTGATTCTCATGAGGATGTTATGTGATCATAGCTAGGTTCAATGTACACTGGCCAATTTAAAACCCATGAGCGTCGCCTTGACGCTTTAGAGACCACGTGGTGAGAAGAATCATATAAAATTTGAAAACCAAGTGTCGCATAAATAAAATGATATAGTACATAACTACTCATGAAATGAGCCAGAACATTAAAACATACAATATAGCTTAACTAAGGAAATAGATGAGGAAGTTTGTAATTCATTTGTTCATGTTCTTAAGAAGAATGTTAGTAAGATCATACCACTTTCACGTACTATTCATTTTTCAAACTTTATTAAGACAATTCTTCTCCAAATTCAAAAAAAGTTCTATGATATTTCCGGATGAAATTATAGTAATTGTGAAAAGGAGAAGAGAAGAGATCAAAGATTTTATTAGTGACTGGAACAAACGTTGCATTCTCAAGCTGGGGACCATGGAGAGATGTGTTGTGGATTTAAGTTTTGCTTTTGCGGGTTGTTGTTCAATCGAAGTTAGAATTTTTAAATATTCAAGATTGAATCTTTAAACGAGGAAAAGAAAATCAATTTGTGCGCTTCGATTCGAGGACCTAGTCGATCAACCCCATCACCTGGTCGAGAAGATGCAGCAGATAACAACACACATTGTCTCAACTTAGCTTATTTCCACGAACACGATTCCAATTGCTTATTTATTAGTTTCTTTTATAAAAATGTTTCTCTATGTCCTAGTTTTTCTAGTTTTCTTAGAAACTTGGTTTATTGTGATTTATTTAGTCTATATATAGGCCAATGTTGTACTGGATTGAATTATGAATGACATAGTTAATAAATAATAAAATAATTTTTCACCGAAATTCGTGTAGTACTTTTTCTTCCTTTTGACGGTGTGTGTTTATATTATAAATCTAAGTGTGGTGGGTTACTATGTGACTTCTCTTATTAATTTGATTTCATTAAGAATTATTAGTTTAAAGTCTTTAAAAAACTTTTTGTTTTTTTTTTTAAAGATTCAATACTACTAACACACTATGTAAATTAATAAATGATGTGTAAATATTAATGATATATATATCGAAAATATCAATAATATTTAAACACTTAAAAATGAAGAAATATACTTTTAAAAAAATACTGATTAGATATCTACAAGTCAAAATTTTATTTGTATACCATTTATCAATTCACAGATCTTATTAATATCACTTAATCATTTCTTCTTATTTTGATGTAAAGCTATTCACAAACCTGAGTAGCGTGAAATTATCAAAATCCTATCTTTTTGGGCTTATTGTTTCTTTAAAAGAAAAAGGCTTATATTTTTTGTTAATGTGGATTTTCTTTAGCATGGTTAATACAGTTGTTGTAGTTTCTTAATTAATTTCTTTATTTTGCCACGGATATTCATATCATCTCGCATCAAATTTCATATCAATGTAATTATTTATTTTATCTACTTATTTTTATTTGCTTTGTCCTACTTATTTTTCTCTTCAACCTTCTGTCTTGTGTCTTTTGTACTACCGATGGATCCCACAAACTTTTCTTTTCTTTGCACAACCATCTTTTTTGTGCCGTCAGGTCCCAAAATTTCAAAAAAAAAAAAAAAAACTCCTACTTTGTACAACTGGATTCTAACTTTAGTTTTTTTCTTTTTGTTTCACTACTATGATTAATATAGTATAGAAATTCAGTTTCTTAACATCTATAAATGCTATTACGGAAAAAGGTGAATTAACAATTATTTCTTAAATATAGTTATGAAAAAATTAATATTTTTTAACCAAAATAAAAAAAGAAAATATTCATTGTCAATACACAACATCACTTTCATGTAGCAATGATGCAGTTTGGTTTGGTTTGGAAAAAAATGTGGCTAGACTAAGAATTTTCCCAATTCATGAAATTTGAATTTGGTTTATAGATGGAACCATACCTTGTAATCAAGGAAAATATATTTGTAAAATCTATAATCTCATATGAAAAATATTAAATTTATTTAATGATAAATATTAATATCATATAAAAGATTGATGAAGTCAACATTCATGGAATTAAGAAATTTGAAACTTCTATTAAGAACAAACTTATTCATAAAAGTAGTATCTAGTATAAATTTTGAATCAACCAATCTATAGTTAATAAATTATGATAACACAAGTTATATGCAAATAAATTTTAATAAATGTAAGCTAAAAATTCTTACAAAGTTCTATGTTTTGACAAAAGAATTCTTCTAGGTCACAAGTCAAAATGTCACCGTTAAACCAATACGTAATTAGATATTTAAGTTTGTAAAGTGAATGAAATATGAAGACTCAATTTTTAATTGAAGGATTGTAAAATAGAAGAAATGACAAGAACAAAGAAAGTTTTGTAGATAAAAGTTGCATGAACAAGAATTTATAAACGTTATTGTAGGAGTATTAGTTAAATCTTGGTGGAATTAGGAAAATAAACCAAGCTTGATTTCCTCATATCAAAGTGGATTAAGAGATAAAGGTGATCGTAGTATTAATATTAAAGATTGATAGAGTTTAAGATTAAGTGAAAGACCTTATTGAGAATCCCAAAACGATTTAATTTAAGAGATTAATAAGGGATTTGAGAATTTAATCTTGTAATAGGAGAGTTACATAAAAAAGAAAAGGTAGATCTCAAGAATCATAAGTAGACAAGTATATCAAGATATAATGGAGCAATCAATCAAAACCAGAAGTTACACGGGAGTTGCAAGAAGAGAATAGAAGGAAGTAATAAGAGTATTTCATTTTGATAATTTAAGAAAACTCTCAAGGATGAAAGTTTATGTAGGGGAGAAGAATTGTAAAACCCGAACAAGACAAAAAAGAGAGAAGAAAATGAATAGATATTATCAATTTGAAGTGGGGGTAGTTTAGTCATAGGAAAGTTCCTACAACCTTAAGTATAAAAGCTTGTTAAAGAGTTGCAGAAACCCTTTTTCACTTCTCCTCTACATGTGTAGTACCTTTGGCATAAGACTCTTGTGCAAAACCTAGGTCAAACGAAGAATTTTCACTGGTTTTCACAAGAACAAGATAGAAAAGTTAAAGGTAAAGATTTGGATACCTCTTTTATTTTAAGGATTCAATTAATTTTCAATTGAAAATTCGTTTTTCTCTATAGGGCAATGAGAAAAACGAATTTTAAGCAGTGTTTTGAGGTTTCTATAGCGAGCTTTTTGAGGTAGGGATGCAAGTTTTAGATTCCTACGATAAGACACCCAAAACCCAACTTTTGGTAGGTTTTTCTTAAGGTGAACCTAAAGAAATTTGTTCTCGACTAAGATTCACTATAGAACGAGCTATAGATTGTGTTTTGGTGATTTAGAGCACCAAGGATCCAAGCATGGTGTGAGGTTACATATCTCGAAGTTAAGATTTTTATTGAATTCTCAGTGGTTGTGCTATTCCATAATATTTGAAAGTTTTGTCGTATTAGTTGATTAAGGGTCGATGGATTTTCGCTTTGATGTATAGGGGGTTAAAAAAGGGTTGGCAATTGGATTGTTGATGCATGAAAAATACAAGAAATGGTGGATGTCAAAGTGGTTTGGAAGGGGAATTGATATAGAGTAGGGAAAATGTTGTTGCAGTCCATAGAAATCTAAAAACTGCCATTGGGCATTTGGACGTTACCCCCTCTAACATCTGGACACCAGAGAAAATTCTCCCAAAACCTTAATGTCTTGATAGCACACAAAGTAGCATATGGACACCAAGTGTCTTGACATATATAGTAAGTTTTCCCTTCATTCCTTTGTGGTTTTCAGGCCTCTTTTCTTATTTGTAAACCTTTCTAACATGTTTTCCAATCCATTATGATTATCAAAACAACTTTTAAATAAACTTTTCTTAATCTTGAATTTAATTACTTTTGGTGATTTATTTTGAGGTGAAGGGGGTTAGGTTATTAGGAATAGGAGATGATGTTAATAGTGAGATTGGGATTAAGTTAGTATTGTTCTTCATAAGTGTAAGCTGCAAATTGAGACTTAGTGTTTATGTTATGACATGTTCTAAAGATATTGTTGAATTAGTTTCTTGCGAGCCAATAGAACCAAGTATGGATATTTGCTTGCTTATTGTGGTTGCTAGGTTAAATGATAAAATATGAATTTAATAATTATTTGACCTTAATTGTGTTATGTTGTTTGTGCTTAGCTAGGTCCAAGGGACTAGGAGGACCAAACCTTGAGGTAGTAACTCAATAATCCTTATGCAATGTTGTCTTGAGTGGAGCCTTGTTTAGAAACGATTTAGGTAAATTTTAGGTTGTTGGAGAGGACCCAACACTGATACTATGTTGTATAAGTATATTAAATGTGATGGTGTCATGAGTACTCATATGTCGCTTGTTGAATTAAAATAAAGATAATTAAATGGTTAGTTATTGCATTTTGCATTCCGTATTCACATGTGATTAGGAATTATATATTCATGTGCATGTACTTGTCGTATTTTGTATTGAGCCTCCATTCACCATGTAAATTTTTCAAGTATAGGTACTTGGCTAGAATTAATCGAGTTATCAATTGGAAAAGATAACACAAAACTGCAAGATGAAGAGTGGCGAATAGAAATTATATTATAAGCTTAGATATTGAATTAAGATAGTTAGAGTTCATTATATTATCTATATATAATTGTTTTGAAAATTGTAAAGTTTATTTTGTAGTTATATTGGTTTTATTTAAAGTTTTAGATTTCATTGAAATAATTATTAGAGGATTATTTTAATTATTTAGAGAATTAAATTTTGTGAAATCATTTCAAGGTTAAAATGTAATTTTTTGGAGATTTTAGTTAAAGGTTTATGCTTGATATGTCAATAAAGGCAAAGGATACTTTACGAGATGCAGCTTTCTAGTTTTTAGGGCATTACAATTAAATTGGTATAAGAGCACTTGTAAAACCCAAAATGAGGGAAAAATATAAAGTATAAAGTAAAAGAATATAAGTAAAATAAAAGCATTTTATGTTAAGCACCAAAGCGGTATTATATGATTTAAGCAGGGGCATTTTGGGTATCGAGGAAGTTCTACAACCCTAAGTATAAAAAGGCCACTTAGGGTTAGAAAACCCTTTTTTTGCACCTTCAAACTCACATGCAACCTTTTTGCTTAGGGTTCTTACACGAGGGCTGATCTAAGGGAAGATCATCATGTTTCAACAAGTCTCTAGTAGAAAACGAGTTGAGCTAAGTCATAGGAACTCTCTTTTATTAAGTTTTTAATCAAAAGTTATTAAAAATTTGTTTTTCTAACTTAGGTAGTAAGAAAAACTAATTTTGAAGGTTTTTAGGGAGTTTTACCATGGATCATTGGTTGTATAATTGAGTATAAGGTGTAAGATATTGAGGTAAGATTGTTTACATTGGTTCTTTTTGGGTTATTGGCCAAATCTCTTAAGAATTCATTTTTCCTCCTAAGGTTGCAGGTAAAATGAAGCAAAGGCAATTGTATAGGTGTCCTACAGCATACTCTAGGTGGTAGAAGCACCAATTTCAGATTTCTTAAGGTAAGAATTGTTGTTAGACTATTTGCTTTTGTTTTTTAGATTCATCAATGTGGATTACGAAGGTTTGATCTAATTTTTAGATGTGATTGAATGTTGAGGGGTTGTTTCAATTGGTGTAGAGATGTGTTATTATTAGGTAATCGAGTTAGCAGTAGTGGTCTTTGAAAAAAGAGGAAGAGGGTAAAAAGTTAGGGGATGAAACATCACTACAACTTGCAGAAATCTATAGACTATAACTTAGTATCTAGACACTATCCCTCTTAGTGTTTGGACGCTAAAGGTAGATTGCTCCCTTTCGACTATGGCGTTTGGACACCACTTGATGTAGCATCTAGACAACATGATCCCCGTTACGTATAGCGACATTTTTATGGGTTTTTCGATTTTTTTTGGGGCATGTCTTCCTATCTTAAGCCCTTTCCCAAACTTTTCTAAGCATGAATTGACATCCTGAACATATCTTAAACCAACCTATACTCTTAGCAATTCTAGGAGTTTAAAGTAACGAGTTATAAATGAGTGAGTGTTGTGTTTTTCAGTTAAAAGATGGAATTAGATGGACTTAGAAACTAAGTAAATGTGTTATTCTTATAAAATCAGATTGTGAGGTGCTTAACTCAAATTCTAAGTAAACACTTCAATTAAGAATGGGGTTTATACACTACTTATGTGTGAATAAGATTAGTAACTATTAATGAACTTAATCAATATGTGGCCTAAATAAGTGTGCTACGTATACTTAGCTGAGCTTAAGGGACTGGGAGGACTAAACCTTAGGGTTACACTCCAATAATCTTAGTGTGACAATATCCTAATTAGAGTCTCATTTTGAAATGATCTGGATAGTTTAAGTGTTCTTTGATTCCTATGGTATTGGGGAGGACCCAATTCCAATACTATATGTATGTATATATTGTGTGCTAGAGTCATAGGTTACTCTAAGTGTCAAGATGTTAAAACTGCATTGTTTGATGGACTTAAACAAAGATCATAAATTGTGGTTGTTGCATCTAGTTATATTGAAGTAGTTAATGTGTATGTGCTTGTGCATCACTGTAGTACAAGCGCATGTGTTTGATGCCTTGTACTGAGCTTTACTTACTCCTTAGGGATTCTTGTTTTTTTATACTGGAACAGGTTATAGGGACAACAAAGATTATTATAGTGAGTATGGTTATTTTGGCGACGATGTTGAATATTATGATTATTTTGACTATGGAGAGGCTCAATGTAGTATCTATAGGATTGAGAGTTAGGTTGGATCTTGCTGTTAAACAGCTTGATATTTACTTTTATGTTATTTATGGGGTCATGAGAAATCACCAGAGACTTCTCTTATAAAGTCTTTTATAGTTTGTTAATTTTACATATCTAGCAAGTGTGAGACATTGAGTTTTGGTTTTTTTGCCTATGTAAGTCTAAGTGTAGTTGAACTATGAAATAACTTTATTTTCAATGAATAAAATAATTCAAATTATGTAATTATTAGTGAATTGAGAATGTTTAAGACATCCTTAAAATATTGTATTTGAGTTATCACATGTGATTGATGATTTATGAAATAAGTGGAGATGCTAGCAGGTTAAGTTTAGATGCTTGATATCTCAGTAGATTATAGAAACACGTGATAGGCTGTAATTTTCTAGGTTCTGGGAATTAATATTTTTTAACCAAAATGGAAAAAGAAAATATTTATTGTGAAGACTCATAACATCACTTTCATGTAGCAATAGCTGTAGTTTGGTTTGGTTTGGAAAAAATGCAGGTTAGATTAAGAATTTTCCTAAATCATAAAATTTTACTTTGGTTTATAGATGGAACCATATGTTGTAATTAAGGAAATTTTATTTGGAAAATCTATAATCTCGTATGAAAAATACTAAATTTATTTAATGGTAAATATTAATATCATATAAAAGATTGATGAACTCAATATTCATGCGATTAAGAAATTTGAATTGCATATCAAGAATAAATCTTATTCATAAAAGTAGTATCTAGTATAAATTTTGAGTCAACCTACGTATATTTGATAATTATGATAACACAAGTTAAATTCACATACATTTTAATAAATGTAAGCTAAAAATTCTTATAAGTGCTTTTGACAAAAGAATTCTTTGGGTTATAAGTCAAAATGTTACTATATATATATATATATATTAAATGGGTTGATTTGGTTTAATGGTTTGGTTTGATTTACCTTCCAAATCAACTATAAATTCTTAATTTGGTTTGGTTTGATTTGATTTGATTTGGTAATTTTCTAAACCAAATTGAAAGAAGAAAAGCCATATTTTTTTGTTTGATTTGATTTGGTTTGTGAATTAGTTCACTTCATTTGAGGTTTTTTGTCCCACCCCTTAGGATTTGCTCCCTTCATATTCGAAATTTGTAACTATAGATTTATGAATTGCTTACCAACATAGAACTTCAAAACTTTCTCAAAATAATAATGTCGCGAGCTAGAAAACATTTACAAAAAAACAATCATTATGAAATGATAAAATTTTTAAATAAAATAAAAATTAATGAGTGATAGCAACCTATGTCCTTATATGTATCAAAAGTGGTTGCACCTATTACCATACATAGTTGACCATTGACATAAGCCACTTGAGGTAGATGGTTACCATTATTTCTCACTAGTTAGGTCGCCATAAATTATACTATCATGTTCAATATATAGGAATAATCTAGAATAGAATATATTAAAATTGAGTGGAATGAAAATGGAAACAAATGGCAAATCTATTCCTATATTTAGAAGTATCTATAGAATCATTGATTTCATTTATATATTATAGTGATATCTATTGAAAATACTCTTATTTGTGGATGACCATATATACATTATTTTTTAATAATCTATTTGTATAAATTTCTATAAATGAGGGTAAGATGAAATTGATTCCACTACCCCAAAAGTGGAGTTAGTTCCTCCTTAATGTAAGAATCATTGATTGTAAGGAATTGCTATTCTATTTCTAAAAACGCTTCCAAACATAGGAAAGCAAATGGAATATGGAATTAGAATTCCAATTCCATTTCAAGCTCATTTCACAAATCAAACATCCTATATAAGAAAAAAGATAGAAAAGTGAGTTGTATTTGATGCATATTCTTGATAATGGATCATGTAACCAACTTGGAGCGATGAATTATGACTACCTCTATTATTGGTTCTAAAGACTAGAGTTTAGTATTAAAGCCTATTAAACCCAGGAACCTATAATATCCTGTAAGGTCATATAGATTTAAAGATGGGTATTAGATGCAATAAGATAGTTTTGGTTCTAAAATTTGGAACATAGATCTATAAGATGGGTTTTAAGGTATGATCATATCTATGCTATAATTTATGTAAAGCTAGTAATGCACCTACTATAGGTTTTGTATTACAGAATATCTCATAGTTAATATGCACAAGCTACTATGTATCTACCTTTGAAATAGCACAAAGAAATATAATTATATTTTAAAAATATAAAGAAAATTCAACTATGTTGATTAAGTTATAACCTACTATTATAGACCAATTCTTAGCTAGACAATTAAATCATTATTGTGTCTCCAGTTCAAGTTGATATTATTTTCTGTATATGAAGTGACTTTAGTTTAGGCACTAATACCATTCCTATTGTCAATGTTTAAGTCATCAATATGACAAAATTGAAACTAATATGAGTTGAAACATCTAGAGAGAATCTATCTAGTTTGCAATAGTAGAAGTGGAATTGGACACTATTATGGATGAAGGTTATAGAATAGAGTATTGATGGTATATATAGGCAATGAATCTTACGTGAGACGATTTTGTTGTGTATTTGCTTATTATTGGATACTATATAGGTTTTGGATATCATTTCAAGGAATTAGGTGACAGACGAATTAGCCTTATAGTATATGAAACAGTTGAAATAGAAAAAGCAAAAGAAAAAATTAGTTAGAGGCGGCACAATTGGAGTCAGAAGCTAGATTAGAAGCAACCAAATGCCATGAGTTCAAAAGTGCAATTTTGATTAAAAGTTTACAAGAGGGTTGGCTTGGACAGCCATCACTTTTCACAAAGGAAAAGACACGAAGCCTACATTGTGTCAATAAAGATTGATTTGAGACTCTTTTGCTCGAAGCAAACCACTTTGCTCTTTGGCATTATTTAGGAAGTCAAACTTTCATGTTTTCATAAAATAGCTACCAATGACAATTTAGGAAAGTTTATTCTAACCAATTTTGTTTCCTATTTTCCATTGATTCCAATTTTATTCTGCTTCCTTGTTTTTTTTTAAGGTCTTAGGATTGTAAATATATACTACAAATCAGTTGTTTTATGACATCTTTGAATTATTACTAAATTTAATCCTCACACGGTGTGTTTTTATGCTTCACACAATGTCATTAAAGGTCCATAGAATCTATATTGCCACCTCACCCATTAAACAAAATAATTGACAAGACCTATGATGGTGTTTGTAATTACATATTACATTAGTATAACTGCTTAGACTAGTATATGTGTATGTTTTGCACAATGCTTCCCTTTTGGGTTTCATAGGCGACCTAAGTCTAGGGTTTTATCTATTTAAGTGTCAAAGTTTGGGTGCATTGCTGCACTTACAGATTGGGGGCTTGACAATGATATTTCGATTCCTTCTGAAGTAGTTAAGTATGCGTTACTATTTAAATCTTAGTCGCGTGATTCATAAGAAAGAAATCGTTGCAATAGAATCTATAATTTTTCTATAATCTCAAAGATAATTGGAAAGAGATCATTTACTCAGTAAGAGTATGTGCTGTTCCAGAAAAATCTTATCCATTTTTTTTTTTCAAATGTTCGTATATTGTTCACGTTATTATCATAGCAATACAGAATGAATGAGTTTTCTACTAACTTTTTATTGGTGGACGATGGTGGAATAAAACACAAAAATCAGTATATTGAAACGAAAAGTTACTAATGAAAAAATAATAAAAAAGAAGAAGTAATTTCTCTTCTGTCTTCAAAATGAAAATAAATTCTTGAATATAATATATGTGTGTTTGTTTGTTAGTACTATTTTATTTATATTTGCATCTTCTACAATAGATCGACCCCATCGGTAACGTATATATGTCTTTTGAATATAATATATGTTTGTGTCATTTTACTTTTCATTTTCAAACCAATTTATAAAACAAACTATATAGATTAACCGATACAGGTATAAATATAAGTTTTTAAATTTTAGAATAAAAACTTATCCTATAATATCTAAGAATCATCCTAGGATATGGAGTACGTTCCTATTACATTTTATAATCCTAATTTTCCTAGGTAAATTTCCTAATAGCCTTTTTGCTTTTCCATGATTTTGTAATTTGTACATATGCATCAATTTATCGTGTGATACTATCATAAAATTACATTTATCTTTATAAAACCGTCTATTTTCTTAATACAAAATAACAAAATCAAGTCCACAACAATATGTTTTTAAATATAAGAACATCTAATATAAGTTATAACAACAAAAGAAATAAAGTTTCAAATAGCTCTATGCTCAATCAACATCCACATCTTCACACTAAAACTTATACTTCTAAAAACGTTTTCAACAATGGGACTCATCTTTTAACCAGTTATATTTATGTCATTTGTATCAAGACCAAGTTGGTTTGACTCGGTTTTATTTCTCAAAAATTTTAGAAAAGATAAATGCATTTACTTCACCAACCGCTACTTCAAATCTCAAAATCATTATAATTTTTTTAACATTTAGCAACAACTTAGATGGTTTAAAAACATAAATGCACTTGTCTGAAGCTTGCGTGTATGAGAAATTCTACACAGTAAATCACTTCATAATTACAGTATAACAATGTCTATTTAGTACAGATAGTCTCATAAATAATTGGCATAATTTAGTGTAAATCGGAGTAATTCATTGAAATTAAAATGATAATTTTGTCTAACTATATGTATATCTATATTATTTAAATCAAAAGGAGCCAACAACTACCAATTGACTCCATATTTGCGTCCTATGGTTTTAAATTTTTTCCATCTTTTAATTAAATTAATAAACTTTACACAAACATTACTTTTTGTAACCACCCACTACTTCTTTGATCATGCCTTATTCTCATCTATCACTTCTGATGTCTACCCCATCTCTTATACTCAAGTCTCCATCCTTTTGACTTCCATTAATTACTCTATTTAGTATATATTACATTACATAACATATTTGCACCTGAATAATGGGTACGAGATGCACTATCCATATATATATATGTATATATATTTGTATATGTACATATGTATGTATGACATGATACATGTATCGGAACAATGCATTTAATCCAAATAACATGAGACCACATGGTCCAACTAAATACAAACGATTAAATCGGCTTTCATTTTCATAGTACTATGTTACAGCTCTTCCGCCATTTTTGCATGGTGGAGGATAGGATTGTTGAGCCTTTCAATCAATTTGTGCAATTAATAATGTCCCCCGTTATGAAAACACCCATATAAGTCTTCATATATGCGCCTGACTGGACTAACGAACAAATTTAATGTTGTCACCTAAATCTTAAAGCTCTTTGTGACGTTCAACACTTGAATGCTAGAAAAATCTTTCAAAATGTCACTTAATAATTTTCCCCTTTTAGATGTTTATTTTGCTACTATATCTCGTGCCAATGTTTTTTGTATGTATTTTTTTAGGCATAACATATGGGAAAAGGAAAATCACAATATATATATATATATATAGGAAAAATTTGAAAATAGGACCATTAGAAAGGTATTTCTAATAATACAACACTTAAAATTGCCTCTTTCTTTGATTATATGGGATTAAAACCAAAGAGGCAATTTCATCAAACATAAAACCAATGCTAGCCCTTTCTTATTCTTCTTCTTCCTCCTCATTACACAATAGAACACACACACACACTCTCTCTCTAAAACTACACCCCCAATGCGATCTCTCTCAATACAATTTCAATTTTTCAATGATTTCTTATTGATTCAACACTAGATTTGACATCCTAGAACAACTAACAAACCTTTCCTACAATAATTCATAAAAACATCATCAAATGCACACATATTGCAGTAATTTTCTCTCTCTATGTGTGAATTTTTTTTTCTTTTTCAACCTTTGTTCACTTATATGTATCTACAATAATGAAAAATAACTTTGTACATGTGGACTCGGTAGTGGGGACAGACATAATAGTAGAGATGTTCACAATAAAGCAACCAAACAATATCGAGCGGATCCATTAATACACTGTATAAATTTATGCATAACCTATCGATGGTTACTATTTGTTTCCATTTTTTATATCTATAGATGCTATTTTTACTTACCCTTGGTTGTGTACCAATCTGGTCTTCACTATTTCATTGTAAAAATGCAAGTGTATCAGGGTTGGTTGATAGGTCACTTCTACTATTGTAGTCATTGTATAGGTCTAAGTTAGTATGGAGTAAATAGGTAAGGACTACTAAACTGCTTGGCAACTCTAGGTTAATTTGCTATATTCACTGTATCACGATTTCCGTTTTTCTAACCCACTGGAGAATTGTTGGCTCAAGTGCTGTAGACGGGAGGTAATCTTTGGACGTAGGAATGGAGACGAGACATTGATAAATCCATTGAAGATCCCTTACTTCCAGTAACTAGGTTTTCTTGGTGCAAGACATGTGTCATTCATACTGCTCGACTAACATTTGATTGCCTCTACAGTGGAATATTAGAGAGAGGAGACATATATATTCCACTTCTATATCGGCGAGATGATAGTTATTACCTTACATGATATATTTTTTCTTGTCAGTTTCCCTACTAATGACTAAGCTATGACGGCTGGCACAGAGATGAACTAGCATGATGTGTGCCTTTGCTTATTAAGTGTTTGCCCTCTTGAGAGTGCAATTAATGGTGGTCGAGTGAAATTGTAATTTCAGTGACTTGCCAAAGGATGCCGATGAGATTACAATACAGTGTTATGCCTGAGTTTATATTATGCAATTAATTGAATGGATGTTATCCTTGGATAAGTTGAATAATCGGATGTATATGATGTTCCTCTTGGACCTTATAGCAGTTGGGTGTTATGCTTGGGGTGTAACATATTTGTAAACATCTCATTTTTGTCTCTTTTTTTTAATTTAAAAAAATTTTTAGAACAGGTTAAAGGATCCTAAATTAGAAAAAAAAACAAAAAAAATAGAAAATGCAAAAAATAAGAAGTTT
Source organism: Lumnitzera racemosa (assembly GCA_024138005.1). Classification (NCBI taxonomy): domain Eukaryota; kingdom Viridiplantae; phylum Streptophyta; class Magnoliopsida; order Myrtales; family Combretaceae; genus Lumnitzera; species Lumnitzera racemosa. Next base: position 16,183,505 of record JAMXBC010000006.1, read on the forward strand.
AGACAAAGAAATAGAAAAATAGGAAAAAGCATAAAAAATAAGAAATAAAGGGAAAATATGAAAAAATTAGGAAAATAGGAAAAAAAACACAAAAAATGGAAAAATTTAGAAAAATCGAAAAAATCATGAAAGATGGAAAAAATTTGAAAAAAATAAAAGATTTAAGAAATTTAGAAAATAATAATTTTTAGATAGTTTAAATAAAATAGATTTTTTAATTTAAATAAGAAGAGAACCATTAGACCTGAGCTCAGATTTACCTAGTTTATATGTACAATTTAAGTATACAAATAAATAAAGCATAAATTAATGGTCTAAGTATAAAACACTTGAACATTAAATAGGGTTTAGATTTGAGGTTAGGAGTTTGAATCTAAGCAAAAGCATGGGAAATTTTTTTTTTCTCAAGAATACACATTGTCATATCATCCATAACACATGTGTCACGTGTCAAGGCATCATTATGCCACATGTAATATACATGTCGCCAAGTGGCATGATACGTGTTATCGTGTCACCATCACGTGTTTTCAAGACACTTGGTACTTCCTCGTTGGTTAATATTGTTCACGTAGTTTTTTTATCTTTCTTGATTTTCTCCAAAAATCCCACATTTTCCCTTCTAGTCAATCAACTTCAGCATCATTTTTAAACACTTTAGTGTTCCAATTTCACCAAATTAATAGTGAAGTTGCAAAATAGGCATGGAATACTATAATTTGAGCACAAAAAATAGCCTTATTACTGTCATTTACTTTAGTCAAAATAAATTTGAAAAGAGGAAAAAAAACAAGAAAATCGAATGGGCATTGAATCCATTTTCTTTTAAAAGTTCGGAGCACACTCACACTAGGGAGGGAGTGGGGAGGAGTTCATTTTTAAATTCACACACACACATGCAGAGAGTATGAGGGGGAAGTCATTTTTTGACCATACACACGATAAGACACCTTTGTCATCTCTCTCACTCGATCCATACTCTCCCCCTCTCATTTTTTTTCAAACATGAACACATACAGCCCTTACGCCTCACACACAATCTACCAAATACCCCGAACAGATAAGCAAGGGGGGTTAGGTCCATAGTCTCTCTCTTACGAATTCGAAACACAAACATGCTTGACTCTTGAAACTTACCTGCCAGCGACCAACACAGCATACATGCGTATAACACCATCCCCCTCTCTTGGCCTACAACCCCCTTCAACTGAACTACCACGCTCCACCTTCATCCTAGCAACTAATAACAATCGGCAACCTTCACTATGCCCCTACGAACACTGCACACACACCCCCAGTCATTTATGACAGCTACTCCCTTTCTTTAGATCCATACTTACTGCCAGCGAACAGACATGCATAGCAGCAATAGACGTATGCGCACACAGACTCGACTGCAACTTCCCAACCCATTCTCTAGACCTAGCTCCACCTTGAGATTCCAGCTGCACACAATGCCATCCCTACGACCCAAACCCAACATCAATTATGGCAATAATAGCAAACAAGAATCAAACCAACTTCAACCCAAGCTGATACTGTCCTTCATGCAACACCCCAATCCACACCACGTGTCTTCGTTCATCGGCCACACTCTGACCCCCTTAGCACGAACCACCATGACAACCACCACCACCAGCCAAACTAAGCTGCGGCACCACTCCTGGACCCCCTAAGTCCAATATAAAAACCACAAAACCACCTTCACCCCCTTCGAAAACCAATAAAAACTCTTCGAATCGCCTCCATTAATCAGCTCTTTGGTGACCCAACCCGCAACCCACTGCTCCAACCTGAAGTCAGACTCAAATTTGATCCACTAACCCGAGCCCTCTCCACAACCTGTGTCTATCCCTTCTGGTCCGGCCTTCACATGTTGTTCAATTTATTTAAAGTTTGGTTGTATCTTTTTTTTTAATTTGCGTAATATGTAATTGTAAATTAAAGTGAAAAAAAAAATTAGAAAAAAAAAGAAGAAGAAGAAAAAAAGAAAAAGAAGAAATAAAAAGGGCAAAAGGAAAAGGAAAAAAAATAAAATATAAAAGAAGAAGTATTTAACTTTACTTTTATTTTTATTTTTCACGTTTTAACAAAAAAAAATTACCAAAAAAATAATAATAAAAATAAAAAGTAAGGGAATAAATAATAATAAAATTATTTTATCACTTAGAAAATCAACTTTCAAAAAATAGATAAATGGACAACTCCTAAATTAAGACATTTCTAGAACCTTTCATAAATAAATCTTGATTTAGGACCTTTTAGGAAATTTCTTTAAATAAATCAAAACGGATAAAAAACGTAAACCCGATTGGTTTTCAAAAATTAAAATCAATTCAACCAACTATGTTTTTGTTAACGAACTACGGAAGTTTAATCCCGAATAGCCAATATGTATGCATTCATACGTAAGTACGAGGCAACTTAAAATATGAAAAGTTTTATTTTTTATATTTTTGTAAATATTTATGTAAATTAATCAAATTAATTGCACATAATATGATTAGCAGTTTAGAAACTGAAAAAAAAAAAGGGTATTATTTGAAAAGCAAAGTTAAATTTGGAAAATTCAAAAAGTAGTACACATTTAGGGTTTAATAAATTAGCTTCCGGATCCAAATCTTTGGTTTTCAAAAACCCTAGTCGATGATCAGTATTAAACAGGTAAGGTTTAATATTGATCGGTTTAAAGAAGACTTAATTTATGAAAAGAATCGAAAGGAAAAAAAAACCAGACTTAACAATACTTAGCATGGCTTTATTTCTAGTTGTACATTGCCTCATGGATAGATGTTGGTGAGGTAAGCCCTATAACTGTTTGATTGGATTTAGGACGTAAAGTTTAGGGTGATCAGTTGAAGCATTCAATTGAGCTTAAATTATAAAAAAAAATCTAGAAATATTAGTAAAAGTGATCTCGTAAGTTTGAATATAGGAAAATAAGTAATAAAATAATAGAATATTATAACATCAAATTTTAAATATATTACCCATTATTTATTGAAAATGCGTAAAATAAGTTCCAATAACAAATGAGTCGCTAGAGATAAATTATATGCATACTAAAAATCATAGAATAATATAAATAATAATTAGGAGTATTTGCTTGTACTCTATATGTATTTATGTGTAGGTGAAAATACGTGAAACTACCTAAAATGCTAGAAAATTGACAAATAATTAAAGAAAATTATAAAAAAATCAAGAAAAAATAAAAAAGTGGGAAATTGTCTAGAGTAAGGTCATGGTAGGTTAGGGAAGAAACAAAAAATTTGAGCTAATTAAATTAGTCCAACTAGAAAGTCAAAATTTGAAGAGGATAAGGCAATTGTTAATTCAATTTAATATAATAAAATCCCCTAAAGCTTTATAAATACTCAAACTTATTTAAAAGCTCATTTGGTTAGTTAGGAGAGTGGAAAAAAAAAAAACAAAGAGAACTGAAACAGGAGAGTATTATGGTTTCTCTAAAAAATTATAAAAAATTTGTGTAATTAGGACGATTTGATCTAACCCATGACCCATGACCAACTGGAACTGAATTGTTACCCCCACTACACTTTACACCTACCACTTGGACCGACCGACCAATACCCTTAGGACCACCATTGGTAGTTAGAAGCTAAACAACTAAGTAAGTCTAATTTCAACCTGATTTTGTGTAATTTATTAAAATTATTAATTTTATCTAGAAAATTATAAATTTTATTATTCTAATGTTTTATTATATGTAGATTTAAGAAAAAAAATTTGATTTAATTATATCTAGAAATATATAGTGCTTAAAAAACCATGTAAACCCCAACATATTTTGATTTAGAAATAAATAGCTTTAGGAGTGTAATTTTAAACTCAAAATTTTTATATAGACTATTTAAGAGATATAGAACAATGCTATGAAACCCTTTTTTAGAAATGAATTTTTAAAAGTTTTATAGGCCTTTAAAATATATATATATAATTAGTGATTTTGGGGTTTAATTAATAGTTAATTGAATAATGACTAGCTTAGTATATAATTGGGGGTTTTAAGATGTTCATATCTGATGTGGTATGATAATTATGGTATTTGGGGTGTTAGACGTGATTATTAGGGGTATTATGTTGTAATATATGTAATTTTAAGAGTATGTGGAATTAGAATTATAATAAATATAAAATAATAGGTTAAAATGGATAATAATAATAATAGTATGAAACATAAATTTAGGTAATTATATGAAAAATATAAAAATTTTTTACATCGGAAGTAAATTCAGTATATAAATAAGGATTAGAGTGTACTGTGTAGAATAGAATATTAATTTAGGACCAAAAGTGATACTTAGGATACTCAAGTCTAATGTAATTAATTTCACATCAAGGTTCGGAACGTATTCTTACGATTTATTTATAATACTCGTAGTTGAAATTGATTTATAACCTAAATTAAAACTGGATTCGAAAACTGAATCCAAAACTAACTTGAATAAATCGATAATAAATAATAGGTATATATAAAGAATTGAGTTAAATCATAATTTAGAATATATATATATATATATCACCAAGATATAAATACTAAAAGCGTATTTATATTATGGGACATACAGAGATTAGTCGACCTATAACAGGTTCAGTAAGTGAACCAAAGATTCCAAGTAAGTTGGGTTTGATATTTCATTGTATTTTGGAGTACTATTTTAAAGTACTCAGAGGTTTAGGATTATATTTGACTGTGTAGTTATTTATGTATGTATTTGCGTATCTGATTTCGTGTTGAAATCTGTGTTATGTTTGGTGATTAATATAAATTGAATGGTGTAAAATTATTTGATTACCCTAAATCGTACCTAATCATAACAGACTTAAATACCTTAATTAGACATACATCGCAACCCTTTATGGAGATCATTAAGATTCTCTAACCAAATATCGACATCTTCGAAAAAAATAGTGTTGGATAGTATAATGACCTTTTCTTCATCCTTAGCCAAACTAAGTGACAGGAGAGGAGATTGCGGTAAAGATAAGGGCAATGGTTTGGAGGATAGCCATTTGGGGGGGCGGCGCGTTGTCTCTATTGCACAAACCTAGGTTTGGTTGTGAGCTATTGCGTAAACATGAAAACTCCTCAACTTAGATTAGAGTGGACAAAATTACTCTAATTTCACAACGGAACGGAGTATGTTGTGTGTCATACTTGCATGTTACATTGCATATAATTAGTTGTTTGATAATTGTATTTGTTATACATTCATAAGTCTCTAAACTAACTTATTAAGCTGTAGTTGTTTATACCCATTATCGAGCCCTATTTCGATTTCCTTACTTTAATCTATATCAAGCCTAACCTACTTAATATAAATTATTCGACATTAAATATAAAGAAATACTTTTAAAAAAAATTGGAGTTCCTAACCAATTTAATTGATAAAAAAACAAAATTAAGGTTTTTGAGTTGGGAAAAGCCTAATTTGACTACTAATCTGTAGAGATTCTAAAATATTAATTTTTAGAAAAATTGAATTAGAAAACTGGGTTTAAGAGCTAACCTATTAAAACTATGTTACCATATGAAAATTAAAGAAAAAAACTAATGGGCTTTATTTTTGTAATTTTTCTAAAAATATTAAAAATATACCTAAATTCATAAAATGTAACTAGAAATGATTTATTGTTATTTTTTATTACGAATTTCTAAAAAAAAATTATTTTTAGACGATTGTCCCGAAAATACCTATGTACCCACTAATTAGGATTAAGCTGGCTGTAGTTCTTTTTTATAAAATTTTTAGTGGGTGGGTTATTTTTATTTAAAAACCCAGCTAAGTTTACGTTTCTTATCAATTTATTTTTTTTTTTAAAAAAAACGTAAGAAATCTAATTTTTCTAAATTAAATAAAAAAAAACCCTAACTAATCGAATCTTTTTAAGAAAAAACTCAATTTAAGATTTTTTTTAAAACCACTATATGTTAAAAAAATATTTTTTTATTATTAAAAAAACATGATTTAAAAAAAAACTTAATTCAACTAAAAAAATTGCAACAAAATAAATAATAACAAAAAACTTGTACTTAAACAAAAGAAATAAATTGACAAAAGGAAAAAAAATAACTAACCAAAAATGTTAATAAAAATTAATGAAATAAATAAATAATAAAAAAATTAATGAAAATTTAACTAGCGTCAGATTGTGTGCTTGTGTGTTCAGTTTGGACGACGGCTGGGCATTATGGGTGAGGATTTGGGCAAATGTGCGGGCGTTGATGGGCGAATGCCTAGGTGAGTGTATGGGTGTGAGTGTGGGTGTGACTGGGCGATAGTACAGGCGAGTACACAGGTGTAATTGGGTAACAGCATGGCCGGTGACTGGGCGAGAGCACAGGCGACAACACGACGGTGACTGGAGGAAAGCACGAGCAACATTGGGCGATGGACAGGGTGGTGATTGAGCGAGAGCATGGGCGATACTATGAGACAGCACAGGCAACATTAAGCGACAACACGGGCAGTAACTAGGCGAGAGCATAGGCGACACACGGGTAGTAATAGACGATGGATTGGGTAGTGATGTCGATGGCCTAGGCGGTAACATCGGCGATTTAGGTAGTATTGGGCGACGCATATGGGTAGCATTGGGTAGTGGCTCCGGCGATGCTAGCGGCATGTGTGGTGGTTTGGTTAGCATGTGTGGTAGTTGCATATGTTTGTAAAGGAGTGTGATTTTGAAAAAAAACTTTCTCAACTTCCCCATCGACATGGTATTTATAAACTCAATATCTATGATTTGTCAAGGATTTATCCTAATGTTTAGAAACCCTAATTTATTGTGGGCTTTTTTTATTCTTCCAAAGCCCAATCTGATTCGATCCAATCCGCAACAATTTAGCCTAATAATTCTCTACTTTGATTCGAACCCCCTAAATTAGATGAATTTTTATTCTATATTAGTTTGGCCCAAAATTAATTAAGCCCATATCATTACTTAATCCAACAATCCAACTCAATTCTATTTAATACAATACGACTTGACTTATAACTTAACTTGCTATGACTTGACTTGATTTTCTTTTTTTTTTTTTTCAATTTTTATTATTTTTTTATTTTTCTATTTATCTATTAACCTGGCTCAATTAACAAAATTGGCAAAAATGAGGTGTCTATTAGAACTTTGCTACAAAGACAAAAGAGATACCTATTTTTGCCAGACCCGACTTGGATAATTTGAAAATGATAAATCTCTTTAAGATTTCTTTTTGTTTTTGTGAATAATCCGAAGAGGATAGATCTCTTCAATATTTGTTTTGGTTTAACCCAAAGAGTATAGATCTCTTCGAAATTCTTGCTTTATTTTGGTTGGTGGATGACCCGAAGTGGATAGATCTCTTCGAGATTCGTTTTGACTTTAATAACTAATCTAAAGAGGATAGATCTTTTCGAAATTCGATTTGGTTAGTTTGAAGAGGAATCTTAAGAGGAAATATCCCTTCGAGATTCCATTTGGTTAATCTGAAGAGAATAGGTCTCTTCCAGATTCAACTTGATTAATCTGAAGAGGATCAATCTCTTTGAGATTCCATTTGGTTAATCCAAAGAGAATCCAAAGACGATATATCTCTTTAGGATTGGTTTTAGCTAATCCGAAGACGATAGACCTCTTCGAGATTGGTTTCAACTAATCCCAAGAGGATAGATATCTTCAATTGGCTAATCTGAAGAGGATAGATTTCTTTGAAATTTGACTTGATTTCAAAAGGTAGCGAAATTCTTCTAAATATCTCTTTCCAAAGACTTTTAAGATTATTTTTCCTAGGATTGAAGAATTTCTTTTATAGCAACTGATTGGCATGTTTAAATCGAATCTTGATATTCATTCATTCAATTAGCCGAATTTCTCCAAAAAAACTGTGATTGCTTCTTCTTTCTTTTTTTCTCTTTTCTTCTTTTTTCCTATTTTCATTTTCTTTTTTTTTCGCTTTCAATAAAACCTTCCAAATTTTTTAGTCTTATAATTGGACCATGCTTATGCCTTGAATTTGCTTTGTTCGTCACCAAATTTCAATTTCCACTCTTCATGATTTCTAAAAGGTAAATCTCTTTTCGAAAGAAATAAAATTAAATTATTAAGAACATTCGATTTCAATTTATTTGGTGATTCAGATTCATTGGTAAGGATCTGGTATTTAAGTGTATGAGGCCAGAAAAAACATGGTACTCAAGGGTTTATTAGTGAAGTGTTTGTTGGTCAATAATCGTCTGAATTTAGAAACATTCATGGATATCAACTTCACTTGTAAATGATGAAAGATTAACCACAAACTTATTCAAGAAAAATTGAAATCTTTATTGAACTCAGTTTTTATGGATAATACAACTTAATTGCATTTGAATTCATTGGTAGCCTAAATTCCAAGCCATCCATCTCTGTCAACACTAATGCACCTCCTGATAATATCCTCTTCACCACATAAGGGCCTTCATAATTTAGAGCAAACTTTCCCTTAGAGTCTTTTACGTTTGGCAATACTTTCTTCAACACTAAGTCTCCTTCTTTGAAGTACCTCGGGCATACTTTCTTGTTAAAAGCTCAAATTATCTACTGTTGGTGGCACTGACCATGACATATTGCTATAAGCCTTTTTTCATCTAAGAGGTTCAAATGTTCCATCCGCTTCTTCACCTACTTTTCTTCATCGAGCTAAGCTTCTACCAATACTCAGAACAAAGGTATTTCTACTTCCACTAGTAGTACTACTTCAATTCCATGCACCAATGAATACAATGTCACACTAGTAGAGGTTCTAATTGAGGTTCTGTAAACCATGAGGGCAAAGGGAAGCATCTCATGCCAATCTTATAAGTGATAGCCATCTTCTCAATGATCTTTTTTATGTTCTTATTTATGGCTTCAATTGCCCCATTCATCTGAGGTGGATATAGAGTTAAGTTTCCATGATTGATCTTGAATTGGTGGCACACTTCATCCATCAACTTGTTATTCAAATTCATTTCGTTGTCTATAATAATAGACTCAAGTGCACCGTATCTTGCAATAATATCTCTTTTCAAGAATCTGATTGCTACTCTTTTAGTTACTGTGGCATATAACGCTGCTTCTACCCATTTGGTAAAATAGTCAATAGCAACTAAAATAAATTTGTGCTTGTTTGAAGCTATCAGTGAAATTGGACTGATCATGTCAATTCCCCACATCAAGAAAGGCTAAGGAGCTGATAACATATGCAATTCTTAAGGAAGAGCGTTGATTTGTTAGCATACACTTGATACAAGTAACAGTGCCTTACGTGCTTGATACAATTTGATTCCATCATCAACCAAAAATACCCCATTCTCATAACCTTCCTGGCTAACATATACCCATTCATGTGGGGACCACAGACTCCTTCATGCACTTCTTTCATTAATTTATCAACTTCTTTTTTATCTACATACCTTAGCAATGTTGCACCTGGTGACCTCTTGTATAACGTAACTCCACTTAATAAGAAATGAATAGCCAACCTTCTTAAAGTTTTTCTATCTTTTCTATTGGCATCTTCAGGGAATTCCCCTGTTTGCAGTAATCTTTTGATATCATGATACCAAGGTTTTTTTGTTCCCTTGTCTTCAATTGCAAGGCAAAAAGCAGGTTCTTCTTCCACTTCAATCTATCTTTAAGGGTTGAATTTCTATCCCATTCATGACTTTTACCATTGACGCTAATGTAGCCAATGTGTCAGCAAACTAATTTTAGGTCCTTGGAATGTAAGTGAATGAAATCTTTTAGAATTTTTTATTAGCTTTCCTAAATGTTCATGATAAGGTATCAATTTCTCATCTTTCGTCTTATATTCTCCCCAAATTTAGAGAATTATAAGGGAAGAATCTCCGTATACTTTAAGCTCTTGTATTCCCATATCTAGCGCTATTTTGAGCCCCAAAATGTAGGCTTCATATTTTGATATGTTGTTAGTATATGAAAATGTTAATCTTGCCACCATAGGGAAATGGTTATCCTCAAGTGATACAATACTACTCCTATCTCACATCTGCTCCATCAAAATACATTTTCTACCTCAATTTTTCATCGTTCAATTCATTTGCCATCATTACATTTTCATCAAGAAATCGCGCCTCCAAACCATCGTCCTCATCTTCTAATATTTTGCCAATTGGTCAGCCATCGCCTACCCCTTGACTGAACTTTGACTTACATACTTGATATTAAACTTAGAGAGTAGCATCTGCCATTTCAATATTCTCCCAATCAATGCTGGCTTTTCTACTAAATACCTCAACGGGTCATGTTTTGTCAACAACTCTATTGAATAAGAGAGTGTACTGCCTGAGCCTAAGCATCATCTATACTAAGGTGGAACACGTTCATTCCACTTCTATGTATTTTTGCTCACCTTATGTAAACTTCTTGCTCAAGTAATATATAGGATGCTCTTTTCTTCCCGATTTGTCTTTTTGCCTCAGTATGCATCCCATCGACTCAGGAAGAATCGTCAAGTAAAGAATCAACGGCCATCCCAGTATAAGAGTGGCCAATACGGGAAGATTCATCATATACTCTTTGATTTTAGCAAATGCTTGCTCAAACTTTTCATCCCATTCGATTGCTACATTCTTCCTCAAAAGTTTAAATAATGGTTTGCATCTATCAGTTAATTGCGATACAAACTGAGCAATGTAATTTAATATCCGCAACAGTCCTCAAACTTCTTTTACAGTTTCGGTGTAGGCATGTTCACGACTGCCTTGACTTTACCTAGAAATACTTCGACTCCTTTTCTATTGACTACAAAACCTAACAATTTGCCCGAAGTTACTCCAAAGGTACACTTTTCAAGGTTCAGCTTTAGTTGAAACTTTCTTAATCGCTTAAATAATTTACGCAAAATATCTACGTGACTTTCATCCTCCTTAGATTTGGCAAGCGTATCATCCACATAAACCTCGATCTTTAGGTGTATCATGTCATGAAACAAAGCTACCATAGCACGTTGATAAGTGTTTTTTAACCCAAAAAGCATTACACGATAACAAAACGTTCCCTAAGTGGTAATGAAAGTTGTTTTGATTTTATCTTCTTCTACCATTTTAATTCGATTATACCTCAAGAGACCATCCATAAACGAGAAAAGATGGTTCCCGGCTTTGTTATCTACTAATACGACAATATGTAGTAAAGGAAAGTTATCCTTTGGTGTTACCTGGTTTAAATCACGGAAATTTACACAGATCCTAACTTTCCCATTTTTCTTCAACATTGGCACCACATTGTTCACCCATTCGGGGTAATCTGACACTTCTATAAACCCAACTTCTAACAACTTCTTCACCTCTTCTTTTATTTTGAGGAGTATGTCCAGCCTAAATTATCTAAGCTTTTTTCTTTTCGATTTAATTTCCTCCCTAGTTGACAATTTATGAACTACAATAGACAAATCTAAATTGAGCATATCTTCATAAGACCAAGCGAATATGTCCAAGTATTCTGATAACAATCGTGACAACTCCTGTTTCTAATTATCCATTAAATTACCACTAATTTTCAAGTTTTGTGGATTCTCTTCCGTCCCTAAATTGATCACACCATAGGTTCGTCAATAATTACTCTACCTTGTTCATGTTGACGCTAACTCTCCTAAATTTTGTTTGGAGTCTCAATATCATCTCCGATGTTTGTCCCAGCAAGGCCAAAGGCGATATTGGTACTTTCCTCGTTTACATACGCAAGATATCCATTACATTTATCATTTTTATCGGATCTCAAGAGTAAAGGAAAAAAAAAGAAAAGGATAACGAATAAATAATAAAGAAGAATTGATAGAAAGAAAGGAGTAAATTTTATTGAATAAATTCAAATTGTATGAAAGGAAAAGTCTAACTAATCAAACTAATTATCGAAATAGAATGTTCCTAATCAATCTAATTTTATTTTATGGGGACAGAAAACCAGTTGCATAGGGAAACTAGTATGCTAATATCTCTCTTTTCGCCTGGACCAATGCTAAATTGCTAAGTCAAGGCCTTAGATGGACTAGCTACTTCGCGCTCTTGAACACCAGCTGGTATTGGAACGTCTAGTAGATGTCTGGAAATTCCGTATGAGCATGGTACAGCTAATCTTCTCTCTTGCTTCTGGTTTTAGCCTTCATTTCTTGAATCTCCTCCTTAGTAGGCTCATATCTAAGCCCAAATATTCCAATCTACTACTTAGGCTATTTCAAACGACGCCGTACCTCCTATCTTGCTTCTTCAATCACACTAACTTCGTTGAAGATCTGCAACCCTGGCTCTTCCAATTCTTCATCCCTGACATAGGAAATAGTTGTCTCTTTATAAATCTCATAGTCTTACTCCTTAAGAATAGTAACCAACTGCCCGTTGGCTATGAGTTTCACTTTCTGATGTAGACTGGTAGAATAACCCTTGTTTAATGAATCTACGGTCTTCCTAACAAAAGGTTGAAAGTTCGTAGTATATCTAGAACTTAAAAGGGAATAGTAAACCTTTGTGGGCTGATCTCAACTTACAACCTAATTTCTCCAATTATCTCCCTTTTTTATCCATTAAAAGCTCTTACTGAAATTGAGTTGGGCTTTATCTCAGTTGTATCGACTTCGAGTAAATTTAGTATCGCCAAAGGACATACATTCAGTGATGACCCATTATCTATTAGAATTAGAGCTACTACTTTCCTTGCACACTTAACCACTATGAAGAGGGGCTTCGTGTACAAGTCTCCTTCTTTTCCTAGCTCATCTGGTGAGATTGAAATTTGATCTATTGTGAATATCAAGTTTACCACCAGCCTTAGTTTTTTAGTAGAAATCCCTTGAGGTACTTTGACATCCCTCAAATTTTTTATTAATGCCTCTTGATGAGTATCTGATGACAACAGCAAGCCCATTAAAGAGATATGGGTTGGTACTTTAGCTAACTAGTCCATTATCTTATATTCACTAGCTTTCACTATCTTCTTGGCAACATTCTAATATTTATTGTTCATATCCTCAAAAATCTTTCGAAAAGTATCTTCTACAATAGTCTTCCTTTTGGCTTCCTCGTTTTGGTCGTAAACTCATCTCGAGCTCGTAAGCCCACCGACCATAGGTAATGAGGCCCTGGTTGTCCGATTCACCACCTAGTAATCTATAGGTGCTGCTTTGTAATTCTCCGGGACTATTGGGACATTGAAAGCAATATTCTTAGGCTTTCCCAATTCCTCAACCTTCTTAGTCTTTCCATCATACTAAAAAACTAACGGCTTGTGCCCGTCTCTAATCATTCCAACCATCTTAGCCATCTTCTTAGCTTTTGCAATAAGCTTATCTTCCTCCTCAAATTTTGGACCCCATCTAGTGGGTGGGCATTAGCATATATGGCAGGTGAATCGACATAATCCACTAAATACTCAAACTTCCCTGACTATTCTCTTAGGGTATCACCCATCGGATCTTTAGCTTCATATCTTTTTCTAGGCTCCTTCTAAGTACTTCTCTTTCACAGTTTTGGAACCGTCATATCCATAATATCAGCTTTTTTTATCTTCCCATCCTTTAGCAGTTGATATATTATCAGTCTAATCCGGGTTCAATCCATGAGATTCATGTTTTGTAAGTACTCGGCTTATCTCAAATTCCATGCTATCTCCTCAACAGTGATGGGGAGACTATCTAGATCAATCTCTGGTTTAGAAACTTTGACAATGATCATATTGATTAAATTTCCATGATTCGGCAGAAGGCTATTACCTACGTTGGGAGTAAGGGTCTGAATGAAATCTAATTAAACCAATTCTACATCAATAAGATCCTAGATCTTGTATTTGAGTCTTCAACATTGGTTGGTAGAATGCTCTACTTACCCCAAATGATAGTCACAATGAAGCTTTGGGTTTTAATCCCTCAGTCTTTGTCCTTCTCTCGGTATTTCAAACATCAGAAGGTTCTCTTTCCTTAATCGTACGGGAACTTGTCTCAAAAGAATGTGGATGTGTGTAAATTGTCTTCTTTATGGTAGTTGTTCTGATTTGAACTCGATAGGGGATTAGATCCTCTAGTCATGGCTACTGGGGCTGTGGGTTTGATAAGGTTGCCGGTATTGACAACATTTACAGTGGTTTATTTGGTTTTGTTGGAAAATCTCACAAGAGGTGTCTTCTTCTCAGCTGCTTCAGGATTAGGAAACCTTCCAGTAGCAATAGCTTCCTTAATTTGGCACCTTAAGGCTACAATTTCTGTAAAGTTAGAGGCAGGGTGCCCGATAAGAAGTTAGTAATATGGGCTTCCAAGAGTATTAATCAAAATGAAGGTCAGATCTTTTTCGGTTAAGGGTAAAGTTACCCTAGTCTCCATGCCCCTCCATCTCTAAGCATATTCTTTAAAGTTTTCGTTTGCCTTCTTTCGTAAATTATTCAGATCTTACATGGACTAGGCCACTTTGATATTGAACTTATATTGGTTGTAAAAAGCCTATGCTAACTTATAACAAGTATCGATCTCATTCAAATCCAATTGAACGTACCAAGTTAAGGCGGGTCCAATTAAGTTGTCCTGAAAAGTTTGAACCATCACTTTGTCGTACTTCGTGTATTTTCCCATTTTCCTGATGTACAACCTAGTGTGGAGCTACAAGCAGCCAGTCCCATCATATTTCTGGAATTCGAGCACTTTAAATCTTTCCGTGAAGTCATTAAATTTCATATGTTGGCAAGTTGATCATTCCCATTTGTTCAAACCCATTAACCATTTCAAGGGTTTTCATCTTCTCATTCAACTTTTGCATAAACTTTCTTTCCATCTCCCGGTGTTTCTCCCCAATCTCCTTCTTCCATACCTCAGCATTAGGAACCAATTCTTCATCTTCCAATTCAAGGGGAAGGGTCATTTCTACATTTCGATTTAGGTTAACTTAAGATCCTTGTTTGTCGTTAAGAATTCTAATAACCTGAGTGAGAGTCTGAATTTGTTCCTCCATCTTGTTCATGTTCTCTTCTAGAGTTACTACTCTCGGGCTCAATTTAACTAACATTTCCAGTACCCTAAGTTGACATTCTAGCTTTAGAACGAATGAATATCGGGTTTCTAGTTAAGCTTGCTCATTTAGACGCTATCTTTGAAATCCTAGATGAAAACCTAAGTCTTAGATTCTTTAGTGAATTAAAGATTTTTTTTTTCCTTTTTTTCTGTTGTTTTCCTTTTTGTGTTTTTTTTTGTTAATTTTTCTTTTTTTTTTAAAGTCAACTAAAAAATAAAGGAATAATAATAATAAGAGTAAAAGACTACGCAATTAATGAAAATTTTATTTACTAAAGCTACAAATTTATTAATCATAAGATTCAACTTATACAACGAACAAAAAGAAGAAAAACTCCTAACTAATTTTCTTAAAAATTTAAATCTTATATCTACAAGAGCCAGCAAATCAGGCAAGAATGAGCTTCATCAACTTCTCTCATAAGTCTTCGTACCGTAACATCCCTTTCTTAAATCTTGCTCCTCAATAATTGATTTTCCTCTAACAGTCTCTCATTTTCTATCTTTAACTCTTCAATGATTCTCTTACTTTCTCGGAACTGGGCTTTAACTCTAGCCCATATGGTGTCCTAATAAACTTGCTTAATGGGTGAAAGATCGTACTGGTTCTAGCTTGTGTCTGAATATGTCCGAAGCTTCATACCATATCTTTCCATTCTTCTCCAACTTATCATAAATGAACTGCTTGGTAACTCAGTATTCTCCGACTTTGCCTCTCAAAGTTCCCACATTGATTATCTTTTTTACTTCTCTTTGTTCTCGTAGCTTTATGAGTTCCGCTAGTCGTTGAATCAAAGTAGCCATAGGTAAACAAGGATCTTGACAATTTATCATAACAACGTCCAAGGAGTTTCTATAGGCTATCTCTTGAAGTGAGCCCAGTTGTCTAATGAAACAAGCTGGGAAGTATCCGGTATAGCCAGTAATACTGATAAGGGGACTCCTACATAGTCGGCGCACTCTAAGACGGCTTGAGTGCAGTGGTTCCATCTAACTATCTACATAAGGTTTACTGGCTACATTTTGCTGATAACTGGCACCCATCCATTAAACTGAACTTCATCTGGTACCTTAAGGTGGTAGGCAAAGTCGTCAATTAGATTCATATTTTTAGTTAGGAACTCTCTGAGAAGATTCCCTCCATACTCTAGTGTGTGATTGAGAAACCATACAGCAAGGATTGTAGGGTTAGCTGTGAAATAACTGTACCCCTGCTTCTTCCAATGGGTAAGTGCCCTGAATTGTTCTACTAGCAACGCCGGTATATAGGATTTATCGGCTAAGAATTGAGGCATTAGCTCGGCAACTCTATAATGGACTTGACCATATCTTAAAGGAAATAGCACTATTCTAAACACTGCTACAATAAATGCGTTGACCCTCTTTTCGACCCACGATTCTTATCCTCCATAGAAGATCTAGCTATATCTCTGATAGGCATTTGAGCTTGAAAACCACTCTACTAATCTTAAGATGCTGAGACATTTCTGGCCCTATAAAGACATGAATGGCGCCAAGGTTGACTTTTTGACTCCCAACAATGTCATGAAAACTTTCTCAGGCTAGACTTTGAAATCAGGGATAGTTATGCCTGCTTCGAGGGGCGGGGTATGGAGTAGCTATGAGTACTCTTCTATGGTAGGTGTCAATACATGTGGGTCGAAGTTGAAAGTTACAGATTCTAAATCCTAATAATGGATAAGGGCTTGAATTAAAGGCCAGTAGAGTTGGACCCACATAAGGGATAAGATTGGCCCAATTTTCTTACGAATGTGGTCTTGCTTGGCAAACGGAAGCTGGTTCAACTAATCTCTCAAGATAGGCTCAGGGAAGGAGTACTTATCCAACTTAACTTCATGGACGACCTTTGGACTGACATTACCCGACTCTCCATATCTATATTATAAAAAAGAAATATATATATATATAAATAAAATAAAAGCAACGATTATTTATAACAAGGCTACTAAATTTAGAATAAAGTTGGATATGATGTTAATAATTTCTCGACTTTTTCAAAGATTTTCTTAGAAAATTACAGTCTTTTATTCATTAAAGAATGATAAAAAAATAACATACATATAATACAAGGAAATAAAATATTCACAGAGAAATGAACATAATCGAATACATAAAAATGCAATACAATAGGGGTCAGTAATTAATAAATTATATGAAGTATGATGAATCCGTAGTTGGGAAATGCCCTTATATATAAGTAGGTCTAAAATAAGATTTTTTAAGACAAGTGAATTTCACAAATACTTATATATAAAGATTACCGGTTTTTTCTTGAATTTCCCCTTTTTCAAGAATAGGATTGAGCCGACTGCGGATTGATTGGGCTTTTCCTATAATTTAAGAATAACTATCTTTTTTTTCGAAAAAAATGATGCAAGAGGGTAAGGTCTATAGGTTTACATGTCTTAGACTTTGTAACTCTAAGACTTTCTGGAGAAAAGCCTAGTAGGCTATGTTGAAACTTGAGTGGGCTCGCCTATCACCACCAGGTCAGGGTAAATACCCTAGCAACCTGAGAGTCACATAATGGCAGCCTGTCTTAAATTCTTAAGATGGGCTAGGTCTAACCACATCTAAACATATAAATGATTATTGAAAATAAAACCCTCCTAATTCTTAAGAAGGCCCATTGAGCCAGGCTTTGTTTTTTTTTTTTTTTTGGGGGGGGGGGGGGGGGGGGGCTGCATCACTAAAAAAAAAAATTAGTACAACTATAATACCAAGAAAAGAAAATAATAATATAAGAGCCCATCAATAATTTTTATTTTATTTTTATATAGTTAGCCTACTAGGTTTCTCCAATGGAGTTGCCAATTCTGTAGAGCCCTATTTCAATTTCCTTAATTTAACCTATATTAAACCCAGCCTATTTAATATAAATTACTAGGCATTAAATTTAAGGAAATATTTTTAAAAAAAATTAGAGTTGTCAACCAGTTTAACTGGTAAGAAAATAAAATTAGGGTTTTCAGGTGGAAAAACCATAATTTGACCATTAATCTGGGGAGATTCTAAAAAATTAATTCTAAGAAAAATTGAACCAAAAAACTAGGTTCGAAGGCTAACTTAGTAAGACAAAGTCACCGTGTGAAAATTAAAAAAAAAAACTGATGAGTTTTATTTTTGTAATTTTTCTAAAAATATTAAAAATATACCTAAATTCATAAAATGTAACTAAAAATTATTATTTTTTATTACAAATTTCTAAAAAAAATTATTTTTAGGCAGTTGTCCCGAAAGTGCTTACGTACTAAAAATCAGGATCAAACCAGCCATTGTTCTTTTTTATAAAATTTTTAGTAGGTGAGTTATTTTTATTTTGAAAACCGAGCCAAGTTTATGTTTCTTATCAATTTATTATTTTAAGAAAAAAAAACCTAAGAAATATAATTTTTCCGAATTAAATAAAAACCCCTAACTAACAGAATCTTTTTGAGAAAAAACTCAACTTAAGATTTTTTTATTTCTTTAAACCACTATATGTTAAAAAATACTTTTTATTATTAAAAAAAAACATGTTTAGAAAAACTTAATTCAACTAAAAAATTGCAACAAAATAAATAATAACAAAAAAAAACTTGCACTTAAACAAAAGAAATAAATTAATAAAGGAAAAAAAAATAACTAACAAAAAATATTAATAAAAATTAATGAAATAAATAAAATTTCATGAAAATTTACCTTGTGTTGCATTGTGTGCTCGTATGTTTAGTTTAGGCGACAGTTGGGCGTTATAGGTGAAGTCTAAGTAAGCGTGCAGGTGGTGATGGTTGAACATCTAGGCGAGCGTACAAGTGTGAACATAGGCATGATTGGGCGAGCACACGAGTGTGACTGGGTGACAACATTGGCGGTAACTGAGCGATAGCACGGGCGGCATTGCGAGATAGTACAAGCTACACTGAGCGACAGCACGAATAGTGATGGGTGATGGATTAGGCGGTGATGGGTGATGGACTAGGCAGTGATGGGCGATGGATTGGGCCATGATGGGCGATGACCTAGGCAGTAGCAGTGGCAGTTTAGGTAGTGTTGGGCGACGCGTGTAAGTAACACTGGGCAATAGCTCCGGTAGTACTAGTGGCATATATGGTGGTTTGGGTAGCATGTGTGGTGGTTGCTTATGTTTGTATTGAGGATACGGAAAATACGATTATGATTTGTCAAAGATTTATCCTAACTTCTAGAAACCCTAATTTATTGTAGGCTTTTTTTATTCTTCCAAGGCTCGATCTAATCTGCTACAATTTAGTCCCATAATTCCTTAATTTGGTTTGAACCCCTTAAATTAGATGAATTTTTATTCTATATTGGTCTGGCCCAAAATTAATTAAGCCCATATTGTTACATAATCCGACAATCCAACTCAATTCTATTTAACACAACACGACTCGTCTTATGACTCAACTTGCTACAACTTGACTTGATTTTCTTTTTTTATTTTTCATTTTTCAATTTTTTCTTTTTCTTTTCATTTTTAATTATTTATTTTTTTTATTTTTCTATTTTTTTATTAACCTGGCTCAATTAACAAAATTGAAAAAAATGAAGTGTCTACACCCATGTAGATTTTCTTACAGGTTCTAATTGATATACTACGGTACAATTATCTCGAGGTCAGTTTCTTTTTGAAACTACGGGGGAGTGAGGATCAACTAGATGTAAGGTTAAGTCTTTTACTGTTTTGTTAGTATATTTTAGGTTTATGGACTAATATGTGATATGTAAGTTAGTCGACTATTGAAGTATGTATAATTTCCTGGGATTTTAAGACAACATAGATGTAATTCTATATATATATAAGACTTAAGTTTTTAGCTTTTGTGTAAATTTTAGCTTAATCTTAATTAAGTTGTTTACTTCAAATCAAGGAGTCGTGGATGTCTTATGTAAAACATATCTATGATAAGGACTGTGAGGTCAGTTATTATTATAAGTTGGTTTACACGATAGGACTATTACGACTATGCAGTTTCAAGGCATAACAAGTGAGATTAGTGAGCCCTTGGTCATACTTTAGGTTTGGGCATGGGAGCACTTTCCATACATTACGCCTCTACACAACTTCACAATAGTAGTTACCAACCGATCACTTATGAGTCGATAGGGAGCAGATTCTAATGTCACCAAGCTACCTACACATATAGTGAGCCAATATAAGGAAACCTTCGACCACCAACGTCTAGAGCAGGTACTTATCTTATTAACTTGAGTATTTTTATCTTTTTAAAGTGTTAGTTGCTGTGTATTCTAAACTATCAAGTTTTAGGTAGTTTGGATTCCCTATACTTATGATGACATGGTTAGACTCCCTACGTATCATTGGGACGGGAGTAATATCTAGGTAATATAAGTATTGCTTATATGCTTCCACATTGTGGAGTTTTATTACCTCGATCGTATGACTCAACATTTTATCAAGATGAAGAACATTTTGCTTATCTAGATACCTTACGGATGTTGTACGAAGTAGACTTGCAAGGTTGGACAAAGACTGATTGGGCTACTACTCATGTGATTCGGCTAGATCAATGGTTGGACCATCATAATGGGATTATTGAGATATGACTACCATCTAATGTTACTCCAGACTATCATGCTTGGTACCACTAAGTCATCCACTAATATATTGGCAAATCCAAGGCCTTTTAGGTATGCATGGTATGTATTTAGCCTACTTATTCTTGTTTTTTCTTCCATTGTGTCATTATATACTAACTAAATTGTTATTTATGATATGTAGGTATATTTTTATACATAAGTTGCCTCAGATGTCATATAAGGATATTGTGACTAAGCAACCAATGGTAGACAACGTCCTTCAACAACTTAGGGGCATCCATCTAGGCGATCTACTTATGCCCGGATTGGATATTGAGCATGATGACTCCCCACTATACGAGCTACAACATGAAGGGTGTTGTCAAAGATAAGGACGTTGACAAGGTAAAGGGTAAGGATGCAGATAGGTCGAGTTAGACATTCGAGATGATTTCTCACTTTAGCACTACTCACCCCTACATCTCCTATAATGCTTGAGTTACGGTTTCATATACCATTCAGAGAGAGCTCTAATAGTCAAATTTATACTTCTCCTACTCTATTCAAGAGGTAAGTTGGAGTCTTGATGTATACATGGGCAAGGGGCTCATGATGGTTGAGCCTATTCCAATAACTATGTACATGACCTACTCCAGTACCTATATAGTGGATGGTGTATAGATTACATTGTTGGATGCAAAATAGATGGTCTAGGCTTAACTTGATACAACTTAGGGATGTATGCCTATGCGCATCACCAATGCCAACAGTAGTAGATTGTCACTAGTTGTAGTCAATGAACATTTGGATTGTAATTAATGAACATTTATTAATCAAAGATTGTGGTTGCTAATGTTAACGGCTGAAAAATATAGATATTGCATGGTTTTTGGCTTCATAAGTGTTGAAAAGTTTTGAGAGTAATGAACATTTCATTATACATGTTTGGGTTGTGTGGGGCTCTTGGAATAAGGGATCAAGTGTGGTTGTGAAGTATAAATAGAACTTTATTTGGTTTTTGGTTTACTTTACATTTATATGTACAAATTTGGGTTATTTGCTATAGTGTTCTTTTAGGTTGGGGGGGTTCCTACCAAAATTGCCTCTTAAGCCCGAATTGAACTAAAATCACCTAAAAGTGTTGTAATATTTTCCCAACATCCCTATTTTCAGTTTTTTTTTTTTAATATCACTATTTTGCTTTTCCCCATGACAAATGGATGGTACCAAAGATAACCAAAACTTATTGCAAAATGTTTAAATTAGGAGATCTCAAATTAAAATGACACTTTAAGATTTCATACAATGCTTCATGCATTATAGGGTTCTTGTCATCATGGCTCTTTTTATCATTAACAAGGTAAATTACATCAAGTAATCCTAGAAATCTATAAAATTATATTGATACTCTTAATATTTTAAATTGTTTATCTACATACTAAGATGAAACATTGAACCTTCTAATAAGTTTGAAAATACATATAGATATCTTTAAAATTTTTCTTAAAAAGGACCCATATGTGTCAAAGAGATATATTTGTGCAATAGGAAAAATTGAAGGAGCCAATATAATCTCAAAAGTTTAAAATGATGTTGTTGACATGGCTCTTTAGATATGGGCCCCTCAAGCCAATCCAAATCTGATACGTCTTATCGCTTGGGGCTTACCCCCTAAGATTCAAGCCTAAGGCATGGATTAACCAAACTCAAGAAGCTCTTCAATAGTTAGAAAGCACAAGATGAGGATACAATACCAAGTTAACAGTGACGTTCGAAATAAATGGGACACATAGAACATCATGACCCAACTCTCCCATACTTGTAGGAGAAGATCTCTCCCCACTAACCATCCACTACCTATCATGGCGACTCTATTATAAATATCGATACACTACCTAGCAGCAAATTTCTTTATACTCTATGCACTAAGCTTGCTTGCTACTCCAAAGACCTTTCTACTCTCCAAAGACTTATTACTGACTTAAGCATCGAAATAACTACGCTAAACAACACCTTAACATCCCCTTACTGTGTTCTGTTTTACAGGCTTACTACGTATAAAACTTAATCACTACGGGTAAATACTTAGAAACAATTTTTGGCATCATTTGTGTGAAATTGAATTCCTATACCTAAAATCTTAAACACATATCCCATAAGTAACTTCTGGACATCATGTCTCAATACCATGGGCAAGAGAACCATCCGTTGGTAAACAATCAACTCGTAAGCAACCAACCCCTCCCAAGGGTTACGTTAGAGGAGCGCTTAAAGCACTTGGTTGAGGAGTATGCTGTGTAAAACAGGTTACTTTAAGCTCACCTTAAAGAAACAGAGAGGCACAACACACAAACCTACCCCTCAAAGGTTTAAGTGTCCATACTGGGCAAAACAACCCCCCTAAAGTAACATTAGAATGGCAGGGATTAAAAACTTGATCTACCCTTACAACAACAGCTAGTAAGGTCTGCGGCCACTTGTGACTGAATTATAGCTAGGAACTTGCAAGAAGATGGCTTGTAAGGAGTATAGGCTCACTCAGTAGCATGCTGAGCTCACCCAACAAAAGATGCCGACCATAACGAGCTCCACGCCATGATAAGGAGGCTCTTTGAGCAGCAGGGGAGCAAGACTATTGGCAATGTTGGGCTGGTCGCCAGTAATAAGACCCCCTTCACCAGTAGTGTCCAAGACAAAGTGTTACCTTTTAATGGTAAACTTCTGTCCCTAGAACAGTATGATGGCACGGGTGACCTTAACGATCACCTTCTCCACTTCCGTATTCTTATGAACCTTTATGGTCATAGAGATGCTGTAGACACTCAATTTTTGCTTTCTCATTTTTTTTTTATTTTTTAAATGGTCCTAATTCAAAAGTATAAAAAAATTTAAAAAAATTGAAAAAAGATAAAAATTAAAAAAAAATGAAAAAAGAAAAATTATAAAGTTTTTTTTTAGGAAAATAGATTTTTAGAAAGTAAAATGTTTTAGGGTTAATTAATTTGGTTTTAGATCATTTCAAGTAACTTTATTTTAGAAAGTTAGGTAATTTAAGTACAATTTAATTGTATTAAATATCAAGATATAGATCAAAGATCTAGTAGATAAGTATTTGAGCATTGGCATTAGGTTAGTTTGAGGTTATATGTTCAAATCTTATCAAGTACAAATGTACTTTTTATCTTATTTTTATTTATGAAAATTGGTTGAGCATACGAAATTCAAATTTAATTTTAAATCTTTTGAATCTAATATGATAAAAATTTATGCGATTCAAATCTAATTTGGTTTCGAGTCAATATAAAATATTTGAATTTATTTTAGATTTTTATTAATTTAGAATTGAAATGATTAAAAGATTTGTTTTTCAAATTTTATAAATATTGATCGTATAGTATAAAGGAAGACAATCACATACCCATGAAAAGCACAATCACACTTAACCACTTCAGTTCCCCACTCTCTAGAAGAATTTCACTAAGACCACCAAATGGCAGCGGGCGAAGCAGCTTCCAAGTCACGTGACAGCAGGTGCAGGTCCAAGCTCCAAACAGTTGAGACAAATTCCACTCCACTATCCATCAACCAATACACACAGCCGACTGCCTACTGAGCTTTACATTCACAATACGCCTCACACAAAACTACGTTGACTTACAATTCACTTACACATCTACAACACAAACACAATTGTAGGCCACTTTCTCTCGGGTCACGTCTACAATAGCACATAACCCTATAACCAGACCATAACTTCACGTAACAAC
Organism: Lumnitzera racemosa; assembly: GCA_024138005.1. Taxonomy (NCBI): domain Eukaryota; kingdom Viridiplantae; phylum Streptophyta; class Magnoliopsida; order Myrtales; family Combretaceae; genus Lumnitzera; species Lumnitzera racemosa. The sequence continues at coordinate 16,207,868 of JAMXBC010000006.1, forward strand.
TGATACGCCCACACACACAGGATCGCACACCTAACTCGCTTACAGTCCACGTCCACCTAGTATTGTCGCCACTGGCAGTAAAACTCCCAAGTACACATCTACAATTAGCCAAACCCCTAAGCACCATATCCTTACAGCTTCACACTCTCACACACATGTCCTCATCCCCACATAGTAGACCAATACTAACGCCCCATCCACCAGCTGCTCATGACAGCTGTACTCTCCAGCACAGTGCATCGATCTGCACAGCATTGACATCAGCATCTAATACCGCAGTTCACTATTGTACACACTGTTTACGCCAACTCCAACACTTCACATGCCGCATGATCAGCACAACCAACGCCCCACACCACTGGTCACAACTAGCTTACGCAAGCTACTGATCAATCCTCAACGACGTTCACAACTGCTCACTGACCGTCCAAAGTCAAATACGACCAACGACACTCGTGCATGGATACTGTAGTTCACGGAACAATGGACAACAACTTAAGTTTAAGTTCCAATTTTTTTTTTTTTATATTTTTAAATTATTATTATTATTATCATTATATTCCTTTAGTTATTTGTCTTGATTGGTTTAGATAGTTGTTTTAAAGTATGAAAAGAAAAGACATATATTAGTTTAGGAAATTTTTTCTTTTAGCCTTAGTTTTTTCTCATTTAAAAAAATCATTTTTTTAGAAATAAAAATTAATAAGGAACCTTTTTTTTTTAATTTAGAATGTTTTGGAGAATTTTCTTTTAATAAGATAAAAAAACTCAACGATTAGGGCCCTTTTAGATTTTTATTGAATAAACTAAATTAATAACCACGTAAACTCGATTAATTTTCAAAATTAAAATAAACGAACACACTAAAGTTTTCGAAAAAAAAACTATTACATCTGATCTCAACTAGCGAGTAAGTAGGTACCTTTAGGGCAATATTAAAAATCTATAAAAAAAAAAACTTAGGTTTTTATTTTATTTTATTTTTCTTAAAAGTATTAAAAAGGGTAATTTTGAGAAATAAGCCTAATTTTGGAAAATTTTGAGAAAAAAGCCTGATTTTGGAAAATTGACAATAGTACCCATTAAGGTTTAATAGGTAGCCCTTAAATTAGGAACCTTCTAGCTTTTATCAAATTGAAATTAAAGACCGGTAGCTAAGTTATAGTCAATTCACTCGATTTATTATAATTTCTCTTTTTCCTAACTTCGATTGAATAGCGACTTCAAAAGTTTTTTTTTTAAAGAATTGAAATTTCCCAATTTCTCTAATCGAGGATTAATATTAAAATTAAATGGGTTAAGGTTTACTATTAATTGGAAAGTGAGAAAATAAATTAAAATAAAAGAAAACTGAAAAATCAAGCTCAACATATGTTATAATGTGAAAGGCCTTCCCAAGTACCTCGAGAAAGGTAAGCCGAACATGGTTTAACCACCTTCCTAACAATACTATCAGCTCTTGTAACGAGTTGGCATGGAGATTTAATCTCCACTTCAAGGCTAGTAAGCCCCGTTTAAGGACACATTGTTCTTATACCTCATAAGGCAAGGCAAAGGGAAGTCCTTATATGATTACATGGCTCGGTTCAACAATGTCATGATCGAGATCCCTCAGCTGAATGAGGGGTCATTATCCATGTTGCTTAACTCAGCATCTGACCTTTAGTAGACTTCTTCTGATTACTTGTGAAGAGTAAGTTGAAGACCATGACTGACTTTTCGAATAAAGCTTAGAAATACATCGACCTGAAAGACAACATTCACATTAGGTGCGCTACCGACTAAAAGAGGTCAGGTGGAAAGTAGGATAAAGAAAAATTGTCCATGAAGGATTGCATCAATAGTAGGTTGTTGGCCAGATCAAAGGGGGAGAATTCTGGGAAGAAGAATCACCAAGCCGAGCGCGACTTGCTCCTGCCTCTTTTTTATATGTAGCACACGCCCCTGAATAAACCCATTGCTCAGGTCTATTCCAAAGTGAAGCACTAGAATTTGCTCCAAAAGCCATAGAAAATGCGAGGAAACCCTAATCATCAAAACTCTGACAAGTACTGTCAGTTCTATGATGACTACGACCACACCATCGAAAAGTGCTTCCAATTAAAGAACACCATTGAGTATGCTATTCAGCGCGGCTTCTTCAATGAATATGTGGCCCATTTGAGGAATGAAGACCATTCTGGAGATGATGGAGATAGGGCACCTTGGAGGCGATGGACTGAGAATGCCCACACTAAGCAAAACAGTAACTACCATTATGACTGTATCCCCAATGGTGTTATTAACATAATTATGGGGGGCCGTACCCTGGGAGCCGGCCAAGCACTAGTAGCTCGATTAATGCCCCATCAAAGGTATTAGTCGCAAGGAAGAAGAGAGAAAAGTTGAACACTTCCATCTCCTTCTCTGATGAAGACCTTGAATGGGTTAATACACCTCATGAAGATGCCCTAGTGATAGGGCTAAGGATCTCAAATTTTGAGGTCTTAAAGATTATAGTGGACATTGGCGGTTCCATCAACATACTTTTCCTCCATACTTATGAAAGGATGAGGAAGAAGCTGCCCATAAAAATGAAGCTGTACCACCATAATCTTATTGACTTCAATAGAAGTATAGCCTGAGTTAAGGGGATAATTATGCTCGATATGGACACTTAACGATGAAAACTACGTGGCACGACGATCAGTAGAATTCCTTGTGATCAACTACCCTTCACCCTATACTGTGCTCTTGGAAAGACCAAGCCTGAATGCGTTCTTGGTGATCACATCATTCCTTCATCGGAAGGCTAAATTTGTAACTGTAACGGGGGTAGAAGTATGCATGTGTGATCAAAGGCTCTTGCGAGACCTGTATGTCAAGGCTACTAAAGAAGATGGCATCTTTGCCCTAGAAACAAGCTCGCAAGAGAGGCCGGCCAAGAGGGGCGAGCTGACTGAAAAAAGAGAAGAAGTCTAGATCGGACCCTCACCTAAGCAAACCATAAGAGTTGGGATTAAGAACCTACTCAAAGTAAAGGATGAAATCGTCACCCTCTCGTAGGAAAATTTAGATAGGTTGGCTTGGTTGACATCAGGCATGCCTAGAATCTCGCTCGACCTAGCGACCCATAACCTCAACATCAACACTACAACATGGCTTGTCAAGCAGAAAAATAGGTATTTCACCCTAAAGAGGCAAGCTGCAATCAAGGAAGAAGTACAAAAGCTACTTAAGGCTGACTTTGTAATGGAGGAAAAGTACCCGACTTAGCTAGTGAATGTAGTACTAATTAAGAAGAAGAGTGGGAAGTGGCGAATGTATGTTGATTATACCGATCTCAATAAAGCCTGCTCTAAAGACTATTTCCCTTTCCCAATGATCAATCAACTCGTCAATTCTACTTCGGGACACATCATGCTGAGCTTTATGGATGCCTTCTCAAGGTATAACCAGATCAAAATGGACCCGGAGGACGAAATTCATACTTCCTTCATCACCAATTACGGCATGTATTGCAACACTGTGATGCCGTTCGGTCTGAAAACGCTAGGGCTATATACTAACGAATGGTGATGAAACTGTTTAAGCCCCAGATCGGGAGTAATAAGGAGGTGTACGTTGATGATAGATCATTAAGAGCTAGAATCCAGATGATTAAGTCAAAGATCTCCAAGAAGCCTTCAACCAAATGCATACATATGATATGAAGCTGAACCTTCAGAAGTGCTTCTTCGAGGTCAGATATAGCAATTTCCTCGGTTTTCTAGTAATTCAAAGAGGTATCGAAGCCAACCCCGAGAAGATTACTACCATCAAAGGAATGAAGCCTCCAACCTTAGTCCAAGACATACAAAATCTCATTAATATGGTAGCTACATTGAGCAATTCATCTCGAAGAGCATTACCAATGCATTGAGTTCTTAAAAAACTTAAAGAATCTAAAGGGTTTTAAATGGACTTCGAAGTGCATCACTACCTTTCAGTAGCTCTCAGACTTCCTTATACACCTACCGGTCCTCTCCAAGCTTATCCATGGAGAGGACTTGTTTTTGTACTTGGTCGTAAATGACCAAACACTCCCCTCTGTACTAGTTAGAGTAAAGGAAAGGAAACACAGGCCTATATACTACGTCAATCATATACTCCATGGACCTAAGGTTAGGTACATCGGGGCAGAAAAATTCACCTTGGCCATCGTTGTCACGGCTCGACAGCTAAGACCTTATTTTTAGATACACCAGATAATCGTACTCACAGATCAACCGTTGTGCACTATGTTGTAGAAACCTGATGTATTTGGATGGATGTTGAAGTATGTGATGGAATTTAGTGTATACAGAGTCCAATATCAATTATGAACGGCCTATAAAGCACAAGTGCTGGCCAACTTCATAGTAGAATATATAGGAGATGAGGAAATGCTACTGGACGATGACAAGCTAATGTAAACTTTCTACGTCAATGGTTCATCTACCTCGAGGGGTAGAAGTGCGAGTCTTGTTCTGATTGGCCCATACAAATTTACAGTCTGTTATGCTCTTAAGTTTAGTTTTGATTCCAACAATAACAAATCCAAATACAAGGCCCTTATCATTGGTCTTAAGTTGGCTAAGGAGATCTGTACCAAGTATTTACGGATCATCTTGGACTTCATGCTTGTTGTCCAGCAAGTCCAAGGCAAATATCAAGCCAAGGACAACAGTATGGCTATGTACCTTGAGAAGGCGAAGAGCCTTCTAACCAAATTCCCTTTGTAAGACATTAAGAGGATCCCCTGACTCGAGAATTTAGCAGTAGATTTTCTATCTAAGCTCATCTTTACCGGTATACAAAAGCTTGAGGTGAAGGATAGCAAAATCTTCATAGAATACCTACAAAAAAAAAAAAAGCATAATTCCGAGCACGATTGAAGTTTTGGAACTAACCACAATAACACTAGAGCCAAACTGGATGGATCTTATCCGGAGTTATTTGGAGTAGGGTATGCTCTTAGATGACAGGAGGGAGGCAAAGAAGCTCCATTATCATGCCATTAACTATATGTTTGTTGATGGCATCTTGTATCACAAAGGAGTTGGCTTTCCCTTGATTCAATGCCTCCGAGAAGGCAAAAGGCTATGCATCATGAAAGAGCTGTATGTTGGAGTGTGCAGCAATCATATTCAATCCTAAGTCCTCTACCTCTAAGCACTACGACTCGAGTATTACTAGCCTACCATGAGGCAAAACACAAAAGCCATAGCTTAAAAGTGCTCGCAATGCCAGAAGCATGCGCTAGTCAGTTATGCACCTAATACCAGCCTCCAACCCCTGACCAGCCCATAGGCATTCACACAATGGGGTATCGATATTCTTGATGTCTTCCCAAAAGCTTTGGGAGGATAGCAATTCATAATTGTTGCCATCGACTACTTCAGGAAGTAGGTGAAGGCTAAAGCGGCTGTAAGGATCATGAAAAAAAGTGTTAAATCTTTCATTAGAAACAACATTCTCTCCTGGTTCAGGTTCCCCTATGCTCTCATTACGAACGATAGGCAACAATTTGATAACCCTAAGTTCAGGGAGTTCTGTGCTAAGTGCCACATTACCATGCACTTCATCTCGATTGCCTACCCCCAATTGAATGGACAAGTTGAGGCAACTAATCGAATTATCTTGGATATCCTAAAGAAGTGCATTGGCCGATCTCAAGTTGCTTAGGCTGACGAATAGCCCAATATCTTGTAGGACTATAGGACCACCCATCGTACTTCTACAAGCGAGACCCTTTTTACCTAGCAATCAACTCGAAAGCAGTCTTCCCATTGAATTTGAGCTTCTTAATATTCGAACTCAAAGCTTTGATACGAGTCACTGTTGTAAGCCAATGTCGATACCATCGAACCTTATTGTGGCTTAGGTAACTGCATACCAACATTGGGCCACTCGGTACTACAACTAAAAGGTCAAATACAAGGAGTTCAAGGTCAGTGACCTAGTGTGCTGAAAGCTAGAAGCCATAGGTTCGTGCGAAGGGCAAGGCAAACTAGGCCCCAATTGAGAAGACCCCATCAAAGTTAGGAAAAGCTTAGGCAATGAAGCATACTGACTGGAAAGATTGGATAGCGAGCTCATCCCAAGCACATGGAATGCCGATAATCTCAGCTTTATTTTAATTAGGATATTCTTGTGTATATCTTTCCAAAATAATGAAATGGAACAATTTACTTCATAATCAGTTGTTTACCTCTCTCTCTCTTTCTCCTTTCTGTTGCCATCCTAGCCTTTGAAAGGGCATACGAATTGCTTACTAGGCAGGTCGGAACTCCACCAACTTAACCCCTTCAGTTAACCTCAGTAAGAGGAAACACCCCTTACATAGAGGAACTCTGATCTTCTAGGCAGGTTGGAACACCACTGACTTAACCCCCTCAAGTAATCTTAACAAGGGGAAATACCCCTTGCACTAAGGAACTCATCTTTCAGGTACGTCAGAATGCTATCGGCCTAACCCCTCTCAAGTAACCTTAGTAAAGGGAAACACCCTTTGCATAAAGGAACCCCCATCTTTCAAATGGGTCAGAAGGTAAACTAGGCAAGGGTAAACTCCCCTTGTATATAGAAATTCTTATGTAAATATATTCAAAGGCAAAGTAAGAAGAAGCAGGCATATAAAAGGAGGTAAGTAAAAAATCTTATTCATTGATTATCAAATTACATAGTGAAGGCCGACATCCCGGCCAGGCATACATATGTTTCAAAAAAAGAAAACATTATCGCCTTGGATAAGCTAACTTCAATAACTTAGAAAAATCTAAAGCCTCGATCTGCTCAAAGCATTGATCCAACGATGCCTGATACAAGGCAAGTACACCTATCAGTTTTAATATAGTGGATGTGAGTCCGAGTCGATCCCTCAGAGGCTTCGAATACTAATATTAACCTTACCTCTATTATCTAACCGGAAAATTGTGATGAGTTGAATGAATTAAAAATACTAAAATTAACAAACTAACCTAATTATGAGACTTGATTAAGCAATTTAGAAAGCCATAAAATTAAGAATGACTTCAAAAAGGTAATAACGTATTTAAGAATTATTTCCCCTAGTGTTTAACATGTGACGCTTAAAATGTATCCAATTCAATCTCTATTATTCTTGACCGGAGGGATTCATAATTAAAGTTAACACCTTTCTCAAGCATATTAACCCTAATTCTAAATTATTTACCGGAATCTTTTCACTTAGTAATATAATTCAGAATTGCATTAATGTATAATGAATTCCCACACAAAAGAACAACTTTCTGGAAGAAACATGTATCTTATCTCTAAGTACACATGTAATTCTCTCCAATTATGTCAAGATCTCATTACACATATGATTTCTCAATCATTATGTATAATATCATAAATTGATACTCTAGAAATATCAATTAACAATTAAATAACATAATTGAATCAAGAAAAGATAGAAACTTTATTGAAAATTATCAATCAATCTAATAGTCACATAAAACCTTAGGTTCCATAATCTTAAATACAAGAATTTTAAGTTATCATAATGAAACTAAAAATGAATTACAACAAAATCAATAAATAAAATATGAAAAACCCCTTTTGTTAATGGAAAAATCTCTTCAATCTTGAAGTTGGGTATTTCTTTCGCTTATGCTCCTCCTTTTCTTCAAGTCTCTTCTCTTTTGAATGTCCAATCCTCTGTGCGAAACCCTAGTATGTCCTTTAATAATGTATTGTAAGGTTTCCTTTTTCATCACCAGACACAGCCTGGGACACAGTCATGTCCCCAGGTTGTGTAACTTTCTAACCTTGGCAAATCTTCCTAGATGGACACAGCCTGGGGATACAGTTGTGTCCCAGGCTGTGTAACTTCAAAACTTCATAACTCATTCATTTGAACTCCAAATTAAGTGAAACTTGATTCATTTTCTTCATTTTCAAACTAAGAATGCGTTCAAACCTTGAAATCAAAATTTTACTCAATTAAGTATTAATTTCTTTAAAGAAAACCGAAGATATAAAGGAAATACTATAAAATCATCATGTGAAATATATTTAAAATAAGAGTTATCAATGCCTCTTGAAGAGGCTAGCCTTGACTTGAAGCGAGGGCTGAAGGTTGCGAGCAAGGAGTAGCAAGAGGATTGCCCGGAGGTTGATTGTCTTAAGAAACTGCTTCTAGGGTGGCCTCCTACTAGGCTGCTAAGGTAAAAGTGGATGTCAAAGTGCCTTGCCTGACCTCAGTAGCAGAAGGGGTACTTAGGACATCGAAGGCTACTTGAGCGACCTCTTTATTGCCCACCAAGGCTTCCCTCTTCTTATTAAAAGTTGGGGAATCCAAGAAGTTGAGGAAGCTCATATCAAGGTTTGGATAGTAGGAGAGCACCTCCTTCCTTGTATAGGATGTGAAGTCGATGGTTAAGTCTTCCAACTCGTCTAACCACTCTTCGATCTTCCGATAGTCAGCGATGGCCTTTTTAGTGGTGGCATTGTTGAGGATCTCCCCACTCTCCATTTTGGAGGTGATCTCCTCCATCTTCGAAACCTTCCCTTGTAGCTCCTAAACCTACTACTCTAACCCAACCTTTAAATCGACCAGCTCCAGTGACGTAGCTTTGGTACTTTTGCCCTTAGATGCCTTCATTGCTAACTTGGATTGTAGCCTTGCAACTGATACTTTCAACTCGGCATTCTCTTTCTCGACCTAGGCCTTGGCCTCACTCTCCTCATCTAGCTACCAAGAGAGCTGAGCATTAGTCGTCTGTTCATCCTTTAATTGAGCCTCCAGGTTGTCGGCCTTTAGCCACGCCTAAAGCCCCTTCCACCTATACATAAGAGCGATGTAGGTATCGATTAGCTTTGGAGAATGTTTTCAAGTACTTAGTAGTAGAAGTCTATACCTCTTGCAACTACTTCTCACTTCGGCGCAACGCTTCCCTAAAGCCCTTTATCTCTTTCTAGACGGCATCATATTTGTTCAATTGAAGCAGCATATAACCGTGATACTGTAGAGAAATACAGGTTACAGTTAATACAATGAGAAGTGAAGTACACCTATGCAGAAATAACAGAGACTTACTTGCCACATAAGTGTGCTCAAGTAGCCCGCCATCTTTATAGGCTCGTCCCTACGTTCCTTAAAGAGCCCCACGAGGACAGTCCAATTGCTAAGGGTGTAAGACTTCATTGAAGCCTAGTAGCTATGTGTTTGGTATCACAGTATGAGATCATTGGCACGAACCTCCCACTTAAGCCCTAGGAGCTTCCCCTTAGCCTTCTTCATTTCCATGTCAGGAGCTCTCTTCATCTCAGGAGGAGTACAACACCTCTTGGAATGAGTCCGGCCTGATCCCCATCAACCTAAAGTTGTTAAGGACATAAAAAAATTCTTCCTTTAGGTTGTCAACACATTAATAGGTATGAGCCGTCGGCCACTCATTCCATTTCACCCGGCTCAAAGGCGACCTCGTCAAGAGCCTCTGTTTCTTGGCTCTAGGCCTAGCTCCAAGCCTGGCTCCCTAGCTGTTTCAAGAGCCTTCCTCTTTTGACCAGCCACTTGAGATAGGGCAGCTCCCTCAACCATTTCTTTTTCCCTTACTCTTAGAAGGGAAAGCATCTAAACATCAAGCCCTTCCGCATCATTACCTTCGTCCCCTATGAGAATAAGCTTAATGGAGGGGACGAGGGCAAGGGTAAGTAGAGCCATGCCCAAAGGCTCTGCATTTAGTAGCTTGTCTAGGATACCGATGGGAATCCCTTAAGGAATAGCCATCAGTTGTGCCTTGCTGGTCTCCCTAGGCCTTAGCTTTGCCCATACTGCTTTGCTCTAGCTCTAACCTAGTAGCAGCTCATCAACTCGTCCATAGAGGGATGACAAACCCTCTTTGCCAAATTTTTACTTGCAAAAATAAAATTAAAACAATGAGGAAAAGAAAAAGTGAGATGAACAAAAAAAACTATGATTAACATTCATAAAACTCCACTGTAATCGATACGGCTAAGGAGGTTCCCTCATTCTATAGAGGAGACGCTAGATGAAGCACCTCAATAGTAACACAACAGATGTAGGCACATAGAACGAACCTCTATCTTCAGCCCACTTCTTGACCATAACCTGCTTCATACTAGGGAAGAGCTTGGAGATCAAATGCTAGAAGTATCTCTCTCCTATCTTCGTAGTATTAATCTCCTGGCCATGCCTTAAGGCCATGAAGGCCTAAATGTCAAGTACGGCTTTCACTATGCTCTTCTACATATAGAAGTGGTTGAAGAGCTCGAGAGTGGCCCTTACTACCAAATACTCACACAATGCCTGAAAAGCCTTCAATACCCTCCACCTATTGGGAAGGACTTACACCAGACTACACTCGTGAAAGTTGAAGAGCTCTTTCTCAAAGTAACTTAGGGGTAAGCATTGCCCGAACTCTAGACACTTCTTGAAAACTACAAAACACCTCCTAGATAGCAGGGTCATACGCTTCTCCCTACTCAATAGTCATATCCGCTACCTAGGGATTGTCTCAATAATGAAGTTACCCAGGACCCAAATGGAGGAAGTGGGTTTACTCTTACTCCCTCGGCCGCCAGGCCCCTTGCCCGTCTCAGGTGCATTGAACTTATTCTTTAGAGGAGGCAAAGGGGAGTATCCATATACATCCCTTGGGATGGCATCAATTAGCCTGGCCCTATCCAGTACCTCCATTGCCATTCTAGTAGAATCGTTTAGTTGTGCCAGCAACAAGACCTCATCCTCTCTTGTTGGGGAAGGTGGGGGAGAACACTCCTTGTGCATTCAAAGTCAGAGGTATGTAGCAATGAGGATGAGTTGATCTCACCTTTATTACTCGATATGGTCGTAATGTGTGAAGGAGAAAGAAGCTTGAAAAACTTTTGAAGAAAGTCTGATGTAAAAGTAGAATTCACAATAGCAGAATAGAGAGATTGCAAAAAAGTAGTCTCTTGTTGTGATTGTACTATTTATAAGCAAAATATTTAGGAAGTTATGCAAGCGGTTATTAGGATTCATATAAGCATGAATCCCTTGGAATGTTACTCAACAGACACGTAGAATAAGTTTTGATCAAATGATTATCTTGAAAAGGCAAAGCACATGTAGCATGTAGCTATACGCTAATCTGCTACAACATAATACCTACCACATCACATTAAATATACGAGAAATGGGCATGCAAAGATCACAATTTTAAAAAGTTCATTCAACAAGAAGTTTTCTCATGGCCCATCCTACTTTCACCTAGTCAGCATGACAAAGATACGGTGCAATTGCATTTGCTTGATCCATGATGAGTACCATACTAGTTCGTAGCCTTAAAGCGCCTGTTTAGTGAGATGTGAAGGTATTTGACTTCGATACCCCAACCATGGGTCCATCCCGCTTAGCTCATCGACACTTCACTTCGACATAATTGCTGATTGCCTTGGCCCATCCCGCTTCAGTCATCTCCGGCCTAGGTATTTGCCACCTTGGGCATCCCTACCTTGGCCCGCTGTCAGCTCAGACCTATACCTTTACTACATCAACACTGTAGCACCAGCTTAAGGCCCTTTAAGTTAAACTAGCCACATGCCTGAGTAGCTCATATATCACTTCTCCTTGCCTTCGCCTCGGTAATGAGACTGCGGCTACAGCTGCGAAGTGGGGGCAAGTATTGACAAGGCTCTTTAAATATAGGTCTCTAGAGTCCATCTAAATCCGATACGTCTTGTTACTTGGGGCTCGTCCTTATGGACTCAAGCCTTGGGCTTAGATTAACCAAGCCCAAAAAGCTTTACAACGACTAGAATGCATAAGATAAGAATAAAATACCGAGTCAATAGCTATATTCAAAATAAGTGAGATATTTCGGACATCACAACCCAACTCTCCCATATTTATGGGAGAAGATCTCTTTTTACTAACTGTCCTCCAACTTCCAACGCCACTTTACTATAAATACCGATACACTATCTAACGGTAAATCTCTCTACACTCCGTGTACTAAGTTTACTTACTATTCCAAAGTACTTTCTACTTTTCAAAGATTCACTACTGACTTAAGTATCAAAACGGTTACGTTAGATAATACCATGGTATCCTCTCACTGTGTTATGTTTTGCAAGTTTACTACATGTAGAGTCTAATCACTACCGGTAAATCCTTAGAGACAACAAATACCATGATGATTATACTCAAACTATTAGGTCAATCAATTTATTAGGCTTATTATTAGGTTAATGATTGAGAAGCTTCATGATCTCTCAAAGCTATCTATTGAAGTAAATGCTAGCTGTTATGGACCTTGGGGTGATCATCCAAGTAGTGATTTTTTGTGGCAATGAACCAGCTAGGCTCGTATCATACACACATTTAGAATTTGGTGCCATCGATTTAATGTCCGGGCGGCAAACTCGTTTATATCGCAATTAATGTTTTCACCTGCCGGAGAAATCGACATTTTACGTTCAAGAGAAATAATGACATCCAACGACTGTTGCTTTGAAGACACATTCTACTTCGACCGTGATAAACATGTCGAAATTAGTTAGGAGGATCCCAAAACACTTATTTTTCCTTTGATTTTATCATGAAGTTAAATCCAATGCCACATGTGTTGAAGATAACACCGATGAATCGTTTGACCATTAGATTCGCGATATTGTTTCGGTAGAATAATCATTTTTGTTTTCCTATATGTTGAAACATTTCTTCTTTTCAGAATTTTATTTTGTAACTCCATTTAAAGTGAAAACTGGTGATGCAATGACATTTATTTATGTGTAATATGACGAGGGAGAGTACAAGGGCCCACTTAAACAGATTTCCTCTTTCTCGCAAACTGCATATTTCTAGTACTGCTTTCTTTTTACTCCATAAAAATGGTACTCCTTTCTGCCTTCAGTAATTTAAAGTCTTTGATACATGTCACGTCTACTTATATGTGCCCTTGGTTTAAGGAAATGAATCGGTATAACGAGATTGTGATTTTATGAAATTGTAAATTTCATCTTTAAAGGGAAAAATGATTCTGCATTTAAGGATAAAAAATTGAAATTTCATTTTACTTTTATTAACTATATTGATTTAAAATTACTTATTTATCTTTTAAATAAATTATAATATGTAATAATTAAAAGTATTTTTGACAATTAACACTCTTTACACATTTAATGTGACTCTATTCCATTCCATGGGCTTTTGCAAATATAAGAAAAAAATTATCATTTCAATCTTTATTCTATTTTATTTATTTTCGATTTATTTTGTTTCGTTTCATTTCCCATGACATAAATATCTTAAGCTTTGTGACTTTGGTACTTACACTTAAATTACGTTAATGGATAGAGTTATAAAGGAATTCATTCCAAAAAGAAAAAAAAATACAATTCAACAGAAGAGAAGTGAGAAAAGAGAGCAATGTTTAGAATAAACCAAAACTGACGAGTTTCCTAGCTGGAAGCTAGGTCTTTTCCCCATTGGTCCAGTCTTAGGCAGGCTGGCCCAACATCTATAGGGACCCAAGAAATGGTTACTGATTGGGCCCAACAGCGACTACCACCCTACGTAAGGCCTCACGCTTTGCTTAAATGATAGTGCCAACTAGCTATATAAACTAACCACTCAAATTCGAACCAGCATCTAAACAAGTTCGACACAATTGGGATCCTGTGGAGGTAAGCTAAAACTCGAGCTATTTGAGGAGTTAAATTCAACCTTAAATTGATTTATTTTTAAGTTGATTTAAATTGACTTATCCCCTATGTAGATCCTACTTATTTTTTAAGTTAGCCGCATACCGATCATATTTCCATTTGATCTGATGCACGTCACATTTTTATGCTCACGAGCATGTCGACCCATTTTATAAATGATTGATCCAATCTAACTGTTTTCTAACTCGTCCGACATTAAAAAGAAGAGGGAAGCCAACCGACCATGCAAATTCCTAAAGGACGAAAATAAAACCCACATGTGCAATCTCTCTGGAGTGTGTTTTTCTCTCTGTCCATTTCTCTTGCTTGTCGTTGCATCAGTTGCAAGGATTTGTAGATACTGTCCAGGACTCTGATTATTTGCAGCTACGATTTAGTGACTTCAACTACGATCTGCAGTGTCCGAAATCCATTCAAAAATTCAACATGCCTCGTAGAATAAATATATGCTCGAAATATCTGTTTAATGACTGTAGAGTACAAATACATTTCTCTAATTATACTGATGAGTACCATACGATAAGCACACTGTATAATCTTGCTTGACGCAACAATCAGCAGAATTAGGACAATGTACAAGTTTTTCTTCTTCTTCTTCTTCTTTTTCTCGTCACTCATTCGTTTCCTCGTCTTAGCTCCATGTTGAGTAAATTTACTGCCTTTGACCCCCAGGATAGAGTGAAATTGTTCCTTCAAGCCGATGCGTGAGAATCCGTTCACAATACGTCACCAGCAGCCCCAGAGTGTAATTTTTCTTCTCATACGTAATGTTCAGCACCACTTTATTCTGGCTAAATTACTCTTCCTTGGCATCTGAAAAAGCAGCTTCCTATCACAGAAACCGGAAAAACTATATGCAGCTGCTGTGAACATCTTATCACTATGTTCTTGTGCATTTCTCAATGCCTTCCCTGGAAAACGAATCAAAAGCAGCCATCAGATCAACTTCATGCCTTTAAATCTGACCACATCTCTGATCCAATGCGGTAAAATCATCACAAAACAAGTAAGACATCTCTCTCTCTCTCTCTCTCTCTCTCTCTCTATATATATATATATATCCACTTGCCGAAGTATAGTTTTCTTATGGATCGGAAAAGTCCAAATATAATTTAATTAATTGAATTTCTTCTACTGTCTCTTAATGGCTTAACAATGGCTTCCACCTGTGTAGCTAGACACATTTCCATAATACAATTATGACAGATATTCACTGATCAGGAGGAAATAGTATCCATCTAAAATAATCAAGGTTATCAACCTTGCGATTCTCAAAATCGCTAAAGGTTTAGTAGAATCAAAATGTGAAATCGAAACGTAAAAACGTAAATTTCTATAAATTATGTAAAATAACTTTAAAAAACTACAGAAATGCTTATAATAGTTATTTAAAACTTGAAATACATGATGAAAATATAGAAATGAAGAGATTAAATTATTTTTTCATAAAAAAATGCTTAATAATATATAATTAAACATGTATAGAGAAAAGATAAACAAATTCGAAGTTAAACTTTTTCCATTATTCTTTTTTAGAAAAAAAAAAAGAACTAAAGAATTCATTTCAAACTATTGATGATGTAAACTGAATTATATAGTTTTTCTTGTAATATTTGCTATTAAAGCTAAAACCTAAATGAAGACTGAACATAAAATAAAGGATTAAGAAAGAAAAAGAGAGATAAAATAAAATAGGATAAGGAAGATAATATAATATCCTAATAGTTGATGGTTTGTAAAGTTTAATTGTATTTCTTTTACTTTTTAATCCATTCAACTTGAATATGTAGAATTAGTAAACTCAATTAAAAACGTAAGTTTCTATCAAATTTACAAGTAAATTCGGTTAAAAACGTAAGTTTCTACATAAAAAAGAGTTTATACATGAGTTAACTCGGAAAAACTTTCTAAAATTGTAAACTCGTGAGTAGAATCGTGCTTTTGACAACTATAGTAATAATTAAAATTTCACTCCTTGAATAATAATGTAGTGAGTTAGTGCTTAGAATTCAGATTTTGATTGCTGCAAAGCATATTTCCCCTAAATAGCTCAGTGTTCTGATTTTCCCCCTCTTTAGATAAATACATAAGTCTTCTCGATTTCCTCTCTTGGTGGCAACATGTAGATTTTTTAACTATAGATACTCTTATATAATTATTATGTCTCTTCTTCCTACTTTCTCTTCTAACTTTCATCACACTCTTGTATAATTATTTTGTCTATTCTTCCTAATTGATCTTCTAACTTCCATCTATTATTATTATTATTATTATTACTATAATTTTGATGACTTAACACGGTTATAAGTTGCTCCTCCTCCAATTTATATACTAACATACGGATACAATAAAAAGCACAGAACCATGAGAGGTCCCGGGGCTGCAACCATAATCGTTTCTACTTCAGAAAGAGTGAAAGACAATTTATAGCAAGCTTCAAGTGCATATGCTATTCAAGGCCAATGACCAGTTTAGATTACTCATACTGACCGTCTTTTTCCAATTTCCTTCTACTACGCCATAGAAGTCTAATAGGGCTGCCAGAAAATCCTGCATCTGCTCGCAGTTGCTTTTCCATATACCGTCTATATGTTTCTGGAAAGAGCTTTGCATCATTTACGAAGAAAACAAAAGTAGGTGGTCTGATGGCAGCCTGCGCCACAAACATTATAATGATTAAATCCAAGGAAAGTAAAAATCCTACTGCATAGGATATAATTACTAGACAGCCACAATAAGAAACATAGAGCGTGTTTGAAGCCAAAACAACGGTCGATTTTAATCAATACAATGATAAAGATCATTTCAGTGTGATTCGTAGGCCACTGAGAAAAAACACCTGAGTGCAGTAGTAAACACGTCCTCTCTTTCCACCACGAGTACGTGGAGGTGCTTTGAAAGCCACTGCTTCCTGCACCACTTGATTCAATGTAGCAGTTGTCAGCCTTCTTGATCTCTCCTTTTCCACAGCACTAGCAGCCACAATGATTCTATACCAAACAATATAACCAGCAAAAAATAAATTTTGGGAACACTTTTGAAAGAATCTGCAGCAATAAACTAATATAATGGGAGCAATATTACGACAGATCAACAGGACATTTAATAGAGATGCGTTGCTGGAATCAAACAGGATAAAATGGAACAAGCATTGGTGTTCTAGTGTTTGATGAAGAATTAGAATAATGGAATTTAGTGGATTCTTTGTTCAGCAATCTTCAAAGAACACAATGGAATAGAAAAAAATAAAACGAGTTACATGTTATTTACAATAAGATATATATGTTCATATTATATGCAAATAATGCATGTGTATGTATGAAATTATGTCTTTTGCATGGACATATCCATATATATAGAGATATAGTAGTAAAATATATATTATGATATGTCATGTATACGAAAACAAGTCATGTTAAAAACTAAACCATATAGATCAGAAGGGGACTAAATTTCTCTCGTGCAAGGAAAATCAACATTAAACAAATCTTATAAAGTAAAAAATTCAGCACAAAAGAAGGAAAGAACAGAGAATGCTGCACAAATTGTAATGGAGGAATATTTATTGAAATATTTCATTACCAGAATGAATTCTAAATCTGGAATAGAAGGAAGATGGGGAATGGAATTGTTTCATTCCAACACATTTCCAAAAACGAGGAGTCGGTATGGACCTCGAATGAGCCTGGCATGAATGCCCATTCCAGGCCACCAAACAATGCCATTAGTTTATTTGCACTAATATATCCTTGAAAAACATTGTTCATTCATTTATTTGCAAGGTTGTACTACTTAAAGTGAATTTCTCAAGAAATTTTTCCTTGACCTTGTGAAACACAATCGCGCTTCACCCTAAACATCCTAGACAATCAATCAAGAACAACAACAAAAGGCTATTGATTATACCTAAAAACTAACAAAAAAGCAAACGAGTTTCATATTCTGCAAAATCACAACTACACTACTAAAATTCTTCAAAGCTCTTTCTTGGAGAAAATGAAGCCATTCAATATATTTCCTTAGTTGATTATCCAAAGAAGATACATGAAGATTACAAACTTGTTGATGACAAACTCACATCAAACTTCTTGGTGAAGTTCTCAGCAAATAAATCAAGAACACAGGTGAACATATTCACGTCAAAGTGTTGCATGTTTCAAATGTTGAGTAGTCTCTACCATAGCTAGGTAATATTGATGCCCCTCAAAGATGTTCAAAGCTTTGAGCTTACAAAGAGCTTTTCTTTCCAAGAGATTCATTCTTTTGACATTTTTGGATAAAATTTCTAGATAATTTGGTTCTTGTGGAAAGTTTTATCACTAAGTTTGGATTCCTTAAATGTTAGACATTGTTCATGAAACTGAAACAATTTTCCCTTGCCAGAAGGAGAAAATACACTACAAAATACATGAAATGTATTTCTGTTTGAGCATAGAAAATGAAACTTCTTACTTCTTGTAGACTTGTTATGACAAATATTTTCTTTGAAGTTGTATGACACTATAAAAGCAGTAAAGAATTAGTTTCATACATGAATGCACACATACACAGAGATGTAACAAGTATACAAAACCATGGCAGATGCAACTGTAGCTCTACTTATGTAGATAATGATCATGATATTGGAGCAGAGCATACTTATCAACACTATGACCAATAGTTGCAGTTGAATAAACAATAGGTGCCCAATCAAGCCCACGAAGCTTCTCCCGAATGTCTTGCTCATAGTATGTTGCAGTTTGCTGGTTTTTGTTCGGAATTGTATCCCACTTGTTAACTACAAGCAAGCAACCTTTCCCTTCTCTTTCAATCCTCTCTGCGATCCTGCAATCCTACATCAATCAATGACAAAGGAAAGACATGTCAATGAATTGCTGGTGCACAAAGGATGATCATTGAGGGTAGTAGTTAAGTCATAGATATATTTCAATGTTTGTCCATCAATAATGTTATATATAAGAAGTTTTAGCCCAATTCTGTGATATATCAACTGAAATAATGCGGCATAGGAGACTGAAAAAAATATATTGACAATAAGACCAAGAAGGTCCCATAACTGTGTTGTAAACCATCATGCCTATTGAATAATAATCTTCACGAATGCAACTTCAATTAAATAGCAGAGTTCTCCATTGAAAGTATGCCAACTGAATAATTATCTTCAAAATTTCATACTTAAAGGCAGACTTAATAGAGATTCTATTACACCTTCATCCCTTTTATTTTTTGGTAGACATAACACTTCATTGTGTTCACATGATGGTACCTTGCTGCCCAATAACTTTATTAACTGAGAAATTGGTAATAGCTTGTTTGTGTCACTTTGCCCTCATAAATATTTGTCAAAATATTCACCGAATATTCAATTACAAACAAAAAGAACACACTAATGGAAATCATAGCATTGGAGACTCACACTTTGGGTAGACAACACCACCTACTGAATTTGAGTTTGAAGTAGAGTGTAGTTAAAGTTCTCTTCGTCCCTAATGCATCTGATAAACATAGTTATCAAAATCGGGATTATGCCCATCTAATTATATGAGTTTACGATTTTAGGAAACTCTTTTAAGTTAACTCGAATGTAAAATCGTTTTTTCGTAAAAATGTATATCTTTACTTGATTTTACATGTTAAATTTAATAGAAATTTATATTTTTAACCAAGTTTACTAATTTTATATATATGAGTTGAATGAACAAAAAATAAAAATTATAACTGGGCTTCTACTAGTCCATTCACTATTAGGGTATTAAATTATTTTTCCTATCTCATTCTAATTTTTTTCCACTTTCTCTCTCTCCTAGTCTCATATTCGATATCTGTAGCCTTCATTTACATGAATGTTATATCATAAATTAAGAATTTTTTATAAAAAAAGAACTTTATTTTTTTATTTTTTTATTCTCATTGTGTATTTCAAGTTTTTTATAATTATTATAAGCATATTTATAATTTTTTTAAAGCTATTTTGCATATGTTGTAGAAACTTACATTTTTACATTTCAATTTTATACCCTCTCTAATGATTATAGGTAGAATTGCAAGTACAACAACCTAGCTTATGAGTGAGAATTACGTTAAATGAATGTTAAATTAGTTTGATGTCAGATTTGTGAAAAATTAATTGTTAAGAGGATATCCTTTTAATTTCATAATCTGCATGTGTTGTTGTCAAAATAATGGGAGAGGATTAAAGTGAATGGACAATTAAACAAAACCCTTGGTTCAATGACCATACAAGATGCTAGCATAATTTTAGGACTAAACCACTTTGAAATGCTGGACTAACTCAGTCTGCCTTCTCAATATGCAAGTAGAAATTGTGAATTCCATGCACCTTTTCCCCCCAGTCCTTGACATACTCTAAGGCATTCAATAACAACAACCTTGAGATATTGCCCCATGCTTGGAATTACTAAATTTAGCTCTACAATCATTTAATCTAAAAGTTCAAGGTTCAAACTTATGATGTGGTGTCATTTTTATATATCACTAGTCAACACTTGTGCATATTGGTAGGCTAAGACTTTGATAGAAATCCATTAAGTGGACCACTTGATTAAACATAGATAAAATGGTGGCACAAGGATTAAAACCATTGATCTCTTGCACTAATATCACAGAATTTAGATTCACAACCAATTGATCTAAAAGCTTCAACTAATACTTTAACTCTCTCATCACATGTGACCAAGGATATTTTACTAACGCACATCACATGGAAATAAAAAAATGGAGAATCAACGACCATGCAACGAATTGTATTCAGATGCTATTCTGGTACAATATTAAATTGTTGGGGGGAGCCACATTAATTATTGGTAGTCGTTACATTATAATATTGTGAAAGAAGAGTTGTCACTGAGAGATGAAAATTTCACATAATTTCTTGACTGTAAATATGCTCAATGAACCTCAGTTAATAAGGTCGACGTGTAAATAAAGTTTTCTATATATCAACCATAAAATTTGCAAACCTAGATGCAAAAGCACTTCAGAAACACAGGAATTTTAGACATGCACATAAAAAGAAGCACCTGTTCTGTGATATAGGTATTTTAGACATGCACATAAAAGAAGCACCTGTTCAGTGATACAAGCCATTGCCTCAATGACAAGAGCAACCACATCAGAACGACGTACAGCACGAAATGCACGATTCACTGACAATGCCTCTGTTGTACAACCTGATGACGCTACAGATGCCCTTCTTCTAATTCCTGCTGTATCAATAAGCCGGAACTTCTGAAAAAAATATAAAAAGGAAATAGTTAAAGGCAAACATAGATGTGAGATAATTAGTCAAAATTTGTGGTATTACATAATGGAACTAAATTAGCAGCCATCGCAAACCTATGTAATTTTGATTTTTGGTTCTTACATGCCTTAAGTCATTAGCTATTATTAGCGCTTGTCATGAATAGCACCACGACCAGCTGATGTAAAAGTATAAACTTGTGATATTGTGTGCGCTATAATATTTATCACCGGACTTTGACTAAGGCCTATTGAGTGAAAGACCAAATTAAATGGGAATGAAATGACAAATGGCAGCGAAATGACAACGCAGATTTTCAAACCCAAGATCTCTTATTGATACAATGTTATAAATAGCATCACAACTAGTTGATCTAAAAGCTTAAATTTGTAAATATCGTGTGTACTATAATTTATTACTTGATAGAGCTCTAGACAATAAAGAACTCAAAATTAGCTAGGAAGAATTATGATGTTCATGCAGGAGATAAAGATCATTGCATGGCATACAGTCTTACCTGGCCATCTGGTCCCGTGAATTCAGTGTCTATTGCATCACGTGTAGTTCCACTGACAGGACTGACGATTGTCCTGTCCTCTCCAAGCAGTGCATTCAAAATACTACTCTTACCAACATTAGGACGGCCAACAATGGCAATTGCAGGAACATAACCATCTTCTTCCTCAATATTCTCTGGACCCTACATGTTCAGGAATATGTTCAGCATACCTCTGGTAGATGGATCGGCTCTCAGTTGTAAAAAATGCAGATTAGCACTTGCATCACAAGGACATACTAATACAGCAGTATCAGAGCAAAGAGATAACCACAAGCATGGACACAGCATGTGTATGACATGGATTGTCAGGCTGAGGCTTGAATACTATCAGGATGGCCCACAACTTTGAACCACACTAAAACATGGTTCTCGGCTTGTGGGGCTGTTGGGATGGCTAGCACATCCATATATTTCCTTATGTTCCAATGATGAGGCATATGCTAAGATCCATAAATTAGAGACCACAAATATTCGTCACCTGGACCTTTGTAAGCAAAGATTTACTTTGCCTACTAGAAAAAGTCAAATGGAGAATGATAAAGGGAAAATGCACATAGGGTGGACAGTGTGTGCAGCATGTCTTGAACACCACCAGGGTTCCATGGGTGATCTCAAAACCCTCTGAAAATAAGCACAATTGCTCCTATAAAAAGCTAAATCAACCTTTGCCAACATCGAGGAAGCTTAAAACTTTCCAACAAGTGTACCAATCATAACAATTTTAATGAGCAACCTCCCTTTATCACATTCCCTACACCCATAAATATACTCCAACCCACTTGAAAATATGTGTAAAGCTTTTGCCAAGCATATTTAAGCAAAGTCCTTGAATATTATTCCAGCAAAGTCTCAGTAACCAACTCAGATGCCTATCTTTTCATCCAAAGTAGTGTACTACTCCCCAAACATCAAATAACTTCCAAAGAACATTAAAAGAATCTTTGCATAATTGCTTCACCTATAGCAATGTCCCTTTACTTAAATTAAAAGACAAAATCAACACCTATGTTAAACTGGTAATTCACACCACCTCCAAATGAAACAGATGGGTCTAGTAATCATTTTGAGAGTCTTATGGATCAAAAGAATTCAATCTAATTTTCAGCACCTTTAGTAATCATTCAATCAATTTCCCAGAGTCCAAACAAGAAGGGTCAGCACCATCCATTTTGTTCCAACTTTTGTCTGCTACCAAAGCATTATCAGTTATTCCACAACTTTTTTCTTTTTTTGAGGAAATAACAATACCATAAAATTATAGTGACATCTGAATTTCCATAATAGCGAATTCACACTCCTAGAAAACATCGACACTGATTTCTTTTTCATTATAGTACTAAGCCAGTCATTTGTATTAATATATGCATCTAAAATTAATTTACTCTGAGCCAATTCATCACTTCATATGGGATTTTTCTTTAATTTGATATTTCAGTGGTTAATCCATATCAAATCAAATGATATCAAAAAATGATTGTAATTGCAAATTAATACAAAATACTGACTTGATGCTGCATGGGGAAAGAAATTTTGCCATATTTACATTTTTCAAGAGGTGTAAGTGTGCTAATTTGGAAATTGAAGGAGTCACTGAATTTAATGGTTTTTAAGCAGTGCCATTGTAATTTCTCTTTTCTTGAGTATTTTATTTCTTGTCTCTTTTAAAGTTCCAGTAGTAGACTGAATCCGAAACCCATACCATCTTAGATCAGAAAACAGAACCAAAGCAAAAAATTATAGATTGCGATTTTTCTTTCCCCTTCTTTTTTATGATAACACTGATGAGAAATCAACAGCATGACCAATAAGAAATACCAACCACCATCTTCTTTAACCCAGAGCAAACAAGATCAAGAAGCTCCCCAGTCCCAGCCCCAGATATTGCTGAAATCGGAAGTGGAGAAAACCTGATAGGTTAAAAGGATAATTATTATCAAGCATGAAACAGTAAAAGCAGAAAAGGGAGGAAAAACACTAACATTTCATTTTCGGGTAAGCAAAAAGTTCACAAACACAAATTTGCCGGGTACTATGATCAATAAAATATGATATGTATTAAACATGTAATGTATCTCTGTAAAGTGACATGCCAACCATAAGCAGAACTTTGGATACTAGACCACTAGGAAACCCAGTAAACTCTATACAAAACAATAGCAAAGAAAGTGCCTAAACATTTTCATTTTTTCTTCTCCCATTTAATAGTGCACCAAACTTTGAATTTTTTCATTTTGGTTCCTCAACTTTACGAAATGAAACAAAGTGATTATGTCATAGCAATATAACAATCATTACAAAAATGGGATAATGAAAGTGGAAGTGTTTGGCTTCAACCTTTTTTTTGGGGTGCCGAAACTTCAATATTTTTTTTTTTGGCCGAAACTTCAATATTATATATATATATATATATATTAGTACTTAACTTTTTGAAGACAAAAAAATAAAAAGTGAAAAATTGAAGGAAAAAGGGATTATTAGTAAGAATGAAATTTAAGGAAAGGACAATAAACAGCTAAGTGTCATGAAATTTTACTATATGCAATTTTTACATACAATATCCTATGTTTGCAGATCATATATCATAAAAAAAAAAAAAAACTCCTAAGCTGTACTATAACTTGAAAATAATATTAGATATCTATCTTGAACCTAATTGACCTAATAAATGTTTCTAATAAAGAATAACAATCAAATCAAGGAAATTTTTTATTTACAATTTCACCTAGAGTAATCTATTTGCAGATGCCTATCTAGCATTATTTGCAAACTGTAGCACAAGTCAAGAATTTTTTGGTATATAGAGCTCATGAAAATCACATATCACTTACAAAAGACACGCATGGTTAAAATTTCAAGACAATACCCATTTTCTTTTTTGTTTCCCTACTTTTTTTCATTTATTAATTTTTTATCATTATTTTATTAAGTTTTTTCCATATATTATAAAAGTCATTGTAAAGGAATCACTCATTTGTTATATACTCATAAGTTGAGGTACTAAAACAAAAATAACTTAAAGTTTGGCACCAAAAAGTGATCGTTGATGCTCTTTCACTAATCCCAATTTGAGGTAACAGTGTTATAACAGAAACAACATTTGTCTCAATTTGAAAGTTGAGTCACTAATAGGAAAAAGAAAGAAAGAAGAAAAGAAACTGCACTTCTCAATCCTCTCCCAGAAAAAACCTCCACTACACCAGGAGTGGACGCTTCTTATTGAATAACAGAGCTCATATATACCAGGCTATACCAACAGTACATGTACAAAGAGAACGTTAATGATTGATTATGTATCTAACCATCCTGACATATATATTTCACATGATAACCATTTTGGCAGAATTTACTAATATGGTTGCAAATAAATTCCAGCATTGTGTCATTACTTAACTTACATGATTTTTTTTTTTTTTTTTTTCCTGAAGCCTCACTTTAAGTCTAGCAATTTCAAGGAGAATGCACTACTCACCCCAAAGACCAAAACTCAGTTGCCTGCATCATTCCTCTGCGTGGAGACTCACACTTATTTACTGCCAATATGATATACTTATGGGAGTAGTTCTTCCGCAGCCAATCAGCTATTTCTGTATCAGCAGCTGTTAAACCAGCCTGTCCATTCTTTTTGACATCAGTACTTCACATAGCCAAACAACCTTTTCATCTAACCAATCATAGCTGACCCAAGAGGTTTGATACAACAGAAAGTAGCCATTACAAGATTGTCTAATATAATTTGAGGAAAGAACACAATGAATCAGGAGTACTGATATATGTAATGTCTAAAAACAAAGCTCTTGACAACTCCAAAGATAGAGAAGTTCAACTATATACACAACAACTCCACAATAATTTTGAAATAACGGCATTTTACCTACTAAATAGAATGCTGTTTTTACCCTTCAAAATTATAAAACTTGCCTTGAGGAAAAGAGACTAGTACAGAAGCGAACCTAAATCCTTGAATCTAAAGATTTTGCATGAAATTTCTGTGAATGCATTGTATAACTAGGCAATTGTACATATATGCAATACTCAAACCAACTGCGTTGGTCATTCTCCTTCCAGGAGTAGTTTCAGTTGTTGAAAATAGAAGAATTAAACCAAAAAAAAATTAATAAATAAAAAAAGCAAGTGGTATGAGCAATAATACCTGGCCATCAACAAGGAATATGATGACAGAGGACTCTTCCACTGCTCTTGCAGCCTGTCTCTCTATCATTGAGGGCATCCTGGCAACAGCAGCCTCCCTTGCTGCAAGTGGTATCCCATCCATACCAATGGTGGTTGTTATAGCCAAGTCTTCCATAACATCTGCCTGTGACTTTGCAATAGTGAGAACACCCCCAGTATCCACGACCATAAACTCAAAGTCTCCCCAGAAGGATCTTCCATATAAGCGGTCCCTAGTGACTCCAGGTTCGTCCACTACAATTGCTTTATTGCCCTAGAAGCATACATCATTTCTACAGTCAGTGAGCGAGTAGACAGACATTAGAAAGTTCGAAAACACAAATAATAACTTACCCCAACAAGACGATTGAATAACGCTGATTTACCAACATTTGGTCTGCCAACAATTGCAACTCTCGAGAGAAGCTGGTCAGGAATCTGCAAAGACCTCGTAACTTTAGAGGAAAAGCATTATATGCCATGTTACTTTTGTGAATTTGAAATGTATATCAGCATATGGTATCTTATTTACATAGGGATATCACATCTCATCTAACATCACAACATAGAAACCTATTGGGGCACTGGTCATCCTGACTTGTTATGTTGGGACAAGTTTATGAAATAATATTCATGAGTACAAGCTTTCAGTAATCAGATTGGGGCACCATAAATCCATATCAGGTTTCTTTAAGAAATTTAAGTACCCACATGGACTACGGATAATTGTCCATCAAATCTCTGCTTTTATTAAAAATTTTCCTAGATTCAAGTTTTACCTCCAATGGTCAATTTCATATAAATGGGTCTAATAGAGAGGACAACTATGCAATGAAGAAAATGGCATATATGTTCTCCATTGGAGAACCTCCAGGGCCACTTAAGACATATGATTTCATTATTTTGACATTGATCATTGAAACAATAACCCAAACACAGACACAGACTGCAACTATCAAGTTCCATCTAACTCTTCTTTCAAGAGAAGCACTCCCTATAACCATCCTGTGCCAATTGAGATCAGATTAATCAAGGGAAAGTTTCATCAACTTAGTGAGCGTTGAAAGCCTAGGTCCAGATATGATCTGAAATAATAAATCAAGCTTTGCCTGTTGTATTTTGCATATTCCGATTACTACCCATGGCTGGAAATAATTCAACCTTGGTTTCCTGAAATTCACATTTCTTTTTCTGGAATTTATTGATTTGTGTGTGTAGTGCATCTCATCTCTCTATTCCAAATAGCATTGCATGTACACATTTCAAATTCCACTAAGCATCATGTATGAAGGTCCTTTTGTCATGAAAGATGAAATCCCATGAGGACTTACTACAAGAGTATCAACTTGGAATTTCATGACCACAAAGTAAACTTATCATCCTAGCAATAACGAGACAAGATTCTTACGGCATTTCTTGTAGTATCCTTGCGCCTTTTCTGCTTTTGACTAGTATCCTTTTTGTCATTTGGCTCGTCTTCTGGTAGTGAGAGATAATAAGTCAAAATTATTGAATCATAAGGTACCTGACAGAAAAATTGGCAATAATATCATGGACATATATGTCGAAGCAATGCTGATCACGAAGCAGAATCAGAAATCTGACATGCTTTCTATTATGTAACTGGTGATGCAATCCAAAAACTAATCATAGGATAAACACTTAGAAAGGCAGGAAATTTGCCATAGCAGGAAGTTCACTTGGATCTGCTAGCAGCCCCAAATCATAAATGCAACATAGGTGGCATTTCCAAAGGTCAATAGTTTGAGGATGTTGGAATCAAATCTAGATGTTGTATTTGGACTTACTTTCAAAAAAAGAAATCTAATTATAATTACTCTTTACTGAAAGAAATCAATCCCAAATAAATTTTGCAACAAAATATAATAAATTGCACTTTAGTGTACCACATGTTGACTTCAACTTAATCAACATAGACATGACATCACAATCTGAATCTGACCTAAAACTCACATAACACAGCATATGACGAAAATATGACACAAATTGGTGCAATTATAAAGTATTTTGTCATGTATACAATTAGTTTCATACAATTATGAACATAAACGCAAATTTGACACAAAATGATACCTAAGCACCTCCCGGCAGCCGGAATTGTCACTCCTAAGGGTTCTGGTTCAAGATCTAGGCATGGTCACTAAAACTATATAGCTCTTCGCAAATGGCAAAATTCGATATAAATAGTTATTTCTTGAAGAATGACGAAATCAACAAGGTTAATCATACTTCTAAATATCTATGGCTTAACGATACTACATATGCTCAATACACCGCATTCCGTTGTTGTTAATAACATCAATTGGATTTCAACTAACAGACAGTTATAATCAAAGAAAATGAAGTGCATTACGTACCAATAGCGAGGCGGCGAGAGAGAGAATTGGAGTACTCTATGACGGCTTCCTGTGCTTCGAGTTCAAGAGACTCGATATCCACTAAATCATAATCCTCCTCCTCCCCATCCGCACTTTCTCCTTCATCTCCATCTTCTTCTTCTTCTTCTTGTTCAGTTAATTCGAGTTGTTCTTTTATTTCGTCATCATGTTGGAGTGTGTGTGGCTGGAGGTGGGTTTGGTTATTGGATACGTTGAAGCGGGTGAATGAGTTCCGTAGAGGAGAGATAGATTTCGAAGGAGGTCGGAAAGAGATGGAGAATTTTGAAGAAGGAAGAAGACGAGGACGGAAAGAGGAAGGAGAGAGATTGGGGAAAAGGAATGGAGAAACGGAAGAAGAAGAAGAGGAAGTAGATGAGTTAAACAAGAACAAGTTCAGCTCCATTGCGATTTTGTTTGTCGAGGTTTTGGGTTTTGGCCGTTAAAAGAACGGGGTCTATCATCCTCGCTCATCGCCGCTCGGGGCTATGTCCTCCGCGGATTTTTTTTTTTTTTTTTTTGTTGCCAACCCCACGCGGATAATTTATAAAAACTAAAATAGCACAATAAGAGAAATGGAAATTTTGTATCTGAAATTTAGGAAAATCCGAGGAAATGGTGGAAATTTTTCTCCTTTAATTCCAATATGATTTGAAATAGCTGGAAATGACTAAAATAAAGTAATAAAAACATCTCTAATATCTTCTTATACAAGAGGCATTTCTTTATTTGATTTCTAAAAAATTCTATATATAAAAAATTTACATTAGCGATGTGGCCACTAAAGGCAATATCATTTTTTATAAGATATATCTTAATGACTTCATCAAGTTTAATACAGTTGGACAGTCGGTTGGTGAGAAAAACTTCAACAATACTAACATACAAGATGTAATTATAAAAAAAAAATGTAAAATGAATTGATAAATAATATATAAATATTAATAAAATTTTAACATGTGAAAATATAATATTTATGAATAGATTACTTTTTCAAAAGATAATAATTATGTTTTTATGTATTAAAATTTTATTAATATTTATATATCACTTATCTATCCAAACTACATGTTAATACCATTGGAAATTTTTTTATTTTAATTTTCCTTTCTTCTTCTTTTTTCCATATATTTATTGATATAGTCTTATATATTTTTCTCTTTTTCAAAATCAAAATTATTTTACTTTTTAATAACTTTGTATTATAGAGAAATGAGAGTACTTTTCACATATTTTGCAAACGATACATGAAAAGGTACAAATATTAGAGCTCTTAAAGTTATAATAATTTAAATTGCAACAAAAATGAATTAATTGATTAAAGAAATTAGTTCTATAAAATATGGAATGAAGAGTCTCTTATATTAAGTTAGAAATTTTCTCTTTTTCTTAACATGAAAGTTTGAAGGTTTAGCCAACCAAATCGTATTGTTAATATATATACATACACACATATACATTTATTTATAATTATATTCATTTTGATTTAAAACCATTGCTTTTACCTCCTCAAAAATGATAAAATAATTAAATTAACCTATTGGATAAGTCATCAAATGATAACTTAACTCTAATTTAGACCCTCAAACTAATTTATGAATTAATCTATCCGTCAAATCTTCACTTTTAGAATTTCTTGTCAAATCATTTTGAGTCACCAAATAGTGACTTGTATTACTTATTTCCTATATATACACCTAAATGGACGGATTTCACAATGGAATAACAAAAGAAAATAGTGATTATTAAAGTCATAAAAACAGGCCAAGTCCAATAGGCGGGACCATTTAACTACTTAAAAAATTGATTAGGGTTCATAATTTCAACCCATTTGAAAAGCGAACTTTTTTAGTCTAACCGGTTTTACAAAAGGTTTATTTGCTAGGTTGCCCACCAAATAAAAGAAAAATAAACAAATATAAAATGCAAAAACGTCATTTAACATTGGATATAAGCATGGTTAATTGTTTATATCCCCGTGAGACAGAACCTTCAACCTGAGAAATCCTGGACATGATGGTTGCACCAATCTTCTTGACTACACAGATTACAATGCCAAATGCATGTATGTTAAGTCACATCTCACACACAGGATGCAAGCACAAAGGTTACATTACATTAACTATCTTCGAATATTTTATTGCACAAGTGTCAAGCATCCTATAAGTAGTTGCGCTGCGTAAATCTTATGGCTTTCTGTGGTATTTTATTTACTGGGGAACACCCCACCAAATTAATTCTGCCTCTTCATTAGAAAACCTGCCTAGAATTATGAAACACCTCCTTCCATAGCTGGAGACACCCTCCTTTCGCTTGGTAATGGACTTACTCATATCTTTGCTAGTATTGCTTCTTTCACTAGGACCAAAGATGGCGGTGTCGGACTGTTCAATGAACTGGGGTGAGGCACTTTTTATGTCGAGTATCGTCGGGCTCATGAGTATTCTCGGTTTGACGATTTTGGGGCACACGGCACACGATTACTTAGCTATGTTGATGAAAAACCATTTGCAATGAAAAAGAGTGGTGTTCGTCGACAAGATGGTGTCGGTATGTCACCATCAGCATATGTTCTGCTTCCTGACTCATCTACTTGTCGTTATATGGTATAAGTTTCATATATCCTGGAACCGTCTCTTTGATTACCAGGAAGAGTCACAATTTCGGTGGCTAGTGAGGAGAGGTTGTCCAAGCCCTATTATATCAGTAGCTTTAGCTCCAATTTTATTGGCTGCATTATGAAATTCGTAGAGGAACAATCATATGAACTAACTTTTCACACTTTATATACTTGATTTATCAATTTGTTATTGTTTTTGTGTCCAAGGTGATTTGGAATGCAGAAACAAATAAACATATTTGCAATGACCTGTGTTTGCTTGCTAAGGAAAAAATGGGTTTGGTTGGTGAATTGTTTGCTTGCTAAGGAAAAAATGGGTTTGGTTGGTGAATTGACCTTGATTAACCCGCCTATTCTTTGGCGGTTTGGGGCGAGTTGATTTAAACGGGCCAACTTGGTCCAGCCCATTTAAACTCTTGGCCATCACGGGGCAGGCTAGAGTGGCGTATTTAACCTGACTTGCACAACTTTAGGCCAATTATCAGTAACCTTTCTTAAAACAGTTCATGTATTTACTTTTTCTTTCCTAATAGCCACATGATACTCGGTTGAAAATTTCCTTTCCAAGCTCTCTGAATGAACCAAACAGCAGAAACTTAGAAAAGACAATAGCCATCTAAGCAAAAGAGAGACTGGATAGGCGGCAATGTTGAAAATTCAAAACATCTTCAGCCTAGGATTTTCACAAAATAAGTATTTAATGGTCCATATAGTCTTTGAAAGGAAATTTTACCTGCATGCCATGTTTCATCCATGAATTCGAGTGGATGCTTCCTGTCTGTCATCAATGATAGACTAATATATTCCATCAGAACATTTTGGTAGCTAATGTTTAGGATCACAAGTATTGCCGTCCCCATATATGAGGAAAAGAGGCTACACGCCTTGAACAGAAGCACAAAAGAATCCAGTATAAACCTTGTAGGCTTGTAGCCTGTCTGTCTATATACAAAGTTTATGTTGAAGCTTACGGTTCAAACATTAAAACTACAGGTATTATATAATATATGATTGTTTGAAACTGTCACAGCATTTATAAATTGAACAAATCAAGTGCATGGTTAAGACTTGAACCAAAGAGCCAAGGTTGACTCCTGGTGAACAGCCCTAAACCAAGGCAGACCTCAATTCAGTATTGTTAATGTTCCATGATTGACCAATCTCAATCCAACTAGTCCCTGCCAATTTTTTCCTCCCCCTGTATTGTTTTCGCATTTCCTCCCGAACCTTCTCAGCATCATCCCATTTTTTACTGCTTGCAAATGTATTTGACAACAAAGCAGAAGTCCCAATTTTCACACCTCTAGCTTTAATGATCCCTTTCTTGATCCTTTCAAACATCTCCTCACTCCCATGAATCCTGCAAGCACTTAACAGAGCACCCCAAATTTGTCCATCTGCTTCGACAGGCATTTCTCTGATGAATGCCTCAGCTTCCACCAGAAGCCCTGCCCGACCATACATGTCAACCATGCAAGTGTAATGTTGCGTTTGTGGAACAATTCCATAGACAGCATGCATGGCTTTGTAAAGCATTACCCCATGTTGAATGAGACCAATGTGGCTGCATGCCGATAAAACTCCAATGAAAGCAACACCATCAGGAGGAACTCCATGAACTAGCATGAGCGAGAAAAGTTTCAATGCTTGTTTGCCATATCCATTCATAGCCAACCCACTAATAATGGTGCTCCAAGATATCACATCCTTACAAGAAAGCGAACTAAAAACCTGAATAGCCATGCCCATATCACCACACTTGACAAACATGTTAATCACTGCATTACCCAGATGGCCATTCAGTGTAAAATCTGGCCGAGACCTTATGTAACAATACAACCATTGACCGAAACCCAAAACACAAGTTGAGGAGCATGCTGATGACACATTAACGATTGTAGCTTCATTTGGCTTAGAATTGCCTCGTTCCAACATTTCATGAAACAGACTAATTGCCTCCTTGGATAATCCCAATGATGCGTACCCTCCAATGATACTAGTCCAAGAAAATACATCCCTTTTAGGCATTTTCACAAACATGTGCTTTGCACTGTCCAAGACCTCACATTTCACATAAAATTCCAATAAAGCATTATTCAAAATGATGTTATCTTCATCTAAGTTCCTCAAGACATACCCATGAACAGATTTACCAAATATAATTGCTTTCAGACTACAACAAGCAGACACAACACTGACCAAAGTATTACAATTAGGCTCAACATCCATACACAGAAACTTAGAAATGGCATCTTTTTCAAACCCACATTTAGCTAAACCCGAAATCATGGAAGTCCAGGAAACAACATCACGAAAATCAATAGAATCAAAAACACAGTTAGCCGAAACAACATCTTTATGAACTAAATAGAAATGAACCAAAGAGTTCTGTATAAAAACATCTTGAAAGTGACCCATTTTCAACACATGGGCATGAATTTCTTGGCCTTTATGGTTTGCAAGAAGAAAGGAGCAAACTTTAATGGCATAAGTGAAAGTGTAATGGTTGTATGCAAATGGGTGTTGAAGCATTTGGTTGTAGAGACATAAAGCATCGTGTGGAGTGGGTGAGTTAGCGAATGATCTCAGAAGAGGGTTTAGGATATGGGGTTGAGGAAATTTTATGAAATGGGCATGGATTTGGGCAAGTTGTTTCGGGCTTAAAGATGCATAAGGAAGAAACTTCGCTGGCATGCTATACCCTTTCTATGGCTGGGAATGGAGGGAAATGCCGTTGTATTGCTTAAATCAATAGGACTACATTGGAGTAAGGTGGAAAACCTAAACACTGAAATATACTCCATCCAACCTTATTTATTAAATTTCGTAAGTTTAAAACTCAATTAGAATTTTACTTATTAACATTCATTGTTTCAAAAATAAAAATATATAAAATTAGATGTGAGATTGTAAACTTGCTAGCATAAATTTAATTTAGTATCATCTTTAATATTTTTAAACTTTAGATGTTAGTTAGCAAAAAAATAAAATAAAATAGATATTAAAACTTAGGATTTTTCTATAGTTCTATCCATATTTTTTAAGAGATTATCATCACACTCTATCGTACTGTTAATTTAATATTCGTTATATCTAAATCATTAAGTTAATTATGTTTTTAACTATTTAAATTTAATGGATAATAAATGAATAATGAAATGAAAGGCTGAACTAATCCGATCAAAATAGTAAATAAGACGATAGAAGTTCCCTAAAACTTAAAATAAAAAAATTCTCAATGTATAAATAATTATTTTGATATTTTTCCAACTAAGTTTAATTAGGCATGATACATATGGGTTAGTAGTAAAATGATTATTTATCCGAATTCTACAACAATATTAAAAAAGTACAATCTTAATTTTTGGTTTTTTGCATGGAAGTAAAGGTTATTTGGATTAATCTTTATGACATTACTTCATTTTTATTGGAAAGTATTGTTAAGGAAAAAAATTATTACTATTTCTTCCTCTAATTTTTTTTATTTTTCAATTGATTGCTTGTTCTACATTATCGTGGAATGGAATAAGAAGTATTTACTCAGTAATATTAATAAGTCATGTCAAGTTATAATTAGAAATATGTATAATTTCGTTTAGTTTGTTTCATCAAAAGTAAACTACAATGCCTCAAAACTTGAGAAATTACTTCTTAGAATCTACTGACACATCACACATCTAAAATACACATGTTCATATCTTTACATATTTCAATAATCACCTATCACCTGTATTAACTCACAGGCAATATTTCAGAGATATCTTAATTACAACCACAATTCATCAATAAATATAATAAGATCATATTCTGACATTCTTTTATTCAAAGGAAGAAAATTCAGTATAATTCAATTACATTTGTCTCGAAATACTAAATACCAAAACTCGAACTCAATACTACTAATAAACACGGACTTAAGAAGTCTTAGATTACATCTCTAGACCCAAGAAACAACAAATAATAAAAATAAAACAAGTATGATAACTTATTCAACAAGTTTCATAACCCTAACCAAACCATCTCCAAAATTGTAATAATAGAAAAAAAAAATAGCTTCATCATCGTAGTACCTATAATCATTGTAATACTCCTTGTAATCACTCAAACTTATGCTTACTGTTGAACCTAGAGTTCATTAGTTGATTTTGATGAGAACAAAATAAAAAATATATAACTAAGTATATTGTTTTTTAAGAGAACAAAACAAGTGGATGATTAAATTAAGTATTATTTGATTATATTGAGGTAATTTAATAAGATCAATTAATTTGCTTAATGATTAAATATATCAATTATCTCTGCAACAAATTTAATCTTTTGAGTGGTGATCAAATGATCTTGATTAGATTGTAAATAATATTTGTTTATTGTGTGTTAAAAAACTTTTCAGGTGATATTTAATTTACCAAGTTAACGGTTCAATGAAAAACCAAGCTAACGGTATAAAACTCTAAAAACACAAAGAAAAACTCACTGGCCTGAAGGAGCCAACTTATCGGTTCACTTGCCAGTTATCATACCGGTAAAGTATTTTTTTACCGACTTACCGGTAATATAAGGTACCGACATACGGGTAAGTCTGATACAACTAGCTATTAGAGCATTTAATGCACTGTAACGAAAAGAATTGAATGGGATGATATAAATGCTCAACAAACCGACTAAGGATAGTAGAGAACTGATCTTTTGCTGCAATATTTCAATATTCTCTTGTATTCTTATTGTCTATAATTCTTATTATCTCTTATACCATAAATTGTTAATATTTAGAGAGATTTGAAGTTTAGTGCTTGTGAGCTATTAGTTGCAAAAAGCACTATACCAATGATCCTTGAGATTGAGTTTTATGTTGTGAGTTAAGATCGAGTTTTATGCTGTGAGTTAGGATCAAGTTTTATGTTGTGAGTAGAGATTGTAACTTGTGTTAAGAATTGTGAGTGAGAAACTTATATAATCAAGTTTGTGTGTGTAGCTCTTGGAGCTTAGATCGAGAAATCAATAAAGTGGTGTGAAGTCCTCGATTGGAGGCATTGTATGTCCGTGCAGACTAGGGGGCAGTTTGACCTCCACGTTATATCCGGGCTTAATCTTTTTTATCCCTTTCTCTTTTAATTTTCGTACTTATTATTATTTTATTGTTGCTTTGATTACTCTTATTATTGCATTTAGTTGTTCATTTCAGAAAAGGATTACAATTTGTTCTTAAAACTCAATTTATCCCCCCTTCTTAAGTTTAGCCTTCGATTGGTATCAAAGTTAATCTCTAAATCTTTTACTTAATTGCATATTAGAGTAAAGATCATGGCATTAAATATACTAAGCTTTATAGAAGGGTAAGCTATAAATAGACCGCCACTCTTAACCGGGAATAATTATCCTATTAGAAATGTAGGATTTGTATTTTTTTTAAAGCACAAAATAGATTGTTGCGACAAGTAGTAGATAAAGAACCTTCAAGATAGAAGGCAAAGAAGAAAATAATTACACCGAAAATGATTGGAAGTTGTTATACTTAATTAAAATAGCTATGAATATCTTGCATTGTACCATTAATGAAAATGACTTTAATAGAGTTTGTACATTTAAGAGTGCTAAGGAAATTTGAGAAGAATTAAAAAGTATATATGAAGGAATTAGCCGAGTAAGGGATACAAAGATAAGCTTATTATGTGGACAATTTGAAAACTTTAGAATGGATCCAAACGAAATTATTAATGAGATTCATAATAGATTCATCAATATCATCAATCCTTTAAGTGTTCTTGGAAAGATATTTACTAACCTTGAAATAAATTCCAAAATCCTTAGATCTTTGCCAAAAGATTGGGAAGTTAAGAGAACCGCGATCGAGGAAGCTCATGATCTTAACACAATGCCAAAAGAGCAACTCTTTGAAACTCTTAAAACTAAGGAGATGATTAAGAGACAAGGAAAAGAATCTAAAAAGAAAACAGTTGCTTTAAAGGCAACCAAGGAGAGCTTTAATAGTGATGAAAGTGATGATGATGATGATGTGACTATGATCACAAGAAATTTAAAGAAATTTATGAAGTTCAATAAGAAATTGGTGAATGACAAGGATGAAAACACATCTCGGTCTAGAAAGGATAAGAAGGAAGTAATCAAGTGTTACAATTGTCAAAAATTAAGTCATATTCGACAAAATTACCTAAATCTTAAGAAAATTGAGAAAGGAACAAAGAGAAAGGCTATGATGGCAACTTAGAGTAATAGTGATTCAAGTGATGTAGGTGGGAAAATGTGCTTCTTGGCCATGGACAATGAGGTATGTTCTACTTCTAATGATTTTTCATTTGATAAGCTCAAAAATATGTATGATGAGTTACTTAAAGAATTTATTAAGGTTTAAAAGAAGAATAAGATGATGAAACAAAATGATGTTTGAAATAGGAAGTGAATTTGATCTATTTAGAAATGAATATAATAAGGTGAAGGATGTTCAAGAAAGTTTAAAAGAGGATAATGAGTACTTAAGATTAGAAGTTGATAAATTAAATAGAAATAATGAAGCATTGAATCTTAGGAATGAGGAGTTAGCTAAGGAAAATGACCAATTGAAAAAAAAAAGCGTAATTCTCTTGAAACAAAAGTTGATAGCATGAAAATGAGGATAATATGGTTAACAAGCTAGGAGAACTTCAAATTGAAAACACTATCTTGAAGTCTAGCCTAAATGAGTCAAAACAAACTATAACTAAGTTCGTGAATGGAGAAAAGAATTGAGGTAAGCTTCTTGGCTTTCAAAGGCAAAGATTGAACAAAATTAGAATTACCTAAAGTAGAGAATATATTTTCAAGTTTTATAAAAGTCACTTTGCAAAAGCAACAACTAAAACTTGTAATTATTGCGGTAGATATGGCCATAGTGCACATACGTGTGCAATACATCGCAATACCAATTTGAATCATAAAGGTAAAATGGATTGGGTTCTAAAAGGACAAAGATATATTATTGCAACTGATCACAAATGACCTAAATTCACATAGGTACCAAAGAAGTAATTATATATTTTTGTAAGAACTTCAAGTGGGAGCAACTTAAGAAACTTGAATGGAGAATGCTCAAAGAAAATTCAAAGTGCCTCCAACATGGTGTTTGATTTAAGAAACTCATTAAAGTAGTCTATATAAAATAACTAGCTTATTTTGTGTGAATTTGAAATTCTTTATGGTTATTAGGCTTTCATGTGCATCCTTTTGCCATATCTTAATCTTCATATCAAATATGTGTTCACATGTGTTTAATTGTGATAATATTTTATGCTTGAATAGTTGGCTTGATTTGATTATAAAAGAATGCATAATTGATATATCCGCAACCATATTTGAGCTTACATAAGTATTTAGGGACTTAACTAGTGTTTTTGCAATTACTAGCTTTGAAAGTCATGCTTAAACTCTCATCATGTCATAATAAGCATATAAATCTTTTTTGGAATGGATAATTGCAAATATCATACTTTTTATGCACATTTGAAGTTTCTCATATATATTTAGAATCATATGTACATAATTTTTCCATGTTTTGATTTTCGTGTTCAAATCCAATTCCCACTATTTAATTTTGTTCATAGATTGTGGTTGAATGATTAATCTGGTATACTTTTGTTTTTGTGCAAATTTGACTCTTTTAGACTCAAATTAGGCTCTTATTGTTGTTTGGGAAGTCATGTGATCATTTTGTCCATTTGTATGCTATATATTGTAATCATACTTTTTTTGTATCTATAGACACCATTGAAACTTGTTTAGAATGCCAAATTATCATGAACTTGATTTAGTATATATGTGTGACATTAAGCTCAATTTGTATCCAATGGTTGATTTTGATGATTTCAAGTAGTGATTTTAGAACTTCTAAATCCTTCTTGCAATATTTTCCCTCTAATAAGCTGGAATATGATGATGAAACTTACTTGAAGTATTGTTTTGTGATAACTAAGTTTCATTGCTTAAATTTAGTCATTTATGAATTTACATAGCTTAATAATGAACTTTCTAGCAACTAATGGCTTAATTTCATTAAATCTTTCTAATGTTATTAAGATACAAACTTTTCACACTTAAGTGGACCTAAGAAACATACTTATATAGATTTCATGCATAAAATATAGCATTTAGCATGCTTTAAGCACACTTGAAGTCATTTATAAGCAACTAAGTTGATATATGCACAAATTAATTATGCATTAGTTTCCATGCCCAAAATCGGGTCTCACATGTTTATTTTCATCCCTAAATTATATTTGAGTGGTCAAATTAGTTTGATTTGAATTTCGTGCATATTTGACCTCTCTAGACCCTTTTTAGGTTCTAAGTACATTGTGGAGCATTTAGTGACTATTTATGCCAATATGAATGTTATTCGGTTTGATCATGCATTTTTTATACTTCTTGGTATCTTTCAAATATGCTTAAATCATAAACTTTTCTTGAATTTGAGAAAGAATTTATACTTGCTCAATAGCTACATTTATGCTTAACATTTAGTTTTAAGGAACTCAAGTAGTCATTTTACAATTTGTAGAGCTTTAAAGCTATATTTTGTGCTTACCATGCTCAAACATGTATTTGAATTTTGCTTAAATTATTGGTGTGCAAAAACTCAATACTTATGCACATAATTTGCTCATACATGGGCACTTTCACTTTATCATGAATTACTTAGCTCTATGGATTTGATTTGGATAAATCTTGGTTATCTAGTTAAAAATTAAGTTTTTCAAGCCTTAATGGACTTAAATAAACTTTTTTAAAGTATTAAGATGTTCATGGAATCTCTACAAATAAAATTGGATTAGTAACTTTGCTCAAACAAGTCATTTCTGCTGTTTTTCTGCAAAATTGCAAGTAACCGGCATGCCGGTTATATAAATCACTGGCTTATCAATATACTTGCATATTTAATAACTTGTTTTTGCTTCTGTTTGATTAATCGGCAAGTCGATTCACCTAAGTACTGGTAAGTCTATACACTACTCTAGATTTTCATATTTTTTTGGTTCTATTTGATTAACCAGCAAGCTGGTTCATAGAAACATCAGTATGTCGGTATACTCTACTGGTTAAAGCCTTCATCTCCAATCTGTTCACATAGCCAGCATGTCGGCTCTCCACACTACTAGCATGCTGGTTCATCTGTTTCCAACCGCAATTTAATTGGCATCGAACCTTCTCTCTACCTTTCTCTCCTTCTACAAAAAACCCCCCTTTTCCCTTCTTCAAACCTTAACCCCTTTCTCTCTCTTTCCATCTTCTTCCTAAAACCCTTCTTTCTCTTCCCCCAAACCCTAGAATCTTGCTCTCTCTTCAATTTTTTATCTCCAAACTCTCAAAATTATAATTTTTCTTCATTAATCATCTTTAAATCCACACAATCTCTCATTAATCCCTTCACTTTTTCAAATTACACTCTCCTCTTCTCCTTCACATGACTTTCTCTCTCTACTAACCCCCTATCTACCATTAAGATGCTACCTTAATGAATTATAGCCATTTTTAGATGAACTATCACTACTCATCTTACCTCATTCCTCCTCTAGCTTAAAGATGATGATCCACAAGTTACATGAATTGCTAACTTCTAATCTATTTTGTATATACTCTTTATTATGTTTTTCTCATGTTATGAATTTAGCCATTAGCCATTACTATTGTTATTTTCTATTGTCTTGGCTTAGCCATTATCTTGCTTTTTATTTCTTATGTTGCTTGTCTATATTATTTACTACTTGTGGTTCATGTATCTCATGGAGTTATTACACTCCCCATAGTTGGCTTACATTTTTGAACATTTGATGTGGCATGGGCTGATTTAGATGAATTCATTATGGAAATTTTATTTTGGCATGTTTTTCACCTTCTTTAATTTCACTTTTAGAAGGGATATATCCTAAGAATTAAGCCAGGATTATGCCAAAATTTTGACTTGAATCCTCTTCCCTCTTCATCGCCTAGATTCTCCTCTTTTTGATGAGGCTAAAGGGGGAGAAAATATTCAAGTTGTTAAAATATCAAAATGTATGTTACATTGAATTAATAATAGTTACTCAAAAAATAATATTGATCCAATAACTTTAACATATCTTGATTCTTTGAAAGTTTGATATATTCTTTATGTGAAGTTATTAAGAACTGAAACTTAATTTACTCTCATTTTGCAAGCTCTCACTTAATCTTGTTCATTTGCCAAGTATCTTGAAATCGAGTGTTAAATTGAGAGGGAGTATTAAATTGAGGGGGAGTATTTAAAGTATAAGAGTTTTGTCC
This sequence comes from Lumnitzera racemosa, assembly GCA_024138005.1. NCBI lineage: Eukaryota > Viridiplantae > Streptophyta > Magnoliopsida > Myrtales > Combretaceae > Lumnitzera > Lumnitzera racemosa. The sequence continues at coordinate 16,248,859 of JAMXBC010000006.1, forward strand.
TCATTAAAAAGGGGGAACTTATTGAGCCTAAAGTTCATTATTTGATTTTGATGAGAACAAAACAAAAAGTATATAACTAAACATGTTGTTTTTAAGAGAACAAAACAAGTGAATGATTAAACTAAGTATTATTTGATTATATTGAGGTAATTGAATAAGATCAATTAATTTGCTTAATGATTAAATATATCAATTATCTCTACAACAAATTTAATCTTTTGAGTAGTGATCAAATGATCTTGAAGTTAGATTGCAAAGAGTATTTATTTGTCGTATATTAAAAGAATTTTCAGGTGATATTTAGTCTACCGAGTTGACGGCTCAAGGAAGAACCAAGCTGACAGTATAAAGCCTTGAAAAACATAAAGAAAAACCTATTGGCCTGAAGGAGCTAGCTTGTCGATTATCATGCCGGTAGAGTATTTTGTTACCGGCTTACCGATAGTGCAAAGTACTGGCATGCGGGTAAGTCTGATACAACTAGTCGTTGGAGTATTTAATGCACTGTAACGGGAAGAATTGAATGGGATGATATAAATGCTCAACAACTCGACTAAGGACAGTAAAGAATTGATCTTTTGCTATAATATTTTAACATTCTTTTGTATTTTTATTGTCTATAATTCTCATTATCTCTTGTACTATAAATTGTTAATATTTAGAGAGATTTGAAATATAATGCTTATGAGCTATTAGTTGCAAAGTATTGAGAGTTAAAAGTGTTACACCGATAATCCTTGAGACTGAGTTTTGTGTTGTGAGTTGAGATCGAATTTTATGTTGTGAGTAGAGATTGTGACTTGTGAGTGAGAAACTTGTGTAATCAAGTTTGTGAGTGTATAACTCTTGGAGCTTGAATTGAGAAATCAACAAAGTGGTATTAAGTTCTTGATTGGAGGCATTGTATGTCAATGGAAACTAGGGGGCGATTTGAACTCCACGTTATATCTGAGCTTGATATTCTTTATTCCTATCTCTTTTAATTTTTGTATTTATTATTATTTTATTATTGCTTTGATTACTCTTATTATTGCATTTAGTTATTTATATCGGAAAAGAATTGTAATTTATCCTTAAAACTCAATTCACCCCTCTTATTGAGTTTAGCCTAGTGTTCTTCACTTACATCTAAAAACATGAAAACCTAAGGGGTGAGTGAAGCTCAATACAAGGTGTAACCACAAGCCCATGAACACACATGATATGCACAAGCACATGTATCTGCTAGTTTGACATTTCTATGAAATAACTATTGTTTATTACCTTATTTAGGTCCTTTAAGTAACACACTTGGAGTAGCTTATGACTCTTGGAGACAAATATAATATATATATATGAGGATTGGTGTTAGGTCATCCTTAACACCCTAGTAACTACGGGACATTCTAAATCTACCTAGATTATTTTCAAATGAAACTCCAATTAGAACACTATCGCACAAAGATCATCGAGTTACCATCTTAAGGTTTAGTCCTTCTAGTCCCTTAAGCCCAACCAAGCACAAGTAATACACTTATTTAAGCTAAGTTTTTATTAAGTCTATTTAGCAATACTAGTCCTATATACACAAACAACATATAACCCTATATCTAATTGTAACATCTACTCAAAAACTAAATCAAATGCCTCACAACCTATTCATAAGAGAAACACCACACTCACTCAGATTCAGTACCAAACTAACGATATTCTTTAGCACAACAACTCAATTGACTCATGTTTTCTTAAGAATTTTAAACGAAACATAGGATCGCTAAGAAGTCAGTTTGAATTGTACTTTGTTTCAAGTGATGATTCTTAATTAGAAAAGTTTAGAAAATGGTGTAAGATGGGAAAACAACTTCAAAGAACCTTGAAAAACTCAAAGGGACATCCTTATAAGAAAATAAGGGTTAAGGCGTTTGGATGCTAGTTCATCTAGCGTTCAGATGCCATGCTAAAAAAGAACATGTCAACCCCTAGCGTTTAGATGTTAAGGGGGATGGCATCCACACACCTATTGCAATCTGTAGAATTTTACATATTGCACCAACGCGATCATCTCCTGCGTAATAACCCTAACATTTGTCGTTTTGTAAACCGATACTCCCAAAAAAATTCTTGATAGAAAAACATCTTTACATTAAACTAAAACCTTAAACAAAACTCCCTTATAATCAAAACTCAACTTAACCTTATCATCAATACAAAACCCATTGAAACAACATATACAAGGTATGCCAAATCAAGAATGTACCTATTGCGAATGGTTTCTAATGCGTCCACCACTGCAAATATGCTACAAGACACATGTAAGGATACCCTAAAGTTGTTTCACTCACTGTCTTATGAGGAAAAAATGAAAACCTTTTAATAAATTGTATTAAAGCCTAAAGAAAACATACTACATGACTTACCTTAAAGTTTCTCGCCCCTATAAGTGCTTTCACCATCTTAGATCCGCTGCGGGACAACTAAGAAGTCTTCCCAAAATTCGTTTTGGGCTATCTTATGCAAAAAATAGGGACCCCCCTAAAGAGAACGCCAAAACTATACATTAAAAGGGCATTCCTTAGCCTCACTTATGATTCTCTTAACTAGATCTTGCTTAGGCTTGTTGTTTTCACTTCCTACCGATATATTTCACGCAAGACCAAGGGACCAACTATTGTACTCGTATAGAAAAGAGTGAAAAAGGGTTTTCAAGTAGTGATAAAAAGCTTAAATACCTAATGTACACAACAAAACTCCTAACCAAAATCGCCCTTGCTTAACTTCTATAATACCAATTATGTCCTTTTTATAAAACACTTTATTTTCTCCTTTATTTTATTATTTTCTCTTATTTTATATTTTTACTTTCTTTGTTTCAGGTTTTACATAAACTATATTTTATCATCCTTTTTTTAAATTTATTTATCGTTCATAGCCGAATTGTACATCATTAAAAACTTTTTATTTCAATGAAAAAAGATTTGATTTCGTTCACAATTTTAGTGAATGAAATAAATGACAGGAAAAGAGATTGCAGCATAGTAGAATAATAAGGACGAGGGTGAGGGCGGCTTGGGGGAAAGTATAAGGGGGTTATGAAGGTCTCTACTTATATCTTACCTTATCTTATAAGGGGCAAGTTGTAAAATTTTATATTTGTAACTTACCCTTAAACTCTCTAAAACAACCATGAAATATATACAAATTTAGGACATTTTGTGGAACTTATAAATTTTACTTTTTTTTCCTATAGATTTCAAGTTTACTTGATATTAGAAAAAAGATAATTTATAAATTGTATCATAAATTCTTCATATGTAAAGCTTATAGAACACATAGTAAAATAAGTAAAATTAAAAAAAAAAATTAATTTTTCCTATCTTTATTTTTTTATGTTTATGGATCTTATTACTTACCAAATAGAAAAGAACAAAGGGAAAGAAATGAAAATGTAATGTTGAAGAGGAAATGGGAAAAAATAAGGAAAAGAATGAAAAATGTAATGCCACAAAGGTAACTAAATTTAGTTGTTCAAAGTTATTAATTATAGACTTAAGCTATCTTTCTTTTTTCTTTTTACTAAAACATTTATTAGCCAAATAATTTAATATTATAATTTTGTTAGTCCTAATAAACAATCAAGAAGAGGTGGGGAAGGGAGTTAAATTAACTATTGCAAAATTTTAATACTTAACTAATTTTTACTTCTTGATAGTTAATAGTTAATATTTATGCATATTAGAAATATCAACAAATTTATATCACAGATATGTGAACAAAAGCTAATTTATCACTTAATGGTTCTATCTTCTCACGCGGATTAACATATGTAATGTGCTTTAGATCCAAAGCTTAATTACGTACAAATGATTCTTATAAATCTTTATAACATGTAATCAATCAAGCAATCAAGTAGTATATCATGAAATCAATAAATAAATTGCTAATAGATAAAAAGCGTGTGGATAAAAAAAAAAAAAAAAAAACAGGTAATCATATATAGTGGTTTCGCTCACATCAATCCACTCTTTGAGCTCGTAGCGATGGATTAAGCACTCCATAACTAAGTTCTACTATTTGAAGAAAATTTTTACATAGAAGTAATAATTCCCACGATCTTACCTTACCTCGAAGTCATAAGTTTATAGAACTTCACTCCTAAGTTTTCTGAAACAGTATCAACTAATTTTTAAAGGGATTAATAGCTTCTTTTTAGGACATCTTCGTAGAATTGCTCAATAAAATGAAATTCTCAAGTTTTTGAGCTAGATTTCTCTTATTGCGTAAATATTTATGAGCTCAATTTAGACTTTAATATCACATAAACTTATGTAGCTTTGTCTCTCTTTTCTTTTTCGTATGTTCTCTTCCTTTTCTACTCATTTTGTTGATCATTTCTTCTTTAAATACTCGAGGCTTGCAATGTTCAATTATTTCCAATATAATAATAGTCATTGTATAGTTGTTACATCTTCTTTAAGTACCATGGATTTGAAAATGTTGTGTGGATAATACTTGGTTGTTACATGACACTTTGATGAACCTTGTATTTATCAGTGCTAAAGTATTATGGTTATCCTTTTAAAGTATTATGGTTATCCTTTTTCACTTACCAATACATAGTTTCACCTTACCCATTAATAGAAATTTTGCAAAATTTGAAGGGATTAGTACTAAAATGCTCGAAAGTTTGCTACTATATAAAATAAAGGGGACTTGAGACATTATCATAGCTCTATAATTTATCACTCGGAGTTAATATATGGATCTATCTCTATATTTTAATAAAGTATCAATTCTTTTAAAGGAAATATAATTACCTACTAGACAATGTACTTCTGTTGGAACTATATGTATGGATATGTTTTATAGATAATGCCTTGTGTATACTAAATGTGTGATGATAACTATAAGCCTTAAGCTTTCATTATCAATTAGCATGCAAAGCTTGAGTTGAACAAACAAAGAATGTAGCTTCCAGGTTTTAGAGAGGTATTCAATTTGGAGTATACTTTAGATTCCCCTTAAATAAGGGGATAAAACCTAAAATCCCATAATTCAATTTGTTGATAAAGTTCAAATGAAATCAAGTGGCTAGGAGGAAATTATGGCTATTATTCTCATAAAATTTATCTTAAAGACTCTTACAACATAATAGATGCAAGCTAGTATATTGCCTTGTAAAATCATTTGTAAAATTCATATATTATAAGGAGTTTCCTTTAAAATGGGTTCAATGAAAAGACAAAGCTTGTTTGGTTAGCTAAGAGAAGATAGTAAACCCTAAAAATCTAAAGGGTTCAATCTTACTATCCTTGTTTCAAAGAATATAGCATGCACAATAGAAATAACACAAAAGTTAGAGGTTAGAAAGGTAACTAGATGTAGATCTATGAAAGGTTGAACGCAAAAGAAATCTAAAGGAGGATAAGATTTTACCATCATTATAATTAGTTCATTTGATGAAAGAAATGGTAGCTAGTTAGAAGAGGATCATAAAAAATGGACTTTGCATGCTTGGAAATGGCAAGAACACAATATAAGCTCTACAATCCGGTGTTCGAGGTTCGATTCGTCATATTTAGGGTGATCGAGAAAATTGTTCGATTTAGTCCAAATTTTACGATGAAGCTAATAATATTAGTAAAAGTTATCATGTGAGTTTGGATTTAGGAAAATTAAGAATAAAATAATTAATTATTGTAATATTGAATTACATGTAAATTTTTCATTATTTATTGGAAATGCGTAAAACGAGTTCCGATAATTAATTAATCGATAGAAATAAATTATATGCACACTATATATCATAAAATAACTTAACTAATATTTGAGAATATTTATTTGTATTATATATGTATTTACATGTAAGTAAAAATACGTAAAATTACTTAAAATATGCTAAAATAATACTAAATAATTAAAAAAATTCATAAATAATTAAATAAAAATATGGAAAAATGAGGAGTTATCCAAAAGTTAGTCTTGGCAATTTGGAAATGGAGGAAACAAAATCAACCTATAAAAATTAAACAAATAGAAAGTAAAACAGGATAAGATGAGGGACACATGTCAACTAAAAATTAAAAGAAAACCCTACTATAAATTTTGGAACCCACCATCAAAACCTCATTTGGTCAATTTAGGATCCAGAAAAAATTAAGGAGAGAAGAGAAAAGAAGAAAGGATATTTTTACAAAAAAAATTACAAAATTTGTATGCAAATAGGGGTTATAAGGTGAACCCTACCCAACGAGCACCTGGGAGTAGACGACCACCACCATCACATAGTGGTAGCTGCGCCTAAACTAGTTGACAAGGCTATGGTGGCCAGTGGTAGCCAGAGCCACCAACTGCGGTGAGTCAAATTTTCCTTCTAATTTTACTTATTTTATTAAAAATATTAAATATACTTAAAAAATTGTAAAATTTGGTATTCTAAGGTTTTTAAGAATGTAGATTTAGGGAAAAATTTTAATTTGATGATTTTATGTCTAAAAATATACTGTCTTTAATAAATCTCGTAAACTCAAGTTTTGTTCGATTTAGAAATAAATAACTTTAGGAGTATAGCTTTGAACTTAAAATTTTTGTGTAAGCTAGTTAGATCATTTAAAACAGTGTTATGAAGAGATTTATATTTTCTAAAAATCTATTTTTCAAAATTTTAAATGATTTTTGGGCCTTAAAATGATGCATAAAATGGGTAATTTTTTACTAATTATGTAATTAAAGGGATAGTTACTTATTTAGTACATAACTATATGTTTTAAGATGTTGAAATATGATGTAGTACGCTATCTGTAGCATTTAGGGTTTTAGATATAATTATTAAGGTGTTATGTAATATACATGAATATGTAAAAATAGTATATTTTAAGTTAATTTTGTAATTTAGGGTAATTAGTTATAAATTCTAATTTGGGGTGAATTTAAATATTTTGAGATGTTAGTTGATGTTAGGAGATGATATTTGAAGTAATAGGAATATTAGATGTGTGTATTATGTACATATTAAGTGGTAATGTGCAATGTGTAAGCATAAGGAATTAACGAGTAGGAAATAGTAGGTTAAAATTAATATTATAATAGTAATAGAAATATATATTAAATTTGGTAGGAGACTTAAATTTAAGTGTTTATATGAAGTGTAAAAATTTATCACATCGGGAGTAAATTCGATAGTTAAATTAGGATAAGAGATGTAACGTACGAATTAAAATACTGACTAAGGATTAAATATGACATTTAGGATGCTCGAAAATAATGTGATTAATTTCACATTATGGGTTGAAATGACTTTCTAAGGTTCGCGTATAAAACCATACTTAGAAATTAAACTAGAACCTAATTTAGAAATCGATTTGGAAACTAAATCAAAACTTAGCCTAAATCAAGAATAATTGAAACAGACTTAAAACCTGAATAAATAGGTATAATAAACCCTAAAAAAAAGATAACAATAAGAGTTATAGGATAAAACCACTTTATGGTAATTATGTGAAAACTGAAACAACATTTGTATTATAGGGATTATTAACGATGGCCTGTGCGAATCGCACCTCGAGTGAGCAAACGAGGAGTCTAGGTAAGTTGGGATTAATACGTTACTGTATTTCGAAGTATTAATTTGTAGTACTTGTAGGCTTGAAATTGAACTAGAACTTGATTTTAATTGTATTTATTAGATAGTTAACAGTACGCATGTGATTATTTCTGAGTTTGATGATATGATTTTGATTTGTTGCTTGATTTATATTTGTGTGATTTGTTTGATACGATTGAACACCTTAAACTGGATTTAATTAAATTTATGACTTGAAATTCTAAATTAAACCTGCATAGTAGCTCATTAGGGGAAACTTAGGGTTATTCGGCCAAATACTGACCCCTTTGAAAGGTTAGCGTTGGATAATATAATTGCTCCCTTCTTCATCCTTAGTTAAACTAAGTGACAAGTGAGGAGGTCACGACAAGAGTGAAGTCAATGGTTTGAAGGTAGTTGTAGGAAGAGTAGTGTCTTCATTGCATAAACTTGGGTTTGATTATAAGTTGTTACATTAAATGGAAACTCCTTAACCCAGATTAGAGCAGATGAAATTTCTCTAATCTCAGATGAGTTGAACAATGTCGTGCAATGGCATTTGCTTGTACATGTATTACATCTAACTAACTTAGCTAATAACCTTATTTGTGTTTGATGTATGCTTTTAAATCTACGTCCCAACTTACTGAGTTATGGTTATTCATATCCTTATAGATGTTGTTATAGATGCTAGCTAAAAAATGACCATATAACTATCTTAAAGCTAGAAACTATTGGATCTTGGAGGAGTGAAGATATAAAACTAAGGATCAAATACATGCTCAAGTTTGGATTTTATTTTTGAAGTTTAGTATTAATTTGTGCAATACTCGAGTATATTATGATTAGGTTACTAGATCTTGTAAACATACTCAAATTATTTAGTGTAAATATGTATATTCCATAATTGCATAGTTAAATAACATGTCTAATTTATGAATTATTTACTTCAACGCAGGTTAGTTGTGAACGCCTTGTGTAAATTAAGTCTAAGATAACGATTATATGATCAGCTTCTATCTTAGAATGGTGGAATTGTTACGACTTTACTGCTTTAGATCGTGATACACAAACTTCCAAATCAAGTGGCAAGGAGGTTCAAAATCAAATAGACAAATTATTGAGGGCCTCTTAAATATGAATGATGAAAGTCTTAAGGTAAAGAGATCACTAGATTTTAGGTAAAATATGATACGAAGATGAAATTGGCTTTGCAATATCATACATTTAAACAAAACAATTAAATCCAATAGTCCTTTATGCTTCTAAACATGGGGGATTTCTATGGTAATACTAACAAAAATACATTACTACAATGTTGGCTAAATGGAACCATTAATTTAGTAAAATTTAATCTATACCACCCATCCTATTAAAATAAGCTAACTTGTTATCAAGACAATAGGTTAGTAGCTTTTATGAATAATTAATTAACTGGGAAAGGGGGAGAGAGAAGATAATATGCTAACTTTCTATAGTAGGTTACTATGGCCAACATTACGGTAAGGTCAAATTGGTAGCGTTACAATAGAAAAATCCCTAAACATCACTAAAAAAGCTGCTTAGAAATTTGTAGATGGGAACCAACATTAAGTGATGTTTATCATTAACTATAAAAACAATAACATTAAGATCTTGTGGAATAGACATGGGTTTGGAGTTAAGTGTTTCCACTAAATATTAAACCTTTCCTTTTGCGAGTTTGTTGAGATAGCTTGCCAACCTTAGTCAATCTAAGGAAGAGGAACATTATGAATTATATAGTGTGCAAATCTAAATGAGGATGTAGATCATGCTTTGGGAGGTAACCTAAGTCTAAATAACATATATAGGATATGGTAAAGAACACATGAAAATTTAAAGTCCCAAGACCTGGACTTCTTAAACTAAACAAGCATTCCAATTTGGTTTTATGTTGTGGAGATATGAATAACGGTGTTAACGATCATCTTTTAGCCTAAGGCTTTGAAGGCTAAAGCCCGCTTAAGAGCTCGACCAGTATGGCCAACATAATATAACACCCCTCTTGGTATGGAAGAGAATGAGCTCGGCATACGCCTCAACTCTACTTGCTCAACTTGGTCTAATCTCGAGCACTCTGTAAGTTTTCTCCCATAGCCCTTGAGCTTCACCTTGTAGTAGCATTGGAAAGAGCTTGACTTCCGCTTGAGGTAGCTATTACACCTCGAAGTCACAGAGTTGCAACAGTCCTACCGTGTAAATCATTCTATAATAGTAACTGGTCTCACAGTACTTACCATAGACATGATCTACACAAGGATGACTCCTCACTTTTAAATAAACAGTCCAATTAAGTGTTTAACTACAATTATAGTAATTATTACAAATTTTCAATAAACATACATAATTATATGTAAAGTCCATAGAACTTCTCAAAAAACTCTATATAAACATAACAGTTTACTAATTTACATAACAACTATCAGTCTTTCATACTTAACTACAAAGGACACTTTAGCTACACATTCATTGCTAAGCAAATTGATCCTCACACCCTTGGTTTCAAAAGAACTAACCTCTGGATAATTGTAAGGCGGCATAATACTTGAAGTATTTAGAAATCAGGACCTACAAAAGGATCTATAAAGGTATGAGCAATTACAGCTCAGTAAATTGAATTAGAGACTCATGAATATATACGAATATATATGAATATATACAAGATTATCAAGCAATTATTTTCATGCAATGTAACAAGTAAGTGTTATCACACAATGTAGTCCTGTCCATTGCGAAATCAGAGAAATTCTATCTGCTCTAATTCAGGTTAAGGAGTTTTCATGTTATGCAACAGCTCACAACCAAACCCAGGCTTGTGCAATGGAGACACCACTCCTTTCATGACTATCTTCGAACCATTGACTTCACCCTCACCACGACCTCATCTCTTGTCACTTAGTTCGACTAAGGATGAAGAAGGGAACATTATACAATCCTACATCGTCCCTTTCGAAGGGGTCGGTATTTGATTGGAGAATCCTAATGATCCCCTAACGGGTTACAATGCATGATATTTTAGGTCATTAGAGTTGAATAAGATTAAATTTCATTTAGGGTGTTTAAACAATTTCACACAAATTCAATCATAATACAAAATCAATCAAATTACAAATTTCAGTACGAAATCAGATTTATCAACCACATGCGTAAACTACTTACAATCACAACCATATACAATCTTAAGTCTCTAAGTACCATAAAATAGTACTTTAATATAGTAAGTAATAACTCAACTTACTTACAATTTGTCAATCACTTGATTACTTAATTGCAAGCCAATTCGTCTATGAGTATCTTATAATATAAATAAGTATTTTTAGTACTTATACTTTAATGATTTATATTCTAAGTTATAATTTAACTCATTTTTTTTATGTATACCTATTATTTACTAATGATTCATTCTACTCTATTTCAGGGTTCGGTTTTTAAATTAGATTCTAGTTTTGATTCTAGAATTTTAAATATGCTTGAATCCTAATATAAAATTAATTACATTAAGCTCGAGTATTTTAATATCATATTAGGTCTTAATTTAGTGTTCTAAACTATTCGGTACATGCTAATTCTAATTAAGGTACCAGATTTATTCTCGATGTGAGAAAATCTTACATTTTTTTATACAATTACCTAAAATTAAATTTTATTTCAGATTTATTATATTTTAATTTTTATTATTATATTATCTAATTAAACCTAATTTTTCATGTTTATTAAATTTCCAATTCTATATATTCTTAATTTCCTACAATTACCACATAATTCCTTCATCAATTACCACATAATTCCTTCATTAATTACACTTAACACTCCAAATGTTAGGATTAGGTTTTCACATCAAAGATTAACATCCCTAACCATCTAATTACTATCTAAATCAGTAATTAATGTCTAATCATCTAATTAACCCAAAATTACCAAATATTTCGATAATTATAGGGCTAAAAATTTACCTAAAAATTTCAAAAATTAAGTTTAAAAAAATGGCTTTATAGCACTGTTCTATATCACTTAATCATTTTACAAAAAAAAAAATTTGAGCTCCAAATTACACTCCTAAACCTATTTATTTCTAATCTTAATCATATTCAATTTTGCTTAATTTCTTAAGAATCCTATATTTTCATACATGATTACACTTAATCACTATTTTTCCCTAAATCAACATACAATAAAACCTCATAATAATAAATTTCATGATTTTCTGAGAAAAATAAATAATTTTATAAAATTATACAAAATCGGAGCAGATGAGAGACTCACCCGGTTCGATGACTTTTGGCTTTCCAACACTGGTCCAAGTGTGTCGGCTGGTCTAGGCAGTGGGTCTGGAGTGGGGTGGTAGTGGTGTGTGGGTTTAGCTAGCTAGCTCCTACTATATAGATTTCCTTCTTTTTTTTTTTTTAATCCTAAGTTTTCTCTTGAAATTTCAATGCTCTCTATTTTTTTCTAATTTCTAACCGTCTAAAGGAACTATGTAATTTTTTTTCCTATTTATAGAGCTTTATGGTAATTATTGTACATTTAATTGAACAAGACATTGCCCAAATCCCTTAATTTTTTCCTCTTGTGTTGCTTAATTTTAATTGGTTAATTTTTCTTCTTCCCTTCCTGACTTGTCACGATCAAATCCACATCATTCCTCATTCCTCTGATTTTTTTTATTTTTTCTTAATTAATTAATAATTTTCTTTAATTATTTAATAAGTTTTTAGACAATTTAAGTAATTTCGCATATTTTTATCTACATGTAAATACATGTGAGGTACATATAAATATTCCTAATTAATATTTAGGTCATTCTATAATTTTTAGTATACATATAATCTATCTTTAGTAATTTTTTAGTTATTAGATTATACTTTTCGTCTTTTCAATAATTAACAATTATTATACTTAAAATTTAAAAGTTTATAGTTTCCTATTTTATTACTTATTTTCTTAAATTCAAGTTTACGGGGTCTTTTTTACTAATATTTATATCCATGGTTTATAATTTAGGTTTGATCGGATCTTTTAATCGATTGTCTAAAACTTTGTATTCTAAATTCAATTCTACGGTCATTTGGCTTAACTTTAGGGCTTACGGTAACCCTCAAGGAGCTTGCCATAAGACATGGCTACACTCATCCTCTTCTCCTTGCCTCTTTCTCTCTCCTCATTAAATACCGAATGATCGCTTGGCATATAGTTTACTAGCTAGTTGTTAGGCTAAGGTAACCACTCTATGCCGATGGGATAAGTGCATCCCCTAAGCCTTTATCAACCGGCAAAAGAGTCGAAGTTTTTTCTCATATTGAAAATGCCACCTTCTCGAATTTCACCCCAACCAATCTTCTCTTGCTACGTGTTTGAATAGGTTAGTCTCCTTAACCTATAAATAGGAGCGAAGCCATTAGGTAAACAAATCTTACAATCTTTGGATCTTTTTAAAACCTCTTAGAAACTCTCATTTACTTTCATATCCACTAGAACTCTATTACTCTCACCACTAACTTGAGCATTGGAGGACTCTCACTAATTACACCACATGGGGCTTTTTGTAGGTTCACTATTGTGCACGACCAATGGAGTACTGAGAGTTCACTTAGAAGTCATACTTGTGATACCTACTATCACCAATAGAAATTGTACTCTTTTCTAAAATAATAGTTCAAATCTTTCTCTTATTCAACAAATTTGACGTTAAGCCTATGAATTTTGAATTTATAGTAGAAAGTTCAAATTCTTCTTTTCTATAACCAAATAATCATTAACCTAAACTACTCCTCCACATGAAGATGAATACTGATGGTTTAATTATCCATTACATTAAGGCAAGCTTCTATTGGAAGAGTTGTTTATTAGAGATGAAAGAGGAAGATAGATTACGAGCTTTGCAAAAAACCTTAGGAAGATATATCAACAATATAACTATAGGTTCTATATTGGGATCTCTCTTATTTTTTACAAGGATGTTCTAAGGTCTTATTCTTTATTTTGATTGTATCAATCCAACCCTTCATCCTACCATTACTATAATATATGTTAGATCTAAACTACTAAAAATACAATCAGTATAATTGTCCAAATCTAATAGATATTATATCGACAGTGAGATGAAAGTATGGATCAATCCTGTAAAAAATATAGATGAGGCTGTAAAAAAATCCTTGTTTATAAATGGGTTATAACTGATTTTACAATAGATCAGTTAATAGATCAAAAAAAAAAGAAAAAAAAAAAATATGGCAAGGATTTCAATTTTTTTTTTCCATTAGTGATGATTTTGATTTTTCTTAGATAAGACTTATGTGACTACCTATTTTAGAGAGGGAAAAAAAAAAGAAATCAAATCTTATGAGGTTAGTTATGACTTATGAGTATTTAGTACTTAATCTATCCATTTGTTTTTGTTAATGGCGTCATTACTGTAATTAATTGGAAAGAGGAGGAAAAAAAAAAAAAACCTCACTAACAAAGCTAGAAAATGTACAGATGCCTCATTGAATTGAAATTTAATTCCCTCCTTATTTGTTATTACAGCGTTCACTTAGTTTTTTACTTTCAAATCGCAATTCCTTAAAAATTCTTATTATGTGAAATTAAGTAATAAGGATTTTTTAATTCAACTAAAGAATCATGATTTTTCACAAAATTTCGCAATTTTTTCAAAAATAACTTTATATCAATTTAACAATAACTACCACTACTATTGTCATTGCCACTATCGATCACTGTCACTACTGATTATCATTACTACCGCCACCGTAACCACCACCACCACAAACCACTATTACTGTCGCTGTCGTTACCACCATCGCAACTACCATCGCTATTACTACTAAACACCGACCACCACCACTACCATCATCGCCACCAACACCATTATCATCACCCTACTACCACCACCATCACCCATCACATCACCATCGTTGCTACCATTGTTACTGTCACTGTTGCCGCCACTACTCACCATCGTCGCTGCCACTACTACCACCTCTGACCAGCGTTATCATCACCAACATTACTGTTGTCACCACCACCACCACAACTACCCCTACCCTTCCCTCCAAGCTGCTACCCCAGTCATCACCATCGCTACTGCCACCACCATCAACTACCATCACCACTATCGACTACCACCACTAGTAATCATCATCAACCATTACCACCACCTTCGCCTTTGCCCCTGCAGTCGATTTCTACCATCACTACCCATTACTTTAAAATTACTTGAAAAAAAATGGATTAAGGGTAATTTAGTCATTAAAGTTCTATTACGTATCTACTTTTAAGTTATTTATTAATCTAACTAAACCAAATAATAGATATTATACTCTTATTATATTTCTTAAGAATTCTAATTATATTCCTCTCTTATTTCATTTAATAAAGTGAATGAGCTACAAGTTTTTCGTTTCATCTTGGCATATTTGTCTCACATGCCTCCAAATTAGACACCAACAAATAGAAATAAAAAAAAGTCGAATTGACGTTATCAACCATATCCTTGCTGTCTACTCTAAATTTGTATCATATATTTCCACATAAAATTGACATATGAATTGTATTTTATAAAATTTAGAGAACTCTAGGCAAGAAAGTCATGGAAACAGGCCAAAGAATCCTCCTCTTCGTTCCCAGCAGTTAACAAAAGATGGTGATTTGTTCATATATCATTTTGGCTCTCATAAACGAAAGAAAAAGAAAACAAAAATATTAAATTAAATTAAGACGTCCTGTCAATTCCTATCATAACTCACTAACGTGGACACCACAAAAGTCCATATACAATTTTAAGAAGATTTAAGTTTGAAGATTTGGCAAGAACCTGTTTATGACTTGACTTTTTATATGGGACAAAAAACAAATAAATAATAAATGAATAAATAAAGGCCATGCACATATAAGTTTTAGGCGTCTGAACCGTTGATGACAACCTTTGACCTATATCTGTATATATTTTAATATGTAAGCTCGCAACGAATATAACTACACAAAAGATATGTAATACGACATTTATAAGATAGATGTCGGAATGATATTAATTAGATGGCTTTTGTAGTTGTATACATGTATTGTATAAGACATGTAATTTACTACTGTAATTGGTATCACAGCTTGGATAACATTATAACAAATAATATAAAATAGCAAATTTACAATAAATAAAAATAGAGAATACATTACACAACATATATATAAAGATAACATTGGTCTTAATGATAGATATTTATATAATATAATATAGGGCGCCTTTATATTCTAACCATTGTTGTATAGGACACAAGCTATATATTATGTCGTATGTAACATTAATTGCATATACGTGTAGATATTGTGATGCTCTGAACCCATCCAATAGGACGCTCCAACTTCACAGTGTGTCTTCATCCTTCAGTAAATACCCGCGTGGCTCTGTAACTTAAGATTTCTTGCACCAAGACATTTTAAGATGAGTCCCACGTTAAGTGAGTTACGAAGTCTATCAAGTAAGATGTTTTACCACACATGATATTGAATGTAAAGGGAGAATTGAATTGTAATTAAGAAGAAATTGAATAGGAATATAATATGGCATGAACAGGTATCAGATGTTCACTTAAGAGCAATGAAGTTAGCATTACGTGGTTCACTTTATAACAATCTAATGGGGAATAAGAACTAAATAGAAATAAAATACCTATAATGCCCATGCCAACTAATAAAAGGAAAAATAACCCAGTATAAAACAATTTATACAAATCAAACACATTGAAAATTGAAAGCCCCATCGCAACACTCTTCCTTCAAAAACCATAATCATAAAATTCTAGAGTCGACCTAACAAAGGAATTCAAATTGAGAGAAAATCGAAATAACAAAAATTGGGAACTACAACAAAGAAGAAATCCAAAAGTTGAATCACGAACAGAAGGCATAATTGAATTACAAACCACACATGACAACATATTACCTTCGTTGAACATGTTAACACAAAACAAACATTACATATACAAACATATGTCATTGAATATTTTGAAGAAAATTCGATACCTTTGATGAAAGAAAGATAGCAGTATAGATGGTTTTTGACTCGTGTAGATAGATGGATAGATAATGAAGACAAGAGATAAGTCTAGGGTTTAGTCAACATGTAAGAGAGAGAGATGGGGGTTGAAAGCAATCAAGTTCTATTTAATTTACTAGGTTATTTCTCATCATTACGATAAACATGTTTGGAATAAACACAACTCTTCATGCACTGAATCACAATTCAGAAAGCGAGTTGGGGGCAGGGGATCCCAATTTGACAATTACCCGTAATGTAGATTCTCGGGAAATCGGCATTGCATGCATCAAAATGAACTAAACATAGGAAAAAGGATTCCATAAGGAATGAGGGTGGAATAGCTATTCCATTCCCCCCAAGTGAACAAGCAATAAGTGAGTTATGAAGTCTATCAAGTAAGAAAAGACATACAAATGTTATACCATGCATAATATCAAATGAACAAGTACATGCTCATCATGCAAAACTCTTTTTGTGTTTTTCCCTCTTATATTCGTGAGAGGGGATAGCAAAGACAATCTTTTTTAAGCAATTGGCTATAATCTAATCCACTACCTTATTATAGAGTTATATTCCAAACCACGACCATGTCTCATAGATAGCTTCTTTTTAGATAGAGGTTAGCATGATTTAATTTGGTTTAGTTTTTCCTCTAAAACGAGCTAAACCATAAAATTACAGTTTGATTTTTTATAGTTTTGAACTAAACCGTATGATTAAGATTAAAAACTTTCTAAAACCATAATATTTTAGTTTAATTTAATTTGGTTTACGGATTAAACTATATTTTATAGTCTAGGAAAATATACTCATATAATATATGATCTCATATGAATATTATTGAATTTATTTAATAACAATAAGTAGTGATATTATATTAGAGGTTGATAAAGTTAATATTTATCCTACTAAAAAATTCAAATGTCTAATAGTAACTAATTTTATTTATAAAAGTAACATCTTCTATAAATTTTGAATCAACCTATATATATATATATTATATAAATTATGGTGATAAAATCTTAATATATATGCATTTTAGTAAATGTAAACTAAAATTTTTTTTTAATACTATATTATAATAGAAGAAATTTTTTAGCTATAAGTAAAATATCATTATGTTTTTTACCAAAGGGTTTAGTTCAGTTTTGCAAATTGGTTCATTTTATTCTCCTAAATTAAACCATAAATTAATGATTTGGTTCAATTTGAAAATTTTCTGAACCAAATTGTAATGAAAATTATATTTTTAATTGGTTTGATTTGGTTTGTAAATTGATTTCATCTAGTTGGTTTTTTTGCCTATCCCAATTTTTTGATATCCTTAACTCGTATAGTACTCAAGTTATCATATTAATGATGACTTGCTTATCCATATAAACATCGAAGATGGAATTAAGAAGCGGAGAAAATGAAATGGGATGGTAGTCAAATAAGAAACATAAGTAATTAAATGACTTAATGGTAAATCACATTAGCGTATTAACCAATTGAGTTGTTTTCTTTTACAAAGATCATTTGAATCTAACCTTATATTGGTGACTGGCTTAGATTTTGGTATTGTTTTGCTTCTTTTTTCATACAATCCACCTAAATTGTGATAAAAGCTTCTAAAGGATGCAAAGAGTATTTTACCCCTTTTCTATAGGTTTTGAGGTCTTAGCAAATTGTCAATTAAATTTTACTTATCTCTTATCAAACTTAGATTGTAAGGGCTAATCTAGCTTTTCTTTATTTCTCTTCCAGAGAACTATTTTGTTAAAATTATTTGTAAAATGTAGTAATTTTTTGTTTTAATTCAATGGTTGCTACTATTTTGCTTAGGACATCTCATTAGTTTAAACTCTAAGCGATACTTTTCTTGAAAAGAGAACTTTTAGTTAAGAAACTTATTTGATTTCCTATAAATGAGCTAGATGAAATGAGGTTGATTACTCTACTCTACTCGTGTATGGACTAAATTCCTGTCAAAACGGTCCTTACATTAGATTGTATACGGTTCTTAATTTGTGTTTTGTTCTAGACTATGCTCTCATTACGATTGATTTTGATGAAGAATAAAAAATTAAGCTTATGGTGTTCCTTTCTCTATTCATGGCCTTACTAAAGTGAGCTACGAGAGAGGATCTAAAATTCTATATAAAGATGTTTAGATGAGGTTAAAATTTACCTCTCTTATGGTTGGTACTTAGTATGATTTGTGATCATTAAAAAACCAAAAATAAACTTAAAAAATAAATAAACTTCATTGACACAAATTTCAATGACAAAATTAGAGGTAAAAAATACAAAATAAGAAGTTGCTCAAAATTTTAAATGAAATGCAAAGCAACAAACTAATAAATTACCAAGAATTGCACTAAGTGGAAACCAATCTAGATTGCAATCGGTATCAATATTTTTATTGCTTTTGTAATTAGGATTTAAAGATATGACTTCCCTTTCACAAAGATATAACTCATGAGATAAGAAGAATAAGTCTAGGAACTAACTGAATTCAATATGACTCGCAAATGCAACTAATCACATATTTGCCATAATTCGAAGATTGATTAAACCAAGATTAAGTTGAGCATTTAACTCTAAAATAGGGTTAAAGGGTGTCAAATGTTTTGTCTCCAAATGAAATAAGCTTTAAATATAAGGAAATAAAATGGTAAAATGTTCTAAGAAAATACATAAAACACCAAAATAAAGCTACAAGATAATTTAAGCTACTATGTGAACAAGACTAATCTACCACCCAAATGCATAAAATTTTGTGGGCCATGCATCGCTCAATTGCTAGGTATCTACTTATGAGATTCTAATTAAGCTACCATCCAAATGAGATTATTGCTATAGTATAGTAGTATGCAAGTATTAAATCATGACCATTATTATAAATATTGATGCATTCATGACTGAAGTCGTGCAAGCGCACCAAACAAGCTAACTTGTCCTGCCTTGCATTGGCTTATAGGTTGGCCCACTTTGGCACACTTCCAAATGCGAGCTAGAATTCCTAACCCAACTAGCCTCAATTAGCGGGTTAACCAAGCTAACCTATGAATTGTACCACCATTAATTTCTTATAGATATATTATGTAAAATATTCACAAATCACAAATCACATTCTTATTAGTTCAATGTACATATTAATTTTTATTTACTATAAAATTTAGTTTTTATTTCGTTTTAGAAAAATAAAATTCTAATGTTTTCATGAAAATATATCCATAATATACATATATACATTTGCATCAACATGGAAAAGGAAAAAATCCTATAGTCGAATGTATAGTATAAGCATGTAGATAATAAAATAAACTATGAAATTTCTATAATTATCATATCAATAGAATTTCTACTAACATCATAATAGTTATATAAAGACCATAAGTAAAGACTTTGAGTTATTCATAATGGTCTTATAACACAACAACATAATGAAGATGTCCTATATATGGAACTTTAAGATAATATATACAAAACATACATAATTTTCTTTCTATTTTTTTTTCTTTTGCAGGTTAGTGGGCTAACCTGCCCTATAGTGGATTCGCCTGCTTTGATCATGAGTTAAGTGAGCCTAACCTACCCTATAGTGGATTTGCCTGCTTTGATCATGAGTTAAGTGAGCCAGGCTAAAAAAAGCCACTATTTGAACGAGTTAAAATTTTTTAGCCTATTATGCATTTTTTTTTTTTTTTGCAAGTTATGCAAGTTGACTCTCATAACCCTCCCCACTTGCAATGCTCTATTCATGACATGATTTATGATTTTAATAACCCAATTAATAATTAACAATAACTAGTTAAAATAATGTTTTGATTAATTCTAGAACTTAACCAATCAAAACAACATATAATAAAGATTTAACAACTTCCATTTTTTTTAGTTACTCATTACTAATTACTTAAGTCGGTGATGGTGAATATGATTATGAGAATCTTACTTATTGGTTACCAATATTTAATTTAATAATATTGCAACATGCTACTAACTTAATATATCATCACTTGTAGGAATATTAATCAAGATGTGAAGTCATACATACTCTCTTTTTACTCATGATTGGAAGCAATGGATATTTACTGCTGATCATCATTCAAACGAATTTCTATCATTGTTTGAATGGTAGATTTTAGGGTTACTTCATTTTAGCCTATTGTTTGGATGGCATAAGTTACCATCCAAATGATAATTGCAATTTATATAGGTTTACACAGTGTAAACGGTAGCTCCCTTTATCTAACTCTAAAGTCAACTCTAGTAACCTTGTCCTCTAAACTCACAACACTTGAGCATCCCAATTCCTTAACGTGCAAGCAATAAATCCTAATAGTCTTCATGCAAACATAAGTTAGATTAAGAAATTTATAAGCCAAATTTGAAATAGCACATGCTCTTGAAGAAGTGATCTATCTTAGGGTCTTGAATTCCCATTTAGATTCTTATAATGAAGGAAAGAAAATTCTATTTCTAAAACCTAAATTTCGTACAATATTAATAGGAACAACGGTCGACATTGAGAAAATAATAGTCAACTACATGCCTAAGAATGTAATTTGAGCAATTCCCTATAAGGCACCCGACTCGACAACTACCATATAAGGTAAACCCTAAAGGATTCTAAGATAGGTCTTGAGTGTAGGTTGAAAAATGTTATAGGGTTTTCTTAAGATTTGGAAAATCTTAAGAGGTATTGGTTGGTGTAAAGGTTTAATAAAACTTATTCCAAGTTTGCCCTAGTTGTCGCCTTATGCATGCTTTACGCACTTGTACGAAGGGATACATAGCTTAGCAGTCAATTCATTACTTTCATCTACATTATACAAGGTTTTGGTTTCTGTTCCATGTTTAAGTAGGTATCTAGGTTTGCAATGCCCTTCAACATGGAACATATATATATATATATATATAGAGAGAGAGAGAGAGAGAGAGAGAGAGAGAAAGAGAGAGAAAGAGAGAGAGAGAGAGAGAGAGAGTATTTCCATAAGGATGAAAGTATCGATTTATGGGCTTTCAATGGAATACTAAGCTTAATCAAGGTTCACCACTAGCACTAGTGCAAGTATCACGGTCTATGTCGAACTTAAAGGATAATGGTTCGAAGTGGTATCTCTGCGAAGAGTATAAGAGGTAGGAAAAAATAGCTACTAGCTTTTACAATATTCCCAAGCCTAACCGATATACCTAGGAGCTTAGTTATTACTAGGTCTTACCATAAAAAAATCAAGTGAATCCTCCAAGATATCAAAGAAAGTGTAAGACCCACAATCAGGTATTCGGGATTTGGTTTGTAAAATTTAGGGTGATCGAGCAAATTGTCTGATCTAGCTCAAATTTTACAATAAAGCTAGAATTATTTGTAAAAGTAATTCCATAAGTTCGAATTTAAGAAAATAAGTAATAAAATAAGAGAATATAAAATTTTTGAAATTTTAAGTATATTACCTATTATTAATCGAAAATGCGTAAAATACGTTTCGATAACTAACAGATAGCTAAAGATAAATTATATGCACACTAAAAATCATAAAATAACTTAAATAATATTTAAAAGTATTTATTTATACCATATATGTATTTACATGTAGGTATAAATATGCGTAATTACTTAATTATACTAAATAATTAAATAAAATTCATAAATAATTAAATAAAAATTAGAAAAATGTGGAAATGTCCAAAAGAGGGATGTGGCATGTTGAGAAGGAAGAAAGAAAATCAACTAATTAGATTAAAACAACAAAAAAGGTAATTTAGAAGAGGATAAGGCCAACGTCACCTCAATTTAATGTATTAAAATTTCTTTATGCCTCTATAAATAGTTAAAAAAAATTAGAAGCTCATTTTGGATGTTTGGAATTTTAGAAAATTAGAAAGAGGCGAAATCGAGAGGAAATTAGGGTTTTTACAAAAAATTACAAAAAACTGTGCAATTGAGGCTTCTAAGGAGAACTTAGACTCAACGAACAGCTGAAAGTGGACAGCTATCACCACCACCACACGGTGGTGGTAATGCTTAGATTGGCCGACATATCCATGGCCACCGATAGTGGTCGAAGTCACTAGTTTTGGTAAGTTCCGATTTCTACTTGATTTTTCTTAAATTATTAAAAATATGAAAATTAGTTGGAAAATTATGAAACTTGTTATTTGAAATATTTTCATATTTGGTTTTTAGGAAAAATATTATTTTGATGAAAATATGTCCTATGATATATGTTCCTAAAAAAATCATGCAAAATTGAATATGTTTCAGTTTAGAAAAAAATGACCTTAGAAGTGTAGTTTTGAGCCCAAAATTTTTTGTGGACTATTTAAGGGTTATAGAATAGTGCTATGAAGCCATTTTTCAAAAATTAATTTTCAAAATTTTTAGATAATTTTTAGGCCTTAAAATGATGCATAAATTGGTAATTTAAGATTAATTAAGCAATTAAATGAGTAATTACTGATTTGATACACAATTATACATTTTAGGATATTGAAATCTGATAGAGTATGCTATTTGTAGTATTTAGAGTGTTAGATATAATTATTATAATATTATGTCATAAATATGTAATAGGTAAAAATGATAACTTTTAAGTTAATTTGGTGATTTAGAGTAATTAGGTTAAGAATCTGCTTTGGGATGAATTTAGATATTTGGGAAGTTATTTGATATTGTGAGATGATATTTGAAGTAATGGGAATATTAGATGTGTATATTATGTATACATTAGGTGATAATGTGTAATAAGTAAGTATGAGAAATTAATAATTAAGAAAATATTGGTTAGAATTGATATCATGATAATAATAGGAATATATAATAAATCTGATAAAAAAAAACTTAAATTAAGGTAATTATATGCAAAATATAAGATTTTCTCATAATGGGGGTGAATTCGGTAATTAAATTAGGATTCAGGTGTATCGCACGGACTATAGCATTAGTTAGAGACTAAAAACGATATTTAGGATATCTGAAGATAATGTGATTAATTTCACATTATGTTGGAATGATTTCTTAGGGTGTATGTATAAATTATTAATAAAAAAAAATTGAGTTAAAAACTTAATTTAGAAATCGAAACAAAAATTGAAACAAAACTTAACATGATTCAAGAAAAACTGTAAAAGACTTAAAAATCTAGATAATTAGGTATATTAAACTCAAAACAAAAGATAACAATAAAAGTTATAGGATAAAACTAACCTATAATAGTTATATGGAAAACTGAAACCACGTTTATAGTATAGGGATGATTGGCAATAACTTAAGTGAGTCGGATCTCGAGTAAGCAAGTAAGGAGTCCAAGTAAGTTGGGTATAATACTTCACCGTATTTTGGAGCACTAATTTGTAGCACTTGGATGCTTGAATTGTACTTGATTATGCTTGTTAGATGACTAGTTATAAACATGTGCTTGTTTTGAGCTGCTAATTATGATGCTAATTTGTTGTCTAACTTGTATTTGTATGAATGTTATGGAACTATTGATCACCTTAAATTAGACTTAATCAAATTTATGACTTATAATCATAAACTTGACATGCATAGCAACCTATTAGGGGAACATTAGGATTCTTCAACTAAATACCAATCCTTTCGAAAGGGATAATACTGGATGATATAATTGGTCCCTTCTTGATCCTTAGTCGAACTAAGTGATAGAAGAGGAGGTCGTAGTAAAAGTAAAGTCAATGGTTCAAAGGTAGTCGCAAGAAGAGGCGTGTCTCCATTGTACAAGCCTAGGTTTGATCATGAATTGTTGTATTAACGAAAACTCCTCAACCTAAATTAGAGCAGATGCAATTTCTATAATCTCCCGATAGGCCAAATAACGTCGTATGATGTTGTTTGAACGTGTATTGCACCTAATGATTTGATTGATAATCCTTGTTTGTGTTTGTGTTTGTTGTCTAGTTTAAGTTTTCGTCTTAACTTATTGAGTTCTGGTTGCTTACATCCCTATAAATGTCGTTGCAGGTGCTAGTTAAGAAACGGCTTACAATTACCATAAAGCTAACAACTACTAGATCTTGGTGGAGAGAAAAAAAAAAACATTTGAAGAATAGACATATATTTTTAAGGTTTAAGATTTTATTTTAGAATTTTTCATTTCTAAATAATGTATTAACTAAGAAATAGATTACAATAAAATGTTATAAATATTAATTGCAATAACTGAATTATAGTGTATATATATATATTTTCTTACTTTTTTAGGTAAATGACTTATTTAAATTATAAATTGTTTACTTTAAAACGGGTTAGTCGTAAACGCTTTGTGTAAATCAAGTTTAGGATAGCGGTTGTAAGGTCAACTTTTATTTTAGAATGGTTTACACGGTGGAACTGTTATGACTATATCGCTTCGGGGCGTGATAAAAAAGAAAATGGGAATAGGTTTAGCAAATTTGTAAGCTATCTAAGAGGATATGATGCACTAAATGAACACTACATAACCTAATATCTACTCTGATATTACGCATAAAGTATTAATTAAGGTTGCTAGCCATACTCCTTGCTAAAGGGATTGATCATAAGGAAATATTCAAAGGGTTTTTTATCCATGTCATAAATGTACTAAGTCTAAAACGCTACAAGCATGAACTATTTATACATAATGGCAATTACGAAAATAAAATAAAGTAAAGGATGCCCTAGTGGCAATCTAGTAAATATAAAGCAAAATAAAAGGGTAATTTAGTAAAGAAAACATTAGTAATCTTGGAGCCTAACACTGTCCAAAGGCAATTAATATCTAAGTAATTGAGGAGAATGTTTATTGCACAAGAACAAATTACAAAATGTTTGCACAAATGGCTGTTGTGCATCAACATATGCACTCAAGGATAAATAATGTGCAACAACTAATGACTAACATGAAGTGAAATACGTATTTAAAGATAGATGCGAAGTAAGGAATTTCCATTAGAAAGTTAACTAAGTAGGGAGAGAATTTTAAGATTGGTTTCAAGGTTATTTATCGTCATTGGTATCACTTTCACTTTATCAGGATCCTACATCTCCTCCCCTTCTACCTCTACCTCTACCTTTGATTGTTTATTTCTAGGTTTAGTTTCTTTCTTTATTTCAATGTACTTTTTTATCTTGTAAATTATAAATTTCCATTAATATAAATTCGATTTATTAAGCTTTTGTTTTTTCATTGTTCTTTTTGCAACTTATTAATTAACATTTACTTTCTCATTGAAAATAAAATACGAAATCCACATATTTTTAGTTTTTTTCCTTTTTAGTATACTTCTTAGACTTAAAAGTTTTAAGTTTAGAATTAAATAAATAATTCAAATATTATTTTTTGCATAAGTATTTAATAAATACCTAAGAAAAATGGCCAAAAGTTTTTTTTTTTTAAAAAAAAAGGTAACTTATAAAGACAATCAAGTAAATTTAGAGGTGTATGAACAATTGAGTAGACCAAGCATAACAAGCAAAAGAAATTGGTATACAGGCATGAAGTATGCCTTGCTTCGATATGAAAATGCATGAGCATGCAAGATAGTTTAACTGTTTTGCATGTGGAGGCATAGGCAAAAACCATTCATCTAGCTTAGTTATAGTCTGAGAGGTTTAAAAAGTACTTTGTGGCTTTGTAGAGAATTTGGAGGAAGGTAAACCTAGAGGTTTGACAAGTACTTAGTGACTTAGTGTGTATGTTGGACATCATCAATTAAAGAGGTTATATCATCAATACTAGGATTCATAGTTAGGGGCATATTTTTCGGAAATAAAGGAGAATGTCATCTACGTATAGGATAATAGGAAGGCCATCGGTAGTTACAATGTATAAGGTAACTTGGAAGAGTGGGATAGTAGTTACAATGTATAAGGTAACTTGGAAGAGTGGGATAGTAGGCTAAAATAAAAGAGCTAATTATAGGAGAAGCTCAAGTGTATTACAGGTGTTAGAGTTGTGCAAATTCAAGTCTAGTTGAGAGATTTGTTGAATTTGTGCTTTGAATTAATTAATTTAGTAAGAGACTTATAATAAGGAGGGAATAAGGGTGGAGAGGGTTGAAGTGTCATAAATGAAAATATTGAAATATAATTTATATTTGTTTATAAAGTAATATAATAATCCAGTTTCTTAATGTTTAAAAGTTGACATCTTCTTTCTACATTTACTCTTTATTTTCCTTAAGTTTATGCTTATTTTTTTAGTAAATAGGTGTACTCTTGGATTAAAAAAAAAAAAAGAAAGAAAGAAAAGAAAAGAAAAGAAAAGAAAAGGTATATTTCTCCTAAAAAAACTAATTGGGTCCTAAATGGAAATAGGTCAAGTTAACTATGTATTTCTGATTTGCTATCGAGGTAAGTTTATGGGGTTGATGCTAACTAATTTCATAAGCAGGTCAAGTCAAATTAAATTAGACTGACAAGTAACTAAGGTAAGACAATACTAAAATTTGCATGAGATTGGGTTTCAACAAATGTAATGGGCAAAATCAGAGCAAAAGGTCAATAACTAGATACTGTTCTATTGCATGATAGTTTCTTAATTTGTGTTTTTTCTTTTTTCTTATACTGAAGTTATTACTTTATTGTATTAAGATGTCGAGGTACATCTGTAATTATCATTTATTGTTATACGTAACAATATTCAAAAAAATTGTCACAACATCGTGTCACATTGTTACATAAGCAGATCATTTTGAACCTTATTTGTGGTTTTTCAGCCCAGTTCTTTTACAATCTTAGCATTAAACCCTCTATATCACTTGCTTTCTTTTCTATTTATTTATCAGTCATGTGTATATATATATATATATATATATATATATGTATGTGTATGTACGTATGTCATGAGATTTGCAATAATAAGTCCCTAGTCGTATCTTTAACAACACGGGAAAATGAAGGTTGGCTTATTACATGGCTACAGATATATCACGTTATCCAGGATTTGTTTCCGGTGTGTGGTAATCTTCTGCTTATTTTATTTTCTTAGTATAAGTTTATTATTTGTTTGATGGAAGTCTCATGTTCCTTCGAATGCACGTGTGAGTAGGAGAGAGAGAAAGGGAGATGGGGGAAAAAAATGCCAGGAATAGAGGTAGGTGTTAGTTGATGTGTCGGAATATGCTAACGGTTTAGAGAGGGACCTAAAATTAGAAAGCGACTTGACGTCGTCTTGTCTTCGACTCCATACATACACATATATCTGTCTTTTTCCTCTGCATTTTTCTTCACTCACAAGGTAATTATAACCGCTGCATCTGGTTTAAAGAGGCTTTACGAGAAAAGTTTTTAAATATTAATATGTTAGGTTATGAATTGTATAAATATTAATAAAATTTTAATATATTTAAATATATAAATAATAGTTTTAAAAAATTAGACACTATATTGAGACTTGGGTATTTATTTAAATAAATAGTGTATTAGTATTAATAAATTTTTCATGTTTACTATTGTCTATGGATACTGGTCGGAATAGATTTAAGTGAAATGGGACTTTGTATAACTAGATAAGTTTAAAAAAAAAAAAGAATAATAAGAGGTGTTAAGGTGTTATTCAGTATAGTTATTTTGATATTTAAGTTAAATTGATACGAAAAAAGGGTACCAGTATTCAAAGGTAAAAAGTATACTTAAGTATATAAAATATTAAATATTCAAAGGTAAAAAATATACTTAAGTATATAAAGTATTAAGTAGTTTACGATAGGTGATAATCTTATATTTATAAAGAAGTGGAATCAACAATTGAAAAAGAGTAAGTGGACAAAGGCCACATTTATAAGTGTTAAGTAATGGAATAGCAATGTCCTATAAATATAGAAAATAATTATTGATTTAGTTAAGATCATTGTAGCTATGAAGGCTTTGTTATTGGCTTCAACTAAGGTGAGCTTAAAGATGGAAAGATTGAATTCAAAAAAAATAAATCTAGTTAGGTTAACAAAGGTTTAAGCGATTTATATTCAAAAGGTTTTATCGATACTTACATTGTGATTTTGCAGGTAGGATTTTACAAAATACTGGAAAAAAAAAAGGTTAGAAAAAGTTAATATATATAACAAGTTATAAAACGTATTTACCATATATTATTAAATTTCTAGTTAATAACATATCATCCCAACCGGATCAGTTTTGTTTTTCATTTTCTTTTTTCCTTTAATCATCGTCTTTGTTTTAATTCTCTCTGCATTCATTGTTCTTCCAGAATCTTATTTTTTTTTCTTATGGCCGATTCATTTATTTCAACTTATTCAATGCATACAACAAGTAATCGCTTTTTTTTTTTTTTTTTAAACGGAGCGACACAATTGCATTTTGATGGGCTATCTCTAAACATATGAATCACTATGTAAAACTTACACACCAAATGAATATACCTTGTGCTATGCAGACAACGTCAAAAAGAAAAAAAAAAATTAATCGTAGGATTTGAGCCCAAATTTTATTTAAATTATTATAAGTATTAAGACTCACGCACCAAATGGGTATAATAACCTATGCTCTGAAAATATGCAATCCATAATATAGGATTTGAATCAAAGATTTCGTATAGAAATTAGGGGAGTTTATCTTAGATCTTAATTCCTAAGCAAATCCCTTAAATCTTAGTTGTGTTTTTTATGATGTTTTATAGATACGATTGTGATATAACAAGCTATTCCAAAAATACTCAAGCCTTTTCGGACGTTTGATCATCATGGTATTCAAAGAATTTCCATTAAATTGCAAAACTTTCACCACATTTTAATTAAGAACAACCTCAGAATCTTCGACATTTTTTTCCAACCTGAGCAAGATATTTGCTTCCACTTCACATAATCTCTCTCTCTCTCTCTCTCACTCTCATATCTCATCTTTCTATCTATTCCCAATGTTCTAAGCAAACCCCACAACCATCCCAATCATCATTATCAACAATCCCACTTCACAAGTCTCCCCTCTCCTAGTCTTCTCTTTTATAAAAACAATTTGTATATTATTATCCAATATATCTCCATATGCTTAAAACAGACTACCATCTAGCCAATATCACTAGGCATATATTACAAGTATATCAAACATTACATTTATATATATATATATATATATATATATAAGACGTACCATCTTCAATCTTCACCATATAGTGACATCTAAAAACCAATGCATTTCTAGGAAAGCAATTGAAGAGAGAGAGAGAGAGAGAGAGAATCAACATCAAGATGAGAAAGCCAGATCTGTATGGGAAGAACAGCAACAACAACAACAACATCAGTAACACAAACAACAGAAACATCAGTAAGGATAGCAACAACAACAACAGTAATAATGTGAAACTCAGAAAAGGGTTGTGGTCTCCTGAGGAAGATGAGAAGCTGATGAGGTACATGATGAACAATGGACAAGGTGGTTGTTGGAGCGATGTGGCAAGAAATGCTGGTCTGCTAAGGTGTGGCAAGAGCTGTCGGCTTCGTTGGATTAACTATCTCAGACCTGATCTCAAGAGAGGGGCTTTCTCTCCTCAAGAAGAAGAACTCATCATCCATTTGCACTCACTTCTTGGCAACAGGTCCTCTCTCTCTGACTATTGCATTACACAACCCATATGCTACCCATCATTTCTCTTTTGCGTGTATCCGTCTGTAACAATGATAAGTTACTTGACAGATTATTAAATTCATCGGACCCTAATATAAATTACTTTCATTCTTTTAGGTGTCTAATCATAATTAATGAAGACTATGTATAAACAACAAAATTTAAAAATGTAGCACATATATATCCATCCACCAACTTTTACCAACATGGAGATAAATGCGTTTTCAATATGACTCCGAAACTTCCACTCCAATATACGCGGCCATGCTTTTTTTTTTTTTTTAATTGCTGTTCTATTACTTTATTAATTTCATAAAACTAACTATTTTACGAAGGCGAATTATAATTCCTTTGTGGGATTAAAGGATAATTATTCTTTAATTTTTTTTCTATATATATTTTCATATTTATTCATAAATTAAAAAAAAAAAAAACTAAAAGTAAGAACTATTATTTCTTTGTTCAAATCATTAAGAATTATAATACCAGTTTTACCTTATTCCATTTAATAATAAACCAAATATGCAATGAATCAACATGCATTTATCTTTACTTTATTAGAATAATTTACCAATTATATGTGTAAATATGGACGATGTATTTTGAGTGAAATTGGACAATTTATCTCTACTCTTTATTTTGCCAAGCTGATTATTTTTCCACCCCAATTAGCTGGTTCCTAACCATTTCTGGAAACTACACTTTTTGGCCAAAGAAATTTGAAAATTATTGGTAAGTGAATTTAAGTTAACTTGTAAATACATTTCTTTATAATTATTTCATATGTGCTTAACCCTCTTATATTTGAAATTATACATTTAAATCCTAAATCCTCAAAATGGTCGCATTATATCTGTATAAATATTTTGTCCTTGGTTTTATATTCTCTTTTATTTTAATTTAATGTCTTTATTATGTTATTTGAGGACAAAACAGTATATGAGGGTCTAAATATGCCATTTTCAAAGAGAGACACAATTTTAAAGACAAGCCGGTTAAGCACAAATAAACTAAATAAATATAAAAGTTATATTTACGGTTTATCTTAATATTTATTGATGATGATGATAGTAATAGTAATAATAATAATAACAATAAAATAGTAGTAGAGTCATCTATTTTTATTTAGACAAAAGGGAGTAATGCTCAGATATTTTGTCACATACGATGATGCCACATAAGTTGGCAAAGAGAGGCTGTTTAAGCGTTGGATATGGAGACAACTTTAAATTCTTTTATATTTTATCTGTATACTATATATATATTTATTTATTTATTTATTGTGGGAAGGAAAAATGGTTGTCAATAGTTACATCTTAATGATAAAGCAGTAATTATGTCACTTCATGAAGGTGATTAAAACTACTAGTTCAATAATTCCATAAAGTAGAATTATTTATTGGTATACTTGAGGATGGGGAATTTAACTTAAAAAGGAAAAGAGTTACTTTATCCAAATAGCTTTTAGAATGCATGGAAACATACTAAATTAAATGTACCACAGGAGTAAATTTTTATTTAGATATTCTTGATATCATTTTTCGCAAGCATAAGTAAGGATATATTGTTGTAAGTGAATTTATATATTGCAGCATATGGAATATTTCACATTTTGGGGAAGAAAACACATTAAAATGAAGTCATTTTAAACTTCATAGTTCTTAGAAAATAACATTGTGCATTTCAAATTATTTTAGAATGATCCTACTTTCTTTTCTTTTTTCTTGAAAGAAAGGGATCAATCGCACGAACTGTTATGGTCAAATTATATGGACCTCGATTTTTTCAAACGTAAGATTCTTTTCACCCCTTGGAAACTTTGGAATTTGACTTTTAAAAAGGTTATGGTCAGTGCAATTTTTTAAAATGGTCTATGCAATTTTTTTAAAAAAGACAGCAGATTTATTTGCTTAATTTTTCTAAAGAATTTTCTCTTTATCTACTTATTTTATTTCTCAAATTCATTGCAAAAAGCACTTCTAATACTTGCAAGTTTCTAACATATTCAATACACACAGAAAAATACAAAGGGGAGCACTTAAATATTCATCTTTCAATATCCATATCTTCTATATGTATATCTATCTATATATTCTATATTATTAAGTCAATAATACTTTATTCATCTGCAAATCTAGTTTTAGTATATTATATTATTAAGCCAATAAGATTCTATTTGTTTTCACATCTCTAATTATATAATTCTAATATATAATTTTTCACAACCCATTTGTCTTTTTTTGTTTTCCCTCCCACATTCACTGTCTTCATATTAATTCTATACTTGTATATTTATATCTATATTATTCTATATTTTATATAATTAGTAAGATTTTATTGACTCCACATATCTTATAATATCTAAATTTAAATATTCATTATATCTGAAATTATGTCGGGAGCACTTCATTATTTCTTTCCTTCCTTTTCTTTTTCTTTGTTGGGCTTTTCAAGTATTCTTTGCACCGCTTCTCCATGTGGCATGCCCTAGCTTTGCAACAATTTCGCCGAACATCTAGGGTTAAAACAATGTTGATGTGTCCATGCAATAAACGTGCAATATATTAAGGTTTCATCGATGTAGACTCTAATTGACAATATTATTGTCCTCTTCCTTTTGTGTTTTTTAGGTGGTCTCAAATTGCGGCTCGATTGCCTGGACGAACTGATAACGAAATCAAAAACTTTTGGAATTCAACAATTAAAAAGCGGCTCAAGAGCATGAACACGAATACGAACATGAAAACGAATAACCTTTCTGCGTCATCCACGCCCTCACCCAACACAAGCAACGGCTCATCCTCATCAGAGACAAATAATAATAAGGACGACCACGTTATAATGACGATCATGGCACAACAAGGGTTCTTTTCCATGCAACCAGACACTACTACTCTCCCTCTCTACGTGAATCACATGGATTCATCAATTCTCGCCTCATCGACAACGACTCCACCCACGCAATTTCTAGGAAATTTCAATCCACAAATGATAGACAACAATTTGATTGATGTGACACCCGATGGAGTCCTAAATTTTAACACTATCCTATCATCGCGCTTTACTCAAGATGGGTTGTTCCGTGATGATAATGGCGGGAACATAATATTTGGGGATGGATACGAGAACTTCGAATTCGGGTCGGCAGATCATGTCATTGGCAAGAATATTGGCCTTGAAGAAGAAATTAACGTTAGGGCGATGACACATGAGTATTCATCATCAAACCATGGAGGCATTATTCCTCTAGATGAATGTTTCTATAATAACGCTGATAGCATCATAAATGACGGATCAATGGATGCTAAGAATAATACAATAGGAGATAAATATGTAGAAGGTTTGGTGAATATTCGAGGTGAAGAAGAAGAAGAGCTGAAAATGGAAGAATGGGACTTGGAAGAGATGATGAAAGACGCTTCATCGTTCCCTTTTGTTAATACCTTCAATTTTAGTTTTGATTAGGCAGCTATATCCTTAGAGTATATATATTCATAAAACATGCCATATTGAAGAAAATAGTGAGAGTAATTTTTTTCTGCCAGAGATATGATATGCGAAGTACACTCTGCAAATGAAGTCAAAAGTTGCAATCAATAATTGACATATATGTAGAGAGCTTTAACGCGAAGCATATAGCTTGGAAGTTGTAACTAGTAGATAAGTTTACTCATTATTGTTTGTATTACTTTGGGAGAGGATCATTAACATGATTTTAGATTTCAATATGAGAATCACTATGTCGACTTTTTCTCATGAAATATGTTGTTTAGAGACATTTACATTTATGGAATACATTGATGATAGATGTTTAAACCTTTGAATTTTGACACTTTATTTATGTTATTTTATTATTATTATTATTATTATTGCAATTTAGTATCGATACTATCAACATGGTTGCAATTTAAAATTTGGTTGCCAATCTAGATTTTGGATTTTCATTAAATTGCAACCAAATGGAAAGTACATAAAATAAATTGCAAGACATTAAGGTTTAAATATTCAAAAATTGGAAGCTACTAACGGATTTCTTAAGATAATCTACCTCGGTAGGCTCATAATAGACATCAACAAATCAAGCGATCTACTATTGACCTTTCTTGGTTATTTGTTGCATAAAAGA
The DNA here is from genome assembly GCA_024138005.1 of Lumnitzera racemosa. Lineage (NCBI taxonomy): Eukaryota > Viridiplantae > Streptophyta > Magnoliopsida > Myrtales > Combretaceae > Lumnitzera > Lumnitzera racemosa. Next base: position 16,283,144 of record JAMXBC010000006.1, read on the forward strand.
AAGCCTTAAACAAGCCTTAGTTCTTTATAAGCCTCCATAGACTTATTTTACAAAGGTTTAGGCTCATCTCATAAGTTCAGGTTTACTTTATAAAGCTTATGAAGCCATTGGACTTAGCTATGTCCTTCTATTTCCAAAGCTCATAAGGATAAGGTTTCAATCTTGTCCAATCATCATCATAAGCAATCGAATGACACGCATCGATAGCTTATATCATCTATTGATCTCAAAATCATCTGACAAACAAGATTAGGCATAAAATTTGCAAATAAAGTTCTCCTCCTTTTACATGCGACACTCAAAGCATTGGCAAAATTTTTAAGAAACATTGGCACCTTACTAGAATCACTTTAGGAAGGATCAAAACAACAAATTGATTAAGGAGTGAAGAAGAAATTAGAACGCTTGGTTCAATCTATCGTCACACATGCACTTTAAAAAATTGAGTTTACCCTTATTCGTATGCTTCTCTCTCATAACATCCTTTCACATGTAATCAGCACAAGACTTCTCGAAGTTGATCGTCATGTAATCGCACATGATCCACCTAATAATCTCAACATACAAAATAATAGATATTTGTGGCACATTTATCCTAATCAACATCATTGTTCTTATTTAAAGGAGAAAATATCAACACATCTGGTAGATTTCAATTTTCACATATTATTATTTGTATTGCTCACCAATGTTTTTGTGAGGAAACATCATCTATTTAGAAATATAGACACAAATTTAACATTTAAAAAAATGGAAGATAGTTTTGGATTTTTTTTTTTTGGTATTTATCATATGTCATACAACTCTTAGTTATATAGCCATCAAATCCTACATATGTAACCAAGTCTAAACAAGTTGTTCATCAATTGATCATCAATATATTGTGATTTTATTGCTATGAGGTGTCCACACGGGCAAAATTAAGTTTACATAGAAAAAAATACTATTACATTTTATAAAATTGAACATGAAAAAGGAAAACACAAAAAAGATTTAAATGGGTGAGGTCTCTAATCACCCCAAAGATGGTGTCAAAGGCTACCAAGGATGTAAAGCATATCTGAAGAGTAAATGCTGCCTATAGAGGAAGAATGCTAACCTCTAAAAATAACATAAGTGGTGATCCTCTTATTGTTACCGATTGTACAACCTATGATGGTGGGTATGTAGATGTACCATCCATCTTATGGTGGTTGTAACCCATCCTATGGCTATGTGATGATTCACCTCTTACAATCCCTTATTTTTTTTAATTAAAAAAAATGATTTCAAAATTGTAGGCCATTCAACCTTCAAACCCTTATTGTTGGTTGTATTTTAAAGATTGCATGATAAGGATTAACAACACATATTGGGTGCATGACCAATTCCGCCGTATAGGGCATAACCAACCACTATGAATAGTGAGTCAGTTGGCCTTCATAGAGGTTGGTGACTTCCTTCAAAGGTAAATGCCATTAACTACGTCTAGAAGGCAAGCCATGCACACATGGTCTATAACCTCGTCCTCATAGGGCATTACATTATGTTTGGATGGGAGGAAAGAAAAAGAGGGGAAGGAAATAAGAAGTAAAATTTTCCATTCCTTTGTTTGGTAAAATGAGAAAAAGTGTAAGGAATAGTTTTTTCAAACAAAATTTCCCAGAAAAATACATAAAATTATTTAAATACCCTTTTATTGAAAAAACAATTGGAAGATTTTTAAGGACTTTTTTTTTAAATTCAACAAGCTTAAACAAATATTTATTCAATTTTTTCTTTAGCAATCATTGCTTCTCATTTCCTTTTCTATATAAACAAATATTTTCACCTAATTTTCTTTTCTCCCTATTTCTATCATTTCATTTTCCTTCCTTCTAATTTCCTTTTTTCATCCTAAACATGGTCTAAAGGTGGCTTGCAAGTTTAACTTACTTTAACAATAAGATTAATTTTGTTTGTCTTCTTTCCCAGTGTGATTATCTATCTCCATTTTCTATATTTAATGTTAGTGTGTATAAACACACACACACATATATATATATATAGGATTTTTTTACAATCCCTTCTATAATTTTTACCGGATCAATCCCGCTCTCCATCCGATTTTTGATTTAATACCTATTAAAGCTAAATCATTAAACTAATTGTATTTTCAATGGTTTAAATCTAATAGACATTAAATCCACGATATAATAAAAGACGAGATTAATTCAGTCAAAATAGAGAACAGAACCATAAAATCTCATATATATATATATATATTAAATTAGTCAATGTAAAAGTTGTGTTTTCCTACATCGCAAGCCAAGGCAACATGGATGCTATGAGAAGAAAATATTAAACTATGTTGATTAAGCACGATATGATCTCTTATTGCCACGGTGAAGATTCCTAAGACTTTTTTTAAATATCCAAAATTCCAAAAATTTCAAGACTTGTGAAGATATTGTCTCAATTTTAAATGGTACTGAGATTGGTCTTGTAATTGGAACTCAAGTACTGTTAGGCTTCATCTAGGAAAATTTCAGGAATCCTATAACTGACATTTAATTTTGTAAATACAAAGGCTAGGGTGTAAGAGCATGAGTTAGAATATGTGATTATAACATTTTATATTTTTGAATAATATGAGATACCACTCCTTGCACTAAAAGTCCCTAGCTGTGCATCCTCTTAATAGAACCCATCCTTTACATACTCCGTACAATCCTCCTTTATCAACCTTTAAACTTGTTGATCTTCTAGTCCCATACACATACCATACCCATCTCCATCTCCTTCATATGTTTTTTGGTTATTCGCTAGAGGCCATCGCCTATTTGCGCATCATCACCATCTCGTTGTATGCCAACTTTGCCATTTGGGTATTTCTGTTTTTGTTCTTTTTCTTTTTCTTTTTTTTTACTTTAGGTTTCCAGTCATTAATACCCACTTTTAGTTTAAAACATATGATCTTTTAGTTTGGATCCATAACCTCCATCTTTTTAGCAAGGCCGAGTTCGATCAATAAAATGAGTTCTCGGTTTCTGGCAATGTATATATATATAGAGAGAGCTTTCAAAAAATAAGATTTAGTAACTAATTTTACTTTTTCCCTCAGAACATCCAAAATATTTTCTGAGGTAAAAATGGTTACTTAATCAAGAAAGAAGAAGCAAGCCAGCACGTATTGAAGGAATATTAGGTTGACTGTAATTTCTTCGTTTTGCCAATATAATATACATACATACATATATATATATATATCATAATGTAATGTCCTCTCTGGTTAAATTATTATGGTAGTTAGCCCTAATGGTTGGATTCGTGGAGTTATTATGACACATATCTTTGATTGCATGCCTATAGATGGCAACGGGTGGTTATTATATTCAACCACAATCAGTGGTGTTGAGAAAATATGGACATGGTAATGAGTAACAGATGAAGAAAAGTAATTAGGAAGCAACGTGGGAAAAAGATAGCATATGTTACGTCCAAAAGCAATGTCTCTATTGTCGGTGTGTACCTCGTTTTAATTTATGATTGTGCGATTATTCCTCACATCAAACAAGATTATTTATCTAATCTTATTAGAATAAAAACCCTAACACCCTTTGTCTTTCCTTAATCAATCATACAAGTTTTACTGTTTCATGTAATATTACTCATAAGTGTATGAAATTTACAAGGCTATGGTATTTCTAATTTTCTTCTTCTTCCTCCTTTTCTTTTTTGTTTTTTATCTTTTTTAATTAAGAAGATTTCCAAGTATATCTAATGTTTAAATATATGATAGAACCAATGCTCGAGTCATAATATTAACATTATTGTAAAACGATAATTATAATGGTGACTCAGTTTGAATGTAAAATAAAAGTTCATTTTTAAGTTTTAATAGATTTAGCTTTTTAACTGAAAATGGGGTGAGCATTGTATGTGTATGAAGTTGGGAAGGTGTAGCTTTTCCCTTATCGAATTTTATTTACTATTTACATATATAAATTCAATAAAGATTATCAATTTACATTTAACCGTCATGTTTTTAAAGATATTGTAAAACTGTAAATGAAAGGGTTGATTTAGGCTTAAAAGTTGAAAGACTCAAATAAAATTAGAATTTTTTTTTTAAAATTTAAATGAAAAAACAAACAAAGTACATATTTAAACAATTGTTCTCCATAAGATAGATCAAGATCAATTCTCCTCTTATAATAATAAGAGGAAAAAAAAAAGAAAAAAAAAGATAGGAATATTATTCATTAGAACGAGGTGTTGAATGCCGATAAAAAGGAGATGAATTAATGATGTCACTATTATCATTACCTTCCCTTCATAAAAAGGAATTCTTATAGTAATCATTTGCTTTTGGACTTTCATCAACATGTACTAATCCTCTTTGTTCCAACGTGGGATGTACTATTTGTGACTTTCAAAAGGCATAGATCAGTGAAGATTACCCACCGGGGGGGGGGGGGGGGGGGGGGGGGGGTGTGGGTTGTGGGTGAGGGTGGGGTGGGGGAGGAATGCCGATTACACAGGATTATCATTCTTGTGATGTAAAGCGAGTTGACAGAAAGGCTGAAAGCCAGGGTGCTTTGAACCTGCAAACCACTCGAAAGCCGACAAACATACTTGCTTTTGTCTTAAAGAGATCACATTATTCATGAGAGTTGACTTACAACTATAATCTATGTGGAAAAGAACATACTTTTTCTTAAGTTACCATTCACTAGTTACAACAATTCGAGAAACTACATTCAATGGTATCTTAATTATAAAAAAAAAAAAAATGTAAACTTAGTTTTTAAACTCTTAGTTTTTTATTGAAGTCGAACCATCTTTTAAGTAAATTTTATGATATGATGATTTAAAAATGATTGTGTGATATAGTTACTTTTTTAACTATTAGCTAACCTTATTTACAATTATTCGAGGTGATTTACTTTAAAATTTAAATTGTCAATAGTGAAAATGAAACTATCAACAAGTATCATAAAGTCTATCGATGGCTTTCATAAAAACCATCAATAACTTCTTTCATCATTAATAGATTTTATTTTTACTATAATTCAAGAGGTTTTACTATAATGAGAGGCTTCAAGATATAGTCACTTTTAAATAATTATACCATAGATTCCCTCTACTTTTAGCCTGTTCACTTCACTAAGTAAAATAGATCGGTAATGGAATTCCTATTGACTAGAAATTAAATAAGCCTATGATGGCTATTACATCGTTTAGCTGGACAAAAAAGACATATAAGAATAGACCTGTAATATAAGTAAAATGACCAAATTGCCTTTATCTTCTGCCTTTATTTTTTTTTTTTATCCATTACTCAAAATCGAAAGAAAGTCTCATTGTTATCTTGATCTTAAACATTGTATCTCTTCTCCGTCAATTACTTAAAATCAAAATGAAAAAAAAGTAGCCTTTTGAGCTTTCTCTCAAAGAAATTTCCCACTTTCAGTTGCTCCATCTTGAGACCTACTGATTATATATCTTTGCTCCCTTATGCAATCACTAGCAAAATAGAAAACGACTATGGGGGATGGCGAAGTGATCTCCAGCTTAACCACTTCGACACTTAAGTAAACCATGATGATGAGAGAATAAAAAACCTACTGGAGTAAAGCGAGAGAGGGAAAGTCCCTTTACTTACCTAGAAGCCTCATCTCCTATTTATAGGGGATGAGGTAAAACTATTCCTAACCAAGCTGTTGGAGCTTAGCCCACATCCTAGGTGGGTTAATTTGGGCTTAGGGGCCCATATCCCTAGAAGCCTCTCCATACCCTACCCCACCCCACCCATCCCCCCTAAATAATACTCTTTTTAGCAATGGGTTTGACAAGTGTTGCACTATAAGGAGAGCTTCTCAAAGGCACTTCTAACCTTACTCATGCTCTAGTGAATTGGAGCCTTTACTTAAATGAAGTAGCAAAGGAGGGGGATGTTTAAGTTGAACATGCATGTGCTAAGTGCAAAGCTCCACATCAAATGGGATTTCTACTAGTAATGTACCTTAGGCCATATGAATTTTATGTTATTTGAACATTTATTTATCTTTATGATATTAGTCGTTTTATTTATCATATTATTATCGTCCTTTTAACATGATAAAAGGATTCCTTGAATATTTTGTGATTCCTTATGTCATCAAAGTGCATGACTTTAATAGTAAAACTATCCCTAGTTGCTCATTATATGGAATAATGACGAATTAAGGCTAGTATGTTGGCTAAATAATAATTATGTTTTATTGATTATGGATATGAGATATCAATTTAGCACATAAATACATGTAGGAGTACATTGTATTGGATCAACCTACCATGAAAGTACTATATGGATCAATATGATAAGTATTTCTCATTACAGTGTTATTTTAGTCCTTTAACCTGATGACACAATGGATTTCTACATAGTAAGTTCCATATTTTGACTTAGTTCTTTATCATTTTTAACTAAATGATTATAAGGTTGTGATTGGATATGGAATAAATTATGTAGAGGAATATGTATATTCTTGAAGGAATCTGTCCCTCTTATTAGTTTAAAAGAGATATCTTTTAGGCTCCTTGAAGAGTAAGATTGAGAAAAAATGTATGGTTGTACTCAAATGACATTGATAATCAAATGAATTGATAAAGAGTTATCAATGTCATTTATTTAAGTCAGTCAAACTCAAGATTTAAGAAACGAGTGATTAAACAATATAAAAGTATCTTGATTAATACCTTATGTTTAATCATTAGATATCGTGTGATAAAGGGACTAAATAACTAATTGTTTAATAGGTAAAGTCGAATTACTGACCTTCACCTAATTTGGGTAAACATAATGTCTTGTTAGAGGTCATTTATATTTTTTAGGCCTAAAAAGGAATTTTAGGCTTATTGCGAATATTAGGTGAACTTACAAGATCGTACATAAAGAACGAACTAAATGGGCTATAGGTTTATTTTAAATGAACTTAGTAGGTATTGAAATATTTATTATTTTTAATAGCTTAAGAATGATAAATAATGACATTTATTATTTTTAGAGAAAAATAATAAATAATAAAATAACATATTTTATTAAATATTTTTAATGTCTTTTAATATCTCATAATATCTTCTAGAAAATACTATCACTCCTCTATATATAAATAGAGGCAACTCTCTATTAAGGTAACCCTATCGCATTGTCGTCAATATTAAACCCGTAAAGAAAGTTTACAGACCAAAATAGAGAGAGTTAAACACAAGATATTGCAAGTTGATTCCTACACTAATACAAATTCGTTCTAAAATGCTAGCACACATTGCAGCTTATTTCCAGCTCGTTCGTTCATGTGTAGATACTAGTAGAAGGTGTTTGTGATTTACAACACCCGTTGATTTACCTAACTAAGAATTTCAAAAAGCATTATATGAGGTAAAATTTGTTGTCCTCTTTTTAGTTTAATTGAAACACTTAAATCTTAGGACATTTAGAGATAATAAAATTTTAAAATTCCGTTATAAAAATGCATGATTCGAATCCTTGAAACTCTACAGTTTCCTCAAGCATCTATGCCTCTAAGGTTTCCTGGAAGGCTAAAAGAGGCAAATGGATTTTCCTCAAGCTTCCAAATTGAGGTTATTTGAATGGGTGGAAGAAGCTAGTAGATTTTCCTCAAGCTTCTAAGCTTATGTGCTTAAAGGGGCAAACGGATTCCTTGGGTTTATATGCTAATGAGGTCACATGGATAGGATTTCCCTAGGCTTCTATACCTACGAGGTTTCTTGGATAGGATTTTGATAGCTTGGATTTAGATCATGGTAGAACAAGAGAGTCGTGTATCTGTTTCGAAACTATAATAACATGTAAACAAGCGAAGATTAATGTTTTGCTATTCCCTTAAACTATCGATAAAGATCTCTAAGGAATGTAAGAGTATGAGTTGCAATAACAATATCAGAATTTAATATTATGTATTTTGCTCAAAGTCCATAGTCAAACAAGGGAAAAAAGCTTCAAATTGCTCTATTTGACAATATCTAATATTCAATACAATGTTTAATGATTTCAACCCATAGTTTGGAGCTTGTGGCCAATAGCATTTATGGGGAAGCTAATATCTACTTAGCATGGATTAATTGTTTGTTGCAACTACTATTCAATTCGTGTAAAGCTTGGAAATGCATCTATGTATAATGCATATAGTAGCTTGCAAACGCAGTGACTACTCAACTCATTGTTTGGATATGGCATGCTTAACCATCTTTTTAAGGTTTCTTGAAGAACCTCAGAAAGTGTGGAGAAAACGGATCAAAGCTCGAGCTTAGGCATGCTATAGGTTAGTTCAAATTCAATAGTATGTAATGGGCTTCTTGTCTATCATGGAGTTTAACTCGAATGCAGTTTCTTTATATTACAACTGCTTATTGCTCGGAGCTTCGAATATTTGGATGAACAACTCAACTATGAACTTTTTGCATAGCTTGTTTGTTATTCTTTGGACTTAAAAACTTTTAAACATAATTCACATCATTCCTTACTTATCCCATGTCTAATTTTCTATTGAAGATTATGATCTTTTCCATAGAGCTGTATGTTTGGGTCTCATTTGAACCCTTTATTTCACATATGAATCCATTGATGGCTATAAACATCTTAGGAGATAAAGCAATAACATTAACATCTAGATCTTGTGTTCTTAGAAGATTTCTCTTCTTTTTGGTAGCTATAGATAGTATAAGGTTTGGATTATTAAGATCGGGGTAAATTAGGTCATTAATGAAATCGGCCAATGAAGTGGGTAACAAAAAAGAAGGCCCTTTTTTTTCCATTTTAATGCATAATCAAATAATCATATCTAATAAAACGATTAATATTAGCCATGTTGCTATCCAAGCCATGAAACCACTTTGAGATAGTCAAATTAATTATCCATGGAATATTGCCCTATAAAACTCTCTAGCAAATTAATAGGCTTTCACATTATAGATCTGAAGCAAAAGGATAGGAGAAAACCAAATCTAAAAAGATCGAGACACAAATTAATTAAGAAATCCTAGCAATAGACTGTATTTCATGAAAGACGACACCAAATGTTGATTGCATATCTTTGCTCCGTTATACGATCACCTACAAAATAGGAAAACTGCTATGGGAGGTGCTAGAATATTCTCCAGCGTGGCTATTCCAATGCTTAAGTCAGATATAGTGATGAAAGTGTAAGAACCCAATAGAGCAAAGTGAATAAAAGAGAGAATCCCTTTATCTTGGGGCCTCTTCTCCTATTTGTAGGGGATGAGGCCAGACTATCTTCAAACTAGACTATTGGAGCTCGACCAACATCTTAGGTAGATTAGTTTTGACCTAAGGATCCATATCCCAAAAAGCCTATGAACAAGACCTATGGAATGCTATAAAGTAACCTTTTCAACTTTGAGCAACTTCTTCAACAACCCATTGAACATGTCCAAGACATCATTAGTAGTAGCTCTAGCGCACTTAACTTCCTTATCAAAGTATATAGTGTCTTTAGGCTCTATGGCTAACTCAATCTCCTCTCTGGTCTCGATAAATTTTATGTTAAAAGAATCAAAGGAGAAATGTCTCACGTTATTGGTTACAAAGAGGTGAAAATTGAGGTTTTAGGCTTGTAAATAGGAATAGGAATGAAAGGGTTTTGTTACTACAAGGTTTTGAAGAGCGAGAAGATGATCTATAGATGGCGAAAGAAATTAGTGTGAAGATTGTTTAGGTTTAATGAGTCTTCTTATCAAGAGGAAGAATTTGGAAAGAGAAAGCTAGGATCTTTGACACATTTCTTCGTAGAAAGGAATTTGATTGCGGAATAGGTAGTCGTATAAGTGAACATAATACAGTCGAGGCTTTTCACACGGTAGTAGGTAAGTTTGGTTGGTGGTAGTGTAATGGATAAAACCCATTTAAGTAAATCCCATTCCATTCAATAGTTAGCTAAAAAATATTACAGGTAATAAAGTTTCAACTCACAACAACTTAAAAAGTTAAAGGGAAGTACATAAAAGACATTAAAAGGCAACTAAAATCTAATTTGGTTCTAAAACCAAACAAGATTTCTCCAAATAAACAGCACTTATGATCTTCAAACAATATATTAGCTGCATTTATAGGTAGATTAATAGAAAAAGAAGAGATCATTGATCCCATCAATCAAGACCTATTTTTGAAAGAAAATCTATAACCTAGTTGCTTTCATGGTGAATCTTGCCAACTTTAACGTTAGTAAACTACTTCATCTTTTCCCTACAAAGGTTAACAATAAAAGGTAAAAAAGATTGATCAATCTCAATATCCTATATCTATTGAAGTTCATTCACTAAATTCAATTCCATAGTAACATTATCTAATTTCAAAAGAAGTGCTAGATTAAGTACTTTAGCAACACTCCATAGCTCAGCTTCAAGAGGGAATGCAAAAACTATCTTCTTTCAAAAACCCCTAATAATCACCAATCCCAACTTCACCACCAGCAGCCCCCACCCCTTCCCACCCCAACCCCTCCCCCCCCCCCTCCCCCCCAAATTAACCCTTCATTGTAGTTAAATTTAGCCAATCATAGGGGGGAGGTTGCCAAGAATAAGAAAATCTCTTAATCTTTGAACTTGCCTCCTACTTCTAAAAAATTGCCCATCAATTTGCAACTTTAATTTAAACTTGATTAATCCATTCTTGATTGTTTACTTCAGGCTTAAAGACTTTCTTATTTCTTTCATTCCAAACCCCTTAAATCATAAATATGTTAGTATAAGCCCATATCTCATAATTTAATCTTAGGTTAGTCTTCTAGAACCTTCTACTAATTTTACCACTCAATCAACTCTAAATTAAATTGATACTTTAAGAGATTGTAAGCAATTTATGGGGAACTGAAAGCTTTTAATCAACTTGCAGTTTTTAAAAGTATGTTGTGTCAACTCTAACCTCTCTTTACAAAACAAAAATAGTAAATTGATATATAGACTAAGTTTATGAAGATTAACTCTAGTAAGCAAACCATCATGTAAAGTCTTCCAGACTAAAAGTTATACATTCGAAATCGTTAGAGCTTTTTAGATCTAATGTCAATTATTTGACATCAAGCCGTCTTCCTCTTCATTTCTCATCACCTTATAAACTAAACTTATAGTCACTTAACCAGTAGGATTTTTTTATCTAAATTTTGTCATCTATCTCTCCTCCATCTCTATTTATAAAAATTTTACCTAGAAAATTCTTAATATGATGTCTAAAGAAAATAATATCGTGTCTTCATCTAGCTTTTTTTAGCCTAAGCTAAGGTGAGGCTCTCATAACCTCTTGGAAATGATCTTTATATCCATCTTCTCATTAATCCTATAATATCCATTTAGGTATTGTTTGATTGAGCAAAATTTATGAGACTAGATTGGACAAAATACTTTGTCCACTGTTTGGTTTAAATTCGATCATTGTTACCACACAAAAAAGAATGTGAAGGACTTAGCAAAATGCTCAAAATTTATCTCATCTACAATATGATACAAAAGTTATCTTCACTAAACAAAAACACGAGTATTAAGGATTTACATATAATTACATAAATATTAGTCAATATTGAAGGTATAAATATTATATAACATTTAAATTTGTACTTTTAAAATAATATAAAAATATTATTAAAAAATTAGATAATTGAAGGTATAAATGTAAAAAATATTAAGTCCAATACTTACGCATAATAAATAAGAGACATTACAAAAATCTTTATCCTATACCATACAGACCAAACATAGTACAATAATATTATACTGTCTAATTTTTCTTATCCTATCTAGTGTTAATAACTAAATAATACCTTAGAAAAATAGAAGCTAACATCAGCTCCTATGTTAGTTCGAAAAAACTAGCTTACTCTTTAAATATTCATTTTTTATAGATAAATGTTTGAAGAATCTCGATCTCGACATTGCCTTAAACATATTGTTATTAAACTTATACTTCTTCTTGACTAGTTAGGTTCATAAACGATTATTTTTCCTCACAATAGCCACCCAAGCAAGCTTTATTAAACAAGTGTTACTTTTGTCTCTTAAATAAGCTAGCCCTAACCTTCATTTTTCTCTTGAATTTTAATTTTCTCCTACATACTTTATAGAACCCTAAAAGAAACCTCTATTAATCATTTCCAATTCATCTATTACTTCCTGAGGTAACAACAACTTAAGAATAAAAGTTTACCATGCTTTCTAAAGTTAAAGAAATACAATTTTTCGTCTGGTCATGATCAAGAGGTTAGCTTTCTAATTAGTCTCCCCCAACCATGTCCATGATGAAAGGAAGGTACCAAAGAGCCTACGTAACTCTTTCATAAGGATTCCAAGATACCCTTCTCGCTCCCGTATCATTCTTCGGATTAATTTATAACAATGCACACATGTTTTGCTTTAGTGAAGAACTAAGAACTAACGTTTTGAGAGAAGTTAGGCAAGATTCCACATAATTAACCTTTTGGCCCAGAAACCTTCTAAAGGCATTCATGACATTAATATGAATTCTTACATTGATATCTAATAATTACATTGATGTTAAGGATATAATCCTTGCTTAACCTGAGTTAGGATAGTCATCTAATACCTAAATCTCCACAAAACCACTTGAAAACTGTATGAACTTGAGTTATCAAACGCTTACCTCCAAAAGACTTAGTCAAATTTGTAGGCTTCAATGTAGACTCAATCTCCTTTGATCTTGATTTCTAACATAATTTTGTGAACCATACTACTCAGTTCTTTAGCTAGAGCACCGGTAATTGGATCGTTTAAGACCTTATTCTTATCAAGAAAAATAGAGCCTTGCATGTTCCTATACTTATAGAGGAGTTATTGCATTTTAATAGTCTCATGCTGTGACAATATGTATAGAAAGCTCTAAAAGAAGGCTCTAAGTTTATGGTGTTTCTGAATTTTGATTTGAGACTATTATTGACCTTTGCATTTAAGAAGAAAAAAAAGACCTAAAACTAAACATAGGAACCAAAATTGATTGAAGTAGTGGTTTTTAGAAAATTCACATCAAAAGCCATAATCTTGTATGAAGCCCAATTTAAAATCCTTGAGATCTGGATTAGCCGACATCTGTGTGTGTATTGTTCTTTCGGGCCGAAATCTATGTGCTTACTTTGTCTTTAATTTGAGGAAAACGAAACTAGATAGTGTTGTTCGCAGAGCGGCGGTTGGTATTATTGCAGGCCCACTGCCATTGGTCGTATAGCGACCTGTTATAGCGGTCGCGCCGCAAAATAGTAATGAAAAACAAAAATGAAGATCATGCGTCGCCTGAGAGATTCGAACTCTCGCGGGGAAACCCCATGTACTTAGCAGGCACACGCCTTAACCACTCGGCCAAAGCGACGCGATTGCAGTATAAGGAATTATTTTTATATTAATATTTAATTTTTTCCATTAATTTAAATGCATGACTTAGGATTCAAACCCACGACTTAATGGATGCTAATTGGCGCCCTTGCCACTACATCCCATTATCTCAATTAAGCATTCAACACAAATAATAAATAAATTTGATAAAATTGAATCTATTAAATGAGATTTAACATTTACATGATTTTTCATGTCACATTTACTACAAGCTATTGTTTTGATTTTAAATAAACTATGTTTATTAAATATGATTTTGTAATGGTGTTTAGATAATTAATATTATATGATTCATATTTATGTAAACTTTTTTTTTATATAAGAATGGTAGATTTATGTTACACCAACTTTTCCTTATTAATAATATAATTTTTGAATAATTGCAGCCCTTTATATAATTGATGCAAAACAAAGTATCCCCTTTAGTATCTATAATATTTCATTCTTATAGTTCACAATATGATGATTTTTTTTTTATGACACATCATTTCCTTAAATGATATGACATTTAAAGCACATTTATAATTATATTTTATTTTTTCTGTTTTATATCTTTAATTCCAAAAGCTTTTCTTTAAGAGATGATTATTTTTATGCAAGTGATGTAACTTTTAAGCTAGTTGCAATTTTGCATAATTTAAGGTAAAGTAACATTATTTTTTTATATTCATAATTTACTTCTATATTTTGAAAAATTCTAATGTCAAGGATGACCTGAAATAAAAAAATTCCATTTCATTCCATTTTCTATGTTTCGAAGTGCTTTTAGGTGGAATTATGATTATTTGAAATCGATAATTCCGGCTTTAAGTGAGAATTGGATTCCACCTTTTAAATTCTGCTCTTATTAATTATCAATAATATAAAATTATTTATTTAATTTTTTAACTTAATTATGATACGTAACAATTAATGATATTTTTATAAATATTATTACATACGTTTTCATTTTCATTAAGCGCCATTATGTGGGCATTTATAAACACCAAAAAAAAAAATTATCATTCTAATTCTCGCTTCATTATATTCAATTTTATTTGAATCCGTTTTATTCCGAAACGCCCGTTATAAGTCTTTCTAAACGTCACCTCATTTCACGGAAAGATACATTGCGTTAGGTTATCCATTACAACAAGCATAACATAATGTAAGAGTAAGAAAAGAATACCCTCTCTTCCAGAGATTAAGGAATTTTCTGTATAAAAATGTCCGTAACACGAGACTTGGAAGGTCAATGACCCTCGGAGAATTGAGAACTCAGCTTTTATCTAAAGACTCACGTATGTTTTCGCATTCTTCTTAATTTTGCTATTATTTATAGTGCCAGCACGTGAGATTTATTGTGTTTATAAAAATGGAAGTTTTTATTATCATAATAAATATCACGTTGAATACGACCGATTTAATGCTCATATCAACAAATCGTATCATTTAGATATGTTTGTTACGTGGGATGACATTATACAAGCAAGTTACATGCACACTAAAATATAAATGGAAATGGAATGATAAATTGACATGTTATATTTCATAAAAATCTAGCTCGACACATGTAACATGTGTAAAATGGGTGAATGCAGTAGCCACGTACAATCATAATTATTATGTTTGGATCCTAATTTGGCATGTATAGAACTTTCACCAAAAATGAAATAATTAGATAAGTTGAATTCAATTTTAAAGGCCCTTTGGCCCAATCCTCGTGTTAATTAGGTGCATATGTCTAAGTAATTGAATTTGGACACTTAAGGGAATACATCAGTTGATCGAAGTGGTATCGAAGATATCTAAAATTGGTACGGTTCTATCAGATGAAACTTAGGATGTCCTACTAAAGTCAAAGGACATGAGTTCCACATGACCTCTTACAAAGGACATCATCGAACCTATCATAACAACATTTGAAAAAGTGCCCTAAAGTGGACGAAATTACGTGATTAATGGGAACAACTTCTACTAAGCGCTTGATTTTAATAAACAGGATTTTTCATGATGGCCCAGAAATTTACCTGATTGTTGGCCTTCTTTCATGGGTCTACATTCCTAGGGCATTATGAAATCATACAATAGCCAATAAAAGAATTTTATCAAGAGGGTTCATGAAGCTAATTAGGAGTCCAGAATTAGCAAACTTTTGTAGAAGATAGAATTTGTACAAAATTATGTTCAGTACAGTGACAAATGAGATTTTAATGATTTAACGCTTAGCAAGCTTTCAATTTTGTAACAATGGATAAAATTACCATTAATTTAATTTGTTTTACTATGCATGTATATATGTTGTGCCAATCTTATTTATTTATGTCTTTATAAAATGTAGAATTATTTGAAAATGGGTTTCGCTTTTAAAAATATCATTGCCGAGTTAGAGTTTTTTTTTTTTTTCTTCTTTTTAAAGAAAAAATTCTTAATGTTGACAATTTTGGTAGTTGCCATCAAAAAGTTCAATGTACAGCAAAGGAATAAGAGATACTAGAAATCTTAAACAATGTCATATTAGAGCAGTTGCTCAACGTAGTAGGGATTTTGAAGCTTTTAACATCTAAAAAGCTTTTACATTGTTAAATAGCATGTAATATGGCATTATATGTCAATTTGATCAATACTCTAGAGCAAATGAAATATGAGATATTCGTAAGGAGAAGTTTAGGATACCTTTATAAGCAAATTAAAGGTGCTTATAGTCTGCTGAATTATTGGCCAATCATCCTTGTATACATTGTCGTACCAAGTATATTATAGTGTATGCTCACTTTACTCAAGATTAGATCGTTTATGGTTTTCTTTAGTTGGTTCATGTTTCATCAAAGCATCAACTAGTTGATGAATATTGTAATACTCCCTTATTTATTCATTTTGACACACATGTGAGAATAGTTAATCTATTAATTTTTGTAACGAGCACTACACATATAATAAAATTTTGTTCGTCTTCTACACCCCCATTGATGAAGACCAAGCACTACAACTAGTAGATTTCATTTCAATCTTCTATTACTAAATTTTTCAAAAGTCATACCATGAGGCAGTATTCGATATAGATATAAAAAATAATTAGGAACTGAAATCTATTAAACGTACCTTAACCAATGAATAACAAGTGTAAAGCTTGTCTATGATTGGGAAGTTCCAACCATTGTTTCTTATGTGTTTTTAAAGAATTGAATATCTCTTAGATAGATTGCTTTTGTAGTAAAGTCTAGTTGTAAACACTGGTTTTGATTCTATTCATAAGTTTGAGATGTCAATAGGATTACGTGCAAAAAGTGATTTTAAGGATTAAACAAGTAAAAGTCTAGATAGCCTAGATGAAGCACGAAGGTGTAGCAATTAAAGGAGCCTCTACTTGTGATTATGAGAGTAGATGAGTTTATAGATGCTCACATGTACTCATTCCAAAATATTAGCTTTAAATTGGAGTTAGAGGATGTAGAGGTAGCAATTGAAGGATCTTCTACTTATGATTATGTAAGTAGATGAGTTTATAAATACTCACATACACTCATTCCAAAATGCTTGCACTAAAACGGAGTTAGAGTATGTAGACCAATCACTAATGTTTTTCTTGCTTACTATATACGGCAATCAGAAACATTGGCTATAAGTTACATAATAGCTCGAATTTTAAGTGGCAAACGTAACATCTAGGCTTTTATATTTCCCTTTCTCCTCTTTATTCGTCGAGTAGTGTCGTTTTTTGTACTCTCATTTAATATTAGGTTTTATTATTGTTTCATGGCTCTTTGTTTAAATGTCCCCTAGCCCCTACCAAGGGCCATGACTTTACATGTATGATTAACGGATTAGAAGATCTTGTAGATATGGGAGAGGTTAGTTGTAAAACTTGCATCAATCATTATCTTCCTCAAATATCAAGAAAGAAAATTGATGGCTTACATTTAAAGATACAAATGGTCTTAGTCCCAGTGATATATGATCATAGATCTTATTAATTCCTCAAATCCAAAGGCAAATAATTCAACCCATATGAGCATGTATGGAATGTAGTAGTTTCTTTTCTTTTCTTTTCTTTTTTTTTTCTTTTATATTTATGCATTCAATGGAAGTATATTGGAAAATTTAATATCCGATCCACTAATTTGAAGAGGAGTTTGTGTGAGCAAAACTTGACATAATTAATAGATAGGTTAAATCTATTTATAAACGTATCTGATTTTAGGTCAAGAATGTTTTACAAACCTATTTAATAAATAGATCCAATATATACATTTACATATGCCTTACAAAACCATTTCAGATTGGAATTTTTTTAAATCGATAGTCTAATTTTATATTTTACTCTTTAGTTACTTGTTCTCTAATATCTACCTTCGCACCCTTCTCTCTCTCTCTCCATAATCATCCATTTTGGCTCTCATTCCTGTAAGAATAATATTCTTACATTTTTATTTCTTTTCGTGCTCCAATTTTATGTTATCTTTTGTAGACGAACCTATTTGTAAGGCATATATAATAACATCTCGTAGTTAAGTTGTTTCACATGGTTTATAGGAGCTTGTGATGGTAATTTATAAGGCCATGATAGTAGATATTTTGTTAACACATGATTACAACTTTTAGATCAAGTGGTTAAAATAGATCTATTAATATTTGTTGGCTTGATTATTCACCACTTTTGGTCTAAAATATTATAAATGGTATTAGAGTTAACCCTTTACTTGTAGGTAAATGATTTGAGTCTAACTTTTGTTTAAAAACAAGGTCCAATGAGAGTGTAGAGTGTCATTGAAGTGGTGACTCACGATATGCTTTCAAGATAACTTATAGGTAATTGGCGGCCTAAATTGTATACCAAAAAGAGAGAAAAACTAAGCGCAATTGTAAGGTTTTGTGACTAGGATATCGCATGAGTTATAAGAGATTGTGATCTAGTTTATAAGACCATAGTAGTTAACACTTTGTCGATATATGGTCGTAACTTTTGAATCGAGTGGTTGAAATGGGCTCATTAATATTTATTAGTTTAGTTATTCATTACTTTTGGTTTGGAGCATTACATATATTAACCCTAATTGCATTAATTAAATTACTTAACATAGTTAATATTCCTTAGAGGAGTTGATCACAATATGTGATTAGAAGAATTTTTCTTACTATGAAGCTAATATGTTACTCCATGTAAAAGCTCCATTGTGTATTTGAATTGGTTTTTCTTTAAGTGACGATATGTTATGCATTAACTTAATAGAATATAGTATTTTTTTTTTTAAGGGAATGACTATTAAAGTGCGTTCATATATGTTTGATTAGCATTTATGTATAAATATTTTTGTTTTAAGTATAAGAAATCTCAATCCTTTATAGATACTTTTATGTTGTATTTTCACATTAAAGTAATATGGTTATAATTAATGGTACTAGCGAATATATGGGCACCATGGATTAGTTGTAAATGAAATAAATCAAGCTAAAATAACTTGAAGTTTGAGCTTGATTAGAACTCCCAAACTTGACCTTAATCAAACATGCTTAAGTATAGAATTTGTATTCCAAACAACTTAGAATGACTATCAATAAGCTTGAACTTTATAGTAATATGAATACGTAAATTCGACTAAGTTATTTTAAGCTCAAACTCTTTTTGAATTCCATTAAATTAGTGGATTCCTTAAATTAAATATCATAAAAAAAAGTTAGCTGTATCTGATGAACTAATTAAGTAATTTGGGATAGCCCCAATTCTCTCACTTACTTCCCTTTGTAATTCTATAAAGTAGGAGTTCCGTTCTCTCCTTCAACAAGAATTTAATTTTCCATGGGCTTTCCTTGTCCTTGCAAGAACTACGTAGGACAGCCACCACACTAAAAGCCATATATGGTTTAGATACATACAAAAGGCACATGCTCTCTTCTTCAGTTTTATGCGATTCCGATTCTTACTCCGTACTTTATCACCTTTTTTTGGACCAATTGTTCATACTTTCTCATGAATTATGACCCCATCATTATTACCGGTAAGAAAGACGGATGTCACTTTGCGACACTATTGGTTACGAGTCACAACCCTATCCACCAATTTAACATACTTAGCTGGAGGGGTACACCGGGGGCAATACAAGGCACCACTGTAGGTCGCTCTAAGATGATTTAAAAGTAACAGTTAAAAACATGTTTAATTTTTAATATAAATAGAAAGCATACTAGTATCAGAAAGCGTAAAATGTTGATAGGTATAATACATTAATAGAATATACACGGTGCTATTTGAAAATGCAAAAAATAAAATAAAATAAAATATTGACATTTTAGCAAGACTTACTTTTAATTCTTCTTATGAAGACTTATTTTTAAAAACACCTATAGTAAGTAATCCTCAATGTATGCACTTCTTCGAATAATTAGGCTCTCATATTTTTACGGACAAAAGTGTAACAATAGGAATAGTTGATGAGTGAAAATGAAATGATAAAAAAAAAGGATAAATTGTATAGACTATGTTTAGATACTTTGTTAATTTATAACCACTTCAATTTTTCTAAATCATATACTTACCTCCTAAAAACCTCAAGAATATGACAGTTAAGAGGTGATTTTATCAATAACCTCCCCTTGGCACCGCCCCCCTTAGCTCACACACAACACATGCAAAGGCATTCCATTTTATAATAAAGCTTCTAAGAGGCTCCTGATTGATCGATATATTGAGGAGTGATTTACTAGTACTAGGCATAATAGTCTTAAGCTACATTGGGTAGTGGTAGTATAACAACTATTCTATTACACCAATCCGCCTACTACTCTAACTAAGTTACACGAGTGGTGGCCTAGTTTGTTTCTGTTTGACCTTGTAAGTCCGCATTTTATAGTGCTTGAGAAGTATCTGTATAATAAAAAATTTCTTAGATCCCACCAAATTGCCATGCCACACATTTAGGAAATATAACTCCATGATGTAGAAGTAAATCAACAGTACTCATGCTATCCAAATATCACTCACGATCTAACAAGAAGCAAGGTGCCTAACCTTATCGTCATGGGAGCAAGGGATTCATACAACCTACAAAATTAACATTTTAGAATATGTAGCCACAGAATCTTAAAATGCTAAAAATACATGAGTTAGTAACATATGTACCTGCTTTGGACACTCGCAGTCGAATGCATCCCCATACTAGCCAACAAAATGCATTGGAAGCTCAATAACATCGACATATGTTCCCCATCAACTCATCAATGGTCAGTCACCCACCACTGGCATGATTCAACGATGTAAAAGGGTTATGTGTAGGAAATACTTTCATGCCCACACCTGAAATATGATAAGTAGCCTATTGATCTCATAAGCATCCATCCATAAAGCAAGGCACAATTGACAATAGAGCCATACTAAGCATACGGTACCTTAAACATATCGCTCGATTATACTAACGTTTGAAAGGAGGGGAAGGAACATCATATACACTTAGTTATTTGACTTGTTCAAGAAGAGCATCCCTCTAATCAGTTACATAATATTGGGTGTATTGATTGATAGTAATCTCATACGTGTCATCCAGCAAGTTACTGAAATTGCCCTTCAACTAGGACAAGTTTACTCGTCAACCTGTAAATTCTAGGAAAAATAGTAGTTGAACCTTAACTTAAGTCCGAGTGTTCTAAACTATATAATAAGTCGATAAGACTAGTAATAACAAAAGAATATGAAGTTTAATAAATCAAATATAACACCGATAACAAAACCTTAGAAATTGATGGAAACCCTAAATCGTTCATTAAAACCCTAAAACTAGTTTACACACTATTAATCAAAATTGAACCAAAAATTGCTCGAAGTCCTAAAATCATAAACATAAACTTATAAAATAGTTAAATATTACACAATAACGATAAAATTATAGTCAAATGTAATTTTCGACTAAATCGCTTATTCGTATGAAATTATAACGAAATCGCCACAATAACTTATAAAAATTATAATTGTAACTGATACCAATTAAATTGATAAAATTTCATAAAAATTTGAAAATTAATTTACGAAGAGAATCGTTATAATTTATATGATTCGAAAAATTACATATATTTGTTAATAATTTTCATTTTCCTTCCCTTCCATTTCTAATTTATCTCATTTTCTTTCTTCCATTTCCAATTCAAGTTCACCTCTACACAAAACGTAACCCAAAATCAGCAAAATGAAAATGAGATAAGCAGCCCACATGATTAAATACAATTGCCAAGTGTTGCAATTAGGAAAGGCAAATTAATTACAAAGGGATTAGATTGTCCTTTCTTCATAATTGCTAAATCAAATATATATATATGTAATTATCCCAACCGAAAGTAGACGTGAAAGTGAAGCAACTAAAATTCTAGAAAATTACAAACCAAAACCTAGAAACAAAACTTGAAGACTAGAAGAAAAGAAAAAGAAAAGAAGAAGAGGAAGAAGGAAGGAAAGAAGAAGAAAATAAAAGAAAGAAATTAAAATAAATAGGTAAGTATTTATTTGTAGATGTATCTTAGATAGTATATATATATGTATAAATATAGTATTTGCAGAAATATTTTCTTATAAATATAATATTGTCTATGTACACTAATACATAAATTGAGTAGTGTATGTATGTATAAGATTAGATATGTATACCTGTATACACATAGGTATATTATACATAAGTAGATGTGTTATGTATATTTTTTTAGGAATACATATAATGCGTATTATGTATTTTAGTAAATAACTATAGTACATATGTATGTTTTGTACCAAAAATATATATATGTGTATCCTTGTATAATTACTTTAGTATATATATACATATAAAATCGTATAGTATATATATATATTAACATACTTTCATAAATAGTAATATGAGATATATAAATATATATGTAATATAGAGTATAAGTATTGTAATATACGGCATAATATATATGTAATGTATAATATACATTTTTATGATAACTATAGGAATATATATATATATATATGCCGAATATATATAGGTATGTATTTATAGGTATGTACACATGTAAGACATATATAAATGAATACATACATATATAATACGTATAATGTATAGCATATATATATATATATATATATATAGAAGTGGTATATTGAATATGTATTAGCAAATATAATATATTTACTAAATCCGTAAATATGTAAGGTCTATATGTATATATATATATATATGATACCGTAATTTAAGAATTTTCCATAACATAAATTATAAATTATATATTATAAGTATATGAATATATATATGTATAATCGCGGGTACATAAGAAAAATAATAAATAAGAAAATGAGAATAGTGAAAATAATAAAAATAATAATAATAATAATCATAATAAAGTTAAAAATCTCAAAAAAATAGGAAAATATACCTAAAATAATAAAAATATCAAATATATGATTTAAATAATTAATAAATCATAAATATGTTAAGAAAAGCGAAAATCGATATTTTATAATTTTTAAGCTTAAATAATAATTTTTGTGATATTTTTATCACAATTTACGTTACGAGTTACAACGTCCAAAACGAACCTCGTTATAAGAAAATATGCTTGAAAACGATCAAAATGGACTATAAGTTCATAACGATCCGAGCTAAAATGAAAATTTTACACACGATTCAATAAAAAACTCGAATCGACAATTTCACGTAACTAAGTGAAATAAACCTTACAAATTATAACACTAGTTAGCTATAAATTTCCAAACTTACAAAATGTTCATTATTCTCAAGTGACTTTGATATCAACTCTGAGTTGCCTATAGACTACTACAACCCATGAGCTAACCATGACTAAGTGAGTTTTTCCTTATGATTCCATACTTGTTTGTACTTATAATTAATGAATCTAAATTATAATTTATAAATGAGTGTGTATGGGGTTAGGTTATGCTTGTGTATGATAATTGTTGTTAATGGTGAATCTACTTTAAATTTTAATAATATAATGTTTGTTGCATAGTAGATTCAATAAATTGATTGTTTGTGACTTGGAATGATCATTGATTAAATATGATTTAACTTTTTATTTAACCAGAAAAAGTTAACTTGGACCATGCATAAATCATGTACTGCATAACTAATTCTGGGCAGTTACATTATACAGAGGTAACAAGAGGCCATATGTGAGTTCATTATTGATTATTGTTGATTTCGTATGATGCACACGTACAATATGACCTTACCCTGGCCTGCGAGATGACTAGGCGTTGGAGACGACAACCGCCTAGCTATGAGTTGAGTCCAGAGGCCTTCGTTTAGGGGCTAGTGAGGGCTGCATGAACCTACTCACAATCATATGTAGAATTCATTTTGATAAGGTTAGTAATGGATGTACCATTACATTTTAAATACGAAACGCGGAGTTTCATCATAAAATAAGTTCTAATATGATACCCAGATCTGACTGTATAAAGAATCTCCAACCCTGATTTTGGAGGGCGTTAAATCTGAGTTGTATGTAGTAGCTGGTCACCTGTATGTATTTGTTTGCAATACTCCTTGTTCATACATTCATTTGGTTGAACTTAACTATTGTATAAACTTGATTGCTGTATGGTTGAGAGAAAATATCTCACTAAACTAGTAAGCTTATACCCTTGTAGTCTTCTCTTGCAAGCCGATCTATTCGTGGAATCGGGCCGTCGTATACCCGAGGTTAGTTTTCTACATGGGATCAGTGTGGGAGCAAGATAAGTTCAGAGAGTACTTCTGATAGTTTAGATTTGAATATGTAATTACTGTTCTAGTTATACTTTAGACACATTTCAAACTTTGTATCTGTAAACTTTATGTAAATGGACTATGTGTTATGTTTTTATAATATTATATTTATCATGAAATGATATTGCTTAAGCTTGTGCACTCTTGGTAGTTAGTGATAGCTGTAGCTTTGTGTATCGTATAAAAGGGTCATTGATTGTAAGGAAATTCAATCTGCAATCCTTTGTACGGTATACGGCGATTGCCACGATTAGCCCCCTCGGGTCATGACACAACCAATGTAAATCTTAATAAGATGATATGATTTTCATCGCCAACTCTAGTCACTATAAGAAGCTTATGCTTATACTTCTCATACAAAAACATGCCATCAATAGTAATCACAAGCATAAAAACAAAAAATTAATTACTTCCATAGTTATTAAAATAATGATTTCACTTATGCGATTTTACAAATTTACAATTTTAGGATGTTCTTCCAGGTTAACTCATATATAAACTCTTTTTCATGTAAAAATTTATGTTTTTAACCTAGTTTACATGGAAACTTGGTGGAAACTTACATTTTTTATCAAGTTTACCAATTTTACATATCTAAGTTAAATGTGCTAAAAAAAATACAACTAAGCTTTTATAAGTCATTAACTATGAGGTTATTATATTATCTTCCCTATCCTATTTTATTTTATTTTTTCTGTTTTTCTCTCTTTTAGTCCCTTATTTTATGTTCATAGTTTTCACTTAATTTTTAGCTCCAAGCTCTAATAGTAACAAAATATATATATAATTTAATTTATACCATCAATAATTTGAAATGAGCTTAAATATTTGGTTCTCTTTAGTTCATTACTTCTTTTTAAAAGAAAATAATGAAAAAAAATTTATTTTTGACTTTGTTTATCCTTCTTACGTACGTATTTAATTATATATTATTAAAAAAAAATTTATGAAAAGAGAACTTAATCTCTTCATTCTATATTTCCATCATATGTTTTAACTTTTGAATAATTAATATAAGCATTTTTATAGTTTTTTAAAGCAACTTTACATGGGTTTAGAAACTTACTATGAGCCTCTAAAATTGAGTTTAGGATAATTGAACTTAGATTTAGGACATTTAGGGAAAATTATCAGATTGAGCTCTAACTTTACAATTAAGATGAAAAAGTTAGGCCAAGTGACGCGGTAAAGTTAGATTTTGAAACTAGTGACCTAAAATCCTAATTCTTCCTTTAGAAGTATGATTATTTACTTGAACTCCCAAAAGTTGAGCTTAGATTACGACAAGAACTTAGAAATAAATTAATTGAGCTATAAAATGAGATAAAATAGTATAATTTACTATATGAATATATTCGTATTTTTATTATTATATCCGGTATAATTAATAATTATACTCGTAAATTAACCCTAAATTACTTAATTATATATATTTTGTTGAATTCATGAAATTAATTAAGATCAATATCTTAAAAAATAAAAAAGATGTTAGAATCATAATTATACAAGTATAGTATATACTATATGTGACATATACATATGGTATATACTTATTAACATTTAACTAAAATATTTACAAAAGTTGATCCAAATATCTTCAAAATATCTAGAAATTTGCTAGAATTCCTCCTGCGAGATTAATAAGCTACCTCAATAGAATCAAACCCCTCCAATTAATACCTCCTACTTAGGAATTTCAAGAAGATAAGGAGAAAAAAATTTCAAACAAGTTACAGCAACCCTCCACCAACTCATACCAATATATATAAGATCGTTGGTAAATTAGACCTTTTAGGGCCTAAAACTACAAAATGGAAAATTTAGAAAAAAAAATCGTGGGAAAATTAAAAAAAAAATTAGAAAAACAAAGCACTTACCAAGTTGCATTAGTTCCTAAGGCATCTTTGATCTGATGTTGAGTCACTTCACCATTAAGGAGTACACCTAGGGTCTAGGTAGTCCAACACACCCCTACCACCTTATGGCCACCGAAGTATCCAAGAACAT